>OX327001.1:22282090-23532090 GCA_946800695.1 Geum urbanum | reverse complement strand
TTTTATGATGATCAGTTTGGAGAATCTGAAGATTGTGTCTCAGTTGATAGTGTCTCAGCCGGCGACAATTTTTGACCCGTCGAAAATATATCTCGACCCTTCGAAAATGGGAACCCGGAACCGGCAGGAGCAGAGCATTGACCAGTCGAGCCAAATCCTCGACCCGTTGAAAATTGGAACTCGGAACCGGTAGGAACAGATCATCGGCCGGTCGAGCCTGACCCTCGACCCGTCGAAAATGGGCACCCAGAACTAGCAGTTTCAGAGCTTCGATCGATCGAGAAAATGCCTCGACCCGTCAAAATTTCCCAAACAGTTGTGGCTGATCCGACTTCTGAATGTGTTCAACATGCCGAACTAGTGTACGACACGTCGAAAAGAGGAGAATTAGTCAGTGATCAGCCACTAGTTATTGAAGATGTACATGCAAGTCCTATCTCTCCCTCTCCATCAACAATCTCTCATGGCCCCATCACTTGAGGTATGTAGTACTGTCCCTGTGTCTAGTTTTAGTGTTCCTGAAAAGGTTTTACTTGGTAGGTCAACCCGTGGTCAACCTCCAAAAAGATATAAACCTCTCTTATCAACTAAAGCCACATATCCTGTAGCCAGTTATGTGTCAACCCATAGATTGTCTAAACCCTATGTAACCTTTGTGAATCAATTATCTGCTGTATCTCTTCCCAGTAAAGTGCAGGATGCAATCAAGGAGGAGAAGTGGGTCAAGGCAATGGAGGTTGAGATGGATGCTCTCAACAAGAATGGTACTTGGGACTTGGTACCATTACCACATGGAAAGAAGACTGTTGGGTGTAGATGAGTGTATGTTGTGAAGCATAATGCAGATGGATCGGTTGACAGGTATAAAGCAAGGTTGGTTGCAAAAGGATACACTCAGAAGTATGGAGTGGATTATAATGAGACATTTGCACCAGTAGCGAAGATCAATACTATTCAAGTTCTTATGTCTTTGGCAGCTAATCTGGACTGGCCATTGCAACAGTTTGATGTGAAGAATGTCTTTCTTCATGGAGATTTGAATGAAAAAAATTACATGAATCTCCCTGCAGGATACGGTACTTCTATAGGTGAGAAGGTGGTGTGCAGATTAAAGAAGTTATTGAATGGATTGAAACAATCTTCAATAGTGTGGTTTGGAAGATTCACAGCCTTCATGAAGAAGATTGGGTATAGGCAGAGCAATTCAGATCACACGTTGTTCTTGAAACATCGCCAAGGAAAGTTGACAACTTTGATTATTTATGTGGATGACATAGTTGTGACAGGTGATGACCTTAATGAGATCAAGAGATTACAAGTTCAGTTTTCTTCTGAATTTGAGATGAAGGACATTGGGAAGTTGAAGTATTTCTTAGGTATTAAGGTAGATCGAGGCAAAGGCTGTATTATGCTAAGTCAAAAGAAATATATTCTAGATCTGTTGGCAGAAATTGGTATGCTCAAAACCTCAACACTTCACTTTCACTGTCCTGCTAGGATTTGGTGCCAACTCAGGCCAAGCAAGTGAAATGATCGCAATACTCCAACCACTGAGTGAAAGCTTCATTCTTTGCAATACTCTTCCACTGGCAAGCTGTATGTCCAACAACAGACCAACAACTACTACAATTTTCAGCTTAAAAATCAACTGAGATCACAACCGATCAAACTCGACCAATTCTACTAGCCAATATTCGCTAGCAACAGGGTTATGGAAGTATGTAAAAGGAATTGTTCCTATTATAGTAACTTTACAAATTAATTCTCATTATCCACTCACAATACTGGCATCATGCGTGCAATTAAATCACGCATAAGCAAACTAAGGTTTGTATATCATGCAGATAAGCTGGGTGTCGAGGCGTACCGACTGACAGACTACCGAGTTCAAAACTGACAGCTCACTGAAAGAAGTCATGACAAAAATAAACTAGGAGACTCTAGACAGCTGGCAAAGCACAATACTTAGAAAAATGAGCATCCGCCAGTTGGTCGGGCTATCCTTCCAAAAGTGTCATACGTTCCCAAATGCCTGAACTGACCGGACCAGAAAAGTCTATAGAAACTGTAACCTAATGCTCTGATACCAATTGAAAGGACCCGACCCTAGATTAACTAGTAATCTAGAATCAAGCCCTAACGACTGACTCTAATCTAAGAGTCCTTATGAAAATTTTGACTTAACTTCCCTTATGAAAGAGACATCCCAAAAACTTGCAAGGAAAGCTGACACTCCGCAGATAAACCCACAAACAATACCATGGACCACCGATGTCCGTCCGGATTTCTCAACATAAAACTGGAAATCAAACCTGATACATTATTCAGAATTGAAAATCATACTTCCAGTAAATACACTGATTCATAATAAAGAAACACAACTCGACTATTATACGAGTGACGACCTATTCACAAGAATATCATTAAGATAATACTACTGAACCAGTATCCAGAGTGACTTTAATAACATAAGAGACAAACTGATAGTGAGTTGAGACAAACTGGTGAAGAAATTGACTGGTGGACTCGATGCTCTCGACAACATCCAGCACCCCCATGATACACACTGCAATCTGGGCAAATAAAACTGGAAAGCCCTTGAAAAAGGCACATAAAATCTGTTAGAGTGAGTGAACGAAAATAATATTTCACTTTTTAACTAAAACTGTAAACAACATGCCTTTCATATATAATGTACATAAAAATAATGCGAGTCTGAAAACAAACAAGCCAATGTCAGGTGTTTGTCATAACCCTCCTGGGTACTGTGTGTGGAGGCAGTAACTTGAGTACATTTTCCTCAAAGTTACAATAAAGCTCAGTTCAAGTGTTTGTCCTAACCCTCCTGGGTACTGTGAAATCCACGGGTCAGGAGTTTGTCATATCCCTCCCGGGAGCTTCTCGGGGATCAACCGAGAGACTAGTGCATCGATGCAACACTGTGACTATGCTTAATATAAACCAAATCATGCATATGCCTCCAAATGAAAATGCATAACTATAAATGCATAACCGTAAAATGCATAATAGTAAAATGCATAACATAGACTCACAAACCGACAGTGAAAATAAAATGTTTACTCACAGTATTTTTCCAGGATAATTACAAAGCTAAAGCTGCCAAACAATAAAATTATTCCTCTGATACGCCCGCTAACTCAAGATCCTGAAACCACGATTAAAATTAATATCTTATTTCGTACTGCATAGCTAAGATCGTAATTTTTGGAGTAATAATATCAAGAATCTCATATACTCAAATAACGTAATTTATGTTTAATTAGTAACTCATTCAAAAACTAAATTCAATTCCCTGTAATCCCTCACTTTTAAGAGTCGCAAACAAATCTTGAATATCAAACCACTCGCAATTAAACTGATAATCAAAGCATCTTTTAATATTGTAGTGAGTTAAACTGATAATTGTCCGATTAAATACTCACCCAATTTTATTAAGCTCAAATCCAAATATGGACCTCACCATTGCATTTAGCCCGCGAAAATGAGCGAAACGACATAAAACTTTGTCGAAAACTCCACATCGCTGGAGCTCCGCCGCACACGGTGGCGGTCAGAATCCCATCGGCACCAAAACCTTCAAATGATACATCATTGGAAAACCCAAGACAAGTCAAACAACTTTGTAGTTCAATGGTAAGCCCAATTCTAACCGGACAACGTCGAAATCTCACTGTGAAGTTCAAAAACTTCGCCGGAATTCATATTCTCCGATCGGCCACCACCGGCCACGACAAGGGCCAAGACCGGTCCCAAACGGTGTGTCTCACCTTGGCCAACAAAACCCCCATAAATTGTATCCACATCACCGCCGATTTGAGCCGTCACCAACACCGCAAAAAACTGCCGGTTTCGGCCGGTTTTCGTGGCCTTCCACCACCGTTCTCCAGCCACACACCCCGGTGATCCACCAACCAAAAGAAAGAGGGAAGCAAGCCCAAAATTTTGACACCAACACCTCGGCCAAAGGTGGCCGAAATAGGGCACACCGCCGGCAAGAAAATTCAAGGCTAAACGGGTCGGTTTGACCCGTGGTCAACGCGGGTCAACGAGTATTCCCCCAAATAGAAATTTTTCATAATTAACTCGTATTTATACCGTATAAATACTGTACACATATCAGCAAGATCGGACGGTCACGATTAAATCAGCAATTAAATTAACACTTTTAAATACTTTCACAACTGACTTCAAAACTCGTTATATAATTTCTCTCTTATCCGAAAAATTCCTCGGAAATTCACTTGAGTTCAAAATTAAATTCTCTACAATTCTCGTGAAGGAAGTTAACACAAATTCACGTCTGATGAAAAAGTCGTTAACAACCCACGTGATACCACTAATTCGCGATAATTCCATTTCGTGCTGATTTATACGTAGATTTTGGTTTGGGTTATTACAGCTTATGTTTCCAAAGCATGAAGATTTGAAAACTAGTGGCTACACTGATGCAGACTGGGCAGGTAATATCACTGACAGACGTTCTACTTCTGGCTACTTTACATTTGTTGGTGGAAATCTAGTTACTTGGAGGAGCAAGAAGAAGAATGTGGTAGCTCGATCGAGTGAGGTATTATGGTTGAAGTATTTGCTTAGTAATTTGGGTTTCAAGCAGAAGCGGCCAATGCTTCTTTATTGTGACAATACTGCTGCAGTAGAGATTGCACATAATCCTGTTCAGCATGATCGGACGAAGCATGTGGAAATTGATAGACACTTCATCAAGGAGAAGCTAGATGGTCATATCATTTCATTCCAATTTGTTCATTCAGATGAGTAGTTAGCTGACATCATTACCAAAATAGTTTCATCTAGAGCCTTCAGTGACTCACTTGACAAGCTGGGCATTCGAGATCTATATGCTCCAACTTGAGGAGGAGTGCTGGAGTGAGTCACACTCCTTGTATATTTAGGTGTATATTCTGTAATTAAGTAGGATTCTGTAATTGATTAGGTGAAAGTAGTTTCCTTCTAGAACTGTAACTATGCTTGTCTAGATACCCAATTCGGGATTGATCAATATATCAGAAAAATTTTAAACACTTGTGTTCTATTTGACTGTAATTGGCAGAGGGAAATGGGTGGAAGAGAAGGACATGCTAGAGCTTCCTTACATAGATGCAATCATGAAAGAGACAATGAGGAAGCACCGAGTTGTAGTAATGCTAGCACCACATCTAGCTCTCAAAGATTGCAATGTGGAGGGTTACAATATTCGTAAAGGGACAACAGTGTTCATAAACACATGGAGCATAGGGAGAAACTCGTCGACATGGGAAGCACTAGAAGAGTTCAAGCCAAAGAGGTTCTTAGGGAAAGCGATTTCTGTCGAGGGACATAACTTTGAGCTGCTTCCATTTGGTTCTGGAAGGAGAATGTGCCCTGGTTATAGCCTTGGACTGAAACAGATAAGGTCTGGCATATCTAACATCTTGCATTGATTCAAGTTGTAAGTTGCCTGAAAACATGAATCCACAAGATTTGAGCATGGATGAAGTTTATGGATTGGCAACCACGAGAAAGTTTCCACTCGTTGCAGTTGTGGAGCCTAAGCTCCCAATTTATCCTTATCAATAATGAGTCCATAATGACGATGTTTCTGCATCTACCTATATTGAACCAATATAAATTTATGTTTTGTAGACCTTGCATAAGTATACCAGACACATTTTACAGTTTTTATATTGAAAATATAATTATGTAATTTAACTTACAAGACACGTTTTTGAATCTTAAAAACGCAAAATTCAATTTACTATTTTCGTTTTAGGAAATAATTTTTCAAAAATTGTTTTGACGATACCAGACGCGGCCTAAGTTTTCTTACTAATTACTAGTATTTTGTGATATTTTGATTTTCGATTTAGTAAGTATGGTAAATATTATTTATCATCGATAAAGATTGCGATATTTCTAGTTGAGTTTTCAATGGGTTGTTCTCTTGATGGACTTTGCTGACAGAAGTCATGGTATTCATTAAGATGAATCTATAGATGATAATGAGAATTTCATGCATCAAAAGTAAACACAAAGTAAACACGTAACAACACGCAACAATTAAACCCTTTTTATGTTGATATAGTATTAATAAGTAGAGTATCGTTCTAAAGCGAGGATTAAAGGGTGAATGCAATTTTGTATAAATATATAAACATAAAGGGGTTTTAGATGAATTCTAAACTAATAAATTGAAATTTAAACTTAATATAATATGTACAAGTGATCATCTCATTCTTTCTACCTCAACTCATTCATAACATATACAAGTTGTCAACACTAATGAAATCTTATATCTCTTATCTCGATATATATGCATATCATCATCACTTGTGCTCGGGATACCTTATACACATCTCATTGATCTAAACATGGGATACCCTATATCTAGAATAAAAGTATTAAGTACAATACACATGCATATCAAAAACTAGAATATTAGAACACATGAAAGATTATTGAAAGTCATATATTGAAACCAAAATACTAAAAACCAATACACAAAGTTGATATTCAAGTACAAAAGATGACTACAGATTAAATGAGGTCATTGTTACATTTTTTCAGTCTTTTGTTATGATCCCCAGGAACAACTTCAACTTGGCAACTACTCTTTTGTGATGACATGCGGAATGTCAAGAACGAAGTTACGATTGAAAAGTTATGTTCAACAGAAGCTAGCTTGACGGAAATTTATGAATTAGTAGAATGTGAGTATAAATACGGGTTTCCGGGACTGGAAATGGAAACTTTCCATTTTGGGAGTTTACCCGTGTTGACCTCGTTGTCCGCTTCTCTCCCACAACGAAAATCATCGATGATTGCCAATGATACCATGTTGTCCAACCACCATCAACCTCAATTTTGGTCAGAATGGAAAACTCTGGCTCTCTTATTTCTCCTCGTACCTTCAATTGTGTGATTGGAGGTATATGGAAGGATAATTGACCACGAGAAGTTTTAGGGTTTCATGGATTTATTGTCGGTCGGCACTTGCGAGTTTTTTGACCACTTCGGGCTGCATTTTAGGTATAATTTGCAAGCCTATAAGCTCATCTATTATATTTTGTATAGGTTTATGGTGCATGCCGGCTGAATCGGTGAAGAATTTTCTGCCACTGATCTTTGACCACCAACGGTGGCTTTCAAAAGTTTCAACCGACGAGGTTAGAGAAGTTTTGCTTCTCTCCTCCTTTTGAGTTGATTGGGCTACACCTAGATCCCAATAGTGGGTCGACGGGCAGTTTTGTGACAGTGAAATGGTTTATCCGATTTCGGATTTGTCGTCTTTTATGGTGGATCAATGAAGACCAAACCAAGCTTATTTAGGATTTATTGTAGAAGGTAAATAGGTGAGGCTTGAAGATATTTTTCGATTGATGTGTTGATTTCCGCCAGAAGTGTGTGGGCTACGCGCGCCGCAGCTATGGTAATGTGTTTTTTGGAAGAAAAAAATCTGGAATGCGTCGTGTTATATGATGTTGGGTTCATCTATTCGTGTAGTTGATTTAGCATTTAGTCCTTACTATTCTAGTGGATAGGTGTGTGGTCCTGTGGTGTTGACATGTAATGTCAAGTGTCATCATCAAAGGCAGAAATTATGTGTGTCTTATATCTTTGTAACGAGGTTATTGAAATAAAATTGATTCGATTCCACTAGTATAAAAACATTTTATACGACGCCTCTCACACAACATAAGCTAAATATCCGTCATTTGAAAGATTTTGAATTAAACAGACGTCGATCACTTTTTTTTCTGTCATCTGAATGATTTTTAAACAATGCATTTTTATAGTTTTGAAGGGCGGGCATCCAAAATTTTTATTTTTCAAGGGTGGGCATCTCAAAATTTTGATTAATTGTTTAGAAATAATAGTTAAGTTAGACGACGGACATCTGTCGTGTGAATATTTGGCGAAAAACTAAACAAATAGGTAATCCTTTAAGGAAGCTCACTTGAATGAGTCCTTCAATCATACATTGGTTGAGTGTCATCTAAATATTTGACGAAAACTTTGTAATTTTTTTGCCAATTCAAACAAATGAGAAGTTTAGTGATCTACGCATTTTATGCTTGATTCTTAATATCTTTCTCTCTACATTTAACTTTGTTTTATGCTTAGTAAATATGTTTCTAACTTACTTTATGTTTTTAGGTAGAAATAAAGGAGGAAATAATAAAGGAGGCGTTTCGGAGCTAAAAGTGAGTTAAGGAGACAAGTTCTTAATTCCAGAGAAGAAATGGTCCGAGGAATGGTCTTCAAATGGTTACTAAAATGCATTCTCATATGGTGTCAAGAATTGGAAACCAAATTCCAAATGAAATGGATACCAAAATGGTGGACAAAAAGATGAAGACATTTCTCCCGCGCGACCCAGGAAAGAGCAAATATGGCGGAATATATGGAGCATATAATGGACGAATTTTGGGAGATATTATATGAATTTTCAGATCTGATTTGAGGGTCAATATATGTGCAAGAATATGCTAGATTCGGCCAAGAATTATTAGGTAATAAGTAATGCAAGATTTGAAGATATGAAGATTTCATTTTCCTTGAAGAAGAAGAAAACAGGGCAGCCAGGTCACTTAACTTCTAACATCCGTAGTAAATCCAATTCAAATCCAAATATGGCGTTCCTTATATGGATTTTATAGCCATTTGAATAAACTTTCCAATGAAACAAGAATCAGAATTGTTTAAGATCTGGAACTCCGGGAAAACGCGTTTTACTACAGCTGGTCAGATTTCCCCAATTTTAATATGGAAGGTCTTGTTTTAGTAGGAAAAACCCTACCCTTCTCCTATATAAAGGGGAGCTCGACTCATTCATGAGGATCACACAATATAGAAGCCAAACCTCTGCCTCAAACACCTTTCCTCTCACACTTAGCAAATTCCTCCTCCAAGGCCGAGCATCCATCTTCTCCACAAATCAAGTGTAATCGGCGCTCTTCGTCTTGCATTTGAGAATCACCACTTGGCATTTGCAGTGCTCTTCACGGAACAAAAAGTGTAACCATGAGCTTCTCTACTTCATCTCTTCCTTGTAATAGATTTTGTTTAAGTATGATTGTAATAAAGTTTGACAAAAGGTTTTATGTTTCAGATTTACTTTAGTATCTTCCAAGTGTTCTTAGTTTTTAACTTTTAATTCGTATGCATGCTTATGTGCTTAAAGCTTCTTAATATGCTAGGTGATACGCTCTTCGTTCCTCTCTTGCATGTTTTGTATGATCTTTAGATGATTAAGTTGTTGCGCTTTTCGTTTACAATTTAAAAGCATGTCTATGTATTTTAGGTTGAAGATTAAGAATTTCGATGACACTAAATAAATATGAGCATGAATTGGCTAGGTGGATATAATGTGTCGATCACTTATAAGTATATTACTTAGTGTTTTATTTTCGGTCTAGCAAGCATGTTTAGGGTTCTTTGTTCTTGTTTGTTTTCTACTTGTGTATAAGTGAAGCATGATAGAATCTAAGATTTTTTAATATGTTTGCTTACCAATTTCTGTTCTTATTTTCGTAGTTAATTAAACCAAACTTTCAAACCCCCCATACCTTTTATTTTATGTTTACAAACGTTGTCATGCATTAGTACCCTCAATCCCCGGTTAAGAACGATCCCTACTTATCAATGCTACATCTACAAAGAAGGGTTTTAAATTACATACGTGTGAACTATGTGTTGAGTGTCTACTTTGTGTTAATATTTGATGCATGTTTTACGCGTTATCATTTAGGCAATTCTCCAAGGAGCCGATTAAATTGAGTTCTTCGATGAGACGACGGTCGTTGGTCGTCTGAGTTACGACACAATCCAAGCGAAAAATTTCTGACATAAACTATCTCAATAAGTATCATATCCAGAATTTATAGATTTTAATAGTGGGCATCTTAATTATTAAGTGTTTTGAAATATGCATTAAATCAGATGATAGTCGTATGTCGGCTAATTAAGGTTTGACATTTCTTTTGCTACCTAAAATGACAAATTTCATAAATTGCCTAAAAATAATCATTTTCATAAACTGGACCCTTGGATGGGATGATTGGAATAATGTTAACACACTGTTTAAAAACTAGAATTTTTTGACTTAAATTCTTCCTCGATCCATGAGTGTCACTGTTGTGTTGCTAAGACTCTTAAGAATAAAACTCAATTTGCAGCACCGTAAAAAATTAATTGGAATCCAAGTTCCCCACATGCATTATCGTGGAGTTCATATTATCTTACCATATGAAAAAATATTTCAAAAATTCAATTTAGGTACTCCTCCCATAGGAGAATGTGCAAAATCCTTGAAAAAGGTTATTTTAGTCTTTTGGTAGTATTTGACCTCATTGACCCGCAACCTCTAAACGAACTCCGATGAGGGTAAATTTTTGGAAAATCTTTTATATTTAAAGGTTGACGCATGTGTATGGACACATTTCTCACTAGACCTTTTAGGTTTCTCGTTCGTCTTTAAATCCATATATAACTACTAATGTTACTTACAATGTTTGGTGATTATATGAAAATCAAACCTTCATGAAACTAAATCACAAACAAGTAATTATTTTACAAATGTGACTGTTAGATGAGACATCAGACTAATTTAAGTACGTTGTGAAAAACTTAGAACTTTTCGATTTAAATTCGACCTCGAATTGTGTGTGCTAGTGTTATGACCATATAATCCTTAAGAATAAGATGCAGTTTGTCACTTCATCAAAAATAATTTGAGATCAAGTACCTCACACGCATTCTCGTTGGATTTAAATCTATCTCGCCATATATATATAAAATATTTCTAATGTGACGACCCAGAACAGAATCAGAAGTATAATCAGCTTGATTCGTGAGTTACTGCATAATCGCAGATTTCCGACTGATGATTGAATCGCCAGGCTTGTTAATGACTTAATCATTGGCCGAGAATTGGAGCTGAGGCTCTTCTCGAGAGTCGTTGTACGTGTGATTTCGAGTTCGTGGGCGGTTCCGGATCGTTATTTGGACGACCGAGGAATAAGTTATGAATATTTGAAGTTTCGGCATAATCGATTTATAATTGTGGCTTTCTTAACGACTAAATTACCGGACGAGAATTTGGTTTCGGTTCCTTCACGAAAGTTGTTGAGAATTTAATTTCGAGCTCGTGGGAACTTCCGGAGCATTATTTTGAGTTACGAAGATTAAGTTGTGAATATTTCCGATTGTTGATTATTTAGTCGATTAAATATGTGTTGGTTTGAACAGTTGACTTTTTATCCGATTGGTCAATGTGTTTGACTTCGGGTAATAATTGAAGAGTACATCAAGTTGAGTTTGTTGCCGCGAGAATTATCGGAATCGGATTTACGACGTGAAAGTTACGGGTATTTAAAGTTCGTCGAAAATGATAATTACGAAGTTTCCATTTTGGGAAAGCTATAAATAGTGAACTTGCCTGTTTTGGAAAGTCAAAGCTGAGAATTAAATTGGTTGACTGGTGAGTTGACTCGGTCAACTCGGTTGGAGATGGTGGCGTGCGACGTCCACGGCTCGTCGGCGACGGTGTCTTTTCCGGCCACCTTTGGGGGCGGGACTGGTCCCGTTCGGTGCGCCTCGGTGCCCCCGTCTCCGTGCCGGCCTCCTCTCACGGTGGAGCTCACGGTGGAGAGAGAAATGTTGGGTGAAAGTTTGTGATTTTTTGGGGTTAATTGTTGGTTTTGATTCCGGCCGAATTGAGCTACAATTTGTAGTGGGCTTTGAAGCTCTCCTCTCCATGATTCTAACCATGTAAGTATGGAGTTCTAATTCGATTTGTGCTTGGAGAATTTTGGATTTGAAATTTGTATGAACATTCGGTTTTTCGTGAAATTGGACAAGTTAGAGTGAGAATTAGCCTTTGTTGTAGTTGACAAAGTTGCTCAGTGGGTGATTTTGCATGGAATGGTGGTTGCTCCGCCGGGAAAAGTTCAGTTTGGTGGCGGCGCCACCGTTGACGGCGGTCAACGGTCAACAACGGTCAACGGCGGTCAAAATTTGACTTTTTGGGATTTTCGACAAGTTGCATGTCATTTCACTCGAAATCGCGCCCCGATCGCAGTGGGGAGGTTCGTTTTTCGAGTTGAGCATCCGAACTTACAGCGAGGTATTGAGGTGTGATTTTCGGATTTCCATCAGTTGTCGTAATCGGATTACGTGTTTCCGAGAATAGTGGTTTCTCGTGATTTGATTTGAATTGTCGAGTTATGATTTTGAGAAATGGATTTTGTGATTATTCAGGGGTTCGTGATCGTTCGTTTGGCGAGGGACTTTCCGCCGGATCACGGGTTAACGCGAACTGCGTTACGCTAGTCTGTCAGTGGACATTTCTTTTCACGGATTGTTTGCGAGTCTTTATACATGTTTTACGAACTTGAGCATGCGTATGAGATTTCGGATTACATGAGCATGTGTTTTACGATTATACATATACGGATATGCGTATACGAGTATACATACACTTATATGCTGTTTCATGCATTTGCATCGAACTGTTTATGATTTGATTTTCACAGAGTACAGTTTCAGTTACGTTGTTGTATCGATACACCTCATCCCGGCTGATCCCCGAGGATGTTTAACGGTTGGAATCACGTGTGGGCTAGGGACCCTGTGGTTCTGACTGTGAGATTTTCTTTATGCATGCTCTGTTTACGAGTTGGAGTCAACGTCTCCTCGTACACTATTTAATTTGATTTACTTATATTTCGACTCGCATTTGTTTTATAACATATATTACTCGGTGAAAGACATTTATTTTCGTCCACTCACTCTAACGATTTTCATGTCTTTCCCCTGGGCTTTTCGGTTTCCGTGCCCAGTTTGCAGTTCGAACTCTGGTGTCGCACGTCATGGTCGAAGGCATAGTGCTCGAGCTACCTTGTTTCTTCCAGTGAGTTTATTGTTCCACCTACTGTGGTTTACGTATATGATTATACATTAGAGGTCGCTATGAGTAATCTGTTGTATATATTATACGAGTGTACTCCGGATTTCAGTAAAGTATAGATATATTTACTACTTTACATTATTGTTGATATATTGAGAAATCCGGATGGGATTGGTGCCCACGGTTTGATTTTTGTGGCATAGGATGAAGTGTATTTTCCGCGTGCAGGTAATGGTAATTCCACGTTAGTAACGAAACTCTGCCAAAATTTCTATGGTTTTTGTTGGTTCGTGTTTTCGAAGGGAGCTAAATCGGGGTTGGGTCCTTTCATCTAAACCCTAAACCATAGACCTATAAATCAAAACCCTAACCCTAAATCTTAAAAAAATAGTAAACAAAAGAAAAAAATATAAAAAAGAGGTTTCTAAGTCAGTAGGCCTCGTGCTTCGATCTTGCAGTAGGCCTCGGTGGCCTCACCCTCGACCATCAATTGCTCTCCCTCAATGCTCGTAAAGGCATCGTCGGCGTAGTATATCAGCTCGGCCTTGACCACAACTTCGTGCTCGTCGAACTCGTGCTCGGTCATAAGAAGTGAGTGGGTCTAGCCTAGAATGTGGCACCTCACCGTTATCAACTCCACCTCTTTCTCTTTGGTCTTTACTCGACGATGAACCCGTGGTCGACGCATCTCCATCTTCTTTGATTTGGTATGAACCAAGTTGTAATCGACTTCGATGCTGCAACTTATCCATTTATGAAACAGAAATTGGTTTCTATGGGGAGAAAAGTCAAGAAGGTATGGAAATTTTCTATGTTTATTTGATACTTTTTTATGTTACTCAAGTATGTTAGGAATTAGAATGGAAGACTCCTTCATTTTTATGGTTTTGGTTTATGGGGATTGCAGATTAATGATGAAATGGAAATACACACTGAGCTTCTCAAGGAGATACAGGACAACCCAACTGATGCCAATGCAATAGTCGCACAGAGGCGTAATTAAAGACTTTTACTGAGGATTCGACACCTTAACTTACTTTCAAAAGTTTAATTATGATGGTTTGGAGGATCGTGATGGTAATCGTGGAATCATCTCAAATACTTGTTATAGTTGTATTTATATGGAGAAATGGCCACAACTCACCTAACATCTTCATCGATCTCGGCTAGGAACTTGGCCTCGTTCGAAGGTCTCCAGCTGCAGTCTTAGTTGGGGCCATAGGTCCTTCTATGACTTAGTGGTCAAGGTTGTTACCATTGCCGTTCCAAAGGTTGTTTCCAAACTGAGCCTAATTCCATTCTCTTGAATATATGTTATTTCTTGTATAGACTAAGTTTCTCTTGATAAAGTTTGGTGCCTCATGTGTGAGGAACTTAATTGAACTTGTAGAAGCTACCTCGTGTATATTGAAACTAGGCCATTGTGGCACTTAGAAACATTCATAATACGATGTGTAATGATGTTAGGAGTATAGATGAATGTGTAATGATGTTAGACAGAGAAGCTTACTGTTAAGTGTTGTGCTGTCTAGGGGTACTCGGTCTTAGAAGAATCTTTGAAGCTATATGGTAGCATGTTATCAAACTTATGCATTTTTTTCCAGTGCTCTGTTTGATTTCCAGTGCTCTCTCTGGTTTTCTGACATTTGTAGATAGATATGCTAGGTGAGACATGAAGATGAAGGGAAATAGCTTGAAATGCAAAAGTCATGTTGGTTGTTACATACTTACATAGACCAAGAAGATGAATATGGAGAAGTTGATGAAGATGGAAACTTAGACTTGTTCTTTCTTTTTCTTTACTATTTTTGTACTTCAATGTGTGTATATATTTTTTCTGATCTATTGATGTGATAACCCGATCAAAAAATTTCGCACAAATTGGCACGACTTTTGATTATAGCTAATTAATCGTATTGTGTGGTTTATTAACGACTTTTTTATTGAGCGAGAATTAGAATTTATTTCCTTCATGAAATTCGTAGAGAATTTTGTTTCGAACTCGGAGGAATTTTCGGAGAATTTTTTGGTTTAGTAAGATATTTTTTTATGATTTTTGGAAGTCTACATGGAGAAAATATTTAAAAGTATTTGTTTTAGGTCTGTTTAATCTGAACGGATCTTGATCAGATCAAACCCCAGTCGTTGATCTAATCAGGTGCTTTGGGTGGGGGGGGGGGGGGGGGGGGGGGGGTTGTATAAATATATGGATTTATGGTGTAAATACCGAAGAAAAATCACAAAATACTGAAAAACAAGAAATACCTCCGCCAGAATCCATTTTCGGCCAAACGACAACGAGTTGGGGATGGATCTAGTTAGGAGTGTTGTTAGGCTTGGCAAGACCTTTCCCACTATGTATCGAACACTCGCATTGGATCAGTCACCGCCGGAGGCACGTGAGACTCACGGGCCGCCGCCTGTGGAGGTGTGTGATGGCCACGCGCCGCCGTTCACGGCGAGGCAAAAATCCATTTACTGGGGGGTTTCCGGGATAGTTTGAGTTGATTTTCGCACATTTTATCGAATTCCAATATTAAATAAATCTGTTATTTATTCAGGAGACTTCTGCCCGACCACGGAACTAGCTTTGTACTGTGAGTGGACACTTTATTTTCACTTTTGTTTTGTGAGTCTACATTTATGCATTTTACAGTTATGCATTTTTCAGTTATACAAGTTACAGTTATCCATTTGCATTTGGAGGCATATATGATTTGATTTTACATAGAGCATAGTACAATTGATGCATCGATGCAATGCTTTTCCATTGATCCCCGAGATGCTCCGGGAGGTCAGGGACCTGTCCCGAGGATTTATAGAGCACCCAGAAGGGCCAGGAACCTGACCTGGACAATATTAGGACTTGAGGTTGGATGACCCGAGTCGTATCCTCCACATATTTTATAGTACCCAGGAGTACCTGGATGATCATATTTTTAGACACACATTATTTTTATGTACATTTATAGTGAAATATTATTTTGTTCCATTCACTCTAATAGTTTTATTATTTATATGTGAAAGGACCCAACCCCGATTTAGTTTCCTAAACTGGAATCAAACCCCTTCTGAACACACGAACCAACAAAAACCACAAAAATTTCGGCAGAGTAACGCCACTAACGCGGAATTGCCATTAACTTGTACCCGGAAAATACACTTCATCCTATGCCACAAAAGCCAAACCGTGGGCACCAATCTCATCCGGATTTCTCAATATCATAACAGTAATGTAAAGTAATCAATAAAACTATACTTTACAGAAATCCGGGGAAAATCGTATGAAAATATAACATCAGAATGCTCAGAGTGACTTCTAATATATATATATATATATATATATACACAAATAGTATGACAAACTAAGAACCTACCATAAAAGAAACATCGCTCGAATACTAAACCTCCGACCGCGACGTGCGACACCAAAATCCGAACTGCAAACTGGGCACGGAAACGGAAAAGCCCAGGGGAAAGGCAATAAAACGTTAGAGTGAGTGGACAAAAATAAACATGTGCCTTTCACCAATTTCATATACAATAAACAATGTAAAGTATAGCGAGTTCAAAAAGTATATATGGAGGTGCCAGGCGAATCTCTCAAACCCGACGGTGATAGGCCAGGGGAATCTCTCAACCCTAGCGGCATAACAGGGGAATCTCTCAACCCTGCCCAGAGGAATCTCTCAACTCTGGTCAGACTACCGGTGATCAGCCGAATAGCCAAAGCATCGATACAAGTATGCCATCACCATAAAAATATAAAATAATACCTCCGAAAATAATAAATAAGCTCAACATCGTATATAAACAAATACGGAAAATCACGAACTCGCAACGACTGTGAAAATATAAAAGTGTCCACTCACAGGTGAGCATGACGCAATACGCGTTAATCCAGTGATCCGGTGGAAAATCCCTCGCCAAACGAACGATCTCGATCCCCTGAATAATCAAAATTCCACTGCTCAAAATCATAATTCAAAACCTCGAATCACATCACGAGAAACAACCGTTCCCGGAAACATATAATTCAATATCAACGAAATCGTCAAAATCCGATAATCACACCATAAAACCTTCAACAATTTCCGATGCTCAATTCGAAAAATAAACCTCACCACTGCGATTGGAGCGCGATTCCGAGCGAAACAACATATAACTCGTCGAAAAACACGTCGCCGGAAAAGTCGCCGTCGCCGGAAAATTATACCGGCCCAGAAAAATGCAACCTATACATGGATTTGAAGATCTCGACATTTCCAACAACTTTCCAGTTCAAAGTTAAGGCCAATTTTGACCGGAAAAGCTCCAAAACTCACCTCAAAGGTGCAAACCCTCGCCAGAATTTCAACTTCTCCGATCTCCCTCCTCCGACCACGGCAAGACTTGAAACCACTTCTAAAAGCTTCCTCTCTCCAAGGCTAACAAAACCCATCAAAGAGGAGCCACCAACTCGGCCGGAAAAACCACCTCCGACCACCGCCGAATTCGCCAGAATTTCACTCAACTTTGCCGCTCCGATTCTCCCACGTCCGGCCACCTCACGGGTCGATCCAACTACAAAGTTGAAGAGGGCCACGAGCCCAACAAGTTCCGTGAAGGGACCCCGGCCAACCGTGGCCGAAATCGGCCTCCACGGCGGCGCGAAGTCCACGGCCCAAACGCACGAAACGGGTCGCCCATGACCCGTGGTCAACGCGGGTCAACCCAACTTTCCTAATTTGGAAACTTTCCCAAATCGTCACGTATCGCTTCCGTATTTATACCGTATGCGTATCGAATCCCAAACGGATAAATACAACAATATCCGACGCCCGAAAATATTCATAACTTATTCCTCGTAACTTGGAATAATCCTCTGAAAGTTCCCACGAACTCGAAATTAAATTCTCTACAACTTTCGTGAAGAATCCCAAATCAAATTCTTGCCCGATAATTTAGTCGCTAACGAAGCCGCCATATTAACCGATTACGTCAAAATCGCGACTAATCGCAAAACTCGCAAATCAAGTCGATAACCATTCCAATTTCGGTTTGGGTCGATTGACGGTCCAAAACGGATCACAATCACGATTCGGATAAACTCGAATACGAACGGATAAACTTGACGATATTCCAAAATTTCAAATATTCATATTATATTCCTCGGTCGTCGAAATAATAATCCGGAACCGCCAACTAACTCGAAATTTCGCGTACAACAACTCTCGAGAAGAGACTCAACTCAAATTCTCGGCCAATAATTAAGTCATGATCAAAATTGGTAATTCAATCAATTTACGGAAAACTGTGATTACGCGTAAGCTCGTGGATTAAGCCGATTACACTACTGATTCTGTTCCGGGTCTTCACAATATGTCTTTCCCTAGAATTTTCGGTTTCCTCCGCCCAGCTTGTAGTTTGTATCTTGAGATTACACATCATCGACGGAGGCATAGAGTTCGTGTCAATGTACTTATCTAGTAGGTTCTTAGCTTAACCTGCTAATCTTGTGTATTATGTAAATTAGAAGTCTCTCTGAATACTGTATAAAGTTTATTTCTATTCTGTTGTATTTTCCATTCAGTCTTCGGATTTCTTATCACCTTCTGTGAACAGTTTATATTTCTAGTAGATTCAATGTTTGACTGATTTGAGAAATTCGGTTGGGATTTGGTGCCCACGGTTTTTTTTGTGGACATTTTTAGAAGTGTGTTTTCCTTGCAGGTTTTTGGGTTTCTTTATTTTAGAATAAACTTTGGCTAATTTTTGTAGATTCGGTTGTCGTTAGGGCTTAATTCCTGTTTAGTTAATAAATTGGGATCGGGTCCTTTCAGTTGTCTTCGTAGTCTTCCGCAGTTGTGTTTCTAAGGGCATTTAGGAATACATAGCATTTTTGGAGCGATAGCCCGACTGGTCGGCAGATCCCCGTCAATGCTCACAGTGTAGTGTTGTTTTAAATGTTTAAGGTTTCATGACTCTATCCTTCGTGTTTTGTTGACTAATGTGTTTTCTCATCTATAGGAGATGCCTCCTAGACGTGGAGACCGGGTTAAGAGGGCTAAGGATCGTGATGAGGATAAGCGAACGCATGATTGTCTTATGTGAGTTTTACAGTTAGATGAGCGTTTTGATCATGTAGCAAAGGCAAGGACAACTGGAGCAACCACTTTTTATAGTTCCATAGATCCTGAAACATGTGAGGCATGGATAGTCTAGTTGGAGCGAGTATATGAACGACTTTACTTCACTCTAAAGCAGAAGATTGTAGTAGCTGCTGGTTTACTTGAGTCACATGCTTACTTCTGGTGGGCCAGTACTGAGAGGATTCCTGTTGACAACCTATGGCCTACATTCAGAGAATTGTTCATGCTCCGATATTTCAATCAGGCTACCCAGCAGCGAAAATATGAAAAGTTTACCAACCTAAGGTAAGGCAGTATGTCAGTGCTTGAGTATCAAGATAAATTTACTCGTTTGTTTTGATTTGCGCGTGATATGGTGGCAAGTGAGGAATCCAAACATAGGAGGTTTGAGCTGGGTCTGAATCTGAACATTAAAAGAACATTGACAACTATGCATCTGGATAACTTTGATGAGTTCCTTAGTGTGGCATTCAGAGGATAGGATGTAGAAAGGGAGATACTGTTGTAGTATCAGACTCGCCGTTTTGAGGAGGGAGGACCTAGTCAGGGTCCTTCAAAGAGGCTGAGCTCTGGTACTTCTGGATCAACATCTTCTTCTTGCAGTGGATCTTATAAATTTCCTGTTGGTACATCTAGTGTGACGACGCAGAACAGAATCAGCAGTGGAATCAGCTTGATCTACGAGCTCGTGTGTTATCGCAGATTTCCGACAGTTATGTGAATAGCCGGATTTGTTAACGACTAAATCATTGGCCGAGAATTGGAGCTGAGTCTCTTCTCAAGAGTCGTTGTACGTGTGATTTCGAGTTCGTGGGCGGTTCCGAATTGTTATTTGGACGACCGAGGAATAAGTTACGACTATTTGAAGTTTCGACGGAATCGGGTTAAATTGGTGAATTTCTTAACGACTAAATTACTGGTCGAGAATTTGGTTTCGGCTTCTGCACGGAAGTTGTAGAGAATTTAATTTCGAGCTCGTGGGAACTTCCGGAACATTTTTCTAAGTTACGAAGATTAAGTTGTGAATATTTCCGTTTGTTGTTTGTTTAGTCGATTAAATATGTGTTTGGGCGGAACAGTTGACTTTTTATTGGTTTGGTCGATGTGTTTGACTTCGGGTGATTATTGAAAAATATGTCGAGATGAGTTTGTGGCCGCGAGAATTATCGGAATCGGAGTTACGATGTGGAAGTTACGGGTATTTATAGTTCGTCGAAAAGATAATTATGAAGTTTCCTAATTGGGAAAGTCTATAAATAGCAGTTTCCCCTTTGGGAAAGTCAAAGACTGAATTAAATGGGTTGACTGGTGAGTTGACTTGGTCAACTCGGTTGGAGGTGGTGGCGTGCGACGTCCACGGCTCGCCGGCGACGGTACCTTTTCCGGCCACCTTAGGGGGCGGGGCTGGTCCCGTTTGGTGCGCCCCGGCACCCCGAGTTTACTTCCGGCCACCCCTCACGGCGAGGGTGGCGGTGGAGAGGTGAAAATTCCGGCCGAAATCGAGGATTTTGGGATGAATTCGGGTTGCAAGATTCCATTCAAATTGAGCTTAATCAAGCACTGGGTTTTGAAGCTCTCCTCTCCATGATTCTAACCATGTAAGTATGGAGTTCTAATTCGATTTGTGCTTGGAGAATTTTGGATTTGAAATTTTGGGAACAATTCGGTTTTGCTTGAAATTGGATGAGTTAGAGTGAGAATTGGCCTTTGTTGCAGTTGACAAAGTTGCTCAGTGGATGATTTTGAGTGGAATAGGGGTTGCTCCGCCGAGGAATTTCACAGTTGGTGGTGGCGCCGCCGTGGGCGGCGGTCAACGGTCAACGGCGGTCATAGTTTGACTTTTTGGAATTTTCCACAAGTTGCATGTCATTTCACTCGAAATCGCGCCCCGATCGCAGTGGGGAGGTTCATTTTTCGAGTTGAGCGTCCGAAATTACAGCGAGGTGTTCGTGATCGTTCTTTTGGCGAGGGACTTTCCGCCGGATCACGGGTTAACGCATATCGCGTTACGCTAGTCTGTGAGTGGACAAGTTTATATTTTCACAGTTGATTTGCGAGTTCGTGGATTTTATGATTTCCGTATTTATTTTATACGATGATTGAGATATATGTTATTTTCGGAGGTATTGTTATATGATTATTGGTGATGGCATTTATTACATCGATGTACCAGAGTTGAGAGATTCCTCTGGACCAGAGTTGAGAGATTCCACTGGGTGGGGTTGAGTGGTCCCCTGCGTGCCGCCAGGGTTGAGTGGTCCCCTGGCCTATCACTGTCAGGTTTGAGCGATTCACCTGACGTCGGGCTTGAGAGGTCGCCCGACAACCTCCGTATATATATATATATATATATGTGTTGTTTTCCGAACTCGCACTGTTTTACATTGAGTATGTATATAAACTGGTGAAAGGCATATGTTTATTTTCGTCCACTCACTCTAACGTTTTTATTCGCCTTTCCCCTAGGCTTTTCGGTTTCCGTGCCCAGTTTGCAGTTCGGACTCTGGTGTCGCACGTCGTGGTAGGAGGCATAGTGCTCGAGCTACCTTGTTTCTTCCAGTAGGTTTATCGTTCTACCTACTGTGGTATATTTATATGATTATACATTAGAGGTCGCTCTGAGTTTTCTGATGTATATGTTTATACGATTTTACACCGGATTTCAGTAAAGTACAGATATACTTATTGTTTTACTTTACTGTTGATATATTGAGAAATCCGGATGGGATTGGTGCCCACGGTTTGATTTTTGTGGCATAGGATGAAGTGTATTTTCCGCGTGCAGGTAATGTTAATTCCACGTTAGTAACAAAACTCTGCCGAAATTTTTACGGTTTTTGTTGGTTCTTGTTTTTAGAAGGGGTTCAATTCTGGTTTAGGCAACTGAATCGGGGTTGGGTCCTTTCAGCTTGGTATCCGAGCATTAGGTTATAGGTTCTGTAGACTTCTGTAGTTGTGTTTACTAAGGATATTTAAGAATGTATAGCATGTCTGGAATGGTGACCCGACCGGCCGGCGGATACTCATCAATATTCCGGGTGTTGTATACTTTCAAATATTTAAAGTTCCATGATTACGTTCCACTTGTTGTGAACGATGTTTTATTCATTAGGATGCCTCCTGACGTGCTTTCCGTGTCGTTACGGTTGTGGATCCTATTGAGGATCAATCGACGCGCGAATTGCCAGAGAACTGTGGATTTGGATGAGCATTCTGAGTTCAGAGAATTGTGTGGCACGGTTTGACTGGTTGTGTGTATGAGCATCTATATGTTGCCTCAGAGCTAAGAATTGTGGCAGTTGATGTTTGCCTGAGACAGATTGTTTTATTTGGTGGGCTAATATTGTGTGAGTTCCTGTTGCGACTCCATGGCCTACATTCAGGGTGTTGTTTATACGGTAATGGTTTAATCAGGCCATTCAACAATTGAATGAGGAGTGTTTACCCACCAGAGGCAGAGATGCATTGTTCACCTGTTTGTCCATGTTTGCACGAGTTATGTGGCTTCAGAGGAAGCGGTGCACGAGGTTCGAGATGAGTTTGAACCTGAGCATCAGAGGGACTTTGACTGTTGTGCCTCGAGATAGCCGTGAGGAGCTTAGTGTGCTGCACTCAGTGGCGAGGCTATTAGGAAGGAAAGATGTACGCGGTTTTCGATGTGATGGTTTGGGGAAAGTGGACTTAGTCGCGATTTGGATGAGGTTGAGTTTCGACGCTTCGGGATCAGTGACTGCGTCAAGCTGTGACCTTTTCAATTATGTTGAGGGTCATCAGATCAGGCAGAGGATCCGTTTGACGATGGCGGAGATCACAGAGTAGCGGATTTGCTCCTGTGGCATGAGTTTGGGTGATCGTTGGTGATCCTTTCTCGCAGCAGGTGTTGCGGTGACTTGTGTTCGTGGAGCACTTTCAGTTGCTGTTTCGGTGGCCAGGAGGGTCACGTTGCGAGGGAGCGCCCTCAGTCAGCTGTTTTAGCGGTTCGACAGCTCAGAGTTCAGGAGGAGGTCATGAGGCTATTCCTGAAGTTTAACCAATGTAGCATTTCGATGAGTTGTTCAGCAAGTCGCAATTGACGTGGGCGGCTAGTTGGGAATGTTGGAGTTCGTGCCATAACCTTGTTTGAGGACAGACTTTTCTCCGAGGTTACTGTTGTTTGATATCCATGGCTATTGTACCTGCATCCCCACTTCCGAGGTTTTGGAGAGTGTTGCATCCATCCGGAGGTCGCGAGATCCTTGTTGGAGGTTATGGTTTAGCTGCGGATCTGTTATAGCTGGACATTGTGATTTTGATGTGATTGTAAGTATGAACTTACTGGCGACGCATTTGGCTGTGTTCAAGTACCTCGAGAAGGAGGTTGTGTTTCGACGACCAGATTTTCCCCGAAATACTGTTTCGCGGTGACGGTCGAGCAGATGGTGAAGACGAGTTGTGTTGTTTGCTTAGCTCATATTGTAGATACTTCGGTTGCTATGCCCGACTTTGGTGACATTGAGGTGGTTCCCGAGTTTCCAGGTGTGTTCGGAGGAGTTACCAACTGTCCCTCCAGTTCGGGAGACTGACTACACCATTGAGCTTGTATTAAGCGCTGGACTCATTTTACCGGCATCTTGTCTTTCGGAACCAGCGAAGCTGATGGAGCTACAGTTTCGACTCCAGGAGTTGCTGGAGGAGATTTCATGCGACCCCGCGTATTTGCGTGGTGTGCTCTTACATCAGTTGTGCGACTGTTTGTATGGTTTGACGTGGTGGTGCATTGATTACCGAAGCCTGATTTGCTTCAGAGGAGAGTGAGTATCCTCCGCTTCGGATTGATGATCGGTTTGATCAGCTTGCGAGAGCTTCAGTCTTTTCGAAGATTGATTTCGAGTCCGGATACCATCAGTTGAGGTTTGATGACTCAGATATGGTTTGGACAGCTTTCGGATCATGGTACAGGCATTACGAATTCTTGGTCAGGCTGTTTGGTTGACCAATGCCCCGTAGATCGTGTGGACTTGATGGACCATGTGTTCAGACGGTTTCTGGACGAGTTTGCGGTCATGTTCATCGACAACGTCCTGATGTACTCCAGGAGTGTGGGCCAGCACCTGAAGCAATTGTGAGCAGCTTTGTGGACTTCGCGAGATGATCAGTTATTTGCGAAGTTCAGCCAGTGTGAATTTTGGCTGATTAGCATGAAGATTTTGGGTTGTGTGATGTTATCCGAGGGAGTCGGTGTGGATCCTGACCAGATGGAAGCCGTGTTGATTTGGGGATTGCCCTACCATTGTACCAGAGATCGAGAGTCTCTTGAGTTTGGCAGGCTATTACTGACGGCTTGTGCAGGATTTTCCCGGTTTGCCACTCTACTTTCCGGATTGACGAAGAAGGCGTCAAGTTCGAGTGGTTCGATGCACGCGAGGAGAGTTACTTACTCATGCAGAGTGGTTGACCGTTGCTTCGGTTTTGACCTTACCTGACGATCGTGACGAGTTCGTGGGTTATGGCGATGCATCGAGGTTTGGATTTGATTGTGTATTGATGCTGTGTAACAGAGCGGTGGCTCATGGTTTCAGACAGTGGAAACCTTATGGGGCTACGTATCCTATGTATGATTTGGGTGTAGCTGTCCTTGTGTTAGCATCAGAGAGTTTAAGACACTATTGCTATGGCGTGCAGCGCAGTGTAGGACGTACACTGATCACTTGAGTTTCATCCACTTGCATTTTCGGCCAGATTTGGGCTTGAGGCAGTGTAAATGGTTGAGGTCGACTAACGACTATGGCTGCATCCTTGAGCTTGTTCGGGAAAGGCTAGAGATTGTACTTGACCATCTGTCTGGGATGTTGTTACTGATGCATTCAGTCGAGAATCGGGAGCTTCAGTGTTTTATGTGAGTGTGGCTCGAGTTTCTGTGTTAGCCGAGTTGCGAGCTATGGGAGCTGTGTTCGAGTGTGATGATGTTGAGGCTCGTGATTTTGCGCGCATTTGGCGCTAGTGGTATGGAGATGTGTCTGATACTTCGAGTTTACTACTCGTGGCGCAACATGAAGAGTAATGTAGCAGTTTGTGTGTGCAGATGCCACATTTGTCGACTGGCGATTGCAAGGAGGCAGAGACTTGCCGAGAAGTGTCAGCCATTAGAGATTTCCGGTTGGACGTGGCGTTTGTCGCTGTGATCTTGTGTGTGTTTGTGCGCATTTTGATTTGTGTTACCAGTTGTCAGGACATTATGGACCATTTGATGAGTTTGGTACGTTTCCTTGTACTTTTCGGGAAAAGATTTCAGTAGCAGGCTGGCATAGCTGTGTTTGACGGAGACTGTCCATCTACATGATGTACCTGTGTCCCAATTTGCTGGTCGAGGTAATCAGCTACAACAGAGTACTGGCAAGTGTTGCAGAGAGCATTGGGGATCAGATTACGAGTTAGTACCGGTTCTTATCCTCAGATTGGTGAGCGATCTTTGATGACTATTCAGACCTTGGAGGGCATATTGTGGACCTCGGTATTGCAGTTCCGGAGGATTTGGGACCAGCAATTTCACTTGTTTGAGATTGCTTGCAGTACCAGCTTGTTGACCACTATGATTTTGATGTTGCGTGATGTCGATTTGAGGACGATGTTGTACTCCATTGTGCTAGAGCGAGTTTGGTTTGAGTTTGAGTTGATGTTTAATTCTGATTTTGTGGAATGTGCTACCACAGACTGACAGATTAGCGGAATGGGGTTGATAATTGCCCGAGTCCGATGTTTGAGCTATGTTGATATGAGTGTGTGAGTTATGTTGATGTGTGCAAGTTAAATTGTGATTTTCCACGTTGTTTTGATCCGTATGTGGTCATAGGCAAGTTTGTGTCGTGCCGTATAGTTCGGCATCGCTTATAGCATTGGCTTTTGTGTGTATTGTGTTTCTGTGTGGCGGAACTATGTTTCAGGATTGTTACGTGTTGTGTACCCTATATGTTCCTTATGCAGGAACATTTGGCGATTGTGTGGAGCCAGTTCAGATTCGAGATTTGAGGGTACAGGGATTTTCAGCACGGAACTATCTCCTTTTGTGGAGTCTGATATCAGAGTTGTTCAGTTGACGTAGCCACTGGGTAGTTGAGCAGTATGCAGAGGCAGTGCTCCTACTGTTAGTCAACAGACTTGGAAATTTCGAGGTCGAAATTTTTTTAAGGGGGGTGGATTTGTGACGACCCAGAACAGAATCAGCAGTGGAATCAGCTTGATCTACGAGCTCGCGTGTTATCGCAGATTTCCGACAGTTATGTGAATAACCGGATTTGTTAACGACTAAATCATTGGCCGAGAATTGGAGCTGAGTCTCTTCTCAAGAGTCGTTGTACGTGTGATTTCGAGTTCGTGGGCGGTTCCGGATCGTTATTTGGACGACCGAGGAATATGTTACGACTATTTGAAGTTTCGACGGAATCGGGTTAAATTGGTGAATTTCTTAACGACTAAATTACCGGTCGAGAATTTGGTTTCGGCTTCTTCACGGAAGTTGTAGAGAATTTAATTTTGAGCTCGTGGGAATTTCCGGAACATTTTTCTGAGTTACAGAGATTAAGTTGTGAATATTTACGTTTGTTGTTTGTTTAGTCGATTAAATATGTGTTTGGGCGGAACAGTTGACTTTTTATTGGTTTGGTCGATGTGTTTGACTTCGGGTGATTATTGAAAAACATGTCGAGACGAGTTTGTGGCCGCGAGAATTATCGGAATCGGAGTTACGATGTGGAAGTTACGGGTATTTATAGTTCGTCGAAAAGATAATTATGAAGTTTCCTAATTGGGAAAGTCTATAAATAGCAGTTTCCCCTTTGGGAAAGTCAAAGACTGAATTAAATGGGTTGACTGGTGAGTTGACTCGGTCAACTCGGTTGGAGGTGGTGGCGTGCGACGTCCACGGCTCGCCGGCGACGGTACCTTTTCCGGCCACCTTAGGGGGCGGGGCTGGTCCCGTTCGGTGCGCCCCGGTACCCCGAGTTTACTTCCAGCCACCCCTCACGGCGAGGGTGGCGGTGGAGAGGTGAAAATTCCGGCCGAAATGGAGGATTTTGGGATGAATTCAGGTTGCAAGATTCCGTTCAAATTGAGCTTAATCAAGCACTGGGTTTTGAAGCTCTCCTCTCCATGATTCTAACCATGTAAGTATGGAGTTCTAATTCGATTTGTGCTTGGAGAATTTTGGATTTGAAATTTTGGGAACAATTCGGTTTTGCTTGAAATTGGATGAGTTAGAGTGAGAATTGGCCTTTGTTGCAGTTGACAAAGTTGCTCAGTGGATGATTTTAAGTGGAATAGAGGTTGCTCCGCCGAGTAATTTCACAGTTGGTGGTGGTGGCGCCGCCGTGGGCGGCGGTCAACGGTCAACGTCGGTCAAAGTTTGACTTTTTGGAATTTTCGACAAGTTGCATGTCATTTCACTCGAAATCGCGCCCCGATCGCAGTGGGGAGGTTCGTTTTTCGAGTTGAGCGTCCGAAATTACAGCAAGGTATTCGTGATCGTTCTTTTGGCGAGGGACTTTCTGCCGGATCACGGGTTAACGCATATCGTGTTACGCTAGTCTGTGAGTGGACAAGTTTATATTTTCACAGTTGATTTGCGAGTTCGTGGATTTTATGATTTCCGTATTTATTTTATACGATGATTGAGATATATGTTATTTTCGGAGGTATTGTTATATGATTATTGGTGATGGCATTTATTACATCGATGTACCAGAGTTGAGAGATTCCTCTGGACCAGAGTTGAGAGATTCCTTTGGGTGGGGTTGAGTGGTCCCCTGCGTGCCGCCAGGGTTGAGTGGTCCCCTGGCCTATCACTGTCAGGTTTGAGCGATTCACCTGACGTCGGGCTTGAGAGGTCGCCCGACAACCTCCGTATATATATATATATATATATATGTGTGTGTGTGTTGTTTTCTGAACTCGCACTGTTTTACATTGAGTATGTATATAAACTGGTGAAAGGCATATGTTTATTTTCGTCCACTCACTCTAACGTTTTTATTTGCCTTTCCCCTAGGCTTTTCGGTTTCCGTGCCCAGTTTGCAGTTCGGACTCTGGTGTCGCACGTCGTGGTAGGAGGCATAGTGCTCGAGCTACCTTGTTTCTTCCAGTAGGTTTATCGTTCTACCTACTGTGGTATATTTATATGATTATACATTAGAGGTCGCTCTGAGTTTTCTGATGTATATGTTTATACGATTTTACACCGGATTTCAGTAAAGTACAAATATACTTATTGTTTTACTTTACTGTTGATATATTGAGAAATCCGGATGGGATTGGTGCCCACGGTTTGATTTTTGTGGCATAGGATGAAGTGTATTTTCCACGTGCAGGTAATGGTAATTCCACGTTAGTAACAAAACTCTGCCGAAATTTTTACGGTTTTTGTTGGTTCGTGTTTTCAGAAGGGGTTCAATTCCGGTTTAGGCAACTGAATCGGGGTTGGGTCCTTTCATCTGGTCAGAGTAGAAGTCATAGATGGAGGAGAAATCGACCTCAGAGGCAACTATCAAGTGGGAGTTCTAATGGATCGAGTTACCCTTGATGTCCATATAACACACCAGCTGCACCAAGAGAATTTCCATTGTGCAATATCTGTAATAGGCATCATTTGGGTCCGTGTCAGAGGTTGTTATCGTTGTGGCCAGGAAGGTAATTTTGCTAAGGAGTTTCCACAGTTGGGCACTTTTAGTGGTTCAGCCGCCCAGAGTTCAGGTGGAGATCAGGGTACTGCTTCTGGAGTTCGGCCAATGCAGTGCACAGGGCAAACAAATCAGCAGAACTGGAATCAACGTAGACGATCAGCTGGGCAGGTCTGAGCGCATGCCATGACCCTTCGAGAGGGCAGAGCTTCCCCAGAGGTTATTATCGGTACATTAGATGTTTTTGGTTATCCAGTCCTTACTTTACTAGACCTAGGTGCTACACATTCTTTTATGTCATATAGATTGGCATCTTTGGCCACTATACATGCCTCTTCACTTCCGAGAATGTGGCGAGTGTTATATCCATCTGATGAGGTTGTGAGTATCGGGTGTATAAGGACTGTGAGATTTTCGTAGAAGGTTATAAGTTAGCTACGGATTTGATGTTGTTAGACATTGTAGATTTTGATGTAATTCTGGGAGTAGACTTCTTAGAGGTTCCTTGGAAAGTCTTTGATTGTCATAAAAAGGAGGTAGTATTTAGAAGTTCAAGAATTCCATAAATCTTATTTTGCAGGGAAAGGAATACTTCTTCATCTTGTATGATTTCGGTAATGAAAGCGGAAAAGATGTTAAGGAAGGGTTGTGTAACGTTTTTGGCTCATGTAGTCAACACGAAGGTGTGCTTGCCTAGTATCAGGGACATTTTTGTAGTTTGTGAGTATCCAGATTTTTTTCTTGAGGATTTACTTGCTCTTCCTCCAGTGAGGGAGATTGATTTTACCATTGAGTTACTTCCAAGTACTGGTCCTATTTCTCAGGCACCATATCGAATGGCCCTAGCAGAGTTGAAGGAGTTGCAAGTTCAACTGCAGGAGTTTATCGATAAGGGTTTTATTTGACCCAGCATTTCACCCTGGGGTGCTCCATGTTGTTCGTGAGGAAGAAGGATGATTCAATGAGGTTATGCATTGAGTATCACAAATTGAATCAAGTCACGGTGAAGAAAAAGTATCCTTTAGCGCGGATTGATGATTTTTTCGATCAACTAAAAGGAGCTACAGCTTTCTCAAAAATTGATCTTAGATCAAGATATCATCAGCTACGGATTAGAGAATCAAATGTTTCTAAGACAGCCTTTCAATTGCGCTATGGCATTATGAATTTCTTGTTATGCCTTTTGGCTTGGCAAAGCCTCTTTTATGAACCTTATGAATCATGTCTTCAGGCGATACTTCGATAGGTGTGACATTGTATTTATCGATGACAACTTAATATATTCCAAAGAAGAAAAGCAACACCGGAAGCAACTACGTGCTGTTTTACAAACTTTGCGGGATTCTGAGTTTTATGCAAAGTTTAGCAAGTATGAATTTTGGCTGGATAATGTGAAATTTCTGGGTAATGTGATTCCAGCTAAGGGAATTAGCGTTGATCTAGATAAAATTGAAGCAGTGTTGAATTGGAGCCGACCTACACGTGTAACTGAGATAAGAAGTTTCTTGGGTTTAGCGGGTTATTATCCCCATTTTGTACAAGACTTTTCGCGGATTGCGACTCCGCTTACCTGATTTATGAAGAAATGGGTCAAATTTGAGTGGTTTGATGCTTGTGAAGAGAGTTATCAGACATTGAAAGAAAAATTGACCACGGCACCAGTGTCGATATTGCCTGAAGAAAGTGGAGAATATGTTATTTATAGTGACGCTTCGAAATTGGGCTTAGGCTGTGTTTTAATGCTGCATGGAAAGGTTGTTGCATATCGTTCTTGACAATTGAAGCTCCATGAAGTTAATTATCTCACACATGATCTTGAGCTTGTTGCCATTGTGTTAGCACCAAAGAGTTGGAGGTACTATTTATATTTAGCGCAGTGTAGGATTTTATACTAATCACAAGAGTCTCACTTATTTGTGTACTTAACTAGATCTGAACATTAGGCAACGAAGATGGATGGAGTTTATTAATGATTATGATTATACTTTCGAGACTATCCGGGGAATGCTAATATTTTTCTGATGCTCTAAGGAAGAAATCTGGAGCCTCTCTATTTCATGTACGTGTCGTAAGAGTATCACTTTTAGCTGAGATGCGAGCTATGGGAGAAAAACTAGAATGGAGAGATGATGGAGCACTGTTAACTAGTTTTCAAGTCCGATCTGTGTTGTTTGACCAAGTGTGATTGACCCAGGATGCGGATTCCTATTTGTTGAATAAAAATAATATGATTCAGAATGGCAAACCAACAGATTTTCGGCTAAGGAATGATGATACTTTAATGTTCAGAGGAAGCTATGTGTTCCTAAGAATGACGAGCTGAAGAAATAAATACTTAATGAAGCTCATTGTTCAGCCTATGCTATGCATCTGGGCAGTACAAAAATGTTTCGGACACTTCAAGCTTACTACTGGTGGCATAAATGAAAAGAGAAATAGCCATGTACGGGAGCAAGTGCCTTATTTGTCAACAGGTGAAGACAGAGAGGCAGAAACCTGCTGGAAAGTTACAACCATTAGAGACTCCAGTTTAGAAGTGGGAGCATATTACCATGGACGTTGTATATCAGCTACCTCGTACATCTAATGGTAATACTAGCATTTGGGTAATTGTTGACCGCCTTACAAAATCATCTCATTTCCTAGCTCTTCCAGGAAAGCTCTTTGTCAGTAAATTAGCAAAGTTATATATGGCGAAGATTGTAAGGTTACACAGAGTGCTTGTGTCTATAGTTTCTGATCGAGATATTCAGTTCACATTAGAATTTTGGCGAGATTACATTTTAGTATAGCATTTCACCCTCAGACTGATGGCTAATCGGAGAGAACTATTCAGACTTTGGAGGATATGTTGCGGTCATGTGTTATGCAGTTTAAAAGAAATTGGGATCAACAACTCCATCTGATATAATTTGCTTACAACAACAGTTATCATGCTAGCATCGGGATGGCTCCATATGAAGCTTTATATGGGAAACAATGTCGAACTCCGTTGTGATGGAGTGAACTAGGAGAAATGTGGCTTATTTGTCCTGACTTAGTGAAGACACCGCAGAGGACATTCAAATTATTTGAGACAGGTTGAAAGCTGCACAAGACTGACAAAAGAGTTATGCTGATGTAAGGATAATGGACCTCAAGTTTAAGGTTGGTGATTTGGTATTTTTGAAATATCTCCTTGGAAAGATGTTGTGTATTTTGGGAAGCTTGGCAAACTCCGCCCAGGCTATATCGGTCTATATGAGCTTATTGGACGAGTGGGTGCGGTTGCGTATAGGTTGGCACTACCTTCTGAGATGGACAAAGTACATGATGTGTTCCTTGTGTCTTTGTTGCAGAAATACATTTCTGATGCATCTCATGTTCTAACACTTTATCAGCTCCCTATACGGAAGGATTTGACTTATGTGGAAGAGTCAGTCCAGATTCTTGATCAGAGAGTACATGAACTACATCACACGACCATTCCACTTGTGAAGGTCTCTTGGAGGAACCATGCAAGGCTACTTGGGAACCTGAGCAATAGTTACGAGAGCAGTATCCCTATCTCTTTGATTAGTAGGTATACAAATTTTAAGGACGAAATTTTTATGAGGGGGTAGATTGTAACAACCTGAACCAAAACTTTTGCATAAATTTTTCCCTAATTAATCTTATCTTGTAGTTTGTTAACGACTTTTTCACCGAGCGAGAATTAGACTTTACTGTCTTCACAGAAGTCATAGAGTATTTTTTTCGAGCAAGTAAGAATTTTCGGGGAATTTTTTCGGTTTAACGATCTATTTTTTTATAATAATTTTTGGAAGTCTATGTGGAGAAAATATTTAAAAGTATTTATTTTATGTCAGTTTAATCTGAACCGTTGAATCTTGATCAGATCAAACCTCAACCGTTGATCTGATAAGGTGCTTGTTGGGGGGGTATAAATACGGTATTTATGGTGTAAATAAGGAAGAAAAATCAGAAAATACTGAAAAACCATAAATACCTCCGCCGACCCATATGGTCGTTCGACTGACCTGAATTTGAACCCGCCGGAAAACACCACCGTTGTTGGCAATCGTGGTATAGTTTTAAAGCTCTCCTCTCCCTCTTTCATTTTATATATGTGTTGTTGGTTTTTGGGTGGTTTTGGGTCACGAATCAAGTCAATTAACCCATTGGTTTTCGTGTTTAACTGACGGCGGTGATCCGGCCGTTGTCCGACGACGATTAATGGAATTGATTGGGTTTTACCCTAGGCGGCGGTCAACGGCGGCGCTCCGGCGAAGGGTTGACTTTTTGGATTTTTGTCAAGTTTTATGCCATTTTGCTCGTAATCGCGCCCCGATCGTAGCCTTGAGGTTTTCGAGTTGATTTGGGTAGTGGATTTTAAGTCGAGAGATTATGTGGAGTATTTTGGGATTTTCGGCGATTCTTTTGTTATCCGAGTTATATGTTTCCGAAAATGGTTGGTTTTTGAGGTGTGGTTTAGAGTATTGAATTGTGATTTTGATCAGTGATATTTTGTGATTATTCAGGGGATCGAGATCGTACGCTTGGCGAGGGGTCTTCCGCTGGATCTCAGGATTAGCGCGTTTGCGCGCTGTGCTTATCTGTGAGTGGACATTTATTTACACTATCGTAGCGAGTTCTTAGTTTCAGTATTTATTTCGAGTATAGTATTGAGATTATTTATTGTTTTAGAGGTATTGTTTTATGTTTTATTGGTGATGACATTTGCTTAGGATCAATGCATTGACTACTCGGTTGATCACCGGTTGTCTAGTTCCAGGCTTCAGAGATTTGCCTGATGTGCCCACTAGGCTTGAGAGATTCGTCTAGTCTATCACCGTCGGGTTTGAGAGATTCTCCCGACACCTCCATTTATTTTAAGAACTCGCATTATTTTTATGTTACATAAATGGTGAAAGACATATGTTTATTTTCGTCCACTCACTCTAACGATTTTATTTGCCTTTCCCCTGGGCTTTTCGGTTTCCGTGCCCAGTTTGCAGTTCAGATTCTAGTGTCGCACATCGCTGTCGGAGGCTTAGTATTCGAGCTACTTTTCTTTCTCAGTAGGTTTCTTGTTTTGCTTACTGCTGTGTATTTATGTATATATATACTAGAGGTCGCTCTGAATACTCTGATGTCTATTTTCATATGATTTTCCTGGATTTCTGTAAAGTTACAGTTTTGCTTATTACTTTATATTATGATGTGATTTTGAGAAATCTGGATGGGATTGGTGCCCACGGTTTGGCTTTTGTGGCATAGGATGAAGTGTGTTTTCGGGTGCAGGTTAATGGCAATTCCGCGATATAGTGAAACTCTGCCGAAATTTCTATGGTTTTTGAAAGTTCGTGTTTTCAGAAGGGGTTCGATTCCGGTTTAGGAAACTAAATCGGGGTTGGGTCCTTTCAGCTTGGTATCAGAGCATTAGGTTTTAGGTTCTGTAGACTTCTTTTGTTGTGATACTAAGGGTATTTGAGATTATACAGCATGTCTTGAGCGATGACCCGACTGGCCAGCGGTTACTCATCAATGATTCGGGTGTTGTATGTTTTCAAATGTCTGAAGTTTCATGATTGCGTTCCTTGTGCCTTGTGACTAATGCTTTTCTTTTATTATTAGGATGCCTCCTAGACGTGGTTCCCGTGTCAATAGGGATGAGGATCGCCGGACTCATGACTTGCTTATGCGAGTATTGCGTCTGGAGGAGCATTTTGACCATGTGGTCAAAGCTCAAACAGGTGGAGCAACTGTTTTCTCGGGTTCAGCTGATCTAGGGATATGTAAGGCTTGGTTGGTTCAGGTTGAACGAGTTTGTGAGCGTCTGTGTTTCACTCATGAGCAGATGACAGTGGCAGCGGTTGGTTTGCTTGAGTCTGATGCATATTTTTGGTGGGTTAGCACTGATAGAGTTCTGGTTGATACTCCATGGACATTCTTCAGGAATTTGTTTATGCGGAGGTATTTCAACCAGGCTACTCAGCAGTGGAAGTATGAGGAGTTCACCAACTCTAGACAGGGTAGTATGTCAGTACTTGAGTACTGGGACAGATTTACTCGTTTATCTCGGTTTGCTCGTGACATGGTGGCTACAGAGGAAGCCAAGTGCCGGAGATTTGAGTTGGGCTTGAACCTGAACATCAAGGGAACATTGACTACGATGCCTTGGAACAACTTTGATGAGTTTGTGAGTGCTGCACTTCGAGGCGAGGACATAGAGAAGGAAAGGCATATGAGATTCCAGTCTCGACGATTTGAGGAGGGTGGACTGAGTCAGGGACCTTCCAAGAGGCTGAGTTCAGGCACTTCTGGATCGGCATCATCATCTAGCATTGGAACATTTAGACATCTGTTAGTACGCCTAGACAGAGACAGAGATGGAGGAGGGATCGGCCACAGAGACCACAGTCCAGTGGGAGTTCTGGCGGATCCAGCTAACCTCGACGTACCGGTGGCACTTTTGCCGTACCGAGGGAGTATCTATTGTGCAATCTCTGCAACAGGCATCACTTTGGTCCTTGTCAGTGAGGCCCTATCATATGTTATCGTTGTGGCTAGGAGGGTCACCATGAGAGGGAATGTTTCCAGTCTACTGGTGTTGGTGGACAGACAGCTCAGAGTTCAGGAGGAGATCGAGGTACTACTTCTGGGGCTCGACCAGTACAGACTTCGGGTCAGGGTGGACAGCAGAGTCACCATCAAAGTGGACGACCAGCCGGACAGGCCAGGGTTCATGCCATGTCAGTGCGTGAGGACAGAGCTTCACCGGAGGTTGTTATTGGTACGTTGCATGTTTTTGGCTATCCAGTACTTACTTTGTTAGATCCAGGTGCTACGCATTCATTCATATCATATAGATTGTCATATTTAGCTACTATGCCTGCATCTCCACTTTCGGGGTTATGGAGGGTATTGTATCCATCTGGTGAGGTTGTTAGTATTGGTTGGGTGTATAGGGATTGTTATTATTTAGCCGCGGATTTGTTATTGCTGGATATTGTCAATTTTGATGTGATTTTGGGTATGGACTTCTTGGAGACATATTGGGCTATGTTTGATTGTCACAAGAAGGAAGTAGTGTTTCGGCGTCCAGGTTTCTCAGAGAAGAATACATCCCTGCCATGTGTGATTTCAGCGATAAAGGCTGAGCAGATGATGAAGAAGGGTTGTGTTGCATACTTAGCTCGTGTTGTGGATACAAAGGCTGCTATACGAGACATTAGTGACATCGAGGTTGTCTCTGAATTTCCAGATGTGTTTCCAGAGGAGTTACCAGGTGTTCCTCCAGTTCGAGAAATCGATTTCACCATTGAGCTTTTACCAGGCACTGGACCTATATCACAGGCCCCTTATCGTATGGCGCCAGCGGAGTTGAAAGAGTTACAGATTCAACTTCAGGAGCTGCTGGAGAAAGGTTTCATACGACCCAATGTATCACCGTGCACTACAAGAAAACATCACTTAGACCACGGAACGTAATTGTTCCGTCGTCTAAGTGAAGCATTATATAAGCCCGATGCCAAACTCTCTTCCTCTCCCGAGAAATTAAGTTTAAAGATCGAAGAAGAAGGAGAAGGATCTCCGCTGACTAGCTAGCTAGCTTAACTGATATCGAGAAGGCCAGCGCGCAGCTAGCTAGGTACGTACGCAGTTAAAATTTTCTTAATATATATTTAGTTAAAACGTACATACATGCATGGATGTTAGCTACACATATTAAATTACGTAATTGATGGATGTAGATCGAGTACGTATAATTAAGCGTAAATTAATGAACTAATATATATGTAATAATTAATTAATTATAATATTTTGTAGCAGTATGGACAAGAGTTGGATGAAGTTGAAGAATAGATGTGATGTCCGGTATATGGATGGAATTAGCGAATTTGTGAATTTTGCGATAGATGGTCAGGGAAAGAAGCGTTTCAGGTGTCCATGCCAGAAATGTCTTAATTGTCAGTATGTGGAGGTTAATGTTATGGTGCAACACCTGTACGAAAATGGTATGATGTGGAGTTACACTACATGGAGCGAGCATGGTGAAGCAGTAGAGTTCAGCTCAGCAGACTTCAGCTCAGGGTACAGTTACCAGGGTGCCTCATCCAGCGGCAGTGGTGCCGAACCCCCAGCTTGCAACCCAACTGCAGATTTGGTCCATGATGCGTTTCCGGGATTTAGTCATGGTGGACACCAACACCAAGACGGAGGTTACAGTACAACTCATGAGCATGATGACACATTCCCCGCTGCTAGCTTGGCCACTGACACTAGTGAGATGGATAAGTACAACCGAATGCTACTTGAAGCGCAGACCCCGGTGTTCCCTGGATGTCGAGAGAATGTGTTGCAATATGTGATGGAGCAAATGAAGATAAAAGTGAAGCACAAAATGTCAGTGAGTGCTTTTGACGAAATTCTGGAGCAAATATGTAAGTTGCTTCCTGATGATCACAATCTTCCTAAATCTCATTATAAGGTTAGAAATATCTTGAGCAGCCTCGGCCTAAAGTACAGGATAATTGACGCATGTCCAAATGATTGTGTGCTATTTTAGAAAGAGTATAAAGATTTGGACTATTGTCCCATATGTGGCCAGTGCAGATTCCAGGTGAATAGGAAGAGTTCGAAAAAGAGAATTCCTATGAAAGTTGTTCGATATTTTCCCTTGATTCCCATATTGCAGCGCCTGTACATGTCTCTACACACAGCAAAGACCCTATACCCTAAATAGTAAGGCCCCTAACCCCTGAATTCAGGGTCTCTGCACCTGGACGACGGAGATGAGCTTCTCCGTCGTCCAGGTTAGTACCTGGACGACGGATAAGCTCATCTCCATCATCCAGGTGTTGATTTCGTATTTTTTTCTAAGACAACGACCATCTATACCATCTTCCAATGCATATTCTTTTTGTCAAGACTTTAGAGTAAACAATTCTTGGTGTGTGAGCTTCGACGGTTCGAAAATCGGAGTTGCGAAATGTCTTGTATCCACGTTTCCTGTTTGTGAAATTCTCGGTTTTGCGGTTGACTGTGCCGATGAAACCCTTCACGAACTTATTATTTTCTGAAAATTATTGTAATTATTTATTATATTACGGCGAACGTATCCAACGGTTGTTTTGTCCAAATTCAATTTCGTTAATACTCTGGTGCAAATGAGCCTACACTTAATAACACTTAAGTCGTAAAGATTAGTAGATACTTAGCAAGTTTAAAGACGTAAAATTATATTCGTCGTTTCAAATTTAATTGTTTATATATACGATGCGTTCATCGATATTTTACGACTATTTCATTCGAATGACAGATCGCCAAATTCCTTGCGAATTAATTTTTAAATTTTTTTTAACGTAATTTGCACCTGGACGACGGAGAATGGCCATCTCCGTCGTCCAAGTCCAAAAAACATGGCGGTTCATTATAATTTTTAATTTTTTTTTCATGTAAATTGCACTTGGACGACGGAGATGGTCATTCTCCATCGTCCAAGTTGAAAATATGGGGCGGTTCGATGTGCCGCCTTAATTTTCGGGGCCGCTTCAAATTTCACTTAGACGACGGAGAATCAATTCTCCGTCGTCCAAGTTCAATTTTATGGCGGTTCGAAACGTCCCGCCTCTTAATTGGGCGCCGTTTCAAAACGGTCACTTAGACGACGGAAAAGCGCGTTTCCGTCGTCCAAGTCCACTTAGACGACGGAAAACATCGCTCCGTCGTCTAGGTGAACGCCTATATATAGAACAGGAACCCCCTCCCTTTTCTCATTCCATCTCCTCTCCTCTCCTCTCCTCTGGTCTTCCTCCTCCGGCGACGCTCCGACGACTCAAATTCCGGCGTGGTTCCCCCTCTCCAACAACTCTACTCCGGCGATATTCCGGCGGTTATCTGGCAAGGTAATAATTCTATTTTTTAATTAATTAACATTATTTTTATTTAAGTCATTATTTAATTGGTAAATAGTTTTAAATAATTAGTAATTGTAATAATTATTTAGTTGTTATATATAATAGTTGTAATTATAATAATTATTTAGTTGTTATTATTAATAATTACTAATTATAATAATTATTTAGATGTTATTATTAATAAGTAAATAATAATTAATAGTTGTAATTATAATAATTAGTAAGTATCATAGTTTTAAATAATTAGTAATTATAATAATTAATAATTAATAATTTTTAATTATTGTTAATAATAATTAATTATATTCGTAAATGAATAATTATTATTAAATGCATGATAAATAATAATTCATTATTTTCATTATTTATTGTTTTAATTAATAGTATAATTTGTGATTATTATTGCATGTAATTAAAAATTATTAATTGATAATTATGTGTATTTTCTAGTAAATTGCATGGTAGTACGTCTTTGATTTAAATTTAGTACATAAGCTTGGTTTATTAAGTCGCACTCTTTGGAATAGATGACGCCTCTTTTCCTAGCTTATCTCTCTAACCCCTCGTGATGTGTGGATTTCATCACCTCACACCATAACCTAAGTGAAGTTATGGACACGAGGTTGAGGGCGGAGTTTGCAAAAGACTTGAGGGAGTGTAAATTTTCGAAAGATTGGCCGAATGTCAGACATGGTGTCTAGAAACGGGTTATGACTGGTGACAGGTTTTGGATCTAAGAAAGACGACACAAATAGAGTATATATCTTTCATTTGGTTAGCCTCGGGGTGTTTTGTCGAAATTAGTCCTGCCTCTCGCATTATCTCTATCCCTAACTGGCCATGTTTTTCGATTTAACCAAGGCTGATTAATTGAAAATTTACACTTTATCGCGCGGGTCGCACGTCCATTGAACGACCCCAAAAGCCAAGCTAGTGTACTCTAATTAAATCTTAGCCGCACTTAATTAGCGTAAATTTTTTTATATAATTATTATGGTAATCAGGTATTTTAACAACGTAATCCTAGGTTTAAATGGCTCCCTCCGGCAAGAAAAAAGCCCAACAGGAGGCAGAAGATGCTATGCTCCGCCGCTTGGCGAACCAAGTTGGTTGGGTTGAACAGGAGGGCAACGACGCCCTCAATTCGGACCCTTCATCTGGTTCGTTGGTAGCGCCCTCTGGGGAAATTCCCGCTCCCCCATTTATCTCGAGCGGTGATGACGACCCCTATTCAAGTCCGACACCCGGTACCGGTTCAACAGCAAGTACTCAGGCGTCCTCGACCTCTGAATCTATCATGTACAGCGCCCGGCGTAAGCAAAGGAGGGCCCCGACTGACCCGGAACCAAAAAGGACTCGCGGTCTCGTTAAAGGTGGCAAAGCGGAGAAAATTTGCAAGGCGACCGGGAAAAAGATCGACTTGCCCTACGACGAATTCACCGGTGGCCCTCCCACAGCTTAGCTAGCAAGTCTCTCGGTGCATAGCATAGGGTCAATCCTTCGTAGCCGGGTTCGTCTCACTGCCCCTACTTGGAAGGAGGTGCCGGATGATGAGAAGGCGAAACTCTTTAAAGAACTTTCGGTACGTAATACGTACAATTTTAGTTATTATATAATATTGTTAATATTAGTTATAATTTCATAATATATACGATTATAATTTTCTATTTATTTCTGATAGGAACAATTTGAGCTGGATCCAACACCGGCGATGTTGAGGCATATCAACCAAACCGCCAACTCCATCTACCGTGATTGGAAGTACAGGCTTCATCAGTACTTCGAAAATATCGGTCCCGTGCCTACCCCCGTAGAGCTGCGTGGGGATAGAGAAGATGAGTGGCAGTAGTTGTGTAACCACTTTCAAGATGAAGAATTTAAGGTGTTTACTTTTTTTATTTCAATTAAGATAATTGAATTATTTTAATTTTAGTTACTTATTAATTTTTTAATGATTTAATTATGTTGTCTAACAGAAATTCTCCGAAGTCAACAAAGCCAACCGGGGGAAGAAGGACAAACACTATACTTCCGGCGCCAAGCAACTCATTCAAATAGCCAAGGAGCACAAGAATAAGGGCTCCAAACACCCTTATCTCGATGCTAGCATAAGCGCGTACGTGACGCTTGGGCTCGATAATGAAGCGAGTCAATACGGCGTAAGTGATATATATATATATATGTGCTTTTAATTGTAGTAATTATTATTTAAATATTATTTCATTATAATTTTTTAATTATTCTTTTGTAGGCAAGGGTGGTAGAGCGTGCGCAGGAAGAATTGGGTAACACTCAGCTTGCGTTCCCAGATTTGCCGCCGGAAGACCTGCCTCCTCTATCCATGGAGAGCCAAATTGCAATCGCGGATGAGGTCTACGGTCGTAGAGCTGGCAAGGAGGTTAGGGGGTTCGGACCTAAGGTGGTTCGACATTTGTCGACGATCTCCGACTCATCATCTACGGGAGGTTCGGGGCGGAGAAGTACTCAGGCTGCGGCCGTCGAAGCAGCCATTCAAGAGGCTCGACTCGCACGAGAGGAAAATCAATCCATGCGTCAAAGACTTGATGAGCAACAAGCACAAATAACCCAACTCATCGCCCTCATGCAACAAGCTCGAGGAGAATGTCAACCTCCTCCGAACCCATACCCCGACGACGACGACCCGGCTGGAGGCAGGGGACTCGGCGGCGCATCTGCTCCTCCAGTGTTTTAGCCTGTAGTTTATTATATCGTTTCTTTCCGCATTTCGAACAATATTTTAATTTTTTTGCGTTTTTCGATTATGTATGTACAATTTAATTTTATTATTTAATTAAGTAATTACAAATTTAGTTTATTTAATTAATTTTAACATTTTTCATTATTTAATCTCCGCGGTCCAAGTGCACCTGGACGACGGAGAATTTAATCTCTGTCGTCCAAGTGCCTGGACGACAGCACTTGGAGCACGAAACCTGGAGGACGGAGCCTCCGTCGTCTAAGTACTTAGAAGACAGAAAAACGCACTTAGACAACGGAAATGCTCCGCGGTCTAAGTGCGTTTTTCTTGTAGTGGTGGGGTGCCCCTGTACTGTTTGTGCGGAAGAAAGATGGTTCCATGCGGTTGTGTATTGATTACCGGAAGCTGAATCAAGTCACCGTGAAGAACAAGTATTCGTTGCTGCGAATTGACGATTTGTTTGATCAACTCAAGGGAGCTTCAGTCTTTTCGAAGATTGATCTCAGGTATGGATACCATCAGTTGAGGATCAGAGAGTCAGATGTGGCCAGGACAGCTTTTAGATCACGGTATGGGCATTATGAGTTCTTGGTGATGCCGTTTGGGTTGACCAATGCCCCTGCAGCTTTCATGGACTTGATGAACCGAGTGTTTAGGCGATTCCTAGACAAGTTTGTGATCGTGTTCATCGCTGATATTCTGATTTACTCCAAGAGTGTGGGCCAGCACAAGAAGCATTTGCGAGCTGTTTTACGGACTTTGCGAGATAATCAACTGTTTGCGAAGTTCAGCAAGTGTGAGTTTTGGTTGAATAGCGTGAAATTTTTGGGTCATGTGATATTTCCTGAGGGAGTCAGCGTGGATCCTGACAAGATTGAAGCAGTGTTGAATTGGAATAGACTTACCACCATACCAGAGATCAGGAGTTTCTTGGGTCTGGCAGGTTACGATCGGCGCTCTGTGCAGGATTTTTCACGGATTGCCGCTCCACTTACTATAATGACGAAAAAATGCGTCAAGTTCGAGTGGTCTGATGCATATGAGGAGAGTTACTTGCTCTTGAAGGAAAAGTTGACTACTGCACCAGTTCTGACTCTACCTGACGATAGTGGAGAGTTTGTGGTTTACAGTGATGCATCGAAATTGGGTCTTGGTTGTGTTTTGATGCAGCATGGTAGAGTAGTGGCTTATGGTTCCAGGTAGTTGAAACCACATGAAGTCAATTATCCTACGCATGACTTGGAGTTAGCTGCTATTGTTTTAGCCTTGAAGAGTTGGAGACATTACTTGTATGGAGCACAGTGCAAGATATATACTAATCACAAGAGTCTCACTTATTTGCGCACGCAGCCAGATTTGAACATGAGGCAGCGCAGATGGATGGAGTTGATCAATGATTATAATTGCACTTAGTTGGAAATCTGGAGCCTTATTGTTTCATGTGTGTGTGGCCAGAGTTACGGGCTACGGGAGCCGAGTTAGAGTGGGATGATGATGGAGCCTTGTTGGCTAGATTCCAGGTTCGACCGGTATTGGTTGATCAGGTTCGGGAAGCTCAGGATGCAAATGCCTATCTGTTGAACAAAAAGACCATGATTCGGAATGGTGTGCCAACAGAGTTTCGGTTGAGTGATGATGGTACATTGTTATTCAAAGGCAGATTATGTGTGCCCAGAGATGAGGGTTTAAAGAAGGAGATCTTAGACGAAGCCCATTGTTTTGCTTATGCGATGCATCCAGGAGGTACAAAGATGTTTCGTACACTTCGAGCCTATTATTGGTGGCGAAATATGAAGAGGGAAATCGCAGCATATGTGAGCAAATGCCTCATTTGTCAGCAAGTGAAGGTGGAAAGGCAGAAGCCTGCGGGAAAATTATAGCCATTGGAGATTCCGGTTTGGAAGTGGGAGCACATCACCATGGATTTCGTGTATCAGTTACCGCGTACTTCGGCTGGTAATACTAGTATTTGGGTTATTGTAGACCGTTTGGCGAAATCAACTCATTTCTTTGCACTTCCAGGGAAGATTTCAGTGGGCAGATTGGCAAAGCTGTATTTGGCCGAGATCGTTAGTTTACATGGTGTGCTTGTATCCATTGTTTCTGACCGAGACAGTCAGTTTACCTCAGAGTTCTGGCAGGCATTGCAGCGAGCCTTGGGTACTAGATTGCATTTCAGTACAGCTTTCCATCCTCAGACTGATGGGCACTCTGAGATGACTATTCAGACCCTTGAGGATATGTTGTGGTCCTGTGTTTTGCAGTTTAGAGAGAATTGGGACCAGTAACTGCATTTGATTGAGTTTGCTTACAACAACAGCAATCAGGACAGTATTAATATGGCACCGTATGAAGCTCTATATGGGAGGCAGTGCCGCACTCCATTGTGTTGGAGTGAGGTGGGCGAGAGATGGCTTATTGGTCCTGATTTGGTAAAGAGCACCACAGAGGATATTTAGATTATCAAAGACGGATTGAAGATTGTCCAGGATCACCAAAAGAGTTATGCAGATGTGAGAAGAAAGAGTCTCGAGTTCGAGGTGGGCGATTGGGTCTTCCTGAAATTGTCTCCTTGGCGAGGAGTTGTTCATTTCAGGAAGCATGGCAAGCTTCGACCACAATACATTGGTTCTTATGAGATTACAGAGAGAGTTGGCGCTGTGGCTTACAGGTTGGAATTGCCTCCAGAAATGGCGAGGGTGCACAATGTTTTCCATGTCTCGATGCTACGGAAATACATTCCAGATTCATCACATGTTTTAGCACCACATCAGCTTCCTATCCGGGAAGATTTGACATATGTGGAGAATCCAGTACAGATTCTCGATCGGCGTGAGCAGGAGTTGAGACACAGAGTCATACCGCTTATGAAGGTCTTATGGCAGAATCATTCGGTTAAGGAAGCCACTTGGGAGACCGAGTAGCATATGCGGGAGCAGTATCCTCATCTGTTTACCTAGCAGGTATGTAAATTTCGAGGCCGAAATTTTTCTAAGGGGGGTAGATTTGTGACAACCCGAACCGGAAATGGTAGTTAATCGGCTTAATTAGCGAGTTTTACGAGTAATCACAGTTGTTGTAATTGAGCAGTTTTATCGGGTTCATTCACGACTAATTTATCGGGCGAGAATTTGAGATGAGTCTCTTCACGAGAGTTGTAGTATGCATGATTTCGAGTCCGTAGGCAGTTTCGGATAATTGTTTCGATAACCGAGGAATATGTTATGAATATTTGAAGTTGTGTGATTTAGTCGTGTTTATCCGATTAAGTATGAGTTATCTGAAACGTGGATGTGATTCGATTTGGACCGTCGATCGTATCGTACCGTGAGTATAAATATCGGAATAGTCATAAAATTGTCGAAAACCACTGTTTTGGAAGTTTGACCGAAGGTTGACCAGTTGACTCGAGTTGACCGAGAAGGAAGAGCACCGCCGTTGACTCACCGTGGACTTTCCGTTTTCAGCCACCTCCGGCTACAATTTTGGTATGGTTAGAATCCTCTCTTGATTTCCTATGGTTTTGAGCTTGGATTTGTGTGATTTGATGAGGTTTTGGGGGACAACAAGTTCGAAGAAAATTAGGGATTTTGCCAGATTCGGGTGGGGTGCTCCGACGACGTTTGGGGTCGGGGTTGTGGGGGGAAAGGTTCCCCTCAACCCCTTGATGCTTCTGGGTGGAAGGAATTTTGGTTTGGACGCCGTTTGGGACTCGCCGGAGTCTCGCCGGAATCAATGGATTCCGTGAGGTTTAGGGCTCGATTCCGACCGGTGGGCTTGGAATTGGAGCTTGGTGTAGAAGAGGAATGTGTTGGGCTTGGGGTGTTGACCATTTCTGGAAAGTTTGGCCGGAATCCGTCACTGTTGACACCGGCGCTCCGGCGAAGGGTTGAGTTTTTGGATTTTTGTCAAGTTTTATGTCGTTTTAATCGTTTTAATCGTTTTTGTCAAGTTTTATGTCGTTTTAATCGTATCGCCTAGTCTATCACCATCGGGGTTGAGAGATTCGCCCGACACCTCCATTTATTTTAAGAACTCGCATTATTTTTATGTTACATAAATGGTGAAAGGCATATGTTTATTTTCGTCCACTCACTCTAACGATTTTATTTTCCTTTCCCCTGAGCTTTCCGGTTTCCGTGCCCAGTTTGCAGTTCGGATTCTGGTGTCGCACGTCCCTGCCGGAGTCTTCGTATTCGAGCTATTTTTCTTTCTCAGTAGGTTTCTTGTTTTGCCTATTGCGGTATATTTATGTATATATATACTAGAGGTCGCTCTGAATACTCTGATGTCTATATTTTCATATGATTTTCCCGGATTTCTGTAAAGTTACAGTTTTACTTATTACTTTATATAATGATGTGATTTTGAGAAATCCGGATGGGATTAGTGCCCACGGTTTGGCTTTTGTGGAATAGGATGAAGTGTGTTTTCGGGTGCAGGTTAATGGAAATTCCGTGATATAGTGAAACTCTGCCGAAATTTCTATGGTTTTTGAAAGTTCGTGTTTTCAGAAGGGGTTTGATTCCGGTTTAAGAAACTAAATTGGGGTTGGATCCTTTCAAAGAAGTTCCATGATAGTTTAATAGTATACTATCTGAGAGTTCCATTATAGTTTAAAGAAAAGAAACCTTTGATTAATATCATTGGATGAAGTGACGAACTGCAAAAACACAACTCAGTTTATGAAATTCATGGATATGGATACTATACGACATAGGACAACATGGTTTGTTGGCTTGAATGCAGCAATGAGATGATAATTTGATAACCTAGAGGCTTGAATGCAGCAAACCTCACTAAAGATGCTATCAAACAGCATTAGTAACCAAAGGTAATTTCACAATGTCATTATTAATGTATTAACTAGTAGGTATAGAGATGTATGAGAGCAAGATTTACCTAACTAATGGAGTGAGATTGTTGAACTCCCATTGAACTACATTGCACCATTAATTTAACTTCAATGATAAGTCACAATGTCCCCTAATCCACTTTAAGCAATAAGGGTACAATTACCATATTACTTGTTGGACGGATTGCAATAGGCACTTCTACTTCACATTTTCTAGATTTTATGACCCAAGAAACCTAATTATAACAATTAAGTCATGAGAAAATTGGGTACACAGTAGTATTCTAGTGATTACTGGTAAATGGAAAACATGACAAACTGTATTACTACATCAAAGTCAGAGAAGAATAGAATCCCTAGCACCACTTGATGCTTAAATAGTTGAAGTACAGTATCGCACCAAAAGAACATTATTTGTTACCTCTGGAGCAAAACCCTCTATATGATCGTTCTCTTTTTCTAAAACAGCTCTAGAGACAAACAAAGGGAAGTAGCAATTCTTTATCTTCATTTTCTTATTTTCTGCATAAAAAATGCCTACACATGAACACCAAGTCGTAAGTAACTATGTTGGAGCTATTCCAGCAAATTTTCAAATGAATAGATAAATCAAAAAGTAATGAATATTGAAATGGAAGCTACTAGATAATCATTCAAACTAATTGTGACCCGAAACAATAAACTGTTAATCCGTCATCGAAATTCTAAACTGCTTAATATAATGGCAAAGAAACTACTGCGACTTTAACAAGAAGCTTACTTGCATAATCTCTCAAACTTTTATGGTCCTCAAAATAGCACCCTGAGATGTCATAATAATTGATCATATCACCGTGCACAACATGTAGGCCACAAAACAAAACTCATACCTATAATGCTCATAGACTTAATGCTAAGGCAGGATACATACAGACTTAATGCAGAGGTTGCAACAACAGTAATGGCTTATAGAAACATCAAGAGCAACAACAATAGTACTAGTATGAGGAATATCTATTATTTTTATTCTCAGATCAAGAGGGGGCTACGTTGTGGACCAGATTCCTCTTCCATGGCAAAGTACTCCTTCCACAGCCGGGACATGCTTGGCTCGAAGTAAACGACATGTAACAGCACACTCCTCTCTTTGGTGTTGGCAATTGCACTCCAAAAAGTAAACAAATATGCACATCAACCATCTTCAACATGAATGAAAACAAAACAAATTTACAGAGGCAAGACACACCTTCATGGTGTTTCAGACTGAGACTATCAACAGCTCGAGCGCTAGGATCCCTGTTTGAAGATCTGCAATGTATGTAAATAAAAATTACTTCATATGAGCACTAATATGCTACAAATTTGAAGTTGTGGCTGCATATCAAACTTATAATTTTTTTCGTTACAAACAACACCAAGCTATCCAAAAATTCATCCAAGGAAGTATCACTAGCCACTGATGACAACAATGTGAGCCAATAATCACAGCAGTCATCAGATATCAATTCAAACCAAAAATTGAAAAATTCACTATAAGATTAGTTGTTCATACCTCATTTCCAAACTCCTTAGGGCTTGGCTTGAGCAACCGAGAGAGCTCTCTATTGAGAAGATCCACAACTCTCTGAGCCTTGAATTCATCCAATCCGCCTTGGTTGAAGCTGAGGCCAGCAGAGACGGCCTCATCCTAGGGTAAGTAATTGACGAAATTGCTCGACACACTTTCTTTTCATTCCTATCTGAACCCTACCACCACTACTAGCCGACACGGCGTGGCAGAAGATTCGGCATCGGATATCTGGGACAGCAATTGGCAGAGGGAGGCGCAGATAGTGGTATTAGGGTTTAAAGTTGTGGCGTGGCCTTGGTTTTTAAGGACGAATACCTTTTGGGTTTTGGTAAAGCCACCCTCTTTGATCCTCTGGCTTGCCTATTGATGTTAGTAAGCTGAGGGTATTGGTACCGAATCAAATTCTGAGGAGGAGAGAGTGTGAGAATGGAGAATGACATAGAGCTGAGAGGAAAAGGAGAAATGCGGTGATGGTGGTGCGATCAAGGTCGATAAACCTGCAAAGAAGTGCATCATCGCTCGGATGGATGGCGTCGGCGATGCAAGACGACGGCGCGATGCTTGGATGGCGTCGGCGACATGAGGCGCTACTATGTTTGAGTCTTTTCGAATCTAAATTAGATTTCTTTGGGCGGCGGATTAGTTGTTGAGAGAGAGAGAGAGAGAAAAGATGAGTTTTTGAGAGTGGGTTGATGTGTTTTGAGGAGAGGTTATGCATTTGGTGTCTTAAGTTTGAAACAAGCTTCATAAGTCTGTTAGCACCTTTCCGTCGTGTGAACACTTTTTTGTTGTAGTGATTCTTACCTTCAGTGCTCTCATAAATAGTCTGGCCTAAAAGAAGAAAAATTATGAGGTCATTCTCAGTAATAAGTCAAGTCTGGCTGGTCCTAAAAAGCTTGAGAGTTACCAACGAAAGGACCCAACTCCGATTTAGTTTCCTAAACCGGAATCAAACCCCTTCTAAAAACATGAACTTGCAAAAACCATAAAAATTTCGGCAGAGTTTCGCTATATCGTGGAATTACCATTAACCTACACCCGAAAATACACTTCGTCCTATGCCACAAAAGCCAAACCGTGGGCACCAATCCCATCCGGATTTCTCAATATCATAACAATAATGTAAAGTAATAAGCAAAACTGTACTTTACAGAAATCCGGGGAGAAACATATAAAAGTATCACATCAGAATAATCAGAGCGACCTCTAGTGTATATATACAAAAATATACAACAGTAGGCAAAACAAGAAACCTACTGAAAAAAAGAAAGGTAACTCGAACACTAAGCCTCCGACTGCGACATGAAACACTAGAATCCAAACTGCAAACTGGGCACGAAAACCGAAAAGCCCAGGGGAAAGGCAAATAAAATCGTTAGAGTGAGTAGACAAAAATAATCATATGTCTTTCACCATTTATATAATATAAAAGCAATGCGAGTTCTTAAAATGAATGGAGGTGTCAGGCGAATCTCTCAAGCCCGACGGTCAGGCGAATCTCTCAAGCCCGACGGTGATAGACTAGGCGAATCTCTCAAGCCTAGTGGGCACATCAGGGGAATCTCTTAACCCTAGATCTGGACTACCGGTGATCAGCCGAGTAACTAATGCATCGAGGCTAAATAAATGCCATCACCATAAAATATAAAACAATACCTCCAAAACAATAAATAATCTCAATACTGTACTGAAAATAAATACTGAAATCAAGAACTCGCTACGACAGTGTAAATAAAAGTCCACTTACAGATAGCACAGCGCGCAAACGCGCTAATCACGAGATCCGGCAGAAGATCCCTCGCCCAACGTACGATCTCGATCCCTTGAATAATCACAAAATATAACTGATCAGAATCACAATTCATTACTCTGTATCACACCTCGGAAACCAACCATTTCCGGAAACATATAACTCGGATACAAAATAATCGACGAAAACCCCCAAATTCTCCACATAAACCCTCGACTTAAAATCCGATAACCAAATCAACTCGAAAACCTCAAGGCGATGATCGGGGCGAGATTACGAGCAAAACGGCATAAAACTTGTCAAATTTCAAAAAATCAACGCCTCGCCAGAGCTCCGCCGCCACCGGAGGAATTTCCCAGGGAGGAAAACCCAGAACACCTCTCCTCCTCGAGCCCGACACATCTCACAACTACAGCCTCCTCCAATTCCGCCGTGAACTGCCGGAATTCAGCTCGAAAACTCCCAAAATCCAAATCGGCCGGCGACCCTGTTCTCCGTCGAAACTCCGGCCACGGCGCACGGCGGCCCTCGAGGCCACTCCCAAAAGCTCCGTCGTGGCCCTACGAGCCAAACCCCCCCTAATCTCCGACCACCACCGTGGCCGGAGCACCACCGTCCGTCGACCCCGAATTCCCACAACTTCAAGCTTCTCGTTCTCCCTCAATACCTCACCTAAATTCAAAAATCCAAGTGCTAAACCATAGGAAATCAAGAGGAGAAGCTAACCATATTCAAATTGGAGCCGGAGGTGGCCAGAAATGAAAAGTCGTCGGCGAGTCAAACGGTGGTCCGGTTTGTACTCGGTCAACGCGGTCAACGGGCTCCTTTTCTGGTCAACGACGGTCAAACTTCCGGAACAATGTTTTTCGACTATTCCGACATTTATACTTGCGGCTCAATATGATCGACGGTCCAAAATGAATCACATCCACGTTTCGGATAACTCAAACTCAAATGGATAAACACGATGAAATTACGCGATTTCAAATATTCATAACATATTTCTCGGTTATCGAAACAATTATCCGAAACCGCCCACGAACTCGAAATCACGCATACTACAATTCTCGTGAAGAGACCCAACTCAAATTCTCGCGCAATAATTAAGTCATGAACCAAACCGCCAATTCAATTAATTTACGAAAAACTGTGATTACTAGTAAACTCGCGGACTAAGCCGATTAACGTGCTAATTCTGATTCGGGTTGTCACAAATCTACCCCCCTTAGAAAAATTTCGACCTCGAAATTTACGTACCTGCTAGGTGAACAGATGAGGATACTGTTCCCGCATACGTTGCTCGGTCTCCCAGGTGGCTTCTTCAACCGAATGATTCTTCCATAAGACCTTCACAAGCGGTATAACGCGGTGCCTTAACTTCTGCTCACGCCGATCGAGAATATGTACCGGTTCCTCCACATATGTCAAATCTTCCCGGATAGAAAGCTGATGTGGTGCTTACACATGTGATGGATCTAGAATGTATTTCCGCAACGTCGAAACATGGAAAACATCGTGCACCCTCGCCATCTCCGGAGGCAACTCTAACCTATAAGTCACGGCACCAACTCTCTCTCTATAATCTCATACGGACCGATATATCGTGGTCGAAGCTTGCCAAGCTTCCCGAAACGCACAACTCCCCTCCAAGGAGATAATTTCAGGAAGACCCAATCGCCCACCTCGAACTCGAGACTCTTTCTTCTCACGTCCGCATAACTCTTCTGCCTATCCTGGGCTATCTTCAGTCTGTCTCGGATAATCTGAATATCCTCCATGGTGCTCTTCACCAAATCAGGGCAAATAAGCCATCTCTCGCCCACCTCACTCCAACACAATGGAGTGTGGCACTGCCTCCAGTATAGGGCCTCATTCGGTGCCATATCAATACTGGCCTGATAACTGTTTTTGTAAGCAAACTCAATCAAATGCAGTTGTTGGTCCCAAATTTCTCTAAACTGCAATACACAGGACCTCAACATATTCTCGAGGGTCTGAATAGTCCTCTCAGACTGCCCATCAATCTGAGGATGAAAAGCTGTACTGAAATGTAATATGATACCCAAAGCTCGCTACAAAGCCTGCCAGAACTCTGAAGTAAACTGACAGTCTCGATCAGAAACAATGGATACAGGCACACCATGAAGATGAACGATCTCTGCTAAATACAGTTTTGCCAATCTGCCCACTGAAATCTTCCCCGGAAGTGCAAGGAAATGAGCGGATTTCGTCAAACGGTCTACGATAACCTAAATACCAGTATTACTAGCAGAAGTACATGGTAACTGATACACGAATTCCATGGTAATGTGCATCCACTTCCAATCCAGAATCTCCAAGGGCTGTAGCTTTCCCGTAGGCTTCTGCTTCTCTGCTTTAACCTACTGACAAATAAGACATCTGCTCACATATACGGCAATCTCCCGCTTCATATTTCGTCACCAGTAATAAGCTCGGAGTGTACGAAACATCTTCGTACCACCGGGATGCATCGCATACGCAGAACAATGAGCTTCGTCTAAAATCTCTTTCTTCAAACCCTCGTCCCTGGATACACATAATCTGCCTCTGAATAGCAATGTACCATCATCACTCAACCGAAACTCTGTTGGCACACCATTTCGAATCATGGTCTTCTTGTCCAACAGATAGGAATCCGCATCCTGAGCTTCCCGAACCTGATCAACCAATACCTGTCGAACCTAGAAGCTAGCCAATAAGGCTCCATCGTCATCCCACTCAAACTCAGCTCCCATAGCCCGTAACTCGGCTAACATGGAAACTCTGGCCACACACACATGAAACAACGAGGCTCCTGATTTCCGACTGAGTGTATCAGCAACGACATTGGCTTTCCCTGGATGGTACTCAAAGGTGCAATCATAATCATTGATCAACTCCATCCATCTGCGCTGTCTCATGTTCAAGTCTGGCTGCGTGCGCAAATAAGTGAGACTCTTGTGATCAGTATATATCTTGCACTGAGCTCCATACAAGTAATGTCTCCAACTCTTCAAATCTAAAACAATAGCAGCCAACTCCAAATCATGGGTAGGATTGTTGACTTTATGTGGTTTCAGTTGCCTGGAACCGTAAGCCACCACTCTGCCATGCTGCATCAAAACACAACCAAGTCCCAATTTCGATGCATCGCTGTAAACCACAAACTCTCCACTGTCGTCAGGTAGGGTCAAAACCGGTGCAATAGTCAACTTTTCCTTCAAGAGCAAGTAACTCTCCTCACATGCATCAGACCACTCGAACTTGATACCTTTCTTCGTCAATCTGGTAAGTTGAGTGGCAATCCGAGAAAAATCCTGCACAAACCCAAAAAACTCTTGATCTCTGGTATGGTGGTAGGTCTACTCCAATTCAAAACGGCTTCTAACTTGTCAGGATCCACGCTGACTCCTTCAGCTGATATCATGTGACCCAAAAACTTCACGCTATCCATCCAAAACTCACACTTGCTGAACTTCACAAACAGCTGATTATCTCGCAAAGTCCGCAAAATAGCTCGTAGATGTTTCTTGTGCTGGCCCACACTCCTTGAGTAAATCAGGATGTCGTCGATGAACACGATTACAAACTTGTCTAGGAATCGCCTAAACACCTGGTTCATCAAGTCCATGAAAGCTGCGGGGGCATTGGTCAACCCAAACGGCATAACCAAGAACTCATAATGCCCGTACCGTGATCTGAAAGCTGTCATGGCCACATCTGACTCTCTGATCCTCAACTGATGATATTCGAACCTGAGATCAATCTTCGAAAAGACTGAAGCTCCCTTGAGCTGATCAAACAAGTCATCAATCCGCGGCAATGGATACTTGTTCTTCACAGTGACTTGATTCAGCTTCCGGTAATCAATACAAAACCGCATTGAACCATCCTTCTTCCGCACAAACAGTATAGGAGCACCCTACGGTGATACACTGGGTCATATGAAACCTTTCTCTAGCAACTCTTGAAGTTGAATCTGTAGCTCCTTCAACTCCGCTGGCGCCATACGATAAGGTCCCTGTGATATGGGTTCAGTGCCTGGTAAAAGCTCAATGGCGAAATCGATTTCTCGAATTGGAGGAACACCTGGTAATTCCTCCGGAAACACATCTGGAAACTCAGAAACAACCTCAATGTCACCAATGTCTAGTACAGCAGCCGTAGTATCCACAACATGAGCTAAATAGGCAACACAACCCTTCTTCATCATCCGCTCGGCCTTCATCGCTGAAATCACACATGGCAATGAAGTATTCTTCTCTCCGTGAAACAATATCTCTGGGAACCCTAGACGTCGAAACACAACCTCTTTCTTGTGACAGTCGAACATAGCCCATTGTGTCTCCAAGAAGTCCATACCCAAAATCACATCAAAGTCGACGATATCCAGCAATAACAAATCCGCGACTAACCCATAACTTCCAACAAAGATCTCACAATCCCTATACACCCAACCAATACTCACAACCTCACCGGAGGGATACAACACTCTCCATAACCCCGGAAGTGGAGATGCAGGCTGAAAGGACCCAACCCCGATTCAGCTACCTAAATCGGAATCGAACCCTTTCTGAAAATACGAACCAACAAAAACTTTTCGAAATTTCGGCAGAGTTTCGTTACTAACGTAGAATTACCATTACCTGCACGCGGAAAATACACTTCATCATATGCCACAAAAAGCAAACCGTGGGCACCAATCCCATCCGGATTTCTCAACATCATAATATAAGCAATAATAGTAAACATACTGTACTATGTATATATATATATCCGAGAAAATCCGTATAAACATGTATCAGAATGTATCAGAGCGACCTCTAGTGTGAAATATCAACAATATACACATCAGTAGGCGAAACAAGAACCTACTGGAAAACATGGGCCTCCAAACTGCGACGTGACACACCAGAATCCGAACTGCAAACTGGGCACGGAAACCGAAAAGCCCAGGGGAAAGGCAAATAAAAACGTTAGAGTGAGTGGACGAAAATAAATATATGCCTTTCACCAGTTTATATACCAACTCAATATAAAACAGTGCGAGTTCGGAAAACCCAACACACGTATATATATACGGAGGTTGTCGGGCGACCTCTCAAACCCGACGTCAGGTGAATCGCTCAAACCCGACAGTGATAGGCCAGGGGACCTCTAAACCCCAGCGGCACGTAAGGGACCACTCAACCCCGCCCAGAGGACCTCTCAACTCTGGTCCAGAGGAATCTCTCAACTCTGGTACATCGATGTAATAAATGCCATCATAAATAAACATATTGTTACCTCCGAAAACAACATATATCTCAACATCGTATAATTTAAATACGGAAAATCATAAAATCCATGAACTCGCAAATCAACAGTGAAAATATAAACTTGTCCACTCACAGATCTACTAGCGCGAACTCGCGGTAAACTCGTGGTCCGGCGGAAGCTCCCTCGCCTAAAGCACGATCACAATCCAGATCTCGATCTCGATCTCCTGAATATTCACAAAACATAACTGATCAAAATCATAGTTCATAACTCTGTTCCGAACCACGGAAACCAACCGTTCCCGGAAATATGCAATGCATTACAAATTGAATAACTGAATTCTCGAAATCCCCACTCGAAACCTCGACTGAAAATCGACTAACCAAATCAACCCGAAAACCTCTGAACGATAATCAGGGCGCGATTACTAGAAAAACGACATTAAAAATGTCGAAATCCAAAAAGTCAACTTTTGGCCGGAGCTCCGCCGTTGACCGCCGCCGCCGATTACGAGAAAAACGACATTAAAAACGTCGAAATCCAAAAAGTCAACTTTTGGCCGGAGCTCCGCCGTTGACCGCCGCCGTCAACGGTGGAATTCCACAGCCAAAACTTCCAGAACTCAAGATTAAACCAAGCCGAACCCTTTTCTCTTCTACCACTTAGCCCAATTTAGAACGGAACCCACTCAATTCTAGCTCGAAACAGATCGGAGTTCCTCCTCCGGCAACCAAAACGGTCTCCTCCAAAACTACCTCCTCAGGATAAACTAAACACAGGGGAGGCACCACCAAGGTGTGGGGAGTTGAACCCCCATCAACCCAACCTCCACCACTCGCCGGAACCACCTCAACCGTCACCGGCGAACCACCCAAAACTGCCATGATTCGTTCCTCCACAAACCTCCATCAATTTCCACAATTCAAAGCACAAACTGACTCGAAATCACTAGAGGAAGCTAACTATACCTTTCACGAGGCCGGAGGTGGCCAGAAAGTGTGTCGTCGGACGGCAAGCCGAAACGGGAAAGTCTTCCTCCTCAGTCAACGGTCAACAGCTTCCAAAAACGGAAAGTTAACTCTGGTCAAACTCAAACAGTGTTTTTCGACGATTTTACGACTATTCCCGATATTTATACTCGTGCTTCGGGTCAATCGACGGTCCAAAATGAATATACGAAATGATTCGGATAAACACGAAACAATCGGATAAACTAGTTGGAAACCGAAACTTCAAATAATCATAAAATATTCCTCGGTTATCGGAAAAATCTTCCGGAACCGCCCACGAGTTTGAAATCACGTACTCTACAATTTTCGTGAAGACACTCAACTCAAATTCTCAACCAAAAACATAGTCGCGAATAAAGTCGATGAACCACACATATATCGAAAAACTGCGACTATACTCAATCTCGAGAATCGTGCCGAATACGCAACTGATTCTGGTTCGGGTCGTCACACAGGCATAGTAGCTAAAGATGATAATCTATATGATATGACTGAATGCGTAGCACCTAGATTTAGGAAAGTAAGTACTGGATAGCCAAAAACATGCAACGTACCAATAACAACCTCCAGTGAAGCTCTGCCCTCACGCAATGACATGGCATGAACCCTGGCATGTCCGGCTGGTCATTCACGCTGAGAGTGACTCTGCTGTCTGCCCTGGCCAAAAGACTGTACTGGTCGAGCCCCAGAAGTGGTACCTCGCTCTCCTCTTGAACTCTGAGCTGCCTGTCCACCAACACCAGCAAGCTGGAAACATTCCCTCGCATAGTGACCCTCCTGGCCACAACGATAGAAAACGATAGGGCCTCGCTGACAAGGACCAAAATGATGCCTGTTGCAAAGATTGCATAATGGATACTCCCTCGGTACAGCAAAAGTGCTACCGGTACGTCGAGGATAGCTGGATCCGCTAGAACCCCCACTGGACTGTGGTCTCTGAGGCCGATCCCTCCTCCATCTCTGTCTCTGTCTAGCTGTACTACCCGATGGTCTATATGGTCCACTGCCAGATGATGATGTCGATCCGGAAGTGTCAGAACTCAGCCTCTTAGAAGGTCCCTGACTTGGTCCACCCTCCTCAAATCGTCGAGACTGAAATCTCATCTGTCTTTCCTTCTCGATATCCTTGCCTCGAAGTGTTGCACTCACAAACTCATCAAAGTTGTTCTGAGGCATCGTAGTCAGTGTCCCGTTAATGTTCAAGTTCAAGCCCAACTCAAATCTTCGGCACTTGGCTTCCTCTGTAGCCACCATGTCACGAGCTAACCTAGATAAACGGGTAAATCTGTCCCGATACTCAAGAACTGACATGCTACCCTGTCTCAAGTTGGTGAACTCATCATACTTCCGCTGCTGTGTAGCCTGGTTGAAGTATCTCCGCATAAACAAATCCCTGAGCAGTGTCCACGGAGTATCAACCGGAACTCTATCAGTGCTAACACACCAGAAGTATGCATCCGACTCAAGTAAACCAACTACTGCCACTGTCATCTGCTCATGAGTGAAACGCAGACGCTCACAAACTCGTTCAACCTGAACCAACAATGCTTCACAAATCTCTGGATCAGCTGAACCTGAGAAAACAGTAGCTCCAGCAGTTCTTAAAATGAATGGAGGTGTCAGGCAAATCTCTCAAGCCCGACGGTGATAAACTAGGCGAATCTCTCAATCCTAGTGGGCACATTAGGGGAATCTCTCAACCCTGGATCTGGACTACCGGTGATCAGCCGAGTAGCCAATGCATCGATGCTAAATAAATGCCATCACCATAAAGTATAAAAAAATACCTCCAAAACAATAAATAATCTCAACACTGTACTGAAAATAAATACTGAAATCAAGAACTCGATACGACAGTGTAAATAAAATTCCACTCACAGATAGCACAGTGCGCAAACACGCTAATCATGAGATCCGGGGGAAGATCCCTCGCCCAACGTACGATCTTGATCCCCTGAATAATCACAAAATATAACTGATCAAAATCACAATTCATTACTCTGTACCACACCTCGGAAACTAACCATTTCCGGAAACATATAACTCGGATACAAAATAATCGACGAAAATCCCCAAATTCTCCACATAAACCCTCGACTTAAAATCGGATAACCAAATCAACTCGAAAACCTCAAGGCGATGATCGGGGCGAGATTACGAGCAAAACGGCATAAAACTTGTCAAATTTCAAAAAGTCAACGCCTCGCCAGAGCTCCGCCATTGACCGCCGCCACCGGAGGAATTTCCCGGGGAGGAAAACCCAGAACACCTCTCCTCCTCGAGCCCGACACATCTCACAACTATAGCCTCCTCCAATTCCACCGTGAACTGCCGGAATTCAGCTCGAAAACTCCCAAAATCCAAATCGGTCGGCGACCCTGTTCTCAGTCGAAACTCCAGCCACGGCGCACGGCGGCCCTCGAGGCCACTCCCAAAAGCTCTGCCATGGCCCCACGAGCCAAACCCCCCCTAATCTCCAACCACCACCGTGGCCGGAGCACCACCGTCCGTCAACCCCAAATTCCCACAACTTCAAGCTTCTCGTTCTCCCTCAATACCTCACCAAAATTCACAAATCCAAGTGCTAAACCATAGGAAATCAAGAGGAGAAGCTAACCATATTCAAATTGGAGCCGGAGGTGGCCGGAAATGAAAAGTCCCCGGCGAGTCAAACGGTGGTCCGGTTTGTACTCGGTCAACGCGGTCAACGGGCTCCTTTTCTGGTGAACGACAGTCAAACTTCCCGAACAGTATTTTTCAACTATTCCGACATTTATACTCATGGCTCGATATGATGGACGGTCTAAAATGAATCACATCCACGTTTCGAATAACTCAAACTCAAACGGATAAACACGATGAAATTACGCGATTTCAAATATTCATAACATATTCCTCGGTTATCGAAATAATTATCCGAAACCGTCGACAAACTCGAAATCACGCATACTACAATTCTCGTGAAGAGACTCAACTCAAATTCTCGCCCGATAATTAAGTCGTGAACCAAACCGCCAATTCAATTAATTTACGAAAAACTGTGATTACTCGTAAACTCGCGGACTAAGCCGATTAACGTGCTAATTCTGATTCGGGTCGTCACAACCAAACTAGAGGAAATGCCCGTAAGGACAAAAAGAACGGTCATTCGGAATCTTACAATCGTGGCTGACAAGCTCCACGAGGTGGAAGAAGAGGGTGTGAGCGTGGCTGAGGCCGCAGCCAAAATCTAACTTGGCATAGAGATCAGAATGCCAACTCTAATAACAACCAATCTGGTTAGGGTAATGATGGGCAAAGGCATTCCAATTTCGGACATTCACCTGTTCCCGGTATAGTTCAACAAAGCATATGCACAAGTAGTGCTGTGCTAACAAAGAAATCCGTAACATCTACAAGAGGCACAAGAAATACTTGGCTCAAGAGTCAAATTTTGATAGAGATTTTAGATGGATGCAGATACCAATCTCGTAATTGCAGAGGACAAGGAGGCGACCATTGTTACTCCGGACTTTGAATAGTCTATGTAAAAGGCATTGTCTCCATAATAGATATATTCAAGTTTTGGCTTGTTTAAATACCATTTTTTTTTACTATTGTCTTGGTTTTTATTTGATTTTTTATAAGAACACCTATGATGTAACTTTTTAGCTGGCAAGTAATGGAATTTTTCTCTATTTTTCGGTATATGAAAGTGTTAAGAATGTTATTTTCCTACTTATTCAGTGTGTGGTTTGAAGTTTACAATTTTATATGGCATATGGCTTAATGACACAATGATACAGTAAAAAAATGAGACACGAAAAAGCAGATGTTTTGATCTCAGCAAATCTTCGACCCGTCGAGATTCTTCTTGACCCGTCGAATGCTTTGTTTTGGATCAGTTTTTGTACTCTTTTGACCCGTTGAGTTTTCCCTCGACCCGTCGATTGTTTGCTTTCGTCTCGGTCTATGACCAAACTTCGACCCGTCGAGAATAGATATCAAAAAATTGATATCGATTTTAGGTTTCCTTCGACCCATCAAAATCTTGTTCAACCCATCGAATGTACTCTCCTGGACAAACTTTCGACCCGTCGAAAATTACTTTGAACTGTCGAGATTCAGTATTGGAAAATCAAATTTTATTTAGGGTTTCTTTCACCCGTCGAGAGGTTTATTCGAACCGTCGAAGGTTACATATGGTTTTGTGGTGTTTTTGATATCTCTTACATCAGTTTCAGTCACGCCATATCAGCACTCAACAAGGGTCACATCCTTATTCAAATCTTTAAGTATCTACTTAAAGTGTCCACCTGGTGTTTAGTTCAAAGACTCATGTATTTACATTTCTTTTGTAGATGTCCCAAGGCGAGATTAAATGTCTTGAAGATAGTGGTACTACCAACACATCCGCGGAATAGGCAACTGTTTGTGGGTATTTTCCCATACAATTCCTTAGTGAGTACCATGATAGGTGCAGCGCCGGTCATTAAATAGCGTGGTTTAGCAGAATTTCTATTGTCTCATGGTACAAGATTTTTGTATCACTAATGTCTTATTCTCCCACACTTAGACTTTGCTAGTCCCTAGAAAAAACTAAATAAAAGAAAGACCAGTAATAAGAAAACACACCAAAAACCTAACGTTGGAGCTAAGTCTCCATGTTGGAAAATTCTGAGGACTTTAAAAACTCAAATACTAAAAACACTTCTAAGCCCTTAAGTGTATGGCGATAGAATCAAAATAATTTAGAGTAAAAGCTTAATAATTTTGAGACATGATAGAGATATAATCACGTCATGAACAAGTAAGACTTGATAGAAAACAATGGTGAAGTTAAAGCTATGCATGTTTCGAACAAGTTTAAATCAATCTCACATGGATACACTCATCATATTTTCACTCATAAAAAAAGGTTCACTCAATATGTATATGAATTGAATTGAAAACCTTATGAATATAATGAATTACTTGCACAAATGAACCTAAACCATATGCTTACTCATGCAACTTACTCAACCAATCAAAGGTTACTCATCTTAAGGATTATAAAGGACTTTAGAAAGGTTGTAATGGGGCTGAGGCTAAGGCATTCGAAATTTAGATATGTGGTGATAAAAACGTTCAAAAGACTTAGTCAACACTTCATCAATTCGAGCTCCATCATTTCTCATGTGTCAAACTTCAAAAACGGGGGCCAAATTTCATCTTTTGGGGCCTTACTCCATTCTAAACTTCACTTGATCCAAACTTTCACACTGAAAACATTTTACCGAAGAGCTTATTATTTTTTTTCTTTTCATGCTCTCGAATTTATTTTTTTTATTCTTTTTTTTCTTCTTCTTTCGGCAATCACACTTTTTAAGCTTTGGGACAAGTCTTCCCTATTTTGTATTTTTTTCATCATCTTCACATCACTTCTTTTGTACTAGCTTCAAAATCTATTCACCAAGTCTTAGAACAAGGGTTGGAAACTCTGTACTAAGCTAAGTGTTTAGATATATATGTGGCAAATAAAATAAAAGGCTAAACATAGGTACAAAGGGGTAATCTAAGGGTGTCGCAACGTGTGCGCACAAAAGGGGCATATGGCTATTTTGTGAAGTGGTGGAAAACCTAAATGTCTTTAATCATATCTAAAATCAGAGCATATATCAACTTAAAAGGTTTGCAAATCTACATGAGTAAGTTCTAGTAATCTCTATTTCATTGAAATCTATGGCAATCAATTAGATGAGGCATATAAATATATTTTTGAGACCATGATGCACGAAATTCTCTCACAAAGAAATAATGTAGGCTCAAAAACTCACTTTAAGGTTTATATGATCTAAAAGCTTATTTTAACATGTGAAATATGTACCATGTTTATGCAAACCATATCCACTACATGTTATGACAACCAAAATATCTCAATTAGCACTAGAAATCGTTTTAGTGATTTTGCAGTTGCCAATGTATTCATTTCAGTCCAATTTCATCACAGACTAACTAAGGGCATCCTAAAGACTCTTTAAATCACTAAGTTAATCAAAAAGACTCAAGACACTCAAACAAGTGTAGATTTGGTCCTTGTCTTCTTTGGGCAACCTTAGTAAAATGGTCATTCGGCGAGAGAGACCAAGAGAGGTAGGAGTGATTTTCAAGCTTGTCTTTTCTCACATCCAAAACCCGTGCTAGCAACCATCCCCTTCTAGACACCAAATCACAAGGATATTCTTACTAAAATACAAGTGTTTATCCACTACACCAAAATTAGACTCTAGAAATACACTAAACATGAAAACACTAAAGAAATTATTTTAGGACATCATCCACCGGAAAGTTCCATTGTCTGCCCGATTTTTACAATGTATGACTCAAATAAAGCTGTAAACCCATCCCTCATACTTAAACTCTACATTGTCCTTAATGTACTAAAGTAAAGCATAGAATCAAGCATGAAGACTAGGATTTACGAAAATCTAACCAAGAAAAATAAAAGGCTACGAAAATAAAAGAATAAGGGGAAGAGAAAGAAAATATGATTTGTAGACTCCTCCATTGGGTTTCCTCCCAACAAGCACTTATTTTTTTATCGTCTTACAGCCTAGACGTGATACTTCTTCATGTGTTTGAAGTGGCCGGCTCCTCAAGCTTTTCTTCTTCAACGTCATGCTCCTTGAAATGTTCATAGTATGGCTTTAATCGGTGACCATTCACCTTGAACAGGTTTTCGGTCTCTAAAGATTGTATTTCCACAGCTCCATAGATAAAAACTTAAACAACAATGTAAGTACCAATCCATCTTGAGCATAGTTTTCCCGAAAAAAGTCTATGTCTGGAGTAGTTACTTCTGTCCTGCTTCGAATTTCTTCCCACGGATCAACTTGTCCTGGATCCGTTTAGTTTTCTCCTTGTAAATCCATGCATTATCAAAAGCATCATTCCGTATTTCCTCAAGCTCACAAAGTTGTAGCTTGCAATGTAGACCAGCCTCATCTTGATACATATTGAATTTCTTGACAGCCCACCATGCCTTGTGTTCGAGCTCCACCGGAAGATGACATGCTTTCCCATAAACTAATCAATAAGGTGACATTCCAATGGGAGTTTTGTAGGCAGTCATGCACGCCCAAAATGTATCATCAAGACATTGGCTCCAATCTTTCCAGTTCGGCTTAACAGTTCTCTCCAAAATCTTCTTAATCTTACGATTGGACACTTCAACCATTCTATTCGTTTGAGGATGATACGGTGTAGAAACTTTGTGCGTGACACCATACTTCCTCAATAATGCTTCTACCATCTTGTTGCAAAAATGACTCCCTCCATCGCTAATTAGACTCGCGGCATTCCAAACCTTGTAAAAATATTAGCCTTAAGAAAATCTGCAACAACTCGCGAATCATTAGTACGGGTGACCTCTAGCTTCCACATATTTCGAGACATAATCTAGAGCGAGTAAAATATAAGTAAAACCGTTAGACGAAGGAGATCTCATAAAATCAATGCTCCAAACACCAAAAAATTTGACATTAAGAATATAGACTTGCGGCATTTGATCCTTAAGTCCTAAATTACTGGATCTTTGGCACCTATCACATTGAGTAAAAAAATTATGAGAATCACGGAATAAAGTAGTCCAAAAGAATCTACAATCTAACACTTTAACAGCTGTTTTCCTATAACCAAAATGACCTACACATGCACCATTATGACAAACTCAATAATGGACTTAAATTCACTATCTGGAACACACCTCTTAATAACTAAATCAGAACATTGTTTCCACAAGTAAGGTTCATCCCAAATAAAAGTCCTAGCATTATTCCTAAGCTTTGATGTTGAGAACTATGCATGGAAGATGGAAACTCATTTGTAACTAAGTAATTGACAATATCCGCATACCATGGAGTTTCAAAAGCACTTACCTGAATTCCGAAGAGTTGTTCATCCAAAAAAAATTTCTCTATTGCAACGACTTGTTTTTTGTGTACAATCCTTGATAAATGATCAGCCACCATGTTTTCTACTCTCTTCTTGTCTTTTATTTCGATGTCAAACTCTTGGAGTAAAAGTATACATCTAATTAGCCGTGGCTTGGCATCTTTTTTCACCATCAAATACTTCAAGGTTGCGTGGTCCGTATAGACAATCACCTTGTTTTGCAACAAGTATGATCGAAATTTGTCAAGTACAAACACCACAGCAAGCATCTCCTTCTCAGTGGTTGTATAATTTTCTTGAGCATCATCAAGTATCCGAGAGGCATAGTAAATGGTGTAGGGCTTCTTGTCTTTTGCTGACCTAAAATAGCTATAACGGCATAGTTCAAGGCATCATACATTAACTCAAAATGAAGAGACCAGTCCAGAGCACAAAGGATAGGAGCACTCATGAGAAGCTTCTTCAATTTCTCAAAGGTAGCTCGGCAATCTTCATCAAACACAAGGGGAGTGTCCTTTTGGAGCGGCTTACATAAAGGGAGAGAGATGTAAGAAAAGTCCTTGATAAATCTGCGATAAAAACCTGCATGACCAAGAAAAGAATGAATCTCTCTAACCGAAGTTGGAGAAGGTAAGTAGCGCACAAGGTCTACCTTAGATTTATCAACTTCTATCCCCTTGGCCGAAACTATATGTCCTAAAATGATCCCTTGGGTACCATAAAATGACATTTCTCCTAATTAAGCACTAGGTTAGTTTGAACGCATCTTTGCAAAATTAATTCTAAGTTACCCAAGCATGCATCGAAATCCCTCCCAAATATACTAAAATCATCCATGAAAACTTGAATAATTTTCTCAATGTAATCAGAAAAGATGCAACGTTGAAATGTACCTGGTGCATTGCATAAACCAAACGACATTCTCTCATAGGGACACGTTCCAAAAGGGCATGTGAACATTGTCTTCTCCTGATCTTCCTCCGCGATGCTGATTTAGCTGTAACCGAAATATCCATCGAGGAAGCAATAATATGCATGGCCAGCCAATCTCTCAAGCATTTGATCAATGAATGGCAATGGGAAATGGTTCTTGCGAGTGGTGGGATTGAGTTTTCTATAATCAATGCACACTCGATGTCCGGTGACAGTTCTTTGAGGGACAAGCTCATTCTCTGCATTCTTGACAACGGTGATTCCGGACTTCTTAGGAACTACTTGCACGAGTAAAACCCAACGGCTGTCCAAAATCGGATAAATGACTCCACAATCAAGGAGTTTGATCACCTCCTTCTTCACAACTTCTATCATCGAAGGATGGAGTCTTCTTTGAGCTTCCCTTGAAGGTTTGGCGTCATCTTCAAGCAAAATCTGATGTACACATGTTGCTGGATTAATTCCTTTGATGTCCACAAGCGTCCAACCTATGACTGTCTTGTATTTTGAGAGCACTTGCACCAATTTCTCTTCTTGTTCAGCCTCCAACGATGATGAGATGATAACCGGAAAATTTTCATTCTCTCCCAAGTATGCATACTTCAAATGATCCTGTAACACCTTAAGCTCTAATTTTGGTTCTCTAACAATGGAGGGAACTAATGGGTTAGTGCCATACATGATAGGAATCGGTGGAGAGTTACTTACAACCCATGGTGCTTCATTAAGTGCCATGGCCATTTCTCGAATTCTTGGTTCCAATATTTCGATCAAAGCATCAATAAGGGCTTCATCCCCGACTTGAGCCAGCCACGCTCCTTCTTAAATGGCCATGTCGAGTTCATCTTCTCCAATGGTGTCTAAGTGTTGCTGCACCATGGAATCCACAACATCAATCAACTAAATATCACCAACACTAGACGTTGGATACTTTATAGCATCAAGAATGTTGAACACGATCTTCTCTCCATCAATCTCCATGGAGAACTTTCCTTCAAACACATTAACCTTTGTTCTAGTAGTCTGTATGAAAGGTCGTTCGAGTAGCAATGGCGTGGTGTTCAATTGACTCTCCTCTATGTCAATAATGTAGAAATCAAGTGGAAACATCAAGTTATTGACTTGCACTAGAACATCTTTAATGTGTCCCCTTGGATACTTATGTGAACGATCGGCTAATTGGATAATGACATTGTCATGCTTGAGCTTGCCTAAGTCCATGGATGCATATAAGTAGTACGGCATAACATTGATTGAAGAACTCAAATCTAGTATGACATCTTTAAACCTTTTGTCACCAATCACACAAGGAACTGAAAAACTCATCGAATCCTTCAATTTTAGGGGTAGCTGACATTGTAACAACGCTGAAACGATTGCATTCACCTTCACAACTTCCTTCGCCCGTGTTTGCCTCCTTTGAATGCATAACTCTTTTAAAAACTTAACATAGATAGGCACTTGCTTTATGCACACGATCAAGGGCAAATTGACTTGCACCTTCCGAAAGATGTCCAAGATGTCTTTGTATTGATCCTCTTTCTTTGATTTTGTTAATCGATATGGAAATGGTGCACGAGCAAAAGGGGCATTAGTATTAACCGAACTTGAAAGGATAGGGTTAATACCTTTTGTTGGGGCAGGTTACGTAGTGAATTATGCCTTAGTGGCATGACCGGGCACATTCTTCTTCTTTTTGGCCTCTTTGGTTGTCGGATCTTCTTCTAAATCTTCATCCTCAAAAACGTGGTTATGAGTTGTTTTTCTTTCCTTTGGTGTCGGCTCCTCTAGTACCTTCCCACTTCTTGTCACCATAGCACTAACATTCCTTGGATTGGGAAGTGATTGAGAAGGTAGTTGTCCGGTCTCCCTTATTTGACCCATGAAGTCAACGATTTGGCTCATTTACTTCTTCATCTTTAAAATATCTTGGCCATGACTATCTAATATCTCCTTAGTTTTGGCTTGTTCATCAGAAAGAACTTGTGTAGAAGCAGACAATTGAGCTAGCATCTTATCGTATTCCGGATTAGTGAATTGTTGTTGGACCGGAGGAGCTTGTTGCATAGGTTGCATTTGTTGCATTGGAGCTTGAAGTATTGGCAGCCTAGGTTAGAATAAGGGAGGACGTTGGTATTGTTGAGATGCTGGAGGGTTAAGACATCCCTCATTGGTGCTCCACTTGAAACCCAGATGATCACGATTGCCAAATTTGTTGTTGTAATTATTGTAACTTTTGCCTCCTTGATATCCGCCAATTTCATTTACTTGTTCTGCTTCTCCATCTTGCTCCATCAATGTAGGACATTAGTCATTATGGTATCCTTGCTTGTGACATACTCCACAAACGAGTCCTTGGACTGCCTTGGCTCTCCTTGTCTCGAGTTCAAACACATTTTCTAGCATAGAAGCTAGCTTGACATATTTTCCATCTGCAGCTTGTGTAGAACTTACTTCAGCTACTGATTTACATGGAGCCATCCCATATTGAGCATCATTTTTTGCTCAGTTCTCTAAAAGTGTACGAGCTTCCACTTCATCTAAGTCCATAAATCCTCTGGTTGCAACGACATTAAGAAGCTCTCTATCAATCATTTTCAAACCATCATAAAGTAATTCATGAGGTTTATCTCTGAAAAACTATGGGAGGGGCAGGTGTCACAAAGAACTTTAAAATGATCATAGTACTAGCCAAAAGACTCATCCGGTGCTTGTGTATTTCCCATGATCTTCTTCAAAACAGTAATCTTTGAGGCCGGAAAGTACTTGCCTAGTAAAACATCTGCTAATTGCTTCCATGTAGGGATGTGATTTGGTGGAAGTTCCATAAGCCAAGTTTGAGCTCTATCTATCAAAGTAAAGGGAAATTCCTGAAGGGCTTCATGCTCGAACATACAAACTGAAATTGCCTTAGATGCATGTTCGGATCTTCATGGGAGATTCCTTGAAAAGTAGGCAAACGGTGAAGGAAGCCACTCTTAAGCTCGATGTTCTTCTTATCAGCGTGTGGATTAATTTGGAAACCTAATGCATGAAGGTCCACTAGTCCAATCGGTGGAACAAGTGTGTTGTCAAATTGACCTGCGCTCATTGTTATTGTTGGCCATTTCTTCTTGTTCTTCTTTTGAAAAATACTCGGTGGAGTTTTGGGATGAATGTAGAGAGTCAAGACCTTCCTCGATAATAGGCCGGTCGAGATCTTGCTCCCTAGGAATCACTTGAGACTTCAAACAAGTTAAATGGTGTGTAAGTGCTTGGAGATCAACCTTAAGAGTCGAGTGGGAGCTGGACATTTATAGAAATCTAATCATCCACCAAAGATCAAGTTTTAGTATCAAAAGAATACACAATGAATATAAGATACTAACCAAAACATTGGAAAACAAGAGAAAATAACAAAAACACACTAAAACAAGCCAAACGAATTAAAACAAGCCAAAACACATTAAAATACACTAAAATGACATTTAAACACTAAATGCAAAGTAAATGTGAATGCAAGGGCATTAATCAACCTAAAATGTATGCAAAGTGGTTAGAATACTCTAAAATGCTTAAAACAGGCTAAAACACATATAAACAAGGTTTTCTACAAAATTAGGCATATATACAATGCAAGACTTAGAATAAATGTTAGAAACACATATATACATGTTAAAATGCAAGCAAACAATAAATGACATCAAATTCATGCATAACACAATCAAGTCGTCATCCAAATGCAGCAAACAAGAACCTACGTAAAGTATGGAGTGAATGTATAAGAGGAAACGTTAGAAACCTGCAGAAAACACACAAAGTTACGTGCTAAATACATGAATGCAACGTGACCTTTCTCGTAGCCTCATGTCCCTAACTTCATTTAGGTTAGGGTACCCGGTGGTGAAATTCGAGCATTACAAAGCCGCCAGAAGGTTATACAAGCTAAAATGCAATGTGGTTAGTCCTTTACAAGTTTAAAAATGTATACACACACGAAATTTATAAGTATTATGCACATGTATTTTGTAATTTGAATTACGCCTTCGATTTAAAGAGAGTACACTAGCTTTATCTTTAGGTCGTTCAATGGACATGCAACCCCCGTGATAAAGTATAAATTCTCAATCAATCATCCTTGGTTCAATCAAAAAAGATGGACAATAGAAATAGAGATAATGCGAGAGGTATGACTAATTTCAAGAAACACCCCGAGGCTAACCGGGCCAGTGATATATACTCTATTGATGTTTCTCTTTCTTAGATCTAAAACCTGTCACCAGTCATAACCCATCTAGACACCATGTCCGACATTCAACCAATATCTCAAAAATTTACACTCCCTCAAGTCCGATGCAAACTCCGTCATCAACCTCATGTCCATATCTGCACTTAGGTTATGGTGTGCGGTGATGAAATCCACACATCACGAGGGGTTAAGGAAATAAGCTAGGAAAAGAGGCGTCATCTATTCCAAATAGTGCAACTTAATCAACCAAACTTATGTACTCAATGTAAATCAAGGACTACCTTTAACAATTTTATCTACATGGCTACAACATAGATTGTTAATATGAACAAGTATAAATTATAAACATGTAAGAATTTCATAAGCATTACAGACATTCTCTTGTATTATTCACACAATTTCACATATTCACAAACGAAATCACATACAATTCTTTTCAATCCCCGACAACGGCACCAAGCATTGGTAAGTAGGGTATCGTTCTTAACCGGGGATTGAGGGTGCATGCATGACTACACTATGGTTATATGAGGGTTTAAGAGTTAGTTTTTATAATCTACAAAAATAAACAAAATTTGGCAAGCAAACATATTCAGAAATCCTAAATTCTATCATGCTTCACTCATAGACAAGTAAAAAACAAACAAGAACAAAGAGTCTAAACATGCTTACTAGACCGAAAACGAAACACTAAGCTAAATATATACAAGTGATCGACACATTATATCCACCTAGCCAATTTATGCTCATCTTTATTTAGTGTCAACAAAATTCTCAATTTTCAACCTAAAATACATACACATGCTTTTAAATTTTAAACGAAGAGCGCAACAACTTAATCATCTAAAAATTATGCAAAACATGCAAGAGAGGAATGAAGAGCGTATCACCTAACATGTTAAGAAGCTTTAAGCATAGAAACATCCATACAAATTGAAAGTACGTTAAAAACTAAGAACACATGGCCGGAAGATACTAAAACAAATCTGAAACATAAAACCTTTTATCAAACTTTATTTCTATCATACTTAAACAAAACTAAATACAAGGAGGAGATGAATTAGAAAAGTTCACGGTTACACTTTTTATTTCCTGAAGAGCACTGCAAACGCGAAATGGTGATTCTCAAGTGTAAGATGAAGAGTGTCATTGAACTTGATCCGTGGAGGAGGTGGATGCTCGGCCTTGGAGGAAAATTGTGCTAAGTGTGAAAGGAAAGGTGTTTGAGGTAGAGGTTTGGCTTCTATAATGTGTGGTGATGAATGAGGAGACAATCCCTTTCTTTTATAGGTGAAGAATTGAATCTTTCCTCTCCAAACTAGGTTTTCCTAGTGTACCCGGGTAAATCTGCCAGCATGTCTTCAAACGAGTATTCCGGGAGTTGTAAGCTCATAAATTATGATTTTGTACTTGTTGGAAAGAGGACTTCAAGAGCTTTCCAAAGACATATATAATCACTATATTTGGAGTTGATTTTCAGATTCGGTGATTTCTTGAAGTTGGATGAGCTGGCAAGTATATATTCCTCTTCCTACTAGGAGTAGGGAAATCTTCTTTTTTCCATACCTTGTATTCCTTCTTCTCCAAGTATTTTTGGCCTAACCTATCATCTCTTGTGCATATATTTTGATCTTCAAATCAGGCATATATGATCTTTAAATAATCTTCACCATTTCAGCCACCATGTGCTTTCCTAGTCCGAGTAGGAGAAATGTCTTCGTTTTTCATTTGCACCATTTGGCATCATCTTCATTTGTCATTTGGGTTGCTAATTCTTGACACTATTTGGAAAACCATTTTTTGCGCACCATTTGAGTAACTTTTGCAAAGATCTTAATCATTTTGCGCGTTCCGGAACATTCTGCCACGTCATTCCTAGTTGATTTTAGAAACTTCATTTTTCAGCTCCGCGAAACTTTTGGAATCTCAATCCATTTGCATTCCTAATTCGAGTAGGAATCCTAGTCAAAGTAGGAAAATACCATTTTTCCTAGTCGAAATGGGAAACCTCTATTTGCTCATTTCCACCTCCTTTATTGATCTCCTTTATTAAAAACCTAAAAACAACAAAGTAAGTAAGAATAGAGAATACTAAGATCAAAACAAAACTAAATGTAAAGAGAAAGATGTTAAGAATCAAGCATAAAATGCGTAAATCAATATCTCAAGGGAGCCACAAGTACGTAGAACATGAACTGACGCTTATGAAACTAAATGCATATCCAAGTGTTGAATACTGATATTTATCGAACTAAATGCAAGCATTTTCTAGTAGTGCATGTGGTATACTTGAATACGTATCGCAGGCCTTTTCTTTGAAGCAGGTCTTTAGATCGTTCTTCGAGGGCCATAGCTTTCTTGTTTTATATCAGGTACCTCTCTTCGCAACTTGAGAATTATATATATATGTAGATCAGTGTACAAAAGCTGACATTAGTGAATTTAGAATTTGATTTCGAAAAATTTGTGATTTTTTCTTAATGAGTTGTTCATTGGCAGTCATGATTGTTTTTCTTTGAAATTGTTTGTATCAGAAGTTAACCAATTGTTGTGTAACAGTGTAAGTGTTTCCTAATATTCTTTTATCACTTGCTGATTTCATTAGTTGGGATTCATGTTTTATGAGAATATATGTAATTACTTTTATGCAAAACAAAAGGAGTCATTCTTTTATTTAGGGATGTTCAGAGCTCACATAAAGATATAAACTTGATATACCTTCAGGTTGTTATTGAGACTTGTTCATGTTAATGCACCATATAATCTGAGTTTGGGTGTATAAGGTGACGACACTAGTAATTTAAGTAGATACTTTATGTTGATATGTTTTATTTATTGTTCCTGAAAATATGAATGTACCAAATGTATTCTTGTATGTAGTTGTTAACCTCTGTTGGAGTTTCGGTGTAGTCTTGACATCAAGCTACATTTCATAGTGAATTTTATGGTGGTCAAGTTTTCAGATTCTGTTTTAAACATGCTGAGAACCAAGCAGAATGGTAATAAGTCATTGATAATCATTTTATGTTCTATCATCTCATTTACATTGTCATTTGTTCAACAATATGAGACTTAAAACCAAGCAGAATGGTAATTGGTCATTGACAATCATTTTTGTATCCAAAGTAGATACCTATGTGGTGTACAATATATGGTAGGATAGTTTACCACATTGCTTGGGTTTATTAGTGCTCTTTCAGTAGCAATCATTGATTTTTCTAGCTATTGAATCAGAAACAAATGTATTATCTTTTCAACAGTTAAGAGAAACCTTTGTTTTAGAAGTACTTCCATGGTATTAATTTTTTTATTTTTATCATGAAAATAACCTAATCTATACTGTTTTATCTTTAGGTGACAAGCGCTTGCAGGAAAGCATCTGAAGCAGAAAACCTGGCACGAAACCGGCTTGGAGAAATGAATTAAGATCTCAATATTCACTGCAGAGTCACAGTAAATTTTCACTTGCCAACATAATGTATGAGAGTATTTTGTAATTTTTTTTATTCTTTGGTTGTATGGTCTGTCCAAGTTGAGCATTGAATCTGACCTCATATTTTTATAGTGCTTGCACGAACCAAGGGTCAGATTTACAAATCACATCAAGTAAAAAATCATTACAAAGTGTTCGAGCAATTAGAGATAGAAGTTTGTCATTCCCGTGTTGTGTAGGTTGGTTAGTTGGCACCTTGTGCATATTAGCCAGGCGTCTTTAGTTGAATTGATATCTAGGTTGTGTGAGAAATTTTTATCTATATTAGAAAGACCATGGTGAAGCATGTAGCTGAAAAACAAGAAGCTGGTTATAGATCAAAAGATTGTATTAAAGAATTGCAGTGACCGTTTGGCCTATATCAATGACCTTTCCAGGGCATAATGGATATATAGAATTGCAGGACAAACTCTAGAGTTGTACTTATTTAATGAAACACAATCTTTGTATTATTTTATTTGTTAATGTATTTGCAAATTTTATTTAATTATTATTTGGCTCCATTTATTTGCGATGGTCAAGTTGTCATCGCAAAGAAATGGAGATTTTTTTTTGTCACAGGAACATGTATTTGCGACGGCAATAGCATCGTTGCAACAGTGGGTTTATGACAGTAATTTCCGTTGCAAATACAAAAATAGCACTACGGTTAACAAATTTTGCGATGGCATTTTTACCGTCATAAAATGACTATTTTTTGCAACGGCAGCGTTTTGCCATCACAACATGTTCAAACGACAGTGAAAAACTGTCACAATTAGCAATTGTGTCACCACCAATTGCGACGAAAGTATTACCATCACAGATACTCTTTTTTCAGTCGAAAAAGAGCATTTGCTATGACATTTTCATCTTTTGCAACGGCAGCCTGCCGTCGCAAACTGCATTTTGACTTATGCCCTTACGTGTTCATTAAAAGAACAAGTTTAGGATTTACTTTAGTAGTTGCCTATGTAGATTATATGAACATCATCGGGACTCTTAATGAGATTAATGAGACGGTTGGCTACTTGAAATCTGAATTTGAGATGAAAGACCTTGGAATGACTCGATTTTGTCTCGAACTAGAGCTGAAACATCGAGTTGGTGGAATCCTTATACACCAGTCCGCTTATGTCCAAAAAATGTTTGATAGGCGAGTAAACACCTATGCAAAGATACCCTATTCACAACTTGGATATATCAATTAGTACGATAAATAGGGGTTATCGAACACGAAGAATTGGTGAAACTAAATCCTAACACGAAATTAAAAAGCTGACAGACTCGACTACAATACACTAATGACACTACTAACCTAAGCTAGACAGACCCAAATAATACGAAAATTGGACGCAGTAAACTAGACACAGTAGTGGACTACCACACAAAAATTGAGGGTGTTCTAAATAGTTTTGATTACCTAAATAATTCGGCCAAGCTACAGCTAATGCTGAAAATAAATGCTGAAAGTAAAGATGCTACTGAATGCAAATGGGTTTAAAATATATGCTTAATGAGTTAAGAAGCATGTAATTCACCACCGTCATTCCACCTTTCTAACACATACTTAACCTAATGCACATATCCGATGAATGAAAGTTTCTAGAAAGAGTTGATCATTACAACCACATCCTATTACCTAATCCTTGTATCTATGCAGGTTTGGCATGGACCTCCCCTACATCTATTCCTCTATGAACCCATAGTCATGGACCCCAAGGTTTACAAAAAAGAAAGCATTAAACTCTAGAAAAGGTTTGAGAAGTTACAAGGATTCACAAGTACACTATGGGCGTGTCTCGCTAGACCCATGGATTTCAATCTCCTGACGGTAAAATCAGTGTATCACTATAGAGAATCCGGTGGAAGAAATTATCTTCAGTCACTCGTATCTCATGAAAATAGAATCCTAGCATGCATACTAAGTTGGCCACCAAAGAAAACATACAAGAATTCATACGGTGAATCATTCAGAGAAAGAAACCTCATTCAAAGAATATGCAAAACTAGGTTAGAGTGTATGCATTAAAAAGACTTCATGTACTGGGCTTCAAGTACCCCCTAACAAAGGGTATTTAGCTACTCATAGTCTTAGATAATAATATCAAAGAATCCAAAAGAGATAAATTAAATGAAGGAGAAAGAAGAACTCTTGTCGACGTCGGAATCGAGCTAGGCTTCGTGCATGAGAACTTCTCTTTCTTTCTTCTTGTTCAATTCTGTTTCATCTTTTTCCCTTCTCCAAAGTCCAGTTGTCCCCTGCTTCTTCTCTCTAGCTATTTATATATGTCTTTGTTTAGCTTGATTAATCAACCTAGTTTTAGCTCACGTGCCAAAGTCCAATCCAATTGCAAAACCTGTTTTGCCTCACTCTCTCTCGCCAAAGTCAAAACCCCTCGCCAAGCTTCCTTTCACCAACTGCTAGGTCCAAGCTGCACCTCACCAAGCTAGTATCCTTTATGGATTAGGATTTCATCAAACAACATGCAGCTCCCCTTCTCCAAAATATATTATTTAATCCCATTTTCTTCGTTAATCTCCAAAATACCTAAAAACAAATCAACATAATAATTCACTCAAATAATAATAATAAATCAAATATAAGAGTATAATAAAACACACAAAAGTCGCATATTTATGCGATTATCAATGCTCAGACGATTTAATATGGACAAAGCACACTCTATTAGCACACCAATGGTTGTTTGAAGTCTGGACCCCAAGAAGGATCCATTTCGTCCAGTAGATGACGATGAGGAAGTCTTGGGAGCTGAAATTCTATATCTTAGTGCTATTGGAACTTTGTTGTATCTAGCTCAGTGCACGCGTCCAGATATTGCCTTCTCAGTGAACTTGTTGGCTAGATTTAGCTCTGCGCCTACGCAACGTCATTGGAATAGAGTAAAAAAAATCTTAAGATACTTGAAGAGTTCCATTAACTTGGGTTTATTCTTCCCTTATAAAGAGTACAGAGAAAAATTAGAAAATCCCAGAAAAGGGATGGTTGAGTCACAGCATACAAGTTCAGACTCCTTCGATCTATCGAGTAGGTCTTTCGATTCGTCGAAGGGAGTAAACTGTGATAATCTGAGGGCATCATTTGCCCCGTCGAATGAGGATATTGACCCATCGAACTCTTCCCCTATTGTGAGTACTTTTACTACAGTATTCTATTCTGAAACACCGGTTAATATGTTAGTTGAATTTGCTTATGCTGGGTATCTCTCTGACCCACACAGAGGTCGTTCAAAGACTGGTTATATTTTTACTATAGGAAACACGACGATTTCTTGGAGATCAACTAAACAAACCCTTGTTGCTACTTCCTCGAATCATTCATGAATCATTGCTTTGCATGAAGCGGTTAGACAATGTGTCTAAATTGTCAGTCATTCATCATATTAGAGGGTCTAGTGGATTGTCATTTACTACGACAGCTCCCATTTGCATCTTTGAGGATAATGTGACATGCAGTGAATAGATGAAGTTGGGTTACATTAAGAGTGACAATACAAAGCATATATGTGATGACCCGAACTAGAATCAGTAGAGTAATCAGCGTAATTCACGAGTTAGCGCGTAATTGCAGTTTTTCGATAATTGTGTGATTTGCCGGTTTTGATTACGACTTAATTATCGGCCGAGAATTTGAGTTGAGTCTCTTCTCGAGAGTTGTTGTACACGTGATTTCGAGTTCGTGGGCGGTTCCGGATGATTTTTTCGATGATCGAGGAATATAATATGATTATTTGAAGTTTCAAAATATCGACGAGTTTATCCGAATCGTAATGGTTATCCGTTTGGGACCGTCGATTGTTCCGAGACGCGAGTAGAAATATCGGAAATAGTCAAAAATTGTCGAAAATGTACTGTTTGGAAGTTTGACCGGCGTTGACCATTATTGGGAGCGTTGACCCGCGTTGACCAAAGGTGGAAAACCGGCCACCGTTTGACTCGCCGGCGACCTTTCGTTTCCGGCCATCTCTGGCTTCGATTTGGGTATGAATCGATTCCTCTCTTCATTTGCAACTGTCTAGAACTTGGAATTGCTTGATTTGGTTTCGATTTGAGGGATATATTATGGTTTGAAATTTGGCAGTTTTCCGGCCGATTTTGGGTTTCGGTGACAGAGGTGCTCCGGCCACGGTGGTGGCCGGAGAGTTGAGGGTTTCTACTCATGGGGCCACGGCGGCCGTTTTGGGACAAGCCTCGAAGGCTGCCGTGCGTCGTAGACGGTGGAACGACGGCGAACAGCTTCGCCGGAGGTGGTGGATTGCCGTGACTTTCGAGCTGGTTTTGAGCTACTTCCCGTCCGATTTGGCCTTTGGTGTAGTTGAGAGATGTGTTATACTCGTCGAGATGAAGCTTTGGTGAGCTTGGCCGCCGGAAAATCTCTCCGGTTGACGGCACGCCGCCGCCGCCGGCAGGGGTCAACGCCGGAGCTCCGGCGACCCATTGACTTTTTAGAATTTGATGATTTTAATGTTGTTTTACTCATATTCGCGCCCTGATCGTCGCCTTGAGGTTTTCGAGTTGATTTGGGTATCAGATTTTCAGTTGAGGGTTTTGAGTGGAGATTTCGTGAATTTCGTCGATTATTTTGCACTGTGTTATATATTTCCGGGAACGGTTGATTTCCGAGGTGTGGTTGTGACGACCCGAACCAGAATCAGCAGTGTGATCAGCTTACTTTATAAGTTACTGCGTAATCGCAGATTTCCGACAGTTGTTTGAATCGCCAGACTTGATAACGACTAAATCATTGGCCGAGAATTGGAGCTGAGTTTCTTCTTGAGAGTCGTTGTATGTGTGATTTCGAGTTCGTGGGCGGTTCCGGATCGTTATTTGGACGACCGAGGAATTAATTATGAATATTTGAAGTTTTGACGTAATCGGGTTTAAATGGTGGATTTCTTAGTGACTAAATTACTGGTCGAGAATTTGGTTTCGGTTTCTTCACGGAAGTTGTTGAGAATTTAATTTCGAGCTTGTGGGAACTTCCGGAGTATTATTCCGAGTTACGAGGATTATGTTGTGAATATTTCCGATCGTTGATTATTTAATCAGTTAATCATGTGTTGGATTGAACCGTTGACTTTTTATCAGATTTGTCGAAGTGTTTGACATCAGGTGGTAATTGAAGAACATGTCGAGTTGAGTTTGTTGCCGCGAGAATTATCGAAATCGGAATTACGACGCAAAAGTTACGAGTATTTAAGGTTTGTCGCAAATTAATTGTGGAAGTTTCCATATTTGGCAAGCATTTAAAGGGGGTTACCATATTGGGAAAGTCAAAGTTATTAATGGGGCTGTTGACTTGGTCAACGCGGGGAGAGAGAATGGAGGCGCAACGGTGATCGGCTCGCCGGCGGCGAGACGCCGTCCGGCCACCTCCAGGGTCGGCGTATGGTCCATCCAACTCGGCTCGGCCTCCCGAACCCATCCCCGGTCACCGTCAACGGCGTGGGTCGCCGGAAGGAGGGCATTTTTCCGGTTAAAGTTTGTGAGAATTGGGGTTTTTGGGTGAATCGATTCCGGCCGAGTTGAGCTTGAACAAGTACTGGGTTTTGAAGCCCTCATCTCCATGATTATAACCATGTAAGTATGGAGTTCTAATTTTGCTTGTGTGTAGAGAATTTTGGATTTGAAAATTGTGAGACAATTCGGTTTATCATGAAATTGGACTAGTTAGAGTGTGAATTGGCCTTTGTTGCAGTTATGAAAGTTGCTCAGTGGGTGATTTTGCATGGAATAGGGGTTGCTCCGCCGAGAAATTTCACGGTTGGTGGTGGCGCCGCCGCCGGCGGCGGTCAACGGCGGTCAAACTTTGACTTTTGGGGTTTTCGACAAGTTGCATGTCATTTCACTAGAAATCGCGCCCCGATCTCAGTGGGGAGGTTCATTTTTCGAATTGAGCGTCCGAAATTACAGTGAGGTATTGAGGTGTGAATATCGGATTTCCGACAGTTTGTTGTAATTGAATCGTGTGTTTCCGAGAACGGTGGTTTCTCGTGATTTGTCTTGAATTATCGAGTTATGACTTTGAGAAATGAACTTTGTGATTATTCAGGGGTTCGTGATCGTTTGTTTGGCGAGGGACTTTCCGCCGGATCACGGGTTAACGCGAACTGCGTTACGCTAGTTTGTGAGTGGACATTTCTTTTCACGGATTGATTGCGAGTCTTTATACACGTTTTACAAACTTGAGCATGCATACGAGATTTCGATTTACATGGGCATGTGTTATACGATTATGCTTATACCAGTGTATATTACGTATATACACTTATATATTGTTTCATGCATTTGCATTGAACTATTTACGATTTGGTTTACACAGAGTACAGTTTATATATGTTGTTGTATCGATACACTCGCATCCTGGCTGATCCCCGAGGATGTGTACCGGGGGAGGCTGTGACTCCTGACCCGTGGCCTTTACCGGGGGAAGGCAGACCTCTGACCTGAGGCCTTTCTGGCTCGAATCACGTGTGGGTCTGGGATCCCGTGATTCGGACTGTACTAACACGTATGTGTCCACGAGCGACCCCGTGGGATTTTATGCATGCTCTGTATGCATGAGGAGTTAGAGTCTCCCTCGTGTACCCGGACGCGTGAGGAGTTAGAGTCTCCCTCGTGTACCATTTAATTTTTATACATTCGACTCGCATATGTTTTTATAACGTATATATTATGTGGTGAAAGACATTTATTTTCGTCCACTCACTCTAACGGTTTTCATGTCTTTCCCCTGGGCTTTTCGGTTTCCGTGCCCAGTTTGCAATTCGGACTCTAGTGTCGCACGTCGTGGTCGGAGGCATAGTGCTCGAGCTACCTTGTTTCTTCCAGTAGGTTTATTGTTCTACCTACTGTGGTATACTTATATGATTATACATTAGAGGTCGCTCTAAGTATTCTGTTGTATATATTATACGATTTTACTCTGAATTTCAGTAAAGTACAGATATATTTATTATTTTACATTATTGTTGATATATTGAGAAATCCGGATGGGATTGGTGCCCACGGTTTGATTTTTGTGGCATAGGATAAAGTGTATTTTCCGCGTGCAGGTAATGGTAATTCCACGTTAGTAGCGAAACTCTGCCAAAATTTCTTTGGTTTTTGTTGGTTCGTGTTTTCGAAAGGGTTTGATTCCGGTTTAGGGAGCTAAATCGGGGTTGGGTCCTTTCAGTGGTACAGTGTTGTGAATTGTGATTTTGATCAGATATATTTTATGATTATTTAGGGGATCGAGATCGTGCTTCGGGCGAAGGATCTTCCGCCGGGCCACGTGATTAGCGCGAGTGCGCGTTTTGCTCACCTGTGAGTGGACAATTTCTTTTCACTGATAATCGCGAGTCTTTATACACATTTTACGAGCATGAGCATGCATATGAGATTATCATTTATATGAGCATGTGTTATACGATTATACCTATACAATTATACATTACGTATATGCATTTACATATTGCTTTACACATTTGCATCGAACTATTTATGATTTGGTTTACACATAGTACAGTCATAGTATATGTTGTTGTATCGATACACTTGCATCCCGGCTGATCCCCGAGGATGTTTACCGGGGGAGACTGTGACCCCTGACCCGAGGCCTTTACCGGGGGTGGGGGGGGGGGGGGAACAGACCTCTGACCTAAGGCCTTTCTAGCTAGAATCACGTGTGGATCTGGGATCCCGTGATTCGGACTGTACTAGCACGGATGTGTCCATGAGCGACCCCGTGGGATTTTTCCATGCATGCTCTGTACGCTGGAGGAGTTTGAGTTCACCTCGTGTACTATATCATATTCATTCATTTTGACTCGCATATGTTATTATAACATATATTATTCGGCGAAAGACATTTATTTTCGTCCACTCACTCTAACGGTTTTCATGTCTTTCCCCTGGGCTTTTCGGTTTCCGTACCCAGTTTGCAGTTCGGATTCTGGTGTTTCACGTTGCGGTCGGAGGCTAGTTATTCGAGCTACCTGTGTTTTCCAGTAGGTTCCTTGTTTCGCCTACTGTTGTATATTTTGTATATGTATACACTAGAGGTCGCTCTGATACGTTACTGATACATGTTTTATACGGATTTTCCCGGATTTACTATATATTACAGTTTTGTTTACTGTTTATTGTTATTGATATGGTATTGAGAAATCCGGATGGGATTGGTGCCCACAGTTTGGCTTTTGTGGCATAGGATGAAGCGTTATTTTTCGGATGCAGGTAATGGCAATTCCGCGTTAGTAGCGTTACTCTGCCGAAATTTTAATGGTTTTTATTGGTCCGTGTTTTCAGAAGGGGTTTGATTCCGTTTAAGAAACTAAATCGGGGTTGGGTCCTTTCAATATATCGCTAAAATTCTTCTTCAATCAGCAACAACAACAGCTGATGAATATCCATGTGAACCAAGTGGGTTCGGCGAATAATGTTGCGGACTTGTATACCAAGTCACTACCTAAATCTACATTCATGAAACATGTGAGACACATTGGTATGCGAAGGTCATCTGAACTCCATGACTGAGTTTATAGTCAGAGGGGGTTACATTTCTGTAGACATTAGAGGGAGTCCACGTCACATATAGTAGCTTATGTAGTTGATGTGTTATACTCTTTTTCCCTTAAATCAAACTTTTGTTTTACCCATGAGGTTTTTAGTGAGACAACAGGTTATGCATCATTCATTAGGTCATCGACACAAGATGAAGTATTTAAGGAGATTTATTCTCCATAACTTCCGATGTGTGTATTGTCCTAATTAGATACGGATTAGTATAAATAGAGATATAGAGAATCCATGTTATATCAAGACATTTATTGTAACAGATTGTATCAGCCTATATATAAGGCATTCTATCAATAAAAGAGTTACAGTTTTCAGTCTATCAAGTATTCTCTTTCAAACAAGACAAGTAATTTTTCACCGTAGGATCAGAATCAACAGACAACAATGAAATTAGGTAGAAGTTAGGAATCTCTTGGTTAAGAGAGGATTCGAGTCCCTCATGGTGTGCAATACTCGCTAAAGCATCAATCAGATTACCAAAACGACCCAGGATTGGAACCAACCGTTTAGAACTAATTACGTGTGCAGGTACATACTAATTAAGAAAATTAATTGAACTCTTACATATTCACTTTTATACATGTGGTTTAAGAATCTTAGTTCTTATATTGAATATTGTACGATCAATTGGAGATGGATCAGTAGTAGATGGTCAGATAATTTTGGATGGTATATATGTTGATGCTCTCTATGCTATATCAAAATTGGACAAGAATCTGTCTAGTGCAAAGACAAGGTCGCTAATCAGGTCTATACTAATTTTGCTATGGTAATTGGATATTTGAAAATAGTACATCTATTCACACTTTTATTTTCGATATTTACACCTCTAATTTTTTTTTAACTTTTATAATTCTAATTTTACCATTCTGTAAAAAAAACATACTATGCAGTCTTCTTCTCCATACAACATCTTCAAATTATTCATACAACTTCCATAATTGGGATGAACAACACCTTCAATACTGATCAGTGGCCAATGGTGATTATGCGTTATAATTAACAATGATGTTTCCTATTCTTATGGATGTAGGAGAAATAAATCTTTCAAATCTCATCTATTTTCTCTTCATATATATATACTTGAGATATGTCAATCTCTTGTATTGCATCTGAAGGTAGAGCTCAATTCGGGAGGCATGAGAAAATTCAGTTTATCAAACAAAGCTACTGTTTTGATAAGAGAAATAAGGCTACGTACGTATTTAGAGCTTCTGGGTTGAGTTTTCAGAAGAAGAAAAAACAATATTGATTATGATATGTAGCTAGATGTTATATTCTTTGTTGGTTAAATAAATAGTTGTGCGATTGTGCGAAAGATGCTCAAGAAAATTGATGGAGGGACATGATTAGATTAAGTATCAATCGTGTAACTATTCTCAAATATCTTGGGTAGAAATTTGAGTCAGCCATGTTAAAGCGTTTAGAAAATTAGAAAATTTTTGAGGTATAGATGGAAACCATAAGGGCAAAAATGGATGTTTCATGTGAAAATAAAAGGAAGAGGTGTGTACAGCAAATTGACAAGTGTGAATAGAAAATTAAAAGAAGAAATGTGTATAGCAAATTGAGAAGTATGAATAGACACACCCATTTGAAAATTAGAACTTTTAAAATTGAGGGGGGTTAACTCGTCATTAAATTATTAAGTCGCCGACAACTCTCTTTTAGGGTTTTTGACAAAGCACCCCATCTTTGATGAAAATTTTGGCCTGGAATGTCCGGAGCCTCAATAATTTGGCTATTGTGCAAGCTGTTAAGCGTGTTCTACAGCAGAAACGACCGTCTTTCCACTTCCTGAGTGAAACGAAGGTGGATGACATGGAGTACATGAACACGATGAGGTTCAAATTTGGTATGTTTAACAGTGAGGCAGTATCAAGCCTAGGCTAATCGAGGGGGCGTCTTTCGATGTTTTGGAGAGATGGAATCAGAGTGGACTTCGCTCCAAATCTCACCATGTACCATATTGACGTAGTAATACATGGGGATGAGGGCTATAGGACGAGATGGCATGTGATCACATTCTATTGGCATCCTAGAACGGCAGAGCGACATCAAACATTTGATTTGATGTGTCATCTTAGAGATGAATGTTCCCTTCCATGCATTTTGATTGGGGATATCCATAAGCTTTTGAGTAACACTGAGTCGAAGGGGGGAGCATGGCAACCTGAAGCTCAGATGCAGCGATTCAAGGATGCGCTGGCCTACTCGAAGCTTATCGATCTAGGATTCACAGGAAACCCGTGTACTTAGAGAAGGGGCCGCGTTCGAAGCCGTCTTGATAGGACAATCGCTTCGATCTCTTGGTGCGACTTGTTCCATAATGCTACGGTGGAGCATTTAGCACTACCAATCCATGGAGATCATATCCCTCTGCTATTGCATGTTAGAGATAAAGGGGAGAGGTCAGCGGGGAAGCGCAATCACCAGTTTCGGTTTGAAAGCTTCTTGATTAAAAAAAAAGTTGTATTGGAGCAGTGAAGGAGGGTTGGGAAACACTAGTGAATGGTAACCCTATAAACTATGTTGAGGCAAAGATTAAGAACATACGATTCAAACTCCACCATTGGTAAAAGAATACCTTTGGGAATCATCTTTGACAAATTGATCAGATAAGAGGCAGGCTCGAGGAACTCCAAGGTTTGTCGTTGTCACCGGAGTACCAGATTGAATATGTAGAACTTTCTCATAATATGGAGACATAATATGGAGACACATCTAGCAATGGAGCATGATAACTAGATGCAACGTGTGAAGGTTATGTACCTTAGAGATGGGGAAGAGAATACCAAATACTTTCATTGGAAGGCAAGCAATCGGCGGGCAAAAAATTACCTTGAGGGATTTTCTAGTGTTGATGGGGTGTGGCAAGAGAGTATGGAAGGGATGCAAGATGTTGTGGAGGAGTACTTCAGGTCCATGTTTACCTCAATACCAGTAGATTATGGCAGACAACAATTAGTGGTGGAACTCTTGACACCTAAGGTAACAAGGGAGATGAATGACAACCTTACTGCATCGTATACAACCGAGGAGATTTGATAAACTCTCTTTCAAATGTATCCCACGAAGGCTCCTAGCCCTGATGGGATGCCAACTTTTTTCTTCCAACAATATTGGGATGAGATTGTGATGGATGTAGTAGAAGGGGTGCAATATCTCTTCAGAACTGGTCAACTCTTAGGATATATCAACTACACACACATTTGCTTAATCCCAAAGATAGTTAACCCTACCTCGGTTTTGGAATTGCATCCAATAGCCCTGTACAATGTCATCTAAAAAATATGCTCCAAAGCTATTGCTAACTACCCAAAGAAGATTTTGGATGTGATCATCTCCTTTTTAGAGCGTGTGTGTACCAAGAAGATTGATCACTAACAATACTCTAGTGGTGAACGAGGTATCAGACTATACCCATAATTTTCAATCTTCAGTTGATGGAGTTTTCTCTCTTAAATTAGATATGAGCAAAGCCTATGATCATATGGAATAGAGCTTCTTAGAGGCAGTCCTTCTAAAGTTAGGCTTTGTTGACACCTGGGTTCATTGGATCATGCAGTGTGTGTCTACTGTCAGATATTCTTTCTTGATTAATGGACAACGTAAAGGTTATCTCATCCCAAACAGGAGTCTCCGTCAAGGTGACCCATTATCACCTTATCTATTCCTTATATGTACTGAAGTATTTATAGCATTGCTGGATCTGAAAGCAAGGAGCGGTGCATTGGAAGGGAATAGGGTCTGCGAGGGTGCACAGGTTATCCATCACCTCTTGTTTGCCGATGATAACTTGCTGTTTGGAAAAGACAATAATCAGGAAGTGTGTCACATCAAAGAGGTGTTGCAAGAATATGAAGCGATGTCAGGGTGAAAAATAAACTTTGCCAAAAGTAGCATTGTGTTCAGCAAAAAAGTGACAACAAGTAGCAAAGAGTCCATGGCTACTTTACTAGGAGTATAGATTAAAGCGAAACATGAGAAATACTTGGGGCTACCTACTTATATTGGTCGTAATAGAGTGGAGACTTTCCATTACATAAAGGAAAAATTGAACAGGAAACTTGAGGGATGGCAGGGTAAAATCTTGAGTGGTGTCGAAAAAGAGGTGCTCATTAGGGTGGTGGCTCAAACCCTTCCCTCATATTCGATGAGTTGTTTTTTGTTGCCCCAATCCGTATGCAACTTGTTACATAAGATGTGTAAAAAATTTGGTGGGGAAGCTTGCCAAATAATAGGAAAATACATTTGATATCTTGGAATAAGCTATGTTCTCCAAAGGAAGATGAGGAATATATTTTTTGGACCTCCAGATCATAACCTAGCTCTCTTAGCTAAGAAATGATAGAGAATCATGCATAACCCCAACTCTTTTATGAGTAACTTATATAGAGCACAATATTATCCTAAATTGAATTTCCTCACCACCCCAGTGCAAGGTACTATTTTTGGCTTGTTGAAGAAGCATAGCTTCAGCTTGGGGCTTATTACAAAGAGGGTTACGGTGGTAGGTTAGTTCAGGCGAATCCATAGGAGTTCAGGACTCTCCGTGGATACCGAGACCCTTTTATTACAAACCTCTACGGTACGCTCCGGATACCTCGTTAATGGTCAGTGATCTAATTACACCTTCAAGACAATGCAATGTTAACCTACTTAACCACTATTTTGAAAAAAAGGACGTAAAGCTAAAATAGACATTGGTGTTAAGTTTCAGACACGTCCCAGATCGGTGGATTTGGCACAATGAAAAAAGTGGGATATTTACAACAACATCATCTTACAAAGCAGCAAGAAAGATGCAACAAATAGCCAGTAGCAGCGTTGGGTATGCTGGTGAGGGGTGGAAAAAACTCTAGTACCTCCTTATGAAAAAAAAAACTACATATATGGAAGGCTGGAACCACGAACTTGCCTACTGTCTTTGGGCTCCAATCTCGAAAAGGGCATATTAAAGGTGGCTGTGTTTTTTGTGACAATCTGATAGAATCAGTAGAGCGTGTGTCTGGGGACTGCCTCTATGTACAAGAGGCAATACAAAGGATTCATGGCTAGAGTAGGAAACTAAACAGTGCATATAGAGGCCGATTAGATGAATGGTTATTTTAGTGTTGTGATCATCTGAGTAAGAAGGAGGCAGTGTCTCTATTCACCATGTTATGGAGCGTCTAGAAAGAACGCAATCAGCACGTCTGGAAAGGTAAGGCCAGACCGGCGGAATAGGTTACTTTTCAAGCTCAAACCTTTATGACTACTTATCAAGCAGTACATCCCTATAAGTCCCAAACCCTATAGCATGTTGGAGTTCATTAGTTACCTCCAAGAGTACGTTTACTTACTTGAAATCGAAATCACCAGGAATCGGAATCATCTGGAATCGGAATCACAAGGAATCAGAATGAGAATATGTCATTTCTATTGAGTTGTTTAATTACCATTTGAAATCATAACAAGAATTGGAATCAAAACTAGTTTGATTACTGAAATACCCTATAAAACAATAGCTATATTTTCATATTCAGTAACTTTCTTTTTTATCTTTTTATGAATTTGAGCAAAGTTTATTAGAAAAATGATTAAAACGATACCGACATAAAATCAAATCATATGAGCTAACTAAATACCAAAAAATGAAAATCAAACGTCAAATCTAACAAACTCTATAGCTAGACAAAGCTTCAAATTCAACAAAATAATAATCATAATACATTTAGAAAAATTTAAAATATAACCATTCATAGTAGCAATTTAGAAAATAAATTAAAATATCATGTCTAAAGAAACGGGAGTCATTTAATAATACATAAGGTTCTTAAAAAAAAATTATACGTAAAGGTATTATTGGTACAAAAGTTGATTTTGGGAAGAATGATTCCCAAACCCACCTCCCTCTTTGGGAATCCAATTTCTGGTTTATTTGGGAATAATTCCTAATAAGGAGGTGAGACTCACCTCCATTCCGAATCTCAAATGTGCAAGTAAACGCTAGAACTCTCTCATCCCGGAATCATTCTCAGAGATTTGATTCTCATTCCCAATTAGTAAACATGCATCAACTGCAGGATGACTTAAGTTCAATATTGATGGAGCATTTTAGGCTAGTTCTAGTTCGGGAGGCATTATTGGCATTGTATGAGACATGGAAGGTACGGTTCTTGGTGGATTTGCATGCTTTAGAGAACAGGTAGGGGAACCAGTTATTAGTAAGCTTCTAGCATTAATTACAACAAGTTGTGTTCCTAGTTCAACAAAACCAGTGGAGTCCGATTGAGTTTGAAACTGACTGCCAGGAAGTGGTACAATCTATGAAGCATGAGGGGAAATCACTTTCCAACTCGGGACGGTTACTGGAAGATATCAGAGAGGAGCTTAGCACTCTGGGAAGCTATAGCGTTATTCATACTGTTAGAAAACGGAACAATGTAGCTCACAAACTTCCTAGATTTGGTTTTACCTCCCGATCAAACTATTTCTGGATAGGTCCTCCTCTACTATTTTGGTGACCTTAGTGTCTCCTTCTTATATTGTGTAAGCTCCTTTGGAATGAAAGATTTCCGTTTTGATTCAAAAAGAAAATAAAAACTTCTTTCGACCACTCGGTTGCTGGAATTATAGATTACAAAATATATATTTTTTCTTTCTTTTGCTTTTCACCAATTTTTGATCTGAGGAAGTTGGTTGTCCAGAATTGCTTGGCCAAATTCAATTTGTTTTCATCTTTTATAATACTTTAGGTTTATGACCTTCTTGAAGCTCTTGGTGGAAAAATTTTAGAAAAGCAAAGAGGATCCTGGAAATTAAAGAAAAGATTCAACAATCAATACTTCAATAACATAATGACTCACATAAGTGATTTTAGTATAATGACTCACATAAAAGAAAAGATTCACCAGTTTTTTTAGTAGTAGAACATCAAAGGAGCATACACTATTTCTAAAGGACTAAAATTATGAAAGGGGTTTGAAGGAGCCTAATGCATCAATTGAAGCCACAGCTAAGGCAAGTAGATAAGCATAAAAGGGAACTTTAAACCCTTTATTAAAATAGACCTGCATATGATACCAAAACTGCTCATGTAGCATATCGAGATTGGGTAGAGTGAGATGGGACTGGATTCTCTATGAAGCAAACGACGCTGCACACTGTGTAGCATTGCTTGCTTGTGAGATGATGGGTCTGTAAAGATGGGTCTCTCGACCACCATCATCTGTTTTGGGTGTTGTTCGTGGTGATGGTTCCACATGGCCTACTGGCATTGATTAGATGTTACTAGTTGTAGTTTCTTTTGCTACTGGACACTCATTGCCCTGCATCTTTGACATAGGTGGAGATCTGTCGAGTTTGGCTTGTATTTGGGGAGGCTGGGACTATGTTCGGTCCCTCTTGTTTTGTTCGTCTTAATCAAGTTACTACTTTCCAAGGAAAAAAAACCTGCTCATGTAAATTTTGGGTTGGGTTCAATATTATCATGAATTTTACACAAGTTTTTACATCGAAGCTGAACCATTAGATTTAAAGATGATCAATGGCTCAAATAGATAGACATATCATTAAAAGTTTGTAATTAATCAATATTCTCTCTACCTCTCTTTTCTTTCTCGCTGCATTTTCTTTTTAGATTCTGTTAAAGGAGAATAATTGATAGACTAAAAACTGTAACTCTTTCATTGATAGAATGTCATATATATAGGCTGATAGAATCTGTTACAATAAATGTCCTGATATAACATAGATTCTCTGTATCTCTATCTATGTTAATCTGTATCTAATTAGGACAAGACACACACCAGAACTTACGGAGAATAAATCTCCTTAAACACTCCCCCTTGTGTCGATGGCCTAATAAATGATGCATAACTTGTTGTTTCACTAAAAACCTCACCAAGCAAATAAAAACCTCATGGGTAAAACAAAATCTTGGTCTAATGAATAAAGAATACAACGCATCAACTGCAAACGCTACTACATGTAATGTAGACTCCTCCTATTGTCTACAGAAATGTAACTCCTCCTGACTGTAAACTCAGTCATGGAGTTCAGATAACCTACGCATAACAATGCATCTCACATGTTTCACGAATGTACATTTATGTAGTGATTTAGTAAACAAGTCCACAATATTATCCGCCGAACCCACCTGGTTCACATGGATATTTAATAGCTATTGTTATTGCTGATTATATTGAAGAAGAATTTTGGTGATATATGCTTTGTATTGTCACTTTTAATGTAAACCAACTTCAAATGTTCAATGCATGCTGCATTATCCTCAAAGATGTAAGTGAAAGTTGTCGTAGTAGATGGTAATCCACTAGACCCTCGAATATGATGAATGGATGACTTAAGCCAGACACATTCCCTAATTGTTTCATACAAAGTAATGATTTTTGAATGATTTGAGGAAGTAGCAACAAAGATTTGCTTAGTTGATCTCTAAGAAATCGTTGTGTTTCCTATAGCGAAAACATAACCAGTCTGTGAACGACCTTTGTGTGGGTCAGAGAGATACCCAGCATCAGCAAATTCAACCAACATACCAACCGATGTTTCAGAATAGGGGATAGCAGTAAAATTGCTCGCAGCAGGTTTGTCCTTCAATGGATCAAAGAACAACTCCTTTGATGGATCGAAGAACAACTCATTTGATGGATCGAAGGCATGACTCTAGGTTGACCCGTGAGCATCCTTCAATGGATTGCAGAATAATTCCTTCGATGGATTGCAGAATAATTCCTTCGATGGATCGAAGGCTCCAGAATCTGCATGCTGCGATTCAACCATCCATTTTTCGGGACTTTCAAGCTTCTCTCTGTGCTCTTTGTAAGGGAAGAATAAACCCCAAGTTAATGAAACCCTTCAAGTACCTGAAGATTTGTTTTACTCCATTCCAATGACGTTGCATAGGCGTAGAGCTAAATCTAGCCAACAAGTTCACTGAAAAGGCAATATCTGGACGCGTGCACTGAGCTAGATACAACAAAGTTCCAATAGTATTAAGATATCGAATTTCAGCTCCCAAAGCTTCCTCATCGTCATCTACCAGACGAAATGGATCTTTCTTGGGGTTTAGACCGCAAATAACCATTGGTGTGCTAATAGAGTGTGCTTTGTCCATATTAAATCGCCTGAGCATTTTTTGGACATAAGCGGACTGTGTATAAGGATTCCACCAACTCGATGTTTAAGCTCTAATCCAAGACAAAATCGAGTCCTACCAAGGTCTTTCATCTCAAACTCAGATTTCAAGTAGCCAATCGTCTCATTGATCTCATTAAAAGTCCCGATGATGTTCATATCATCTACATAGACTGTAGACTGCTACAATGGCAAAACCTAAAAACTTGTCCTTTTTATGAACACGCAAGGGCATAAGTCATCATTCTTGTATCCCTTTCCAATCAAGTAGTCACTAAGACGTGTGTACCACATCTTACCGAATTGTTTCAATCCATATAGTGAACATCTCAATCTGATTACATGAGCACTTTGTGGTTTAGAGTTGCTTGATTTGGGTATAACAATGTCATCTGACACTCTCATATATATCTTTGAATCAAGATCTCCATAGAGATGTAAAGTAACCACATCGATAAGCTACATGTTTAATCTCTCAGACACTACCAGACTTATCAGATAGTGGAAGGTGATGATATCCATGACCGGAGAATACATCTCCTCAAAATCAATTCCAGGACATTGAGAGAAACCCTGTGCCACAAGTCTTGCTTTATAATGCAAGACCTCATTCTTCTCATTACCAGACTGAAAACCTGCCTTTTATTCAAGGAGTCTAGTTCGGTCTGCATTGCTACCTTCCAATTCAGCCAATCCTTTCTTTGTTGGCAATCCGCCACAGAGTGGTATTCTACTTGATCGTCGTTTATAATCTCCTAAGAGATGGAATAAGCAAATGTATCAACAACTAACATGGAAGATCTATCCATAAGGACGCGCACATCATTTGTTCAGAGCGAGATTTCTTTATTCTTTGACATCATAAAAGATTCTGAGACGTCCCCCAGACATGTCAATTGTGATTCAAGGACATAAATGTAGTCAGAGACAATCTCATCAGAAGGATTCACAATGTTGATGATGAATGAATAATTTTGTGTCTCGATGGCCTGCCTTTTAATCGGCGGCTCATCAGTGGATTTTCTTGGTCTCCCCATTTTCTAGGTGGGAGCCGAGGCCGATGCAACACCTTCCACATGAGCAAGAGGAACATTTTCTTGCCCGATGTTGGTACTAACCAATCCCTTTTTTGGGATTTTCAACCTTGTAGGAACGTTTGCTGTAGGTCTTTCCGATCTCGTCACTTTAGCGATATCAGTAAAGGAGTCGGGCATAGACTTTGCTAATTTCTGAAGATCAAGTATTCATTGCACTTCAATCTCACTCTGAGATGTGCGGGGATCATGATGAGACAAAGTGGGATTAGACCACATCAATTCCTGACGTTGAACCGGACTAGATACATTCCTTCCTTCCTCCCCTTAACGTCGGGAACTATGTCTGATCGAAGTGACAATCTGCAAATCTTGAAGTAAAGAGATCTCTTGTCGAAGATTAAAGATAGCGGATTGTCGTTGGATCTTCATAGCCAACATAAATGCCTAATCTTCGTTGAGGACCTATTTTAGTGCACTGCGGAGGCTCAATAGGCACATATACCGCACAACAAAAAATACGTAAATGTGAAATGTCAGGCTCATATCTAGTTACCAACTAGTGTGCACTGAATGGTTGGCGTCCTACGTATCAAAAATGAAGAAGCATAGCTACTTGTAACACTGCATAACCCCACCCGGATATTGGTAAGTTTGTGTACACTACCATCGCGCGAGACACAAGTTGTAACCACTTGATGTGAGCATCTACTAAACCATTCTGACTATGAACATGAGGAACGGGATGTGCAACTTCAATCCCAACAAACATGCAGTAATCATCAAAATATTTAAATGTAAACTCTCATGCGTTGTCCAATCTAAAAGACCTGATTGGATGATCCAAGTGGTGAGGCTGGAGCTTAATAATTTATGTCAAGAGTTTTGCAAATGCAACATTCCTTGTGGATAGCAAAGCAACGTGTAACCATCGCGTTGATGCATCGACCAAAACCATGAAATATTTAAATGGTCCACATTTCGGTTTGATAGGTTCATAAATATCACATTGGATTGATTATAAGAATGGAATATTTTCGGTGCTATCAACAGAAAAAGAAGGACGTGCCTGTAACTTTGGTAAAGAACAAACTTTGCAAAACGAGCGATGTGCATCAGATATTGCAACATAGGAATCGGGTAGGATAACGCACAATGCCACATCAGTACTTTATCGGGATTGTGTTGCACTAGTCTTGGAGACCGAGCCAGGATTGAGAAGAGTAGTCTCATCCGTCCCATCAAAACCAATTGATTTAGGTATTTCCACATGCTTCTTCGCTTTGAAGAATTGATGACCATAAGTATTTTCAATATTTTGATCATCATATCACGACATGGATGTCCCAATCAAAAATGTTAAAGCCTGTATGATTTCGAGTCACATGACTTCGTGTGACTTATGGCATTGGATTCAATAATCCGAATCGTAGTTAGATATAGACCACTACGAATAGCCGAAAACTTCTCTAGAATATGTTTGCGGCCACATTCAACATAGGTAATACACAATAATTCTTGCCCATTCTTGTACCATGAGGCAACAGATATTCTACTGAACCATGAGGCATCAGTGATAAACAATCTTGTACCATGAGGCAACATATATTCTGCTGAACCACGCCCTTGAATAATCGACGTTGCACCTATCTTGGTAGTCACTGAGGAGTTGTATGAGAAAAGATCCACAAATAGTTGCATATTTCGCAGAATGGTGTGGGTAGTACCATTATCTATAAAACACTCAATCTCGCCTTGAGACATCTACAAAAGCTATGTAAATAGATGGGTCTTTGAACTAAAGACCAGGTGGACACTATAAGTAGATACTTAAAGATTTGAATAGGGATGTAACCATTGTTGAGTGTTGATATGGCATGACAGAAACCAATGTAAAATACATCAAAAACATCACAATCAGAGTAGCACCTTTGATGGATCAAAGTACACCATTTCGATGGATCAAAAAACTTCACAAACCAAACTCGAGGGATACCTTCGATGGATCGAAGAACCAACACACGATGGATCGAAAAAGGAATCCTCGATGGATCGAAGAAGGAATCCTCGATGGATCGAAGAAGGAATCCTCGATGGATCGAAAATGACAGTTTAAGGACCCGAGGATGACCTTCGAAGGATCGAAGCACAAATTTTTGATGGATCGAAAATCTCAGAAACCGACCCGAGGGATAGCTTTGATGGATCGAAGAACAAGTCCTCGATAGATCGAAGGACCCCTGAGATCAAAACAACATCCTCTCCTTTACATCTCATTTTTTATTGTATCGTTGTGTCATTATGCCATATGTTCATGTAAACATTGACCATAAACTAAATTGGTATAAAATAATATTCTCAATACTTTTATATACTGAAGTGTAGAGAAAATTTCATTACTCACCAACAATTAAAGATTACATCATAGATGTTCTTATTCAAAAACAAATCAAAATCAACACAATAGTCTTAAAGAAAAATGGCAGAAAAATAAGCCAGGAACAAACCAAAAACTTGAATCTATTACAAACATATCGCCTTTTACATAGACTATTCAAAATTCGGAGTAACTAGGTTCATCTTCTTGTCCTCTATAATCATGCGATTGGTGTCAACAATCATCTCGCAATCTCCAGCAAAGTTGGACTCTTGAGCCAACTATTGCTTGTGTCTCTTGTAGATGTTTTGGATTTCTTTGCTAGCACGACACTGTTTGTGCACATACTTTGTTGAACCACACCAGTAAAAGGTGAATGTCCCAGAATTGGAATTACTTTTCCCACCATTAGCCGAACTAGATTGGTTCTTGTTAGAGTTGGCATTCTGATCTCTATGCCAAGTCAGATTTTGGTTGTGGCCTTGGCCACCCCTACGCCCTCTTCTTCCGCCACGTGGAGCTTGTCCGCCACGATTGTAAGGTTCCAAACGACCGTTTTTTTTGTCCTTACAGGCCTTCAGTTTTTTAGTACCAACTAGTCTTGAGTTATTATTGAGGATGACCTCATGATGTCTCTCCTTTTTGGCTAGAATATTGATGAGATCACTGAAGGTAAGAATCATCCCATGTTCTCACTCGATCTGGTACTGATGAGCAAGATCGCTCATAGAGATTGGGAAGGTGTTCAAAGACTTGGTCTTTTTCACCCCACAAAAGCTCAAATCGGACTACAGATCCATAGCTGCTTGATTATAATCTTGGATCTTTAGAAAGTCCAGAATCCTAATGACTTCTCATTTCGCAGTCAACTCAGGAAGCTGTGCATCATGCACATTGTTGAAGCATTGCTTCAAAGCATCCCACAAATCCAGGGAATCCGTTTTCTTTAAGTATTGCTTCTTGGGAGTTGAATGAATATGACACCTCAAAAACATGAGGGCTTGAGTTTTCGATTCTGCTGATAGTGAAATCACGCCTCAGGGACACTCCATGGATGCTCGGGGACACTTTAGCGTATTAAATAATATATATTTTTATATATATTTTAACGTAAATAAATAAGAATCCTATTCACTATAGGATTAGGATATGTTCTTGTGCTTGAAAATCAATCTTTCTCTAGACGAACCAACAATAGAGGGCATATCATTTGGAACCTTAAAATGATGGCAACGAGGGTGCAACTTATCATCACACCACAAAGTTACATGATCTTTATGTCTTGTTTGGATTTTTAGTAGTTTTGTATGACATATGGACTTTTAAGTTTTTATGGATTTTTAAGTTACATGATCTTTATATTTATGGATAATTTTGACTATTTTACTCAATTATTTTTTTTATAATTATTAAATATTTAAATTTAAATTCAACTAATTTGCCGTGTCTCAGCCGTGTCCGTATCCTACTTTTTAAGATTTTGTCATGTCCCGTATCCTCATGTGTTCGTGTCCCCGTATCTTTGTCCGTGTCCATGCAACATAAAAGAACACAGAGACTTGTTGGAAAGAAGAAGAAGAGACCGAACAGATACCCAAGAAAAGAGGAGCAAAGTGAAAGAGCGAATATTGATTAATTAATTTTAATTGTGGTAAATTTAATAAAAGATACATAAAAATGATGATATGTCTATTAATTTGAGCCGTTAAACGTCTTTAAATTTAATGGCTCAACTTCAGTGTAAAAATTTGTGTAAAATCTTTGATATCATTGAACCCAACCCGTAAATTTTTTATGAGTATAGGCAAAATGAGAGAACTTCACCAAACATATTAGCTACAAGTCTACAACACAGAATTATTTTACATTAATTTCTATAAACTTAAAACTCCATATGCTGGATGTGTCTAAGTCCTAAAGGCTCTAACCGAATAAATGAATGGTTGAAAAGAACTTCAACAAACCCACTCTAAAGTAAAGAACTATAACAAAAGCAATAAATCAAATGAAAATCACCTGCCTAATTGATCGATGAATCTTTTCTTTTATTTCCAGGATCCTTTAGAAATGTGTATGCTCCTTTGATGTTCTGCTTCTAAAAAAACTGATGATGCATTAGAATATGTTCAGTCTTTGGAGTTTTGAGCTCGGGCTGCATGTGTACGGTATTCTCCACCCCTGCTTTTTGAACTCTTCACATTTACTGGCATTCCCACTTTTGTAAGTCAATTCTGTTTCTTAAATCACTTATGTGAGTCATTCTGCTTGGAATTTGTTTGCTTTAGTTTAACCAGCAATGACAAGGAAACGGTGATGGATTCCGGCCAAAATTTTCAGATCACAAGTTCTCCTCAAGCCTAACACATTTCTCTTCTACACCGAGACCCAATTCCAAGCCCACCGGCCGGAATTGAGCTCGAAACTCACGGAATCCATGGATTTCGGTGAGATTCCGGCGAGTTTCAAACCTCAACCAAATCACAATTCCTTCACCCAAAAGCTTCACAAGGATGAGGGAAACCTTTCCCCCTAAACACCCGACCCCAAAAGTGGCCGGAGCCGGCCACCCAAATCCGGCAAAATCCATGAACTTCACCGAGTTCGTTCTCCCTCATAACTTCATCAAATCACCCAAATCCAAGTTCTAAACCATAGGAAATCAAGAGAGGATTCTAACCATACCAATTTCGTGGCCGGAAGTGGCCGGAAAATCCAGTTCGGACGGTGGCAGTTCGCAACCCAAGGTGGAACTTCGGTCAACGAAAGTCAACGGTCAATTGGTCAAACGATGATCAAACTTCCAAACAGTGATTTTTCGACAATTTTTCGACTATTCTGATATTTATACTCGCGGCTCGATACGATCGATGGTCCAAAACGAATCACATCCACGTTTCGGATAACTCAAATCGAACAGATAAACACGACGAGATTCCGTGATTTCAAATATTCATATTATATTCCTCGGTCGTCGAAATAATCATCCGGAACCGCCCACGAACTCGAAATCACACGTACAAAAACTCTTGAGAAGAGACTCAACTCAAATTCTCGACCGATAATTAAGTCGTGATTAAAACTGGTAAATCGATCAATTTACGTAAAACTGCGATTACGCGCCAATTCGTGAATTAAGCCGATTACACTACTGATTCTATTTCGGGTCATCACAACAAGTCCCCCAACTCACTCAGCCAAGGGGATCAACCTTGGTTGGTGAGTTGCAGAATCAGATACCGGCGATATTATTCGTACATACTTAATAGACATTATTACCTGTTAGAGCCGGATACCGTACCATACGGTCCCCCAACTCGACTACAAAGGTTGTGACGCTTGGCGAGATTGTGACCTGTAATGAAGACAAATACCTGTTGTTAGCAGCGGCGAGATCAGTAAGTAGCTAGTTTATCGTCTCCCGAGATAGACAAATTGTGAATAATGATAATGCATGTAAGCATGTTTGCCTCCCGAATGAGTCATAACTTCGTATCGGGGTTTCTCCAAGTAACGGTTTAACCCAGTAGGCCCGTTCCTAATGGAGTCTTTCCCGGTCACTAACATACTCCTTTGTAATTGTTCAGTGCCGGGGGATGCAATGAACAGCTACATTGCACCAATCGAGGGATACGCTCTTAGGCGTTTAGACACTAGGCCTACCATATCCGGTAGCTTTTACTGCTCTGTCGTGGGTAGCTCAAACCGGTGGAGGGAACTTGTTTGAATTGGCAACCCTTAAGTCCCCGAGTCTGATTCCTCCGTGCGGCTTTGTGGCACTTAGGCCGGTAATGGAGATCTTTTGATATTATGGCGTAGTCCTTTGGTGATGTTGGTTAGTGCTGGTTGTAGGCGTTCACTTTATGGATTGAATGAATCCGGTAGAATGTGGTACACACGTCTAAGTGACTACTTGGTTAGAAAGGGATACAAGAATAATAATTTATGCCCATGCATGTTCATTAAACGAATAAGTTCAAGATTTGCAATTGTAGCAGTCTATGTAGATGATATGAACATTATTAGGTCTCTTGATGAGATTAATGAGACAACTGGCTACTTTAATCCGAGTTTGAAATGAAAGACCTTGGTAGGATTCAATTTTGTCTCGGTTTAGAGCCAGAATATCGAGTTTGTGGAATTCTTATTCACGAGTCTGCTTATGTCCAAAAGATGCTGAGACGATTTAACATGGACAAAGCACACTATCTTAGCACACCAATTGGTGTTTGCAATCTGGAACCCAAGAAAGATTTGTTTCATCTGAAAGATGATGATGAGGAACTCTTGGGAGCTGAGGTTCCATATCTCAGTGTTACTGGAGCTTTGTTGTATTTGGCTCAGTGCACATGTTCTGACATTGCCTTCTCAGTAAACTTATTGGTTAGGTTTAGTTCTGCACCTACGCAACATCATTGTAATGGAATATAACATATCTTCAGGTACTTGAAGAGATCCGTTGACTTGGGCTTATTCTTTCCCTACAAAGAAGCGAGAGAGAAACTTGATATTCTAGAAAAAGGAATTGTTGAAACGCATCTTGCTGACTCTGCCTAGTTCAACCCGTCAAACTTGGCCCTCGACCCGTCGAACCATGCGTTCAGGACGGTTCTGCCAGAGTCATTCAACCCGTCAAGTAGTTCTCTCGACCCGTCGAAGGTCAGTCCTTGGATCAATCAAAAGATGACTCTAGACCTGTCGAGAGAAGCCTTCGACTCGTTGAAGGACCATTCGACTACAAGCATTGATCAACCTTTCACTTTAGAGTAATCCCCTACTTTAAGACACCGTGTGATGTGTTGGTAGGATTTGCTGATGCATGGTATCTCTTTGACCCCCATAGAGGACGTTCCCAAACAGGCCGGTTATGTATCACCATAGGGAACATGACAATTTCTTGGAGATCTACAAAGCAAACCCTTATTTCTACTTCCTTGAATCATAGCTCTACATGAAGGTATTAAATAGTGTGTCTGGTTTAGGTCAGTGATACACCATATTCGAGGCTCTAGTGGATGACCATCTGCTGTGACATCACCAACTTGCATCTTTGAGGATAATGCAGCTTGCATTGCATAGATGAAGTTTGGTTACTTTAAGGGTGACTATACTAAGAACATTTCGTCGAAATACTTCTTCAATCAGCAACAGCAACAATTACTAAATATCTATGTGAGTCAAATTGGTTCTACGGATAATGTTGTGTGTTTGTTCACTAAGTCACTACCCAAATCTACATCTGTGAAACATGTGAGACACATTAAAATGTGAAGATTATCTGAACTCCGAGATTGAGTTACCAATCAAGGAGAGTCACATTTTGGTAGATATCAGGAGGAGTCTACATCGCATGGAGTATCTTTTGTAGTTGATGCGTTGTACTCTTTTTCTCTTCGACCAACCTTTTGTTTTTCCCTTGAGATTTTAGTTTGCTTGACAAATTTTGTAGTGAGGCAACAAGTTATGCATCATTCATTAGGAACTCGACACAAGGGGGAGTATTTAAAGAAAATATATTCATGATCTTCCGGTGTGTGTCTTGTTCTAATTAGATTAGGTATAGATTCTAGCAATCCCTGATTTATCGGGATGCTGATTGTAATTAATTGTATTGTTTGTATTTAGTATCATCTATTAATGAATAATATACAATTTTAGTCTATCATTATTGTTTTACGTTTATCCTTCAACAATCAGCAAAAAAAAACTCAAATGATCACTCAAGTTTAATCAAATAAACACTTTGAACTCGAATTTGGAAAATATAATTTTGATAACTTAAATTTGACTAAATAAGCACTTTGATCACCTTAACTTCTAAAAATGTAACTTAAATCGCTCAATTTTCATTATATCAATCTAACTTGTCAATTTTTGATCTCTTTTTCAAATTAGTCGATATTTTACTTCATCCAATACTCCTAATGCTATATGCATTTAACATCCAATATCTATCCATTTGTCAAACAGTCAAACTTGAGTGAATAATAGAGGTGCATTTAGCATCATGATTATTATAAAAAGTAGATTAGAGGTCTGATTAGCAATACAGGTATAAATATCAAACTTGGAGGTATCAATAGATACACACTTAAAATTATAACTTCAAAAGTCAAATGACCAAAAGGTCTATTTTATCAAATTTGAGTGACAATTACAGATTTTTTTCCATATATTCGTAATTTTGGACCGTGAAAGGGGAATTGAACGGGAGTTTTTTTCTTGAAAGGGATTCTACGGGAGTTTCTGATATAAGAAATAAAAAGGGTATTTTAGACAATTAATTTTCATTAAAAAGGGGTGTTGGGGGTTTAGGGTTTAAGACAGAAAGAAGCTTCACAGACTCAATTCTCCGTTAGAGGCACACTCTTTAAGAACAGAGAGAGAGAGAGAGAGAGCTGCCTATCAAATTCGGATTTCCAAAACCACCAAACCAGGTAACACCAACAGCCCAATGATGCTTGCTCTCTTACAATCAAACCCAGATGAAAGAAAGTCCACTAAAACAATTCTTTTTCAGATATAGAAGAAAGAAAGAAAGAAAGAAAGAAAGAGACAGCAGTGATGATGTCCAACAAGGAAGAGTCAGCCGGAGTAGTCGGAATGAAGAAGAAGAGGAGAAATCATCAGGTTCCTTCTGCCGCCGAATTAAGCCACCTGCGTGAGCTGTTCAGTCACCACATTGATTCCTTCGACTACTTCGTCACTGCTGGTCTTGGCATTATGCTCCGTGACATCAAGCCTGTTCAAGTTGTCAACCCTCTCACCAAAGAGACCCTCAGGAATATCCTTTTCTTTATTTTATTCCGATTCGTCAATCCCCCTTTGTGACTTTGTTTCTCGTTCATGTCTTATTCTTGTTACTATTGCTAATTCAATTTAAGAAATGAGAGACAGAGAGTATGCACTTAACTTGAGTATTACTATGGTTTGCCGATGACCCTATCCTGGGTCGACCACAGAAGGATGGAAGCAATCAGCCGTTGTATCCCTTTGAAGTAAGTCTAAACTCCTCTCGTATGTATACCTATATCCTTGTAAATTGGTATTGATTTTGTTGTTGTTGAAAATAACAGTGTCGTCAGGGGAGAAGTTCCTACACAGGCAAATTATTAGCAGACATTTACTTCCAGCGTGGCGATAGGGCTCCTGTCAGGGAGCAGTTCAATTTTGGCCAGATTCCCATCATGCTAATGGTACATTTTTATAATTTTTTTTTAATTTGATTTCTTGGACTAGGTGGGGATTCTTGGGATCTAGGATTATTTGTATGTTAAAATACTTTCACGATTTTGTTTTTGCTGTGTCCACTGTCCATTTACATCTCTCAATTGATTTAATGCTTTCTTCAAGTGTATTTCATATACATTCTTAACTGCTAAGTACTTATTCTTATTTTTTTTTTCAATTAAAACCGAGATCACTGTTAAATGTCATTTTCCATTTATTTTCAGTCTAAGTTTCATTCATGCTCAAAGAGCAAGACAGCTGACTCATTTCTACATGCCAAATTGCTAATAGTCAATTCATATTTTGTGTTGGAGTCTAGAGCTTTATTTATTTTTATTGGTGAAAATTGATATCTTGTTTGTTCAATGCAGTCTAAGTGTTGCAACTTAAGAGGTTGCGATCCTCAGCAGCTAGTTTCTTACAAAGAAGAGTCATCCGAAATGGGTGGGTAAGTAATGTTTCTATTTTTCTTTTCACTAGCTCTACTCTTCTGGTTTGATTTACTTTTGGGCTTATTTTAAGCTATGTTTTTCTTTTTTCTTTTCTGTTACAGCTACTTCATTCTAAATGGACTCGAGAGAGTTGTTCGACCGATTATATTGCCAAAGTGTAACTATGTAAGTGATTCTTATCCTATGTACTTTAACAAATCTTGTGATTGAAAATGAACCATGTTTCAAAAGTAGTATTTTTCTTTAAGAACCTAAGTGCCCTAGTATTTATTTACATGCCGAGGTTCAACTGTTATGAAGTGTGGGAGCAAAAGGGATAGCCCCATTGGTATCATGAGAGAGATCAAGTGGATGAAAGTTTTATAGTTTCTTCCTTAATTGGGTGCATTTTTTTTAATCCCAGAAAAAAAAATCCTGAATTTCCTTCTACACTAAAGAGCGAATACTGAGCAGTGCAATAACTTAACACGAAAAGGAAGCTTGAAAAAAAAAAGCTTCACAAAAAGAAGAAGCAAACCTGTCTTGAACAGGAAAATTTCAAACTTCTAGAGATATTAGTAAGTTGCTGCGTAATAGTCACTAAGCATAGCTGCGGAAGCGAAATCTATGAACTCAGAAGTAATCCGAGTCCAAAGGATGTCCAACGTATAGTTTTGTAAATCTTGTTGGTCTTGCCCCACCTAGTCCTTAAGATTTTCTAATTTTTTCTGTTCAAACTACTAAAAAGAAAGTATACACAAAAGTTGCCATAAAACCAAGGTTTTCTGGTGTATTCTTTCCAACTTCCTAACTTAGTGACTGAGGTAGTGCATTCCTAATTTTCTAGTGTCAAGGAAGCATAATAACTCGTGGTGTTTTTATATGTTTAATGTGTATTTCAGCCAATGAATACGGTGCGCAATTCATTTCGTGCTCGAAAGGAAGGATATACAGATAAAGCAGTAGTCATAAGGTTTTTTTTTTCCTCTTCAGATTGGTTATCTTAATTACTGTAATAGTAAATCCTGTCTTTTTGTTCGTAGTAACTAAATAGTGTGATGTCTTGTATTTAAGAGGCTAGAATGATCAGACCTTTGGCATACATATAAGTAGGTGTGCATGCAGATTGAATTTAGTTGAATAGGTATCAATTCCAATATTCTAGATAAAAATGCAAGTCAGTCCGATCCCATGGAATGATCAGACCTTTGGCATACATATAAGTCGGTGTGCATGCAGATTGAATCTAGTTGAGTAGGTATCAAATCCTATATTCTAGATGAACATGCAAGCCAGTCCAAGACCATGCAGCCCAAGTAGCATTATGCATTGCTACAAAAGAATTACCTCAACTTATAGTAAGGGAACAAAATGAAATGGAGTTTCAGCTTATTTGTGGAAAGGTGTGATGTTTATTTATATTGTTTTGATTTTCCATCTGCTGTCATGTAGGTGTGCAAGAGATGATCAGTCTTCAGTAACAATAAAATTGTATTACCTGAATAATGGCAGTGCAAGACTTGGTGTTTGGTAAGCAGACTTAATTGACTCTACTACTGATTTTTGATTTGCAATACTGAGACTGAACTAATAATATTTGTCAAATGATGTTGCAGGATACAGGGAAAGGAGTTCTTGCTTCCTGTGGGTCTTATTTTAAAGGTAATATTGGGCCTGCTGCTCATATATAACACTTTTGCTAAACCCCTGCTTATTCACATGGACTTCTACTATTTTAGTTTACTATATGATTATAAGTAAATTTACAGTCATATATATGTAGGTGCTATGTTATATTCATCAGCTTGCTTGCAGTCTGAACTAGTTTTATATTAATTGAGGTGCATACTTGACCCTCCTGATCATGTTTTCCTTAACTTGATTTTTTGTAATAGGCCCTCATTGACACTCCTGATCATGAAATTTATGCGAGTTTGACATCCTGTTATCTAGAGAAATTCGAGAAAGTTAAAGGTGCTGTTGGCACCCAGCTTGTGGGGGAGAGGGCACAAATTATCATAAATGAAGTGGGGGACTTGGGTCTTTTCACTCATCGTCAATGTTTAGAACACATCGGTACATACTATTATCTTCTCATGTCCTTTCAATGATAATACTTCTAATGTTAAATGCCTATAGTAATCCCTTATCACTATCAGGAGAGCACTTCCAACCTCTAATGAGTGGACTGGAGAATGAACCTTATTCAGTTGTAAGTCATCATTTGCAATCTTTAACTCTCTCCCTTTGGATAAAAAAGAGAATATCAATTTTCCCTTTTTTTGGATACCCATACACTTTCATATTGCCTAATTGATTTTGATTTGGTAGGTTGGGGATGCTGTTCTCAAGGATTACATACTTGTTCACCTAGGGAAGAATGATGACAAATTCAATCTGCTCATGTTAGCTGCCTCTCTCTCTCTCCTCTCTCTCTCTCTCTCATGTATAAAGAGTGATCCCTTCAGTATTGAAACTGATGGGATGACATGTGGTCCTAAACCCCGACAATATTGTCCATCTGTATCCAGGATTCAGCTTTAAAAAAGGACCAATCATTAAGAAATTGTTGCAATCTTTTTAGGAACATAAAATTATTTCTCAAGGTGTTATTTCAGATATAATCATAAGGTCAGTCGTGGTTGAAAAAAAAGATTCTTTAGCAAATTGAATTTATCTTACTTTTGAATTAGTTCTCAAGAGAGGAAGATCAATATACATATGTGTATGTGAGACTTGCATTTGTATTCCATAGCCCAATCTTATTTGAAAAGATTCCTCTTAAAAAAGAGAGGTAATTTTCTAGTTATCTGTATTCAAATTGTGTTTTCAATAGTTAGATCTGTGCTTTAGCTCTCACATATCTATTGTCTTAGATTTATGTTGCAGAAACTTTTTTCGCTTATGGATCAAACCTCGGTGCTAGACAATCCAGATTCCTTACAGAATCACGAAGTGTTACTCACAGGCCACTTGATTACCATATATCTCAAGGTAGATTAAACAGTTTTTTCCCTATAAGAAGTTATATTCATACTGGGATGCCTATGGGGATAGTGAAATTTAGATCTCTAGTGCACCACTCTGAAACACCATATCGTGCTGTGTTAGTGTGTTCCGTGCAGTAAATATTAAAGTAATTTTAGTCTATATCATTCTAGGGTGCTGGAATATGTGGACTAACATTTTCATTGTTTATATTTTCTGACTTTTTCCCATTTGTTCTAGTTTGTTTTTCTTCATAAGTGATGATTCCACTAGGGGTAGATGATGTTCTCCGTGATCCAAAAACTGATCACTTGGAAGGGAATCAGTATAACTAATGTGAAATGACCAGTGTATTATATTGATCATCTGTTTGAATTTGTTACTGTCTTCGCTTTTATGTTTATCCTTGATTCCAGGAAAAACTAGAGGATTGGTTGCAAAAAACCAAGAAATTTCTACAAGAAGCGATAAAAAAAGAAAGCAAAGATATCAACTTTGGCAGCAGTATGGTTTTTGTTTTGGCTGTGTATTACACAACTTATTATCTGTTTTTTTTTCCCACAGGTGAAATGTTCAATATTGTTTGTCTCATGAACTGACACTTCCCTTTTTGGTCATGCAGTAGATAGCTTAAAAAGGGTTCTGGATAAAAATCCTACAAGGCAAATCAGTTTAGCGATTGAGAATATGTTGAAAACTGGAAATCTTTTTACGCAAACTGGTCTAGATTTGCAGCAGGTATTGACTTCTAACTTGTGCTTCTTTAAAGTATTATAGGTGTTCTACCAGTGGATTGTATTTTTTTTCTTGCCTGGCAGAAAAAGAGTTTCAAGTGATATGAAGATTGCACTCAAGTACTATAAGACTATTTTTGCGATTATCAAGTTTATCCTAGTCTTGTGATTAAGTTTTTTTTTTTTTTTCAATATTGTCGTCTAATTATATGTATGTAATCATTAGTTGAAATCGTGTCCCAACTAAAAGGGTTGTATCCATATACACTCTGAACTGTGTGCACCGTCTCCTTGTTTTGTGTTTGGGTGTGGGTGTGGGTGTGGGTTGGTGTCCCTTGCATTCTTGGCAAACTTTTGAAACGAGTCCTGAAAAGTTGGATTGTCCCAGTATTGTCTATTTCATGATTGCATGTCACTTTGACCACAAAAGGATCTTGTTGGGTAACCCCAATAGTTGAGGGAGTGAAATGACAGAAAATCATGGAACTTAAGATGATGTCCTAACTTTGATTTAATTTGATTTGATTTATTATACAAACTTTTGATCTATAGGGCGTAAGGTATAAAATCCTGGAAAAAGGGATGATAGAAACTTAATTTGAATTCGTTCTTGGTGGGAAAAGTTAACTAAGGTAGTTTTTCGATTTTCTGCCAGACCCTGGATTAAAGTAGAGGTTGTATGATTAATTTTTTTCTTCAGAATTATGTGTATTATATATATATATATAATATTTTATTTGGAGAAGCAGTATTATTTGGTACCATTAGACAAACTTTTCCTACTCTTCTCTAAATCTTACTTCATGGATATAATTGAAACCGCTCTACTCTATGCACCAAGAAGTTCAAGGCACTTGTTTTACCTTTAACTTATTTTTCTTTCTTAATTAATTTCTTAGAGGGCGGGATATACAGTTCAGGCAGACAGGCTTAATTATTTACGGTTTATATCACATTTTCGTGCTGTTCATCGAGGGGCTTCATTTGCTGGGCTTCGCACCACAAGTGTGCGGAAATTGCTTCCTGAGTAAGTAGTTTATCCCTAGGCTCTTCAAAATCTTGCAATTTGATTTCATCACTCATTTGTTTTCTATTACATGCAGATCATGGGGATTTCTTTGCCCTGTGCATACACCTGACGGAGAGCCGTGTGGCTTGTTGAACCATATGACCCGCACTTGTAGTAAGTTATTTTAATGTCCTAAGAAATGTAAATTGTTTTAGGAAAAATACGCAAGTGACCATCAATTGTTAAACAAACAAATTTGGACGGAATTAAGAGTATTTGATAGTCTTACTCAAGAGTATTTAATTAGTTGACTGCTGGCATGTGGATAAGTTGTTTATTCTGGTGCCGTTTGAAGTTTGGCGATCTAATCCAAAACCAATTGTAGTGCTAAGAAATATTGCAACCAGAAGTGATGCCTTGGTCAACTAGGGTTGTTCATATATCACTCAGAGGGGGCAGATACTAGATTTGCTTGCAACGGGCATACACAGTGGCTAGTCTAATTACTAACTTTCATCAGATCATTGCTGATCATTGATAGAGATCTCTTATGTGGTCAAGTCACCTATGAAATAACATTATTACATGCTAATTTATAAAATCTTGGCCATCTATTATACATTGGGTATATGGCATTTTAGGTTGTTTTCTACTTTGTTATTGTAGACTGATTATTACTACATGCTATGTGATTAAGTAGTTCCATGTTATAACAGGAATTACATCGTACTTCGATGCACAAGGGAATATTAGAGATTTCTCTAAGATCCGAATGTCTATTCTCAGTGTTCTGATTGAAGTTGGAATGACGCCTTCATTGCCAAGATTAGTTCATGCTGGTCCTCCTATAGCTCTTTCTGTTCTTTTGGATGGTCGTGTTGTTGGCTCTATTTCGTCCAGTCAAGTTGAGAAAGTTGTGTCTCATTTAAGGAAGCTGAAAGTGTCAGCTGTGTCAGTGGTATGTTTAATTTTTTTTTCTCAGTTCCTTTTAATTTTCTTTCCCCAATTTGACCTTGAAGTTTGATATTATGCTGATGTTTTAAATGATAAATGAGTTAGATTCCAGATGATTTGGAAGTGGGATATGTTCCTCTAAGCATGGGCGGGGCATATCCTGGTCTCTACCTTTTCACCTCTCCTTCTAGATTTGTTCGGCCAGTTAAAAATATTACAATACCTGCTGTTGAAGGTCAATGTATTGAACTTATTGGGCCCTTTGAACAGGTTAGTACTTGATTTCAGATTACACTTCCTACTTTGACAAGGCCTTGTTATTACTTCTTTTCTTCGATCACAAGGTTCATATTTCATCTAGGAAACCGTTAGTGATTGTCTGTCTACTTTTCTGTGTGCAACATTAGGTTTTCATGGAAATAAGATGTCCTGATGGTGGCGATGGTGGAAGGAGGGATGCTTTCCCTGCAACTCATGAAGAAATTCATCCAACTGGAATGCTCAGTGTTGTTGCTAATCTTACCCCCTGGTCAGAGCATAATCAGAGCCCACGAAATATGTACCAGTGTCAGGTTCTTATCCTTGTCTCTTGTTAGTCTTAATCTATATCACGAATTCATGCTTCAGCTTCAGCTTCAGCTTCGTCTTTTTCTTCTTTTGATATACTATTTCTGTGCAATGTAATTGTCTCCCTGGTACATTGAAATATAGATGGCAAAACAAACCATGGGCTTCTCATTACAAGCACTTTGCAATCGTTCAGACCAGAAGTTGTATCATCTTAAGGTTGGTTCTCTTCATTCTCGTCATTTGAGTCCACTTTATATTTAATATAAGCAAGGAGTAAAATATCGAATATCGAGGATATATCGATACTCAAAAATATGGATATTTCGAGGAAAATATCGAGAAAATATCGAAAGATATTATGGAGATTAAAAAGTTAAAATTAGTTGTTATTCTTGCATATCTCATAACTAAAAGGCGTATATGTACATAATAGATAAATGAAGACAACAAAAGGCTGTGTAGCATTGTTGGTTGGGTGGTTTGATTGGTGATTAAGCCACCAAGGATCAATCGTATATGATGTTAGTTTTATTTTAGTTGGAATTTAGTTCTGATTTGGGCTTGGGCTGTAAATATTGGCGGGATGTGGTCAGCTTTCCTGAAATCCAGGCGACAAATCTCTAAAACAGTAATATCGTGGAGATTAGGCGAGATTAATATCAGGTATGTCCAAAAATGATAATATCGCCGATATTTCGGGGATATTATCGATTTTGCATACTCTGAATATAAGTAATTGCTGTCATACACTCACTGCTCCATAAATATCTCATCACATGAACTAAAAACATAAAGTGGTTAATTTAGAAGGGAGTCATAGAAACACTTTATCGAGGTTCATTTTAATTATTAACTGGCCTAAGTTGGGGAATTCTTTTGACTAAGCGAGGTTTATTCCTTTAAAGTATATAGAGTATTACTTTAAAGAGGTACTACTATGCAGCGTCAAGTTTTGAATTTAATTTAATGAGTCAGCATGTTGATCCAATTTTTTAAGTTTAATTTTCACTGTAGATCGTTGTATTGATTGTTTGAGCAAGATTGACAGTCTTACATCTTCCATGTGTGAGAGAGACATGCACTCCAAAACTAATTACTTACTGCTTATCATGTGCTTTTATGGTTTGTAAACCTCACCCTATTTCTTTTCTTTTGTCTAAAATGGGGAATTTATAGACTCCTCAGTCTCCCATTGTCCGCACAAAAACATATTCGAATTACTGCGTCGATGAATACCCGACGGGCACAAATGCAATTGTTGCTGTACTGTCATATACTGGGTGAGAATTTTGATTCGTATGTTATCGTAGTTAATCTTTCGTGTAGTATTTATCAATCCCATCTTTTATGACATCTAGGTATGATATGGAGGATGCGATGATTCTAAACAAGTCATCTGTGGATCGTGGAATGTTTCATGGAGTAGTCTATCAGGTTTATTACAAAGTTATACATATGAATTTCCATTAATTTTGGTATCTTATTGCCTGGTTTACTTACGTTCCAGTGTCTTCCCATATAACATATATGGATAAAACAGCTGAACAACCATATCATCTGGCATTTGGTAGACCTGTAACTAGTTTTGACCTAATGTCCATTTTCTATATTTTATTTATTTTTTCTACCATGCGAACTGATAGTATGGTCTTTTGACTCATATTTGTCTAATTATTTGTTGGCAGACGGAATTAATCGACTTGTCTGATCAAAGGAGTAGATCAGATAGGTCGAAGAAAGTGTTCAAAAGAAGTATCACTGATAAGTCACATGATTCTTTGATTGATTCAGATGGTCTTCCTTATGTTGGCCAGGTTGGATTTTATGTTCCTTTTACCTTTTCGGAATATTGTCGTGCGTAAGACCGGGGTGTCCATTTCTGCCAATTTGAAGGTGAACTGTGTTTAAGTATGCTTGACTTAAATTATTTTAATTTCAGACAATCAATCCAGATGAACCCTATTTTTCCACCCATGATGAGATCACAAATGGCAATCAAACGTGTAAACACAAGGGTTCAGAGCCGGCTATAGTTGATTATGTTGCTGTTGATGGGAAGAAGCATATGCAGAAGGTGAGTGGACAGCCTTCTCTAGCCTCATTTTTATCAAAGCATCTTCCTTGTATCGCTGTACATGGGTATATTGATTTGCCAATTCTAATTCATTGATGTGCGTAATATATCATGATTGTGAAATTGGGACTTATATTTGGTATTTACTCCAGTCACCCATCCTTAGCTTGGCTTTTGTCTACTTGATTTTACCACAGTTAATTTGTTCCCTTAGCTTTGTTATAAGAAGACCAACGTTAAAGTGCATTATATGTGTCACTCTTATAGTGTGTTGTAGTGACTAAGCTGAATCTCGTAGGTATTATGAGACCCTTAGGTCAATTACTGTTGAAAAAAATGATTACATGAATTTGCAGGCTTACATTTCTTAATATTTAATTGAAAATTTACCTTTTTATTTTGAGCAGGTCAACATACGGTTTCGACACCCTAGAAATCCTATAATTGGTGATAAGTTTAGCAGCCGACATGGACAAAAAGGAGTTTGCTCCCAGTTGTGGCCTGATATTGATATGCCATTTTCTGGAGTTACAGGAATGCGTCCCGATCTTATTATCAATCCACATGCATTTCCTTCAAGAATGACTATAGCCATGCTTTTGGAGTCTGTTGCTGCGAAGGTACTCTCCAATTATAGAAATCCTTTTGATGATTGGCTAATATTTTATTAAATATATGCACTCATTTAGACTATCACAATCAAATTGAAAAATACAAAACGGAATTTGAAAATGAGAGGCACGAGTTCAGTTTTTATGTTCAAATTTGAGATTCGAAGAACAAGTCTTAAACAGTAGTGTTCAGCTCCTAAAATAAACATATATTTTAGATCTTAATTGCCAGTTTGCTATCCTAAAAACCACCTTAGTGTCAATTTGCTACCCTAGGATTTTTGCTGCCACCTTGCCATTTAATTAATTTAAAACATTCATCATGTATTAGCAGTTGGTGTAGCGTTTGCCAAATTTTTTATTTCACATACAATATCTTAAACATCTGACTGCTCTGAGCCTGCTCAAATTATGCTTACGCCAAAATTAGAGGTGTTTTTGATAATTAATGAGAAAAATGACTCCCTATACTTCGACAAAAATGAATGCTACATAGTCTATTAGGTATTATTATCAGTGTTTACTGCTAAATTAATTTTTCATTTTCTAATACTCGGGTTACTTGATTGTTCATTGGGTCTCTAGATAATGTTTCATTTTTGAATTACAAATTCTTCATTCATCTCTTCCTCTTGCTCTTGTAAGAAAGAAATATAAAGTAGCTTTTCAATACTAAATCTTGGTCATGGTGTTGATTTGTGCTTCCGTAGAGCTCCAACTATGACCTCAATGGCCTTGAAATGCATGTCACAGGGTTATACGGTAAAGTAGTCTTACCAAAGGTCCCAGGTGCTTAAATGGAACCATTAATTAATCTCATTTTTAAGTGATTGGGAAATTATGGAATTGAAACTTTTTTATTTAAATCTGAGTGGAAATATTACAGGTAGGTGGTATTGATACTTACAGGGACACTAGTTTTATGCAATGAATAAAATATCGGATATCGAGGATATATCGCTAGTTAAAAATATGGAAATTTCGATGAAAATATCGAGGAAATATCAATATTAGTAAAAATTTCAACTGATATTATAGATATTTAAAAATAAGGTATTTTTTCTTTCAATATCTTATAACCCAACATAAGATTTATACATTGTAAATGAATAATGATCATGAAAGGATGCATGGCATGAATGGTTGAATAGTCAGACTAATGTATTACCCACCAGAGGTATGACTCTCCAAGGAGATTGTTGCTTTTTGTTTCAAATTTCACATCTGCACATCAAAAGATGGGCCTGGCTTTAAATATAGAGCAGTCTAGCATGTAATTTCGGCAGGAATGTGTTAAAACCTTGATATCGCTGATTAAATGTGCTAATTATATCGGGGAGCTCAAATAATGATAATTTCAACGATATTTCGCCGAAACTATCGATATTACATACCCTGGTTTTATGTGACCCCTTCATCTCTGTGGTTCCATGTATTATCCGGTGCTGTGTGCTCTTGCTGTTTTATGTGCTTGACTGTAAATGTTAGAAAGTGGGAGTGTAGTATATTTTAAAGATGTAGTTCAGCTTTTTATTGTAGTTGCTGAGTACTGGGCTCTATTCAGTTAACACTTAGATGACAGTTTAATTATGATCTATACTGCATATATGGAGCATAAGCTTTGTTTGCCAAAACACGTGTGAAAAGCGGTATACTGTATTTTAGTTTTAATTGTATTTAATATTTGAGGAATAAGAGAGTAACAAAAAACTAACCGGCTGTCCCTCTGTGTGCAGTTTATTCATTCCCACTATTTGCAGTCTTTCACTTCCATACCAATTCCACGCCCATTGGGTGTTCTATGTTCTAATTTTAGACATGCAGAGACTATCACATAATAGATGCTGAATTTTATGTTTCACAGGGAGGTAGTTTACATGGAAGATATGTTGATGCGACACCATTTGCTAATTCAGAGAAGAAAGTTGGTGAAGAGATGAATGGAGAGAAATCCAAAACCCTTGTTGATGAACTTGGTGAAATGTTAAAGGTTAAGGGGTTTAATTACCATGGTGCAGAGGTATTGTACAGTGGGGTTTATGGGACAGAACTGACGTGTGAGATCTTTATTGGTCCTGTTTACTATCAACGACTACGGCATATGGTTTCAGACAAATTTCAGGTAAGATTATTGATATAACTATATTCTCTGCGTAATTCTGCAGGTATGCCTCTGAATTTGATTACAAGCGTCCTTACTGATGCTCTCTGCTCTAAATGCAGGTTCGGGCTACAGGACCTGTAGATCCGATCACTAAGCAGCCTATCAAAGGACGCAAAAAAGGTGGTGGTATTCGTTTTGGCGAAATGGAAAGAGACTCCTTGCTTGCCCATGGAGCAGCATATTTGTTGCACGATAGACTTCATACATGTTCTGATTATCACATCGCCGATGTATGTTCCCTCTGTGGATCCATACTAACTACCTCATCAGTCCAGACACAAGTACGTCGTGAAAAAGTGAAGGGCATGCCCCCTATGAAAACTCCCAAGAAGGTTACTTGCCATGCATGCAAGTCGAGTAAAGGGATGGAGACAGTTGCAATGCCCTATGTCTTCAGATATTTAGCTTCTGAGTTGGCAGCAATGAGCATAAAGTTGACCCTTCAGCTTAGTAATGCGACCGGAGCTTGATATAGTGCATGCCCTTGGGACCTCAATCGAGGACTCCTGAGTACTGGAAAATGTCAGCTCGAGTTTGTGACCAAATACAACTTTGCAGATTGATCAAGTTTACGAATCTAGAAATGAAAAGTTCTCTAGATACATTTGTTTGTTTAGAGTTCAAAGATGATTATAATGTTGTGTTTTACTGGATTTATGTTTACAGAGGCTGCCTTATTAAATTCTCTACTTTGGAGGGAGTTTTGCAATTGGTTATGGTTAGTTCTCTGAATCTGTGGCATCATTTATACTTGAAAAGTAAACTGTTTGTATTACGGTCGACATGGCAAGGGACGTTTGTTAATTGTTGCCTCGTTCTTTTTATGTTTGATTTCTCCATGTATGTGAAATCTGCCGATGGATAAGTTTAAGAGACCGGATAGATTTAATGGAAAATGAAGAGAGAAGTGGAGGAAGGTGGATTGAGACAAGGGACTCGGATAATGTGGGGGGTAAATAGAGAATGCATTGTCTTCTTAAACTAGGCATTTGAGACAATGAATCAAAAGCAAATATTCACTCCATGTATTCAGTCTCACACTCATAGATCCCAACTAAACCAACAAGCGCACACGAAGAGGTCGTCGGGTAATAACATGATGACCCAAAGTCGACCAGACCTTCCATGCAATTAAACCTACTCTGGTGATCATATACGTAAACATCAAAATCAACAAGTCATCTTCTGGTTAATGAATAAGTAGTTAATCGTGATCAACTACCACATAATTTAAGTAATATTGTAGAGTATATATACAGTAAGCACATGGATTATATTACACATATTTTATATATATAATAAAATATTCCACCTAATGAACACCGTAAATTAAAAGATATGTTCATTGTCGACCAAAAGAAATGTAAAATTACTAGGCGAACACATCGGCTTACAAAAACCTTAAAATCAAATAGGCCTAACAAAAAATGTTCAAAACTAAAAACATCTGGAAAAAAGAAAGAAAAAAAGATCTAAATGAGCTCACTAATTACATACATATCGAGCCCTAATGGTCAATATCTTCTTCATTTTAGAGCAAGACATTATCAGATGGGAAACAATTTTCCAGAGACACAAATGGTGGTGGATAAGCAAACATGAGATTGTGATCATCGATACTTGAATCATCCATGTATTGCAAAACCTGATTATCTTGAAAAGATGGAATTGGTTGCTGCCAAATGTGGTCATCTGCATCATCTGATTTTTCACCCCTTTTTTGAAAACAAGGATCAAAATGTTTTTGATCTGGATATTGCACAGTCCACTCCTCTTTCTCTTTAGAGTATATCATAGATTCTGGTGCGAACTTGCGGTCCTGATAGTTCATTGCAGAAGAACTGCCACAAGCGAATTGCATCTGACTGTCAGAATTGAAAGAGATGGTTTGAACTCGATCACGAACAACCATGGAACACATTGGTTGCCCACCAGAATAATGATATCCATAGTTAGTGTATCCCGTTTGGGACTCCATTGGTGGATGAACAATGATGTGAGGGTATACATTTGAAATTACTGAGACTTGAGTTTTGCCATCTTGATCGTTCATCACCTCTTCCCCGTTAATCATCTCCTCCTCATTTTTTTCTGGCGATGCAAGGACTAATTCATCAGTATGATCCTCTTCAAGATTTTGGATTTGGCTTTTGTGATTCGTCTTACCAATTTTCTTATAAATCCTGCACAGCACCCAGTTATCCAACTGCACAGATAAATGAAAATTTCGCATTATGATTTAGCATAAACAAACACATATTGATATGTATGAGCTTTGCTAAAAAAGAGTTTCTAATGAATTTAGAACTTGATTAAAAAATTTGGACCAAAAATATATTTAACGATCATATTATCACATAGTTTACATGTTTACTTTCTATGACAACAAAATGTCTTCAAAGATAAGAATATCATCGATTGACTAACTACTAATAATTAATTGACTGAGAATGAGGATACTCATCTTATAAGTTTCATTTTTTTTGTGTGAGAAAACTCATTTTTTTAGTTGAGCATGTCATACGTGAACACATACTAGAATTTTTCATTATATGGTATATATGTACTGTACAAAAAAGAAAAGAAAAGAGTAATGCCTTACTACATACCCTCATATCATTTTCATTCCTTCTGGTTATAGGACGAGATCCGTCAACTCGGTACTCATGCATGATCCAGTTGGTTTTGTCACCCTTTGGTGGTTTACCTCTGTAAAATACAAGAGCCTTTCGATACCCTATAATAGGTTGACCCTTCACACCATTAGAGAAAATTGGTCTGTCAGCTCCCGTAGCCTTCCAGTATCCATCACCAGCTGCCCTATTTGGTCGATGCCCATTGCGATATTTGCGATCCCTTGGTGTGAAGAAGTACCACTCTTTCTCCCCATAAGTTTCATATCTCTCTGTTTTGAAACAAACAAGTTAGTAAACAAGAGCCCGGCGATCACTCAAGACTAACTAAAGCTTTCGATACAAAGCCCTAAACAGTTAAATAAACGATAGTACTACCAGTCTACCACCAACTATATATGACATGCATCTTAGTTATGATCTTGGTCTGCGAGAGTACGAAAAGTAAACACTACCTCGATCTGTTAAAACAAGTATGAATAATCAGTATGCATAGATCGATATTTGCTTTGTGTTTGATTGCTATAACTCAAACAAAGTTAAACGTGTTTATGGCATATCTGATGACTCGTAAGCCCTAGAGATCAATCAGACTAAGTTGCATGCATAAATAGAGAATTCATTAGGGCTATCTACGTACCAGCAAGTGTCTCCGGATTGTGGCGGTAGAGATTAACCTGCATGATCTTATTGGGAGGCAATGGCTCATCTATGATTTTCCTCCGTAAATAATATTGCACCAGTTCTTCATCTCGAGGATTGAATCTATAACCTGGTGGAAAACTACTGAGAAAAGCATCTTGCTCCTTTTTCAGGTGGTTATTCAAATTGTTGAGCTCCTCCTCCGCCTCCTCATCGGCACTAATAGCAGCAGCATTATTGTTGGAAGAAGCTCGAGTGGTGTGATCATTTTGAACCGAGTGCTTGTGCTTCTTCTTAGTAGGAGGAGGAGTAGTGACAACACAAGCCTTGGGAGGCGGATGAGTTTGTTCAAGGTGCTCCTCCATACTTGGACTCTTTGACATAGGAAGAGACGAGGATGACTGACTGACTGACTTGCATGAGAACTAAATATGTAGGAATTTAGATGTAAGTATAACTCAACTGATTTAGTGTTTGAATTGAATTAAACTACCCACATTGCTATTTGATAACTACTGAGTTGAGTTAAATCATGATGATTGATAACTACTGATGACGTACATACCTGATTAAGAAAAGTCGGTTTTGTGTTTGTATTCTATATTTTGATTTTGTGAGAACGAAATTTCTATTTATTCTTGTAATCTTGTTATAAACATAACCCATGACATTATCTCAATAGGAAGATTCTTGTAATCTATGTGCATGTTTATCTTTGGCAACCAGATGAACCTCGTTGGTATCCATCCCATAATGCCAGTATTACAAGAGTTATCGAGGACAATGTACATGAACAATTTACACCATCAAAATCACAAATCACCCAAATTTCAAACACTTAACAGAATCATTTCTTACATTAAGACTCAGATCCATAATGTGCAAGCATTTCAGGAAGCAATACGTTTCGAAAAATCTCATCATTCGTGTGGAATAAGATGATGGCTCCCCTAAAGCTCCTAATGAAATTAACAACAGATATAAACTCTATTTGCAAAAGAATGCCATCATCTTGTATAGAGAATCCAACATGGAGGCTAAACAAAAATCACATAGTTGCAACATTTTCTGCTTTCTGAGCAGAAAAAGTGTTATTACCATGTAATAACTTTATTTGCAAATACCTAAACTGCATGTACTGAACACAAGCTCAGAAACTGATGAAACTTTTCTCCTTCAGGCTCTCAACTGTTTCCTTGAGGCTAATGTCTAATGGAATAAACTCAATACCTAAGCTCTTGGCCTTTTCCTTGGAAACCTGGTAAGTTGGCACAAAAGGCTTATCATCTGCACACCTGCCAATGTCATTTGAAGGGAAAAATAACTTTGTTAGTTTAGAAGAAAACAATGAGAACCAACAGAAAGATACATCGAGTTTCTTTGGACCACAATAGTTACACAAATGTATCTAATAGGAATTGAAATGCAAGGGGAACAATAAAGCCTGCCAACAAAGATCAATCTAGTATCATAGATTATTTGTTGTAAAAGCTTTCTGTTTGTACTCCTGGTGTAACACAGCAATAAATGCAGTTACCAATTATAGAGAAAATGAGATCATAGATGATGAAAGCAATGGCATGCTAAAGGAACCTTCAAGTATGATCTGCTCTTGGAAGTTAAAAAAGCTGTAAAGAGACACTACTTGAATATTATTTTACCAAAGGTGTTCCATGAGCAACAAACATAAGGATCATGAGGAGGTGAAAACCACTAGCCTAAACGTAATTCTCCATTAATTGCCAAACCATAATCATAGCATAAATAAACCAGCAACACTCAGTGAACAAGACTATTTTGTTATGCAACACCCATATTTCAAGCAGAAAACCTAGCAAAAGACAAGAATAAACTGATGGTTTAAATGAAAATTTGGTCAAAATATAAGAAAATATATCACTTAAACAAGTATTCAAATCATGGGACCATGTTGACCTGGAAAGAAAGCACCATTGCCAAATTGGCTGGGACTAAAGCTTACTTTTCTGGCAGTTGCAAATTAGGGTAGAGTTCATGTAAAAGCTGCACAACTTCAGAAAAGTGTGCAACCCTCTCAACTAAACAGTATCGTCCACTAGCTGAAGGAATCTCAAATGCTTGAATATGTGCGTTGGCAACATCATTGACATTAATCCATCCGAAACTTGCATTTGGAAATGTTCGAGCTCCTGCATCAATAAAAAAAACAAAGTAAACAAAAATGTCTGCTAGTCCATGCTACACTAGTATATACAAGATACAAACATAATCAGTTATTTATTCTACTTTGTTTTTTTTTTGGTTTAATCAATTTTCTCTTTAGTAGGCTTAAGACTTCATTTATATCATATCCCAGCATCGAAATACATTATGTGATTTGATGGACACTGACAAATACAAAAACCATCAAAATTTCTAACTTCTTCAACGTTCAATTGTGGATCTGTTGCAAAAAGGATGGCTGACCAAAAAGGATGGCTGGCCACTCTTCCATTTTTTACACTGGATGAGAAGGAACGGAAAAGAAAAAAGAAATGGAGAATGTAAGCTAAGGACTGACTTTTAGGCACCCTGCATCAATCGAGTTACAGAGAACGAAACCCAATGAAAAAATATGGATAGGCCGGGATTGGTCTTTTCTTAGGTGTTTTAACATGTACAAAACTCCTGACTCCAAGCTCTGCCGGCTGAGAGTAAGAAGACTTGATGCTGGTTGTTAGGACATGCATGAGCTTTAGTGCTGCAAATGTTATTCTGCTTTGTGATCCCTCTGACCCCAATGCACCCAAAACATAACAAAAAAAACAGATAAATCATGGAAAAGATTACCCTTGATGACATTCAAAACTGCAGCAGCGCTCGTATTAAGCGTCGGCTGTAACAGAGGGCCGATCACCATCGCAGGATTAATTGCAACCATGTCAATTCCCTTCTCCTTTACAAATTTCCAGGCAGCGTCCTCAGCCAAAGTCTTTGAAAGAACATACCATAGCTGAAAAAAATGGAGAAGAAAGTAAGAATTTAAAACTATTCATTACTCATAACCAAATTCATTTATAGATAATAGTGAACCGTGAAGCTGATCTGGCAACTTATGGAAGGCACTTAAATGGCTACTGTGAGATTCTCTAGTGCACATCATGATCAAGCTGAAGCAAACTGATGGTTTTAAAGACGAAACAACATACCAAAATGCTTAATTACTAGATCTGCATTATGATTTCAAGAATAACATAAATGGACCACTGCAATCTTGAGAAGTAACCATTTATCTCTGATGAAGTCTCATTACTCGAAATTAACAAGTGCAAGTAATGGAGCATATCTAAGGTTTCAGAGGTTATAGGCAAGTACATGCAAGAACATAGAAGAAGGAAAAAATAGACAACAGAATAACAGAATGAGCTACATCATTACAAGTTATTAAGATAGTTTGACTGGACGTAAAAGCTTGGTTTTCAATAATAGGCAAGTACTATAAAAAATTCATATTCACTTCTCTGTAATAACAAAAATACTACATGCTGAGAAAAAATCTATTCTTCCTTAATAAACAAGTAGGTTCACCAATGACTTGGTCAAGCCTTAAGAACTGGAAACTGATTGTGACAACTAATTTTCAACTACGTTCAGTACTATCACAGGAATTTGGACTGAAAGTGCATCAGTTTTATATAGTTGACATATCATATACATACCTTTGATTCCTTACAAAAATCTGGATCTGTAAACCAAGTCTCATCAACTACAACATCAGGAGTTCGAGGTTTGCCATTATATGCCACTGCAGCTATTGAAGATGTTAAAACCACCCGCCTAATAGATGGAGATTTTGCACAAGAGTTGAGAACGTTGAGTGTTCCCTTTACTGCAGGATCAAGTAGTTCTGCCTGAATAGGCAACAAAAAATTAGAAACAATAGTAGCTGTTATTTAGCAAACTAAGATTTCTAATTTATATCGTCAAATGATCGCAGTAATGTCAATTTAAATTTAGAATCTTAAAAAATTATAAGGAATTCTAACAAAGTTCGGGACTCCTAATATTTCATTTGTTAACTGGTGCGGTACATCTTTTTTTGACAGTCCAGCTTTTTTTCCTTGTAGCATTACAACCTATGAAAGTAGACTAAGTAGTTCAAATCGAAGTGTGTGCTTGGGCACGTTCAGATCTATACTATCCAAGATACTAAATGGATATTATCATTACTGGATGGTAAAAAAACCTGAAAATTCATCAGACCTCAATATACTGCATATGTTGATAAATCGGGACCTAAGAATACACTGTGTTATTTACCTTTTACGGTGAAGCTTTTTGGGTATTAGCAGTTTTTTAGCAAGACCTTGAGAAGGTCTTCATTATTGAGTACACAAGGTATCAAACATGGATATTTTTAAAAATGAAAACACAGGAGAGATGCATATCATATATGTTTACTGTAAAAATCACCATCTATTTGCATGGATGTACATATGATAAAAGAAAAGGTAAACTATCAAAAACTAAAAATAAATACATGTTTTTCGAGACCTGGAAAGGCAAAACCAGAGGCTAATCACCTTTGCGAAGAAATGTCCGCAACGGCAGACCCACTTCAAAAAAGAAAATTGAAGTACATGCACAAACACTATGACGATCATAAAAAAAGCAAGGTATAAGAAGAAAACCTTAGGATCTGTGACGTCATGATAAAAGGGTGAAGCAGTATGGAAAACAGCTTCACAACCTTCAATAGCAGAGTCAAAAGAACCTTCTTCTAATAGATCTGCTTTAAAAAGTTGAAGTCTTTCCTTAGCTCCATCAAGTGCAAGTAAATGCTCCGTCTTTGCTGGATCATCTGTATGAAAATATAGCGTCAGGACCACATATCAATAGATGAATTGAATGGCAGACCAGTACTCAAAAATCACCCACAAAGGAAAAGATCATACGATGACCTGAAGAGTGTTGTCTCGGCTAATGATGCATCCCAAAATTGATTTCCAAGGCTATAAGTATTCTTATCCTAGAAGTCTATCGATGAATTTTCCTTGACGATAGAAAGAGCAAAATCTAATTTCCTCCTTTTAATCAGCTCATTCTACCTACACTGATATAAGCTTCACTGTTTTATTAGCGTGGTAGTGGTACTATGATCATACATAACAAGTGTAGCTGATGATCAGAGTATTGTGTTAAAACACAAAAACCCATAATAAGATCGGCAAAAACAACGTCTCTAAATTGCAATTGGAACACAAAACCAATCGAGATGAAACATGGGAAAACTAGAAGCACAATCGGAAACAGGGTATTGTTCATATTGATCACAAAACAAAAGATGGTGATGAAGAATTAGACTGACTTGGGTTCCGAACAGAGGCCTTAACAGTGTAACCGCGTTGGAGAAGGAGCTTGACGAGCCACGAAGCGATGTAACCGGATGCGCCGGTGACGCAGACGACCTTCCCTTCACCGCTACTGCTCATTCTGCTGCCGGAGAATTGGACGTGGGATTGGAGAATTTGGGGCTTCTTAAGCGTGTGTGTATCTGTGTCTCCAATTAGCTCGATCATGCTTTCTTTCTCGTTTATTTTATAATAATTCTAGGTTTCGACATTTGTTGTTTTTATTTTTATTTCCTGTTTTATCCATCACAATAATAGCTAAATAATTAGCTCAAAATATGATACAATACGTTATATACTTTTCTTTCTTAAAAAAAGAAAGAAAAAAAGAAAGATGAAACGGTAGACATAGAGCGGAGTTTTGAGCCTAAAAAGTATTTGAGTTACCCCTAACATCTTATAAAAAAAATATGGAGCCGATAAGTTATAAAGTAGTTTATCGGTGATCGCCACGATAGAAAGAACTCCCAAAAACATTCTATAATATTGCATGATCAATCTGGTATCCAACAAAACATAGCTAAACGGTTTATATGTAGAACAAGGATTAAAAAAATCAGGGAGCCTCACACCCTATCTAGTTTTGTCACCCAAAAAAAAACTACATCACTATAATATGGCGCTTCTAGACTTTTTCTTCGCGAGTGCGACTGAATTTTCTTGCACGAGGTGTTGCTCAAACCTTCTTTGGACGATGTCCCATTCTCAAGCCCAGAAACCACAAAGCATAAAGTGAAAATCCAAATAGCCCATCAAAAAGAGAGTACCCACATTTAAATAAGCCCAAATAACCTGGGGCCCACATTCTTCCAATTTTTGGCAGCCAAAGTCCACCTCCTGCTCCATCTGATTCCTGTCGGCAAACGACCATCCTCCAGACTTCGTTAGCTTAGGACTATCGACCGGATATTCATGCCGCCCAAATCGGAACCTTGCTCGCAATGGGTGGAGCTCTAATACTAGCGGATCGATCTGCAAATCGTCGACTCAACCTGAATTCTCCATTAGGTACCTCGCATTTTTCTCCGGCACAAGACAGCCGAGTGTGACATTCGATCAAGATCCTCCTGACCTCCAGAGTCGCATGCGTTGCTTCCTTCTAGATCTAGATTTGACCTACAACTTTTCTTTGAGTTGCCGACATCTCCTCGACAAATCCAACCTAGGATTGCCAAGCAACAGAGGAGATCTACGATACAGTCCCTCTTTGAGACGGCCTTGTTTCAGTCATCTTCTACCACTGCATATCTAGCACCACCCCAGGAGCCTCTGTCGAACATCATACACCAATATCCACCGTCTCCCGGTAGCACGACCCACACTTAATTAAACACAACATTTTCCACAGTAGGAACCCCGCCATGGCAGCCACATCTCAACAAGGAGGGTAACCGAATATCAACACTGCAATTCAAACCAAACTTCATTTAGTTGGGTCTAGGGTTGTAATCCCTGGCCAATCTTGCATTGGATTGATGTTTAGTTTACAATTGATGAAATTTGTGATTGTCATTCTTACGTTCTAATTTAAGAAGTGAATGCTCAAATTTGAATGTGATTAGTTTAATTATGAGTGTTTGTTATTGCATGAGAAATTTTTAAAGAATAGTCAACTTTAAACATTTGAAGCATGAAAGCATATCATATGTGCATGTGAGGATTGTGAGTTAAAATCACCGAGACCTAGATTGGTTTGCTCACATGATTATCTAGACTAGCTCAAACCTTTATGCATCTAGAAACAATGAATTGAGACTTAATCAGTAATAAGATTTGTTCTTAGGTAGTTAATTCTATACTTTACCGATTAGAATTGATAACAACAAAGGAGTCTTGGCCTTAATAGACTTAATTGGAATGCTAAAAGGATAAGTGGACATGAGAATAACATCATTTGTAGCTTGGACATCATACTTGTAACTTCTAAGAGAGGCTTTGATGATCAACTTGGAGCCCTAACTTCCATCTCATTTAGTACTAGTTTAGATTAGTCGTAGCTTCGTTTAATTAGTTTTCTTGCATTAGTGTAATCAAACAAATCTTCAATAATTAAATTACTATACTTGACATTGTATATAATCGTCTTTTTCTTAATCTCTTCGATTCCTTAGGATTTTGATTGTGTATATGTGTGTTTTCTAGCTTGCCTATTGGTTTACCTAGTTTACAAATGATCGCTAATCCTAGCTTGTGGTTCGACATCCTCACTCAACCTTATTTAAAACTTGACCTCGTATACTTACGAGTAACTTTCTATGTTAACAACACCAAACTCTACATCTGGCTTTATTATAGTAGAGATATATATAATTAGATATAGATAAATATCTTTAAATCTTATCGGAAGCAGTGTCTGCTGTTTCGAAAGCATATTTGAGTGACTAAGATAATATACACCTTAGTCCAATGAACAAAGTATATAATAGAGTGAATACATCATGATGATAGTGTAAGGACTTGAGCCCGATGTAGTTGCCTAAATTGAGATTAGGCCCTAATGACCATTAGAACCTAAACATGCTAGTTTAAAAGAAATCTGAAAGGAAAATCAATAATTCGAAAATCATAAGGTACATAAACTATTTTCCAATTTTGACTCACAGCTGCCCTATACTAAAAACATAAAACTGATTATGACATCAGAGCAGCTAGACTTCTAAACTAACTATGATAACTGAAATACTAATTTATAGGATCCCAGATAATCCAACAGTGGATACTGTTATGTCTCGATCTATGTGCACGCCCGATGTCAACAGAAAATCTGCAACCTTGACGGATTGAAACCGAAAGGTTCAGGGGAAAGACATATAAAAACAGGAAAATGGTTAGAGTGAGTGGACGAAAATAGAGATTCATAAGAAAAATCGTAAAACATACTTTATGCCTTTCCACCGTAATCATACAGTAAAAACATAGTGAGTCCAAGTACGTGTGTGGATGCGGCATAACGTAATCACAAGTTAGGTGTTTGTCATGACTTTCCCAGAGCACCTCGGTGATCAGCCGACGCGCCAAATGCATCGATGCATAAACATGAACATAACATGCATAAAATCGTAAAATCATATCATAAGGGCCTCTGTGCATAAACATAAACATATTGTATAATAATACATATAATATATATATATGTGTGTGTTCATAAATAAAATCGGAAAGCATAAAAGTAGACTTGCTAACAACAGTGAAAAACAAAGTGTCCACTCACCTAGATCCCAAAAAATCTAATAGTCGATCCACTAACTTATAACTCGTACTTAGCGCTCGTAGGCCATATTATAATCTAAATCAATAAGTGAAATGTTTCGATCGTGCGGCTAAAGTGGAGATAGGAAACCAAGACGATATCGGGAATTCACTAACCATGCTTCACTACATTGCATTCTCGAATGAACAAATCATACGTTCGATTCCCATTCTTCAGGTCGTGCTACCCCAGCTTGTAAGAAAGTGAGCTTAGACTCGAACATGATGATCAACCGCATCAAAAGTGTGTCGAGTAAACTTGATCCCTGAACATAAGCCAAAATGTTACACAAATCTATCGAACCAAACAATCTACTTAAAAACCTTTACAGATCGGCTCAGAAAACTTCCCGTGATGAATCGAAGCTCTACTGTGTATATAGGCGCGTGGGGCCCACACACAGCCACAACCGGTGGCCACGCGCTACTGGAAATTGGCATGCTCCAGTGCCTGCAATCCATACATCAATTACAATCTCATTTCAAGCCCAATAACAATTATAACTACACCAATCCAGGAAAGTGACCGGAGCTAGCCAAAAATTACCTCGAAGTGTTTGGTAATTTGCTGGAATTTCGAATCATCGCCCGACGCCGTCAGTTCATGACTGCCTCAAATTGGTTCAGTTTGATTGCCAGGATGATAAGCTATTAAACCCCTCACATGCCACGGCATGCCGTTGTCCTAATGTCATCGCTGTCGTCGACAATTCTAGGGGCCAAACCCTAGAACTTGTTGCATTGGATTCAAGCTCGTCGTGGCACCATACACAAAATCATGGGTAGATAAAGGATGAGGGTAGGGAGGCGAACATAATGGGATGGAGAGATGGTCGAAAAATGGCTTGTCGGCGGCAACTTGCCGGTGACAGAGTGAAAGGACATGATCCCGATTTAGTTGCCTAAACCAGAATTAAGCCCTAACGACAACAAAATATACAAAAAATTTGCCAGTTTTTTTTAAAATCAAGAAACCAAAAACCTGCAAAGAAAACACACTTCTAAAATGTTCAAAAAAACAAACCGTAGGCATTAAATCCCATCCGGTTTTCTCAAATCTACCAAACACTAAATTTAGTAGACATCACTGTTTATAGAAGGTGATAAGAAATCCAAAGAGTGAATGAAAAATACAACACAATGGAAGTAAACTTTATACAGTAGTTAGAGCGACTTCTAATTTACATAATACGTATGACTAGAAGGTTAAGCTAGGAACCTACTACATGAGTACAGTGACACAAACTCTATGCCTCCGTTGCTGACGTGCAATCACAAGATACAAACTAGAAATTGGGCAGAGTAAACCAAAAAACCCAGGGAAAAGCATATAAAATAATAAAATTATTAGAGTGAGTGGACGAAAATATTATTTCACTTTAAACTGAAAACTATAAATGTGACGACCCGGAACAGAATCAGCAGCGTGATCAGCTTAATCTACGAGCTTGCGCGTAGTCGCAGATTTCCGACAGTTGTTTGAATCGCCGGACTTGATAACGACTAAATTATTGGCCAAGAATTAGAGCTGAGTCTCTTCTCGAGAGTCATTGTACATGTGATTTCGAGTTCGTGGGCGGTTCCGGATCATTATTTGGACGACCGAGGAATAAATTATGAATATTTGAAGTTTCGATATAATCGGGTTTAAAAGGCAGTCTTCTTAACGACTAAATTACCGGACGAGAATTTGGTTTCGGCTTCTTCACGGAAGATGTTGAGAATTTAATTTCAAACTCGTGGGAACTTACGGAGCATTATTCCGAGTTACGAGGATTGAGTTGTGAATATTTCCGATTGTTGATTATTTAATCGGGTTAGCTTGTGTTGGTTTGAACCGTTGACTTTTTATCCGATTTGTCGATGTGTTTGACTTCAGGTGATAATTGAAGAATATGTCGAGTAGAGTTTGTTGCCGCGAGAATGATCAAAATCGGAATTACGACGAGAAAGTTACAGGTATTTGAAGTTTGCCGAAAAGTGTGCTTGTTGGTTTCCATTTTTGGAAAGTATAAATAGAGGGTTACCATAATTGGAAAGTCAACATGGTTCATTAAATTGGTTGACCAGTCAACGCATGGAGGAGGGGGTGGCGCGACGTCCTCCATGGCCACCGGCGGTGATCCTCCGTCCGGCCACCATTGACCACGGTGTTGGTCCCTTTCGGTGCGCCCCGGCCACCCCGACCTATCCCCGGCCTCCTCTCACGGCGTGGGACGCCGGAGGAGGGAGGAATTTCCGGCCAAGTTTGGGATTTTTTGGAGGTTTAGGGTTGATTAATTTCCGGCCGATTTGAGCTGAATCAAGTTGTGGGCTTTGAAGCTCTGCTCTCCATGATTCTAATCATGTAAGTATGGAGTTCTAATGTTGCTTGTGCTTGGAGAATTTTGGATTTGAAATTTGTGAGACAATTTGGTTTTTCATGGAATTGACATGGTTAGAGTGAGAATTGGCCTTTGATGCAGTTGAGAAAGTTGCTCAGTGGGTGATTTGGAGTGGAATAGTGGTTGCTCTGCCGAGAAATTCTCCGTTCGGGTGGCGCCGCCGCCGCCGGCGGTGGTCAACGGCGGTCAACGGTCAAACTTTGACTTTTTGGAGTTTTTGATTAGTTGCATGTCGTTTCACTCGAAATCGCGCCCCGATCACTGTGGGGAGGTTCGTTTTTCGAGTTGAGCGTCTGAAATTACAGTGAGGTATTGAGGTGTGGATATCGGATTTTTGACGATTCGTCGACATTGAATTATGTGTTTCCGAGAACGGTTGTTTCTCGTGATTTGATTTGAATTGTCGAATTATGATTTTGAGAAATGGACTTTGTGAATATTCAGGGGTTCGTGATCGTTCGTTTGGCGATGGACTTTCCGCCGGATCACGGGTTAACGCGAACTGCGTTACGCTAGTCTGTGAGTGGACAATTTCTTTTCACGGATTGATTGCGAGTCTTTCATATATGATTTACGAACTTGAGCATGCAATTTGATCATGATTTTACGAGCATGTGTTTTACGATTATGCATATACGAATATACGTAAACGATTATACATACATATATATTATGTTTTATGCATGTGCATGGAAAGGATTTATGATTTGATTTACACAGAGTACAGTCTCAGTTATCAGGGTTATATCGATACACATTGGCTTCTCGGCTGATCCCCGAGTACGCTCCGAGGGGGACAGATATCCTGACCCGAGGCCTTTCTGGCTAGGAATCACGTGTGGGTCTGGGATCCCGTGATTCAGACTGTGCTATCGCGTGGTAGTCCATGAGAGACTCCGCGATATTTACGATGCATGCTCTGTACGTGGGTTGGAGTCAGCGTCTCCTCACGTACCATTTGATTTTCATACATTTGACTCGCATATGTTTTTATAATGTATATATTATGCGGTGAAAGACATTTATTTTCGTCCACTCACTCTAACAGTTTTCATGTCTTTCCCCTGGACTTTTCGGTTTTCGTGCCCAGTTTGCAGTTCGGACTCTGGTGTCGCACGTCGTGGTCGGAGGCATAGTGCTTGAGCTACCTTGTTTCTTCTAGTAGGTTTATTGTTTTACCTACTATAGTATACTTATATGATTATACGTTAGAGGTCGCTCTGAGTATTCTGTTGTATATTTTATACGATTTTACTCCGGATTTCAGTAAAGTACAGATATATTTATTATTTTACATTACTGTTGATATATTGAGAAATCCGGATGGGATTGGTGCCCACGGTTTAATTTTTGTGGCATAGGATGAAGTGTATTTTCCCCATGCAGGTAATGGTAATTCCACGTTAGTAACGAAACTCTGCCGAAATTTTGTTGGTTTTTGTTGGTTCGCGTTTTCAGAAGGGGTTTGATTCTGGTTTAGGCAACTAAATCGGGGTTGGATCCTTTCAATAAATGATATGCCTTTCACTATAAATGTACATAAAACTGATGCGAGTCTAAAAATAAACAAGTCCAGGTCAGGTGTTTGTCCTAACCCTCCTAGATACTATGTTATGTGTGGAGGCAGTAATATGAGTACATTTTCCTCAAAGTTACAAGAATTCCCAGGTCAGGTGTTTGTCTTAACCCTCCTTGGTAGTGTGTAAATCACGGGTCAGGTATTTGTCCTATCCCTCCCGGAGCATCTCGGGGATCAACCGAGAAGCCAGTGCATCAATGCATAAATTGTGACTATGCTCTGCGTAAAAGAAATCATATGTGCCTTCATGCAAATGCATAATCGTAAAACGCATAATCGTAAAGTACATAATCATAAAATGCATATTCATAGACTCACAAATCAACAGTGAAAATAAAGTGTCTTCTCATAGTGCACAGCTAGCTCAGTGGTCCGGCGGAAGTTCCCTGGCCAAAATCTCGATCAGGATCTCCTGAATAAATAGCAGATTCATTTAATACTGAAATTTGATAAAACGTGTGAAAATCAACTCAGAAACTATCCCGGAAACCCCTTGGTAAATTTTGAATTTTTGCCTCGTCGGAGCCCCGCCTTGGAAGGCGGCGCGTGGCCCTCACGCGCCTCCACAGGCGGCGGTGGCGGCGTGTGAGCCACACGCGCCTCCAATGGAAACTGCTCCAAAAAGAACGTTCGACCCCTCGTTGGAAAGTTTACAACGAGTCCAACAATTTTCCCAACTGGCCCAAAATCCAACTTGCTGCCATTTGGCCAAAAATTGGCCCGAAAGTCCACCGCTCGAAAATCGCCGGAAAAGGATTCCGGCCGATTTCGACGCCGTCGATGCCCCTCTGTCCCCCCAACCATAGGGATTTGACTACTGGGGGAAAACCCTATCGATTCATCGCTTCACCATTACCTAAAAGTGGCCAAAACACCACCGGCGATTAAACCCAAAATCCCACGGGTAACTCGACTCAATTTGATCCCAAAATCAACCCAAAAATCAACAATACATACATGAATCGAAAGAGGGAAGAGAGGGCTTCAAAACCATACCAAGAACGTCGACAATGTTGACATTTTCTGACGGGTTTGAATTCGGGTCGGGTTGGGTCACGTCGCCTGCAAAATGGGTAGCCTGGTTTTTTGTATTTTTCTGTATTTTCTCCCGTATTTTCACCATAAATACCATATTTATACCCCAAGCACCCGATCAGATCAACGGTTGAGGTTTGATCCTAAAAGGTTAAAAGGTTTATACGATATATCCGGTGTAGAAGTGGGTCAACATTTCTATTGGCAAATAGGAAGCCCTTTGTTCCTGGAGGAATCGCTTCTCATCATATTGCAGCAGGGACAAAATTGATAAGGAGTTAGTGTATCCTGGTTGAAATATCGGTGCATGAACAATTCTCTGAATGTAGGCCATAGGGTGTCAACAGGAACCCGCTCATTACAAGCCCACCAGAAGTAAGCATGTGACTCAAGTAAACCAACAGCTACTACCATCTTTTTCTCTGGAATGAAGTGAAGTCGTTCACATACTCACTCCAATTGGACTATCCATGCCTCACATGTTTCAGGATCTATGGAACTGGAGAAATTGGTTGCTCTAGCTGTTTTTACCTTTGGTACAGGATCAAAACGCTCCTCTAACTGTAAAACTTGCATAAGCAAGTATCACGTTCGCTGATCCTCATCATAATCCTCAACCATATTAACGCGGGCTCCACATCTAGGAGGCATCTCCTATGGATGAGAAAACACATTAGTCAACAAATAATGAAGGATACAGTCATGAAACCTTAAACATTTAAAAACACACAACACCGTGAGCATTGATGGAGATCCGCCAGCCAGTCGGGCCATCGTTCCGGAAGTGCTGTGTATTCCTAAATGTCCTTTGTAAGACAACTTGGAAAGTCTATAGAACTTATAACCTAATGCTCTGATACCAACTGAAAGGACCTGATCCCGATTTAGTTTCATATACCGGAATTAAGCCCTAATGACAACCAAATCTACAAAAAATTTGCCAGAGTTTCTTCTATAATCAAGAAACCCAAAAACCTGCAAAGAAAACACACTTCTAAAATGTCCACAAAAACAAACCGAGGGCACCAAATCTCATCCGAATTTCTCAAATCAACCAAACACTGAATCCACTAGACATATAAACTGTTTACAGGAGGTGATAAGAAATTTGAAGACTGAATGAAAAATACAACACAACGGAAGTAAACTCTATACAGTAATCAGAGCGACTTCTAATTTACATAATACACAGGACTAGCATGTTAAGCTAGGAACCTACTAGATGAGTACAGTGACACAAACTCCATGCCTTCGTTGCTGACGTGCAGTCACAAGATACAAACCACAAACTGGGCAGAGGAAACCGAAAAGCCCAAGGAAAGACATAAAATAATAAAACTATTATAGTGAGTGGACGAAAATAATATTTCACTTTAAACTGAAAATTATAAATGATATGCCTTTCATTATAAATGTACATAAAAAATGATGTGAGTCTAAAAATAAACAAGCCCAGATTAGATGTTTGTCCTAACCGTTCTGGGTACTGTGTAATGTGTAGAGGAGGTAACTTGAGTACATTTTCCTCAAAGTTATAAGAATGCCAGGTCAGGTGTTTTTCCTATCAATCCTGGGTACCGTATAAATAACGGGTCAGGTGTTTGTCCTATTCCTCCCGGAGCGTCTCGGGAATCAACCGAGAAGCCAGTGCATCGATGCATCAACTGTGACTATGCTATGTATAAAATAAATCATATGTGCCTCCAAATGCATAATCGTAAATGCATACTTGTAAAATGCATCATAATAAAATGCATAATTGTAAAGTGCATAATCATAGACTCGCAAATCAACAGTGAAAATAAAGTGTCCACTCACAGTACATAGCTAGCTCCGTGGTCCGGCGGAAGTACCCTTGCCAAAATCTTGATCACGATCTTCTGAATAAATAACATATTCATTTAATACTGGAATTCGATAAAACGTGCGAAAATCAACTCAGAAACTATCCCAGTCGCTTCGATAAATTTTGGATTTTCGCCTCGCCAGAGCCATGGACGGTGGTGCGTGGCCCTCATTGGAAAGATCACAACAAGGCCAACAACTTTTCCAACTGGCCCAAAAAACCCTACTTACCGCAGTTTGGCCGGAAATTGCTCTAAAAGTCCACGGCCCGAAAATTGCCAGAAAAGGATTCCGGCCGATTTCGATGTCGTCGACGCCCCTCGGTCCCCCCAACCATAAGGGTTCGACTCCTGGGGGAAACCCCTTCGATTCCTCCCCTCGCCATCGTTGGAACATCACCGGCGATTAACTCAACTCAATTCGATCCCAAAATCAATCCAAAAATCAACAATACATACATGGATCGAAAGAGGGAAGATATGGCTTCAAAACCATACCAAGAATGCCAAAAACTGTGATGTTTTTAGGCGGGTTCGAATGCGGGTCGGGTCGGGTCACGTTGCCTATAATACGTGTTGCTCGGTTTTTTGTACTTTTCTATACTTTCTCCAGTATTTTTACCATAAATACTGTATTTCTACCCCTAAGCACCTTATCAGATCAACGGTTGAAGTTTGATCTGATCAAGATCCAACGGTTGAGGTTAAACTGACCTAAAATAAATACTTTTAAATATTTTCTCCACGTAGACTTCCAAAAATCTTTAAAAAAAATAGGTCGCTTAACCAAAAATTTTTCCAAAAATTCTTACGAGCTCGAAACAAAATAGTCTATGACTTTCGTGAAGAAAATAAAGTCTAATTCTCTTCAGTAAAAAAGTCGTTAACAAACCATACAAAACAGTTAATTAGTAATAATCCTAATTCATACCGATTTTTGCGTAATTTTTGGTGTTCAGGTTGTTACAATCTACCCCCGTAATAAAAATTTCGTCCTCAAAATTTACACACCTGCTAATGAAAGAGATAGGGATACTGCTCTCGCATCAGCTGCTCAGGTTCCCAAGTGGTCACCTGAACTACGAGGTTCCTGCACAAGACCTTCATAAGTGGAATGGTCTTGTGACGTAGTTCCTGGGCTCTTCGGTCAAGAATCTGAACTGGCTCTTCCACAGAAGTCAAATCCTCTCGTATAGGAAGCTGATAAGTCGCCAGAACGTGAGACGGATCAGAAATATATTTCCGCAACATAGACATATGGAACACATCATGTACTCTGGCCATCTCAGAAGATAGTTCTAACTTATATGCCACTTCACCCACTCGTTCAATAATCTCATATGGACCGATATAGCGTTGGCAAAGTTTGCCACGTTTCCCGAAATGCATAACACCCTTCCAAGGAGATAATTTCAAAAATACTCAATCACCAACCTCAAACTCGAGGTTTTTTCTCCTTATATTAACATAACTCTTTTGTCAGTTTTGTGCAACTTTCAACTTGTTTCGAATAATTTGAATGTCCTCTGCGGTGTCTTTCACTATGTCGAGACCAAAAAGTCACCTTTCCCCCATTTCACTCCAACACAACGTAGTTCGACATTGTTTTCCATATAAAGCTTCATATAGAGCCATATCGATGCTGGCATGATAACTGTTATTGTAAGTAAATTCAATCAGATGAAACTGTTGATCCCAATTTCCTTTGAACTGCAGAACACATTGAAAACATTGAAATGTTAGACCGCTAACATTAGAGTTATACCCTCTAAACATAGTTGCATCATCAATCATAATAACTGTTGTAATGTACCAAGGATGGTGAGCACTTCGCAACCCTCTTCACAAAATTACAAGCCCGACCCTGATGGAGGGTGGGCAGGGCGACCACCCAAGGCCTAACTTCTGAAGGGGCCCAAAATTTTGATCCACTATTTTAGGAAAAAAACTCATTATTTGCTGTGTTTCAAAGTAATTATTCATTCCCTCAGAAGAAAAAAAGAAGGAGTTTCTTCGTCTTCTACAATTCTTGATCCTCCCAATTCCCCAGATATCGATAATATAGAACCATAATTATATACCCAAATGCGCACACTTTCGTCGGAGTCTCCATTAAAGCGTTTGTCTTTTGCTATGTGTTTGTTGGAAGCTCACTCTTAATATGTATTGTAAAATGGGTTTTGTGTTTGATGCGCGTAAGGTGTTCGATGAAATTCCTGACAGGAATTTGGTTTCATATGCCATGAAGGCTTCGGGGTATGTGTGACAACCCGAACCAGAAATGGAATGTTTATCAACTTGATTTGCGAGTTTCGCGACTAGTCGCGATTTTGTCGTAATTGGTTAATATGGCGGCCTCGTTAACGACTAAATTATCGGGTAAGAATTTGATTTGAGATCCTTCACAAAAGTTGTAGAGAATTTCATTTCGAGCTCGTGGGAACTTCCGGAGGATTATTTTGACTTACGAGGAATAAGTTATGAATATTTTCGGCCGTTGGATTTTGTCGTATTTATCCGTTTGGGTTCTGATACGTGTACGGTATAAATATGGGCGAATATGTGACGAATTGGGAAAGTTTCCAAAAGGGGAAAGTAGGTGTTGACCCGCGTTGACCGTGGGTGGGTCGACCCGTTTGGAGGCCGAGATGTTCTAGCCGTCGTAGAGCTCGATTCCGGCCACGGTTGGCCGTGCTCTCTTCATGGAAAATGTTGGGCTTGTGCTCCTCTTCAGTTTGGTAGGTGGATGGCCTTGTATGGTGGCTGGAGGTGAGAGAATCGATGCAGCAAAGGAGGGCGATTTCCGGCGAGAAATCGGTGGCCTTGGGTGGCGGCGTTACGGCCGAGATGGTGGTTGCCCTTCGAGGGGTTTTGTTAGCCTTGGAGAGATGAAGCTTTTAGAAGTGGTTTCAAGCCTTGCCGTGGCCGGACGGAGGAAATCGGAGGTGGTGAAATTCCGGCGAGGGTTTTGATCTTTAAGGTCAAATTTTTCTGGGCCGATGACATGTTCCGGCGGCGGTGGCAGCGGCGATTTTCCAGCCGAGGTGTTTTTTGACAAGTTTTATGTCATTTTGCTCGGAATCGCTCACCGATTGTAGTGGTGAGGTTTATATTTTGAATTGAGCATCAGAAATTATAGCGAGGTTTTATGGTGTGTTTATTGGATTTTTGACGATTTCGTCGATATTGAGTTATATGTTTCCGGGAATGGTTGGTTCTCGAGATGTGGTTCAAGGTTTTGAATTATGATTTTGAGCAGTGGAATTTATGATTATTCAGGGGATCGTGATCGTTCGTTTGGCGAGAAATTTACCGCCGGATCACTGGATTAATGCGTATTACATTATGCTTATCTGTGAGTGGACCTTTTTATTTACACTGTTGTAGCGAGTTCTTGATTTCAGTATTTAATTACAGTACGATGTTGAGATTATTTATTGTTTTTGGAGGTATTGTTTTATATTTGATATGGTGATGGCATTTACTTAGCATCAATGCATTGGCTACTCGGCTGATCACCGGTAGTCCAGATCCATGGTTGAGAGATTCCCCTGATATGCCCACTAGGCTTGAGAGATTCGCCTAGTCTATCACCGTCGGGCTTGAGAGATTTGCCTGACACCTCCATTCATTTTATGAACTCGCTTTGTTTTATGATATATATATATATATATATATATAAATGGTGAAAGGCATATGATTATTTTCGTCCACTCACTCTAACGATTTTATTTGCCTTTCCCCTGGGCTTTTCGGTTTCCGTGTCCAATTTGCAGTTCGGATTCTGGTGTCGCACGTCGCAGTCGGAGGCTTAGTATTCGAGCTACAATTCTTTTATGGTAGGTTCTTAGTTTGGCCTACTATTTGTATGTACATACTAGAGGTCGCTCTGAATACTCTGATGTTATAATGTTATATTATTTTTCCCCCGATTTCTGTAAAGTAAAATTTTGATTATTACTTTACATTATTGTTATGAAATTGAGAAATCCGGATGGGATTGGTGCCCACGGTTTGGCTTTTGTGGCATAGGATGAAGTGTGTTTTCGGGTGCAGGTTAATGGAAATTCCACGTTATAGCGAAACTCTGCCGAAATTTTTATGGTTTTTGCAAGTTCGTGTTTCCAGAAGGGGTTTGATTCCGGTTTAGGAAACTAAATTGGGGTTGGGTCCTTTTAGTATGCATGCAAGGATTGGCGGGAGAGGCGTTGCAGCTATTCAGGTCGATGCGTAGATATGGGGATGGTGAAGAAGAAGTGAATGAGTTCGTTTTACCTAGTGTTGTTAGTAGCTTGGAAGTTTTGGAGTTTGTTGATACGGGTAAGCAAATTCATTGTCTTGCAGAACCTTCAATGACGTTAGTTTTTCACTTTCATTGCATAATTGATAGCTGAGATTAATATGCATGTGGATGACCAATATAGACCATATATACTTCGTTGGTACCATTGAGGAAGCTTCATATCTCCACTTCAAGTCCAAGTAATAGAGAGGATGCAGTTTGCCATAAAAAATTTGGTTTTCTTTAATTTTTTGAAAAAAATAGTAGCTAATCCATTACGTAATCCTATAAAGAGGATGCAAAAGGATTTACTTTTGGATAAAACATGTTTGCTAGTGTTATTATGAAGACGTGTAATCTTCAAAGAGCATGAAATATTTTTTCTTTGCATAAAGGAACTCAATTTTATCTTTCGCCCCGGGTCTTGAATTTCTCGGGGCCGGCCGTGCAAAAATTAAAGCATTATCTGCTAGTCATCCATGTCTGAAACGTTGCTACTACCGATACAATAACTTAACCACCTAATTGGCCTATTGTGAAATTACATGAAAATAACATTTAACCAAGAATCGTAATCATAAAATAGTCTCCAACCCAGACAACATTCTTCAAACACTTAAGCTCTAAAGGTCAAATTAACCATAAACACCGTCTTCTCTAAACCAAGCAACTATATGTACGTACTCTAATCCATATATCGATACCTAGCCAGTCTATAAGAATGAAATGAATTCACCCTGGAACGGTCCAAGCAAAAATCTGTACCTATCACGATAGCGTTTGAAAGTGATAAATGCACGACAATCCCAAAAGTTGAGCATAATAACAAATACTCTACATCATGACTCCTATCTTGCTACGTAGAATTTTTGTCATATTGTGGATCCTGTATAAATATTAATTGTACGAAAAGTTGCCAAATATATCATAACTGATAACCTTATCGTCATATAAAAGGTACTAGTCATAGTTAGATCTACTATCTTAAAACAAATCATAACAACGATATATATCAAAGTACTATGGCCAAAACACCTATTTGGATATAAACTATTTGTCTTCTAAAGATGTTGACATAGTAGATGGCCCTAAGTCCTCATTACACACATGCAAGATAGTGTACCAAAAAACTCATTGACATCACCTACATGTCGCAGAATTCATAATACTTCATGCTTTATCGAACACAACAAGAGATTCACGCATGACTCTGTCGAACGTGGCCATAAAATATATCTCATAGGACGTTATTTGCTAAGAACTAATCCATGGTCGGCCTCCATTACAGTCTCACATTTAATCGTATCTCAAACAAAAAATGAGCAATCCAACAACCTTAAACCGAAAGAATTTCTACCCAAAATTTGGCATGACCTATTAGTTTATAGTCAAACCCGGCCAACACCTGCAAATTCATAATTTTTATCATCATATCATAATCCGCACAACAATAGTTCCAACTAAACTCACATACTTGTACTACAACACATATCAAGCTTTAAGTGGCACAACTTCCACATCTAACACAACACACAATCGACCATGATATTCTCGCTAATTCTTCGAGTATAACAAATCAGATAAAATACATAATACTGATCATCAAACGATGTTGCTTATACATTCAATATTGATGAAAATATCTTGAACTCAAGAATTTGCTTAACAATATTTAATAATCGAATTGTTTCTTAACCACTCATAATTAGCTAAAAGATGGAACTCTGACTATTAATTAGCTAGAAGTGAGGGAGTTTGACCACTGTTGAGCGGGCCTCTTGCCTTGTGGCGTCTTCGATTGGGAGCCTAGCCTACTCAATTAGCCATTTAGTCATCGATCTGTTCCTATTTTTTTCACAGTAATATCCAACACTCGCAGGGGAATTCAATCCACTTCGATATCATATGTGATCGAAGGAAGGGTGGGTGACATCGGCACTTAATCACCGATCTGTCCTTCAGCAAAGAGACGTGAAAGACCAGGTGAATCTTGGAATGAAAGCAGGGGAGCTTGAGTCTGTAAGCTACTAGGTCGATCTTAGTCTCGCTCTCAAAAGGGCCAAAGTAACGAGGTGATAGCTTGTGTGATGGTCAGTGAACCAAGATTTTCTTGTGATAGAGGTGAAGTTTCATGTAAACTCAATTGCCAATTTCTTAGTGGCACTTCGTGTGGTGTCGATTAGGACTATCAATGGGTCGTGTTGGGTAATATAATTATTCATGTCAAAAAGGTATACCCAAATCCAACCCATTTAATGATCGTGAAGAAAAGGCAAATCAAAACCCAACAATAAACGGGTCAACCCGCATAGCCAGTTTATGCCCCATTTAAAAATTGAGTCGTGTCCTGTCGTATTGAATTATCATGATTTACCACTACTACAAAAAGTGCTTTATACAACGCCAATAACACAATGAGTTTTAAAAATATTTTGTGTGATACTGAAAAAATGGATAATTACTATCATATATCGGTTTGTTTGCACCATTGTTGTCTGTTAAAAATGAAAAACTCTATCACACAACAAAAATGTACTTTTTCGTGGTATAATGGTGATAAAATGAGGTGCATTTCCCCCTCCATTATTGAAGTCAGAAGTTATTGTGAACACGATTCTTTTGAGCACGTCAAACAACAGTAATTCACATAATAGTTGTATGTATTTTCAAATTGAGTTCCAAAAATTGGCTTATTTGAGTTTGATTCCAAATATGAACTATCACACAACGATGTTGGCATATTTGGCTTATCATAAACTCATGTTGTATGACAAAAATGTTGGCAGTATTAGATGCCTTTTTGTTTCCCCCTAATTTTTACATTTTTACAACGGTGCATAGAACACATTGTTGTATCAACACGTTTTGGTGGAAACTATTGGATGCCATTTTGTTTCTCCTTGAAATTCATCATTTTCACACAACAACAACATATTACTACGTTGTATGAACAAAATATTTTTGCAACAATTGGATGCAATTTTGTTTTCCCCCAAAATTCATCATTTTTATACAACGAAAACATATTACTGCATTGTATGAAGAGAATGTTGGTGACAACAATTGGATGCCATTTTGTTTTCCCCTAAAATTCATCATTTTCACAGAACAAAAATATATTACTACGTTGTATGAAGAAAATATTTGTGGGAACTATTTGATGCCATTTTGTTTCCCATCAAGTCAAAATATTCACACAATGCAACATATAAAATTTTGTGGTATGATGCAAATCTTAATGAAGTGTCGAAACTATCACACAACGAAAACTGCCGCATGTAGTAACACAACAGTTTTCAACACCTGTTTGCAAAGGTATTTACCAGTTGTGTGATGCATCTTGTGTAGTACTACTGTATGGGTTCCCCAGGGATTTCAAAAGCTCTCAACCATCCCTACATATAATGACTCGAACCTAGATTAGTGAGTTAATCATCGTTGGTTGTGCTAATTAAATTTTTAGGGATTTCAAAGCATCATTCGTCATGTTTATCAAGATTTATACAGACTAAAAATTAACTTTTTATAAATTATGAATTTGGACTTACTTTCATCATGGAAGTTGTAAAGGAAATTATTTCAAGCATATCGATATGTTAAATGGATTTTTCTAGAGTCTGAGCTAATTTCTAAGAATTTTAGAAGTTTATTATAAATAATAATTAAATTGGAAATCTACCATAGGTTAAATCTTGTGGATCGTCTGATCTTGATCATAGTTAATCGGGGCTGTCCATCTAATTAGATGGTTTAGTAGATATTATACTGGGCCCAACAAGTTTCCTCTTCTCCCTTTCGATCTCTCTCCCTTAATCTCTGTCGCTGGCGGCAACTCGATATATATATATATATATATATATATATATTATGATAAGATATGTTTATGTTCATGCACGGCGGCCCTTATGATATGATTTTATGATGTTATGCACGTTATTCTCATGTTTATGTATCAATGCATTTGGCGCATCAGCTGATCACCGAGGTTCTTCGGGAAGGTCATGACGAACACCAGACTCGTGATTACGTTATGCACACTTTCACACACTTATGATGTATATACTTTACTTGGACTCTCTTTGTTTTTACTGTATGATTAGGATGGAAAGGCATAAAGTATGTTTTATGATTTTTCTTATGAATCTCCATTTTTGTCTACTCACTCTAACGGTTTTCCTGTTCTTATATGCCTTTTCCCTGGGCCATTCGGTTTCAATCCGCCCAAGTTGTAGAATTTTTATTGAGGTCGGGCACGCATGCATATCGAGGCATAGAATTCCAACATTAGATTATATGGGATCATACAAATTAGTATTTCAGTTATCATAGGTAGTTTAGAAGTCTAACTGCTTTGAAGTCATAATCAATTTTATGTTTTTAGTTTAGGGCAGTTGTGAGTCGAAATTGGAAAATTGTTTTTTTAACTTATGAATTTTGGATTATTGATTTTCCTTTTAGGTTTCTTTTCGACTAGCATGTTTAGGTTCTAATGGTCATAAGGGCATAATCCTAGTTTATGAAACTAAATCGGGGTCGGGTCCTTACAATTAGTATCATAGCACTAGGTTATAGGTTCTGTAGACCGTACTAAGTTGCTTTCACATTCATGTTCGATTACGCTCAACATCTCCCTAGTGATGGCCCGACAGGCCGGTGGATCCCCATAAAATACTCAATGTGTTGAACTTCGTCAAATATGTCACAAATGTGACTGCGTACTAATCCCAACCTGTGAGTCATTGTACCTCATTCACTATGCCTCGTGAGTGCCGACCTCAATCCATATTCCAAGGTAAAAAAATTTCAAGAAAGTTAGTAGTATCTTTTAGTTTCAAGCAAGGGAAATTCGTTGAACTTTCATGCTTACTTTACGACGTTAAGGTATAAGATTATCACGTCAAGTTTTAGCGCTATAGGGTATGTGATATCTAAGTGAGCATAATTTGGTTCTTTAGACTTTCACTTGGTATGTGGCAAGTTGTGTATCGACTGTCATGGTGTAAAGGTTATTAGTATGACTGTTGTAGATTTTTCGAATACATTCTTAATACTCTAGTTGAAGTTTACGCCGATAATGGGAATAGAAACTCTTGCGGTGGAATTGTTTCCAAGGGATGACTTGCAATTTGATGTGAACTATGTGATTTAAGTTATGAGAGATCTGATTGAGCAATAGTAGCTTTCGATTTGTTTGTGGACTTTTCATATTTGAAGTGTGTATATTCCTGCAGGTTTTTGTTGATCTCGAATATGCAGGGAGGTTATGTCAAAAATTTTGGCAAATATTATGTTATGTTAATGTAGTAGGAAGAACATTATGACAAGATCATTGGTGATGTCTGAAAGGACCCAACCCCGATTTAGTTTCCTAAACCGGAATCAAACCCTTTCTGAAAACACGAACTTGTAAAAACCATAAAAATTTCGGCAGAGTTTCACTATATCGTGGAATTACCATTAACCTGCACCCGAAAACACACTTCATCCTATGCCACAAAAGTCAAACCGTGGCCACCAATCCCATCCGGATTTCTCAATATCATATCATAATGTAAAATAATAAACAAAAGCTGTAACTTTACAGAAATCTGAGAAAAATCATATGAAAATATAACATTAGAGTATTCAGAGCGAACTCTAGTATATATATACATAAATACCCAACAGTAGGCTAAACAAGAAACCTACTAGAAAAGAAAGGTAGCTCGAATACTAAGCCTTCGAGTGCGACGTGCTACACCAGAATACGAACTGCAAACTGGGCACTGAAATCGAAAAGCCCAGGGGAAAGGCAAATAAAATCGTTTGTGACGACCCGAACCAGAATCTATTGTGTATTCGGCACGATTCTCGAGATTGAGTTTAGTCGCAGTTTTATATCGTATAAGTGTTTTGCCGATTCGATTCGCGACTTTGTTTTCGGTCGAGAATTTGAGTTGGGTGTCTTCACGGAAAGTGTAGAGTATGTGATTTTGAGCTCGTGGGCGGTTCCGGAAGATTTTTCAGATAACTGAGGAATATTTTATGATTATTTGAGGTTTCGGTATCCGACGAGTTTATCCGATTGTTCCGTGTTTATCCGAATCATTTCGTATATTCATTTCAGACCGTCGATTGACCCGAGGCGTGAGTATAAATATCGGAAATAGTCGTAAAATCGTCGAAAATTTTTGATTGAGCTTTGACTTGCTTTGACTTTCCTATTTTGGAAAGTTGACCGTTGACCACGAAGGGAAAGGTTTCCCGTTTCGGCTTCAACTTCCGACGACCGAATTCCGGCCATCTCCGGCCAAGTGAAGGGTAAGGTTTCCTTCCTCTCATGATTTCGAGTGAGTCTAGCTTTGGTTTGATGGGAATTGGTGAGGTTTGGAGGGAGTTCGATTAAGGCCGAGTTGGGGAAATTCGACGGTGACGGTGACGGTGGTTCCGGCGAGTGTTGGTGGTGGGGCTGTTGGGGGTTTTGCTCCCCACACCTCGGTGGTGCTTCCTGGTGGTTTGGTTTAGGACGAGGAGGTGTTTTGAGGTGAGTCCGATTAGGTTTCCGGTTGGATTTTGGATGAAATTGGCTATGTTAGAGGTTGAATTGGTATATGTTGCAGTTATGGAAGTGATTCGGTTTGAGATGGGCTTCCATTCTGGAGCTTCCTCGCCGTGAAATTTCACTGTTGACGGCGCGCCGCCGCCGGCGGCGGCGGTCAACGGTGGTCAACGGAGGCGCTCCACCGAGAAAAGTCAACTTTTCAGATTTCGACGTAATTAATGTCATTTTTCTCGTAATCGCGTCCTGGTTATCATACAAAGGTTTTCGAGTTGATTTGTTTGGCCGATTTTCAATCGAGATTTCGAGTGGGGATTTCGGGATTTCCGTAATTCATTTTGTACCGCATTTCATATTGCCGGGAACGGTTGGTTTCCGTGATTCAGTACAGGGTTGTGGACTATGATTTTGATCAGTATGTTTTGTGAATATTCAGGAGATCGAGATCGGGACCGTGATCGTGTTTCTGGCGAGGGATCTTCCGCCGGTCCTCGAGATTAGCGCGAGTGCGCATTTTGCTCACCTGTGAGTGGAAATTTCTTTGCACGGAAATGATTGCGAGTCTTTTATATGATTTACGAACTTGAGCATGCATATGAGATTTCGGATTACATGAGCATATGTTTTACGGTTATACGATTATACATATATGGATATACGTATACGAATATATACATACACTTATATGTTGTTTCATGCATTTGCATCGAAATGTTTGTGATTTAGTTTACACAGAGTACAGTCGTTATATGTTGTTGTATCGATACACTCGTATCCCGGCTGATCCCCGAGGATGTGTACCGGGGGAGGCTGTGACTCCTGACCCGTGACCTGTACCGGGGGGAGGCAGACCTCTGACCCGAGGCCTTTCTGGCTAGAATTGCGTGGAAGTTTGGGACTCCGTGATTCTGACTGTACTAGCACGGTGTGTGTCCATGAGTGACCCGGTGGGATTTTTACTTGCATGCTCAGTACGCTGGAGGATTATGGTTTTACCTCGTGTACTATATTATTTTTATTTACTTGGACTCGCATATGTTATTTTAAACATATATATTAACTGGTGAAAGACATTTATTTTCTTCCACTCACTCTAACGTGTTTCATGTCTTTCCCCTGGGCTTTTCGGTTTCCGTGCCCAGTTGCAGTTCAGGTTTTGGTGTTTTCACGTCGCGGTTTGGAGGCTAGTGATCAGAGTTACCTGTGCTTTTCAGTAGGTTCTTGTTTCACCTACTGATGTGTATATTGTATATGGTTTACTTTAGAGATCGCTCTGATACATTCTGATACTTGTTTATACGAATTTCCTCGGATATACATATATACATAGTACAGTTTGTTTACTGTTATTGATTATATTGATGTTGAGAAATTCGAATGGGATTGGTGCCCACGGTTTGGCTTTTGTGGCATAGGATGAGGTGTTATTTTCTGGGTGTAGGTTATGGCAATTCCACGTTAGTAACGAAACTCTGCCGAAATTTTGAAAATTTTTGTTGGTTCGTATTTTCGAAAGGGTTTGATTCCGGTTTAGGTAACTGAATCAGGATTGGGTCCTTTCATCGTTAGAGTGAGTGGACGAAAATAATCATATGCCTTTCACCATTTATATAACATAAAAATAATGTGAGTTCTTAAAATAAATGGAGGTGTTAGGCGAATCTCTCAAGCCCGACGGTCAGGCGAATCTCTCAAGCCCGACGGTGATAGACTAGGCAAATCTCTCAAGTCTAGTAGGCACATCAGGGGAATCTCTCAACCCTGAAACTGGACTACCGGTGATCAACTGAGTAGTCAATGCATCGATGCTAAGTAAATGTCATCACCAATAAAACATAAAACAATACCTCCAAAACAATAAATAATCTCAATAATGTACTGGAAATAAATACTGAAATCAAGAACTCGCTATGACAGTGTAAATAAAGGTCCACTCACAGATAAGCACAGCCCGCAAACGCGCTAATCCCAAGATCCAGCGGAAGATCCCTCGCCCAATGTACGATCTCGATCCCCTGAATAATCACAAAATATAACTGATCAAAATCACAATTCATTACTCTGTACCACACCTCGGAAGCCAACCATTTCCGGAAACATACAACTCGGATACAAAATAATCGTCGAAAATTCTCAAATACTCCACATAAACCCTCGACTTAAAATCTGGTATCCAAATCAACTCGAAAACCTCAAGGCTACGATCGGGGCGCGATTACGAGCAAAACGGCATAAAACTTGTCAAAAATCCAAAAAGTCAACCCTTCGCTGGAGCGCCGCCGTTGACCGCCGGCGGCGGCGTGGTGTCAACAGTGGCGAATTCTGGCCAAACTTTCCAGATCATAAGTACTCCTCAAGTCCAACACATTTCTCTTCTACACCAAGCTCCAATTCCAAGCCCACCGGCCGGAATTCACCTCGAAACCCATAGAATCCATGGATTCCGGTGAGTTTTCCGGCGAGCTCCAAACGGCGACCAATCCAAAATAGTAGAGCACTGCTTGCTACTGTGTGACTGGATGGAGTGTGTTTAGTTTGAGTGTGGTTTGGGTCTAAAAATTAATAGACCAACTACTAATTCTTTTGACATTTGACTTATAGATTTAGCCAAGTCCATCCTTAGAGAGGATTGTCAGGACACTGTTTAACGGTTTTCACCTTGCTGTTGAAAATATGGATAGCAAGGTGTGATTATGTGTACAAGGGAAAGGCCATTAATCCTACTCAAGTGATCTTTAGTGCAAACAAGCTCTTGGTGGAGCACAAGGCATCTCTATATGCTCTCCATTCTGAAGGGACTACAACTGTTGTTAGAGATGTTAAGTGACATCCTCCCCCGCCTTCTAGCGTTAAACTGAATGTCGATGGGGCAAGGGGTAATGGCATGGATCTTGCTGGAATTGGGGTTATATAAGAAGACATGATGGTAGTTTTGTGGCTGGATTGGCAAATTGTCCCGAGGTTGATTCCCCTTTGGAGGCAGAAGCTGCGACTCTTGTGGAAGGGGTGAAGCTCATGTTACTGACTCCTCATCGCAGTGTTGAGATCGAGAGTGATTCAGCGTTACTCATTGCTGATCTTAATAAGGATGTTGATCGAGCTAACTGGAGGCTGTACCCTTTTCTTCCTTGAATTTCATAGATTGGCAGCTATGTTAAGTAAGTGTTCTTGGAACTGGATTTTTCGTGAAGCTAACCGTGTTGCGAACGCAGCCACAAAGCTGGGAAAAAGGAAGTTGAGCAGAAATGTTTGGGTTGAGAGAGCCCTAACTTCTCTTGTTGATGTTTTAACCAACGACGGGTTGCCCTGCCCTCCGTGACTTCCTGATTGTTTCTTTCCTAAACTCTTTGTTGAGGACCCTCTGGGACTGTTATCCAGAGTTACAGTTTTGTTCTTTGTTTTATGTAGTTCTGCTGTTGTCTTGCTGGATTGTATTGTTGATTTGTTCTAAACCAAAGACAATCCAAGAAAAAACACACCTACTGAACCAAGTACTAACTTCAGGAAAAGATGAGGATTAGAAATAAATGAACTATCATTAATTTCCCAATTTCCATCTTCTCTCTTCTCTTACACCTAATAGAAGCACAATCACAATCTTTGGAATATTCAAAATTTTTTGCAAAATGTAATCTGAAACCAATTCATTATTAATCTGATGTCTATCTTGTCCATCTAATACCTTTTTGGTATAATTGTCTAGAATCTAGCATTCCTTTCCAAGTTAACGAAGACACCAAAGTTATTTTCTTTGGCTAAAAGAAATTAGATCTTGAAAATAATTTTGGATGTTTTCTCTGCTAGGGTTTCGAGCGATTCTCTCCCTGGGTCTCGTTTCTTATTAAGTGGTTTAGTCACTAGAGTTGCTGGGCAGAACTATTCCTTTTCCCGATTTCTTTTTTGATTTTACATGCAAACCTACCTAATCAAGATGGTGTGTGGTGTGGTTTTTGGGTCTCACATCAATCTTTCTTGATACCTACTACCATCATTGCTTTAGCTTTCCCATACCCTCATTTTGCCTTGTTTGTTCAACTGGTTGCTTATTGCTCATTAAGTAACAGGTTTCTAAAACGTTCAATCTTTTCCATATTAATGGCTAGGCGCAAGTCTCCAGTTGAACATCACTTTAACTCTGGCGTGCTTTAGTATTCATCTTCTATCTGCATGTTAACTAAAGGTTGCCACACACTCCATTCTCGAGACAGTTGTCGCCAGAAAGGCTTATTCAAACCTGCTAAGCGATAATCTTTTGCTTATTTTTGGTGATAATTTTTCATTCACCCCTTTAACCATTTGAACAACTGAATATCTTAATTTATTTGTCTCAAAATGGTTAAGTAAAATGTTGTTAAAACACCTATTTTTTCCAAAAATTCTCCACATGAATGAAAATAGCGACTAAAAGACTCGATAGACTTCGTGATAGATTATGCGGTTGAAAACCTGCATAGGATAGGTAGGGGATAACCCTTTGAACATTTTCTTGTGAAAAGATGCTTACTTTACTAACTAAATAGTAGACGCGATGTCATTGAACTGTTCGTCATTTGTGTGAATGATGGCATACCTCACATGGGTATCTTCCTGATACTTTTAGTTCTCACTGTTATGTCCATTTTGACCCTGGACATGCATCTGGTTCTGTAAGAGCTTAATAGGAATTGCGGCCGAAAAATTCTCTTAGAAGCGGCCCCAATTCTCTCTTACATAGGTGATTTCTTAACTAACAGGGGTGTATTGTATCTGGATTTTTATGGATTTTTATGGAGTTTTTTTAATCCATGGACTTTTAGAAAAGTCTACAGACTCTTTAAATAGTCCACAGACACTTCTAAATAGTCCACAGACTTCTAAGCATTTCTAAAATCATCGACAGACTTTCTTACGATTTATAAAAATCCACAGACTTTATATGAACGATTTATACAGATTTCAAAGGGAAATTTACGTTATATATTAAAATAATTGAAAGGTACATGGTCGAACATGAGAATGAAAAAACATTGATGAAAACTTTAACATGAAAAGCAGACGTCCTTAACAACAATGATATGATCATCCTTCTCCTTCTTGTTGATTACTTTCTGCATCGTTTACATTGTTGGCGTTTGCTTGAGCTTCTGCCCACATTTGATTAGCAATACTCATTCTCCATCGATTAGCGTTATCCCTTTGCTGCTCTTGAGTTTGAAAATCGTCCCATTCAAAATTATCTTCTCCATTGTCTACATGATCATCTTCTTCTGGTTCAGGAGGAAATTCATCTGAACGACATTCCTGACGAAGAAAATTATGCAATCCTGCACATGCCAAAACTAGCTCTGCTTGTGTCTTATAAGGAAATGGTGGTGCTGATTTAAAAATTGTGAACCGCGACTTAAATATACCAAATATTCTCTCAATTACGTTCCTCAGAGAAGCATGACGAAGATTAAATAACTCAACTGCATTAACCGGATGATTTAAGTGGGCAGCATGCTGTGTACTACTTTCTTGCTAGGCCTTTTAAACTCCCTCCCTTTCCCAGATGTTTTCCTTTGCCTCTGTTCTTTCTTGCTTTGACCCTTCCCAGAAAAAATTATGGTAACATGCTAGATTGTTGAGAAACATTCACAATTGGATGACGATGAGTCTTTATGTTTGTAGACAAGACAGGCATTCACACCAGAGGGACCAGTTCTTTGCTTCTACATGATTCACATTGAGAAGTATGTTCCGGAAACCATGTATTGGGTGTTGAAGCATTTCAGAGGATCTCCCTTATCTATGTCAAACTTTAAATGTACCAGGTCCGCAAGATGCACATACACAATTTAGTTTGCTCAATTTTATACTTCCGTTTGATATTAAACTGTTATGTGTTGCAGATTTTCAGAGGTCTTGCTTACATACACACCGTTCCTGGAGTTTGCCATAGAGATTTGAAACCTCAAAATTTATTGGTATGTATGCGCTGGTTCTACAAGTAAAATTTGAATGATGTGAATGTGAAGGTGGGTGAGAGTTTGGGGCGATCTAAGGAGAGTATGAGGAATGGTGGGACTGAGTTGGAGCGGTTTAGGACCGAGTTGGTGCCTTGATTTGTGAGCTGGAATCGGTGGGAGCGTTGGAAGGTAAAAGCTTATGTCTTTGGTTTTAGTTTTTAATTTGGTTTGTAAAGAATGTGAAGAGAGATGATGGGAATTGTAAATCTCAACCTTCCACACATGTTTACACCAGTAATTGATTGAATTCGACCCAGAAAAAATTGGGTATATGTCATGAATTTGATATTGGGTCTATGAAGTGTTTTGCATAACCTGTTTTGCGTAACCTGTTTTACAAAACAAAAAAATTTTCTCGTCATAATCTGTTTTGCATCTACGGAACTTGATATTAAAGGTACTGGTATATTCATGTTTTGCATCGAGAAGTTTTGCATCGAGAAGTTTTGCCGGCTCGCAAGATGAAGTTGGTTATGACATTATTAATGTACCAATGTTTATATAATGTTTATATAGATGCATATATATACAGGAAGGTTCACTCAGGTACACCTGAGTGGAAGCTTTGTCAGGTATATAACATTTACACTAACTTTTTGATCATATTTTACTATCTCCGCTGTCCAACTACTAGGTTTATATGAATAGATCATTCCTGTAAATTTTCAGCCAAAATGGTGATCGTTAAGGTATCGAATTTGTTCAAATCAATCACTACAAGAAAAATGGACTTAGACCACAGAGAATTTCCGTCGTCTAAGTGACATTTTCCGTCGCCCAAGTACTTAGATGACGGAATCTCCGTCATCCAAGGTCCATGCTCCAAGTGCTGTCGTCCAAGCACTTAGACGACGGAGATTTAATTATCCGTCGTCCAAGTTCACTTGGACCGCGGACGTTCTCCGAGGCCCAGGTAAACACCTGGACGACAGAGAACTAAATCTCCGTCGTCCAAGTGACTACCTGGGCCACGGAGATTGATACGTTCTCCGTGGCCCAGGTAGTCACTTGGACGACGGAGATTTAGTTCTCCGTCGTCCAGGTGTTTACCTGGGCCACGGAGACTGATACGTTCTCCGTGGCCCAGGTAGTCACTTGGACGACGGAGAACTAAATCTCCGTCGTCCAAGTGACTTTTTAATTTAAAAAAAATAAAATAAATTGTAATTATATATTATTAATTGAATTTAAATAATGAAAAATGCTAAAATTAATTAAATAAACTAAATTTTGAATATTACTTAATTATTAAATAATTAAAATTAATTTGTACATACATGAATAATCGAAAAAACCCATAAATTAAAAATTAAACTATTGTTCGGAATGCGGAAAGAAACGAGATAATAAACTACTAGCTAGCTAATACACTGGAGGAGCAGATGCGCCGCCGAGTCCTCCGCCTCTAGCCGGGTCGTCGTCATCGGGGTGTGGGTTCGGAGGAGGTTGACATACTTCTCGATTTTGTTGCATGAGGGCGATGAGTTGGGCTATTTGTGCTTGTTGGTCGTCAAGTCTTTGCAGCATGGATTGATTCTCCTCTCGTGCAAGTCGATTCTCCTCTCGTGCCAGTCGAGCCTCTTGAATGGCTGCTTCGACGGCTGCAGCCGTAGTCCTTCTCCGCTGGCCCGAACCTCCCGTAGATGATGAGTCGGAGGTCGTCGACAAATCTCGTACCACCTTAGGCCCGAAGTGCCTAACCTCCTTGCCAGCTCTACGACCGTAGACCTCATCCGCGATTGCAATTTGGTTCTCTAAGGATAGGGGAGGCAGGTCTTCCACCGGCACATCTGGGAACGCAAGCTGAGTGTTAGCCAACTCTTCCTGCGCACGCTCTATCACACTTGCCTACAAGCACATAATTAATTTATTATAATAAAATAATATTTAAATAATAATTACTATAATTAAAAGCACATATATATATCACTTACGCCGCATTGACTCGCTTCATTATCGAGCCCAGGCGTCACGTACGCGCTTATGCTTGCATCAAGATAAAGGTGTTTGGAGCCCTTATCCTTGTGCTCCTTGGCTATTTGAATGAAGTGCTTGGCGCCGGTAGTATGGTGTTTGTCCTTCTTCCCTCGGTTGGCTTTGTTGACACCGGAGAATTTCTGTTACACAACATAATTAAATCATTAAAAAATTAATAACTAAAATTTAAATAATTCAATTATCTTAATTGAAATAAAAAAAGTAAATTAACACTTTAAAGGAGTCATCGGCAAAGTGGTTACACAACCACTCCCACTCATCTTCTCTATCCCCACGCAGCTCTACGGGGGGAGGCGAGGGACCGTAAGTTTGGAAGTACTGATGTAGCCTGTACTTCCAATCTCTGTAGATGGAGTTGGCGGTTTGGTTGATATCCCCACGCAGCTCTACGATTTCTGTATCTGCTTACCTCACGTCCAATAACTGTTGCAGGAATATGTGTGCCATCAATAGCTCCAATGCAATCCTGTGGTAATGAAAAACTATTTACAACATATAAAAAAGAAAAATGATACAAGATTTAATCTGATAGAAATATTGCTTTACATACCTTAAAGAAAGGATAAAACCTTGTGCTTTCTCTTATGTTAGGTGGTGAGGTATTAGCCGGCAGTGGTTTTGCCATAAACTCTGGAGCTATTGTATTTAAGGCCTTCAAGATTTTGTTGAAACTTCTGCTAACAGTGAAATGAGATCGCTCGAATATCATCCGAGGTTCACTATATCGATTGTTTTGACCGACAACAAGTAAAAATGTAGCAAGCATTTCTTCAACACAAATGTATCTGGTATCTCGTAAAGGTGTTTTCTCTTTGATGATGGCACACAATTTTCGAAATACGTCAGGATACATTCTGTAAACCTCCCGAAACATACGAGGGTCGTTGTCCAGTATCTTATCCATATATATGTATCCACGTGATGTCACTGGTCGTCGAGTCAACGGACGTCTAATACGTTCATCAAGTATGCTGCGCACAAGATCATATAACATATAAACAACTGCTTGTATTGCCATTAACAAAATTCTAATGACCTCGTAAAACTCTTCTTCCTCTTCATCAAATCCACACACATCCATTTCAGATATCGCGCTTAGAGAAAGCACCTAAACAATTAAAATGAACAATGTTACTATTCATAAGATCATCCATTCAAAAGCAAACCAGAACTCATAATTATTCAGAAAAACCTCAAGTTGCAATAAATTAAAGAAAGCATAATTGTTCAAAGAAATCCTTATTCAAACAAAAACACATCAAAGAAACAATCAAGCCATAGCATAGTGCTTGTTAGCCTCATGCATTATTTCGTTCCCAAGTGATCCAATTATGTCGTTGGTCTGGACTCATCTTCAAGAATATGTCTTGCTTTGCTTTAGTGTTAAGAAACCTAAGTGCAAAAAAGCTAGCTTCATCAGTCAATCCTGGGGTCTCTTGAACAGCAATCCAACATTCAGTGTCTCTTGATTCTCTCTTCTCCATTATGCCACAAATGGTATCAAAAGTGGTGACAATTTTACCAAAGCCAGTTGACAAGTTTTGTAGAACTTCAGCTTGAGATGCTGCCCCTTTTGAGCTGCTACTTTTTTCATAATCAGCTCTACTTCTTTTCCCTTGAACCCTGCTATGTGCTGAAGCATGTGCATTGTTGGCTGGGGTGCGTTGTTGGGAAAGAGATGGCAAGTTTTCTTGGTCCAATGACTCATTTTCATTTGGCACAAATGTGTAATTATCTTGATCAAAGACCAAGTCATCTATACCACCCACTTCCCAAGACCCGTTCTCACCTGCTTCATATGTTGTGGCATCTGTATCATCACCTAGACCGATTGAGCCCATCCCAGTTGTAGTTCCATTACCAACTGCAATTTTCAAATCCTCATAGTCTGGAAATGCTTCTGTCCGAAAGTGTGCATGGGTTGGATGTGACTGAAAGATAATAAACAAAAATGTCAATATGGTAAACCTTCAAAATAATTAGTAATCTAATAAAATAAAACTACAAGACATTAAACTCACCTTCAAATAGTCAGCTCATACTTCATCAGCGGCAGTGAATCTCTTTGTGATCGGATCCCACCCAAACCCAGAACTGTGACGCATAAGCTGAGAGTAATTGGTGTATTGTTTTTTAAACCATTTCACTCGGCTTTGGTAATGGCTGAAAGTTACATCATAACCGAGTTTTTCCTTAAGCTTAGGAAGTAACTTTGCTTCTACTGTTGTTTTGCTTATTACACCATTAATATCACGGATCCCAAGCTTAGCTCCTTCAACCATGAGTTGAAGCAAAACATTGCTCTCTTCTGCGGTCCAAGTTTTATAATCCTTTCGTTTACCACTTCCTTGTGAATCTCCCATCTATGATTCAAAAGTTTCTCTTCTTTAGCTACTCAAAGTAGAACATTCAAAAGCCAAACTACTTGATTACAGCGACACCCAGGAAAGACATTCAAAAGCCAAACTACTTTATTTGAGATCAATCAAGTATATAGAAACCAATAAACACACTTGAAACAAACATAAAGAGCACAAGTGTTCTATAGGTCCAAAAAACACATTGTGATTAATACCAAAAATCTTTATTAATAGCAGCTGATAATGATTATGCAAATCCCTAACCAGAAAAGCAATGTAACAGTACAAACTTTCGAGAAGAGACCAAATTTTGTTCAACAACAAAAACCAACATAACCCAGAATTCTGATACCAAAATAAATAACAGGTTTGGGATTTGGCTAGAAGGGAGCTTTTTCACTTTGAAGGTCATGAAGCGCCGGTTTACTCGGTGTGCCCTCACCAGAAGGAGAATATTCAGGTGGGATATGCTCATATCCTATAGTTTGGGTGTATATGTAGCATGTGAAAAAAGGCATGATTGTCTATGGAGAATAGTATTCAACTTTAAAATGAATTCCAGACTAGCTGAATGTATGAAATGGGAACAGTAACATCAATCAGATTGTATATAGATACAGCTACTTGGTCTAATATGGTGTAATCTTGGTATCTTACTGGTAATTCTTTTTATGTCACGTTTCATATCCATTAAACTCCATTTAAAATTGATTCAACTTTTCAAAGAACTAAAATAACTGAGAAGTAGGAGACTTGGTTCTTTCTATTTATATTGACATACTTTGAGTTTATGAGCTTATCTACAATCTCATCAGTTGTTTGTCATAGTAGTCCCTGTTACTTGTTCCTTTATTTTTTTACAAGAGTTACAATGATAAGATGAATGACTATGATAATTGATTAGTAAAGGTGCGATCAAGCTTCTTATGGTGTAGATGCATCCCTACTTATGTCACCCTTTCTTTATATCTTTGCAGTTTATATTTTCAACGGCAATCGATGGGAAAATAAAAGCTTGGCTGTATGATAATGTCGGCTCCAGGGTTGACTATGATGCTCCTGGGCAGTGGTGCACCACAATGCTGTATAGCGATGATGGAAATAGGTAAATGGAAGACCTACCTGGTTTATGCTACAAGTTTTGTTTATCAAATCCTCCTTTGTTCACTCAACGACGTTATATAGTTACTGATCTTTTAAATTTCAGATTGTTCTCTTGCGGGACTAGCAGCTGATAATGATTATGCAAATCCCTAACCAGAAAAGCAATGTAACAGTACAAACTTTCGAGAAGAGACCAAATTTTGTTCAACAACAAAAACCAACATAACCCAGAATTCTGATACCACAAGAAATTAGGCAAATATAGAGAAGAATCAAGAAAACAAGATGATGGGAACCAACCTCTTTGCACGCTCAGAAGGATGAACTTTGATAGACTTTTCCCACGCTCAAAATCTTTGCCCTAGCAGCTGGCAAATCGTTGAAGTCTGCTATTTATACTAAACCCTACAAAGTCCACAAATTTCTTTGACATTCTAATTCCGTAAATATGAATGAAATTTTGAATACCCTAAAACTTCTATTCATTTTTTAAAATCCTAATCGAATACTGCTAGACTTTGGTGGACTTCATATGGATTTTTTAAAATCCTAATTGAATACACCTAGACTTTTATGGACTATTAAAAATCTGTATTGAATACACTTGGACTTTCAGATTCCACGGACTTGTTTAAAATTGCCACTAATTCCAGATACAATACACCCCCCTAAGAGTAACCTGCATTACTCCACTCGGATTTTTGAAGCATAAGAATCATTAAAAGCTTTTAGCTTAACCTCATTCCTTACGGGTCTCATTGTTTTCATCATAGAAATGGACATGGGGTAGATCCTCACAATGATCTGACACAGTCTCTACAATTTCGTTATCCCTTTTGAACTTAGATCTTGGGATCTCCAGTCAACTAGATTGGATATCCACTATAAAGATTTTAACTCATGGGCTTTAGTCTCATTCTCCTCGATGATTTATCAACTAACTCTCTATTTAACTCTTTGGTTAAAGGATCCGCTATGTTATCTTTTGACTTCACATAGTCAATGGAGATAACTTCAGTAGAGAGTAGTTGTCAAATAGTATTGTATCTTCGATGAATGTGTCTCAACTTACCATTATACATTTTGCTTTGTGCCCTACCAATTGTAAACTGAGTATCGCAGTGTATACAAATTGCAGGCATAGGCTTCGTCCTTTTTGGAATATCCTCTATGAATTGGCATTGTCATTCTGTCTCTTCTCTACATTTGTCTAAGGCAACAAACTCATATTCCATTGTGGATCTGGTTATAATAGTTTGTTTTGAGGATTTCCACGATACTGCTGCACCCTCTAGAGTGAACACATATCCAGTAGTAGACTTCAAGTCTTTCATGTCAATTATCAAGTTTGCATTGTTGTATCCTTCTAGGAAGCTGGATATCTCATATAGTACGTGCAACCCATAGGTACAAGTATACCTTAAATACTCTTGAAATTTCTTGCAAGTGTACTACTCCAGGATTACTCGTATATCTGATTAGCTCGTTCACTGCGTAAGCTAAATCTTGGCTTCTACAGTTAAGTACTTGTGATACCCCGACCTTTTTTATACAATTGATATCATTTATGAATAATGTGAGTTCAATTTAGTAGGCGCGGTAAATTGTTTTTACCGCTGGTAAATGTCGAGAGCTCAAACGTGTACCTTTTATCGAATTGTTGAAGTTGGTTGGCTTCGGATAAAAGTTGTAGAATTTGATGATACGAGTTCGAGACGCGAGAAATGTCAAAAACGGAGTTACGACGAGAAAGTTATATATGACTATTAGAGGTTTGTCATAAAAAACTTTCTGTAAATGGAAAAGTATTTAAAGGAGGGTTACCATTTTTAGAAATCAGTTAAGAAAGAGTCCAGGTTGACCGTAGTCAACCTTCTCGCTTCGAGGAGAGAGAGAGTCTGCTGAGAGGTGTGGTGGTCACCGACGGCGCGTGGGATCCACGTGCGAAGGATCCACGCGCCACCTCCTGTGGCGATGCGTGGCCGAAAATTATTTTGGGCGAATTAATCGAGTTATATGTCATTAGGTTCATATGGACGATAAAAACATAGTTGTGAGATTAATTTTCCATTTAGGCTTCATTGACCTAGTGGGTCGGTGGTGGTGACGGGGTTTGCCACTAATGGCAGTGTGGCCAACGAATTAATTAATTTTGTTTTATATCGTTACGACCTTTTCATTGTAACAAGTTTGTTGGATATGTTCTTCGACTAGACTAGTCGATGTTGATTTTTTCGGATCGAGTACTTCCTCAATTAATGTGTTCATTTATTATTTTGACGATTTTTCAACAAGGGTCGGGTTGTCACAAGTGGTATCAGAGCGCGTTTCAACTTTCGGACTTCGCTTTTGTTGTGTTTCATGTTATGGAGTTTAGTTGAGAAAGTATGTCTAGAAATTTTTGTATTTGTATTCCTGTGATCGTCGCGAAGATGGTGTATGGTGGTCTTGGACATGAAGTGGTTACACATTTGCCGTTACTAGACCTGAGGTACGCGATTCTTTATCTTACTTTGTATAGTAAATTTGCGTATCCATTATCGATATTCATTTATCGATATATTTTTTATATTTGTTTATTGATGCATATTTTTGATATAATATTATTATATTATGCTGACACGATTACTATACAAAAATTGAAATCGTTACAAAGTGGTAACGGAACGACAACATCAGTTGTCAAAGGAAATGAAAACGAGATGTTATTACAACGATAAACGAAAACGATACGAGCTAAAATTTGAGATCGAAATGAAAACAAAAAAGAGTTCTACTATTTTATTATTATTATTATTATTATTATTATTATTATAATATTTGTGATTATTTGTACAAATTGTACAACTATACGAAAAAATTATTTTCATATCGATGCAAATATACGATTGATGGTCATGATTAATGATCAATTAACTTGATTAGAACCCGACGGGATTCATCGAAAATTATGAAATTGAAACTGTTACGAAACGATTACAGATGTGAAACGAGAATTAAAGATACGAGAAATAGAAAAGTAGAATCTATTATAAATGATGATTATATATATGAGATATGAGATATATGTATAGGCTGCCACATATATTGGCGGGGCCGCTAGGTTGCAGCTTGGTTTGAAATCCTAATTGGGGCTCCAGCTTGGTTGATCCTTGTTACGGGCATATAGTTAAGTAGGGATTATGCTTCCTTGGAGTGAAAGACCCAAAACCAATCAGGTGGTGTTCTTGATTTCCTAAATTTGAGAGTATATTATATTTTATTACCGTTGATAGATGGAGTGTTCTCGATGTCCTAATTCGAGAGATACCGTGTACACGAGGTGTTCTCGATGTCTTGAATTCAAGAGTATATTATATTTTATTACTGTTGATAGACGGGGTGTTCTCCATGTCCTTAACTTAAGAGTATATGATACATGATGATACGATTTGAAATGTAAAATGATAACGTGAAACGTGAAACAATTTATTGAGACATATGATTTGATTACCGTCGTTGGACAGATGACGATGTGACATATATGATCTAGTGAGGCAAGTATCAAGATAAGATTTGAGATTTGAGAAATGTGAATTGAGCTCACGAGATGAGCATCATGATTTGTAATTTGAGAAATGTGACTTGAGCTCACGAGATGAGCAATGCGATATACGATATCACTTGAGCTCGCAATGCGAGTATTGCAATGTGATATTTGTTCACACGGCGAACATGAAGATATAATATAATATTTGCTCAATTGATGAGCATACGAATTTGTGATGATTGAATTTGAAATATGAGATTACCAAATTATATTTACTCGTGCGACGAGTATGATGATATAATATACTCATTTGATGAGTATGAGAACACGATAAGATTTAAACTCGTAAAACGTGCATGAGTGTGATTACTATATTCCATGTTTACGAGGAAGACGATGACTAAACATTTTAAACAGTGATTTAGCATTTTTTATCGCAATGTGACTACTGATTATTGATTTTATCGAAACAGCAAAAATGAATCATTATATTATTTAATAATTCGATGATTATGTTATCATTCATTATTACTACTATTTAATTTGTTTAATTTTGAGGAGTTAGAATTTGAGAATTCAATTTATTGATTTTGATATGATATCTATTATTTGATTTGAAATATTATTGATATGTTAGTGAAGAATCTGGACGAGCATCGGTGGCTCACGGTATATGTGTGGATTTGTTATAGAAGTATATTTAGACATTTTATAGGTTTTGGACATCTTACTTTTAGGGGAGACTTTGCCCAATTTTTAGGAAAAAAAATTTGCAATACTTGTTTTATAATTTTGAGGGCAAATTTTTTGTAACAAGGGTAGATTGTGATACCCCGATATTTTTATATCATTGATATCATTTACGAATAATTTGAGTTCGATTCAGTAGTCACGGTAAATTATTTTTACCATTGGTAAATATTGAGAGGTCAAATTGTCGAAAACGGAGTTACGACGAGAAAGTTATGACTATTAGAGGTTTGTCGTCAATTACTTTCAGTAAATCGAAAAGTATTTAAAGGAGACTTACAATTGTTGGAAATAAATTAAGAAAGATTCTGGGTTGACCATAGTCAACCTTCCCTTTTCGAGGAGAGAGAGAGAGAGTATGTTGAGCGGTGCGGCGGTCTCCAGCGGCGCATGGGATCCATATGCGTGAGATCCACCTTCCGCTGCCTGTGGCAGCACGTGGCCGGAAATTATTTCCAGGGAATTGATCGAGTTATATTCCATTAGATTCATATCGACAATACGAACATAGTCATGAGGTTAATTTGTCATTTAGACTTCGTCAACCTAGTGGGTGGGCGGTGGTGACGGGGTTTGCCACCAGTGGCAGTGCAGCTGACGAATTAATTTATTTTGTTTTATATCGTTACGATCGTTTCGTTGTAACAAGTTTATCAGATATGTTCTTCGACTAGATTAGTCGATGTTGATTTTTTGGATCGAGTACTTCCTTGATTAATGTGTTTATTTATTATTTTGACGATTTTTCGACAAGGGTCGGGTCGACATAGTACTTTAGACTTTCGATGATTCTAGAGTATTCTAATTGAAAAATAATTTCTCATTTACTCCTAGAAAGATTAAGAGTCATGCTATCGGTGTTCTGGAAACTCTAAGATTGTCCTTGTCATATTTCAATGTGTCTGATTTAATATTAGCCATTTTAACATTCTTGTGACGTTTTCTAAGAATCCAAACGCATTTGCAATCCCAAATAGTACATAAACAACTTTGCTAGTAATTATGACATCTATAATTGTTTCGATAGCTTTTTTCACTCATAACTAGGCTAGAAAAATCAATGTGGGTGGGGCGAGGCCCGCTTAAGTACACTATTATTGAAAGTTTTCTTTTCTAGACATTATGAGCTAGTAAGGTGAGCCCTATTAGAGAATAGAGTCATTTTAATTCAAATAAAGTACTTTACAACATTATCTTATTTGACCATCTATCATTTCTTCCAACGATAAGCAGGTCATCTGCATATAGAAACACAGAGAAATATACACTCTCTGTATATTGGACATATACAAATTTATCGCCTTCATAGGTATTGAAACTATTAGTAATCATGTTTGTCAAATTTTCTATGTCACTACATTGGGCTTCTTTTAAGCCATATAATGGCTTCACCAATTTACACAACTTCCGCTATTTGACCAGGAGCTGAGAAACCTTCAGGTTCTTCTATATATAGATTTTATTTTCTATATCTCTATCCAGGAAAGCTATTTTCATATACTTCCAAACTGCCAACATGTCAATAGAAAGTACCATTCTGATGGAAGTAATTTTTATCACTAGAGAGTAAGTGTCAAAATAATTCAGGCATTCTTTTTGTCTATAGCCTTTAATTACAAGATTTGCCTTGTATTTTGTCTATCGTCACGTCTGACTTCATTTTCCTCTTGAAAAATCACTTGTAACTTAAAATTTCATAACCAGGTGGAATATCCACCAATTTTCAAGTATGATTCCACAAAGTCAGAATCATATTTGTCTTTAGCGGCTTTTTCCTAACAAGGACAGTAGACAAGGTAACTATCCCTTAAGGACTCAAGTTTTACTCTTAACCATACATGTTAAGAGTCGAAACCTAAGGATTTTTCAATCCTTATCTGGATCCCACCTCAGACTCACTTCTTTGATTCTGAAAGGTCATCAATTATTATGCTTCATGTGAAAGCACAATATTGATTATCACACAATCATTTTTGTGTTGATGACTTTTAACTCGTCTGTTATACACATTTATTCAACGATTATAAGTCATTAAATTGCTCATCAACTAACCATTAAATAGTTTTTCCAAACGTTTTACATTCATGGCTATTTAGCCGATTGTTATAAGCTACTAATTTAGCTATTACAATACATCACTAATAATAAGTTGGATAATTTACTCAAAAATACATCTTTAACGTATAATACAATTTTCAGAGTTTCTTATCGTGTCTTGTGTTTATTAATTTGCGTACAAGATATCAATAATTGTTATAATTATGTGTATATCGAATGAAATTAATTGTTTATACATGTTTTCCATTTTAGGTTGGTGTATTGCCACCTTGGCCAGACATCCGCACACTCGCAAGTATTTGTAGGATAACTTTCTCCCTTTCCATAATTCATATGATGATTTTCTCTTCTTTCTTTTTAGATACCTTATTTAAAAATATTTAGCCGATAAATGGCACATCCCCACATGCTTAGTGGAAACCCAAAGCTAAACAACATTGCATTCATCATATCCTTTAAGGTATGATTCTTCCGTTCATCCACAGCATTTGATTATGGTGAATAAGGTATCGTTGTTTCATGTATGATCTCATGCTGAGCACAGAAGTCAGCAGGTGGTGATTCATACTCACCTCCTCGGTCACTTCTTATGACTTTTGTTGTTTTATTGAGTTGATTCTCAACCTCATTTTTATAGAGAATAAATTTCTCTATAGCCTCATTATAGCAATATTTTGTGCTATCATCGATAAAAGTGATAAAATACCTATTACCATTTTTTATTTGTACTGATTTAAATTCACGTATATCATTATGGATAAACTCAAGGGATTCATTGATTCTTTCAATGCTTTTGAAAGATGATTTTGTTTGATTTGTTTGAAACATTGGTAAACTTTTCAAGTTAAATAACCTCCAAAAAGTATCATAATTAATAAGTCTTTGCCTACTATACCATACATTGGAAGACACAAAAGTGGAAGCGCTAGCTTTACCTATATCATTGACCATGGTCATTACATTTCTTTCCACCATTCATGTATCTATTACCAACGTATATTCTAAGTTTGAAAAACTAGAATTCATTTACTTTTAATAAACAAAAATCATTATCACTGAGCCTCGGCTCAATCCTCAAGAATATACAATACATTATTTAGTTCCTATAAAGATCATCATTCAATCTTCTTTTCTTGACCCTTGATTATTCATCCAACTTAGCGTGGTCATACTACCGCTTCAGGTCTCCTATCCCTCAGTCATAATGTTTTACCGCTTTCATGCCTTGTCTGTCATCTATGACATCATTTATCACGGCACAGTTCTCATAGCAAGATATTATATGCTTTGGGCCAACCATTCACGGTTTTATTTTTGAGCCTCACCCCAAAACGCTTCTTGCTATAAACAGGTGACTCTCCACATATAAGGCATATCACATCAGCTCTCCATGTGATGTAGAATCTCACATCATTAAGTTTAAGCCACTCATAGTTTGCATTGATCAACATTCATTATCACATCCTCAAAAGGACTCGATATGCCTCAAAAGGACTCGATATGACATCTAGCTCTTTTAGTGCATTTACACATTCCGTTACCTTTTCTGAAAATACACACACAACGTATTATTTTCTTAATTAATAAATAATATCCGAAATTATTTCTCCATTAATTACTTGGTCAAATTCATAAGGAATTTCTTATTGAATATTGCAATATTAAATCACTTGAATTTGGCATATAACCAAATCATAGTGCTTATTTATTCCAATGAAACTTTCCATTATCCTTGAAAAACCCTCATTGGCGTAGATAGCTAATTGGTATTTCCTTTAGATTCTAAATTTTCTATGCAACATTTCGTATTTCTCCACACAACTCCAAAGGTAACCGTTTCCTTAAGGCAATCATTTTTCGAAGGGAACATGATTTTGGTTTAGGCAACCAATTTCTTAAGGCAACCCCTTCGTTTAGGCAACCACGTTAGTCAATATTATATATGAAAGTTCTTAAGATTGTAGGAAAGTAATGTGATATTAAATAAAATCCAAAGTTACTAATTTAAATAATTAGTAATTATAAAATAAAATTGGAAGAACAAAATCTGAAAAACATTGAATTTGTTACCCAAGTGGTTGAAGTCGAAAAACGATGAACGATGAACAATGAATAAAGTTGAGTCACGTGTATCACACGCTCTCCTTAAGAACGTTCACACCGCCCACAGGCTTGTATGACACTGTTCTCTCAGGATAAAATAACTTGAAAGTTTTTGTACCGCTGCACAAGAACTTTTTGTCGAACTGAAGAATACCTTTGTCTATCACGGAATTTAAGAGAGGGAGAGAAGAGATCAGAAGAGGAGATGTTTGTTTCTGATGTGATATATCAAAAATGAGAAGAAGATGATCAATTTATATAGGCTTGATTGGAGAACTAGCCACTTATTGTCAAGGTAATACGAAAATTGTTTCTAGTCTGTATACTCATCATCAATTGGCAGTTACAAGCTATTTAATTTTTTGTCACTAATGTTTACGATCAATTAGAAACAATCCATTTAGTAGGCTTCAATTGTATATCATAACTAAGGTTTATAAGTGGTTACAAACCGTTACAAACTATTTAGTTGGTCATTCAATTGCATGCCATTACTAAGGTTTATTAGCCATCATAAATAATTTATTGATAAATCGATAGCATTTAACTTGCTTTGGGTGATAATTTCTCATTCACCTATTTAACCATTTGAACAACTAAATATCTTAATTTATTTGTCTCAAAATGGTTAAGTAAAATAATGTTAAAGCATCTATTTTTCCAAAAAAAATATTCTCATTTTGTTCAAATATGTAGCCAAAACCTATTTTAGCTATGTACTTTCAAAATTTTGCGCCAACAATGTTACTTACAATTTAGCTATATTTAAACGTATGATTAATTTTGATTAGTTGATGAAAAAAAGTAATTAATTTTCTTGGCTCTTAATTGGTTTTTCAACCTAAAAAGAAATGATTTAACGACAATGCTGACTTTTATATGACCTATAATTCATACTTTCGGTATAGAAATAGGGGATGAAAACGTGAAATATAGAAAGTCCCTATTCGAGCTCATGAGACAGGGGATCTACTGGAGTTGATTTTGAAGAAAATATCTTATATTTTGACTAAAAATGAATTATAGGACATCTGCTGGAGTTGCTCTAAGTTGACAATTTTTTTTGGGTGCACTCAATCGAAATACAGTGTTTAGAGATTGATACAAAACTCAAACATTCAATAGGTTTCATATATAAATCACATATTTCATATATTCAAAAAAAATCACAAAAATCACATAATATTCCCTCAAAATAATCACATATTCCATATATCACAAATTCAATTAACCTAATCACAAATTCAATTAACCTAATCACAAATTCAATAACTCAATCACAAATTTCATACACAAATTCAATTAATCCAATCTAATAACCTAATCTCAAAATTCATGACTCATAATCAAACTCATACATATTCACATAATCCAATCTAGATCAAACTAAAATTCCTAAATAAAACTAAAACCCTAAAATTTAGGGGGGAAATGAGAGAGATAGAGAGAGAGAGAGGAAGAACCTGTTTTGGAGAGATTGAGACCGATTTGGGGGCGTTTCCGACAATTTGGGACATTTGGGGAAGGATTCCGGGGGTTTGGGGAGAGGAGGAGAGGTTTTCGGGGAGGAGAGGCCGAAGAAGTGAGGTCTCGGTCTAGGTTTTCAGGTTATAACGTCGAACCATAGCCGACGACTTAATGAATGTCGTCGGCTATGCCTTAGCTGACAACTTCATTAATGTCGTCGGCCATGCTTTTTTTAAATATTTTTTCTAACTATACCCGATGACCTCTGTACAAGTCGTCGAGTATAGTATGTAAAAAAAATTAAAATGGATGCCACATCGACAAAATTCACCTATTTTGCAGTAACACCTATTTATCTAATAGTAGAACAGAAATGAAGGAAACATTTCCAAAACATCCTCACGATCAACCCACACATTTAATTAATTAACAAACATTCATGTTTAACTAAGGCTCATAATCAGAATCATCACTTGAGTCTGGATCGGTGTCGGAGTTAATTTCCGGTAATATGTGCCGTTCTTCATCACCGGAGTCCTCGTTGTCTTCGTTTGGAAGGACATCAATAAGACTTACATCCGCTCGCGGAAGTCGAACCACACTACCGGATCTTACATTATTTAGGAAAATTGTAGAGGATTCAAGAATACCAATTGCGTTCGGCTCTTGGTATGCAGTCACTTCTTCAATATCGTCGGCATCACCAAGTGTAGTAGCATTGTATATGTTTTTAGGAACAACATGGCTGACTACTTTCCACTCCCCTTTGTGCACAATATCATCTAGATAAAACACTTGTTTTAATGATGTGGCAAAAACAAAATGGTCATCCTCATACCAGCTTGTAGCAGTATTCACTGAAAAAATCTCGTATTTATCGGTCCTTGTGTTCTCAAGGTTAGTATCAAACTATCTATACTTAAACAAGTGCACAGTCATGCCCTCCCCATAAATTAGTTCAACCACTGAATGGAGAACACCGTAATAGTCAATGTTATTCTGCCCACCATGCACCATTACCCCAGAATTCTGTGTTCTCCATCCATCGTCTCTATGTTGACATATAAATTGCACGTCATTGATCTTACACATCGGATACACTCTTGAAATTATCGGTTTCATTGCCAAAAGTCTCAATTCGTGTGGGTTACCATCACATTGTACATGGTTCTTCTGAAGATAAAAACAGCAACCGTTAACTCATAATCTTCACATTGATTTATGAATATATAGAAGTAAATCAATTTGAAACACGTACCTAGCCACCAAAATAGTTTGTAAACTCTATATTGTGGTACTCAAGATCACCGGCAACCACAAGGCAGTTTAGATAGATGTTTTTCCAGTATTGAACTTCTGGACAATTTATCAATACTCACCAGTGGGCAATGACTAGCTCATATGGTTCTAACTTGTACGACTTTGGCAACAAACTATATACTTCAACTCCATTCGAGAGGATAAAAAGATTGAATTGGGGTTTATCTACCGGCAAATGTTGTGGAGGGTCCTCCAACGCTCCCAAATACATCTTGGTATACGTTACGCACTCATGCGCAAGATATGCTTCAGCTATACACTCTTCAGGTGGGAATTTATTAGCCACATAACCTTTGTAGTCCCCCAGTTGTCTATCAACATGTAAAGTACATGTGAGGATTATGGAAATACATAATTATATAAAAGAATCATGACAATTTATCAGATGTTGAATCATACGTACCTTTCCATGGGATACATCAAAGTGTAGTGTACTAGACCCATAAGCAACAATTGTTCAGGAAGATAGATCATCAGGTGAAGCATTATATCAAAATTTTTTGGGGGAAATATCCTCTTGAATTTGTACATGATAAAAATAATGTCCTGTTGCATTTTCATGAAGTCTGATTTTTTTCACTTCTCTAGTGCATAACTTCTGAAAGAATCTTGACAATGCTACTAATAGCTCTACCACCTGACGGGGCGTGTATGATCGAATGAAATAGGAAAGAGACGTTGAAACAGTATATGGTAGTCATGACTCTTTAATCTGTACATCTTATTGTCCCGGAAGTTAACACACCTCCCTATATTGCGTGCATAGCCTGAAGGATACCTAACATTACTCATCCACCTAAAAATTTCATTCTTCTGGTCAGGCTTGATGGTGTAAGGAGGTTGAGGCATTTTTTTCTTCCATTCTCTCAACCACAAATGTTTTCGTATACCTATCATTTTCAGATCGATGTGTGCCTTAGGGCCGTCTTTAGTTTCCCCTTCCAATTCAGCACTGTGTCTGAAAATATTCTTCTCAATGTGCATGACATCTAGGTAGTGTCTGATGGTTAACTTGGACCAGTACGAAAGTTTCCAGAATATGCTTTTGTGCGTCCAGAATTTATACCGGTCGAGTATGGGAGGTATTGCTGCCACTACATCAGGATGATTGCTGAACTGCCCAAAATCGTATTCATTCAGCACTTCTAAAATTTCATCCCTCGTCCATCTCCTGGGTTGCACACTTGTTTTTACAGTCCCATCAAATGCTTCATTATCCTCTCGAAATAGATGATCATGTGGAAACCAACAACGACGACGCATCAAGACAATCTTCCTGCAATGAGGGCTGCCGCAATCAATAGTCATACACTCTGGACAAACTCTGTATCCCCTGGTAACGTTGCCCGACAATATCTCGCAGGCAGAAAAATCACTGATGAAGCCAACAAGTATGGCATGTATCTGGAACATCTCGTTTTTGTACTTATCATAAGTAGGATGACCAACGTTACTCAAGTACTTAAGCTCCTCAATCAAGGGTCTCATATACACATCGAAACACTTTCCTGGATAACCCGACACTTGAATTAACATAGGCAGTATATTGTATTCCTTCTTCATGCACATCCATGGAAGAAGGTTATACGGTACCAAAATAACTGATCATATACTATATTGAAGACTCATGTTGCCAAAGAGTTGAAGCTTTCAGATGAGAACCTGACCCAAACATTTCGGACCTATGATGCAAAATGAGAAAACTCTCTAACTATGTGCTTCCAAGCCTCTCCAGCTGCAGGATGTATGAGGGTATCATCGTCAGGCAAATCCTTCTCTGCGTGCCATCTCATAGCTTTGGCCGTGTGTGCAGATATGAACAACCGTTCCAGCCTATCAATCAACGGAAAATATCGAAGTACCTTTACAGCTTTCTTATTCCCTGCAGAAATCAACTTATACATATCAGTGTGACATATGGAATATGCATCAAGGTTTTCAAGATCATTCCCTTCAACATCATCCCAGAAGAGAACACAATCATATGTGCATGCATGGATTTTGATGTAGGGGGCAGCGCCGAAGCTGTAAACTCCAGATAAGCATCAACAACTTTGACACTCAATTTGTTCTTCACTTTGATCTTCATTATTCTCATGACCATTTCAAGAACAGTCTTGTTACACCCGTTATACAACGGGGTCTGTTGGAAGGCAATCAGCTTGTTGTACTTGTCAATACCGATAGTGTTGATAGCTCTGGGTAATTGCTGGATTGACTCAATAAAAAGGAAGCCCTCAACGTTGGCAGGGATATCTACTTGAGCATATACACAACTCTCATAAGGAAACACATCATTGAGCAACCTCGTTGTTGGATCATTGGATGTACTACCCTCTCAGAAAATTGCCCATGATCATGCTGATCCGCTGATGATGTTTCACCGTAATAAATCCAACATGTGTACTTATCCCAAAACTAGTTTTTCTTCAGGTGCTCCCATACTATATCAATAGGAAAACGAACCAAATCGTTGCGACACTGACATTGCGTAGGCGAGCAATAATGAATTGTATTCTCCTTCGCATTACACTTCACATATTCCACAAAATTCCACATTCCAACACCATATCTTTGATCCCATGTTGGAAGGAAAATCCAACTCTTGTCTGTCCTCAAATTCCTACTGTATATACATAAATTAATATATACATACACAAATTAAAAATTCAACATTATATCTATAAATCTCTTTAACCTACAAATTAATTACATTAATTCTTCTATTCTTAATTACAAATTAACACACACACATATATATATATATATATCAACGATTAACATATTTATATACATAATTTCATTGAATTCAACTCAAAATCAACTCAACTCAACTAAAAAATAACTCAACATCAACATTAATCGATCACCTCAACATCAACAATATCATCACAAATTAACAACTCAAATTAATTACATTAATTCTTCTATATATATATTCTTAATTACAAGTTAACACACATACATATATATATATATATATATACATATCAACAATTCACTCAAAATCAACTCAACTCAACTAAAGCACAACAATTAACTCAAAATCTTCATATTCATTCATATTTATATATATAATCAACATTAATCAACTCTAAATCAACAATATTAACACATATACATATACATACATACCTATATATATGTATAGCGAGAGAGTATCACGAACTCTTTTTGGACAGCGTCTGACGACACTGAAAGGACCCAATCCCGATTCAGTTACCTAAACCGGAACCGAACCCCTTCTGAAAATACGAACCAACAAAATTTTTTTAAAATTTCGGCAGAGTTTCATTACTAGCGTGGAATTGCATAACCTGCACCCTGAAAAATAACACTTCATCCTATGCCACAAAAGCCAAACCGTGGGCACCAATCCCATCCGGATTTCTCAACATCAATATATGAATCATAAACAGTAAACAGTACTGTAGTATATGTATATATCCGAGAAAATCCGTATAAACAAGTATCAGAATGTATCAGAGCGACCTCTAGAGTAAAATATATACAATATATACATCAGTAGGCGAAACAAGAACCTACTAGAAAACACAGGTAGCTCAGATCACTAGCCTCCAAACCGCGACGTGAAACAGCAGAATCCGAACTGCAAACTTGGCACGGAAACCGAAAAGCCTAGGGGAAAGGCAAGTAAAACGTTAGAGTGAGTGGACGAAAATAAATATATGTCGTTCATCAGTTATATACATAATCAATGTAAAACAGTGCGAGTTCGGAAAACATATATCAGGAGGTTGTCGGGCGACCTCTCAAACCCGACGTCAGGTGAATCGCTCAAACCCGACGGTGATAGGCCAGGGGACCTCTCAACCCTGGCGGCATACAGGGGACCTCTCAACCCTAGCCTGCCCAGAGGACCTCTCAACTCTGGTGGACTACCGGTGATCAGCCGAGTAGTCGAAGCATCGATGCAATAATGCCATCACCAATAAATATAAATAATACCTCCGAAAACAATACATATCACAATATCGTATAAAATAAATACGAAAATCATAAAATCCACGAACTCGCAAATCAACTGTGAAAATATAAACTTGTCCACTCACAGATCTGCTAGCGCGAACTCGCGCTAATCTCGTGGTCCAGCGGAAGATCCCTCGCCTGAAGCACGATCACGATCCCGATCTCGATCTAGATCTCCTGAATATTCACAAAACATAACTGATCAAAATCATAGTCCACAACCCTGTACTGAATCACGGAAACCAACCATTCCCGGAAATATGCAATGCAGTACAAAATGAATAACGGAAATTCTGAAATCCCCACTCGAAATCTCGACTGAAAATCGGCTAACCAAATCAACCCGAAAACCTCTGGACGATAATCAGGCCGCAATTACAAGAAAAGCGACATTAAAAACGTCGAAATCCAAAAAGTCAACTTTTGGCCGGAGCTCCGCCGTTGACCGCCGCCGGCGGCGGCGGTGCGCCGTCAACGGTGGAATTCCACGGCCAAAACTTCCAGAACTCAAGTTCAAACCAAGACTAACCCTTTTCTCTTCTACCTCGAAAGCCAATTCACACCCTAACACCTCCAATTTTCCCCGAAACCGATCGGAAATACTAACTCCGGTGACCTAACCGGTTACCCTCAAAACCTCATCAAATCCCAAAATCAAACATCCTAGGAGCATCACCTAGGCTAGGGGAAGCAAACCCCCCTAACCACCACCACCGTGGCTCGCCGGAAAGTGACCAACGAACTCCGGCGACTCAACCCAGTTTGGCCCAACTCGGGCACCATAAAATCCTCATCAATTCTCATCAAACTATACATCAAACAACTCGAAATCACTCAAGGATGCTAACTATACCTTCGTCGGAGTCGGAGGTGGCCGGAAAGCAGGTCGTCGGACGGCAAGCCGAAACAGGAAACTTTCCTTCCTCAGGTCAACGGTCAACTTTCCAAAACGGGAAAGTCAAAGCTGGTCAAACTCAAACAGTGTTTTTCGACGATTTTACGACTATTCCCGATATTTATACTCGCGCCTCGGGTCAATCGACGGTCCAAAATGAATATACGAAATGATTCGGATAAGCTCGAAACAATCAGATAAACTCGTCGGAAACCGAAACTTCAAATAATCATAAAATATTCCTCGGTTATCGGAAAAAATCTTCCGGAACCGTCCTCGAGCTCGAAATCACGTACTCTACAATTTCTGTGAAGACACTCAACTCAAATTCTCGACCGAAAATATAGTCGCGAATAAAGTCGACGAACCACACAATATCGTAAAACTGCGACTATGACCAAATCTCGAGAATCGTGCCGAATACGCAACTGATTCTGATTCGGGTCGTCACAGACACTCACAATTTAAGAGCGTTTTGGGATTTTTTGGACAATTTCTTTCCAAATGGTCGAGCTACTGCCCAGATCTGTATAAAAAGAACTATAGCTAATGACTTCATTGAAGTCGTCGGCTATAGTATAGTCAAACTATACCCAATGACTTTATAGGTCGTCGGGTATAGTTGCATCACCATAGCCGACAACTTAGAGGGTGGTCGTCGGCTATAGTATCATAGTCGATGACTATAGACGTCATCAGGTATAGTTTTGACTATATATACCCGACAATTTAATTGTGTTGTCGGAAAAAAGTGACTTATATACGACGACTTAAACAGTCGTCGGTCTATTTTTTCAAAAATCGTCGGCTATAATACTTATTTTGATAGTGTTTACCGAGAAAGTCGGGAATTGAGCCTCATTTACCCATCGCATGTCCTGGTTGAGAAAACACACTACTTTCTCGGAAGCCTTTTTCTTTTTCTGTTGTCCAAGTCAAGATCAGAAGACAACTTTTCTTGCTTAAATTTCTGAACCATGGTGTATACCTGCACCAGGAAAACACATACATCAAGATCAAAATATATATGAAAGTTGATGATCGTCATAATGATTGGGTGCTTGTATACATATGAAAGTTTCCCTATGTAACCCTGGGCTACTCTAGGCTACAAAATATTTGTGTTCTCACTTCGTGGAAGGAAAATGAATATATATAACCTGATGCGGTAAACAAAACCGGAACAAAAAATAAATTGAAGCCAAGTATCTATCACAAAATCAGTTTCTGCTGTATAAAACAGACGATAAAAGATGGTAAAGACCACTAATATCCAAAACGATACATAAACTGCGGCATTATGGTTTCAAAAACAGCAGTCAGTTCATTACTCAAGAAATTAGGGATATCAGCAAGCTCCAAATATTGAGCCAATTTATATTCAGATAATGTTTTCTTCATTACGACTCCTAAAGCACTAGGTTAGTGAACTCTAAGTCCTCAATACGACTGCTAATGCACTAGGTTAGTGAACTTGAAGTCTACAAATACAAGCTTCAAAGCACATCAAGAGCAGCAATTACAATAAAAATCAAGTTTCTATGCACTACTTATTCTTCAGCGATAACAAGATTCTATTGAATTTTTGTAACAAACAAATGAACACCAGGTTGGATAAGGTTCACAACCTGAAAATAATAATCAAATCAAACATCTGTGTACAAACTAGAGTTTAATTGGCAAACAGTTCATCTAAATACTACAAAAAATTTCCGGAGACAAGCATCAGCACAATGTTTCAGCTTTTGTTTTTTCCCTTTCTCTTGGCTTTAATTTCTTCCCTTTCCCACAGTTTGGAAGTGAGCATATAACCAGTCAAAACCTTTTGTTAAATAACCCAAGTAGCTTTAATCTTTCTACACCCCATTAAAAATATACAGAATTACGGTAATAAGATTAATCAACAATCTTGTCCCCAACATCACAGCAACTGCAAGAATAAGGACAAGGCATCTGGTTCTTTAGGATGGAGCGTTACCCAAGAGAAATACCTAATTCAACATCACATGTGACTATCAATTCCAGCGAGCAAGAATATAAGGCAGTATATCAGATTATCGACTCATAAACTAAGTAAAACGAATGAAGGGATCACAACAGTCCACAGAATAAGGCTAACTTATAAGTACGAGCACAAATTGAAGATCTATTGTGCCCACAAGGCACCACAAGTATTAATAGTATGATACATAGCAAAGCCAATAGCTATTTCATTGCAATCACTCTTTAACTTGACATCAGTAAAATGTGGCGAGGGGGATTTTTCAATCACCTTTCTTACACCAGATGTCAATCCCAAATTTGAAAGAACCTTGGTATTGACACACTTCCAAGGTACAATTTCTTTGCCTTCCTTGCTAACCAGGTACTTCATTCCCCCTTCATGTCAAAGAAAAATGCAAATTACAATGTGAATATACCAGATACACAGAAAATAAACATACCAGATACACAAAGAAAGATAATTTTTTTGGTTTTGGATTATGCCAATGATGATATATTTCATGACACTGAATGCAATTATCAATGGCATGGAGGCTTTGACATGGAGCTGCTTCTCAAATACTTCAAAAAGACGATCGACTAAGTTTACCATTCAGCAGGTTGCGTGTTTCTAAGGTGCAGAAGCTGCAAAAGTCGCCGTAGTAAATATGGCTATAGATATTACCAGTAAAATTACCCTTCCAAAATTCTATATGCCTATAATTTGGTAAGATTTCTACCTACAAAATGAACATCCAAAATGCAGTACAAACTACTAGTATGTAACACATAAATTCTGTGTATTGCTCTTCTGAGATTACTCAAAATTTTAAAATTTCTGCATGATTTTATAGTCATGGATACAATTAAGCTTGAGGCTGGGATAACATCATCTTATAAAGAATGTACGAGAGTATCACAATATCCTAACCATCTTTAATTCAGCATCGTCATCGGCATAGCATGTGAGATCATATATAAGGTCAAAAATTAGAAAGCAGGTAGAGAGAGAGTCAGATCTTTAACACGCCAAAACCAACAATTCCACGAACATCTTCAGTCGAATATGAGAGAAGACGTGAACATATTCTCCCACATGTTCCCTGGAAACACTGTCACAGTTCTTTCTCATCTTCTTCAGCAAATAAGACAGATGGGAACTCCCACAGGCCAGCAAGCAACCCTTCATCCGGCCTTTTTACCAGAAGAAACCAATTTTCCTGTAATGATTCTTCATCTCCCAATATTTCCACGACACTAACAGCAGAAAATTCATGTCTTTGTTTCGCCTTTATCACCTTAACTGGATAATCAGAAACCACCACTGAACTATCATGCCTAGATATTGACCAGTGCACAACATTGCTCAGATATGGGGCATATACCACAGCTTGGACTTGTTGGTGTACATAAAGTTGCACCAAGCTCCATTAGAGCCTGATTGAAGTCCCCAGGCTGGAAAGGGTCAACTAATTGAGCTGCCAGTTTTCTATTTACATAAACATGCAAATAACTTTGTTCAGTGTGGGTCCAAAGTACACATATACACATACTTACACTTCATACTTACCCTATGAAACTATGGAATATTGTAATAAAAACAAAAACAACTCATTATCTCCTTGATTGACTGCTACCGCTAGAACAAACCGAAAAGATACATAATGCCATGTGGCATTATCATTTTATGTCTAAATCAATAAAATGGAAAAGTTTTGGCTCAAAGAAGTTTCACAGATAAAGAGATCCGTACTTTAAGCTGCAGAATGGATTTTTCATCAAGTGGAAAGAATATTATATATTATATTCAAATACCAATAAAGGTTGATCAAGTTCCTACCCCGATAAAGAGCAATGCAAGTGTGACACTGATTATTAGTGTTCTACTATTCACCAGGTGACTAATGAATTGGTAGTTACTCACTTTCCCTTCTTTAAATTCAGTTGTTATAAGCCAGTCTCGACCATTAAATTTCTATGCAACAGTGACTGAACACAAATTCTTTGATCACCAGGAGAACACTTCAGTTACGTTGACATCAATCATCAAATAACTAGTCCTGTCCATAAGCAACAAAACTCACCAGAATTTCTTGACAGTCAAAGAGACTTTCGGATTGGCAGTAATAGCCTTTAGCCGAGCAATCACTCGTATTACATTTCCATCCATCACTGGAACTGCCTGATATAATCACTATTAGAAAATGCACATTCTCGGTTAAACAAATGTCGCAGAAGTTAGTTACCTCTTTCAATGCAATTGAGGCAATGGCTCCAGCTGTATAATCTCCGATTCCTGGGATATTTCGTAGTTGAGAAACTGTTTTGGGAAACTGAAAACCTGCTGCAACAATCTTCATAGCTCCCTATACCTCTTCAAAAGCAACAAATCACAAAATAAACGAACACTAGTATACGGAAAAATTCCAAAAACATGAAAGAGGATAGTGAGCAAAGGGAAAAAGCACCTCTAAGAGAAACCGCGCTCGTGGATAGTATCGCAAACCAGTCAACATTTCATTCATCTTCTGCACATAAACATCCATTCACTACCAGCACAAACACTATAGCCGACGACATGACCTGTCCCCTTAATTCGTCAGCTATGGCTATAGCCGGCGAGAAGTCGTCGGATATAAGCTCGTTGGTAATTGATTGTCGGCAATACTATAGCCGACAACAAGATAGGGTTGTCATCAGTTATAGTATGGAGCATAGCCAACGAGATCAGGTCGTCGGCTATAGTTCCATACTACAACCGACAACAAAGTCGTCGGCCATACCTCCTCCCCTGGTCAAATTGGTTGACTATGGAGGGAACTATATAGCCGATGATACGTATGTATGTCGTCAGCTATAGTGTGTGATATTTTAATTTTTTTTTACAGATTCTGGGTTTCATCCCAGAACCTGCATTTCCAAAAAGCACCAATATTGTTCACATTTAAAATCCAAAAATATTGAAACTATATACGTAAATAAAATAAAAAACCGAAATCGTTCAAATCTATATATATATGCGTACTACGGATACTACAGGTTTCCTAAGTAAATGTGGTCAAACGGATCGCTATTGTCTCCTTGGTCCTGGTCCGACGTTTACTGTTGTGGCTCTGGCGGCGGCTGCGGTTGCGGTTGTGATGCACTGAAAATGGACGGGGGAGCTATTTGGATTCCAGATTCTTGAAACTGTGCATAACAGTGATGCATCTATATCTCCATCATCTCTTGCTTCTTGGCCAACAGATTCTGCTCCACGGCTCCCACCTCCTGCTCGGCGGCTCTCGCCCGCTCCAGCTCCTCCATCTGTAGCCATTGAGATTTCATCTCCATCGCTTGCCTCTAAAGCTACTCCTGTAGCTCATTAGTCCTCAAAGATCTCGATCTGCGAGAGTATTCAAGAGTTTTCTTCAGCAGCCCTTGACCCCACTTTCCGAGTCCCATGCAGTAGAAAGTGTTTTTCCCTGGAGGGATCGCGGCTGCCATGATCCTGTCCGCTATGATCAAATCAGATTGATCAATCTGATCAGTCGGGAGTTCCGCATCGGAGGTGTTGGGATAGCGCTATCTCGCCACTTGAGTCAACACTTCCGGAATCACCTCCTGAACTCTCGCCTAATTGACAAAGAAAAATGAAATGTTAATTACTGTAAACAATAAAAAAAATTAGAAATATGTTTATTTTGTTATAAGGACACTTACAGCATCTTCGGGGGACTGCGGACACTACAAGAAAACATCACTTAGACCACGGAAACGTAATTGTTCCGTGGTCCAAGTGGCACTTGGACGACGGAGAAGTCTCCGTCGTCCAGGTTCCCACCTGGACAACGGATCGACACGCCGTTGTCCGAGTAACGTCCACTTAGACGACGTACCGACACGTCCGTCGTCTAATGAAAGGACCCAACCCCGATTCAGTTACCTAAATCGGAATCGAACCCCTTCTGAAAATACGAACCAACAAAAATTTTCAAAATTTCGGCAGAGTTTCGTTACTAACGTGGAATTGCATAAACCTGCATCATGAAAATAACAATTCGTCCTATGCCACAAAAGCCAAACCGTGGGCACCAATCCCCTCCGGATTTCTCAACATCAATACATGAATCATAAACAGTAAATAGTACTGTAGTATATATATATATTCGAGAAAATCTGTATAAACAAGTATCAGAATGTATCAGAGCGACCTCTAAAGTAAAACATATACAATATACACATCAGTAGGCGAAACAAGAACCTACTGGAAAGCACAGGTAACTCTGATCACTAGCCTCCAAACCGCGACGTGAAAACACCAAACCTGAACTGCAAACTGGGCACGGAAACCGAAAAACCCAGGGGAAAGACATGAAACTCGTTAGAGTGAGTGGACAAAAATAAATGTCTTTCACCAAATAAAATATACGTATAAAATCATATGCGAGTCGAAAGTAATAATAATCAAATGGTACACGAGGGAGACTCTAACTCCTCACGCGTCCGAGTACACAAGGGAGACTCTAACTCCTCACGCATACAAGTACGAGGGAGACTCTAACTCCTCACGTACATAAACACGAGGGAGACTCTAACTCCTCACGCGTACAGAGCATGTGTATAAATCACACGGGGCCACTCGTGGCCATATAACAACATATAAATATAATCGTATAACACATGCTCGTAATAAACATAATTTCATATAAAATCTCATGCTCGTAAAACCATAATCATACTGCATACTCAAATTCGTAAAACGTATATAAAGGACTCGCAATAATTCCGTGAAAATAAACTGTCCACTCACAGACTCGCGTAACGCGCACTCGCGCTAAACTCGTGGTCCGGCGGAAGATCCCTCGCCTGAAGCACGATCACGATCCAGATCTCGATCTCGATCTCCTGAATATATTCATAAAACAAAACGGATCAAAATCATAGTCCACAACCCTGTACTGAATCACGGAAACCAACCGTTTCCGGAAATATGCAATGCAGTACAAAATAATTAACGAAATTTCCGAAATCCCCACTCGAAACCTCGACTGAAAATCGGCTAACCAAATCAACCCGAAAACCTCTGGACGATAATCAGGGCACGATTACGAGAAAAATGACATTAAGAACGTCGAAATCCAAAAAGTCAACTTTTGGCCGGAGCTCCGTCGTTGATCGCCGCCGGCGGCGGCGGCGCGCCGTCAACCGTGGAGTTTCACTGCGAAACTTTCCAGAATTGAAGACGATCACAAGGCAAATGACTTACTCTACTACCCCGAAGGCCAAAACCCACCAGAAGTCCTCCAAATTCCCCCGAAACCGATCGAAAATCCAACTCCGGTGACCCAATCGACCTCTAATGTATCAGGAATGAATGTGTGTAGCAAATGATGACAGTCTAAATGATATGAATGAATGTGTAGCGCCTGGATCAAGCAATGCAAGTACAGGAATACCAAAAACATGTAACGTACCAATAACGACCTCCGGTGATGCTCTGCCCTCACGTAGAGTCATAGCATGAACCCTCGCCTGTCCGGCTGGTCGTCCTCGCTGGGGCTGTCCCTGCTGTCTGCCATGTCCTGCAAACTGTGCTGGACGAACTCCCGAAGTGGCACCTCGCTCTCTTCCGGAACTCTGGGCCGCCTGTCCATCAACACTATACAACTGAGGACACTCCCTCGAAAAGTGACCCACCTGGCCACAACGATAACAAGCAGCAGGACCCCGCTGACATGGGCCCAAATGATATCTGTTGAAGAGGTTGCACAAAGGGTAGTCACTCGGAATAGGGAATGTGCCACTAGTACGCCGAGGATAACTAGAACTGCTGGAACCTCCACTATCCTGTGGTCGCTGCGGTCGATCTCTCCTCCATATCGGTCTCCGCCTCGGTGCACTAACTGATGGGCGATATGCTCCACCGCCTGAGGATGACGCTGAACCGGAAGTATCAGAACTCTGCCTCTTTGAAGGCCCCTGACTCGGTCCACCTTCCTCAAATCGCCTCGGCTGGTACTCCTGCTCAATGTCCTCGCCTCAGAGTGCAGCATTGATAAACTCATCAAAGTTGTTCCGAGGCATTGTAGTCAGTGTCGCCTTGATGTTCAGATTCAATCCTAGCTCAAATCTACGACACTTGGCTTCTTCTGTAGCCACCATATCCCGCGCAAAATGAGACAAACGGGTAAACCGATCCCGATACTCAAGTACAGACAAACTGCCCTGCCTCAAGTTCGTAAACTCCTCATACTTGCGCTGCCGGGTAGCCTGATTAAAGTACCTCCGCATGAATAGATCACGAAACAATGTCCACGGAGTGTCAGCTGGAACTCTGTCGGTGCTAACCCACCAAAAGTATGCATCACTCTCAAGTAAACCAACTGCGGCCACTGTCATCTGCTCAGGAGTAAACTGCAGACGCTCACCAACACGTTCAATATGAACCAACCATGCCTCGCATATCTCTGGATCAACTGAACCCGAAAACACAGTAGCACCCGCAGTGCGAGCCTTGACCACAGGGTCAAAACGCTCTTCCAAACGCAGCACTTGCATCAGCAAGTCGCGCGTTCGGCGATCCTTATCAGGATCATCATCCCGGTCAACACGGGGACCATGTCGAGGAGGCATCCTACTGATACAAGACAAGCATTAGGTACAAACAGAAAGAACGTAATAATGAAACCGCAGATATTTGAGGACACACAACACCCAAAGTATTGATGAGTACCGCTGGCCAGTCGGGTCATCACTCCAGTCATGCTGTATCAACTCAAATACCCTAAGCGTCACAACTACAAGAGTCTACAGAATCTGACAACCTAATGCTCTGATACCAAGCTGAAAATCGAACCCCTTCTGAAAATACGAACCAACAAAAATTTTTAAAATTTCGGCAGAGTTTCGTTACTAACGTGGAATTGCATAAACCTGCACCCTGAAAATAACAATTCGTCCTATGCCACAAAAGCCAAACCGTGGGCACCAATCCCATCCGGATTTCTCAACATCAATACATGAATCATAAACAGTAAACAGTACTGTAGTGTATATATATATATATTCGAGAAAATCCGTATAAACAAGTATCAGAATGTATCAGAGCGACCTCTAATGTAAAACATATACAATATACACATCAGTAGGCGAAACAAGAACCTACTGGAAAGCACAGGTAACTCTTATCACTAGCCTCCAAACCGCGACGTGAAAACACCAAACCTGAACTGCAAACTGGGCACGGAAACCGAAAAGCCCAGGGGAAAGACATGAAACTCGTTAGAGTGAGTGGACAAAAATAAATGTCTTTCACCAAATAAAATATACGTATAAAATCATATGCGAGTCGAAAGTAATAATAATGAAATGGTACACGAGGGAGACTCTAACTCCTCACGCGTTCGAGTACACGGGGGAGACTCTAACTCCTCACGCATACAAGTACGAGGGAGACTCTAACTCCTCACGTACATAAAAACAAGGGAGACTCTAACTCCTCACGCGTACAGAGCATGTGTATAAATCACACGGGGCCACTCGTGGACATATAACAACATATAAATATAATCGTATAACACATGCTCGTAATAAACATAATTTCGTATAAAATCTCATGCTCGTAAAACCATAATCATACTGCATACTCAAATTCGTAAAACGTATATAAAGGACTCGCAATAATTCCGTGAAAATAAGCTGTCCACTCACAGACTCGCGTAACGCGCACTCGCGCTAAACTCGTGGTCTGGCGGAAGATCCCTCGCCTGAAGCACGATCACGATCCAGATCTCGATCTCGATCTCCTAAATAAATTCACAAAACACAACGGATCAAAATCATAGTCCACAACCCTGTACTGAATCACGGAAACCAACCGTTTCCGGAAATATGGAATGCAGTACAAAATAATTAACGAAATTTCCAAAATCCCCACTCGAAACCTCGACTGAAAATCGGCTAACCAAATCAACCCGAAAACTTCTGGACGATAATCAGGGTGCGATTACGAGAAAAATGACATTAAGAACGTCGAAATCCAAAAAGTCAACTTTTGGCCGGAGCTCCGCTGTTGACCGCCGCCGCCGGCGGCGGCGCGCCGTCAACCGTGGAGTTTCACGGCGAAACTTTCCAGAATTGAAGACCATCACAAGGTGAATCACTTACTCTACTACCCCGAAGGCCAAAACCTACCGGAAGTCCTCCAAATTCCCCCGAAACCGATCGAAAATCCAACTCCGGTGACCCAATCGGGTTCACCGGAAAACCCATTTTCAGTTCAATTAAAACACATAGGGAGCAACCTAGAGGCAAGGGAAGGCAAAGCCCTCACACCCCCACCACCAAGACTCGCCGGAACACCGTGAACCACCACCGTCGAAATCCAAGTACATAACCCGATTCGGGTTCAACCAAAACAGCTTCAATTTCACTCAAACCAATTACCAACCAACTCGAAATCACTCAAGGAAGCGAACCAAACCTTCCACTTGATTGGAGGTGGCCGGAATCTACTACAACATTTTTACCCATTGCCGGCGACTTTTATGTCGCCGGCAATGTTTTTGACATTACCGGCGATTTTTGCCGGAAAAATCGCCGGTAATGTCTTTTTTTTTTTTTTTACATTACCGGCGATTTTTGTCGCCGGTAATGTCCGTCGCCGGCAATGCCTCGATGGTAATGTAAAAAAAAAAAAAAAAAAAAGACATTACCGGCGACATAATTAATGTCGCCGATAATGTCTTTTTTTTTTTTTTTTTTTTTTTACATTACCGGCGACATAAATGTATGTCGCCGGTAATGTCGTTTTTTTTTTTTTTTTTTTTACATTACCATCGAGGCATTGCCGGCGACGGACATTACCGGCGATTTTTTGTCGCCGGTAATGTAAAAAAAAAAAAAAAAAGACATTACCGGCGATTTTTCCGGCAAAAATCGCCGGTAATGTCCAAAAACATTGCCGGCGACTTAAAAGTCGCCGGCAATGGGTAAAAATGTTGTAGTATAGCTAGGTCGTCGGACGGCAAGCCCAATCGGGAAACTCTCCCCCCACGGGTCAATGGTCAACTTTCTAAAAATGGAAAGTCAACTCTGGTCAATGCCCGAAATGAAATTCTCGACTATTTCTCGACTATTCCGATATTTATACTCGAGCCTCGGGTCAATTGACGGTCCAAAATGAATATACGAAATGATTCGGATAAGCTCGAAACAATCGGATAAACTCGTTGGATACCGAAACTTCAAATAATCATAAAATATTCCTCGGTTTTCGAAAAAATCTTCCGGAACCGCCCACGAGCTCGAAATCACGTACTCTATCATTTTCGTGAAGACACTCAACTCAAATTCTCGACCGAAAACATAGTCGCGAATCGAATCGGCAAACCACATATACAACATAAAACTGCGACTAAGCAGAATCTCGAGAATCGTGCCGAATACGCAACAAATTCTGGTTCGGGTCGTCACATCTAAGTGAAGCATTATATAAGCCAGATGCCAAACTCTCTTCCTCTCCCAGGAAAGTTTAAAGATCGAAGGAGAAGGAGAAGGATCTCCGCTGACTAGCTAGCTAGCTTAACTGATATCGAGAAGGCCAGCGCGCAGCTAGCTAGGTACGTACGCAGTTATAATTTGCTTAATATATATTTAGTTAAAACGTGCATACATGCATGGATGTTAGCTACACATATTAAATTACGTAATTGATGGATGTAGATCGAGTACGTATAATTAAGCGTAAATTAATGGACTAATATATATGTAATAATTAATTAATTATAATATTTTGTAGCAGTATGGACAAGAGTTAGATGAAGTTGAAGAATAGATGTGATGTCCGGTATATGAATGGAATTAGCGAATTTGTGAATTTTGCGATAGAACATGGTCAAGGAAAGAAGCGTTTCAGGTGTCCGTGCCAGAAATGTCTTAATTGTCAGTATGTGGAGGTTAATGTTATATTGCAACACCTGTACGAAAATGGTATGATGTGGAGTTACACTACATGGAGCGAGCATGGTGAAGCAGTAGAGTTCAGCTTAGCAGACTTCAGCTCAGGGTACAGTTACCAGGGTGCCTCATCCAGCGGCAGTGGTGCCGGACCCCCAGCTTGCAACCCAACTGCAGATTTGGTCCATGATGCGTTTCCGAGATTTAGTCATGGTGGACACCAACACCAAGACGGAGGTAACAGTACCACTCATGAGCATGATGACACATTCCCCGCTGCTAGCTTGGCCACTGACACTAGTGAGATGGATAAGTACAACCGGATGCTACTTGAAGCGCAGACCCCAGTGTTCCCTGGATGTCGAGAGAATGTGTTGCAATATGTGATGGAGCAAATGAAGATAAAAGTGAAGCACAAAATGTCAGTGAGTGCTTTTGACGAAATTCAGGAGCAAATATGTAAGTTGCTTCCTGATGATCACAATCTTCCTAAATCTGATTATATGGTTAGAAATATCTTGAGCAGCCTCGGCCTAAAGTACAGGATAATTGACGCATGTCCGAATGATTGTGTGCTATTTTACAAAGAGTATAAAGATTTGGACTATTGTCCCGTATGTGGCCAGTGCAGATTCCAGGTGAATAGGAAGAGTTCGAAAAAGAGAATTCCTGTGAAAGTTGTTCGATATTTTCCCTTGATTCCCAGATTGCAGCGCCTGTACATGTCTCTACACACAGCAGAGGCGATGCGATGGTACGCAGAAAAGTGAATAGATGACGATGTCCTGCGACATGCCACGGATGGGGAGGGTTTCAAACATTTCGACAAAGAATTTGGAGACTTTGCTGCAGAGGTTAGAAATGTTAGACTCGGCCTATCTACAGACGGATTCAATCCTTGGGGAAGTAATAGCTCCGCCGTCAGCACTTGTCCAGTTATTCTGATACCGTACAACTTGCCTCCGTGGATGTGCATGAACAAGGAATTTAATTTCCTTACTGTACTAATTCCAGGTCCTAAATCTCCAGGGAAGTGCTTAGATGTCTACCTCAGACCTTTGATCGACGAGCTGAAACTGTTGTGGGAAAATGGAGTCCCAACTTATGACAAATTCACTGACACGATGTTCACGATGAGGGCTGCCGTAATGTGGACGATCAGCGATTTTCCAGCGTATGGGATGTTGGCAGCCTGCAAGACAAAATGATATAATGGATGTCCTATATGTTTGGACGACGTGAACTCTAGTTGGCACGCGAGGAAGGTGTGTTACTTGGGTCACCGTAGATGGCTTCCTCACGACCACCCCTGGCGACAGGATGAAGCTCATTTTGACGGGACGGTAGAGAACAATCCTAAACCCCGTAGTTGGTCGGGCGAAGAGATTTTAGAGAGGTTGAGCTATTTCGACTTTGGTGTGTTGACCAATGACGCAGATGTAAAGAAATGCAATCCAATTCCTCCACATGATCTCAGCTATTGGCATCACAAGAGTATATTCTTTGAACTCCCATACTGGTCGAAGTTGAAGCTGAGGAACAACTTGGACGCGATGCACATAGAAAAGAATGTGTGCGACAGCGTGGTGGGAACAATTCTCGGTATTAAGTTCAAGACTAAAGATACTCCCAAAGCGCGCAAAGATCTGGAATCAATGAATCTACGTCGTCCCTTATGGTTGAGGAATGATAGGAAACGAGTGTACAACAAGATGCCAGCTGCACCTTACACAGTGAAGCCGACACTTAGACGTTCTGTATTTCACTGGTTTAAGGGCGTTCGTTATCCAGCTACGTATGCAGCTACTATAACTGGGGCAGTGGACGAGGTGCAACACAAGTTTGTTGGTCTAAAGACACATGACTATCATATTATGCTGCAACGTCTAATTCCAGTGGTAATTCGACCATATTTTCCTCGCGACGTCGTAGAACCAATAGTGGCATTGTGCAGATTATGGCAGAGGTTGTGCGCCAGAGAATTAAAGAAGTCAGATGTTGTGGAATTGCAACAACAAATTGTGCACATCATTTGCAAACTAGAGAGGATTTTTCCCCCTGCTTTCTTTGACATCATGATTCACCTAATGATCCACCTGCCCGAGCAGGTGTTCATTTCTGGTCCGGTCCAGTACACTTGGATGTATCCTCAAGAAAGGTACGTACAACTAATTAATTATACAGGTTTTTCGATTCATAATTTGTTCCACTGGAGATTACTAGCTAGCTATATGTACTTATTCTTATTGTACGTTTGATTTTGTAGACAACTTGGACAGTATAAGTCATTCGTCAAAAACAGGTCGGCCCCGGATGACTCCATAGCAGAAACATACCTAATGCATGAGTGTGTTACTTACTGCAACAGGTACCTCAAAGATCCACCACCTCCCACTGCCTCCGATCCCAGTGCCCGCATCAATATTTCTATCGTCACCAATGTCGTCCGACCGTTTAGAGGAGTATTAAAGGAATCGTTAACACGGGAAGAACTTATTGAGGCACATTGGGTAGTGTTGCGAGACTGTGACGAAGTTGAGCCGTACATGATGTCATACAGGGAGAGGCTTCAGGCGTTAAATCAAAACAAGAGTTCGGCGTGGATTGAGAAAATGGTTAAGAAGAAGTTTCCCGATTATTTATTCCAATAGGTACGTACGTACGAAGAGTTCAGTATTTAGTAATTTATATACATATCGATCATGTTTGTAGAAAGTAAACCCTTATATTTGCCCATTTTCGCATATGATTGATCTGCAAAAATCTGAAATCCACGGGGGGTGGTGGTCATGGCCAAAGCACTTGCTAGCAGGGAAGCCGATTAAACACTATATTTATCCCGGATGTTTTGTGAACGGTGTAAAGTTCCATTCATTGGCCCGTGATGAAGGAAGAAGAACACAAAACAGTGGGGTAGCGGTTGGGAAAGACAATGATCTATATTACGGGGCTATTGTAAATGTGGTTCAGCTATGTTACAATGATCTATTCAAGTGCAGATGGTTCAAGCGTACAAAGGAAGACCTGGGACTATTATCAGTCGATACAAACTCAAGCTGGTATGAGGATGAGCCTTTCGCTCTCGCCACCTTAGTTAGGCAGGTGTTCTATCTCGACGATCCGAAAGCCGGTGAAGGGTGGAAAATAGTGAACCATATCTCTCATCGAGGAATATGGAATACAGAGACAAAGGGACACCGGCGACTGAAGATGCTGCTGAACCAGAAAGAGACATTCCTGCCTATCAAGAGCCTAATATTTCTATCATCCGCTCCGATATAATGGACCTGGTTCAAGATGGTGAACGGTTACCCATGCCTGATGGTTGTACAGATCTAACTGAAGATGAGATTATCGATGCCATTAATGAGGTAGATGAAGAAGACGAGCAGGATGAGGACGCAGACGAGGACTCAGGTTATTCGTCGGACGATGTTGAGTATGATGAGGAGGATGAGCAATCGGATACCGGGGACGAGGACGATGACGATTATGATGAAGACTACTTAACTAAGACGAGAAAAATTAATTGGTAAATAATTTATGTAATTATTGTAATATATGATGCATCATCGATCAATAATTAATATAAATATTATAAGGAGGAGAATGTATATATGTACGTAGATCTTAATATTTTTGTACTTAATTAATTAATTACACGCGTCCATGCTCGATCAGATTGGATCGACCGACGTACGTAAATTAAATTTAATTAATTAATTAATCCAAATTATATATATATCCTGAACAACGGAGAAATTAATTCCAGGTTTCGCCTTTTGGGTATTTTGGGCTTTGGATAGTCAAAAAGGTGAAAGCTTTCTATTATGTCCAAGAAGCTTCCTCAAGAAGCTTTCGTTCGTTTAATTGTTTTTAAATAATATTTATGTGTAAATTGGATTATGGGTCCCTATGATTATTGCGAGAGATGAATGAAATAAATGTTTAAAAAATTATACTATATTATTATTCTATGCATGATTGATTATGTCATGTGATAATATTATTGTGAACACGAACTACGTATATGTTGTTTTAATTACGGCGTTAGATCTACATATCATGCCAGAAGGAAAGTTCATACATAAATACCTTGAGCTATCTCCCTAAACCCTAAACCCTAAACGTCGCAGATCGGATCGATCGATAATTTTTTTAATTATCGACTTGAATCAGAATAATTGAACGGACACACAAATGACCTTGGACACCCTAAACCCTAAACAGTAGGCCCCTAACCCCTGAATTCAGGGTCTCTGCACCTGGACGACGGAGAAGCTCATCTCCGTCGTCCAGGTGTAGATTTTGTAATTTTTTCTAAGACAACGAACATCTAGAACATCTTCCAATGCATATTCTTTTCGTCAAGACTTTAGAGTAAACAATTCTTGGTGTGTGAGCTTCGACGGTTCGAAAATCGGAGTTGCGAAACGTCTTGTATCCACGTTTCCGGTTTGTGAAATTCTCGATTTTGCGGTTGACTGTGCCGATGAAACCCTTCACGAACTTATTATTTTCTGAAAATTATTGTAATTATATATTATGTTATGGCGAACGTATCCAACGGTTGTTTTGTCCAAATTCAATTTCGTTTATACTCTAGTACAAATGAGCCTATACTTAATAACACTTAAGTCGTAAAGATTAGTAGATACTTAACAAGTTTAAAGACGTAAAATTATATTCGTCGTTTCAAATTTAACTATTTATATATACGATGCGTTCATCGATATTTTACGACTATTTCATTCGAATGACAGATCGCCAAATTCATTGCGAATTAATTTTTAAATTTTTTTAACGTAATTTTCACCTGGACGACGGAGATGGTCATTCTCTGTCGTCCAAGTCCAAAAAACATGGCGGTTGATTATAATTTTTAATTTTTTTTCATGTAAATTGCACTTGGACGACGGAGATGGTCATTCTCCGTCGTCCAAGTTGAAAATATGGCGGTTCGTTTTGCAGCCTTAATTTTCGGCGCCGCTTCAAATTTCACTTAGACGATGGAGAATCAATTCTCCGTCGTGAATCAATTCTCCGTCGTCAAAGTTCAAAATTATGGCGGTTCGAAACGTCCCGCCGATTAATTGGGCACCGTTTCAAAATTTTGAAACGGTCACTTAGACGACGGAAAAGCGCGTTTCCGTCGTCCAAGTCCACTTAGACGACGGAAAACATGGCTCCGTCGTCTAGGTAAACGCCTATTTATAGAACAGGAACCCCCCCCCCCTTTTCTCATTCCATCTCCTCTCATCTCCTCCTCTCCTCTCCTCCGGCCTTCCTCCTCCAGCGACGCTCCGGCGACTTAAATTCCGGCGTGGTTTCCCCTCTCCGAGCACTCTACTCCGGCGATATTCCGGCGGTTATCCGGCAATGTAATAATTCTATTTTTTAATTAATTAACATTATTTTTATTTAAGTAATTATTTAATTGATAAATAGTTTTAAATAATTAGTAATTATAATAATTATTTAGTTGTTATATATAATAGTTGTAATTATAATAATTATTTAGTTGTTATTATTAATAATTAGTAATTATAATAATTATTTAGATGTTATTATTAATAAGTAAATAATAATTAATAGTTGTAATTATAATAATTAGTAATTATAATAGTTTTAAATAATTAGTAATTATAATAATTAGTAATTAATAATTATTATTATTAGTATTTTTGAATTTTGAATTATTGTTATTAATAATTAATTATATTCGTAAATGAATAATTATTATTAAATGCATGATAAATAATAAGTCATTATTTTCATTATTTATTATTTTAATTAATAGTATAATTTGTGATTATTATTGCATGTAATTAAAAATTATTAATTGATAATTATGTGTATTTTCTAGTAAATTGCATGGTAGTACGTCTTTGATTTAAATTTAGTACATAAGCTTGGTTTATTAAGTCGCACTCTTTGGAATAGATGGCGCCTCTTTTCCTAGCTTATCTCCCTAACCCCTCGTGATGTGTGGATTTTATCACCGCACACCATAACCTAAGTGAAGTTATGGACACGAGGTTGAGGGCGGAGTTTGCAAAGGACTTAAGGGAGTGTAAATTTTTGAAAAATTGGCCGAATGTCGGACATGGTGTCTAGAAACGGGTTATGACTGGTGACAGGTTTTGGATCTAAGAAAGACGACACCAATAGAGTATATACCATTCATTTGGTTAGCCTCAGGGTGTTTTGTCGAAATTAGTCCTGCCTCTCGCGTTATCTCTATCCCTAACTGGCCATGCTTTTCGATTGAACCAAGGCTGATTAATTGAAAATTTACACTTTATCGCGCGGGTCGTACGTCCATTGAATGACCCAAAAAGCCAAGCTAGTGTACTCTATTTAAATCTTAGCCGCACTTAATTAGTGTAAATTTTTTTATATAATTATTATGGTAATCAGGTATTTTAACAACGTAATCCTAGGTTTAAATGGCTCCCTCCGGCAAGAAAAAAGCCCAACAGGAGGCAGAAGATGCTATGCTCCGCCGCTTGGCGAACCAAGTCGGTTGGGTTGAACAGGAGGGCAACGACGCCCTCAATCCGGACCATTCATCTGGTCCGTCGGTAGCGCCCTCTAGGGAAATTCCCGCTCCCCCATTTATCTCGAGCGGTGATGACGACCCATATTTAAGTCCGACGCCCGGTACCGATTCAACAGCAAGTACTCAGGCATCCTCGACCTCCGAATCTATCATGTACAGCGCCCAGCGTAAGCAAAGGAGGGCCCCGACTGACCCGGAACCGAAAAGGACTCGCGGTCTCGGTAAAGGCGACAAAGCGGAGAAAATTTGCAAGGCGACCGGGAAAAAGATCGAGTTGCCCTACGACGAATTCACCGGTGGCCCTCCCACAGCTCAGCTAGCAAGTCTCTCGGCGCATAGCATAGGGTCAATCCTTCGTAGTCGGGTTCGTCTCACTGCCCCTACTTGGAAGGAGGTGCCGGATGATGAGAAGGCGAAACTCTTTAAAGAACTTTCGGTACGTAATACGTACAATTTTAGTTATTATATAATATTGTTAATATTAGTTATAATTTCATAATATATACTATTATAATTTTCTATTTATTTCTGATAGGAACCATTTGAGGTGGATCCGACACCGGCGATGTTGAGGCATATCAACCAAACCGTCAACTCCATCTACCATGATTGGAAGTACAGGCTCCATCAGTACTTCGAAAATATCGGCCCCCGTGCCTACCCTCGTAGAGCTGCGTGGGGATAGAGAAGATGAGTGGCAATGGTTGTGTAACCACTTTCAAGATGAAGAATTTAAGGTGTTTACTTTTTTTATTTCAATTAAGATAATTGAATTATTTTAATTTTAGTTACTTATTAATTTTTTAATGATTTAATTATGTTGTCTAACAGAAATTCTCCGAAGTCAACAAAGCCAACCGGGGGAAGAAGGACAAACACCATACTTCCGGCGCCAAGCAACTCATTCAAATAGTCAAGGAGCACAAGAATAAGGGCTCCAAACACCCTTATCTCGATGCTAGCATAAGCGCGTACGTGACGCCTGGGCTCGAAAATGAAGCGAGTCAATACGGCGTAAGTGATATATATATATATGTGCTTTTAATTGTAGTAATTATTATTTAAATATTATTTCATTATAATTTTTTAATTATTCTTTTGTAGGCAAGGGTGGTAGAGCGTGCGCAGGAAGAATTGGCTAACACTCAGCTTGCGTTCCCAGATTTGCCGCCGGAAGACCTGCCTCCTCTATCCATGGAGAGTCAAATTGCAATCGCGGATGAGGTCTACGGTCGTAGAGCTGGAAAAGAGGTTAGGGGGTTCGGACCTAAGGTGGTTCGAGATTTGTCGACGACCTCCGACTCATCATCTACGGGAGGTTCGGGGCGGAGATGTACTCAGGCTGCGGCCGTCGAAGCAGCCATTCAAGAGGCTCGACTCGCACGAGAGGAAAATCAATCCATGCGTCAAAGACTTGATGAGCAACAAGCACAAATAACCCAACTCATCGCCCTCATGCAACAAGCTCGAGGAGAATGTCAACGTCCTCCGAACCCATACCCCGACGACGACGACCCGGCTGGAGGCGGGGGACTCGGCGGCGCATCTCCTCCTCCAGTGTTTTAGCCTGTAGTTTATTATATCGTTTCTTTCCGCATTCCGAACAATATTTTAATTTTTATGCGTTTTTCGATTATGTATGTACAATTTAATTTTATTATTTAATTAAGTAATTACAAATTTAATTTATTTAATTAATTTTAACATTTTTCATTATTTAAATTCAATTAATAATAAATTAAATTATTAATATTTAATAACAATATAATTTTTAAAAAAAAATTAAATAACCACTTGGACGACGGAGATGAAATTCTCCGTCATCCAAGTGTTTACTTGGACCGCGGAAAATATCCGTGGTCCAAGTGCACTTGGACGAGGGAGATTAAATTCTCCGTCGTCCAAGTGCCTGGACGACAGCACTTGGAGCACGGAACCTGAAGGACGGAGCCTCCGTCGTCTAAGTACTTAGACGACGGAAAAACGCACTTAGACGACGGAAATGCTCCGCGGTCTAAGTGCGTTTTTCTTGTAGTGGGATATGCGTGCTGCATCGTATAGACAAGCGGAGGGACTTCTGGGTGGTTGGCCGCCTCCTCGATCCAACCATATTATGATCTGGAACCGACATGATGATTTTTTATGTTTTTGGCCCGGTTCCTTGTGTTGACTTCAGAAATAATCTGCTCGATTAATCCAACATCAAAAAAATATTAGCCAAATAATTTGGGGGAAGTACGATAAAACAAAAATTTAATCGATCGAAGGTTACGTACCTTCAATCTCGGGTTGTTGAAGTGAACCACAAGCCATCGCCACTCGTACTCCCTATAAAGAAACTCGCTAGGGGTACCCAAACGATCGTCGCCGTACTTTTTTCAATGTTTATTCAGCTCGGTCTTCCACTCATTGTACTTATATTAATAAAACACAAATGTTAGTAACTTACAACATTTTATGAACATAATCAAAACAAACAAAAAAATCTAAACAAATGAATCACGTAACCTGCTCCCTTGCACTTCATTCGTCCACGTGGGTCTAATGTCGTTGTCCACGCGGAACCACCTCTGTAATGCATATATATATAAATATTAAAAATTTATATAGAAAAGATACATAATGAATATACAATTCTACTAACCGACAACACATTATTCAGCTCATTTTTTACGGATTGCGGCACCGAATTCCAATCCGGCCACAACATTGGGACTCTATCCCGTATGATGCTGCCCGCCATCCCTTCGTACTGTCGAGTGACCTTTCCCTCGATCACCTTGCCTCCATCTTCGGTCTGAATCATAACTTGGCCACCACCTGTACCCCGAATCGCATCGTCCAGTAACTTGTCGACGATAGGGCCTCTGGTCCTCGTCTGTTTGTCACCGGTCACGATCGCGCCTATCAGATTTGTAGACGATTTTTTAAACATCAACACCTAATTGAATTTAAATATTACTAAGTAAAAAGATATCACAAATTAATATTTACCTGATTCGTCGGTGCATTGTCCTGGAATCCTCGCACTCCAGAGAGGTTACGGGAAGGGTACATACGCGTATGCCTGGTCCGACGTAATGAACCCTAGCTGTCCTGGAACAGGCATTCCCGTGGGATCAACGAGGGGTATTGTCGAGATTTCCAAGGGTAAGAATAGGGTAGACGGTGGGCATAGTCGTATCCCGGCCGAGGACTGAGTCGATCCACCAGCCTCCTTAGAAGAATGAGGAGTCCGGTCGGTGGATGGGGAAAGCTCCGACCGATGAATGTCCGGCATTCGGACAGAGGATTGAGTCGCACTATCCATTGAAGGCGTGCGACTGTCCTCATAAAGCCTCCTCGCGTTGGAGGGTCGGCGAGGCTCGACCTATTGCTGCTAAGCTTGTCCCTGACCTATAAGTGCACGGTGCAAAGAGGTGGGATGACCGTTGTAAGTGTTGTTGATACTGGCGGATCTAGATGCGGACTGACTTCCGCTGCCCTCATCCCCACGTCTTGATCTCCTTCTCGACCCCCCCCCCCCTTGCGAAGCACCGCTGTTCAACAAATTCATCGTTTCTATAAAATTAGTGTAACATACTCAATTTTATATAATTTTTAAAATTTATGTACCAAAATTAAAATTAATTCACATTAATCTACCAAATTCCACATATATTAATTCACATTTTTCTATATTAACTCACAATAATTCCACAAATTACAACAAAATTCAAATTAATTCATATATATTAATCTACCAAATTCTAAATTAATTCACATAAATCTAGAATAAATAAATTAATTCACATAAATCTAGAATAATAAAAATTAATTCACATAATTAAATTAATTCCCATTAGTCAAATTAATTCACATTATTAAATTAATTCATATTAATCTCATAAATTACTAAAAATCAAAATTAATTATTAATCTACCAATTTAATTCATGTTAATCACCAAATATTATTCAAATTAATTCATATATATATGCTCATAATAATAGTCAAAAAATTCATAAAAATTTCAGTAAATTACAAAAATTCATAAAAATTCCATTATATTCCAAAAATTTCATTATATATTTCTTCATATAAAATTCCATTAAATTACAAAAATTCAAAAAAATTCCATTATATTCCAAAAATTCCTAATCCAACAATCTCATATATATATATATATTCATAATCCAATAATATCCAATACTCCAACAATAATTCGAAAAATCAACAAAATTCAACAATAATCCAATATATATTCACACAACTCATCCAAACATCCACATTATCAACAAACTAAACATAAACTGAACCTAAATAAAATAAAAAAATCAAATTTGGGAATTTAGGAATTTAGGGAGAGGAATTAAACCTGTTTTTGGGTTGTAGAAGGACGACGACAGCTCTAATGGTGGCTACGATGAACGACGGCGGCGCTGCTTCAACAAAGATGGACCGGACCTGCTACAACTTCTCGGACAGTTTGTAAAAAAGAAGGGGCAGTTTCGTTTTCTGTCCAAAACGACTGTTCTGGGGGTTAAAACCCAACCAGTATAGCCGACGACATAAGTATAGTCGTCGGCTATAGTATAACCGACAATATTTATTATGAATGTCGTCGGTTATATTTTTTTTTTCTTTCACTTTGCTTTTGTTTTTTCTCATTTAGTAAAAAAGGCTAGGAGTATTTTTTAGTTACTTATAAAAAAGGATAATTAAACAAAGTTCCTACTTTACATATCACGAATGTCAACATTATTCATTGCACGTTCATACTCAAATTAACATATGTACACTAAGGCACATGGTTAGAATCATCGCTTGAATCTGACTCGGTTTTCGAGTTAATTTTAGGTAAGATGTGTAAGTCCTTGTCACTTGAGTCTTCATTGTCTTCATTTTGATTAACATCAATCAGTTCGGGTTGAGGAATTCTTACCACACTACCCTGTATCATATTAGTAAGGTGAATTGTTGAGGATTCAAGAATATCAGTTGCGTTCTGCTCTTGGTATGCACTAACTTCTTCATTATCTGATGTCACACCAAGTGTCGAGGCACTGTATATGTTTCTTGGAAGAACAAGGTTAACCACTTTCCACGCGCCTTTATGCACAAGATCATCAAGATAGAACAATTGTTTCACCGCAGTGGCCAAAACAAACGGATCATCTTCATACCAGCTTGTAGCAGTATTCACCGAAAATATGTCGTATTGATCGGTCCTTGTGTTCTCAGGGTCAGTATCAAACAATCTACATTTAAACAAGTGCACTATCATACCTTCCCTATAAATTAATTCGACAACTGAATGGACAACACCATAACAGTCAACTCCATTTTGCCCACCATGCACCATCCCCAGAATTCTGTGTTCTTCGTCTGACGTCTCTATGTTCACAAATAAATAGCACGTCATTTACCTTACGTATAGGATAAACTCTGGAAGTTACCGATTTCTGCGCCAAGAGCCTCAATTCATGTGACCACTTGTGACGACCCGGACCAGAATCAGCAGTATGATCAGCTGTATACATGAGTTACTGCGTAGCCGCAGATTGACGACTGGGTTTGAACCGCCAGGGATTGTTAACGACTAACTTATTGGCCAAGAATTGGAGCTGACTCTCTTCTCGAGAGTCGTAGTACGAGTGATTTCGAGTTCGTGGGCGGTTCCGGATCGTTATTTGGACGACCGAGGAATAAGTTATGAATATTTGAAGTTTCGACGGAAACGGATTTAAATGGCGGGTTTGTTCGCGACTAAATTACCGGACGAGAATTTGGTCTTGGCTTCTTCACGGAAGTTGTTCAGAATTTAATTTCGAGTTCGTGAGAACTTCCGGAGCATGATTTGGAGTTACGAGGAATTAGTTGCAAATTTTGCCGTTTGTTGATTATTTAGTCGATTTAATGTGTGTTGCTTTGAAGGGTTGACTTTTTATTCGGTTGGCCGATATGTTTGACTTTGGGTAATATTGGAAGAATATGTCGAGACGAGTATGTGGCCGCAAGAATTATCGGAATCGGAATTACGACGAGAAAGTTACGCGCGTTTGAAGTTCGTCGAAATGGATATGTATGAGTTTCCTTATTGGGAAAGTCTATATATAGCAGTTTTCCTCTTTGGGCAAGTCTTTGACTTGCCATTTTGGGAGTTGACCTGGTCAACTCGGGTTGACCATGGTGGAGGAGAAGAGTTCGTCACCTTCACGGCTCGCCGGCGGTGATTCTTTAACCGGCCACCTCCGACCTTGATCCATACCTCTTTGGACTCGGCTTGGCTGCCCCGTGTGGATGCCGGCCACCGTTCACGGCGAGGTGGACGGTGGAGAGAGAAAGCTTGAACCAAAGTTTGTGAAATTTGGGTTTAATGGTGGTTTTTGATTCGGGCCGAGTTAAGCTACATCAAGCACTGGGTTTTGTAGCCCTCATCCCCATGATTCTAACCATATAGGTATGGTGTTCCAATTTGATTTGTGTGAGGAGAATTTTGGGTTTGAAATTTATGAGACAATTCGGTTTTACATGAAATTGGATGAGTTAGAGTTTGAATTGGACTTTGTTGCAGTTATGAAAGTTGCTCAGTGGGTGATTTTGAGTGGAATAAGGGTTGCTCCGCCTTTAAATTCTCCGGTTGGCGGTGGCGCCGCCGTGGGCGGTGGTCAACGCGGTGGTCAACGGCGGTCCAGTTTGACTTTTTCTAGTTTTCGACAAGTTGCATGTCATTTGACTCGAAATCGCGCCACGATCGCAGTGGGGAGGTTCGTTTCTCGATTTGAGCATCCGAACGTAAAGCGAGGTATTGATGTGGTATATACGGATTTTCGACGATTCGTCGACTTTGAGTTATGTGTTTCCAAGAACGGTGGTTTCTTGTGATTTGTCTTGAATTGTCGAGATATGATTTTGAGATATGGATTTTGTGAATATTCAGGTGTTTGTGATCGTTCTTTTGGCGAGGGACTTTCCGCCGGATCACGGGTTAACGCGTATCGCATTACGCCAGTCTGTGAGTGGACACTTTATTTTCACGGATTGATTGCGAGTCCTTATTTATGATTTACGAACTTGAGCATGCAGATTGATTATGATTTTACGAGCATGTGTTTTACGATTATGCATATACGAATATACGTATACGAATATATTCATACGTACATATTATGTTTTATGCATGTGCATAGAAAGGATTTATGATTTGGTTTACACAGAGTACAGTCTCAGTATATGTTGTGGTATCGATACACCTTGGTTTCTCGGCTGATCCCCGAGTACGCTCCGGGAAGGACATATATCCTGACCCGAGGCTTTTCTGGCTAGGAATCACGTGTGGGTCTGGGATCCCGTGATTCAGACTGTGCTATCGCGTGGTAGTCCATGAGTGATTCCGCGATTTTTATGTTGCATGCTCCGTACGCGTGAGGAGTTAGAGTCTCCCTCGTGTACTCGGACGCGTGAGGAGTTAGAGTCTCCCTCGTGTACCATTTCTCACTTATGCATTTGGACTCGCATATGTTTTATATTATATATATACTTGGTGAAAGACATTTATTTTCGTCCACTCACTCTAACGTGTTTCATGTCTTTCCCCTGGGTTTTTCGGTTTTCGTGCCCAGTTTGCAGTTCAGGCTCTGGTGTCGCACGTCGTGGTCGGAGGCATAGTGCTCGAGCTACTTTATTTCATCCAGTAGGTTTATTGTTCTACCTACTGTGGTATGCGTATACGATTATGTATTAGATGTCGCTCTGAGCTTCCTATTGTATATGTTATACGATTTTACTCCGGATTTTCCGTAAAGTACATATATATTTACTACTTTACGTTATTGTTGATATATTGAGAAATCCGGATGGGATTGGTGCCCACGGTTTGCTTTTTGTGGCATAGGATGAAGTGTATTTTCCGCGTGCAGGTAATGGCAATTCTACGTTAGTATCGAAACTCTGGCCAAATTTCGAAAAGTTTTTTGTTGGTTCGTGTTTTCGAAGGGGTTTGATTCCGATTTAGGAACCTAAATCGGGGTTGGGTCCTTTCAGCTTGGTATCAGAGCATTAGGTTATAGGTTCTGTAGACTTCTGTAGTCGTTTTTACTAAGGATATTTGAGAATGTACAGCATGTCTGGAATGGTGACCCGACCGGCCGGCGGATAATCATCAAATTCCGGGTGTTGTATACTTTCAAATATTTGAAGTTCCATGATTACGTTCCACTTGTTGTGAACGATATTTTATTCATTAGGATGCCTCCTGACGTGTTTTCCGTGTCGTTTTGGTTATGGATCCTATTGAGGATCAATCGACGCGCGATTTGCCAGAGAACAGTGGATTGAGATGAGTATTCAGAGTTCAGAGATTTGTGTGGCACGGTTTGCCTGGGGATGTGTATACGGGCGTCTATATGTTGCCTCAGAGCTGAGAATTGTGGCAGAGATGTTTTCCTGAGTCAGATTGTTGTATTTGGTGGGCTGATGTTGTGTGAGTTCCAGTTGCGACTCCATGGCCTACATTCAGAGTGTTGTGTAAACGGTGATGGTTTAATCAGGCTACCCAGCGTTCGAATGTGGAGTGTTTATCCACCTGAGGCAGAGATGCATTGTTCACATGTTGTCCCTATGTGCGTGAGTTATGTGACATTAGAGGGAGCTATGCACGAGGTTCGAGATGAGTTTGAACCTGAGCATCAGAGAGAGTCTGACTATTATGCCTCGAGATTGCCGTGAGGAGCTTAGTGTGTTGCACTCAATGGCGAGGAAATTATGAGGAAAAGATGTATACGGTTTCGATGTGATGGTTTGAGGAAAGTGGACTTAGTCGAGGTTTTGATGAGGTTGAGTTCCGACACTTTGGAATCAGTGACTTTATCAGACTGTGGTCTTTTGATTATGTTGAGGATCCTCTGCTAATCCGTTTGACAATGACGGAGACCGCGGAGTAGCAGACTTGTTCCTACGGTATGAGTTTGGGTGATCGTTAGTGGTCCTTTCGCGCAGCAGGTGTTGCAGTGACTTGTGTTCGAGGAGTACTTTCAGTTGCTATTTCGGTGGCTAGGAGGGTCACGTTACGAGGGAACGCTCTTAGCCAGCTGTGTTAGCGGTTCGGTAGTTCAGAGTTTACCAGGAGATCCTCATGTTGTTCCTGAAGTTTGACCAATGTACCCTTTTGATGAGTTATTCAGCAAGTCGCAATTGACGTGGGCGGCTAGTTGGGCATGTTGGAGTTCGTGCCACGACCTCGTTTGAGGACAGACTTTTCTCCGAGGTTACTGTTGTTTGATATCCATGGCTATTGTACCTGTATCTCCACTTCCGAGGTTTTGGAGAGTATTGTATCCATCCGGAGGTTGCGAGATCCTTGTTGGAGGTTATGACTTAGCCGCGGATCTGTTATAGTTGGATATTGTGGTTTTGGTATGCTTGTGAGTATGGGCTTACTGACGACGCATTTGGCGATGTTTGAGTACCACGAGAAGGAGGTTGTGTTTCGACGACCAGATTTCCCCGAGATACTGTTTCGCGGTGATGGTCGAGCGGATGATGGAGACGGATTATGTTGCTTGCTTAGCCCATGATGTGGATACTATGGTTGCTGTACCCGACATTGGTGACATTGTGGTGGTTCCCGAGTTTCCAGGTGTATTCCGGAGGAGTTACCAGGTGTTCCTCCTGTTCGGGAGACTGATTACATCATTGAGCTTGTACCGAGCGCTGGACTCATTTTACTGACATCTTGTCGTTCGGAGCCAGCGGAGCTGATGGAGCTACAGTTTCGACTCCAGGAGTTGCTGGAGGAGATTTCGGGAGATTTCATGCGACCCCGTGTATTTGCGTGGTGTATTCTTGCATCGTGTGTACGGATGATAGATGGTTCGATGTGGTGGTGCATTGACTACCGGAAGCCTGATTCGCTTCAGAGGAGAGTGAGTATCCTCCGCTTAGGATTGACGGTTAGTTGATCAGCTCGCGAGAGTTTCAGTCTTTTCGAGGATTGATTCCGGATCCGGATACCATCAGTTATGGTTCGGTGAGTCAGATGTGGCTATGTTGGCTTTCTGATCTCGGTGCGGACATCATGAGTTCTTGGTCACGCTGTTGGGTTGACCAATGCCCCGTAGATCGTGTGGACTTGATGGACCATGTGTTCAGACAGTTTATGGACGAGTTGCGGTCATGTTCGTTGGCAATGTCCTGATGTACTCCGAGAGTGTGGACCAGTACCTGGAGTAGTTGCGAACGGTTTTGTGGACTTCGCGAGACGATTAGCTGTTTGTGAAGTTCAGCCAGTGTGAGTTTTGGCCGATTAGCGTGATGATGTTGGGCTGTGTGATGCTAGCCGAGGGAGTCGGCGTGGATCCTGACCGGTTCGAAGCCGTGTGGATTTGGAGTTGCCCTACTATTGTACCAGAGATCAGGGGTCTCTTGGGTTTGGCTGGCTATCACTGACGGCTTGTGCAGGATATTCCCGGATTGCCACTTCACTTTTCTGGATTGACGAAGAAGGCTTCAAGTTCGAGTGGTTCGAGGCACGCGAGGAGAGATATTTACTCCTGCATGATGGTCGACCGTTGCTTCGGTTTTGACCTTACCTGATGATCGCGATGAGTTCGTGGGATATGGCGATGCATCGAGATTTGGTTGGGTTGTGCTTTGATGCTGTGTAGCAGAGCGGTGGCTCATGGTTACGGACAATGGAAACCTTATGAGACTACGTATCCGGAGTTTGATTTGGGTGTACTGTCTTTATGTTAGCATTAGAGAGTTCGAGATACTACAGCTATGGCGTGCAGCGTGGTGTAGGGTGTACACTGACCACTGAGTTTTATCCACTTGCATTTTCGGCCAGATTTGGGCTTGAGACAGTGTAAATGGATGGGATCGACTCACGAATATGGCTGCACTTTTGAGTTTGTGCAGGAAAGGCTAGAGGTTGTACTTTGATTATCCGTCTGGGTTGTGGTTGTTGATGCATTCAGTCGAGAATCGGGAGCTTCAGTGTTTCATGTGTGTGTGGCTCGAGTTTCTGTGTTAGCCGAGTTTGGGCTACGAGAGCTGAGTTCGAGTACGATGGTGTTGAGGCTCGTGATTTTACGTGCGTTTGGCACTAGTGATGCGGAGATGTATCTGATACTTTGAGTTTATTACTCGTGACGCAACATGAAGAGCAATGTAGCAGCTTATGTGTACTGATGCCACATTCGTCGACTGGCGATGGCTAGGAGGCAGAGGTTTGCCGAGATGTGTCAGCCATTTGAGATTTCCAGTTAGACGTGGCGATTGCTGCTGTGATTATGTGTGTTTGTATGCACTTTGGTTTGTGGTACCAGTTGTTAGACCTTTGTGGATTATTTGACGAACTCAGTACATTTCCTTGCACTTTCGGAAATGATTTCAGTGGCAAGCTGACATAGTTGTGATTGACGGAGGTTGTCCGTCTACATGGTGTACCTGTGTCCCAGTTCGCCGATCGAAGTAATCAGCTACGACTGTATGTTGGCGAGCTTTATAGCGAGCATTGTGGACCAGATTACGAGTTAGTACCGGTTCTTATCCTCAGATTGGATGGTGATCTTTGAGGACTATTCAGACCTTGGAGGGTATGTTGTGGACCTTGGTATTGCAGTTCCGGAGGATTCGGGACCAGCAGTTTCAGCGGTTTGAGTTTGCTTGCAGTACCAGTTTGTGGACCACTGTGGTTTGAGGTTGTTTGATGTTGATTTGAGTTATGTTAATGTGTGCAGTTTGAGTTGTGAGTTGCTTTGATGTTTTGATCTATATGTGGTCATAGGCGAGTTTGTGTTATGCCATATGGTTCGGCATCACCTATAGTGTTGGCTTTTATGCGTGTTGTGTTCCGTGTGGCGGAACTGTGTTTTAAGTTGGTTTCGTGTTGTGTACCCTATCGGTTCCTTATGCAGGAACACTTGGCTATTGTTTGGAGCCAGTTCAGATTTGTGATTTGAGGGTACAGGGATTCCAGCACTGAATTATCTCCTATTGTGGAGTTGTGATCAGAGTTGTTCAGTTGAGATTACCACTGGGCAGTTGAGCGGTATGTAGAGGCAGTGCTCCTACCTTGTAGCCAGCAGACTCGGAAATTTCGAGGTCAAAATTTTTCTAAGGGGGGTGGATTTGTGACGACCCGGACCAGAATCAGCAGTATGATCAGCTGTATACATGAGTTACTGCGTAGCCGCAGATTGACGACTGGGTTTGAACCGCCAGGGATTGTTAACGACTAAATTATTGGCCAAGAATTGGAGATGAGTCTCTTCTCGAGAGTCGTAGTACGAGTGATTTCGAGTTCGTGGGCGGTTTCGGATCATTATTTGGACGACTGAGGAATAAGTTATGAATATTTGAAGTTTCGACGGAAACGGATTTAAATGGCGGGTTTGTTCGCGACTAAATTACCGGACGAGAATTTGGTCTTGGCTTCTTCACGGAAGTTGTTCAGAATTTAATTTCGAGTTCGTGAGAACTTCCGGAGCATGATTTGGAGTTACGAGGAATTAGTTGCAAATTTTGCCGTTTGTTGATTATTTAGTCGATTTAATGTGTGTTGCTTTGAAGGGTTGACTTTTTATTCGGTTGGCCGATATGTTTGACTTTGGGTAATATTGGAAGAATATGTCGAGACGAGTATGTGGCCGCAAGAATTATCGGAATCGGAATTACGACGAGAAAGTTACGCGCGTTTGAAGTTCGTCGAAATGGATATGTATGAGTTTCCTTATTGGGAAAGTCTATATATAGCAGTTTTCCTCTTTGGGCAAGTCTTTGACTTGCCATTTTGGGAGTTGACCTAGTCAACTCGGGTTGACCATGGTGGAGGAGAAGAGTTCGTCACCTTCACGGCTCGCCGGCGGTGATTCTTTAACCGGCCACCTCCGAGCTTGATCCATACCTCTTTGGACTCGGCTTGGCTGCCCCGTGTGGATGTCGGCCACCGTTCACGGCGAGGTGGACGGTGGAGAGAGAAAGCTTGAACCAAAGTTTGTGAATTTTGGGTTTAATGGTGGTTTTTGATTCGGGCCGAGTTGAGCTACATCAAGCACTGGGTTTTGTAGCCCTCATCCCCATGATTCTAACCATATAGGTATGGTGTTCCAATTTGATTTGTGTGAGGAGAATTTTGGGTTTGAAATTTATGAGACAATTCGGTTTTACATGAAATTGGATGAGTTAGAGTTTGAATTGGACTTTATTGCAGTTATGAAAGTTGCTTAGTGGGTGATTTTGAGTGGAATAAGGGTTGCTCTGCCTTGAAATTCTTCGGTTGGCGGTGGCTCCGCCGTGGGCGGTGGTCAACGCGGTGGTCAACGGCGGTCTAGTTTGACTTTTTCTAGTTTTCGACAAGTTGCATGTGATTTGACTCGAAATCGCGCCCCGATCGCAGTGGGGAGGTTCGTTTCTCGATTTGAGCATCCGAACGTAAAGCGAGGTATTGAGGTGGTATATACGGATTTTCGACGATTCGTCGACTTTGAGTTATGTGTTTCCGAGAACGGTGGTTTCTCGTGATTTGTCTTGAATTGTCGAGATATGATTTTGAGATATGGATTTTGTGAATATTCAGGTGTTTGTGATCGTTCTTTTGGCGAGGGACTTTCCGCCGGATCACGGGTTAACGCGTATCGCGTTACGCCAGTCTGTGAGTGGACACTTTATTTTCACGGATTGATTGCAAGTCCTTATTTATGATTTACGAACTTGAGCATGCAGATTGATTATGATTTTACGAGCATGTGTTTTACGATTATGCATATACGAATATACGTATACGAATATATTCATACGTACATATTATGTTTTATGCATGTGCATAGAAAGGATTTATGATTTGGTTTACACAGAGTACAGTCTCAGTATATGTTGTGGTATCGATACACCTTGGCTTCTCGGCTGATCCCCGAGTACGCTCCGGGAAGGACAGATATCCTGACCCGAGGCCTTTCTGGCTAGGAATCACGTGTGGGTCTGGGATCCCGTGATTCAGACTGTGCTATCGCGTGGTAGTCCATGAGTGATTCCGCGATTTTTATGTTGCATGCTCCGTACGCGTGAGGAGTTAGAGTCTCCCTCGTGTACTCGGACGCGTGAGGAGTTAGAGTCTCCCTCGTGTACCATTTCTCACTTATGCATTTGGACTCGCATATGTTTTATATTATATATATACTTGGTGAAAGACATTTATTTTCGTCCACTCACTCTAACGTGTTTCATGTCTTTCCCCTGGGTTTTTCGGTTTTCGTGCCCAGTTTGCAGTTCAGGCTCTGGTGTCGCACGTCGTGGTCGGAGGCATAGTGCTCGAGCTACTTTATTTCATCCAGTAGGTTTATTGTTCTACCTACTGTGGTATGCGTATACGATTATGTATTAGATGTCGCTCTGAGCTTCCTTTTGTATATGTTATACGATTTTACTCCGGATTTTCCGTAAAGTACATATATATTTACTACTTTACGTTATTGTTGATATATTGAGAAATCTGGATGGGATTGGTGCCCACGGTTTGCTTTTTGTGGCATAGGATGAAGTGTATTTTCCGCGTGCAGGTAATGGCAATTCTACGTTAGTAGCGAAACTCTGGCCAAATTTCGAAAAGTTTTTGTTGGTTCGTGTTTTCGAAGGGGTTTGATTCCGATTTAGGAACCTAAATCGGGGTTGGGTCCTTTCACCACTGAGGGATACCATCATCTTGTACATGGTTCATCTGAAAATAATCATTTATTAACTTAACTATAAATAGGATACGAGACACTTAAATTCATAGGCAAGTAAATATATCTATATACGTACCCATTTGCCAAAATAGTTTGCGAACGTCTTGTTGTGGTACTCAACATCACCGGCAATAGCAGGGCAGTAAAGGTGTAAATTTTTCCAATATGGAACTTCTGGACAGTTAATCAATACCGACCAGTGGGCAATGACTAGCTCATATGGTTCCAAATTGTAGGAGTTGGGCAACTTTCCAGAAACTTCAACATCATTGGAGATGATCGAAAGGTTGAACTGCGGTTTATCTACCGACATATGTTGTGGAGGGTCCTCCAACGCTCCCAAATATAATTTCGTGTACATTACGTACTCGTGCGCAAGATATGCTTCAGCGATACACCCTTCAGGTGCGGATTTGTTCATCACATAGTCTTCGTAGACCCCTAATTGTCTATAAAGTGATAAAGAGCATGTTATGATTATTATAAAATAAGTGAATAAATAATATTAAAGACATAGCCAGATTCAGAGATGCCTCACGTACCTTTCCACGGGATACATCCATGTGTAGTGTACTGGACCGGTAAGCAACAACTGTTCTGGAAGATGGAGCATCAGGTGAGGCATGATGTCAAAATTTTTTGGAGGAAATATCCTTTCCAATTTGCACATGATAAAAATGATGTCCTGTTGCATTTCCCACATGTCCGATTTCTTCACTTCTCTCGTGCATAACTTCTGAAAGAATCTTGACAAAGTCACTAACGGCTCAACCACCTCTTTGGGCAGGTACCATCGAATGAAAATAGGGAAGAGGCATTGAAGCAGTATATGACAGTCATGACTATTTAGTCTGTACATCTTATTGTCTTTAAAGTTAACACACGGACTTATATTTCCTGCATAGCCAGAAGGATACCTGACATTACCCATCTAGCCAAAAAATTTATTCTTCTAGGAAGGCTTGACGGTATAAGGAGCTTGAGGCATTTTTTTCTTCCCATCTCTCAACCACAAATGTTTCGCAGTTCCATTCTTTTCAGATTAGTGCGTGCCTTCGGGCCGTCTTTAGTTTTTCCCTCCCAATTCAACATTATGCCGACCATACTCTCGCACACATTTTTCTCTATGTGAATGACATCTAAGTAGTGTCTGATCAGCAACTTGGACCAATACGGAAGTTCCCAAAAAATACTTTTGTGTGTCCAGAATTTATACATATCGGGTTTGTTAGGTATTGACGCCACTATCTCAGGATGATTGCTGAGCTGCCCAAAATCGTATTCATTTAGCACTTCCAATATTTCATCCCCCGTCCATCTCCTTGCTTACTCACTTATGTCCACAGTCCCATCAAATGCCTCAATATCCTTCCGAAATGGGTGATCATGTGGAAGCCAACAACTATGACGCATCTGTACAATCTTCCTGCAATGAGGTCTGCAACACTCAACAGTCATGCACTCTGGACAAGCCCTGTATCCCCTGGTAACATTGCCCGACAACATCCCGCGTGCAGGAAAATCGCTAATGGTGCCAACAAGCATGGCATGCATTTGGAACATCTCATTTTTGAACTTGTCATAAGTGGGATGACCATGCTCACTCAGGTACTTAAGCTCCTCAATCAAGGGTTTCAAATACACATCGAGACACTTTCATGGATAACCCGGCCCTGAAATTATCATAGTGAGCATATTATATTCTTTCTTCATGCACATCCATGGAGGAAGGTTGTACGGTACCAAAATAACTGGCCATATACTGTAATGAAGACTCATGTTGCCAAAAGGGTTGAATCCGTCAGATGAAAGCCCCAGCCAAACATTTCGAACTTCTGATGCAAAATATGAAAACTCCCTCACCATGTGCTTCCAAGCCTCTCCGTCAGCAAGGAGTATAAGGGTATCACCGTCGGGAAAATTTCTCTCAGCCCACCATCTCATAGCCGTGTGTGCACGCATGAACAACCGTTCTAGCCTATCTATCAGCGAAAAATACCGAAGTATCTTCATAGCTTTCTTGTTTCCGGAAGGAGTTAACTTATACATATCTGTACCACATACCGGGCAACCATCAAGGGATTCAAGATCATTCCCATAAGCATCTTCACCCCAGAAGAGAACACAATTATATCTACAAGCATGGATTTTGATGTAGGAAAGACCGAGATGTTTCAGGATCTGTCGCACCTTACAATGAGTGGTGGGAAGGCGATGACCGGGGGGCAACAACGAACCATACCACTTCAGCTAATCATCAACAGCCTTCACACTCATTTGGTTCTCCACTTTGAGATTCATTACTCCCATAACACTTTCAAGAACAGTCTCATTACACTCGTGTACAACGGGGTGTGTTGGAAGGCAATGAGGTTCTTGTACTTGTCCATACCAGCAGTTTTGATAGCTGTAGGTAATTGCTGGACTGGCTCAATATGAGGGAAACCCCCAATGGCAGGAGGGATATATGGTGCTTGAGCAAATACACCGCTCTCATGAGGAAACATATCGTTGATCAACCTTATTGTTAGATCATTGGATGTACTGGCACTCTCAAAAAATTGTCCCTGATCATGCTGACCAACTGATGAGCTCTCACCGTGATAAATCCAACATGTGTACTTATCCCAAAACCCGTTTTTCTTCAAGTGCTCCAATACTTTATCAATGTGAAAACGATATTGCTCGCTGCGACACTGACATTTCATACACGGACAATAATAGATTACCATCCCTCCACAATTAACCTTCACATATTCCACAAAACTCCTAATTCCACGGTGATATCTTACATTCCATCTTGGAAGACACATCCAACTCTTGTCCATCCTGAAAATTATAGCTGTATATATACCCATGATCTAATTAATTAAAAATTCATCTTTATATATATATATATATCGATATTTAAACTATAAAGTTCATAATTTAATTATTCTACTAGATCGATCCCTAATTACAAATGAACATATATATATTTTGTCTAATTTATATTCATATATAAAACTTATTTTTGTCTAATTATATATTTTACTCGATCTCTAATTATTCGATCAAATATTTATTTTTGTCTAATTTAACTCAAATTAAATCAACAATCAACCAATTAATATATATATATATGATTACATGCACGTACAATTCTCATAATTTAATATATATATATACCCTAACTATAATCACAAAAATCTAAATAATAACCACACTACAATCACAGTTAACCGAAACATACAATAATCACAATATATATTAACCATAATAATCACAATTAATTCTATAATAATCACAATAATCAAATAAATCACCCTATATTCACAATAATCAACGACAATACTACAAATCAACTATCAATCACTCAAAATCAACCATCAATCACTCAAACTCAACAATCAACTCAAAATTAACAATATATATCTCAACTCTATACATCATGCATATATATATGTACCACAATCAACACGTACACATGCACACATATATACCTATATATATAGTACGTACGTACGTACCTATATAATGAATCATGAACTCATTATGGACAGTTTTCGACAACACTCAATGATTTCAGAGCGTTTTCAGTTTCCACGGGAGAATTTTTTTTGAATGACCGAGCTGCTGCCCAGATTGGATTTAGAAACACCTATAGCCGACGATACTACAAAGTCGTCGGTTATAGTCAAAAACACTCGTCGGTAATAGTTACAAACTATACCCGACGATTTTCCGGCTACTATAACCAATGACTAGAATCAAGTCGTCAGCTATAGTACTATGACCGACGACTAGAGAACCTCGTCGGCGATACCCTACTATACCCGACGACAAGGGTTGTCGTCGGCCTGTTTTCCGGCAAGTCGTCGGCTATACTGTTTTCTCTGGTAGTGATTACTACTTGGCTTATGATCAGCTTACTGCAAATAATGTGATTAATCGAGAAATTAATAGAAACCGACCTCAGGGGAAGCCTGACTGAGGCTGTGGATGGTGGGCCACTTAGTAATCTAACGGTTGAAATACTGAATCACTGTCTGGACTCGTGTCTGCTGAAGCATCACTTTCGAAACCCACACCCTGTAGATGCGTACCACCACGTCATCTTCTTGTCGTCTCCAAGGGAGGTCTCTGTGGTTGAGGTCGTACCATTCGAGCAGAGAGGACCTAATCTTGTGCGTCTCGTCGTAGCTGAACAAGTCTTCTATGTCTGGTACTGTTTTGGCCGATCGATAGCGCCTTAGGATTTTCTTCTTCTTTTTGTTGACTAGTGTCATGGCGGAGAGTGGAGAGTACAAGGATAGTAGAGGATGAGGGCTTCAAAATTTGAATTTTGGGGCGGGGGATACCAAATTGGTCCTAAAAATGCTATTTATATCTCTCCTTACTTTTTTTTATGGTGTGTTTGGATAGAGGTAGAATGAGAGAAATTTAATTAAATTTTAGTAATTTAGAATTTCATCTTCTGATTTTTTGTATTTGGATAACTTCTTTGTGTTTAAGAAAATCTATTCTCCGTAACTTTTAGTGTGTGTAAACGGTCCAGATTAAACCGACCTAAAAAAGATACTTTTTAATATTTTTCTCACGCAGACTTCCAAAAATCATAAAAAATAGTCCGCTTCTCCAAAAAATTTCCCGAAAATTCCTACGACCTTGAAAGAAAAATCTCTACGAACTCTGTGAAGAAAATAAAGTCTAATTCTTGTTCATAAAAAAGTCATTAACAAATCACACGATACGACTAATTCGCGATAAACCTACTTCGTGCTGATTAATGTGTAATTTTTGTTTGGGTATTACAGATACAATCTGTTACAATAAATGTCTCTACATAAAAAAGATTATCTGTATCTCTATCTATACTAATCCGTAGTTGATCTGATAAGGAGCTTTGGGGTGTAAATTGGGGTATTTTAAAAAAAAATCAGAAAATTAGATCAGACTTGACCCATTTTTCCTGGCCATGACCCGTTTTCAACCCGACTCGACGACCCGCCGGAATCTTCGCTAGCCGACCACCAATTTTGATGCCCTAGATATGGAATTGAAGCTCTTGATGTGCTTATTTTGTTTCTGGGTTTATTTTGGATTGTAGGTGAGGTGATTAAGAGAAGCAACGAGATTTCTCTCGTCGGATTTCAGCCACCATGGTCAGCGGTGCTCCGGCAGGTCTGGGACGTCGGGAGTTGGGGGGTTTTGAAACCCTCCTCCTCCTATGTCGTTTGCAACTAGCCTCGAGCTCCGTGGAGGATCGATGGTGGCGCTGCGACGCCTGAGAGTTTTTTAAGGTTTTTCTGGCTGCCGTCTTTCGAGGCGAATTCTGGCCGATTCCGGCCAAATTAGGGGTTGAGCCAGTAAGAAGAGTTGTTGGCCTTATTGAGATCTTTCCAACAAGGTATCAAATGCTCTCATTAGAGCACTTCCACCGGAGGTGCATAGGATCCACGCGCCGCCCTCCACAGCGGGGCACCGGTGAGGTGAAAATCCAAAATTGACCGGGGAGTTTTGGGATAGTTTCTGAGTTTATTTTCACACGTTTTATCGAATTACAGTATTAAATGACTATGTTATTTATTTAGGAGGCAATGATCAAAATTTTGGCGAGGGAACTTCCGCCGGACCACAGAGCTAAATGTGTACTGTGAGTAGACATTTTATTTTCACTGTTATTTTGCGAGTCTACAGTTATGCATTTACAGTTATGCATTTTTTTATTATGAATTTATGATTATGCATTTGCATTGAGGCACATATGGTTTTATTTTACACAGTATAATTAGAGTTGATGCATCGATGCACTGGCTTCTCGGCTGATCTCCGAGACGCTCCGGGAGGGCTAGGGACCTAACCTGAGGATTTACATAGTACCCAGGAGGGCTAAGAACCTGACATGAACAGTCTTAGGGCTTGAGGTCATTTTACCCAAGTCATAATCTCCACACATTACATAGTACACAGGAGAACCTGAATGTTTATACTTTTTAGACTCGCATCATTTTACATATATTTTATAGTGAAAGGGATAATAATTATAGTTTTTAGTTTAAAGTGAAAAATTATTTTCGTCCACTCACTCTAACATTTTTATTATTTTATATGTCTTTCTCTGGGTTTTTCGGTTTTCTCCGCCCAGTTTGCAGTTTTAGTCCTGAGGTAGCACATCATCGACGGAGGCGAAGAGTTTGTGTAATGTACTCATCTAGTATGTTCCTAGCTTAACCTTCTAGTCCTGTGAATTATGTAAATTAGAGGTCGCTCTGAATACTGTATACAGTTTACTTCTGTTGTGTTGTATTTTCCCAATCAGTCTTCGGATTTCTTATCACCTTTTGTAAACAATATATATTTCTAGTGGATTTAGTGTATGGTAGATTTGAGAAATCTGGATGGGATTTGGTGCCCATGGTTTGTTTTTGTAGACATTTTAGAAGTGTGATTTTCATTACAGGTTTTGGGTTTCTTAAATTTTAAAGGAAACTCTGGCAATTTTTTTGTAGTTTGCTGAAAAGACCCAACCCCGATTTAGTTGCCTAAACCGGAATCAAACCCCTTCGAAAACACGAACCCACAAAAACCGTAGAAATTTTGGCAGAGTTTCGTTACTAACGTGGAATTACCATTACCTGCACGCGGAAAATACACTTCATCCTATGCCACAAAAAGCAAACCGTGGGCACCAATCCCATCCGGATTTCTCAATATATCAACAGTAAAGTAAAACAATAAATATATCTGTACTTTACTGAAATCCGGTGTAAAATCATATAGTATATATAACAGAATACTCAGAGCGACCTCTAATGTATAATCATATACGTATACCACAGTAGGTAGAACAATAAACCTACTGGAAGAAACAAAGTAGCACGAGCACTATGCCTCCGACCACAACGTGCGACACCAGAGTCCGAATTGCAAACTGGGCACGGAAACCGAAAAGCCCAGGGGAAAGACATGAAAACTATTAGAGTGAGTGGACAAAAATAAATGTCTTTCACCAAGTAATATATACGTATAAAATCATATGCGAGTCAAATGCATGAAAATCAAATGGTACGTGAGGAGACGCTGACTACCACTCACGTACAGAGCATGCAACGTAAATATATCGCGGAATCTCTCATGGACTACCACGCGATAGCACAGTCTGAATCACGGGATCCCAGACCCACACGTGATTCCTAGCCAGAAACGCCTCGGGTCAGGATATCTGTCCCCCCCCCCCCCCCGGAGCGTACTCGGGGATCAGCCGAGAAGCCAATGTGTATCGATACCACAACATATACTGAGACTGTACTCTGTTTAAACCAAATCATAAATCCTTTTCATGCACATGCATAAAACATAATATGTACGTATATATATATATATTCGTATACGTATATTCGTATAAACATAATCGTAAACACATGCTCGTAAAAATCATGATCAACTGCATGCTCAAGTTCATAAATCATATATAAAAAGACTCGCAAACAATCCGTGAAAAGAAACAGTCCACTCACAGACTAGCGTAATCGCCCACGAACTCGAAATCACACGTACAACGACTCTCGAGAAGAGACCCAGCTCCAATTCTTGGCCAATAATTTAGTCGTTAACAAGTCTGGCGAGTAAATCCATTATCGGAAATCTGCTATTACTCAATCATCTCAAGGACCAAGCTCATGACACTGCTGATTCTGTTCTAGGTCGTCACAAATCCACCCCCCTTAAAAAAATTTTGATCTCGAAATTTCTGAATCTGTCGACTAAAAGTAGGAGCACTGCCTCTGCATACTGCTCAACTCTTCAATGGCAACCTCAACTGAACAACTCTGACAACTGACTGAGGATAGGAGATAGCTCCGTGCTGAATCTGAGGTCCACAATATGCCCTCCAAGGTTTGAATAGTCATCAAAGATCGCCCACCAATCTGAGGATAAGAACCGGTACTAACTTGTATTCTGATCCCCAATGCTCGCTGTAAGGTTTGCCAACACATAATCGTAGCTGATTACCTCGTCCAGCAAACTGGGACACAGGTACACCACATAGATGGACAATCTCCGCCAAACACAGCTATGACAGCCTGCCACTGAAATCCTTTCCCGATAGTACAAAGAAACGTACCGAGTTCGTCAAATGGTCCATAAAGGCCTAACATCTGGTATCACAAACCAAAATGCATACAAACACACACAATCACAGCAACAATCGACACGTCTAACCGGAAATCTCAAATGGCTGACACTTCTCGGCAAGTCTCTGCCTCCTAGCCATCGCCAGTCGACAAATGTGGCATATGCACACACACAAACTGCTACATTCTTCTACGGATTGCGTCACGAGTAGTAAACTCAAAGTATCAGACACATCTCGGCACCACTATCGCCAAACGCGCGCAAAACAGTGAGCTTCAACATCATCACACTTGAACTCAGCTCCCATAGCTCGCAACTTGTTTAACATGGAAACTCAAGCCACACATACACACATGCAATACTGAAGCTCCTGACTCTTGACTGAATGCATCAGCAACAACATCCCAAATGGATAGTCAAAGTACAACCTCTAGCCTTTCCCGAACAAGCTCAAAGGTGCAGCCATAGTCGTTAGTCGACCCCATCCATCTACACTACCTCAAGCCCAAATCTGGCCGAAAATGCATGTGGATGAAACTCAAGTGATCAGTGTACGTCCTACACTGCGCTGCACGCCATAGCAATAGTGACTCAAACTCTCTGATCCTAACACAAAAACAGCTACACCCAAATCATACATAGGATACGTAGCCACATAAGGTTCCCACTGCCTAAAACCAAGAGCCATCGCTCTGCTACACAGCATCAATACATAACCAAATCCAAACCTCGATGCATCGCCATAACCCACGAACTCGTCGCGGTCGTCAGGTAAGGTCAAAACCGAAGCAACGGTCAACCATCCTTCAGGAGTAAGTAACTCTCCTCGCGTGCATCGAACCACTTGAACTTGACACCTTCTTCGTCAATTCGGAAAGTGCAGTGGTAATCCGGGAAAATCTTGCACAAGCCGTCAGTAATAGCATGCCAAACCCAAGAGACCCCCGATCTCTGGTACAATGGTAGGGCAAATCCCAAATCAACACGGCTTCTATTTGGTCAGGATCCACGCCAACTCACTCGGATAGCATCACACAGCTCAAAATCTTCACGCTAATCGGCCAAAACTCACACTGGCTAAACTTCACAAATAGCTGATCATCTCGCAAAGTCCGCAAAACCACTCACTATTGTATCAGGTGCTAGTCCACATTCCTGGAATATCTCAGGACGTTGCCAACGAACATGACCGCAACTCGTCCAGAATCATCTGAGCACATGGTCCATCAAATCCATACGATCTACGGGGCATTGGTCAACCAAACAGCGTGACCAAAAACTCCTAATGCCCGCACCAAGATCCGAAAGTCGTCCTAGCCACATCTGACTCATCAAACCTCAACTGATGGTATCCGGACCCGAAATCAATCTTCGAAAAGAGTGAAGCTCCCTTGAGCTGAACAAACCACTCGTCTATCCGAAGCGGAGGATACATGCTCTCATCTGAAGCGAATCAGGCTTCGGTAGTCAATGCACCACCTCGTCGAACCAACCATCATCCGTACACGCAATGCAAGAGCACACCACGCACATATGCGGGGTCGCATGAAATCTCCTGAAACCTCCTCCAGCAACTCCTGGAGTCGAAACTATAGCTCCATCAGCTCCGCTGGCTCCGAACAACAAGATGCTGGTAAAATGAGTCCAGCGCCCGGTACAAACTCAATGGTGTAGTCGGTCTCCCGAACTGGAGGAACACCTGGTAACTCCTCCGGAACACACCTGGAAACTCGGGAACCACCTCAACATCACCAATATCGAATACAGCAACCATAGTATCCACAACATGAGCTAAGCAAGCAACACAATCCGTCTCTACCATCATCCGCTCGACCATCACCGCGAAACAGTATCCCGGGAAAATCTGGTCGTCGGAACACAACCTCCTTCTCGAGGCACTCGAACACAACCAAATGCATCGTCAGTAAGTCCATACTCATAGTCACATCAAAACCACGATGTCCAACTATAACAGATCCGCGGATAACACATAACCTCCAACAAGGATCTTGCAACCTCCGGATGGATACAACACTCTCAAAAACCTCGGAAGTGGAGATACAGGTACAATAGCCATGGATGTCAAACAACAGTAACCTTGGAGAAAAGTCTGTCCTCAAACAAGGTCGTGGCACGAACTCTAACATGCCCAACTAGCCGCCCACATCAATTACGACTTGCTGAATAACTCATCAAAAAGACTGCGTTGGTCACACTCCAGAAACAGCATCATGACCTCCTCGTGAACTCTAAGCTGCCGAACCGATAAAACAGCTGGCTGAGGCCGCTCCCTCATAACGTGACCCTCCTGGCCACCACAATAGTAACTGAGAGTGCTCCACGAACACAAGTCACAGCAACACCTGCTGCGTGAAAGGATCACCAACGCTCACCCGAACTCATGTCACAGGAACAAGTCCGCTACTCTGTGATCTCCACTACCACCAAACGGATTCTCTGCTTGATCTGAAGACCCCCAACATAATCGAAAAGGTCATAGCCTGATGAAATCACTAATCCCGAAGTGTCGGAACTCAACCTCATCAAAATATCTCGACTAAGTCTACTTCCCTCAAACCATCACATTGGAAACCGCGTACGTTTTTCCTTCCCAATAGCCTCGCCACTGAGTGCAGCACACTAAGCTCTTCACGGCTATTTTGAGGCACATCAATCAGACTCTCTCTGATACTCAGGTTCAAACTCATCTCGAACCTCGTGCACCGCTTCCTCTGAAGCCACATAACACGTACAAACAGGGACAAACATACGAACAATGCATCTCTGCCTCAGGTGGTAAACACTCCACATTCGATTGCTGGATAGTCTTATAAAACCATTACCGTATAAACAACACCCTGAATGTAGGCCATGGAGTCGCAACTCACACAATATCAGCCCACCAAATACAATGATCTGACTCAGGCAAACATCAACTGCCACAATTCTCAGCTCTGAGGCAACATGTAGACGCTCATACACACACAACCAGGCAAACCGTGCCACACAATTCCCTGAACTCAGAATGCTCATCCAAAGCCACAGTTCTCTGGCAAATCGCGCGTCGATTGATCCTCAATAGGATCCACAACCGATACGACAAGAAAAGCACGTCAGGGAGGCATCCTAATGAATAAAACATCGTTCACAACAAGTGGAACGTAATCATGGAACTTCAAATATTTGAAAGTATACAACACACGGAATATTGATGAGTATCCGTCGGCCGGTCGGGTCACCATTCCAGACATGCTGTACATTCTCAAATATCCTTAGTAAACACGACTACAGAAGTCTACATAACCTATAACCTAATGCTCTGATACCAAGCTGAAAGGACCCAACCCCGATTTAGTTGCCTAAACCGGAATCAAACCCCTTCGAAAACACAAACCAACAAAAACCGTAGAAATTTTGGCAGAGTTTCGTTACTAACGTGGAATTACAATTACCTGCACGCGGTAAATACACTTCATCCTATGCCACAAAAAGCAAATCGTGGGCACCAATCCCATCCGCATTTCTCAATATATCAACAGTAAAGTAAAACAATAAATATATATGTACTTTACTGAAATCCGGTGTAAAATCATATAGTATATACAACAGAATACTCAGAGCGACCTCTAATGTATAATCATATACGTATACCACAGTAGGTAGAACAATAAACCTACTGGAAGAAACAAAGTAGCTCGAGCACTATGCCTCCGACAACGACGTGCGACACCAGAGTCTGAACTGCAAACTGGGCACGGAAACCGAAAAGCCCAGGGGAAAGACATGAAAACTGTTAGAGTGAGTGGACGAAAATAAATGTCTTTCACCAAGTAATATATACGTATAAAATCATATGCGAGTCAAATGCATGAAAATCAAATGGTACATGAGGAGACGCTGACTACCACTCACGTACAGAGCATGCAACGTAAATATATCGCGGAATCTCTCATGGACTACCACGCGATAGCACAGTCTGAATCACGGGATCCCAGACCCATACGTGATTCCTAGCCAGAAATGCCTCGGGTCAGGATATCTGTCCCCCCCCCCCCCCCCGGAGCGTACTCAGGGATCAGCCGAGAAGCCAATGTGTATCGATACCAAAACATATACTAAGACTATACTCTGTTCATGCACATGCATAAAACATAATATGTACATATATATATATATATATTCGTATACGTATATTCGTATAAGCATAATCGTAAACACATGCTCGTAAAAATCATGATCAACTGCATGCTCAAGTTTGTAAATCATATATAAAAAGACTCGCAAACAATCCGTGAAAAAAAACTGTCCACTCACAGACTAGCGTAACGCAGTTCGCGTTAACCCGTGATCCAGCGGAAAGTCCCTTGCCAAACGAACGATCACGAACCCCTGAATAATCACAAAATCCATTTCTCAAAATCATAACTCGACAATTCAAAACAAATCACGAGAAACCACCGTTCTCAGAAATACGAAATCCGATTACGACAAACTGTCGGAAATCCGAAAATCACACCTCAATACCTCGCTGTAATTTTGGACGTTCAAATCGAGAAACGAACCTCTCCACTGCGATCGGGGCGCGATTTCAAGTGAAATGACATGCAACTTGTCGAAAACCCCAAAAGTCAAACTGTTGACCGCCGCGTTGACTGCCGTCCACGGTGGCGCCGCCACCAACCTGAAAATCTCACGGCAGAGCAACCCCTATTCCACTCAAAATCATCCACTGAGCAACTTTGTCAACTGCATCGAAGGCCAATTCTCACTCTAACTAGTCCAATTTCATGTAAAACCGAATTGATACACAAATTTGAAATCCAAAATTCTCCATCCACAAATCAAATTGGAACACCATACCTATATGGTTAGAATCATGGAGATGAGAGCTTCAAAACCCAGTCCTTGGTTTAGCTCGAATCGGCCGGAAATGAATTTCACCATTAACCCCAAATTTTGCAAACTTTGATCGGAAATATCTTCCACTTCCGGCGACCTCGCCGTGAGAGGAGACCGGCACGGGGTCGAGGGCTCCAAGGCGAGTCGGTTGGTACCAGGGTCGAGCCCGGAGGTGGCCGAACGGGCATCACCGCCGTGTGCCGTGGAGGACGCCGTCGAACTCTCTCTCTCTCTCTCCACCGAGTTGACTCAGTCAACTCGGTCAACACATAAATGCTCCCTTTGACTTTCCCATTATGGCAAGTTCACTATTTATAGCTTTCCCAAAATGGAAACCAACAAACACACTTTTCGGCAAACTTCAAATACACGTAACGTCCTCGTCGTAATTCCGATTTCGATAATTCTTGCGGTCACAAACTCGTCTCGACATGATCTTCAATTATCACCCAAAGTCAAATACATTGATCAAACCGATAAAAAGTCAACTGTCCAACCCAAACACATATTTAAACCGACTCAATAATCAACAATCGGAAATATTCACGACTTAATGTTCGTAACTCGGAATAATGCTCCGGAAGTTCCCACGAGCTCGAAATTAAATTCTCAACAACTTCCGTGAAGAAGCCGAAACCAAATTCTCGTCCGGTAATTTAGTCGTTAAGAAAGTCGCCATTTTAACCAGATTACGTCGAAACTTCAAATATTCATAACTTATTCCTCGGTCGTCCAAATAACGATCCGGAACCACCCACGAACTCGAAATCACACGTACAATGACTCTCGAGAAGAGACCCAGCTCCAATTCTTGGCCAATAATTTAGTCGTTAACAAGTCTGGCGAGTAAATCCATTATCGGAAATCTGCTATTACTCAATCATCTCACGGACCAAGCTGATGACACTGCTGATTCTGTTCTAAGTCGTCACAAATCCACCCCCCTTAAAAAAAATTTGATCTCAAAATTTCCGAATTTGTCGACTAAAAGTAGGAGCACTGCCTCTGCATACTGCTCAACTCTTCAATGGCAACCTCAACTGAACAACTCTGACAACCGACTCCACAATAGGAGATAGCTCCGTGCTGAAATTCCTGTACCCTCAAATCTCGAATCTGTACTGGCTCACACAATCGCCAAGTGTTCCTGCATAAGGAACAGATAGGGTACACAACACGTAACAAACCTGAAACATAGTTCCGCCACACGGAACACAACACCCACAAAAGCCAATGCTATAGGCGACGCCGAACTATACGGCACAACACAAACTCGCCTATGACCACATACAGATCAAAACAACATGGCAAATCACAACTCAGTCTACACACATCAACATAACTCACACATCGAACTCAAGCAATTATCAACCTGTTTCCGCTAATCCGAAAGTCTGTGGTAGCACATTCCACAAAATCAGAATCAAATGTCAGCTCAGATCCAAACTCACTCCAACACAATGGAGTACAACATCGTCCCTCAAAACGACATCATGTAACATCAAAATCATAGTAGGCAACACGCTGGTACTGCATGCAATCTCAAACAACTAAAACTGTTGGTCCCGAATCCTCCGAAACTGCAATACCGAGGTCCACAATATGCCCTCCAAGGTTTGAATAGTCCTCAAAGATCGCCCACCAATCTGAGGATAAGAACCGGTACTAACTTGTATTCTGATCCCCAATGCTCGTTGTAAGGTGTGCCAACACATAATCGTAGCTGATTACCTCATCCAGCAAACTGGGACACAGGTACACCACATAGATGGACAATCTCCGCCAAATACAGCTATGCCAGCCTGCCACTGAAATCCTTTCCCGATAGTACAAAGAAACGTACCGAGTTCGTCAAATGGTCCATAAAGGCCTAACATCTGGTATCACAAACCAAAATGCATACAAACACACACAATCACAGCAACAATCGCCACGTCTAACCGGAAATCTCAAATGGCTGACACTTCTCGGCAAGTCTCTGCCTCCTAGCCATCGCCAGTCGACAAATGTGGCATCTGCACACACACAAACTGCTACATTCTTCTACGGATTGCGTCACGAGTAGTAAACTCGAAGTATCAGACACATCTCCGCACCACTAACGCCAAACGCGCGCAAAACAGTGAGCTTCAACATCATCACACTCGAACTCAGCTCCCATAGCTTGCAACTTGGCTAACATGGAAACTCAAGCCACACATACACACATACAATACTGAAGCTCCTGACTCTTGACTGAATGCATCAGCAACAACATCCCAAATGGATAGTCAAAGTACAACCTCTAGCCTTTCCCGAACAAGCTCAAAAGTGCAGCCATAGTCGTTAGTCGACCCCATCCATCTGCACTGCCTCAAGCCCAAATCTGGCCGAAAATGCATGTGGATGAAACTCAAGTGATCAGTGTACGTTCTACACTACGCTGCACGCCATAGCAATAGTGACTCAAACTCTCTGATGCTAACACAAAGACAGCTACACCCAAATCATACATAGGATACGTAGCCACATAAGGTTCCCACTTCCTAAAACCAAGAGCCATCGCTCTGCTACACAGCATCAATACATAACCAAATCCAAACCTCGATGCATCGCCATAACCCATGAACTCATCGCGGTCGTCAGGTAAGGTCAAAACCGAAGCAACCGTCAACCATCCTTCAGGAGTATCAGCCTACATATAAGGCATTCTATCAATAAAAGAGTTACAGTTTTCAGTCTATCATATTTTCTTCTTCAACACGTTATGAAGCACACTCTGAGTAAATAGCCAGCTATCACCACAGGAAAAAAAAAACCCTAACACTACAGCTTATAGGTTATATAGACTTCCGTAGTTATGATACTAAAGACATTGGAGAATGTACAACACTTTCGGAGCGATGGCCCGACCAGCTGGCAGATCCCCATCAATGTTCACGGTGTTGTGTGTTTTTAAATGTTTAAGGTTTCACAATTGTATCCTTCTTGTTTTTGTTGACTAATGTGTTTTCTCATCCATAGGAGATGCCGCATAGACGTGGAGTCTGCGTTAATATGGCTGATGATCGTGACGAGGATTAGTGAGCGCGAGACTTGCTTGCGTGAGTTTTGCAGTTAGATGAGTATTTTGATCCTGTAGCAAATGCAAGGACAACTGGAGCAACCACATTTTCTGGTTCCATAGATCCTGAAACATGTGAGGCTTGGATAGTCCAGGTGGAGCAAGCATGTGAACTACTTCACTTCACTCCAGAGCAGAGGACTGTAACAACTACTGGTTTACTTGAGTCAGATGCTTACTTCTTGTAGGCTAGTACTGAGAGGGTTCCTGTTGACACCCCATAGCCTGTATTTAAAGAATTGTTTATGCACTGATATTTCAACCAAGCTACCCAATAGCGGAAATATGAAGAGTTCACCAACCTGAGGCAAGGCAATATGTCAGTGCTTGAGTATCGAGATAAATTTACTCGTTTGTCTTGATTTGCACGTGATATGGTGACGAGTGAAGAATCTAAATGCAAGAGGTTTGAGCTAGGTCTAAATCTGAACATCAAGGGGACATTGACAACTATGCCTCGGGATAACTTTGATGAGTTTATTAGCATAGCAATCAGAGGTGGGGATGTAGAAAGGGACAGATAGCTCAAGTTTCAGTCTCCCCGCTTTGAGGAAGGTGGACCCAGCCAGGGTCCTTCAAAGAGATTAAGCTCACGTACATCGAGCTCAGCCTCTTCTTCTGGCAGTGAACCTTACAAATTTCCTGCTGGCACGTCTGATCAGAGTAGGAGCCAGAGATGGAGGAGGAATTGACCTTAGAGCATCTCCAATCATTAAGTCCTATATGGGGTGCTAAACTTATATATAGGACTTCAATTTAGCACTTTTCATTTAGGACTTCAATGTCTCCAATGGTTAAGGTTCTATAACAAAATTGTAATAGAGGTGTTAATACATTTTATGTGTGGGTCCCACATGCTACAGGTGTTATACCAAGTCTTATTTTAGCACTTCATTTAGCACTTGGGTCTAGATTTTTAGCCCCTAGATCCTCAATTTTTCTCTATTGGAGAAGACTTTTCTGAAGAAGAGCTATAATTATATCCCCTAGATCTTAGATCTCATTTCCATTGGAGATGCCCTTAGAGGCAACAATCAAGTGGGAGTTCTAGTGAGTCGAGTTGCCCTCGGCATCCATATAATACACCAGCTGCACCGAGGGAGTTTCCATTGTGCAATACTTGTAACAGACACCATTTGGGTCAGTGTCAACAGGGCGTTAGATGTTGTTTTACTTGTGGCCAGGAGGGTCACTTTGCTAGAGAATATTCACAAAGGGGCACTTTTGGTGGTTCAACCACCCAAAGTTTGGGTGGAGATCAGGGTCCCACTTCTGAAGTTTGCCCAGCGCAATCCACATGTCAAGCAAATCAGCAGATTCATAATCAACTTGGGCGATCAACTGGACCGGCCTGAATGCATGCCATGACCCTGTGAGAGGGCAAAGCTTCTCCATAGGTTATCATTGGTACATTATATGATTTTGGTTATCCAATCCTTACTTTATTAGACCCGGGGGCTACACATTCTTTTATGTCGTATAGATTGACATCTTTGGCCACTATGTCTGCCCCTCTACTTCTGGGAATGCATATCCATCCGGTGAGGTTGTGAGTGTCGGATAGGTGTATAGGGACTGCAAGATATTCATAGGAGGTTATGGATTAGCTGCGGTTTTGATGTTGTTGGACATTGTAGATTTTGATGTAATTATGGAGATGGACTTCTTAGATGCTCATTGGGCAATCTTTGATTGTCATAAAAAGGAGGTAATCTTTAGAAGTCCAGGAATGCCAGAAGTTTTGTTTCGCGGTGAAAGAAATACCTCCACTTTGTTTGGTTTCGGCAGTGAAAGAAGAGAAGATGTTAAATAAAGGTTGTGAGGTATACTTGGCACATGTGATCAATACAGAAGTTTGTGCACCGAGTATCGGGGATATTCCAGTGGTTCATAAGTATCTGGATTTATTTTCATAGGACTTACCTAGTTTTCCCTCGATGAAGGAGATGATTTCATCATTGAACTACTTCCAGGTATAGATTCTATTTCTCAGGCACCATATCGAATGGCCCCAGTAGAGTTGAAGGAGTTGCAGGTTCAACTGTAGGAGTTGATCGATAAGGGTTTCATTCGACCTAATGTTTCACCCTAGGGTGCTCCAGTGTTTCACCTTGGGGTGCTTTAGTGTTGTTCGTGAAGAAGAAGAATGGTTCAATGAGGTTGTGCATTGACTATCAAAAATTAAAGCCATGTCTCGGGGCCTTAGACTGCCATTTTCGATCTATCAAGGATTCCTTCCTCGATCCATCGAAGGCATGTCTTGGGTTAAGTGCTCTGATCCATCAAAGCCTAATTCTTCAACCCATTGAAAATCAGTATCGAAAAATCAAGTTTTATTTTGGGTTTCTTTGATACGTTGAAGGATTTTTCTTCGACCAATCGAAGGTATCCCTCAAGTAGGTTTGTGAAATTTTTCGATCCATATAAAATTGTGTACTTCGATCCATCGATGGTGCTACCCGGATTTTGGTGTTTTTTTTTATGTATTTTACATCGGTTTTATTCATGTCATATCAGCACTCAACAAGGATCACATCCCTATTCAAATCTTTAAGTGTTTACTTAAAGTGTCCTTGTGGTTTTTAGTTCAAGGACTCATTTATTTGCATTGCTTTTGTAGATGTCTCAAGGTGAGATTGAGTGTCTTGCAGATAGTAGTACTACCCACACAATTATGCAAAATAAGCAACTATTTATGGATCTTTTTCCATAAGTGACAACCATGATAGGTGCATCGCCGGTTATTCAAGGCGTGGTTCAGCCAAGATATGTAAAATCGATAATATCGGCGATATTTCAGTTTTTTGGAGTTACCTGAAAAATCCTCAAATATATCCTTAAATCTCCCGAAATTTTCCAATTTTTATCGATATTTCTGATATATCCCCGACTCCCGATATTTCCCGATATTTCCCAAAATTTTCTTAAACTCTTCACATTTAACATTTAGTTTGGTAAATGTCCAATCTTCACATGCTCAATGTCCAATCCATCATTCACGTGGCATGTCCAATACATGCAGAATTACATGGGAGAATAATTATTTAATGATTATTATTCACAATACACACATGATTATGTAGAGGGAAATGGGGGAAATAGTGTGAATTTTGAACCTCATAGGTTCTCTACGGGGTTTTGAAGTATTTATATATTTGATTTTATGATGTGTGATGTGTAACATATTGTACAAAAGACTTGATGGCCTAGCCTCCCATTAAGTTTTAGCCATCAAGAAATAAAAATAGAACTATTAAATTATATTTTTATAATTATCAACATTTAACACGTAGTAAATCATATAGTAATATAGCAAATTCATATGTCTTGATGTTTGATCAATATTTTTGAAAGGACCCAATCCCGATTCAGTTACCTAAACCGGAATCAAACCCTTTCGAAAATACGAACCAACAAAAAATTTTCAAAATTTCGGCAGAGTTTCGTTACTAGCGTAGAATTACCATAACCTGCACCCAGAAATTAACACTTCGTCCTATGCCACAAAAAGCAAACCGTGGGCACCAATCCCATCCGGATTTCTCAACATCAATATAATCAACAACAGTAAATAAACTGTACTATGTATATATGTATATCCGTGAAAATCCGCACAACATGTATCAGAATGTATCAGAGCGACCTCTAGAGTAAAACATATACAATATGTACATCAGTAGGCGAAACAAGAACCTACTGGAAAACACAGGTGACTCTGATCACTAGCCTACAAACCGCGACGTGAAACACCAAACCTGAACTGAAAACTGGGCACGGAAACCGAAAAGCTCAGGGGAAAGACATGAAACATGTTAGAGTGAGTGGACGAAAATAAATGTCTTTCACCGAGTAATATAAGTTATAAAAACATATGCGAGTCGAAATATAAGTAAATCAATTTAAATAGTTTACGAGGAGATACTGACTCCAACTCGTAAACAGAGCATGCATAGAAAGTCTCACAGGGTCACTCATGGACACGTCCGTGCTAGTACAGTCAGAATCACGGAGTCCTTGACTACCACGTGATTCATAGCCAGAAAGGCCTCGGTTCCGGGGTACTGCCCCTCGCCGGTAAGGTAAGGGTACTGCCCTTCCTGGTGGCCTACCATCGGGGATCAGCCGAGAGGCAAGTGTATCGATACAACAACATAACTGAGACTGTACTCTGTGTAAATCAAATCATAAACAGTTTGATGCAAATGCATGAAACAACATATAAATATATGTATACTCGTATACGTATATTCGTATAAGTATATCCGTATGATCGTAAAACACATGCTCATAATAAACATAATCTCGTATGAAATCTCATGCTCGTAAAACCATAATCATGCTGCATGCTCAAGTTCATAAAACATATATAAAAGACTCGCAATCAATCCGTGAAAATAAAATGTCCACTCACAGACTCGCGTAATGTGCACTCGCGCTAATCTCGAGGACCGGCGGAAGATCCCTCGCCAGAAGCTCGATCTCGGTCCCGATCTCGATCCCCTGAATATATTCATAAAACACAACTGATCAATATCGTAATCCACAATACTGTACTGATGCACGGAAACCAACCGTTCCCGGAAATACGAAATGCAGTGCAAAATGAATTACGGAAATCCCGAAATCCCCACTCGAAATCTCGACTGAAAATCGGCTAACCAAATCAACCCGAAAACCTCCGTACGATAACCGGGGCGCGATTACGAGAAAAACGACATTAAAATTGTCGAAATCTGAAAAGTTGACTTTTTCTCGCCGTTGACCGCCGCCGCCGGCAGCAGCGCGCCGTCAACGGTGGAGTTTCACGGCGGGAAGCTCCAGTTTTCACCACCTCGATCTCACGAACCATTTCCTTAACTACCACGAAGCCCAAATCGAATCACAACCCCTCCAAAACCAAGCAAAACCGAACGAAAATTCAAACCGGAATTTCAAATCGGGTTGCATCAAAAACTCGTCCCTAACCCCAATTGATCACACCACAAGACTCAGAGAGACGAGGGGAGTCGAATCCCCTTAATCTCCCCCTCCAAATCTCGCCGGAGCCAAGCTCCCCGTCATCGGCGAAATCATCAACTCGGCCTCCAATGGTTCTTCCCCAAAACGAAACCAATTCACTCCAAACCAAAGCCTAACCCACTCGAAATCAAACAAGGATGGTAACCATACCTGTCCCGTGGCCGGAGGTGGCCGGAAAGTAGGTCGCCAGACGGTGGTTCCCAAACGGGAAACTTTCCCTTTCGATCTGCAAGTCCACTTTCCCAAAATAGAAAGTCAACGATGGTCAATGCAAATCCGTGTTTCTTTACGACTAATCTCGACTATTTTGCTATTTATACTCGAGCCTCGAGTCGATCGACGGTCCGAAATGAAAATACGAAATGATTCGGATAAGCTCGAAACATTCGGATAAACTCGTCGGAATCCGAAACTTCAAATAATCATAAAATATTCCTCGGTTATCGGAAAAATCTTCCGAAACTGCCCACGAGCTCGAAATCACGTGCTCTACCATTTCCGTGAAGACACTCAACCCAAATTCTCGACCGAAAACATAGTCACGAATCGAATCGGCAAACCACAATTACGACAATAAACTGCGACTAAACTTAATCTCGAGAATCGTGTCGAATATGCATCAGATTCTGGTTCGGGTCGTCACAATTTTCTTTTCACATAAGGTAAATAATTGATCATATAACAACCTTCAAAGGTTTCATTATAAATTTTTATGTATTTTTATTAGTTTCCGTCATTTTCATCAAAATTTTCAGTGGATCGGTATTTCATCGATATATCCTCGATACCCGATATTTTACTCCTTGGGTTCAGCAGAATTTTTGCTACCTCATGGTACAAGATTGTTTATCACTGATGTCGTATACGTGCCAAAGGCCAATCGAACCTTGTTAAGTTTCAAAGATATTCATGCCAACAGTCCACTTGGAAACATATTGTGAGAATGGACAAGATTTATTGTGCATCACCTCTGTTGAATGTGGCCGCTAACGCATTCTAGAGAAGTTTTTGGCTATTCGTAGTGGTCTATATCTAACTACGATTTGGATCATTGAATCCAATGCTATGACTCACACGACTTCGTGTGATTCAGAATCATATAAGTTTTGCTATTTTTTGACTGAGACATCCAGGTCGTGATATGATTATCAAAATATTGAAAAATATTCATGGTCATCCATTCTTCAGAGCGAAGAAGTATGTGGGAATACCTAAATCCATCGGTTTTGATGGGGCGGATGAGACTACTCCTCTCAATCTTGGCTCAGTCTCCAAGACGAGTGCAGCAAAATCCTGACAAAGTATTGTTGTGGCGTCATGCATTCTCCCACCAAATTCATATGTTGCAATCTTTTATGCACATCGCTTGTTTTGAAAAGGTTGTTCCTTAGCAAAGTTACAAGCACGTCTTTCTTTTGGATATTGACAACACCGACAATATTCCATTCTTACAAAGGATCAAAGGTGATATTTGTGGACATATCAAACCGGAATGCGGACTATTTACATATTTCATGGTTTTGGTAGATGCATCAACGCGATAGTCACACATCGCTTTGCTATCCACAAGGAATGCTGCATTTGCAAAACTCCTGGCATAAATTATTAAGCTTCGGGCTCACCATCCGGATCATCCAATCAAGTCTATTAGATTTGACAACGCAATGGAGTTTACATCAAAATATTTTGATGATTATTGCATGCCTGTTGGGATTGAAGTTGAACATCTCGTTCCTCATGTTCATTCTCAGAACGGTTTAGCACATGCTCACATCATTGTCTGTAACCGCTTGTGCCTCGGGCGTTGGTAATGCATACAAACTTACCAGTATCCGCGTGGGGTTTTGCAGTATTACACGTAGCTATGCTTCTTCGTTTTCGATCCATAGGATGCCAACCATTCAGCGCACCAATTGGTAACTGGATATGGGTCTGACATTTCACATCTACGCATTTTTGGTTGTGCGGTATATGTGCCTATTGCGCCTCCACAACACACTAAAATGGGTCATTAATGAAGATTATGCATTTATGTTGGTTATGAAGCTCCAACGATAGTTTGCTATCTTGAACCTTTGAAATGAGATCTCTTTACTGCTACTTTTTGCAGATAGTCACTTTGATGAGACATACGTCATGCTGTTAGGGGGAGATAAGAATGGTTCCATTTTGGTGAAATGTCAGAAATTGATATGGTATGTCCCCACTATGTCTCATCATGATCCCCACACATCTCAATGTGACATTGAAGTGCAATTTATTCTTGATCTTCAAAAAGTAGTAGATTCATGTCTGACTCCTTTACTGATATCATGAAAGTGATGATATCAGTTACATGCTACAAATCTTGCAAGGTTAAAAGTCTTTGGCATTGGGCAAGTTAAAGTAAAACCCGCGCAAGGTAGTGTTTCTCCTGCTCATAGTGGGGGTGTATCATCGGTCAAAATCCACTGATGAGTTGCCCATGAAAAGGTAAGTCATCAAGGCATAACTATTCATCATCAACATATGAGATTGTTTCTGACTACAATTGTGTCTAAGAGTCGACATTGACAAACACTAGGGGATGCCTCAGAGTCAATGACGATGTCAGTAAACAAAGAAATCTCACAAAGGTTAACAAATTCTAGCGGTATTATGGATGGTTCTTCTAGGTTCATTGATGATGCATTTACTTATTCCGTCGGTCAAGAATTGACAATGAGGAAGTGGAACATTGCTCTGTTGCGGATTGTCAACGGTTAACATAGAGCATGTTGACCAATATGGAAAGTTGCAATCTAGGCTGAACTAGACTCTCTTACAAATGGCAAGTTTCCAGTTTGGTAGTGCTATGACCACCGAATGGTAAGCCGGTTAGACACAAATGAGTATTTGTTCGGAAGCATAATGAGAAGAATGATGTCTTGCGTTATAAAGCTAGACTTGTGGCATAGGGTTTCTCTCAACACCCTGGAATTGACTATGAGGAGAGGTATTCTCCGGTCATGGACATCAACACCTGCTGCTACCTAATAAGTTTGGTAGTGTCTGAGAAGTTAAACATGCAGCTTATGGATGTGGATATTGCATATCTCTATAGGGATCTTGATTTAGAGATATACATGAGAGTGCCAGATGAGATTTCTATACCCAAATCAAGCAACTCTAAACTACGGAATGCTCATGTAATCAGATTGAGATGTTCACTATATGGGTTGAAAAAATCTGATAGGATGTGGTACACACGTCTTGAAATAGTAGCAGTCTATGTAGATGATATGAACATCATCACGACTCTTAATGAGATCAATGAGACGGTTGGCTACTTGAAATCTGAATTTAAGATGAAAAACCTTCGTCGGACTCAATTTTGTCTCGGATTAGAGCTGGAACATCGAGTTTGTGGAATCCTTATTCACCAGTATGCTTATATCCAAAAGATGCTCAGGCGATTTAATATAGACAAAGCACACCCTGTTAGCACGTTAATGGTTGTTCGCAGTCTGGACCCTAAGAAGGATCCATTTCATTCGGTAGATGATGATGAGGAGATCTTGGGAGCTAAAATTCTATATCTTAGTGTTATTGGAGCTTTGTTGTATCTAACTCAGTGAACACGTCCAGATATTGCCTTATCAGTGAACTTGTTAGCTAGATTTAGCTCTGCATCTATGCAACTTCATTTGAATAGAGTAAAGCAAATCTTCAGGTACTTGAAGGGTTCCATTGACTTGGGTTTATTCTTCCCTTACAAAGAGCACAGAGAGAAACTTGAAAGTCCCCGAATAGGGATGGTTGAATTGTAGCATGCATATTTCGGAGCCTTCGATCCATCGAAGATTTCTCCCTGAATGGATCAGAATCATGTCTTCGATCCATCGAAGGAGATGTTCGATCCATCGAACGTTGAACCTGCTGCGAGCAGTTTTACTGTTGTCCCCTATTTTGAAACACTGGTTAATGTGTTGGTTGGATTTGCTGATACTAGGTATCTCTCTGACCCACACAAAGGTTGTTCACAGACTGGTTATGTTTTCACTATGGGAAACACGACGATTTCTTAGAGATCAACTAAGCGAACCTTTGTTGCTACTTCCTCGAATCATTCAGAAATCATTCATTTGCATGAAGCGGTTAAAGAATGTGTTGGCTTAGGTTAGTCATTCATCATAGTCGAGGGTCTAGTGAATTACCATCTACTATGACAACTCCCACTTGCATCTTTGAGGATAATGCGACATGCATTGAACAAATGAAGTTGGGTTACATTAAGGGTGACAATACAAAGCATATATCCTCAAAATTCGTCTTCAATTATCAACAACAACAGCTGTTGAATATCCATGTGAACCAGGTGGGTTCGGCAGATAATGCTGCAGACTTGTTTACCAAGTCACTACCCAAATCTACATTCGTGAAACAAGTGAGATGCATTAGTATGTGCAGGTTATCTTAACTCCATGACTGAGTTTACAGTTAAGGAGAGTTACATTTCTGCAGGCATCAAGGGGAGTCTACATCACATGTAGTAGCGTTTGTAGTTGATGCGTTATACTTTTTTTTCCTTAGACCAAGCTTTTGTTTTACCCATGTGATTTTTGTTTGCTTGGCGATGTTTTTAGTGAGGCAGCAGGTTATGCATCATTCATTAGGCCATCGACACAAGGGGAAGTGTTTAAGGAGATTTATTCTCCATAACTTTCGGTGTGTGCCTTATCCTAATTAGATACGGATTAGTATAGATAGAGATACAAAGAATTCTTGTTATATCGGGATATTTATTGTAACAGATTGTATCAGCCTATATATAAGGTATTGTATCAATGAAAGAATTACAGTTTTTAGTCCATCATATTTTCTCCTTCAACACTTTGAGAATTTTACAATTCCTCAATTTTAAAAATCAGGGGATTGAAGACTTAAATTCCTCCTTCAAATTTCCTCAAAAAGAGGTGTTATTTTATAATTCCCTCTAATATTTTTTTTAAAAGTTTGTAATTCTTGTCATTATTAAATTTTTTTATGATGACATCCAAACGCAAAAATTCCCAAATGATGTAATTTAAAATACTGAAATTCTAATTTTCGCAATTTGTCAATTCTTATTAGAATTAAAAATCCTTCATCCAAACACACTGTTATTGATTTTTCAAATGTGCCCCATTTTTTAGTTTTGTTAATTTGCTCTACATAACTCATTCTTTTACTTTGAATATCCATTCTTGGTCATAACTAAGAACATAAAATCATCATAGCCAAAAGGGATGAAGTTGCCAATCCTGCCGATGTCAGATGATAGTAGTCCTAACTCCTACCACCTAATAAGCTAATTTGTTTCTTTTAGTGAAGCAACTTATGTCATATCTCTCTCTCAAGGAACCTTTTTGAGAACAAAAAGTACACATGAATTAGAAATGACTCAAGAATTAAAAAAAAAAATTATTTTAAAACCCATTTTAAATTCCTCTTTCCTAAAGAGCCCAATAACTTTTTCTTTGTCTAATAAAACTCAACACATTTGGTCTTTCTTTCAAATCCATTAACTAATTCTAAAAAATCTCATTCTTTCCCAAAACCCAGCTTTTTTTTTCCTATTTTATCCCTGAGAGCCTTTGTTTCTTTCCTATTCAAATTCAAAATCTGTTTTCTCGGTAAAAGTGATCCAGGTGCCCTCTCTCTCTCTCTCTCTCTCTCTCTCTATTAACAAGAGCGAGATGATGAGAGCCTCTGCAGTCTGGTATGTGTTCACTGTGGTTAGATGTCTTCTAAATTTGTGTTTCACTGTGATTACCTGTGGTTCTAGATTTGTGTTTCACAGTGATTAGTTATTGTTAATTGTAATGACTCTTAGTTAACTAAACGTTAAACTTCTACTTTTACTTGCTCTATTGTCAAAGACAAACTGTGAGTGGATCCTAACAAGCATGTGAAGGTGCTACAATCAGAAATAAAGGAATCTTATGGTTTGGAAGTGCCTTACGAGATGGTGTGGTACGAAAAGAAGAAAGCCATGACTGCAACTCATGGAAACGAAGTTGAATCTTACACAAATCTTCTCTGGTTTGCAGATAATTTTGTGAAGACAAATCCAAACTCAAGAGTTATCATAGATAGCAATCCTGAAACACATAAGTTTTAGCACCTTTTTGTGTGCTTTGGCGCTTGTATGAAAGGCTTCCAATTTTACAAGCCGATGATTTTTGTTGATGCCGGATTCTTGAAAAACATATACAAAAGGACTATTATCGGTGCCTCTGGAAAAAATGCAAATCAAGGTAACAAAAGTTTTGGTTGGTTTAACTGTATTTTCGTTATATCTCACTGTGGTTAGCTGTTTGACCTTGCTTTTTTTCTTTCTTTCTATCTTCCAGGGCTTTATCCATTGGCTTTTGGTATTGTGGATTTTGAAAATGACAATAACTGGAGGTGGTTTCTAGAAAGGTTAAGAGAAGAAATAGATAAGTATTCAATTAATCCTCAGACTAATACTCATAGGAAAATCACATTCTTCTCCAACAGCCACATGGCAATAATGAGTTCTATTCCTGTGGTTTTCCCGAATGATGCGCACAGATTCTGTTTTAGGTACTTACTGGCAAACATTAAAGGTTTGTATACATGTGCTTTTATAAAGTCTAGGAACTGTGATCTTTTCATGAACTGTGCTTATGCTAGAAGCGAAAAACAATATGAGTTCATCCTTACCAAATTAAAGGTTGAAGGTGAGGAAGAAACAATTACTATATTCTTGAATGATCTACCAAAAGATAAATGGTCTGCTGCATTCTTTGAAGGAGATCGATATGGAGAAATGACAAATAACATTTCTGAATGCTTCAATAGCTAGATAGTTGATCTTCGAACACTTCCCGTGTACTATCATGCCAATAAAATTAGGTCTGTTCTCTTTCTCTTTTTCTTTTCTTTTCTTTTTTTCCTAACTTACTTGTTTATGTTCTATGTTCTTTGTTATTTATCTGGCTTCTTTCTTTTTTTGTCATTACATTTGTTATTTAAGAAAAGCACAGAGATGTGGGTCAGTTGTCATTGTGCTGTGGTTAACTATGGTTAGCTGTCATTACCATTATTTTTTTCAGGCGCAAGTTGATGGAAAGGCTTGCAACTAGGAATGAATTAGGGAAAACCTGGCACACTATGATGGGACCCAAAATGGAAAAGAAGCTAAGGGGGCTAGTAAATACTATAAGGCATTGGAGGGTGATGCCTGCCAACGGTTATCTCTACGAAAGGCAATGCGACAAGTATTCTACTGTTGTCAATATGGACATAAGAAGTTGCTCTTGTGGACAGTGGTAGTTATTAAGGTTTTCGTGCTCACATGCTCTTGTCGTCATCTAGAGGCTTAATCATTCTCCTTATGACTACTTGGATAACTTTTATTGTGTTACATCTTTTAGAAATGCCTACTCTTTCACTCTAAATCCAATGTCGTCGATTGAGAGACCTCTGCATAACATGTCAGCATATGGTCCACAATTGTTGTCTCCATCCATAAAGAAGCCAGCTGGAAGACCCGGGACAAAGAGGCTAAAGTCAAAGGCTGAAAAGGAAATGTTCCATACAAGGTGCTCAAGGTGTCACAAGTATGTTGGTCATAACAGAAGAACATGCACTACATTTATCTAGCTTTCACTTTACACTTTCTTTTATTTTTCTTATCAGTTTTTTGTGGAAAATTAACTCTTATAAGTATTGGTTCACTGAGGATAGTTGTCGCTAGCTGTCTTGTGTATGCATGGTTTCGTAAAATGTTTAAACATGGAAGGGTTCACTGTGTCCAACTGTGAGTAACTAAAGTATCATTTTTGACAAACAACAGGGATCACTATTGTTTCACTCTCAAATGTTGTTGTTAACTGTCGTTTCACTGTCACTAACTGTTGTTAACAGAAAGCGTGCAACTAGAAATATGCATGATAGGTTGTTGTGGTTGACTCAAGTCCTAAAGCCTGAACTTTTTTTAAAACAAAATTTAAGCCAAAGTGTTTTATTGCAGTACATCTTAATACATTTTCACATCATCATAATTACTTTCAGTAAAAGGTAGTTATATCAGATCTCTTCACTACTAAAATTCCTAACTTAGAAGACGAAATCTTTTCGATTTCATCGTTGGGGGTTTGGTCGTCTAAGATAGAATTAGGTGACGAAATGTTATTTCATTGCCTAACTAGATATTTTCGTCGCCTTAAAATGTTTTTATACGTAGAAAATTGGTTTCATCGACTAAAAAATATAAAAGACGATGAAACCATATTTTGTCGCAACTTTCGTCGTTTAAGTGTCTTTTACAACGACGAAAATCAAGTTTCATCTTCCAAGAAAGAAGTTAGCTGACAAAATTTTTTGTCATTTAAGATTGTAGTTAGACAACAAGGTTTGTTTCTTGGACGACAAAATTTTTACCGTCTAAGTGAAACAATTAATAAGAGACAATAGCAATTCCAGATCGAGCACTACCGGAATAAGCAACATTATCGGCGAGATTTCCGAAAATAAGGCCGGCGACCGGAAAAGTCACTGGTAATGTTCATCATTACCAGCGACTTACTCTGTCGCCGGTAATGTCGCCGGAATTTCGCCGGTAATGTTTCAAAACATTACCGGCGACCTCCTCGTCGCCGGCAATGTCAAGCCAAACATTGCCGGCGATTTTCCGGCCGAAATTTCGCCGGCAATGTTTGGCTTGACATTGCCGGCGACGGAGGAGGTCGCCGATAATGTTTTGAAACATTACCGGCGAAATTCCGGCGAAAAGTCGCCGGTAATGTCTCCATTTCCGGCGATTTAATGAATCGCCGGGAATGCCTCTTATATTAGATGCCGATCGCAGCAGGTCATTCATTTGGATTGAAAAAAATCCGGTGAAATCGAAAGAAGGAAAACGCTCTGAAATCGATCCTTCGGTACGGTATTGTCAAAATTAAGGCGCGCGTCGTAAACTCGATCACTCGGGAAGCTATATATATATAGGTACGTGTATATATACGTATATGTGTATGTATATATATATGTGTGTGTTGATCAAATCCAATTCGTGAGATATGAAATGTTGTTGATGTCACCGAAACGAGAAAACTGCTTGTAGTTAATCTTATCTTGTGTCTGAATCAACGACTGGTATTATCGTAGTGCTATCGGAGTCAGGCTTAAGAGAGCCTCCTACCTAGTCAAATACTGAACTGAAAAAAGAAGAATATATACCATCATCGAGTACTGAATCGAATTCAGAGATTAGATCGATATATATATATATATGCATGCATGTGTTGATTTAATTGGAGTTGAATTGAGATATCGCGTCGATTATTAGTAGTGAATGTGTGTATATATAATACGTAAAATTGTTAGAATTTTCAAGATGGACAAGAGTTGGATGAGCCTCGAAAGATGGGATGTGAGATATCACCAGGGAATTAGGAGTTTTGTGAATTTTGTGAAGGCTAATTGTGTAGACACTACACTTCATTATTGCCCGTGTAAAGAATGTAAGTGTCGCAGCGATCGATTTCATTTTCCCATTGATAAAGTCCAGAAGCACCTGAGTAAATACGGGTTTTGGGATAAGTACACTTGTTGGATTTATCATGGTGAAACATCGTTAGCGGGTCCGCATGATCATGGACAATTTGGTGAAAGGGCCAGTCCACGCTATGATCATGGAGATTTTGCTGAGAGGAGCAGTCCATCCTATGATCCAACATCGATGTTAATCAATGATTTCCTCATGAGAGTGGTGTATTTGCTGATGAAGCACCAAATGTCCCTCCCGTCGTTGAGGGTTTCCCCCATATTGAGCCAGTCGAGCCATTACCTGGAGCTCATGTCAACACAAGCGGTATAGACAAGTACAACAACCTGATTGCATTATAACAGACTCCGTTGTACGACGGTTGTGGTAAGACTGTTCTTGAAAGTGTGATGGGAGTGATGCAGCTGAAAATGGAGAACAAAATGTCTGTCAAAGCTATTGATTCTTGGCTGAAGTGGACTGCTTCGCTACTGCCACCCGGTCATCGTCTTCCTACCACTCATCATAAGGTGCGACATATCCTGAAAGATCTTGGGCTTTCCTACATCAAAATCCATGCATGCAGATATGATTGTATTCTCTTCTGGGGAAAAGATCTTGAAGACCTTGAAGCCTGCCCGGTATGTTTTACAGAAAGGTATAAGTTGACTCCTGCAGGCAACAAGAAAGCTGTGAAGATACTTCGATATTTCCCGATTATTGATAGGCTGGAGCGGTTGTTCATGTGTGCTTTCACGGCCGAAGCAATGAGATGGCGGGCTGAGAGGAATTTGCTTGACGATGACACCCTTATACACCCTTTCGACGGAGAGGCTTGGCAGCACATGGTCAGGGAGTTTGATCATTTTGCAGCAGAGGTCCGAAATGTTTGGTTAGGGCTCTCATCTGACGGATTCAACCCTTTTGGCAACATGAGTCTTCAATACAGTATATGGCCAGTTATTTTGGTACCGTACAACCTTCCACCATGGATGTGCATGAAGAAGGAATACAATATGCTCACTCTGTTAATTCCGGGCCCGGGTTATCCAGGAAAATGTCTTGATGTGTATTTGAGGCCTTTGATTGAGGAGCTTAAGTACCTGAGTGAGTGTGGCCACCCCACTTACGATAGGTTCAAAAATGAGATGTTCCAGATGCATGCCATGCTTGTTGGCACCATCAGTGATTTTCCTGCCCGCGGTATGTTGTCAGGCAACGTTACCAGGGTTACAGGGCTTGTTCAGAGTGCATGACGGTTGATTGTTGCAGTCCTCATTGCAGTAAAATTGTTCAGATGCGTCACCGTTGTTGGCTTCCATACGATCACCCATTTAGGCAGGATCCAGACGCGTTTGATGGGACTGTGGAAACAGGTGTGGCACCCAGGCGATGGACAGGGGAAGAAATTTTGGAAGTGTTGAATGAATATGATTTTGGCCAGCTGAGCAATCATCCTGACATAGTCGCGTCAATTCCAGACAAGCCCGAAAGGTATAAGTTTTGGACACACAAGAGCATATTCTGGGAACTCCCCTACTGGCCCAGGTTGCCTATCAGACACTACCTAGATGTCATGCACATAGAGAAGAATGTGTGTGAAAGTGTTGTGGGCACAGTTCTTAACTTGGAGGGGAAAACAAAAGACATCCCTAAGGCACGCATTGATCTGAAAGGTATGGGTCTGCGGAAACATTTGTGATTAAAGAGATGGAAAGAGAAAAATGTCGCAAGCTCCTTACACCGTAAAGCCGAAGCATAAGCATGAAATTTTTCGGTGGCTGAGTAATGTCAGGTATATATTCTTATGGCTATGCAGGAATTTGGCCTTAAATTTTTACCGGATTATGGTTATATGCGAGAAATATAATTGTTGCATATGGTTATATATATATATGCAGGTATCCTTATGGCTATGCAGGAAATATAAGCAGGTGTGTTAACTTCCAGGACAATAAGATGTACGGATTAAAGAGTCATGACTGCCATGTACTGCTTCAACTCCTTTTCCCTATTTTCATTCGAGGGTACCTGCCCAAAGAGGTGGTGGAGCCGTTGGTGGCCTTGGTAAGATTCTTTCAGAAATTATGCACCAGGGAAGTTAAAAAATCAAACCTCAGGGAGATGCAAGATGACATCATTTTTATCATGTGCAAGCTTGAGAGGATATTTCCCCCAAATTTTTTCGACATCATGCCTCACCTGATGATCCATCTTCCCGAACAATTGTTGCTTACCGGTCCCGTACACTACACTTGGATGTATCCCATGGAAAGGTACAAATGATTCATACATTTGGTTTGCCTCTATTTTTATATGTAAATTCTTATTTTTTAAGTATCATAACATGCACTTGTTAACTTGTAGACAATTGGGAGCCTACAAGGACTATGTGAAGAATAAATATGCACCTGAAGGGTGTATCGCTGAAGCATATGTTGCGCACGAGTGTGTAACGTACACCAAAGTGTATTTGGGAGCGCTTGAGGACCCCCAACAACAGATGCCGATAGATGAACCCCAGTTCAACCTTTCTATCATCTCCAATGACGTGGTAGTACAGGGAAGCTTGCCAAAGTCGTACAAGTTGGATGATAATGAGGTAGCCATTACCCACTGGTCGGTACTGATTAACTGTCAAGAAGTACAATATTGGAAAAACTATCATCTTCACTGCCTTGCTATTGCCGGAAATGTTGATTACCACAACCGGACGTTTGCAAACTACTTTGGTCAATGGGTAAGGGTATATGTGTATATGTCTATTTTTTATATATATCCTTATCTAGCATGTGTGTACGTACGTGGTTTTGTGGTTTCTAAGTTTGGTACGTCGTTTTCAGATGAACCATGTAGCAAATGATGGTTGCCCAGAGTGGTCAAACGAATTGAGGGTCCTGGCGATGAAACCGATAGCTTCAAAAGTTTACTCGATGTGTCAGGTCAATGGCGTGAAATTTATATGTGAAAATCGAGACGACCGACTGAAAACACAGAATTGTGGGGTGATGGTCCATGGTGGGCAGGATGGCGTTGACTATTACGGTGTCCTTCATTCAATTGTTGAACTCATTTATGGGAACCGCATGAAAGTGCACTTGTTCAAGTGTAGATGGTTTGATACTAGCCCGGAGAACACAAGGACCGATCAGTACGGAACATTTTCGGTGAATACTGCTACTAGCTGGTATGAAGATGACCCTTTCGTTCTTGCCTCATCAGTAAAACAAGTGTTTTACCTTGACGATCTTCAGAACAAAGTCCCGTGGAAGGTGGTTAACCATGTTGCTCATAGAAACATATACAGTGCTGCCACACTTGGTGAGACCGCAGATGATGAGGAAGTTACTGCATACCAAGAGCCGAACACTTTTGACATTCCGGAATCATCTACGATTCGCCTTAATAATGTGAGATCTGGGAGTGTGGTTCGAATTACTGGAGCAGAACTTCTCGATGTTAATCCATATGAAGTTGACGCTGATTCAGATGACGAGGAGCGGCACATATTGCCAGAGGGTACCTATGAAACCGAGTCAGACTCAAGTGATGAAGATGATTATGATTATCATCCTTAGTACGTTAATGATGTACGTATTTTAATTATAGTCGGAAATTCTAGTCGGAATTCTAGTCGGAAATTCTAGTTGGAAATTCTAGTCGGAAATTCTAGTCGTAAATTCTAGTTGGAAATTCTAGTCGGAAATTGTAGTCGGAAATTGTAGTCGGAAATTCTAGTCGGAAATATTTGTAGTTATATATGGTCGGAAATTGGTCGGAAATTATTTAGTCGGAAATTGGTCGGAAATAGGTCGATCGGATAATCTTCGGGAAATAATGACATTACCCACGAGTTATGAACTCGTTGGTAATGTCATTACCCACGACTTACCTCGTTGGTAATGTCATTACCAACGAGTTACCACGTAACTCGCCGGCAATGGTGGCGGTATTTCCAGGGCAGCTCGAGCTGCTCCCCATTTCTTCACATCTCTCTTCCCTCTCAAACCCTAAAACCCCTCTCTCTTCATCTCAATCAATTTCCTCGCCTCCCTCTCCTCAATCCTCTCTTCCTCTCCTCCCCTCTCCCCTCCCCTCACCTCCTCTCCCTTCTCCCCTCTCCAAAAAAAAACCCCAAATATCAATTTCCTCTCCTCCCCTCCTCCTCTCCTCCTCCCTTCCTCCTCTTCCTTCTCCCCTCACCTCCGTCGCCGGAAAGTCTACTCGAGCTCCACCATGGCAGGTGCAAGCTCACTCTCTCCTCCTCTCTCTCTCCCTCTCTCTCTCTCTCTCTCTCAATCCACATTTTATTTTTATGCATTTTAATTAACCAACAATTAATTAATTTTTGATGATTGTGGGATGTATGTATGCATGTGGAAAATATTTGGAAAATGTAATTAAGGTATGTTTGAAAAATGTGGAAAATTAATGTGGATAATTGTGGGGTGAAGGAGAAATATATGTGATGTATATATGTGAAAAATTAATTAATTTGTATGCAATGTATATATATACGTATGTTTGAAAAGGGTGGAAAATTAATTAGCTAGGGTGATTTGGATTAATATGTGATGTATATATATATGTGAAAATTAGGTGAAATTAAGATGCATGATGTATACAAAGTGTATATGTGATGTGTATATATATGTGGAAAATTTAAAGCCGGAAATGATGTATGTATATATGTTAAGTTAGGTGATATAGTTGTTAATTTAACGTATAATAGGTGAAAAATCGGAATCGGAATTTAATGTGTTTGGATTAAGGTGATATAGTTGTTAATTTAAAGTATAAATTAAGGTGAATAATCAGAATTGGAACAGTTTGGAACCAGAACGGTTTTAAACCGGAACAGTTTGGAACCGGAACTGTTTGTAATCGGAACCGTTTGAAACATAACGGTTCCAGTTCCAAACGGTTCCAGGTTCAAACGGTTCCGGTTCCAAACCGTTCCGGTTCCGATTTGTTATAGAACCTGGAACCGTTTGGAACCGGAACCGTTTGCAACTGGAACTGTTTGTAACCAGAACCGTTTGAACCTGGACGGTTCCAATTCCAAACGGTTCCAGGTTCAAACGGTTCCGGTTCCAAACCGTTCCGGTTCCGATTTGTTATAGAACCGGAACGATTTGGAACCGGAACAGTTTGGAACCAGAACTGTTTGTAACCGGAACCGTTTGAAATATAACGGTTCCAGTTCCAAACGGTTCCAGGTTCCAACGGTTTCGGTTCCAAACCGTTCCGGTTCCGATTTGTTATAGAACCGAATCCATGACTATTACGGTGTCCAGGAGGTTTTGCGGCTAATTGGCTTGGAGGAATCAAACGGAGAGGTTCCCAAAATAGTGGAGGGAGCAGTAGTCAAGCTTCCTCCTTAGCCGCAGTCAGCAACACGCGCAGTGGGCCAATGATGAATGCTCGAACACAAGCCTTGCTAGCTGTGCGAGCAGAGGAGGAAGCTGCACGATCCGGTGCCGTGCAACCGGAAGTCTCGAGCCTCAGTCAGCAGACGCTCAGTCAGCAGACGTCCCTCCGTCAGCAGACCCTCAGACAAGCGACAGTCAACGGGGGCATCAGAAACTCCCTCCATCTGAATGCCCCCAATTCGCCCGGTGCCTACTCCCGTTTCACGGGAATCATCTGAGGCAGATGGTGCTGGCACCTCATCGTCCAGGCCTCGTCTATCTCCGCCGTCCGGTCTCTTCCTACCCGACGAGATTCCGGTGATCCCTGAATTCGATGATAGGGGGATGCCTATTTATGTTGAAGGACGGCCGGAGTTCCTGAGCGTGGAGGAAGCGTACAACTTCATCCCGTTCGACCCCGTGTATCTTTGGAGTGTGAGGTGCACCAACCAACAAACGGACGATGCAGGTAAATTTTAGTTAACATTAGATTGATTACTTAATTATTACTTAAGACTTACGATAGGTTCAATTAATGATATCAATTTGTTGACATTGTATTATTAGGCAATTTCGTTAATGGGACTGGAAAACGGAAAGGGGCTAGAGGCACCTGCACCGAGAAGAGACTTGAGCAGGCCACCGGGGGAAGGAAAACGCCCATTAGGGCCAATGAGGATGGCGAGGTGATCGAGGCATTTGACACCACGCGAAAATATGTCAGCATGGCTGGGGCGATCGTGCGGGACAAGGTCCCAATGCTTTGGCCAAATTGGGAATTTATGCCTATCTACGTGAAGATGCAAGTGCATAATGCACTGAGTGTGAGTTAAATCGTATTTTCATTACGTAAATTTTACATTTATTAATTAAGTCCGAATAAATATATAATTTTACCGTTTATATATTCATATTGCAGGTGTGGTTTGACGTGGATGAAGTTCTTATTCACACGTGGGTAGAGCGTCAACTACATATGAGGTGATGTGCTTCGAGTTATTTGAGTATAGATCGAGTTAGATTTTTGTTTATCAAGTGTTTTAATATCTCTAACTTTTTTTTCCTGGTGTTAATATAGGTATAAAGAATGGAAGAACGAGCTTTCTTCCCATTACACTGTATACAAGGAGCTAGGCCGAGGTTCTACCCCTAGCGAATTCCGGTTTTGGGAGTACGAGTGGCTGTGGCTGATAGCCCACTTCGAGCACCCCAAAGCTCAGGTATGCATCCTGAATATATCTTACAAGCCTAATGTATCGTATCACATTGAAATAGTTAGTTACTAATTTTTTTTCATATGTTTATCAAACAAGGCGATTTCGAAGACGAACCGAGCGAATAGATTGAAAAACACCAGGGCCCATCATGCAGGTTCACTCAACTATTTGGGTTGGTCGACTAAGGCGCAGCAACAACAAGAAGTGAACCCGTTGGTGTATATTCATCAGAAGTTCTATCCCCAGTGCCCTGAAGAAGCGGTAAGTCTTTCGCCTCTCCATGTGTTAATAAAACTATTTTTCGATATTAATTTATTTTGTTAGCTAATACGTTATTCATTTTCGCTTTTCAATTAGGCGAGAGTGGAGGAGGCGACTGCAGAAGTGACCATGAATATAGCTTGGACTAACCATCCTGACTGCTCCGAGGAAGAAGTCACCCAGTATGCCTCTCAGATCGATCCGCTTGATCGCCCTATAGCGGCTCAGATCATGGCAAAAGCGTGCGGGACTGGGAAGAATACCTACTACTGTAGGGGAATGGGCTCGGCGGGCGAAGGAGTATTGAAGAACACTTCAGAATACTCTACCGGGTCAAGAAGTTCAGCTTCTAGTCGTTACCTCGCAGCGGAGCTTCAGTGGACGCGGAAGGAGTTGGAGGAGCAAAAGAGGCAGATAGCCGAGCAGCAGGCAATCAGAGATGCCGAGTACCAACACATGGTCCAGCAGCAGACACAGATGTTCACATGGATGCGGACGATGTACGAGGCTCAGACTACCGGACAACCGTTGCCCACACCTCCCCCGCACCCTGTGTTCCCTAGTTATCCACCACCACCACCGCACCAGTCACCGCCACAGCATGACCAGGGTAGCCACCGGAGTTCAAATGACTACATGGATTTCTTCGACCCTGACCCGCAAGTTCCTCGACCCTGACGTGTAGTTGTAGTTAATTTTCGTATCGTTGCTATTTGTACTGTACGTTGGACATTTATGTGTACTGTTGAACTTGTATGATTGTACGGTTTATTTCTTTCAATGCAGGTTCTGGAATTGGGCCCAATCCAGAACCGCGTTTTTTTTTCAAAATTTTTCCAAGCATTGCCGGCAACATGGACCTAAGTCGCCGGCAATGTCTTCAAATTCCGGCCACGGCGGCGCTGACATTGCCGGCGACTTGAGTCGCCGGTAATGTCCTAAACATCACCGGCGACGGCGTTTCACGTCGCCGGTAATGTTTAGGACATTACCGGCGACTTGGCAATGTCAGCGCCGCCGTGGCCGGAATTTGAAGACATTCCGGTAGTGGAGCCTCATCTTCTCACAACCCCTCAAGAACTAGCTCAACACCTCCTCCGGCGATTTTGCGAGTTCTAATGAAAAAGCTTTCATCGAGGCCTCCTAAAGCATTCCATCAACTTCTTATATTGGTTAGTGTTTGTATATACTCTTTTCATTGAATTTGTTTTCAAATATTTGGGCATATTTTGAAGTTTACCGATGAATGAATTCCGGCAAATGAATTCCAGCAAAATTATTGGTAAAGAATATTTTTGCATGTGTTGATTATATATATGAAATGTTAGATTAAATATAATAATTTTTGGATTAAATATACGTATATTAATTAGTTTAATTTGTGTTATGCAATTTATTGGGTATACATAAAAATGATTCACAATGTGCAATTAACTAGCTACATAGGTTATGTTTATGATTTGTACGTCCTGTACTTAGCTATCTAATTTCTTGAAATATGGCAAAATTAGCTATATATATAGGTTCTTGAATAATGCATGATTATGGCTCTCAATAGTTTTGGACAATTTTTTGTTTTGCTCATTACAACTGTGACGACCCGAACCTGAGTCAGTAGTGTATTCAGCACGATTCACGAGATTGGTCATAATCGCAGTCTTATGTTATGTGTGTGGTTTGTCAATTCTATTCGCGACTTTATATTCGGCCGAGAATTTGAATTGAGTATCTTCACGGAAGTTGTAGAGTACGTGATTTCGAGCTCGTGGGCAATTCCGGATGATTTTTCCGATAACCGAGGAATATAATACGATTATTTGAAGTTTCAGTTTTCGACGAGTTTATCCGATTGTTTCGTGTTTATCCAAATCGTGATGGTTATCCGTTTCGAATCGTCGATCGACCCGAGGCGCGAGTATAAATATCGGAAATAGTCGAGATATAGTCGTAAAAACACTGTTTGAGATTTGACTGACGTTGACTTTCCAACAATGGAAGTTTGACCGTTGACCCGAAGTGGAAAGTTTCCCGATTTGGCTTCGCCGGCCGACCTGCTTATTCCGGCCACCTCCGACCTCGTTGAAGGTATGATTCGCATCTCCTTGAGTTTCTAAGTTGTTTTGCAATTGAATTCATGAAAATTGATGGAGTTTTGTTGGAACCCGAATCGGGTTGTGATGCTGGAGTTCGCCGGAGTTGGGAGGTGGTGCTCCGGCGAGTTGTGGGGGTGGAGTTGATGGTGTTTCAGCTCCCCTAGCCTAGGTAAAGCTTCCTGGGTGGTTTATTTTGGGATTGGTGGTGGTTTTGGAGAAACCCAAATAGGTCACCGGAGAGGGTATTCCGAATTGTTTCGGGATGAAATTGACAAGGTTCCGGTCTATTTTGGCCTTTGTGGTAGTTGAAGAAGTGGTTTGGCTTGAGGAGACCTTGAGTTCTGGAGCTTCCTCGGCATGGAATTTCACCGTTGACGGCGTGCCGCCGCCGGCAGAGGCGGTCAACGGCGGATCTCCGGCGAGGGGTTGACTTTTTGGATTTTAGTATTTTTAATGTCATTTTTCTCATATTTGCGCCCTGATCGTCGCCTTGAGGTTTTCGGATTGAATTGGGTATCGGATTTTCAGTCGAGGGTTTCGAGTGGAGATTTCGGAAATTCAATCGATTATTTTGTACAGTTTAATATGTTTTCGAGAACGGTTGGTTTCCGTGGTTAAGTTCAGGGTTGTGGACTATGGTTTTGATCAGTTATGTTTTATGATTATCAGGGGATCAAGATCGAGATCGTGCTTCAGGAGAGGGATGTTCCGCCGGGCCACGAGATTAGCACGAGTGCGCGTTTTGCTCTCCTGTGAGTGGACAATTTCTTTTCACGGATTGATTGCGAGTCTTATACACGTTTTACAAACTTGAGCATGCATACGAGATTATGTTTTACATGAGCATGTGTTATACGATTATGCCTATACCAGTATATATTACGTATATACACTTATATATCGTTTCATGCATTTGCATTGAACTATTTACGATTTGGTTTACATAGAGTACAGTTTATATATGTTGTTGTATCGATACACTCACATCCCGGCTGATCCCCGAGGATATGTACCGGGGGAGGCTGTGACTCCTGACCCGAGGCCTTTACCGGGGGGAGGCAGACCTCTGACCTGAGGCCTTTCTGTCTCGAATTACGTGTGGGTCTGGGATCCCGTGATTCAGACTGTACTAGCACGGATGTGTCCACGAGTGACCCCGTGGGATTTTTATGCATGCTCTGTACGCGTGAGGACTTAGAGTCTCCCTCGTGTACGTACGCGTGAGGACTTAGAGTCTCCCTCGTGTACCATTTCTTTATTTATGCATCTAAACTCGCATATGTTTTTATAACTTATATATTATTCGGCGAAAGACATTTATCTTTTCGTCCACTCACTCTAACAGTTTTCATGTCTTTCCCCTGGGCTTTTCGGTTTCCGTGCCCAGTTTGCAGTCCAGGTTCTGGTGTTTCACGTCGCGGTTGGAGGCTAGTGATCCGAGCTACCTGTGTTTTCCAGTAGGTTCTTGTTTCGCCTACTGATGTGTATATTGTATATATTTACACTAGAGGTCGCTCTGATACATTCTGATACATGTTTTATACGGATTTTCTCGGATATATATATACTTTACAGTATGTTTACTGTTTATTGATTATGATATGATATTGAGAAATCCGGATGGGATTGGTGCCCACGGTTTGGCTTTTGTGGCATCGGACGAAGTGTTATTTTCAGGGTGCAGGTTAAAGCAATTCCGCGTTAGTAACGTTACTCTGCTGAAATTTTGATTGGTTTTTGTTGGTTCTCGTTTTCAGAAGGGGTTCGATTCCGGTTTAGGCATTTGAATCGAGGTTGGGTCCTTTCAGCTTGGTATTAGAGCATTAGGTTGTCAAATCCTATAGACTGTTGTAGTTGTGACGCTTAGGGTATTTGAGTTTATACAGCATGACTTGAGTGATGACCCGACTGGCCAACGGTACTCATCAATACTTCGGGTGTTGTGTGTTCTCAAATATCTGTGGTTTCATGATTACGTTCTTTCTGCTTGTACCTAATGCTTGTCTTATATCAGTAGGATGCCTCCTCAACGTGGTCCCCGTGTTGATCGGGAAGCGGATCCTAATGAGGATCACCAAACGCGCGACTTGCTGATGCGAGTGTTGCGTTTGGAAGAGCGTTTTGACCCTGTGGTCAAGGCTCGTACTGCTGGTGCTACTGTGTTTTCGGGTTCAGTTGATCCAGAGATATGTGAGGTAGGGGTGGTTCAGGTTGAACGTGTTTATGAGCGTCTGCGATTTACCCCTGAGCAGATGACAGTGGCAGCAGTCGGATTACTTGAGGGTGATGCATACTTTTGGTGGGTTAGCACCGACAGAGTTCCAGCTGATACTCCGTGGACTTTGTTCCGTGATTTGTTTATACGGAGGTACTTTAATCAGGCTACCCAGCAGCGCAAGTACGAGGAGTTTACGAACTTGAGACAGGGCAGTATGTCTGTGCTTGAGTACCGGGACAGGTTTACCCGTTTATCTTATTTTGCGCGTGATATGGTGGCTACTGAGGAAGCCAAGTGTCGCAAGTTTGAGCTAGGGTTGAATTTGAATATCAAGGGGACTCTGACTACGATGCCTCAGAACAACTTTGATGAGTTTGTCAGTGCAGCACTCCGAGGTGAGGATATTGAGCAGGAGAGGCAGCAGAGGTACCAGCCTAGACGGTTTGAAGAGGGTGGACCGAGTCAGGGGCCTTCAAAGAGGCAGAGTTCTGATACTTCCAGTTTTGCTTCATCCTCAAGCGGTGGATCTTATCGTTCACCAGTTAGTGTACCGAGGCAGAGATCGAGATGGAGGAGAGATCGACCGCAGCGACCACAGGCTAGTGGAGGTTCCAGCGGTTCTAGTTATCCTCGGCGTACTGGTGGCACATTTCCTGTTCCGAGAGACTATCCATTATGCAGCCTCTGCAATAGACGTCACCTTGGTCTATGTCAGCGGGGCCCTGTCACTTGTTTTCGTTGTGCCTAGGTGGGTCACTATTCGAGGGAGTGCCCTCAGTTGTTTTGTACTGACGGGCAGGCGGCCCAGAGTTCCGGAGGAGAGCGAGGTGCCACTTCAGGAGCTCGACCAGCACAGTTTGCGGGCCACGGTAGGCAGCAGGAACAGCCTCAGCGTGGACGACCAGCTGGGCAGGCGAGGGTTCATGCCATGACTCTACGAGAGGGCAGAGCTTCACCGAAGGTCGTTATCGGTACGTTACATGTCTTTGGTATTCCAGTACTTGCTTTGTTAGATCCAGGTGCCACACATTCATTCATATCATATAGACTATCATCATTAGCTACAGTACCTGCGTCTCCACTTTCGGGGTCGTGGAGAGTGTTATATCCGTCAGGCGAGATTGTGAGTATCGGTTGGTTGTACAGAGACTGTGAGATGTTTATTGGAGATCATGGTTTAGCCGCAGACTTGTTATTGCTTGATATCATTGATTTTGATTTGATCTTGGGAATGGACTTCTTGGAGACTTACTGGGCCATGTTTGACTGTCACAAGAAGGAGGTTGCGTTTCGACGACCAGGCTCTCCCGAGATACTGTTTCGCGGCGAGAAGAATACTTCACTACCGTGTTTGATCTCTGCGATGAGGGCGGATCGGTTGATAAAGAAGGGCTGTGTTGCTTATTTAGCTCATGTTGTGGACACTACAGCAGCTGTGCCGGATCTTGGTAGTATTGAGGTTATTTCTGAGTTTCCGGATGTGTTTCCAGGGGAGTTACCTGGTATACCCCCTGTGCGGGAGATTGATTTCACTATTGAGTTGTTACCAGGTACGGGACCTATCTCCCGGACACCGTATCGGATGGCGCCAGCGGAGTTGAAGGAGTTGTAGGTTCAGCTCCAGGAGTTGCTAGAGAAGGGTTTTATTCGACCTAGTGTTTCTCCGTGGGGTGCTCCGGTGTTATTTGTGTGGAAGAAGGATGGATCTATGCGTTTGTGCATCGACTACCGGAAGCTGAATCAGGTTACAGTGAAGAACAAGTATCTGTTACCACGAATTGATGATTTGTTCGATCAGCTCAAGGGAGCATCAGTCTTTTCGAAGATTGATCTTCGATCCGGATATCATCAATTGAGGATTTGGGACTCGGATGTGGCCAAGACAGCTTTCAGGTCGCGGTATGGGCACTATGAGTTTTTGGTTATGCCTTTTGGGTTGACCAACGCCCCCACAGCTTTCATGGACTTGATAAATCGGGTATTCAGACGGTTTCTGGACAAGTTCGTGATTGTATTCATTGACGATATTCTGATCTATTCCAGGAGTGTGAGCCAGCACAAGAAGCATTTACGAGCAGTGTTGCGGACTTTGCAGGCCCATCAGTTGTTCGCGAAGTTTAGCAAGTGCGAGTTTTGGTTGGATAGTGTGAAGTTTCTGGGCCACGTGATATCGGCTGAGGGAGTCAGTGTTGATCCTGACAAGATCGAGCCCGTGCTGAACTGGAGTAGACCTACTACTGTACCGGAGATCCGGAGTTTCTTGGGGTTAGCAGGCTATTATCGACGGTTTGTACAGGATTTCTCCCGGATTGCTACACCACTGACTAGATTGATGAAGAAGGGCGTCAAGTTTGAGTGGTCTGATGCGTGCGAGGAGAGTTATTTACTCCTGAATGAGAGATTGACTACCGCACCGGTTCTAACATTGCCAGACGACAGCGGTGAGTTTGTTGTGTACAGTGATGCATCGAAATTGGGGCTTGGCTGTGTGTGATGCAGCATGGTAGAGTTGTAGCCTACGGTTCCAGACAGCTGAAACCACATGAGGTCAACTATCCGACGCATGATTTGGAGTTAGCCGCTATTGTGTTAGCGTTGAAGAGTTGGAGACATTACCTGTATGGAGCGCAGTGTAAGATCTACACCGACCACAAAAGTCTCACTTACTTGCAGACGCAGGCAGATTTGAACATGAGGCAACGCCGGTGGATGGATTTGATCAACGACTATGATTGCACGTTTGAGTACCATCCAGGGAAGGCTAATGTTGTGGCTGATGCACTTAGACGGAAGTCTGGAGCTTCGCTATTTCATATATGTGTGGCCAGAGTGTCGATGTTAGCCGAGCTTCGAGCTACGGGTGCTGAGTTTGAGTGGGATGATGAGGGAGCTTTGTTGGCCAGTTTCCAGGTTCGACCCATATTGGTTGATCAGGTACGGGAGGCTCAGGATTCAGATCCTTACCTGTTGGGCAAGAAGACCATGATACGGAATGGTGTGCCTACAGAGTTTCGATTAAGCGATGACGGTACGTTGTTATTTAGAGGCAGGTTATGTGTGCCCAGAGATGAGAGCCTGAAGAAGGAGATTCTGGATGAGGCCCATAGTTCAGCGTATGCGATGCATCCCGGAGGTACGAAGATGTTTCGTACACTTTGAGCGTATTACTGGTGGCGCAACATGAAGCGGGAGATTGTCGCGTATGTGAGTCGATGTTTGATCTGTCAGCAGGTAAAAGCGGAGATGCAGAAACCTGCAGGGAAACTACAGCCACTTGAGATTCCAGTTTAGAAGTGGGAGCACATTACGATGGATTTCGTTTACCAGTTGCCGCGTACTTCGGCTGGCAACACTGGTATTTGGGTTATTGTGGATCGACTGACGAAATCCGCTCATTTTCTTGCACTTCCAGGGAAGATATCAGTGGGTAGATTGGCCAAGTTGTACTTATCCGAGATTGTTCGCCTGCATGGTGTACCTGTATCGATTGTTTCTGATCGAGATAGTTAGTTCACCTCTGAGTTTTGGCAGGCTTTGCAGCAAGCCTTGGGCACAAAGTTGCGATTTAGTACAGCTTTTCATCCTCAGACTGATGGGCAGTCCGAGCGGACTATATAGACACTTGAAGATATGTTGCGGTCTCGTGTGTTGCAGTTCCGCGGGAACTAGGATCAACAGTTACACTTGATTGAGTTCGCCTACAACAACAGCTATCAAGCCAGTATTGAGATGGCACCGTACGAGGCCCTGTACGGGAAGCAGTGTCGCACTCCGTTGTGTTGGAGTGAGGTGGGCGAGCGATGGCGTATTGCCCTGATCTGGTGAAGAGTACTATGGAGGACGTCCAGATTATCCGGGACATATTGAAGATCGCCCAAGATCGACAGAAGAGTTATGCGGACGTGAGGGGGAAGAGTCTCGAATTTGAGGTTGGCGACTGGGTCTTCCTGAAACTATCTTCATGGAGGGGAGTTGTGCATTTTGGGAAGCGTGGCAAGCTTCGTCCACGATACATTGGTCCGTACGAGATTACAGAGAGGATTGGAGCTGTTGCTTACAGACTTGAGTTACCGACTGAGATGGCTCGTGTTCATGATGTCTTCCATGTATCGATGTTGCGGAAGTACATCTCAGACCCTTCACATGTATTAGCCCCACAGCAATTGCCTATCAGAGAGGATTTGACATATGTGGAGGAGCCTGTGCAGATTCTCGATCGTCGTGAGCAGGAGCTGAGACACCGTGTGATCCCGCTAGTGAAGGTCTTGTGGCAGAACCATTCAGTTGACGAGGCCACCTAAGATAGTAGTTAGACAACAAGGTTTGTTTCTTGGACGACAAAAATTTTTACCGTCTAAGTGAAACAATTAATAAGAGACAATATTAATTCCAGATCGAGCCTCATCTTCTCACAACCCCTCAAGAACTAGCTCAACACCTCCTCCGGCGATTTTTCGAGTTCTAATGAAAAAGCTTTCATCGAGGCCTCCTAAAGCATTCCATCAACTTCTTATATTGGTTAGTGTTTGTATATACTCTTTTCATTGAATTTGTTTTCAAATATTTGGGCATATTTTGAAGTTTACCGATGAATGAATTCCGGCAAATGAATTCCAGCAAAATTATTGGTAAAGAATCACTTGATAACTATAATGTTTTTGCATGTGTTGATTATATATATGAAATGTTAGATTAAATATAATAATTTTTGGATTAAATATACGTATATTAATTTGTTTAATTTGTGTTATGCAATTTATTGGGTGTACATAAAAATGATTCATAATGTGTAATTAACTAGCTACATAGGTTATGTTTATGATTTATCCTGTACTTAGCTATCTAATTTCTTGAAATATGGCAAAATTAGCTATATATATAGGTTCTTGAATAATGCATGATTATGGCTCTCAATAGATTTGGACAATTTTTTGTTTTGCTCATTACAACTGTGACGACCCGAACCTGAGTCAGTAGTGTATTCGACACGAATCACGAGATTGGTCATAATCGCAGTCTTACGTTATGTGTGTGGTTTGTCGATTCTATTCGCGACTTTATATTCGGCCGAGAATTTGAATTGAGTATCTTCACGGAAGTTTTAGAGTACGTGATTTCGAACTCGTGGGCAGTTCCGGATGATTTTTTCGATAACCGAGGAATATAATACGATTATTTGAAGTTTCAGTTTTCGACGAGTTTATCCGATTGTTTCGTGTTTATCCAAATAGTGATGGTTATCCGTTTCGAATCGTCGATCGACCCGAGGCACGTGTATAAATATCGGAAATAGTCGCAAAAACACTGTTTGAGATTTAACTGACGTTGACTTTCCAAAAAAGGAAGTTTGACCGTTGACCCGAAGTGGAAAGTTTCCCGATTTGGCTTCGCCGGCCGACCTGGTTATTCCGGCCACCTCCGACTTCGTTGAGGGTATGATTCGCATCTCCTTGAGTTTCTAAGTTGTTTTGCAATTGAATTCATGAAAATTGATGGAGTTTTGTTGGAACCCAAATCGGGTTGTGATGCCGGAGTTCGCCGGAGTTGGGAGGTGGTGCTCCGGCGAGTTGTAGGGGTGGAGTTGATAGGGTTTTAGCTCCCCTAGCCTAGGTAAAGCTTCCTGGGTGGTTTATTTTGGGATTGGTGGTGGTTTTGGAGAAACCCAAATAGGTTACCGGAGAGGGTATTCCAAATTGTTTCGGGATGAAATTGAAAAGGTTCCGGTCTGTTTTGGCCTTTGTGGTAGTTGAAGAAGTGGTTTGGCTTGAGGAGACCTTGAGTTCTGGAGCTTCCTCGCCATGGAATTTCACCGTTGACTGCGCGCCGCCGCCGCCGCCGGCGGTCAACGGCGGAGCTTCGGCAAGGGATTGACTTTTTGGATTTTAGTGTTTTTAATGTCATTTTTCACGTATTCGCGCCCTGATCGTCGCCTTGAGGTTTTCGGATTGAATTGGGTATCAGATTTTTAGTCGAGGGTTTCGAGTGGAGATTTCGGAAATTCAGTCGATTATTTTGTACAGTTTAATATGTTTTCGAGAACGGTTGGTTTCCGTGGTTAAGTTCAGGGTTGTGGACTATGGTTTTGATCAGTTATGTTTTATGATTATTCAGGGGATCAAGATCGAGATCGTGCTTCAGGCGAGGGATCTTCCGTCGGGCCACGAGATTAGCGCGAGTGCGCGTTTTGCTCACCTGTGAGTGGACAATTTCTTTTCACTGATTGATTGTGAGTCTTATACACGTTTTACAAACTTGAGCATGCATACGAGATTATGTTTTACATGAGCATGTGTTATACGATTATGCCTATACCAGTATATATTACGTATATACACTTATATATCGTTTCATGCATTTGCATTGAACTATTTACGGTTTGGTTTACACAGAGTACAGTTTATATATGTTGTTGTATCGATACACTCGCATCCCGGCTGATCCCCGAGGTTGTGTACCGGGGGAGGCTGTGACTCCTGACCCGAGGCCTTTACCCGGGGGAGGCAGACCTCTGACCTGAGGCCTTTCTGGCTCGAATCACGTGTGGGTCTGGGATCCCGTGATTCGGACTGTACTAGCACGGATGTGTCAACGAGTGACCCCGTTGGATTTTTATGCATGCTCTGTACGCGTGAGGAGTTAGAGTCTCCCTCATGTACGTACGCGTGAGGACTTAGAGTCTCCCTCGTGTACGTACGCGTGAGGACTTAGAGTCTCCCTCGTGTTACAATTTCTTTATTTATGCATCTAGACTCGCATATGTTTTTATAACTTATATATTATTCGGCGAAAGAGATTTATCTTTTCGTCCACTCACTCTAACAGTTTTCATGTCTTTCCCCTGGGCTTTTCGGTTTCCGTGCCCAGTTTGCAGTCCAGGTTCTGGTGTTTCACGTCGCAGTTGGAGGCTAGTGATCCGACCTACCTGTGTTTTTCAGTAGCTTCTTGTTTCGCCTACTGATGTGTATATTGTATATATTTACACTAGAGGTCGCTCTGATACATTCTGATACATGTTTTATACGGATTTTCTCGGATATATATACTTTACAGTATGTTTACTGTTTTTTGATTATGATATGATATTGAGAAATCCAGATGGGATTGGTGCCCACGGTTTGGCTTTTGTGGGATAGGACGATGTGTTATTTTCAGGGTGCAGGTTAAAGCAATTCCGCGTTAGTAACGTTACTCTGCCGAAATTTTGATTGGTTTTTGTTGGTTCTCGTTTTCAGAAGGGGTTCGATTCCGGTTTAGGCATCTGAATCGGGGTTGGGTCATTTCAACAACTTACGCCCAATATGAATAAGAGCTGGTTAAGGTTGGAAAAATGTGATCCTAAGTACAGACAGGGAATTTACGACTTTATGAAGTTTGCGACTGAACATGGTCAAGGAAACGATCGTTACATGTGTCCGTGTAGGAGATGTCGTAACTCATAGTATCTTTCCGTTTCATAAATGTTCCCGTACTTGTCTGAATACGGTATGATGTGGGAGTATACTTCATAGACTAAACACGATGAAGTATCAAATACTATTGTTCAAACGTTAATGGCAGAGTTCAGATCAGGGTACCAGGGTGCCTCTCCAGCAATACTGACTAACCTTCTCGAAACCCCGTTCTGGAACTTGTGCATAATGCATTTCCATTGTATAATTCTAGAGAATACGATTATAAAGAGGGACATTACGATACTCCTAACCATGAGACAACCCCTCTTTCTTCCGACTTAATGAGATCCACTAATTACGATAAGTACAACATGCTTCTACTAAATGCCCAGACACCGTTGTATCCACAGAGTAAAGAGACTACTTTGAGTGCCATAATGGAGGAAATGGGGTATAAAGTGAAGCAAAAATTGTCGAATGCAGGTTTTGATGATGTCCAACGACATATATCTAAGTTGCTTCTAGCTGATCACAAACTTTCCGATAGTTATTATAAGGTAAAAATGATCTTGAACGACCTTGGCCTTTCATCAATGAAAATCCACGTCTGCAAAAACAGTTGTGTCCTATTTTACTAAGAACACACAGAGCTCCAACACTGCTTGGTTTGCGGCAAGTCGAGTTGGAACCTCAAGAAGAAGAATCAGAGGAAAAGTGTTCCTTAGATGGTGCTTCACCATTTTCCATTGATTCCTAAACCAGAGCAATTATACATGTCACGATACATGATAGATGCAATGAGATGGCACGAGGAAAAGAGAGATGACAATGTTCTTAAACACCCCGTAGATGGGGAGGCCTTCAAATCTTTTGACATGACATTTACAGACTTCGCATCGGAAGTTTGAAATGTCAGAATAGAACTTTATACAGACCGGTTCAATCTTTATAATGATGGCACATACAACACTTGGCTTGTTATTGTCATGTCGTATAACCTGCCTCCTTGGATGGGTATAAGCAAGGAATTTAATTTCCTTACTCTATTAATTTTGGGTTCTTACTCGCCTGGAAAGTATTTTGATGTGTTAATTTTGGGACCTGTGATTAACGAGTTGAAATATATGTGGGAATTTGGCGTGGAAATTTGGGACAGCTACACTAAAACTTCATTCATTATGAGAGCAACAGTGATGTGGACCATTAGCGATTTTCTTGCTTACGGGTTGTTGGCATCTTGGAAGACTAAAGGGTACAAGGCTTGTCTTATCTGCTTAGACGACGTAAACTCTAGCTATCACGCGGGAAAGATGTGTTACTTGGGTCACCATAGATGGCTTCTTAAGGATAATTAATGGAGATTGAAATAGGAGAGTTTCGATGGGGCGGTAGAGAATGGTCTGAAACCCCGAGAGTGGTCTAGTGATGAGATTTTCCAGAGGTTGTATAGTATTGATTTTGGAGTGTTGAGCAAGTGTCCATTTGTGAAGGCCAACAATCCTGTGGTTTATGATGATCTTACATATTGGAGTCACATGAGTATTTTCTTTGAACTGCCTTACGTGTCGAAGTTGAAACTCAGGAACAACCTAGACGTCATGCACATTGAGAATAATGTATTCGACAACATGGCTGGAACAATTCTTAATATTGATAAAAAGAATAAGGACACTTTTAAAGAGCGTGAAGATTTACAGCGTATGAAAATTCGCCATCACTTATGGTTAAAGAAATCGAGGGCGGTAGACCTGAGATACCTATTGCACCTTACACAGTGAAGTAGAACAAGATGAAGGAAGTATTCGCTTGGTTTCGTGGTGTTCATTATTCATCCAATTATGCAGCAAATATGTCTCATTGTGTAAAGGTTGAGGATAGGAAGCATGATCTAAAGACTCATAACTGTCATGTAATGATGCAACGTCTTCTTCCAGTGGTAATTCGACCATATTTTCATCGTGACATGGTGGAGCCGTTAGTAGTGTTGTCAAGGTAGTGGTAGAAGTTATATGCTAGAGATTTGAAGAATTCATGTGTGGTGGAATTGAAAGAAGTGATTGTGTACATCATTTGTAAATTAGAGAGGATTCCCCCCCCCTCCCCCGCTTTTTCGACGTCACGATTCACCTAATGATCCACCTTCCTAAACAAGTGTTGCTATCTGGTCCGGTACACTACACTTTGATCTATCTTCAGGAAAGGTACATTATCTAATGAATGTTTTGCGCCACTACTTATCGCTTATATATGTCTTACATATTGATTTCAAATATTTTGTAGACAACTCGAACTATACAAAGGATATGTTAAAAATCGCTCTAGTCAAGAAAGGACCCAACCCCGATTCAGTTTCCTAAACCGGAATCAAACCCCTTCTGAAAACACGAACCAACAAAAACCATAAAAATTTCGGCAGAGTAACGCTACTAACGCAGAATTGCCATTACCTGCACCCGGAAAATAACACTTCATCATATGCCACAAAAGCTAAACCGTGGGCACCAATCCCATCTGAATTTCCCAATATCATAATAATAACAATAAACAGTAAACATAACTGTAATAGATAGAAAATCCGAGAAAAACCACATCAAACATGTATCAGTATCGTATCAGAGCGACCTCTAGTGTATACATATACAAAATATACAACAGTAGGTGGAATAAGAAACCTACTGGAAAACAAAGGTAGCTCGAACAACTAGCCTCCGACCACGACGTGAGACACCAGAATCCGAACTGCAAACTGGGCACGGAAACCGAAAAGCCCAGGGGAAAGACATGAAAATCGTTAGAGTGAGTGGACGAAAATAAATGTCTTTCGCCGAATAATATATGTTATAATAGCATATGCGAGTCAAAATGAATAAATATGATATAGTACACGAGGTGAACTCAAACTCCTCCAGAGTACAGAGCATGCATAGAAAAATCCCACGGGGTCACTCATGGACACATCCATGCTAGTACAGTCTGAATCACGGGATCCCAGACCCACACGTGATTCTAGCCAGAAAGGCCTCAGGTCAGAGTATCTGTTCCCACCCGAAAATACATCGGCACAAGGAACAGAAATCTGTACCTACCCGGAAATACATCGGTACAAGGTACAGTTCCCCCCTGGTAGACATCCTCGGGGATCAGCCGGGATGCAAGTGTATCGATACAACAACATATACTAAGACTGTACTCTGTGTAAATCAAATCATAAATAGTTTCATGCATACGTATAAAGCATAATGTAAATGCATAATCGTAAAGCACATGCTCGTATAAGTCATAATCACCAACGTATGCTCATGCTCATAAAATGTAATATAAAGACTCGCAATCGATCAGTGAAAAGAAAGGTCCACTCACAGACGAGCAAAGCGCGCACTCGCGCTAATCATGTAGCCCGGCGGAAGATCCCTCGCTCGAAGCACGATCTCGATCCCCTGAATAATCATAAAATATATCTGATCAAAATCACAATTCACAACACTGTACGACACCGTGGAAACCAACCGTTCCAAGAAATATATAACACAGTGCAAAATAATCGATGAAATTCCCGAAATCTCCACTCAAAACCCTCGACTGAAAATTCGATACCCAAATCAACTCGAAAACCTCAAGGTGACGATCGGGGCGCGAATACGAGTAAAACGACATTAAAATCATCAAATTCTAAAAAGTCAACGGGTCGCCGGAGCTCCGCCATTAACCGCCGTCGCCGTCGCCGCGCCGTCAACCGGAGAGATTTCCCGGCGGCCAAGCTCCCAAACTGTTCTCCTGCTCAAGACGAGCAACTTTCCTCAAGGCACCACCACCATCCAGCCACCACCGTGGCCGGAAATCAGCTCGAAAGAGCCACGGCCAAGAATCGTCAGAAAACTTTCCCGGCCGATTCCGGCGCCGTCACGCCTCCTCGTCCCTCCAAACCAAAGGAGAAATGATCTCCATCCAAAACCCAACCATTTCCACCTAAATTCCTCCCCGGAAAGTTGCCGGAGCGCCACCTCCAAACAAGGCCGTGACCGGCCGGAAAATCCCAAACTTCATCTCTTCCGTTCTCCCTCAAATCAACCTCAAATTCCAAAATTCCAAGTTCTAAACAGTAGGAAATCAAACAAGGATTCAAAATATACCAACCACAAGGCCGGAGGTGGCCGGAAAATGAAGGTCTCCGGCGAGTCAGTGGCGGTGGAGATTTTCTTCTCCGGTTAATGCGGGTCAACGCTCAAATTATGGTCAAACGCCGGTCAAACTTCCAAACAGTGCAATTTCGACAATTTTTAACTATTTCCGATATTTATACTTGCGTCTCGGGACGATCGACGGTCCAAAACGGATAACCATTACGATTCGGATAAACTCGATACGAACGGATAAACTCGTCGATATTCCGAAACTTCAAATATTCATATTATATTCCTCGGTCATCGAAATATGGGATCCTTCACAGAAGTTGTAGAGAATTTAATTTCGAGCTCGTGGGAACTTCCGGAGGATTATTCTGAGTTACGAGGATTAAGTTATGAATATTTTCGGCCGTTGATTGTTTAATCGGATAAGCTTGTGATGAATTGACCCGTTGACTTTTTATTGGATTGGTCGAAGTTGTTTGACTTCGAGTGGAAATTGAAGAACTTGTCGAGATAAGTTTGTTGACGCGAGAATTGTTGAAAACGGAATTACGACGCGAAAGTTACGTTTGTTCGAAGTTTATCGAAAAGTATATTTGGAAGTTTCTAAAAAGGGAAAGTATTTAAACTGGGTTTCTTCTTTGGGAAAGTCAAACTATTCATTTATTGTGTTGACCGAGTCAACTCGGAGGGGAGAGGAGGTGCGACGGTGGAGACGGCTCGCCGGCGGTAAGCTGCCGTCCGGCCACACCAGGCCTCGGGGTTGGACCCCTCCGGTTCGCCCCGACGTCCCCGACGTGTTTCTGGCCAACATCGACGGCGAGGACGCCGGAGGCGGAAGAATTTCCGGTTGGAAATCGGTGAAATTTGGGGGTTTTTAGTAGGTTCTTTTCCGGCCAAATTGAGAGGCATGAAGCACTGGGCTTTGAAGCCCTCATCACCACGAATCTATCTATGTAAGTATGGTGTTCCAATTCTTCTTGTATATGGAGAATCAATCGATTGAAAGTTTTGTGGGAATTCGGTTTTGCATGAAATTGGACTAGTTAGAGTTAGAATTGGACTTTGGTGTAGTTATGGAAGTTGTTTTTTGGATGATTTTGAGTGGAATAGGTGTTGGTTCGCTGGAAGATTTCACGGTTGGGTTGCGCCGCCGGCGGTGGTCAACGATGGTGCTCCGGCCAAAGTTGAATTTTTGGGGTTTTCGACGAGTTATATGTCGTTTCACTCGGAATCGCGCCCCGATCGCAGTGGTGAGATTTGTTTTTCGAATTGAGCATCGGAAATTGTAGCGAGGTTTTGTAGTTTGATTATCGAATTTTCACGATTTTGTCGAAATTGAATTATATGTTTCCGGGAACGGTTGTTTCTCGTGATATGATTTGAGGTGTCAAGTTATGAATTTGAGCAGTGGATTTTATGATTATTCAGGAGTTCGTGATCGTTCGTTTGGCGAGGGATTTTCCGCCGGATCACGGCATTAACGCGTATCGCGTTACGCTCACCTGTGAGTGGACATTTTTATATTTTCACAGTTGTTGCGAGTTCGTGATTTTTCGTGATTTTCCGTATTTATTTATATACGATGTTGAGATTATTTATTATTTTCGGAGGTATTATTTTATATTTATTGGTGATGGCATTACTGCATCGATGCTTTGGCTACTCGGCTGATCACCTGTAGTCCGTCAGAGTTGAGAGATTCCTCTGGGCAGGGTTGAGAGAGTCCCCTGTATGCCGCCGGGGTTGAGAGATTCCCTTGGCCTATCACCGTCGGGCTTGAGCGATTCGCCTAACCGTCGGGCTTGAGAGATTCGCCTGACAACCTCCATATATATTTTCCGAACTCGCATTGTTTTACATTGATTATGTATATGAAATTGGTGAAAGGCATACGTTTATTTTCGTCCCCTCACTCTAACGTTTTTATTTGCCTTTCCCCTGGGCTTTTCGGTTTCCGTGTCCAGTTTGCAGTTCGGACTCTGGTGTCACACGTCGTGGTCCGAGGCATAGTGTTCGAGCTACCTTGTTTCTTCCAGTAGGTTTTTCGTTCTGCCTGCTGTGATATATTTATATAATTATCCACTAAAGGTCGCTCTGAGCATTTTGATGTATACTTTTATACGATTTTCCCCGGATTTCTGTAAAGTATGGTTTTATTGATTACTTTACATTACTGTTATGATATTGAGAAATCTAGATGGGATTGGTGCCCACGGTTTGATTTTTGTGGCATAGGATGAAGTGTTATTTTCCGGGTGCAGGTAATGGCAATTCCGCGTTAGAAGCGTTACTCTGCCGAAATTTTTATGGTTTTTGTTGGTTCGTGTTTTCAGAAGGGGTTTGATTCTGGTTTAGGATACTAAATCGGGGTTGGGTCCTTTCAGGCACTGCCTCCCATACAGGGCCTCGTACGGGGTCATCTCAATGCTGGCCTGATAGCTATTGTTGTAGGCGAACTCAATCAAATGTAGTTGCTGGTGCCAATTCCCTCGAAACTGTAGAACGCAAGACCGCAACATATCCTCAAGAGTCTGTATAGTCCGCTCAGACTGCCCGTCAGTCTGAGGATGAAAAGTTGTACTAAAATGCAATCTCGTGCCCAAGGCTCGCTGCAATGCCTGCTAGAACTCGGAAGTAAACTGATTGTCTCGGTCAGAAACAATAGATACAGGCACACCGTGCAGTCGAACAATCTTTGACAAATACAGCTTGGCCAATCTGCCCACTGAAATCTTCCCCGGAAGTGCGAGAAAATGAGCTGATTTCGTCAGTCCATCCACAATAACCCAAATACCAATGTTGCCAGCCGAAGTACGCGGCAACTGATAAACGAAATCCATGGTAATGTGCTCCCACTTCCAAACTGGAATCTCCAGTGGCTGTAACTTCCCCGCAGGTTTCTTCCTCTCCGCTTTAACCTACTGACAGATCAAACATCGGCTCACATATGCGGCAATCTCCTGCTTCATGTTGCGCCACTAGTAATACGCTCGAAGTGTACGAAACATCTTCGTACCACCGGGATGCATCCCATACGCCGAACAATGGGCCTCATCCAGAATCTCCTTCTTCGGACTCTCATCTCTGGGCACGCACAACTTGCCTCTGAAAAGCAACGTACCATCGTCACTCAATCGAAACTCTGTTGGCACACCATTCCGTATCATAGTCTTCTTGTCCAACAGGTAGGAATCTGAATCCTGAGCCTCCCAAACCTAATCAACCAACACGGGTCGAACCTGAAATCTGGCTAACAAGGCTCCCTCGTCATCCCACTCGAACTAGGCTCCCGTAGCCCGAAGCTCGGCTAACATAGACACTCTAGCCACACACATATGGAATAACGAAGCGCCGAATTTCCGACTGAGTGCGTCGGCAACAACATTGGCCTTTCCTGGATGGTACTCGAAAGTGCAATCATAGTCATTAATCAACTCCATCCACCTGCGCTGCCTCATGTTCAAGTCTGGCTGCGTTCGCAAGTAAGTGAGACTCTTGTGGTCAGTGTAAATCTTACACTGGGCTCCGTACAAGTAATGTCTCCAACTCTTCAACGCTAGCACAATAGCGGCCAACTCCAAATCATGGGTCGGATAGTTGACTTCGTGTGGTTTCAACTGCCTGGAACCATAGGCTACTACTCTGCCATGCTGCATCAGCACACAACCAAGTCTCATCTTCGACGCGTCACTATAAACCACGAACTCACCGCTGTCGTCGGGTAATGTCAGAACCGGTGCATTTCCTTCAGGAGCAAATAACTCTCCTCACATGCATCGAACCACTCAAACTTGACGCCTTTCTTCGGCAACCTGGTCAGTGGAGTAGCAATCCGAGAAAAATCCTATACAAAACGTCGATAGTAGCCTGCCAAACCCCAGAAACTCCGAATCTCCGATACAGTGGTAGGTCTACTCCAATTTAGCATGGCCTCGATCTTATCAGGATCAACGCTGACTCCCTCAGCCGATATCACGTGGCCCAGAAACTTCACACTGTCCAGCTAAAACTCACACTTGCTGAACTTTGCAAACAACTGATTGTCCCGCAAAGTCCATAACACCGCTCGCAGATGTTTCTTATGCTGGCCCACACTCCTGGAATAGATCAAAATATCATCAATGAACACAATCACGAACTTGTCTAGAAACCGTCTGAACACCCGGTTCATCAAGTCCATAAAAGTTGCGGGGGCGTTGGTCAACCCAAATGGCATAACCAAGAACTCGTAGTACCCATACCGCGATCTAAAAGTTGTCCTGGCCACATCAGATTCTCGGATCCTCAACTGGTGATACCCGGACCTGAGATCAATCTTCGAAAAGACTGAAGCTCCCTTGAGCTGATCAAACAAGTCATCAATCCGCCGCAACAGATACTTGTTCTTCACTGTAACTTGATTCAGCTTCCGGTAATCGATGCACAACCGCATAGATCCATCCTTCTTCCGTACAAACAAAACTGGGGCACCCCATGGCGGAACACTGGGTCGAATGAAAACCTTCTCCAGCAACTCCTGAAGTTGAACCTGTAACTCTTTCAACTCCGCTGGCGCCATACAATACGGTGCTTGAATAATGGGTCCTATACCCGGTAATAGCTCAATAATGAAGTCGATCTCCTGAACTGGAGGTATACCTGGTAACTCCTCCGGAAACACATCCGGAAACTCGAAAACAACCTCGATATCAACAATGTCCGGCACAGCCGCCGTAGTGTCCACCACATGAGCTAAATAAGCAACACAGCCCTTCTTCATCATCCGATCCGCCTTCATCGCGGTAATCACACATGGCAAGGACGTATTCTTCTTGCCGTGAAACAATACCTCGGGAAAGCATGGTCGTCAAAATGCAACCCCCTTCTTGTGACAGTCAAACATGGCCCAATGTGTCTCCAAGAAGTCCATACCCAAAATCACGTCAAAATCGACGATATCAAGTAACAACAGATCCGCGGCTAAGCCATGGCCTCCAATAAAAATCTCACAGTCTCGGTACACCCAGCCAATACTCACAATCTCACCGGAAGGATACAACACTCTCCACAACCCCGGAAGTGGAGACGCAGGTACAGTAGCTAAAGATAATAGTCTATATGACATGAATGAATGCGTGACACCTGGATCTAACAATGTAAGTACTGGAATACCAAAGATGTGCAACGTACCGATAACAACCTCTGGTGAAGCTCTGCCCTCACGTAAAGTCATGGCATGAACCCTAGCCTGCCCGGCTGGTCGTCCACGCTGAGGCTGTCCTTGCTATCTGCCCTGGCCCGCGAACTGTACTGGTCTAGCTCCCGAAGTGGCACCTCTCTCTCCTCCGGAACTCTGGGCCTCCTGACCACCAATAGGCTAAAGACAGTCTCTCGCAAAGTGACCCTCCTAGCCACAACGATAACAAAGGGTAGGGCCTCGCTGACAAGGACCATAGTGATGCCTGTTGCAGAAGTTGCAAAGTGGATACTCCCTCGGTACAGTAAACGTGCCTTCGGTACGCCGAGGATAACTGGAACCACTAGAACCCTCACTAGCCTGTGGTCGCAGCGGTCGATCTCTCTTCCATCTCTGCCTCTGTCTCGATGCACTAGCTGGTGGTCGATAAGGTCCACTACCCAAGGATGAAGCCGAACCGGAAGTATCAGAACTCTGCCTCTTAGAAGGCCCCTGACTCGGTTCACCCTCCTCAAACCGTCTAGGCTGGTACCTCATCTGCCTCTCCTTCTCGATATCCTCACCTCGAAGTGCTGCACTGACAAACTCATCCAAGTTGTTCCGAGGCATCATAGTCAGAGTCCCCTTGATGTTCAAGTTCAAACCCAGCTCAAATCTGCGGCACTTGGCTTCCTCAGTAGCCACCATATCACGCGCAAAACGAGATAAGCGGGTAAACCTGTCCCGGTACTCAAGCATAGACATACTACCCTGTCTCAAGTTCGTAAACTCCTTATACTTTCGCTGCTGGGTAGCCTGGTTAAAGTATCTTCGCATAAACAGATCACGGAACAAAGTCCACGGAGTATCTACTGGAACTCTATCGGTGCTAACCCACCAGAAGTATGCATCTGACTCAAGTAATCCAACTGCTGCCACTGTCATCTGCTCAGGGGTAAATCGCAGTCGCTCACATACACGTTCAACCTGAACCAACCATGCCTCACAAATCTCTGGATCAGCTGAACCCGAAAAGACAGTCGCACCAGCAGTACGAGCTTTGACCACAGGGTCAAAACGCTCCTCCAAACACAACACTCGCATCAGCAAGTCGTGCATCTGGTGATCCTCATCAGGATCCACTTCCCGATCAACACAGGGACCACGTCGAGGAGGCATCCTACTGATACAAGACAAGCATTAGGTACAAGCAGAAAGAACGTAATCATGAGACCTCAGATATTTGAGAACACACAACACCCGAAGTATTGATGAGTACCGCTAGCCAGTCGGATCATCACTTCAGTCATGTTGTACAAACTCAAATACCCTAAGCGTCACAACTACAAGAGTCTACAGTATCTGACAACCTAATGCTCAGATACCAAGCTAAAAGGACCCAACCCCGATTCAGTTTCCTAACTCGGAATCAAACCCCTTCTGAAAACACGAACCAACAAAAACCATAAAAATTTCGGCAGAGTAACACTACTAACGCAGAATTGCCATTACCTGCACCCGGAAAATAACACTTCATCATATGCCACAAAAGCCAAACCGTGGGCACCAATCCCATCCGGATTTCTCAATATCATAACAATAACAACAAACAGTAAACATAACTGTAATATATAGAAAATCCGGGAAAAACCACATAAAACATGTATCAGTATCGTATCAGAGCGACCTCTAGTGTATACATATACAAAATATACAAGAGTAGGTGGAAGAAGAAACCTACTGGAAAACAAAGGTAGCTCGAACAACTAGCCTCCGACCACGACGTGAGACACCAGAATCCGAACTGCAAACTGGGCATAGAAACCGAAAAGCCCAGGGGAAAGACATGAAAATCGTTAGAGTGAGTGGACGAAAATAAATGTCTTTCGCCGAATAATATATGTTATAATAACATATGCGAGTCAAAATGAATGAATATGATATAGTACATGAGGTGAACTCAAACTCCTCCAGCGTACAGAGCATGCATAGAAAAATCCCACGGGGTCACTCATGGACATATCCATGCTAGTACAGTCCGAATCACGGGATCCCAGACCCACACGTGATTCTAGCCAGAAAGGCCTCGGGTCAGGGTATCTGTTCCCACCCGGAAATACATCGGCACAAGGAACAGAAATCTGTACCTACCCGGAAATACATCGGCACAAGGTACAGTTCCCCCTGGTAGACATCCTCGGGGATCAGCCGGGATGTAAGTGTATCGATACAACCACATATACTAAGACTGTACTCTGTGTAAATCAAATCATAAATAGTTTCATGCATACGTATAAAGCATAATGTAAATGGATAATCGTAAAGCACATGCTCGTATAAGTCATAATCACCAACGTATGCTCATGCTCGTAAAATGTAATATAAAGACTCGCAATCGATCAGTGAAAAGAAAGGTCCACTCACAGACGAGCAAAGCGCGCACTCGTGCTAATCACGTAGCCCGGGGGAAGATCTCTTGCCCGAAGCACGATCTCGATCCCCTGAATAATCATAAAATATATCTGATCAAAATCACAATTCACAACACTGTACGACACCGCGGAAACCAACCGTTCCCGGAAATATATAACACAGTGCAAAATAATCGACGAAATTCCTGAAATCTCCACTCAAAACCCTCGACTGAAAATCCGATACCCAAATCAACTCGAAAACCTCAAAGTGACAATCGGGGCGCAAATACGAGTAAAACGACATTAAAATCATCAAATTCTAAAAAGTCAACGAGTCGCCAGAGCTCCGTCGTTGACCGCCGCCGCCGCAGGCGGCGCGCCGTCAACCGGAGAGATTTCCCAGCGGCCAAGCTCCCAAACTGTTCTCCTCCTCAAGCCGAGCAACTTTCCTCAAGGCACCACCACCATCCAGCCACCACCGTGGCCGAAAATCAACTCGAAAGAGCCACGGCCAAGAATCGCCGGAAAACTTTCTCGGCCGATTCCGGCGCCGTCACGCCTCCTCGTCCCTCCAAACAAAAGGGGAAATGATCTCCATCCAAAACCCAACCATTTCCACCTAAATTCCTCCCCGGAAAGTCACCGGAGCGCCGCCTCCAAACATGGCCGTGACCGGCCGGAAAATCTCAAATTTCATCTCTTTCGTTCTCCCTCAAATCAACCTCAAATTCCAAAATTCCAAGTTCTAAACAGTAGGAAATCAAACAATGATTCGAAATATACCAACCACAAGGCCGGAGGTGGCCTAGAAAATTAAGGTCGCCGGCGAGTCAATGGCGGTGGAGATTTTCTTCTCCGGTCAACGCGGGTCAACGCTCCAATTATGGTCAAACATCCAAACAGTGCAATTTCGACAATTTTCGACTATTTCCGATATTTATACTCGCGTCTCGGGATGATCGACGGTCCAAAACGGATAACCATTATGATTCGGATAAACTCGATACGAACGGATAAACTCGTCGATATTCCGAAACTTCAAATATCCATATTATATTCCTCGGTCATCGAAATAATCATCCGAAACCGCCCACGAACTCGAAATCACGTGTACCACAACTCTCAAGAAGAGACTCAACTCAAATTCTCGGTCGATAATTAAGTCGTGATTAAAACTGGCAAACCACACAATTATCGAAAAACTGCGATTACGCACTAACTCGTGAATTACGCTGATTACTCTACTGATTCTGGTTCGGGTCGTCACAAGTCCGGAAGGGTCTATAGCAGAAACATACATTAGACATGAGTGTGTGACCTACTGCAATATGTATTTCAAAGAGACCGTCGAGCCAACCTCTTTTGGCTCCTCCTTGTCTTCACTTGATTACTACAATCTTTCTGTCGTCATAGATGTTGTACGAGTGTTTGAACCAGTACATGAAATTTTAGAAAGATTAAGCGAAGAGAAACACATTGAGACATATTGGGTAGTGTTGCGGGACTGTGACGAGGTTGACCCTTTCATGACAAATCATTTTGAGGCGCTTCAGAGAGATTATTCGCACATTAGTCCTAAACAGTTGTTTGCACATCATAAGAGGATGTTACAGGATTATTTCCTCAAATGGGTATGTATATATGGTAAATAATATTATTAACTATACATAATAGTTTCTTAATCTTCATATTTTACTTGTTCATAATTTGGCAGATGACAACCCTCCAAACAAGTAACCACCGCGGGTGGTACACACCGGCGTTGCACAATTTGGCCAGTAAGCCACAAATATATGAGATTTATTTTGCATGTGTTGTGAACGGGGTCAAGTTTCGGACATTGGATCGAGATGAAGGTAAGTGAACACAAGGCTGTGGGATCTCAGTAGGAGAAGACGATGATTTATACTACGAGGTTTTTATCAACGTCGTTAAGTTAATTTATGGGAATGGAATGTCTGTTGTGCTTTTCAAATGTAAATAAGTCAACACTGACCCAAACAAACGAAATACTATGAAGAAGGATCTTGGGCTGTTATCAGTAAATACAGACACAAGATGGTACGATGATGAGCCATTCGCTCTTGTCACCTTGGTTAAGCAGGTGTTCTATCTACATGAACCAAAGGAGGGTGGTGGTTGGAAAGTTGTAAACCATATGTGTCCCCAAAATATATGGAGTGCAACAACACTTGAAGGGAGGTCTGATATAGAATAGAGTGATATGAATGATGTTAGTGATCTATATCAAGAGCTTGGCATTGCAGACTTACCATACACAACTCATATTCGCATGAACGAAGACCCTATTCTAAATGAACTCAAGATAAGAGAGCTTATCTGGACTGAGGTCCAGGAACTAGAGATAATTAGCACGGATGAAGAGGACGATGAAGACTTGTTATACAAGGAGGAAGACTAAGGTGGCGATGAGAATGATGAGGAGGAGGACACATATTATGAAAGTGAATGATGCACGCCTCCCATACATATTTGTAATAATTTGTTCGATTAATTAAAGTCTTATTTTGAGATATGATTAGGATATATAAGAATGATTTTGAGAGTTTCAAACAGGAATGAAAGACTGTTTCAAGAAATATAGGAATGATTTTAAAAAAACCAAGGTTCTTTTCTATTTTACAGAACTCCTAGACGACGAAATTTGGTATTTTTGTCGTCTATGTAACACTTTCGACAAAAAAAATACCATATTTCGTCGTCTAGGAAAAAAATACCACAAATGTCTAATAATGTGTCCTTTGACCCATCGAGAAATTTTCTTGATTCGTTGTAGATGTTATTCAGTTCGAGCAAAACCATCCTTTTGACCCGTCGAAGGTTTTTTTGATCTGTTGAACTTCTAGATGACGAAATTTGGTATCTTCGTCGTCTAAGTAAAGTTTTAGATGACGAACATACCATATTTTCTCGTCTAAGACAAAATACCAAAAATGTCTAATAATGTGTCAACCCATCAAGGAATTTTCTCGATCCGTCATAGATATTAGTCAGTTTGGGCAGAGCCATCCCTTCAACCCATCAAAGGTTTTTTCGATTCACCAAACTTCTAGATGACGAAATTTGATATCTTTGTTGCCTACGTAAAGTGTTAGACGACGAAACAACCAATTTCTTCGTCTAACATCAAATCTAACCCTAAACCCTAAACCCCAACTCCCAACCCCTAAACCATGATGACTTAGACGATAAAGTTGTTAGGGTTCGTCGCCTAATGGTACGCTTAGGCGACGAAAACTTTATTATTCATCGTCTAAGTCCTAGTTGACTGTCAATCATCTAAGGACACGATTATACATATCATCTTATAATGCATTTTATTTTATCAAGGACTAAATAGCGCTCTAACTAAACATCAAATTAACAATTAACATTAAGCAAAAATGCACACAATTTAAAACCATTTTCTAACAAGGGATGTAGCATTGATAAGTAAGGATTTTTCTTAACAAGGTATTGAGGGTGCATGCATGACTACGTTCTAATGTATGGGGGGTTTATAACTTTGAGTATTAATCTACGAAAATAAAGAACAAAACATGGCAAACACATTCAGAAACCCTAAATTGTATCATGCTTTAACTCATAGACAAGCAAAATAAACAATAATATAAAACCCTAAACATGCTTGCTAGATCAAAAATAAAACACTAAACTATTATTTATAATTGATCACCACATCATATCAACCTAGCCGATTCATGTTCTTCTTCATTTAGCATCAACAAAATTCTTAATCTTCAACCTAAAACACATACACATGCTTTTAAGAATGTAAACAAAGAGCACCACACCATAGTTATCTAAAAATCATACAAAACATACAAGAAAGGAACAAAGAGCCTATCATATAACACGTTAAGAAGCTTTAAGTGCATAAGCATGCATACGAATTAAAAGCTAAAAAATAAGAATACATGGAAGGTACTAAAACAAATATGAAACATAAAGCCTTTTATCAAACAAAACTTCAATCAATTCGAAACCAAAGTTTATACAAAGGAGAGTATGAAGTAGAAGGATCATAGTTACACTTTTGGAGTTCTGTGAAGAGCAGTACAAACGCCTAAGTGGTGGATTACAAGTTTCAAAATGAAGAGCGCCTTGATGCGTAGGAGAATGATGGAGGTCTCGGCCTTTGAAGGTTATGGCTAAGGATGAAAGGAGAAGTGTTTGAGGCAGAGGTTTGGCTTCTATAATGTGTGATGGCGATGAATGAGCCGATCCCTCCCTTTTATAGATGAAGAATATGATATTTCCTCACAAAAATAGGTTTTCTTAGTGTCTCCGGATAAATCTGGTAGTCTACAAAGAATCGCACTTTCCCAAAGTTTTAGATCTCTAAAAATTACGATAATGGGCTCGTTGGAAAGAAGACTTCAAGAGCTTTCCATAGAAATATCACATGACTATATTTGGACTTCGTAATCATTCTTGGTGCTCTATTGAAGTTATAGATTTGTAGGTTGGATATTCTTATTGCATGAGAGATATTCACCTTCTATTTTGTTATTCTTGCTTTCCATGGAATATCTTGGCCGAAACTTGCTATATTCTTGAAATATTTTGATTTTCAAATCAGGCATAATTGAGATACACTTGATACTCAAATATTTCGGCCATCATCTTCTTGCTTGATCTGCCATTTTTCTTCTCTTCCGGCCCGAGCAGGAGAAATGTCTTCATTTTTCATTTAAACCATTTCACATCATTTTTATTTGTCATTTTGGTTTCTAATTCTCGACACCATTTAGCAAACCATTTTGCGCACCATTTTTAGTAACTCTGCCAAGACCATTTCTCGGACCATTTCTTCTCCGAAATTAGAAACTTTCTCCTTACTGCGTTTTAAGCTCATTTCCACCTCATTTATTCATCTTCTTTATTGAATACCTAAAAATAACAAAGTAAGTAAAAATGGATAATACTAAGGTCAAAATAAAGCTAAATGTAAAGAAAAATGTGTGAATAATCAAGCATAAAATGCGTAGATTAAGAACATAAGCTAACCATTTCTGAGACTGTAAGTGTCTCTTGTTCAGAAAACAGAGTTAAGAATTTTTTATTATAAACATTTACATGTCATTGAAAATTCAATTTTATGGTTGACTACTGTGATCAAAGCCTTACTAAACTTTGAATCTCTTCAAATTTTGTCTATGTATATAATATGTTGTGATGAATATATGTAACAGTTGTTTTGTCCAAATTTAATTCTGTTAATATTGACATGTAATGAATATAAACATGCGAACACTTAAGTTATACAAACTTAGTAGATATATATAGCGCACTTGTTTTTACCCAAAAATACCAATTTTTTTTTATAATTTCTATCCAAATGGTATGTATAGTGTAATTTGTATCCAAATGACATATATATATATAGGTACCCAAATTTAATTATTCATAAAAGATCTGAAAAATTAAAAGAAAATAACACTTAGGCGACAAAACAGTAATTGTTCCGTCGCCTAAGTCCACAAAATCTAATTCTTAGACGACGAAATATTTTCGTTTCATCGTTTAACACAAAAGTATTTGGCGAAAAAAAATTTTGTGCCAATTTTTTAGAGAATTTTAAATATTATTAGACAACAAATTTACTTTACTTAGATGACAAAATTACTTTGTTGTCTAAGTTTATGTTAATAAGATTGATTATTTTCGATCTTATTCCCCAAATTCTATTCCCAAATCCCTAATTCTCTCATCGTTCTCTCTCACCCCTACGCCGAACGCCATACGCCGAACACCGAACGTTGATCACCACCTCACCCTGACGTCACCACCGCCACCTCACGTCGAAGTCACCACCACCACCTCACCTCGACGCCAACACCGCCACCTGATCCCATAGTACAGACCATATTTCTCTCTCTGTCACCGAAATTCTCACCGACCACCGCCACCGGCTCTTTCTCTTTGTTACTGACATTCTTCACCATCTCCGGCCACCCTTTAAGTTGACTTGAGCAAGCCACGCCAAACTGTTCAAGGTAATTCACGATTCCCTTGCTCAAAATTGGACTTTATGATACTTAGAATGTTGTTGTGCTTAATGAGATGAAGATTTTGATATGTGTATTTCAAAATTCAACTTGAATTGTTGTTCTTGGAGGTATGTTTCAGGTTTCAGTTTTAGTTTGGGATATATTCATCGAGTGAAGTTGAGAATATTAGGGCTGGAGGTTTTTGATCATTATGTGATAGTTGATGCTTTGATATAATTAATCGTGGCAATCCTCAATTACATTAGATGTTTTTAGTGATGGTATATATATCAGTGATATTGCAAATAGACGGGATTAATGATATGTGCAGGTGGTGAACCATTTATTAGTGGGATATGTTTCGTTTGAGGCGGTAGCAATGTCATGGGTTTGAAGTCTCGTACCATGGGACAATTTGATTATTGTGAGATTACATACTAGCTTTGATCAGCATCATGAATTCTTGTGCATTCTTCTTGATTATTGCTTTGTGCCTATGTTGGTTCCCTACATAAATAGGCATGATGAAAATGACAGTTTAATTATCCATTATATGTGATTGCATCTAATATGAGGAATTAGTTCTGAAATAGATTTTTTTTTTTTTACGTATTTGGATATCGCAAAAGATGTCAGGTGAGAAATCAAAGAAGAAACAACATGAGGAAGAAAGACTTGTAGTATTTCGATTGTTGTGTCAAAGGAATGGAGGTGACACTTCCAAATTACCAAACTACTCCGGAGCCACGGGAAAGACAAGGCCTGCCTGATGCTCAGGCAGTAAATATTTCGACGCCAACGACTCCATCACCATCTACTCCCTTAGCGGATGAAGTGTGCATCAGTGCCTACCGTAAAGAGTGTAGCACCATGGGTAAATCTATTATGCGATATATAAATGTTTAATGGTTATATAAATTGATTAAATGTGTTCAATAAATACTAATTAATTTTATAAATTTTGTTGTAGGACCGGCCCTAAAATGCACCCGAGGGTTATGTAACGGGACCAAAGCTTCTCAAATGGTTATGATGACAAACAAGAAGATCAAAGTTAGGGACTTCATAAGAGGCGATAAAGCAACCGAGCAGCCTGATTATCCACCAAATTAGGGCCGTCATACGGAGCAAGTTGGTGATGAAGGCGCCGGTATAGAACGACTTCCCACTGGTCGAGAGAGACAAGGTGTACATCTATCTCTCGGTAAAAGTCTTAAAATTTAAATAAAGATAATTAAATGTAAATAATTAGTAGTTATAATATATATTTAATGCCTCAAACAATTTTTTGTAGGTATACTTTAATTTTTCAGAAAGTATAGAGATGTTTGAGTTCAATGAGGAATGAGCTACAAATAGGTATGCCGATTGGACGCACACATTGCAAAAGATCTATAAGGAGCTTGGGTCCCCTACCGCTGCCGAGTTCAAGAATCGGGAAGATAAATAGCAATGGTTGGTTTAGCACTTTAAGAGCGGAAAGTTTAAGGTAATGTGTTAAATATCGAATAGAAAGTCTATTATTTGAATAATTTATTATTATTCAATTGTTTCTTCTTGTTTCCTGTAACAAACGAGGACGGAGGCAAATGCGATCAACTGGGATCAGAAGGAGCTGAGCCACCATACTGGCTCAACTTCGATTATCTACCTAGTCATGGACCATATGGAGAAAGGTTCGCAGGTGTCATTCTTAAATGCGTACAAAGATACGTACGTGAGGCCCGGGGAAGAGAGGCGATTCTGAATGCTGTAAGTAATAACTAAATTCAAAACAAATCAAAATTAACTTTATTCTGTGAATGTTTATGCGACACAACCTTAGAAGTATCTTTTCGATATGCACATAGGTTAGAGTAGATGGTGACCAAAAGAAATTTACTTTATGTGCATTGTTTGTTTGATTGATGAATCAGAATTCAAATTGGTTATTGAATCAATTGGCATTGCCACAATAGTTTTTAAATACTGAGAATTGAAATACAGTTATGGGTTTATTCGTTGCTATATTGAGAATGTAGGTGTTTTGTGTGCTAGAATTGTTCAATTTTATGTGTTTTCAGGTTTTTGGTTGCCTTTATATTTAGGGGAAATTATGTCAAATTTTCGGTACAATTATCCGAGTTAGTCGAGTTCAATTTAATTTTTAATTGAATATTTTATTATAGGAGAAGATGACTCAGTTGGTTGAGGAAACATTGGCTAAGAGGGCGGCACCAAACCTAGACATTCTGCGTGAAGAGCTCCTGATATCGCTAAAACAAACATCAAATAAACACTTAATATTCGGCAATAACGAACACAATTAAAACCCTTTCTTGTAGATGTAGCATTGATAAGTAGAGATAGTTCTTTACCGGGGATTGAGGGTGTATGCATGACTATGCTAGTTTTGTAAGGGGGGTTTATATATTTGATTTAATATCTACGAAATTTAAAGACAAAAAAATAGCAGAAAAACACATAGAGAAACCCTAAGTTCTATCATGCTTAAACTCATAGACAAGTAAAACAAACAAAAACATAGAATCCTAAACATACTTTCTAACCAAAAAAAAAACCTAAATTTAACATATTTACATGGTCAACTCATCTTTTTACCTAACCTTTAATAACCTAACCGATTTCATGCAACCTATTTAGTATCTAAGTCTTTAGTTACGTTTTACATGCATATTCATAATTAAGTGCCAAACTTGGGAATTGCCCTACATTTAACACATCAATAATCTAAACCGAGAATTGCCCTACATTTAAATTAAGCATTAGGTACCAATAGGCATGCCTAACTAAATTCAAAGAATACTAAACAAAGTACAATAAAAGATTAGAATTATTTAACCAAAATATTTTTTAAAACCAATCCAAAATAATCGAAAATTCATACAAAGAAGAATAAAGAGAAGAGGACATGGTTACACTTTTTAGATTAGGGAATCGCCTTAGACTAAGTCGTGCAGATTTTCTTCAATAGATTGAGGATGAGACACCTTTGGATTACCAAGCTATGCCTTCAGCCTTGGGAGGATGGTAGAGACGGCTTGTGAAGATGATGGCGGCTTCCTTGGAGAATTTCGGTGTTTTGGAGAGTAAACTGGCTTTTGGACAAGATTTCGGCTCTAGGATAAGTGATGATCAAATTGTGGCTTGGCTTTTGGTTATTTAGAGTTTTGAAACCTTGTTATAGAGGAAAAATGATTTCTGACTTGGTTCTTGATCACTTCTTGCACAATTTCACCAAAACGGAGATTTCGAGAGTTCTAGAACTCCAAATAAGGTGATTCTTGATCTCATACTAAAGAGGACATCAAGATCTTTTTAATAAGATATCATTCACATTTTTCTGAGCTCAGAGTCATTCTAAGTGATCCAATGAATTTTCAGGTTGAATCTTGATTTTGTTTCTTGCCCACCAAGTCATTTGAGAAATCCTGATTTATTTGTTTTCTTGGTCTCCAAGTCACATCTTCTGGCCGAATTATTGAAGTTGAGCTTCACTATTGAGATTTATTTAGGCCGGCATTGGTCTTCTTAAATGGGCCTTACAAATTGCTTAATGGCCGGCCCATCTCTGGCGGTCCAAAACACAAAATTTTCCCTTAGTGCATTTTTCACCTCTTTTCGATCTCTTTCTCCATCTCCTTTGTTAGAACTAAAAATAATAAAGTAAGTAAAAATAGAGAATACTAAGGTCAAAGCAAAACTAAAGGTAAAGAGAAAGACGTTAAGAATCAAACATAAAATGCGTAGATCAGCTCCTTCAACTGGATGTACCTACTCAAATCCAGATATTTGAGAAGAAGCTTGGAATCCAACCTGGGAAGGAGATTCGGGGTTTCGCGAGAGGTTGAGGAGTGGGTGGATGACGAGTTGGGATGACGAGCTGGCATTCGAGATTTAAGCTAGTCATCGACGTCTACCTTGCGAGCTCGTTCAAGTGGGGTCGATGAGTACATCCGAGGGGTCGAGGAGTAGGCAGATGCGCATATTCTAGTGGAGAGGGAACCAGTGGAGGTGCACCTTCTAGAGGAGAGGGAGCGGTACGAGGTGCGGCTTCGAGGGATCGAAGCAGAGACTGAGACGCGGATTTGAGAGATGATGTTACATATGGGCTTACAGCTGCCTAGTTGCAGTTTACATGTGCCATCTCAATATTCACAAGACCGAGACCACAATGACGATGCCGACAGTAGCATGATTGGGCTAGAGATTGAAACACCGTAGTAGATTTCGGCTATTTTGTAGATAATGTAGATATTGGCTATTATGTAGATATTTTAATTTTAGTAATTTTATTTGATATTTGAAATTTATTTTTTTATTAATTTAATGTTTAAGACGACGAAAGAAAAGTAATTCGTCGTCTTAAGGAAACTATTAGACGACGAAAATTGTAATAGTTTCGTCGTTTTAAGTAGTAGTCTAGGCGACAAATATATTATTTTTGTCATCTAAGTATGAACGTTTAGACGAAGAAAATAAAATATTTGTCGTCTGAGATATGTTGTTGCAACGAAAATGTTCGTCGTTCAAGCTATACATTTTTCGTACTCTAGAATTTTAGACGATGAAATTGTATTCGTCATTTAAGAAACTCTTAAGATGACGAATATTATTTTTTCGTCGTCTAAAATTTATTGCGATGAACCTTAGACGATGAATCTTAGGCGAAGAAACCTTTGTCATCTAAGACCTGAGATGACGAAATGTCGCTCTTAGAAGACAAATTCATTTCATCGTTTAAGGTAGGTATTCTGGTAGTATATGCATGAGTAGTCTATAAAAACTTAAGGTGTATGTATTAGCAACATTGAATTTTCAAATAAAATATTTGAACAATATATTTAATTTTGTATGTTTAACATCGAAGTTTCTTCCTTTAATTTCACATTATCGCAAACCACACCGCGAACATCCAAATTATGTACATGTTTTAACCTTGAAGTTTCTTTCATTACCACCTTCCCCTCGCGGTTATGACATGTTTGCTTGAGAAAGAAAAACGTCTCTCTTTTTTTCTGCCTAAAGTTACCGATTTTATGGCATGTAAGATTTGCCTATTTTGTTAGACTTACTCTAAGCAGTCCTCCATAATTCTTCGATATTGACAATTTAAAAAATATTTTAAAATTTGGGGACTTGCGAATATTTTAAAAATATTTCAAAGGATTTTCATGAATTATTTAAATTCTGCTTAAATACATCAAAAATTTAAATAATTTTTTAGAATTTCTTATTAAATACATCAAGATTTTCAAAGACTTTTGAAATACAAAAATTTATCCCCCCCCCCCGGCGCCCAATACAAAGATTTTTAAAGACTATTCAAATACAAAAATGTTTTGACATCTTTGCTTGAGGAAAAAAAACGTCTCTTTTAAATTTTTTGCCCAAACTTTAAATTTCTGCATTATCCCGCTTGAAGTTGAACTAGAATTATCCCGCTTAAACTTTTTGCCCAAACAAAGCAATCCAACGGTTTCAGGCTGCTGCGGATCGATCCAACGGTGTTGGGACTCGATCTGCACCTAATGTAATGATTGGATTAATTAATAATGAATTCCCGTCTCTATATAAGGAATTGAGATATGACATGACTTTTCATATCTACCATTCTTACTGAAAAATGACTTCCAAATTATTTTCTCGATTTGTTTCTAAATCAGCCCAACAGATTGTTGAACATAAACTTCTTCCCAAACAACCCCCCCCCCCCCCAATCCACCCTTGTTGATACTGTTCTATTCATCAAAGAGATTGCTGAATAGTCTCTTCTCATCAAGCAATTGGGCCGCAGAGTCAAAACAACGGTAAACGAGATGCTGCTACTCAGAAAATCGTTGAATTTACTCAAAAATTAGTGGATGTGAAAGAGATCCATGTTGAAGACAATGAGCAAGTGAAAGTGGCGAAGGCCTTGAATGATGACTTGAAGAATAACAAGAACATCAACTGGTTTCCAGCGGTCTTTGTGAATGTGAAAAGAGATGAAGGCACTGACGAGAAAGATGCCCAAGAGGAAGGATACCCCTTCCCCCCTCCAAAAAAAACTATTTAAGAACGTAAGAAAGTTCAACAATAAATGCAGTTGCTGACAAAAAGAGTGGTGGTTTGCAAGAGTGAAATTGATTATTGGTGGAGACAAGAGGATTATGGAAGCCAGAAGTGGTATTGAAAGGATGTGTGTGTTTTTTGTGCTAGTAATAGCTGAGAGGAAAACAAATAGAAAATAAACATAGGAATTTTTTTTTTCTTTTGCAAACTATCTGTATTTTTTTAGCCTTTAAAATTCCAATGTTTATCAAAGAAGTGAAAGAACAAGATATCAAACTTAACATATCATTCTTTAATGTGTATACAAAATTGGATAGTGGAATATGATTGATGCAACAAAAGGTGTGTTATTTTCCAAATACGGATTTTTTATTGGCAGAGATGAAGAGACTTTACATACATATTTTTTCGTATACTAATAATTACATATTTTCTCGTATACTAATAATACAAGTCAATTATCATATCTTTCCCTTTTCATCTATCTTCTCATTCTATACAATTAACAAATTTATTTTGTCAGGCTTCACCTAGTGATTGGCGGCTGAAAAGATGGCATGAGAAGGGTTGTCGAGCTTCATACAAAAAAGCTTGAGTTTGTAGCAATTGTTTTGGTGAGATAAGGCAGAAACAAATTGAAGAAGAAAGAAGAAGAAAAATAGCAATGAAATTGCATAAGAAATTAATGGCCCATTGTTGCAGATAAAAATAGAACAGTAGAAAGAAGAATAAAAACGTAACTAATGAATAATGCAAAGGTTGTTGAAGTTGAAGCTAGTTATATGAAGCATTTTATGATTACCAACATTTAAGTCTAGTTATGGATTCACAAAATGCTTCATATAGCTAGCTTCAACGTAAAAAACTAATCATATAGTTAGAGATTCATATAGCTAGCTTCATATAGTTATAGATCCACAAAATTCTTCCTCTCGATTTGCGTCAAAGAAGATAAGAGCCATCATAAGAAGACGTCTCACAAAACATCATGTATTTATTATTACTCATCTTTGATTCCGGCCCAACCTTATGTTATTATTTGGTTATTTTTGGTTTACTTAGACTTTGGGTAATTGGTAATGCTGAAATTGTATTAACAAACATGAAAATTGATACACTAGGTTTGTAATTGATACACTTTGTGCAATGAATTTTAACTTTTTAATGTGATCATTTCTTAGTGGAACAAATAACCACACTGTGTTAGCTTGGATGTGTTGAAAGTTGTATGTAAACAAATAGGTAGGCTTATCGATCAGTATACTAGAATCATCATATATTTGTCAGCTTCTCACTTCTAAGAGTTCTAACACTTTACCGAGTTACTACTGTGTTGCTAATCTTTGTATATTGTGTTGTTTTTACTAAGTTACTATAGTTTTTATAATGGTAGGATTTCAAGGAAGATATGGTTCAATAACACAGTCAATAAAAATCCACCGAAAAAAGTTCACCCGAGAAAGGCCTCACTGAAAAAGGCCATTCCTATAAAGGCTCTGCCGAAAAAGTCCTCGCGAAAAAAGACAACTTAGAAAAGGGCGTGTTGGGGTAAAGACCATCATCAAGTTTCCAAATGTTGTTGGAATGGGGTTCAAGCTTACAAACCCAAAAATGGGAATCCGTTGTTTCATGAGCTTCATGTCAATATAGATGCCGATATATCCTCCAGGGTATCATATAGTAGAAGCATATACTTTCAATGAGTATACAATCTTGGTTTTGATATAGTTGGAAAAAATGGAGCATATGTAACTTTAATTTTATTACATGTTAGGTATAATTACATTTTATCCTTCCAGACAAAGAATTTTTTGACATGTACATATGCAATGGATACACCACCTACATGACCTCTAATTATGAACACAAAATTTGGGCATCGGTGTTGTTGACACGTTGGAATCTTTGACTATAGGCGGTTTCCACTGGCGGTGATGCCATCATCGGCGGCAGCTCCACCCTCTATGGTGGTGCAATCTGCCTCTCATGTGGTGACTTATAGCTGGAGCCGATTCTTTGATCGCTGGATACTCATGTTGAAATATTAATTCAATGTTGTTTTGATCATGCATATGAGGTCCAAACTCAACACAAAGAAATCCTTTCTTACGTAAGTAGTCACATAAACACAATTCGTGAATGTTTTATCTGAATCCAAATAAAGTTGGTGCATGCTTTTCAAATACTGCTGATAACGAGACAATCCAAGCTTACTGAATAATATAGTGCGAAATCAGTACTAAAGTCAACTTCCCTTTTAATGCGCCTTACTCGTTTCAAAGAGAAACTACATAAAGTTCAAGATAGACTATTACAACGACACTACAAAGAAGCCACACACATGTGAACAACTTGCAGATTGTTTGAGGCATGACTCAGTTGGTTCAACACTTTCTCCGCTTCTGCGATATTAAGTATTAAGTTGTAATCACTATACTTTCTCAAAGTTAAAACTCTAAATCAGAAGAAATTTGATATGCATGTGAACACGTCGTGTATCAATATGATACTTACTCACGTTCTTCCTATTAAGCCGTCACTTGTCAATGAAAATATCAAATCCGTCTATCGAATCATGTGGATTTGAAGTGTATGTCATCTAGTCAACTTTGTAGTCAATGCGATACTGTTCATGCGCTCGCAAGAGCCATATTTGAAATTGGACTTTTCAACTCTTCAGTTCATTCATACCCCAAAAGAATGTTCTTAGTCGAAGAGGCATCAAAATTAATGCTACTAACAGTTTCTAAAAAATATCATTAACTACCAAATAGTGAATTACTTCTCTTTGTAAGGAAGATTTGAGAAATATCTAGGTTGACAAGAAGAAACTTTTTTATTCTCTCAATGTTTGATATCATGTCTGGAACATTGGAGAAACCATACCCAAATTATCCTGCGATATTGAACTTTACCAAAGTTCCCTTGAATGAATTTCCTTTTTATGCATGATCTAAGTAACTTTCAGCGACATTACTTCTTTGTATAATCACGATGACCATAACCATGTACACGTGTATGTAACTAGCTTGGTTTCGAATTCCTCTCGGATAAGTATGATCCAAAGATAATGAAAATGGATCGTGTTTATCTCACAAGTAATGTAGTCTAAAGCCACATAGTGTGACGACCTGAATCAGAATTAGCACGTTAATCGACTTAATCCGCGAGTTTATAAGTAATCATAGTTTATCATAAATTAATCGAATTGGCGGTTCGGTTCACGACTTAATTATCTGGCGAGAATTTGAGTTGAGTCTCTTCACGAGAATTGTAGTATGCGTGATTTCGAGTTCATGGGCAGTTTCGGATAATTGTTTCGACAACCGAGGAATATGTTATGAATATTTGAAATCACATAATTTAGTCATGTTTATCCGTTTGAGTTTGAGTTATCTGAAACGTGGATGTGATTCAATTTGGACCGTCGATCGTATCGAGCCGTGAATATAAATATCGGAATAGTCGAAAAATTGTCGAAAAACACTGTTCAGGAAGTTTGACTGTTGACCCGCGTTGACCGAGTTCAAAACGGACCGTCGTTGACTTGCTATCGGACTTCACGTTTCCATCCACCTTCGGCCTTTATTTTGGTATGGCTAGCTTCCTCTCTTGATTTCCTATGGTTTAGAACTTGATTTGAGTTGAATTGATCACAATTTGAGGGAGAACGAGTTCGAGAAAATCTAGGGATTTCGCCGGAATCGGGTGAGGTGCTCCGACGATAGTTGAGGTCGGGGGTGTGGGGGAAAAGGTTCCCCTCATACTTGTGAAGCTTTTGGGTGAAGGGATTTTGGTTTGGTTGAGGTTTGAGGCTCGCCAGAATTAATGGATTTCGTGAGTTTCGGGCTCAATTCCGGCCGGTGGGCTTGGAATTGGGTCTCAGTGTAGAAGAGGAAGTCGTTGGGCTTGAGGAGTACTTGTGATCTGGAAAGTTTGGCTGGAATCCGTCACCGTTGACGCCTCGCCGCCACCAGCGGTCAACGACGGCGCTCCGACGAGGGCGTTGACTTTTTGGATTTTGAAGAGTTTTATGTCGTGTTACTCGTAATCGTGCCCCGATCATCGCCTTGAGGTTTTAGAGTTGATTTGGTTATCGGATTTTAAGTCGAGGGTTTATGTGGAGAATTTGGGGGTTTTCGTCGATTATTTTGTATCCGAGTTATATGTTTCTAGAAATGGTTGGTTTCCGAGGTGTGGTACTGAGTAATGAATTGTGATTTTGATCAGTTATATTTTGTGATTATTCAGGGGATCGAGATCGTACGTTGGGCGAGGGATCTTCCGCCAGATCTCGTGATTAGTGCGTTTGCGCGTTATGCTATCTGTGAGTGGACTTTCATTTACACTGTCGTAGCGAGTTCTTAATTTCAATATTTATTTACAGTACGGTATTGAGATTATTTATTGTTTTTGGAGGTATTATTTTATATTTTATATGGTGATGGCATTTACTTAGCATCAATGCATTGGCTACTCGGTTGATCACTGTTAGTCCAGATCTAGGGTTGAGAGATTCTCCTGATGTGCCTACTAGGCTTGAGAGATTTGCCTAGCCTATCACCGTCGGGCTTGAGAGATTCGCCTGACACCTCCATTCATTTTAAGAACTCGCATTGTTTTTATATTATATAAATGGTAAAAGGCATATGATTATTTTTGTCTACTCACTCTAACGATTTTTTTTGCCTTTCCCTTGGGCTTTTCGGTTTCCGTGCCCAGTTTGCAATTCGGATTCTAGTGTCACACGTCGCTGTCGGAGGCTTAGTGTTCTTGCTACCTTTCTTTTCCAGTAGGTTTCTTGTTTAGCCTACTGTTGTATATTTATGTATATATACACTAGAGGTCGCTCTGATTACCCTGTTGCTATACTTTTATATGATTTTTCCTGGATTTCTGTAAAGTACAGTTTTGCTTATTACTTTACATTATTGTTATGATATTGAGAAATCCGGATGGGATTGGTGCCCACGGTTTGGCTTTTGTGGCATAGGACGAAGTGTGTTTTCGGGTGCAGGTTAATTGTAATTCCACGTTATAGTGAAACTCTGCCGAAATTTCTATGGTTTTTGCAAGTTCGTATTTTCAGAAGGGGTTTGATTCCGGTTTCGAAAACTAAATCGGGTTTGGGTCCTTTCACATAGACCCACGCATCACCTTGCCATGGCATCCAGGGTCTGACCACTCGGCTGTGAGCTTCTTCGTGTCACGGTGGCTTCTCATAAAAAAAAAATTTGAGCCAAAAATCTTTGCAGGAGAAAAACGGATCTTGGACAAAACAAAAATGGAGAGTACAACTAAGAAAGCAGAATTGTTTCTCGTTGCCTAACTAAAATCTTATTCAAGTATTAAAAATCTGTTGAAAAAATCATTGGTAGGAAAAGAGTACAACTCATCACATCTATTACATGACACAACAAAACAAATAAACAAATAAAAACCTCATAGTGGTGAATGCGCCTCACGCACGGAAGAAAAAATCTCTCTCTTGACAGTTTCATCTCGTCTGACGACCCTTCATCTGGCGCTAGCCTTGGTCTCATCGGCATTTGAGGGTGCAGCCGAACGGGGTTGGGTGGAACTTTGTCTGGTGGTGGCGATTAGTGACATAGGTGGTGGCCTCGATCTCGAGTATGAAGATCTGAGGTGTCGGGCAATTGGCGGAGACTCGAGTGCTAGAATTGGCATCAAATTGGGTCGATTAGAGCTATTTTGGTTTGCTATTTCGGTGATTGTGCTCGTGGCGGGTTCTGGATTAGGAGGAGGAGCGTCGAGGATGGTGTGGTTGGATCGAACCGACCACGATTTATATGGTGGGTTTCTGTAGGTTGTTTAGAAAGAGCTCTTCGTTGAAGCTTTATATTTCCCATTGGTTATGAAGGATTGTGATCCATCTCGGCTGTGCGGTGTTTGTGGTCGGCGACAGAAGGCTCAATTGCAGCGGCGACACAATGAGAGATGACTTAGTCAAAGATGGGTCTGGTTTCTGGGCCGAGGTCTCCTCCCTTTTTCCGTAATACAAGTTTAGGTTTGGGCTCAATTATTGGGCCTGGTCCATACCCTATTAAATAATTTTATTTTTAGTTATTTTTATTTTCTGTTGTTAGTTGTTTGTTCAAAAATAAGCCATTATTCATGTGAGATTAGCAAATGTGGGTTTTGTCCCGGAATGTGCACATTTGGTGCCTTGTCTGTTCTAGGTTAGGGCATTCACTCGTTCGTCGCATGGGCGCTCCCTCCTAGTGGTAGGATAAGATGTTAGGCTGACAGTGTTTGTCGGCAACATAGTTAGAAAGTTGTTCGAAGTGAATTGATGCGTCTCTTTAGTCGCATTATTTTTTCTGTACTGTGTTGTTTTAATTGTAAAGCAAATGGAGTAGCTAATGTTGTACTCTTTGTTAAATGATGCAGTTTATGATATAATGTATTAGTCGAGTCACTTGATAGTATTTTAGGTATTTCTCTTCTTACGAGGTTTAAATTTTATGTTCCTCCTTATATTTTACTATTTTATTAATCCAAATTTTAGAATAGCTGGAAACTCTTTTTCAACCAAAAAAAAATCAGACATTATGGAGTTTTACTCCCTGCACATTATTGACTTTTGCTCCCCTGGAATCAACATCTCCCCGCGCAACTCTGACGAGGGCAGGAGGAGGCCACGCTGCGCACTTTGTGTGTGCGTGAGTGGGTAGGTCGGTTGACTTGGTAAAGCCGTGTGTAGCTATGGAAGAAGAAGAACGACGTGAGCAGATGAAGCAGAGAAGAAGAGAGAGAAACGACTCTGCCACGCGTCGTCCCAAATCCCAGTCTATCTAATCTCAATAGAAAATTACAACAAACACAACACAGTAGGTGGGGCTCTGGTGAGAGAGAGCGATGTGGCCTCTCTGTCTTTGCAGCGCGAACCAGTCTGAATAGATTTTCTCGTTCTCTGTTTCTCTGTTTCTCTTCAGCTCAGCCATGACTCCGAGCAAGTCCAATCCTACGGTAATCACTTCTCTCTCTCTCTCTCTCTCTCTCTGTTCACCGAAATCTCAGCGGTGATCATACTGTGCTTGCTGCTACTAATTCTATCCATTTTGTTTCGAACTGGTATCGATTTTTGGTTTATGTGATGCTCATTCAGGTCTGATCGACTTTATAACAATCCAATTCCGTGATTATTATTAAAGAATTAAATATATTAATTTCCATGAGCAAAAGAATTGTTAGAAATATACCGCTCTGTTCTACCTGAGCTAAGTCCAGTTTTTGCTCATAACTTACTTAAGGTTTTGAAAATTCATTCGTACCAATTATGATAGTAATACTTGTATGAAAGCGTAAGCCTGGTTGCTCATTGTTACCATTATATATCATCTTACATCCAGCTGTGCGTGTGAACAGGGTGATGCGACTGTTTCATGCTCACAACCACAGAATGGTTTTCGGAGTTCACTATCTCTCTTAAGTTCGGACAAGGCAGTCCAGGAACTTTTGGATCAATCTCCTCTACAGGAAACAGATGACCACCTGATAGAGTTCTCAGAGGCTATGAGAAGTATGTTCATTTTCTAAACTCGAATGTTTACACTACTTATATTGAAATATATATGGGCTTGATCAGAGGAACACCTGCGAACCAGGGGCAGAAATGTAATTTTTACAAGTCTGCAAGTCTTCAAATCTAGTTGATCATATTGTTAAAGATAAGCTCATCTACTTGCATCTTACAGTAATTTCTAGAGCTCATCCTTCGGGATGAAGCAAATGCATTTCATTGAAGCTAATTTTAGGTCATACCTCAATATTTATAAGACTATCAGGCGTATCAGTGATTCATGTAATGGCTCTATAGAAAGGGCAACTTTGTAAGCTTTGAGGTAGAATGTAATGGGAAAATCTAATTGTTCAGAATTTCTATTTGTGTGCAAAACATAACTTGTCCCGAGATACCTTTGGTGCGATGCCAAAGTCTGGTGTGAGGCTGGAAATCTTCTTATTTTTGTCTAGTACTGATTTCTCAAACCCGCCAGTTTCTATCCCTTTGTAGATTTTATTCTTTTCACACATACATGCATGTGTCATAGGGTATGCTTATATTTTGTTCAAACTTCTATAGCGGTTGCAAAAGCCCTACGACGGGCAGCTGAAGGAAAGGCTTCTGCACAAGCTGAAGCAGCCGAATGGAAGCGGAAATATGAGGCGGAGAGGGCTCGCAATCTGCATCTGGAACATAAAGGTTTTTTAAATGATTGAACTGCATTAATTGATATATGCTACTTTTGTTCATCTATGTATTTGCTCTTGAGTTCATGAAACGGTTCTTCTTTCAATCAACGTGGTTTTATCTGCATACATAATCTATTGTTCTCTTCAAAACTTCATGTATCCTTGAAGCATGTTTCCTTATCTTGTTGCTCTTGCGTATTACTTAACCATTGAGTTGATATTGTGATCCCCATTCATTCGACCATCTCGCTTGCTCATAATTTCTTAATGTGGTTTATCGGGTCTAATTTCCATTCCTTCTGATGACCTTTATTCTTGTAATGTCCATATTAATTTAGCTTAGATTATGCATTTTCAGTAACTGGTCAAATTAATTGAGATCCCTTCTAAAACCGGCTTTGTTTATATGTTTAGTCATGCATATAAGTATCACACAGTGTCATATTGTGCTATTTCGTATTTATCAAAAGTCATTTTTTGTTCTTATTGGTAAGATATAACAAAGAGGTGTTACAGTTGGAAAACCTATGACATTGGGAACTCTACTGGGTCTTACTTCTATTTATTTGCTGGAACCTATGGGATAATTCTACAGTGGGAGTGTTCTACCTAAATTTTATCAAGTAATCTTGTTGTTATTGTTGTAAAAGGAGACCTCTTTTGTGTAAATTTTTTCAAATTTAAGTAATTTTCAATTTTTTGTAATATCCGTATATAGCTTAGGTTATGTCCTTTCAGTAACTGGTAAAATTAATTGAGAACCCTTCTAAGACCGGCTACTTTTTATACGTTTAGTCATGCAAAAGTATCAAACATCGTCAAATTGTGCTATTTCGTATTTACTATTATTGAAATTGATTTTTGGTTCATATTGGTACGATATAACAAAGAGGTGTTATATTTGGAAAAACCTAAGACAAAAGGGGAAACTCTACTGGGTCTCACTTCTATTTTGTTTGGTGGAACCTATGGTGAAAGTTTGGAAGAAAAAAGGAGGAGGGAATGCACCAATGGGTTCAAATTGACTGATGAATGATGATTCATTCATTATATCCTTGTTTTGTTTCAAATTTAAGAAAAGTGATATTAACTTTTAGATAAAGGTAGAGTCAACTTATGATTTAATACCAGGAGTTATTAACAATCAGTTTCTTAGAACAAACTCAGTGTGTGTTAACTAGTTAAATCTTCAAAATAAGCCGACTTTGATAACGGAAGACATTCTTGATTGTTCATTGAAGACTTCTCTTATGGAGCCTTGCTTCAGCATCTCCGTAGTATTTCACTACATTTCATTTCAACCGTTCCAATCTTATGTGTGAGTCTAGCAAATATAGCTACCTCGAACCTTCTTCTCATCTTCTCTAATAGTTCCTGTGTCACTATTACAGTAGAACTCTAGTCTCAGTAGAAAGTACGCTCCTCCGAATCAGCCCTGGTGAATGTAAAACTGAAACTGCAGCATGATTTGCCTCACTTATTCTTTTATTTGAAAATTTAAGTTCATTGTTTGATATTGAGACTGGTCTGTTTTGGGTTAAGCTTGATCATATGTAGTTTCTTCTGATTTGGATTACTTGTCTCAAGCCTCATAGACTTTGTAACTCAAAGAGCAGGAAGTCTCACCTTACATGTGATAAAATTTATACAAGTTGGTATTTAACTACAGATATTATTTACTGTGTTGGGCAGAGAGCTTAAGTTGTGGACTTTAGTTGTTCACATATCTATCCTAACTTGCTGAAGTTAACCGATGATGGCTTTGCTGGACTATACGTCTATCCTCCTTGCTATACAATTTTGCCATTTGTCTTTCTGGCCACAATTATTGAGTTTCTTGATATGTTTGGGAGTCGTCAAACTTGGATCAAATTGTATAGTATTTCACGTCTTGCTAATCAAATTTGGACTCATATCATCAGATTGTGGGTATTCCACTATCAGGCTACAACTATTATGAAAAGCTTCAGAGTTGGTGGACTCGGAGTTCTCTTTGTAATGCAATGGGAAAAATAGAATTTTTGCTACCATGTCTCATCTGCATGGACATTTGCAAGGAACGGGACATGAAAGTTTTTGAAGGTACTTGCTTTGTCTTAAAGCAAATAGGTTACTTCCACAACCAATATGCTAAAAATTTCTAACCGAAGACAATTCCACATTCAAACTCCTAGTGGAGTCGTTCACAATAAGAATGAAAGATACAGATGGATTTGATTGAGGTCGGATACTACAACTTGATAACTGCTAATTTTGTAGTGTTTCCTAATTTTAGGTGAAGTGGCTACAAGGGCCAAATGCATATCTACTAAGTAGAAACTATAAACATTCCATCAATGAGAGCTTTTCATCACTTCATAATGATGTTATTGAATTCATACACTCCTGATGGCAGAGTTTCCATAATTTAACGTCGCCCACGAGAGAAGTTTGGATGGGGTTGACAATTTATGATAGTTTGGCTGAATTGTTGGGATTACATAGGTTCTGTTGTTGTTAGGTTAATCAGTTTCTAAGCTAGAGCTAAGTTCATGGTAATTGATTGTATTTTGTCCTGCATGATTAAATGGTTAAGCCTTTATAGTGCTTGAGCTGAGAGTTGCCCACTGATTACTGAATGAGTTGTTAAACAGCAAATCCGCTTTGCTTATAATTCTGGACTTAAAGTTTATACTTCTACAATATGATAAGTTGTGTGTTGTCCTCCCTGTAATTCAGTGAATCCTATGTCGCATGTTAGAGAAGCACATTTTATGTTTTCTCTGATTTGTTGCCTGCTTGTAATTTTTTCTCCTTTGTACAGGGCCATCACATGGAGAGAATAGTGGGGATAATGAGAGGACAGAGAACTTTGTCAGGAGATCAAATGACCAGTCTGAACAGTGTTGTGGGAGTAATGGAATATGCTCCCATGAAATTCTTCGGGATGGTGAATGTGATACTGATTCAAAGTCAGTTCTCAACAAATTTGCAAGAAAGGTAAGGTGCTCCTTTGAACGTCCATGTCATCTCTGGCTTTTTTAGGTCCATGAACTTTTTTATCATTAATCACCACATCTGTATGAACTCTCTGAGAGTTTTCTTTTGGTCATAAAACAATTTTATTATATGATCAACGTTTCCATCCTAATTCAATGTTTTTTTTGTAAGCAAATTTTAGTGATCATGATTAAATAATACAACATTCATATTTGCTCTACTAATGATTTAATGAAAAAATAAATCACAAGGTGTTGCTAGTGTTTGACAAGTTACAGTTTTCTTAGTACAATAAAATTACCGGATTATGTCATGACATTAATATTTTCACAGGCGTCATTCAAGCTTTCATGGTGGTGCAAAGGTGACCAGAGTGACCAGCACAAGCATGACATAGTTTCTTTTGAAAGGGGAAACATTACAACTGCAGAGCGCAGCAGTAAACAGGTACAGTAGAACATCGATAATTTAATACTCGATTAATTAATAACTTTGTTAAAATAATATTTTTTTACCGGTCCCGACTTGAGGACAACACACTAAATTAATAATTCGCTAAATTTATAAAATAATAGAATTTTGAGAATTCATATAGACCCCATGCACTATATAAATTAATAATGTCTTAGTATAGATAATTAATTATTCATTTATGGTGAATTCATGAAGAATAACTTAATTGAGACTTGTTAGTTCTTGAAATTGATGTCACCTTGAATCTCATTTTTGACTTTTCTTAACATGGTGAGAATTTCTAGTGTTGTTTTCTCATAACACATTTAATAATGTATACACAATAAATTGAAAAATGATGTACATTGAACAAGATACAACAAAAATAGTTCTATAAATTAATAAGTTATTAATTAACAAATAAATTGATAAATTATTAATTTATCGATTATTTAATATCTCGCTAAATTAATAGATTTTGCCGGTCCCGAGACTATTAATTTATAGAGGTTTAACTGTATAACCTATTCTGCCTAGCATATGCTGCTTTTAATTCGCTACACTTTATGTCATCATAGGTGAAGATGCTATTATTTATGGTAATAAGAAAAATTGTCATATTTCTGTTTGTCTCACAGTTGACTTAAGTTTACTGGTGTGTCAGACTCAAGTTAACTCAAGTTTACTCGTGCTCATTTTCATTTCAGATTTCATTGAAGTGGGAATCTCAGCCACAGATTGTGCTTATATTGACGAAGCCAAATTCAACTTCTGTTAAAGTTCTGTGTGCAGAAATGGTCAGGTATGGAGCTTACATTGTCATTCAGATTTTTTAAATTTTTTTGGGTGCATTTTCTCAAGCCACCATATACTTTCACAAGTGATCCTAGTTTTAGAGAAGAAAAAAAATCAATTGTCGCTGCTTTTCTTGCATTTCATCTTTATTTTAGGAATATCTTCTTGGGAAATAGTACTCATCCAGCTCACTATTGTGAATGTACTATCTATTGTGAATGTATTATAAGCACCTAAGTAACTAATTTATGGCATTTTTGCAAGCGTATTATATAATTAAATGCTGAGATATGTTATTAATGTTCTCAATCATGACTTCTGCTTACAGGTGGTTGAGAGAGCAGAAAAGGTTGGAAATTTATGTGGAGCCACGTGTGAGAGTTGAACTTCTAACAGAATCATCTTACTATGATTTTGTTCATACATGGAAAGAAGGTGAGAACAATGAAAGCTTGGTATCCTGTAGTCTCTATGCTTTGCATCCATTTTGTTTGGGAATAGTTCTGTAAGGATTGATAAAAGTCAACGACGAGTTCATAAAGATATACCATTCTCTTTTGTGCAGTCTCTGTATTCTTTCATCTCATTATACCACATAGATATACTATTAGTCCCTATAAGTTTATCCTATTGGTCTGTCATGTTTGTTTCCCAGTTGCTTTTATGTAATTTGTATTTTAATTGGTATCCCATTTCTGTATATCCTCATCATGTTATGCCACAAAGATCTAGTGTTGTTCCCAGGACTTATACATCAGCCTCTTGTATTTGTTAATGTAATGTAGAACTACAGATTTCTGTACTGTATATTACTGAATTTTTGTCGGTTTGTTTTGGTTTTTGAGTGTTGATTTTATACTCATGTAGGTTTCTACATGTATTTTTTTCTCCGTAATTTTCATGTATTTACTGATTTACATTTGCATTATGAATAATCTGAGGTTGTTGTGCCTTGTACATAAAAGAACAAGTAAAATCTATGCAATGATATACATGCTGAGTTGATTTTCTCATGATATTAATATTAACTATTTTGATTTTATATTTTTTTAACAGAAAGCGAGATTTTGGTCCTGCATACAAAAGTTGACCTTGTGGTAACTCTTGGTGGAGATGGAACTGTCCTCTGGGTAATGTCCTAATGACTTTATTTATGCTTTAACATCATCTTACTTTAGACTTCAGAGAGTATTAGAAATGAGAGGACTTTGGGGGGAATCTAGAGTTTGTCATGATCACTGATGATGCTATGGTACACTGGTGCATTCTTCTGTTCCATTTGGTTCTTAATATTGTTTCCTTGTCTATATGTAATTTTGAGAGGGTCTGTCCATATATAAAATGACTATTATTTACTATTATTTGTAGCTTTGGAGACCACAATAAGGAGTTTTCTGAATTTTATGAGATTATATTTATTTCCATCAATTATACCTATGGTAAAATCTCTTGATGTTGTGCGCATGGGTTATGGACCATTGGAACTGCACCCACGCACACTTCTTTTGGAATGCCAATTTCGATTAGACATAGCACATAGATTGCATGTGGTAACAAACTGTTTCCTTAATTTTGCAGGCAGCATCGATGTTCAAAGGCCCAGTTCCTCCTGTGGTTCCCTTTTCATTAGGGTCCCTGGGATTTATGACTCCCTTCCGTATCCTCACATCATTTTTCCCCAAGTGGAACTCTTTTCGCAATCAGAGTGCTTGAAATTGATTTTAAAAAAGAATCTATGTATCTCGTGTCTGATTTGTGGCTTGATGAACAATATTACATTCTCCTTAGTTCTCTTGTTTTCCACTTTTCGCTGGGATCCTTGACATGCTTTAGACAGTGAACAATACCGGGATTATCTTGATTCAGTTTTGAAAGGTCCCATTAGTATCACGCTACGACACCGGTTGCAGTGCCATGTTATTAGAGAAGCAGCTAAAAATGAGTACGAAACAGAAGGGCCAATACTTGTACTAAATGAAGTTACTATTGACCGTGGGATATCTTCGTACCTCACAAATTTGGAATGCTATTGTGACAACTCTTTTGTCACATGTGTCCAAGGAGATGGATTAATATTATCCACAACATCTGGAAGTACTGCGTATTCATTAGCAGCTGGAGGATCTATGGTCCATCCCCAGGTATGTTACTGTAGTATCATGTAGTAGACCCTGTATTCAATATTTTTTGTCATCCATTTTAATGTAGTGATGCATTTATTTTCGTTTTGGAGTTTTTGAGACTGACCTTGAGCAGTTGAGCACTGATGCAAAGTTATATGGAAGCCATAGGAAATTATTGTCAAATATTTATTAACCTCTCAGCAAGCATACTGCCGTACTCTATATAGACTAATGTGATGAAGGAAGTCTTTTCTTTAGTATCTCAGATATGCCTTAAGATGAAATTTAAAGGAAACAATTTTATAGTAAAAACAACTTTTCAGTTTCGGGTGGTGTAGATGAAGGTGTAGGAGGGGGAGCAAAGGATAAGGATAAGGGTCGTGTGGGATTTTTTTTTTTTTTGTGGGGGGTGGTGCGTGCTCCGGTGCTCCCTTTGAATATATCTTCACAGTTTAGGGATCCTTCCAAAAAAATCTGGATGCTATTTTGTTTTAGTTCTATTTCTAATTTGTTTTTTGTTTTTGTTTTTACTTTTAAAGTAAGTTTGAAAATTGAGAGAAAAATAATAACATGCATGATGTACCTACACTCCCAGTCACATTGTATTTGCTGTTTGACGTGTTGGAACGTTCTTGACAGTCCATAACTGCAGGTTCCAGGAATTCTTTTTACCCCTATTTGTCCACATTCTTTATCATTCCGGCCTCTTATATTACCTGAGCATGTGACATTGCGAGTACAAGTACCTTTCAATAGCAGAAGCCATGCATGGGCATCATTTGATGGCAAGGACAGGAAGCAGTTGGCAGCTGGTGATGCACTTGTTTGCAGTATGGCTCCTTGGCCCGTCCCCACTGCTTGTCAAGTTGATTCGACTAGCGATTTCTTGACCAGCATTCATGATGGACTCCACTGGAACCTGAGAAAGACTCAGTCATACGACGGCCCTATAGATACTAATAAGTGATTCATATTTCTTTTTGTATATAACTTTGTCTAGCTCATAGCAGATCTTGTTAAGAGTACAACTCCAACTTGTGCCATGTATAGAAGGGAATATGGTGGGTGGTGTGAGATGGACTGAAGGCAAAAGATATAATTTCCTGTAACTATTTATTTGTCAGGTGAAGCATGATTCATGGTTAGAAACTTAGAATGGATGTCATAAAATGTAACCCCCTGTTAGAAATTTGAAACCTGATCATGATTACTGACTGAACAAATGTATAACGAGGCCAGACTTGTGGTCTTTAACTTCAACGTGGAAGTAACTATTGTTCCGAATGAAGAAAAACGGAAGACTAACAATTTTGGGGGCAGAAGCCTCTTATACAAGAGCCTTGGCTAGAGTCCGGAAATACAAGCACAAGTCCAAGTATGTTCTAGATGGGCGACACGATATCTTGAATGATAGTGCTAATTCTCCGAGGAATATTGCTTCTCGACAATTCTAATTCTTCAAGAATAATATTGATTCTTGTAAACACAGAATGTTCTAAAGCTTGTCTAACACAATCAATGAGGCTGACACTGCAGCTAGAACTGCAAAAGCCACAAGGTTTAGATTAATCCAAATTAAAGACTTGTGCATGGTATGGAAATCTAAGTCATAGCTATCAAACACAATTGAAGACTCTTAAACTTTGCAAAAACAGCAAGAACTTATCACTTGATAGAATAAAAAGAGAAACCATGAACTTAGGTACAACAACAGCATTCCTTAATCCACCGAGTTTTAAGACAAATACATGAGACCTGCATTCATCATTAGCAATCTCGAAATCCTGCAAAACACTTTCTATAGAGCATTCCTATAGCGGTTCATATAGTTCTTCCAATAGTGGTAAAGAGCAGCCACAGCATCAATCTCTGGAATGCTAGCATCTTTGTCAAATCTGTTAATACAATGCTCGCGTTTAAATTTGTCAAGCATCTTTATTTCCTTGTCAATCACTTCTAGTCCTACACACAATTCGGCCCAAAATTCGACAAGCTTTTTGCATCCACGCATCATTGTTAAAAGGCTATTTCGTTCAATGTGACAAAATCTTGGCGCCAGGAACCGAAGGGTAGGTAGCAAGTTGACAATTGTAGATGCCTCAGTTTCACCAAGCCTATTCAGATCAAGACTCAACTCCTCGAGATTCTTGCAGTGAGCATTGATGGATCCAGCGTCCGTAGTGATCAAGGCATCAAAGTGTTGACTGAGGAATTCTCCATTATCTTTTTCCATTTGGTCCATAATAGTTAAGTGGTTGCTCCTCAAATTCAAGGACTCAAAAGCTTCCACCTTCCAATCACTTGTGGGAGAATTCGAGCACCCTTAAAACAAACCAAGCTATCCGAAACACGCAACTTCTTGAGGAGAGGAGTCGCACCCGAGACATATATCAATGCCTCTTCTGTACAGAATTAGGGTAGATTGAGTACAACAGCTTTCCCTCTGCTACGATCCACTACCAACTTCATGAAAGCTGTAATCGAAAAACGACTACTATCAATTCCCACTGTTCTAGGCGCCGACTAATCGGGAAAAACCAAGTTAAAGACTAATTTTGGCTGTGGGCGGGCTCGATTAGGCGGCGCCTAGGCGTGTAACGAAGACCAGATCTGAAATTAAGATGAAAGACAAATTCGAAGACCAGATTTAGTGCGCAGCTTTCAAAGTGACAAGGAAGTCATCGATCACATCCCATCATGTCCTTCGTGGAGTCCATCAGCCTATGCTTAGTTGATTTTCCTGCAGATTCGAACAAGCAGCGAAGCAAAGGAATAAGAACAAAATGGAAAAAGAGAAGTGAGATCTAGATTTGCTTCTAATGAGCCAGATGACCAGATCCATCACCACTCAAGCTACCAATCCTACTATATTAATAAATCATCGAGTTCGACTATAGAAACTTTAAACTTGAGATGGGTATAAAGTTGCAGAAAAAATTCAAACAAGGATAGATTTAGGGTTGATGGCGTCTGTGGGTTATGGCTATGGAGTTAGAAAAAGCAGAGGGAGAAGAAGAGAGAAACAAGTAAAGAGAAGAAAAAGAGTAGGGACGAAGAACCGATACCTCGATAAGTCGAAATAGAGAGTATTAGGGCTGTTAATCGGTATAAACGATTTGGTTATTAAGCCGAATTGAAAATTGAATCGGTATTTTTTAATCGGTTCGATTCGATTCAGTTTGTCTGATTTTTTTTACAAAAAATTGAATAGTTCGATTCGGTTTTTTTTATTTTTTCTGTTTTTTTTAAATAAAAAAAACTTTCTAAAAATAATATTATTTTTTTCTATTAGTTTCGAAAATTCGAAGATCTTGATTAGCTACTTTTTTCAATAACTTTGTGAAAGTGTGAAACATAGTTTATGTCAAATCGAATCAGACTACAACAAATATAATTAGTCACAAATCACACATTCAAAGTTTCAAACCATAACAAATTTCCAAATGTTTATCGAAAGTTTACATCACAAATTCAAAGTTTCAAACATCAACAAATATAAACCAAAGTCCACACTCCATAGTCCAAGTTTAAAACAATCTACAGTCCATCTAAATAAAAATACAATCCAAATATCACATAAAAACATTCAATTGAATCCATTCTCAAACTATACTCAACTTGTCAACCATTCTCACTTTCTCAGCTAGAGGGTTTTTCTTTGGCAACTTAGCATTCGTTTTTTTAAACCTACAAGAACCCCAATAATCATTGTTAAGAACTATGGCACATACCAAATACTACTTTCATATGGGACAAAGAGAGATATTCAACAACATACCCAACAACATCAAACTTGATTGACACTTGTAAAATGACGTCGTTTTATTCATTTCGGTTTAAATGATTCGGTTTGATTTTTTTGGAGCCGAAAATCGAAACCGAACCGAATTTTTCGGTTCGGTTCGATTTTTTTGTTTTTCAGTTTAGTTTTTGTTCGATTTCGATTTTTTTGTTACACGTTCGTTTTCGGTTGAATTCTTTTTTCGATTTTCGGTTCAATATTAACAGTCCTACAGAGTACGTAATAAAATATACATATTATACATCAGAAATCATGTGAATAGAAATATAAAAGTAAGAAGTACACTACTTTTATATAAATATATTTTAAATACTATATTATATAAATATATAATTAATTAAAAATATAAAAAAATAATTTATCTAATTATCCATTAAACTTCACCACCAAATCCTCCGCCATTCCAGATACATTTATGAATATATCGTAAAAATAACCAAAACTCTGAGGTTCTTGATCAGCATCATTAGCATTAGCAACAACCAAGGGATTACGTTTGTAGTTGGGAAAATCGAGATACTGCCAACAAAAAGAATTGAGACAAGCTTTGTACCATCACTTGCAGACCAAAGGAACATCTAAAATAAGATACATGATTCCAACTTTGCTAAACACGATGATTAAGCAGTCCATGTCCAAATCCTCCCATCTTCTTCTTCTTCTTCTTCTCTCTCCTCCCATCTCTTCCTTGGCCAATACTCCATCTTCTCAACGAGTCCTTGTCCTACTATATACAAAAACAAAGTGAATAAAGAATATAATAATACAAGGCTAAGAACGCGGTACCTGAAATGCTTCACTGCAACTAGTTTTCTGAACAGAGCAAGAAGCCGTCTGCAAAAGAACCCTACTCAGTTCGTTGACTCTATCAAAGTTTTGTTTTCTCTTTTATGTCACGAAAACACTTGGAAATTTTGATCTATTATTTAAAATGGATTCTAACTTCCTCAGAAAAAAATAGTTTGTGTAGAATTCGAAAAAATGCCGCATCACATAACGATGGCAAATACGAGAGGCACATATTGATAAAGAAGTGAACAAAGTTATACAGTAACACTCATAAGGCACAAAAGAAAAGACCATTACTAAGCTAATCTAGATAACCTAAACTAGCTCACGAACAATTGTTCTGGAATCAGACCACAAAAGTAACCAGGACATGTCATGATCAAGGACGAACATCAATACGGATAGACCAAGGTATCCTTCGCTTAACAAGTAGGTAGAACCTACTGTTGAGATGCCACAGGAGCCAACACCTCTTTATCCGAAACCTAGGCTCCAGGATCCTAGATTCTAGGGGTGGGCATGAATCCCGCAAATCTTAAACCTCACCCGATTCCATCCTGATCCTTCTTGGGACGGGATTGGACGAAAAATAAACTTTTCACTATGTCATCCCGTCCCGTTTTTTAGGGACGGGATCAGGTCTTGATTTTGAAATCTCGATAGATCCGTCACGTCCTGCATAATATATTTTGTCTATTTTATTAAGGGTTGGCATATTAAATTATCAAACCAATAGCATTATTCAACAAAAAAATAAAATTACCTTCTAACGATCAAAGTATTATACTTCTTGTAGTATCAATTAAATGTATCAATTAAACATGAAATAAAATTGCTTGTAGTTTTGCTTCTTCTAATTAACCATTAAGTAAAACGATATTATTTTGTGTAGATGTAAACTTTTAAGTCTTATCAAACTATAATTATCTTATATTGAACCCGAAATTTGGTTCATCTCATCTCATTCGAATTTTTGTTGTTTAATACTCTATTAAATATTCATTTTAAATTGGACCCGTTCTGTCCCGTCTCGTCTCGTCTCATTTTGTCCTGTTCGGGTTTCGGGACGACCGGGACAGACTTTTAAAATACTCAATCTCGTCCCATTTGGGATAAGGATAAGGACGGACAAAAATGGACTCGATCCGTCATGTGCCCACCCGTACCAGATTTTAATCCAAACCCTAAAAGAGACCTAGCCCAACTCTAAGAAAAGAGTTGGACTAGGCCCACGCATGATTGGTGATGAAGGTTGGGGCCCAAGAAAAAACCCTAGGACCAGTACTGTTCTAGGAGGAGATGTCTCCTACCAGAGTAGTGTCATGAAGCGCTGCCATCATCAAACGACCGGCCAAAATCCAAAGTCTCTGGACTACCAAAAGTTCTTCTTTTTTTCCTTTTGTTTAAGGAGAATTATTCTCCGTAACTTCTGGTGTGTGTCTTATCCTAATTAGATACAGACTAGTATAAATAGAGATACAGAGAATCTCAGTTATATCGGGACATTTATTGTAACAGATTATATCAATCTATATATAAGGCATTCTATCATAAAAAGTTACAATTTTCAGCCTATCTACTATTCCTCTACAACACATTATTAGGCACGCTTTGAGTTAATAGCCATCTATCACCACAGAAGAAAAAAATCCTACAAACTAAGCCTCTCACTCCGGCAATCCCTTCACCGCCGCCAATCTTCAACCTCAGCCTCCATCACCATCAATCATCACCAACTCGGCTACTTCCTCCTTGCTCCCAACGAGATCATCCTACTTCGTCAAGATTGCTCAACTTCCAAAGAACCGCTATAGACAAGCTCCTCCTCAACGTCGTCCAACTTTTATACCAAGCATAACACCAATCGAGGTAAATTTTCTAAACCGTCAATCTTTAGATCTAGGAATAAAACTTACTTCCTGCAAAACCCTAGATCTTAGGATTGTGATTTGTGATTATTACATATCTATGCCCTAGTTTCTACGGACTTGTATCAATAGAATATGAGTCTGGGTGTGGTTTTTGAGCCACCATTTTTTGATGATCGATTTTGTGACCATACATCATGGATCACGTTCTTATTCATTAAAACTTGATGTTAGTGATCATGGTTTTTTGATCGATACCAATAAAATCTCTTTGTATTTTGTAGATGAGTTCAAATGAGTTGGTCAGGCCAGAGTTCGACATCCTTGATCTTCAAGGAAAGAAATACCATCGTCGTGTTTCCGATGTGGTTAACACATTCATCGGAAAGAGACTCAACAACACCACTCAACCCACTGGGCCAAATATTATTCCACAATCAGATGAATCAAAAGCTCAAGCTCTCATGTTTTTGAGGCGTCATATTCATTCAACTTTCAAGAAGTAGTACTTAAAGAAAACAGATCCCTTGAATTTGTGGGATGTTTTGAAGCAACGCTTCGATAATGTGGATGATGCACAGCTTCCTAAGTTGACTGCGAGATGAGAAGCCCTTTGGCTTCTGAATTTTCCAAAGATCTAATATTACAATCAAGCGATGTTGGATCTACAGTCTGAATTGAGCTTCTGTGGGGTGGACAAGTGCGAGAAGGACATGATTGAAAAGTCATTTAATACCTTCCCAATCTCTATGAGCACTCTTGCTCATCAGTACCAGATCGAGTACGAATAGGGGAGGATTCATACTTTTAGTGATCTCATCAATAGTCTAGCCAAAAAGGAGAAGCATCATGAGATCATCGTCAATAATAACTCAAGATTGGCTGGTACTAAAAAGCATGAGAGTTACCAAATTGGAGAAATGCCAGTAAGGACAAAAAGAACGTTCGTTCAAAACCTTACAATCGTGGCGGACAAGCTCCACGGGGCGGGAGAGGAGGGTGTGGACGTGGCCAAGGCTGCAGCCAAAACCTGACTTGGCATAGAGAACAGAATGCCGACTCTAACAAGAACCAATCTGGTTTGGGTAATGATGGGCAAATGTATTCCAATTCTAAGACATTCACCTATAACTGGTGTGGTTCAGCAAAGCATGTGCACAAGCAGTGCTGTGCTAGCAAAGAAATCCATAACATTTACAAGAGGCACAAGCAGTACTTGGCTCAAGAGTTCAGCACAAGCAGTACTTGGCTCAAGAGTCCAACTTTGCTGGAGATTTTGAGATGGATGTTGATACCAATCTCGTGATTGCAGAGGACAAAGAGACGAATCTAGTTACTCCGAGATTTTGAATAGCCTATGTAAAAGGCGTTATCTCTGTAATAGATTGAAGTTTTTGGTTTGTTTTTAGCTTGTTTTTATGCCATTTCTTTTAGACTATTGTCTTGGTTTTTGGATAAGAACATCTATGATGTAATCTTTAATTGTTGGCGAGTAGTGAAATTTTCTCTATTTTTCGATATATGAAAGTGTTGAAAAATATTATTTTTATACTAATTCAATGTAGTTCAATGTTTACATTAACATATGACATAATGACACAACGATACAGTCAAAAACGAGACAAAGGAGAGGATGTTGTTTTGATCTCGGGGGTCCTTTGATCCATCGAGGACTTATTTTTCGATCCATCGAAGGTATCCCCGGGCTTCTGCGATTTTTGATCCATCATCAAAAATTTGTAATTCGATCCATCAAAGGTCATCCTCAAGTCCTTACATTGCCATTTTCAATCCATCGAGGATTCCTTCCTCGATCCATCGAAGCCTAATTCTTCAACCCATCGAAAATCAGTATCAGAAAATCAAGTTTTATTTTGGGTTTCTTCGATACATTGAGAGATTTTTCTTCGATCCATCGAAGGTATACCTCAGGTAGGTTTTGTGAGATTTTTTTATCCATAAAAAATTGTGTACTTCGATCCATCGAAGGTGCTACTCGTATTATGGTGTTTTTGATGTATTTTACATCGGATTTTTTCATGTCATATCAACACTCATTAAAGGTCATTTCCCTAATCAAATCTTTAAGTGTTTACTTAAAGTGTCTACCTGGTCTTTAGTTCAAAGACTCATTTATTTACATTGTTTTTGTAGATGTTTCAAAGTGAGATTGAGTGTCTTACAGATTGTGGTACTACCCATACCATTCTACGGAATAGGCAACTGTTTGTGAATCTTTTTCCATACAAATTCTTAGTGACTACCATGATAGGTGCCTTGCCGGTTATTCAAGGGCATGGTTCAACAAAGTTTCTGCTGCCTCATGGTACTAGATTGCTTATCATTGATTCTTTATACACTCCAAAGGCCTATCGAACCTTGCTAAGTTTCAAGGATATTCGCGCCAACGGTTTTCACTTGGAAACATATTGTGAGAATAGACAAAGATTATTATGTACCACCCTATGTTGAATGTGGCTGCAAGCACATTTTAGAGAAGTTTCCGGCTATTCATAGTGATCAATATCTAACTACGGTTCAAATCATTGAATCCAATGCCATGACTCACACAACTTCGTGTGACTCAGAATCATACAAGCTTTAGCATTATCGACTAGGACATCCAGGTCGTGATATGATGATCAAAATATTGAAAAATACTCATAGTCATCAATTCTTCAGAGCGAAGAAGCATGTGAGAATACCTAAATCCATCGATTTAGATGGGGCAGATGAGACTACTTCTATCAATCCTAGCTCGGTCTCCAAGACGAGTGCAGCATAATCCCGGCAAAGTACCATTATGGCGTTGTACGCTATCCCATCAGATTCATATGTTGCAATCTCTGATGCACATTGCTCGTTTTGCAAAGCTTGGTCATTAGCAAAGTTACATGCACGTCCTTCTTTTGTTGTATACAGCACCGATAATATTCCATTCTTACAAAGAATCCAAGGTGATATTTATGGACCAATCAAACCGGAATGCAGACCATTTAAATATGGTCACACCTTACTTTTCTATCCACAAGGAATGCTGCATTTGCAAAACTCTTGGCATAAATTATTAAGCTCCGGGCTCACCACCTAGATCATCCAATCAGGTTTATTAGATTGGAAAATGCAGGGTTTACATCAAAAGGTTTTGATGATTACTACATGTCTGTTGGGATTGAAGTTGAGCATCATGTTCCTCATGTTCATTCTCAGAATGGTTTAGCAAAGGATCACATTAAGCGGTTATAGATTGTGTCACACGTGGTTGTAATTCATTCGTCGTGATCTCGGTGTTGTTGGTCTTTGGTCAGCAAATGAAGGCTCCCCTAAGGATTGGGGATTTCTCTTTCTCCACAAGTATTCTTGGATTAAGCAAACTTGTCGCCGCTTTAATTTTCAGCCTTACCACCAACGGAAGTGCTTTGCACTACAAGAAAACAGCACTTAGACCACGGAAACACTAAGTCTCCGTCGTCCAAGTGACACCTAGACGACGGAAAAGACTCCGTGGTCCAAGTACCACCTGGACGACGGAGAATACCATCTCCGTCGTCCAGGTGGTCACCTGGACCATGGAGTATTTTCCGTCGTCCAGGTGATCACCTGGACGACGGAGATGGTATTATCAGTCGTCCAGGTTGTCACCTGGACCTCGGAGTCTTCTCCGTCCTCCAGGTGATCACCTGAACGACGGAGATGGTATTCTCCGTCGTCCAGGTGATTACCTGGATGACGGACCGACAGGCCGTCGTCCGAGTATACGAAACGTACTTCCACTTAGACGACGTACCGACATCTCCGTCGTCTAAGTGAAGCATTATATAAGCCCGATGCCAAACTGATCGAATTCATTCCTAGCCTCGATCTCTTCATGATTCCATTTGAAGAAGAATTGAAGGAGAAGGGAGAAGGAGAAGGGAGCTAGGTAGCTAGCTAGCTAGCTAGAAGCTAGCTAGGCCGAGAAGAATCAAGATCGATAAGGGATCTCCGCTGACTAGCTAGTTAGCTTAATTAACGTAAAGATATCGAGAAGGCCAGCAGGTACGTACGTACGCAGTTAAAATTTGCTTAATTAATATGTATTTAGTGAAAACGTACGTACATATATATATACATGCAAGGATGTTAGCTGATGTTAGCTATATATATATATATGTACAGATCGATTAAATTACGTACATACGTACGTAATTGATGGATCGATATGTAGATCGAGTACGTATAATTAAGCGTAAATTAATGGACAAATATATATATATATGTAATAATTAATTAAGTATAATATTTTGTAGCAGTATGGACAAGAGTTGGATGAAGTTGAAGAATAGATGTGATGTCCGGTATATGGATGGAATTAGCGAATTTGTGAATTTTGCGATAGAACATGGTCAGGGAAACAAACGTTTCAGGTGTCCGTGTTAGAAATGTCTTAATTGTCAGTATGCGGAGGTTAATGTTATGGTGCAACACTTGTACGAAAATGGTATGATGTGGAGTTACACTACATGGAGCGAGCATGGTGAAGCAGTAGAGTTCAGCGCAGCAGACTTCAGCTCAGGGTACAGTTACCATGGTGCCTCATCCAGCGGCAATGGTGCCGGACCCCCAGCTTGCAACCCAACTGCAGATTTGGTCCATGATGCGTTTCCGGGATGTAGTCATGGCGGACACCAACACCAAGACGGAGGTTACAGTACCACCAATGAGCATGATGACACATTCCCCGCAGCTAGCTTGGCCACTGACACCAGTGAGATGGAAAAGTACAACCGGATGCTACTTGAAGCGCAGACCCCGGTGTTCCCTGGATGTCGAGAGAATGTGTTGCAATATGTGATGGAGCAAATGAAGATAAAAGTGAAGCACAAAATGTCAGTGAGTGCTTTTGACGAAATTCAGGAGCAAATATGTAAGTTGCTTCCTGATGATCACAATCTTCCTAAATCTCATTATAAGGTTAGAAATATCCTGAGCAGCCTCGGCCTAAAGTACAGGATAATTGACGCATGTCCGAATGATTGTGTGCTATTTTACAAAGAGTATAAAGAGTTGGACTATTGTCCCGTATGTGGCCAGTGCAGATTCCAGTTGAATAGGAAGAGTTCGGAAAAGAGAATTCCTGTGAAAGTTGTTCGATATTTTCCCTTGATTCCCAGATTGCAGCGCCTGTACATGTCTCTACACACAGCAGAGGCGATGCGATGGTACGCAGAAAAGCGAATAGATGACGATGTCCTGCGACACGCCGCGGATGGGGAGGGTTTCAAACATTTCGACAGAGAATTTGGAGACTTTGCTTCAGAGGTTAGAAATGTTAGACTCGGCCTATCTACAGACGGATTCAATCCTTGGGGAAGTAATAGCTCCGCCGTCAGCACTTGGCCAGTTATTCTGATGCCGTACAACTTGCCTCCGTGGATGTGCATGAACAAGGAATTTAATTTCCTTACCGTACTAATTCCAGGTCCTAAATCTCCATCGAAGTGCTTAGATGTCTACCTCAGACCTTTGATCGACGAGCTGAAACTTTTGTGGGAAAATGGAGTCCCAACTTATGACAAATTCACTGACACGATGTTCACGATGAGGGCTGCTGTAATGTGGACGATCAGCGATTTTCCAGCTTATGGGATGTTGGCAGCCTGCAGGACAAAAGGATATAATGGATGTCCTATATGTTTGGACGACGTGAACTCTAGTTGGCACGCGGGGAAGGTGTGTTACTTGGGTCACCGTAGATGGCTTCCTCACGACCACCCGTGGCGACAGGATGAAGCTCATTTCGACGGTACGGTAGAGAACAATCCTAAACCCCGTAGTTGGTCTGGCGAAGAGATTTTAGAGAGGTTGAGCTATTTCGACTTTGGTGTGTTGAGCAATGACGCGGATGTAAAGAAATGCAATCCAATTCCTCCACATGATCTGAGCTATTGGGATCACAAGAGTATATTCTTTGAACTCCCTTACTGGTCGAAGTTGAAGCTGAGGAACAACTTGGACGCGATGCACATAGAAAAGAATGTGTGCGACAGCGTGGTGGGAACAATTCTCGGTATTAAGTTCAAGACTAAAGATACTCCCAAAGCGCGCAAAGATTTGGAATCAATGAATCTACGTCGTCCCTTGTGGTTGAGGAGGGATAGGAAAGGAGTGTACAACAAGATGCCAGATGCACCTTACACAGTGAAGCCGACGCTTAGACGTTCTGTATTTCACTGGTTTAAGGGCGTTCGTTATCCGGCTACGTATGCAGCTACTATAACTTGAGCTGTGGACGAGGTGCAACACAAGTTTGTTGGTCTAAAGACACATGACTATCACGTTATGCTGCAACGTCTGATTCCAGTGGTAATTCGACCATACTTGCCTCGGGACGTCGTAGAACCAATAGTGGCATTGTGCAGGTGGTGGCAGAGGTTATGCGCCAGAGAATTAAAGAAGTCAGATGTGGTGGAATTGCAACAACAAATTGTGCACATCATTTGCAAACTAGAGAGGATTTTCCCCCTGCTTTCTTTGACATCATGATTCACCTAATGATCCACCTGCCCGAGCAGGTGCTCATTTCTGGTCCGGTCCAGTACACTTGGATGTATCCTCAAGAAAGGTACGTACAACTAATTAATTAATTTGTTCCACTGGAGAATATATATATATACTAGCTAGCTAGCTATATGTACTTATGTAATGTGTACGTTTGATTTTGTAGACAGCTTGGACAGTATAAGTCATTCGTCAAAAACAGGTCGGCCCCGGATGGCTCCATAGCAGAGACATACCTAATGCATGAGTGTGTTACTTACTGCAACAGGTACCTCAAAGATCCACCCCCTCCCAGTACTGCCTCCGATCGCAGTGCCCGCATCAATCTTTCTGTCGTGAGAAATGTCGTCCGACCGTTTAGAGGAGTATTAAAGGAATCGTTAACACGGGAAGAACTTATTGAGGCACATTGGGTAGTGTTGCGAGACTGTGACGAAGTTGAGCCGTACATGTTGTCATACAAGGAGAGGCTTCAGGCGTTAAATCAAAACAAGAGTTTGGCGTGGATTGAGAAAATGGTTAAGAAGAAGTTTCCCGATTATTTCTTCCAATGGGTACGTACGTACGTCTCGGTATTAATTATTTAAATACATATCGCTCATGTTTGTAGAAAGTAAACCCTTATATTAGCCCATTTTCGCAGATGATTGATCTGCAAAAATCTGATAACCACGGAGGGTGGTGGTCATGGCCAAAGCACTTGCTAGCAGGGAAGCCGGTTAAACACTATATTTATCCCGGATGTTTTGTGAACGGTGTAAAGTTCCATTCATTGGCCCGAGACGAAGGAAGAAGAACACAAAACAGTGGGGTAGCCGTTGGGAAAGACAATGATCTATATTACGGGGCTATTGTATACGTGGTTCAGCTATGTTACGGGAATGATGTCAACGTTTTCCTATTCAAGTGCAGATGGTTCAAGCGTACAAAGGAAGACCTGGGACTATTATCTGTCGATACAAACTCGCACTGGTATGAGGATGAGCTTTTCGCTCTCGCCACCTTAGTTCGGCAGGTGTTCTATCTCGACGATCCGAAAGCCGGTGAAGGGTGGAAAATAGTGAACCATATCTCTCACCGAGGAATATGGAATACAGAGACAATTGAAGGGACACCGGCGACGACTGAAGATGCTGCTGAACCAGAAAGAGACATTCCTGCCTATCAAGAGCCTAATATTTCTATGGTCCGCTCCGATATAATGGACCTGGTTCAAGATGGTGAACGGTTACCCATGCCTGATGGTTGTACAGATCTAACTGAAGATGAGATTATCGATGAGGTAGATGAAGAAGACGAGCAGGAAGAGGACGCGGACGAGGACTCAGGTTATTCGTCGGACGATGTTGAGTACGATGACGAGGATGAGCCGTCGACTAACGGGGATGAGGACGATGATGATTATGACGAAGAGTACGGTCATACGACGAGGGAGATTAATTGGTAATTAATTACTGTAATTATTGTAATATATATATATATATATGATCGATGCCGGTTTACGGTAAGAAATTAATCTGAATTATATATCCTGGCCAACGGAGAAATTAATAAATATTGGCGCCAAATCTCAATCTCATATAAAACGTACCCTAGCTAAATCCTCGACCCTAAATCTAGCAAATCGGATCGATCGATCATTTATTTAATTTTTTTATGGTCATTCAAAATAATTGAACGGACACCTGAATTCTGTCCACGTTTATATTAGGTCCCCCGCCATATTCACCTTTGGCGCCATATAAAACCCTAAATCTTGGACCCAAAACCTAGCAGATCGGATATCGATCGATCAATTTTTTAATTATATTTTTGAATCAGAATAATTGAACGGACACACAAATGACCGGGGACGACCTAAACCGTAAACCCTAAGGCCCTAACCCCTGAATTCGGGGTTTTTACACCTGGACGACGGAGATGGTCAATCTCCGTCGTCCAGGTACAAACTAGGACGACGGATTCGGTCATTCTCCGTCGTCCAAGTTCACAAACCCTAAACCCTATACAGTAAGGCCCTAACCCCTGAATTCAGGGTCTATGAACCTGGACGACGGAGACAATCATTCTCCGTCGTCCAAGTTCACAAACCAGACCCTAAACAGTAAGGCCCTAACCCCTGAATTCAGGGTCTATGAACCTGGACGACGGAGACAATCATTCTCCGTCGTCCAAGTTCACAAACCAGACCCTAAACAGTAAGGCCCTAACCCCTGAATTCAGGGTCTATGAACCTGGACGACGGAGAACGTCATTATCCGTCGTCCAGGTAATACTTCATATCTGTCGTCCAGGTGATTACCTGAACGACGGAAACGCTCATTTCCGTCGTCCAGGTGCAGATATCGTAATTTTTTCTAAGACAACGACCATCTAGACCTTCTTCCAATGCAAAGTCTTTTCATCAAGACTTTAGAGTAAACAATTCTTGGTGTGCGAGCTTCGACGGTTCGAAAATCGGAGTTGCGAAATGCCTTGTATCCACGTTTCCGGTTTGTGAAATTATCGGTTTTGCGGTTGACTGTGCTGATCAAACCCTTCCCGAACTTATTATTTTATGATCCTTTGAAGACAATTATATATTATGTTACGACAAACATATCCAACGGTTGTTTTGTCCAAATTCAATTTCGTTAATACTCTGCTGCAAATGAGCGTCTACTCATGAACACTTAAGTTGTAAAGATTAGTCGATACTTAACATGTTTCAATACGTAAAATTAATCGTCGGTTCAAATTTAACTGTTCATATATACGATGCGTTCATCGATATTGTACGACTATTTCACTCGAATGACAGATCGCTAAATTCCTAGCGAATTATTTTTTAAATTTTTTTTTACGTAATTTGAACCTGGACGACGGAAAATGACCATATCCGTTGTCCAGGTCCAATTTTTATGGCGGTTCAATTTACCGCTTCCGTTTTTGGGACCGCTTGAATTTTCACTTAGACGACGGAGAATTAATTCTCCGTCGTCTAAGTCCAAAATCATGGCGGTTCAAAACGTCCCGCCGATTAATTACGCGCCGATTGAAAATTTTTAAACCGCCACCTGGACGACGGAAAACACTATTCTCCGTCGTCCAGGTTCACTTAGACGACGGAGAATAGTGCTCCGTCGTCTAAGTGAAAGTCTATATATAGGCCGAGCCTCATCTTCTTTTCCTCATCCCTTACAACTTAATTTCTCTCCTCCATCTCCTCTCTGGCCAGTCATTCCGGTGAATCTGCTCCGGCGACGCTCCGACGACATTATTTCCGGCGTGGTTCCTCCTCTCCGACGACACAACTCCGGCGATTTTCCCGAAAACTCCCGAAAAACTCCGATTCGGTAAATTTCTATTTTTTCCTTATTAAAATAATTTTTATTTACTTAATTAGTTTTAAATATTTCTTAAATCATTATTGTAATATTAGAGAATTAATTATTGTTATTAATACTAATTAAATGAATAATTGTAAAATTATTGTTATTAATTATATTTAGATTAATTGTTGTTATTAAATAAATAAATGATTACATATTGTTATTAATTAATTAAATGGTAAATTATTGTTATTAATAATAATTAAATGAATAATTGTAATTACTTGATAATTTATGAAATGAATAAATATTATTGTAATTATTTATTAATTAGTTGCATAATTAAATAAATATGAGATTAAATTAATTAGTAGTACATGTTCGATTTAAATTTAGTACATAGGCTTGGTTTATTAAGTCGCACTCTTTGGAATAGATGGCGCCTCTTTTCCTTGCTTATCTCCTTAACCCCTCGTGATGTGTGGATTTCATCACCGCACACCATAACCTAAGTGAAGTTATGGACACGAGGTTGAGGGCGGAGTTTGCAAAGGACTTGAGGGAGTGTAAATTTTCGAAAAATTGGCCGAATGTCGGACATGGTGTCTAGAAACGGGTTATGACTGGTGACAGGATTTGGACTAAGAAAGACTTTTGTCGAAATTAGTCCTGCCTCTCGCGTTATCTCTATCCCTAACTGGCCATGTTTTTCGATTTAATAAAGGCTGATTAATTGAAAATTTACACTTTATCGCGCGGGTCGCACGTCCATTGAACGACCGAAAATGCCAAGCTAGTGTACTCTATTTAAATCTTAAACGTACTTAATTAATTAGCGTCAATTTTTAAGTTGTAATTATTATGGTAAGTAGGTATTTTAACCCCGTACTCTTAGGTTTAAATGGCTCCGCCAAAGACGACATCCGGCAAGAAGAAAGCCCAACAAGAGGCAGAAGATGCCATGCTCCGCCGCTTGGCGGACCAAGTCGGTTGGGAATTACCACCGGAGGGCAACGACGCTCTCAATCCGGACGGATCATCTGGTCCGTCCGTAGCGCCCTCTGGGGAAATTCCCGCTCCCCCATTCATCTCGAGCGGTGATGACGTCGACCCCTTCCAATCTCCGACGCCCGGTACCCATTCAACGGGAAGTACTCAGGCGTCCTCCACCGCCGAATCAATCATGTACAGCGCCCGCCGTAGGCAAAGGAGGGCCCCCACTGACCCGGAACCGAAAAGGACTCGGGGTCTCGTTAAAGGGGGGAAAGCGGAGCGTATTTGCAAGGCGACCGGTAAAAAGATCGACTTGCCGTACGACGAATTCACCGGTGGCCCTCCCACAGCTCAACTAGCAAGTCTCTCGGCGCATGGGATAGGGTCAATCATCCGTAACCGGGTTCGTATCACTGCCCCTATTTGGGAGGAGGCGCCGGATCATGAGAAGGCGAAAGTCTTCAAAGATCTTTCGGTACGTAATACGTTCAATTTAGTTATTATATAATATTGTTAATCTCGGCCTAAAATTTCATAATATATACGATTATAATTTTCTATTTATTTTTCATAGGAACAATTTGACGTGGATCCGACACCGGATATGTTGAGGCATATCAATCAAACCGCCAACTCCATCTACAAAGATTGGAAGTACAGGCTCCATAAGTACTTCAAAGATGTCTGTCCCGTGCCTCCCCCGGTAGAGCTGCAAGGGGAGAGAGAAGATGAGTGGGAGTGGTTGTGTAACCACTTTGCCGATGAACAATTTAAGGTATTAATTTAATTTTTTTATTTCAATTAAAATAATTGAATTATTTAAATTGTAGTTATTCATTTTTTAATGATTTAATTATCTTGTGTAACAGAAATTCTCCGGTGTCAACAAAGCCAACCGGGGGAAGAAGGAGAAACACCATACTACCGGCGCCAAGCAGTTCATTCAAATTGCCAAGGAGCACAAGGATAAGGGTTCCAAACACCCTTTTATTGATGCAAGCGTAAGCGCGTACGTGACGCCAGGGCTCGATAATGAAGCGAGTCAATGCGGGGTAAGTGATATGTATATATATATATGTGCTTTTAATTATAGTAATTATTATTTAAATATGATTACAAAATTATAATAAATTAATTATAATTTTGTAGGCAAGGGCGATAGAGCGTGCGCATGAAGAGTTGGCCAACACTCAGCTTGCGTTCCCGGATGTGCCGCCGGAAGACCTGCCTCCTCTATCCTTAGAGAGCCAAATTGCAATCGCGGATGAGGTCTACGGTCGTAGAGCTGGCAAGGAGGTTAGGCACTTTGAGCCTAGGGTGGTACGAGATTTGTCGACGACCTCCGGCTCATCATCTACGGGAGGTTCGAGGCAGCGGAGAATGAGTCAGGCTGCGGCCGTCGAAGCAGCCATTCAAGAGGCTCGACTGGCACGAGAGGAGAATCGACGGACACAAGAGCAGAATGAGTCAATGCGGCAAAGACTTGACGAACAACAAGCACAAATAGCCCAACTCATCGCGCTCATGAACCAAAATCGAGAAGTATGTCAACCTCCTCCGAACCCACACCCCGACGACAACGACCCGGCTGGAGGCGGAGGACTCGGCCCCGCATCTGCTCCTCCAGTGTATTAGCTAGCACGTAGTATATTATCTCGTTTCTTTCCGCATTCCTAACTATATTTTAATTTTTAATTTATGGGTTTTTTCGTATGTACAAATTAATTTACTTTGATTATTTAATAATTATATAATTAGTTATTAATTTTAATATTCAAAATTTAGTTTATTTATTTAATTTTAGCATTTTTCATTATTTAAATTAAAATAATAATAATAATAAATTAAATTAATAATTTTTAATTTTTAATTTCAATTTTTTTTTTATAAATTAAATATTCACTTGGACGACGGACATTATGTTCTCCGTCGTCCAGGTGTAGAACCCTAAACCCCTAACCCCTAACCCCTAAACCCTAAACCCCTAACCCCTAACCCCTAAACCCTAAACCCTGTCGTTCTCCGTGGCCCAGGTGTTCACCTGGACGACGGAGACTTAGTGTTTCCGTCGTCCAGGTGAACACCTGGGCCACGGATAAGCTACCATTATCCGTGGCCCATGTACACACCTGGACGACGGAAACACTAAGTCTCCGTCGTCCAGGTGAACACCTGGGCCACGGATAATGTCCGAGGTCCAAGTGAACTTGGACGACGGATCACTAAATCTCCGTCGTCCAGGTGCTTGGACGACAGCACTTGGAGCACGGACCTTGGACGACGGAGTTTCCGTCGTCCAAGTACTTAGACGACGGAAAACTGCACTTAGACGACGGAAATGGTCCGTGGTCTAAGTGCAGTTTTCTTGTAGTGTTGAAGAGTGTAACACCAACTACCGGGGTTGGCACTCCAACCCGGTGATGATCAAGGGCGATTGGATGCCCCTGGAGCTCAAGGACTTCCCTCTCAGCATTCCTAAGAGGTTTAGGGACAAACCAGGTAAATTTCTCTCCTCGTCGATACTTCTTCCTTGAGCATTTCTCGTCGATATCTTAATTATGAATTTCTCTCTGAAAACTTACTTTTCCTGCAGCTCTTTTAGTGGATTCCAACCCATTTTTGCTTAATGATGACCAAGCCACTGGCCTGTGAGCGCTCCTTGTCGGTGTATACTCGATATACCGAGTTGTATTCCACCGAGGAGGACATCCACATCTGGCTCATCAGAGTGGAACTCCCCTTCGACTTTGACATCGACCCTGAGACCCCTCGTCTAATCAAAGCCCCGGCCAAGGCCGCTTCAATCTCCTTGGAGGCCCCCAAGGACTCGTCGTCCACCACCATCTCCTAAAACAAAAAGAGAGGGCACATTGCATATGCACCTTCGGTTTCAAAGACCCCCTCGAGGAAAAGAGGCGTAACACCTCGTCAAGCACTAGTGCGGCATTGACCAAGACCACCGAGCTTCCACATCCTAGACTCATCAGCCACGCACCTGAAGCTCGCTCACCTCCCTTGGAGGATTTGTACCCTCTACTCCACAAGCAAGCTCCTCATCCTTCTTCTCCCCAAGGTACTTTTATTTCCTTTTGGTGATTTTCCGTGTACGTATTTTTCTTCATCTTCTTTCAAATAATTTCAACGATCATGCACCCTCAACACTCCCCAAACTTCCACCGTCGAAGAACGTCCCAAGCGCCACCAAGAAAAGCTCGTCGACCAATGGCTCGAAGCCCACCAAGGTCCATCCCTTTCTCAACAGGGAACAACCCCTCCTCGGCAACCCCGAGATGGCGCCCAGTATGGCTTTCCAACTCTGAAAGTGTTCTCCAGACCGTGACATTCTCCATTGAGGATCTCAAGAGGAGCACAAGGAGGCGGTGCTATCCAAGGCTATGGACGTAAGTTATTCCTCTTTCCTTTTCCTTGAAAGTCCATTTATGACTAATCTTTCTAACTAACCCACCCTTTTTCAGATTGTGCTCCACACACAGACAATTTTCTCCTCTGACTCCCATCTCGTCAATGCCCTCGAGATTGAGCTCACCGAGGCGAAGGCCAAACTGACTGCCTCCTCCTCCCAATATTGGGGAAAGGTGCGGGAGCTCAATGCCCTTGAAGAGCGCTCCACTAACCTCAACAAATCTAACAAAGAGCTCTCTGACAACCTCATATTCACTCAAGGGAGATGTCTCATCAAGGACCGCGAGGTGGAGGAGGCCTTGAAAAAGATTGCCGGGCACGAGAAACAGAACTGGAAAGCCATGAAGCGTATTTCCTCATTGGAGATGCAAGTCGATGAGGGGGAGAAGATACGTGACGAGGAGTTCGAGAATGCCAACTGAACAGTGAGACAGTCGCCGATGAAGTACTTCTTCCTTGCATGGGCACAGTCTTCCCTCCCCGCCGAGGAGCGTATCTATGAGGGACCCGATGCTATCAACAAGCTCCTCCAATGTGTCGGCAAGTACGAGCCCCTATTTGGCTCCAATACTAGTGAAGTACGCACTCCTCAGGCACCAGAAAACGATGCTCCTGCCAAGAACATAGCCCAGCTTGCGGCTAAGGTTGTGCCTACCTTCAAGGCAGTACTCGAGCATGTCGAGGTCATCCCTGCAACTGAGGTGATCCCGGAGCATACCGAGTATCCCTCCTCAATGGCGTAGACCCTCTTCGAGATCACCTCGAGCACCTAGGGATCTGCCAAAGAGAAGATCGAGGAGAAAAACTCGACTGCCATCACCTCCACCGACGTTCCCAGCTGAAGCTTTTCTTCCTTTCCTATGTTTTTCTTTTGTTTTGGGTTTGTAATTTTTGGCATAAGCCGACCTCCAAACAAATTTATTAGTTTGTACTTTCGTATGGATGCTTTTACTTTTTGGTACTTCATGTTTTTCCATACTTGTTGATTTTGTGCTCGTCGAATCTCCTTCTTCTTCCTTTCTTCGACAAGCACTTGCACCTATTGTATGGTCTTCGAACAACATCTCCACGAGTACAATTTCATCGAGAAAGACCTAACCTCATGTCGACGAGATTTGCCCCAATAATTCATTTACCATATCTCCTCTATGAAACCGATTTCAGTTGGGAATTTTTCAAAAACTCCTTTGATCTCGGCCATCTCGGGGTTCCATCTTATCTCCTTTCTTGCGTTTCGTATGAGAAACCCTAATCCACCTTGGCGTTATAAATTGGTTTCACCATACTTTCCATCTGCACTCATAAAAAAATCCTTCATTATGTCTGACATACTCTCTGAAATTGATTTTGTGATGGATTCACCCTCGAACATCCCCGTTCTCCTTCCTCCTCCACAAAGGCATGGTAAAGGAAAGGAACTTTCATGCATGACCATCGAGTTATCCCATGAACAATCTTCGACCACGTAAAATCTTGTACCTCATCTTCTATGTCTTTTACTTTCTCATGCAAGCTTACGCTAATATGTCATTCAATCACAGGTCCCACGACTCATCTTCTCTCTTCGGGATGATTACTAGCTCTGAATGGCGTGCATACTGTAACAAAGGTATAGATCAAAAGACTTCCTTAGAGGTTCAGGTCTGTAACCTCGAACATGTCATTTTCTCTTCACTCTCATCTCTAGAGTCTCGGGCTGATAATGTTTCCTCAGTGCGTTTTAGTCGAAGCTTTGAAGAGCTCAATCGCCCTACTCGTGCCTTTCCTCGATCAAATTATTGTGCTCCCTCGAGATTGGGAGTTCGATTAAAGAGCAAGCCATAACTCTGGAGGCCACAGCAGTGTTACCCCCAATTCTCCTTGGTCAAGTTGTCGACCTACTTTTCATGACCTCGAGTACAAATTGAAGGGTGCATGCTTCAAGATTGACTCCTTGGAAGGTGTTGTCAACCGCCTGCATGGTCAGCTTGCATACTCCGAGGACACTATCAGGAATCTTTGTAACAATGCCAACCATCACTAAATTGAAGTAGCATTGCCTATGATCGCGGGATGATTGCCGGAGACAGCAGCTACCGGACCGACTTGATTACCCGACAAGGGATCCCTGCTCATTTCATGTTGTTGTTCTCTAACGTACAATCTTTTTTTTCTGTATTTTTTCTTTTCGAACTCATCAAACAAAGTCCGCCGAATGTTTTCTCGACGGCAAATAATTTTGGGTTTCGCCTAGGGCGAGCTCTTTTACTTCAAATTTTTGAACCTTTATTCCTACAAGTACTATTAATAAAACATATATTTCCTGCTTACTCCCCTGTACATGCCCTCAATGTCTTTTCGTTGGAAACTTTCCATCAAAAGGCATTTCTCAAGGATAGGAAAATATCTTGAAGAGAATCTGTCGTTTGTCTTACGCCTTTTCACCCTTTGGTATATTGGCCACTTCACAGTTCATATGCCCTTGGCTTTTGGTCATATGATCATCAAGAATTTCTCGTTGAGCATTTACGTCTATATGCTCTTAGCTTTTCAATCTTTATGCATTTCTTGCTCTTAAGCTTTTATGCCTGTTAACCCCCATTATGTCTGAGGCTTTTTGGGTCTCATACTTGTCGAGCATTTACATCGATATGCTCTTAGCTTTTCAATCTCTAGGCATTTCTTGATCTTAAGCTTTTATGCCTTTCAATCTCTATTATGCCCGAGACTTTTTGGGTCTCATACTCGTCGAGAAATTCTCGTCGAGCATTTACATCGATATGCTCTTAGCTTTTTCGATCTTGGGCATTTCTTGCTCTTTAATATTTTATGCCTTTCAATCCCCATTATGCCCCGAGGCTTTTCAGGTCACAATTATCGCGATGCCATATCAACGTTTTGGCCTCAATGAAGACTTTTATTTATTTCACTTTGTCTTTGCCACAAGCATTTTTCAATTCTAGAAATAAATTCAAAGTGCATCGTAAAAAATTAGAACAACTTTACTACTCTGGCTTACCTCCCAAGACTCATTGGTAGTACTTCTTCAAGTAGACAACATTCCACTACCTAGGAAGATAACGCCCAGTGCTGACTTCTTCAAGTCTATAAGCTCCCTGACTATAAACTTCCATTATGCTTAATGGTCCCTCCCATAAAGCTTTGATTTTTGTTGTTCCATGAGCTCGTATGTCTTCGACCATTCTCTTCAACACTAGCTCGCTGAGCTGAAAACTTCGTGATCAAACATTTTTATTGAAGTACCTTTCGACCTGACTTTGGTACTCAGCCACTCGAGTAACGGCTTCTTCTTGTCGTTCTTTTGCCAAGTCTAACTCAATGGCCAGACGTTCGTCGTTGCCATCGGTAACATATGCCATTGTCCTCACTGTTGGGAACATATTCTTGATGGGGATTACCGCTTCGGCTCCGTATCCCAATGAGTAAGGAGTTTCCTTTGTTGTTTTCTTTTGAGTTATTCTGCATGCCCATAACACCCTTGGCAGCTCCTTAGCCCATGCACCTCATTTTCTTTCTAACTTCTTCTTCTTCATCTCATCGAAAATAATTCGATTGGTGATTTCTGCTTGACCGTTTCCTCGAGGATAACTTCTTGATGAGAATCTCAAATTGATTCCATACTTGTCGCAAAATTTGTAGAATGCTGCATTATTGAACTGAGTTCCATTGTCACATACGATCTCTCGAGGTATTCTGAACCTACATACCATTTGCTTCCAAACGAAGTTGACCACATCTTTTGAGGAGATGGTGACAAACAGCTCCGCTTCTACCCATTTTGTGAAATGGTCCATCGCAACAAGTATCAATTTGAGCCCTCCAGATGCTACTGGTAACGGTCCCACGATGTCCATTCTCCAACGAGTAAAAGGCCATGGACCCCATTGTGCGACAAGCTCCTGTGCAGGGGCATGATTCACGGGTGCATGCTTTTGACATCGAGGATATTTCCTCACATATTGCTCTGATTGCCTTGCCATGTAGGGCCAAAAGTATCCATGCGTGATTATTCTCTTTGCCAAACTCCTCCCACCAACATGAATTCCACACAATCCTCCATGGACTTCCCCCATGATGTTGGCTTGCCTTGGCCCCGCACATCGCAGAAATGGCTTGCCGAAAGATTTTCGATAAAGAATATGGTCGAGTAACACATACTGTGCGGCTTTCATCCTCAGTTTTCTTGCGTCGTCAAGATCCTTGGGTTGGATGTTGAACTCCAAGAAATTGATTATTTTCCCTCTCCAATCATTTGGAATTGACTTTATTGCCATTGCGCTTCATTCAAATTTCTCGTCGATACTGGGAATCTCGAGAACGACTAGTCGAATCGATATGAGCTCTTGGATAAATCCCGAAGCATACTTTTCCAACTCGTTTGCTCGTTGATTTTCCTCTCATGGAACTTTTATCAACGAGATTTTTTCGAATTCCCGGATCATCCCACGCACCAACTTCCGATAGTCCATCATCTTCCGATCCTTTTCTGCATAATCGTCGTTGGACTGTCCTACTATTAGATGTGAATCTGAATACACTTGGACACACCGAATGCGTAATTGCTTGGCCATCTTAAGTATAGTCACAAGTGCTTCATATTCGGTGACGTTGTTTGATGCGGGAAATTCCAATTTTACGGCCCAATCCAAGTTGAATCCTTTTGTACTTCTTAACACAATCCCTACTCCGGGTCCGACATAGTTCGACGAACCGTCGATATCCATTTCCCATATACGATCTTCCCATGGAGCATCATCTATGGCCAATGGTAGGTGACACTTGACGAGAAACTCAGCCAATGCTTGGCCTTTTATTGACATTCTCGGCTTGAACTCTATGTTGTACTCACTGAGCTCTGACGCCCATTTCATCATCCTCCCCGATGCATCCGGCTTTGTCAAGATTTCTCGAAGTGGAAGGTCCGTGTACACCAATATCTGCCTCCCCTCGAAATATTGACAAAGCTTCCTCTTCACGTTCACCAAGGCTAAGGTAATTTTCTCGGCGGGCGCATACCTGGTTTCTGCATCAATCAAGCTATGACTGACTAACGAGACCGGCCATTGGAATGTTCCTTCTTCTCTGAACAATGTCGCACTTATGGCTATCTCTGTCACAGCCAAGTATAGACATAGGGGCTCCATGTCTCTTGGTAGGACAAGGAAATTTTGACTAGCTATGTATCTTTTTAGCTCGACGAACGCTTGTTTATGGTGTTTTCCCCAAAAATTCATGACCCTTGGGGATTTTTCAGAGCTTTGAATAATGGCTTGCAATGGTTAGACATCTGGGAGATTAACCTACTTAACACGGCTATCATCCCCGTCAAGACTTGGATGTCCCTTTTGGTGCTCGGCTCTTGCAAGTTGCATATAGCTTCCACTTGCTCTGGATTTGGATCTACTCCTCGTTGGTTCACAATGTACCCCAAGAATTTCCCTGATGACATTCTAAATATCATTTCGTCGGGTTTAGCCTCATCCCATACTTCCTTAGTATCCCAAAACCTCGTCGAGATGTTTCACGTGGTCACTTCTCTGTTTTCTTTTCACCACCATGTCATCAATGTATGCTTCCATTGTCTTACCAAGTTGCTCCTTGAACATCATGTTGATCAATTATGGATAAATTGCTCCTGCATTCTTGAGCCCAAACGGCATTACTTTGTAGCAGTACAATTCTCTTTTGGACAAGAAGGTGGTCTTGAGCTAATCCTCTTGAGCTAACAGTATTTGGTTATATCCCGAGTACGCATCAAGAAAAGATAGCCTTTCATAACCGACTGTGGCATTAACCATCTAGTCTATCTTCGGTAATGGGTAACAATCCTTGGGACAAGCTTTGTTGAAGTTGGTAAAGTCCACACACATGCGCCATTTCCCATTCTTCTTTTGCACAACGTCCATGTTGGATATCCAGGTCAGACACCAAACTTCTCTTATAAAGCCTACTTTGAGCAGGCGATCAATCTCATCGCCAATTATCTGGTTATGCTCGAGGGCGTGTCTCCTCATCTTTTGATGGTACAGCGTAAAGTTTGAATAGGTGTTTAGCTTGTGGCAGGCGATCCTTGGATTAATGCTCGACATGTCCTTGTGAGTCCATGCGAATACATCTTGGTTCGTTCTCAAGAAGTCCATCAAGGCTCGTGTCTCCTCGTCAGACAAAAACTCGCCGATAAAGACTGGTTTCTTCTTTTTCTCTTCGAGGAACATTCCCCTTGGGGGCTCTATTGTAACAGGCGTCTACCGCTCCTCTTCATCCATCATGGTTTATGCCCACAAGCCTTTTTGTGATTGCTTTAATCTCAATGAGCTTTCGTCCTCGTCCTTTTTCTCGACGAACTTCTTCTTTATTTTCATCGCATATAATCTCTTAGCTTATGGTTGATCTCCTCAAACTGATATTATTTCCTTGCAGTCGGTGGAGATAAATTTAAGCACCTGATACCTTATTGAAGCTTCGGAACCCATCCTGTGTAGCCATCCCTGGTCTAGCATGACGTTATAAGATGAATGCTTGTCGATCAAGAAAAATGTGACGTCGACCTTTTTTTTGTCCTTACCACTGGCAATGTCACTTCTCTATAAGGCCATGACTCAGTTCCGTCGTAGGCCAAAATGGGTGATTTACTCTTTTTCACTCTCTTTGGGTCAATTTTCAGTTTTTCGAATGCTCTAAAGTAACTGATGTCAACGCTGCTCCTGGCATCGATGAGAACTCGACGTACCAAATAGTTACTAATCCTCATCGAGATGAGGAGAGCATCTTTGTGGGGGAACTTTATCCCAACGCCATCTTTGCTCAAAAAGCTGATAATGGGCTTTTCTTGTACAGTTTCTGTCCTCACGGCTCCCTATTTTACGTTGCATATCCTTCTTATCTTCTCGGCCCACCTATTATCACATCTCAGCCGTACATCCTCTTTTCGTATGGTTGATAGTCCTCCATGGACGACAAGGATCTCTCAAACAGGAGGTTCCTCGTCGGTGGTCCTTCGTCCAACACCTTCTTCCATCAGTTTGTATTGTTGGGGCTTCCCTTGTTTGATGAGCTCCATTATGGCCGGTTTGACTGCTTCACAGCTATTGATTTTATGTGCCTTTGTTTTATGGTATATGCAATACCTCATCTACTCGAAGACGTTGGAGGATTTTGGTTAAGGTCCAGGATCTTTGAAGATGCCCTCGGCCTCGTGTTTTCGAAAGATAAAGGCTGGGCTCCGTGTGAACCACGGTTCACCTTTCGTATTCCTACCCCCGCATCTTTCCTGTTGTCTTTGGCCGCTGCGTTTTCCCCCAGCTTCAGTGGCTTTGGATTTTTCTTTTCTCGCCACACTCTCATGTTCCGTCTTTTCCTCGATGTTAATCGCCATCCTTGCTCACCAAGAATGTTTTAGGCGCTCGAGTCATATCTCTCCTTTGACCTTATCAAGGACATCATCCATGTATGTTAGCTAGTGATAGATAAACTCCTCGTAGAGAGATGTGCTGTCAAGCAAACCTTCTCGGAAAGCTATTACGGCTACACTTGAATCGCAGCAGATACTAGTCATTTCTTCTTTGAACCTTTCGAAGTACTTCTCCAATCTTTCTCTGTTCTTCTGTTTAACGTTGAACAAGAACGATATGTCCTTTTTCTGCTTTCTCGAGTAGAAGTATTGCGAGATGAAGGCTTGAGACATTTGATTGAAGCCAGCTATAGAATTTGGTGCGAGTTCCCGAAACCATTTCGCCACCAGTCCTGAGAGGCTTATCGAGAAAAGCTTGCACATCAACCTCTCATCGGTTGTTTTGAGTCTCATTATTCTCATGTACTCTTTCAGATGATCAACGGGGTCGGTGTTTCCCTCATACTTAGGTAGTGCTGCCAAAGTTAGGAAATGTTTTGGCCTCCTAGTCCTCAAGATTCGGTCGGTAAAAGGAGATTGCGTGGTTCCTTTTGCTAGCTCAGCCTGTGGCTTCTTTCATGACCTCAACTATGAGCTCCTTCTGTTGGTTCACTGTTGGAATCGACGAGCTCTTCTCGACGGGATTTCCTTCTCGGTGATATTTCTTTTGTGGTTCATAATCCTCATCGAAGGACTCATCGTCCTCCCACATCTTTTCATCTTCGGACAACTCGTCCTCGATGTCGCCCTTTTCCATGGAATTACTCTCTCTTCTCCTCTTTCGTTCTTTTTCTTGGAAGCGCTCGAGTTCTAACCACATATCCTGGATGCCTTGGGCGGTGAGGTTCATCTCGAGAGGATCTCTCCCTTCATTTCCTCTATTTTGCCGAGCTCTCCTTGAGTTTTCACCATTCTCCCAAACTACCTCCACGTCTGACTCGATGGATCACTTTTTAGCTCGTCGAGTAGTTCCTCCTTCTGAAATCTTAGCACTCTTATAACCCTCAGACTGGTTGCCATCGTCGTTATGTGGCAAAACCTCGTTATCATTTTTTTTAGGGATGTTCGATGTCATCGTTTTTCACAGACGGTGTCACTCTTTGGGGGGTAAAAAGTACGTCGAGGAATGATTACCTCAACAAGAATTTCTCGACGAACACCGAACGATTCCACACATTTGACAAGCCCGAATTTTGGCTTCTTTATGCTGAAATGAGGTGGCGGGTACCTGCAAAGACACTGCGATGCTCAAGTCACTCAAAGTGTTGTAGGTGAGAGTGTAAATACAAATGAATATGCGAAAGGCGTCTATATTTGTGTCGATGATTTGTAATCTGCCGGGAAGGGCAGTATTTATAGCTTAAACCTTCCCTTCAAATCAGCAACCAACTTGTGGGCCTAAAGTTTCAGACTTTCCCATCCGAAACTAACTCCTTACCCGAAGGCCCACGTTCTGCAGCTTGTCGAGATGAATTTCCCGAGATGCTCTCGACAAGGCTGAAACTTTCTTCAATTATTCTCGGCAAGACCAAGTCCTACGCCGTGAATATCTCAATGACTTTGACTTCGTCGTGCTCCTCTTGGTGTGCGACATTTTCTCATCGACCTTTTGGCATGTAATTCTCTCCTCGTCGAGCTTAACTCACTTTTAAATCTTCTCGTTCATCTTTCATCCAAGGATCCGAGGTCTCCTCGAACCCCATCCAGCTCATCGACGTTGAGAAATATTTCTCCCCCACAGTATCCTTATTTTTTAAGTTTGTGCTAAGTCATGAAGAACAAAATGAAAAAATAATATTTTTTTGTCCACATATCAATATTAATCTTACATATCATTATCTTTTGTCCGATATTTCCCAAAATATTCGATATACCGCAAAAATCCTCGATAGTTTTGAATTTATCTGAGATTTTGACTTTACATATATGTTGATCACACTAATTCAACAGCACAAAATTCTCAACACTAATAACCCAAAAACTCAGTCAAGAAATCTTTATAAATAATCAACAAAATACAGCTTACAAGTTTCAAAACACATATTGATCGATCATATAAGAATTTCATAAAGTTTAAAACCAAATTTTTATGTATTTATCTCAATTTTCGTTGATTTTTTATTGAATCAAAATTTTCATCGAAATATTCGTATTTTGGACAGTCAGTCGATATATCTTCGATATTCGATATTTTACTCTTGCTTACACCTAAGGAGGTGTCATAGAGGAGATACCATTCTCTCTCCATCTGGCTTCCTTATGTCTTATGAAGTCTCCAATCATGAAGTCTCATATTTAGGTCTTCTACCTATTATAAAACCTCCTTAAGAGTACTATTCATATGAGACTTCTTTCACTCCAATAATGAGGTTTTAACTTCAGTTTAATTTTTTTTATTAAAAATTATCTTAGGCAATACATAATTATTTGAAAAGATAAAAATAATTAATTATATTCAGGTGAAGGCAGCAAGACCTTGTATTTTATAGTTCTTCCCTTTTTTGTCGTTTAGTGCAATTACTCAATAGTTTTGCCTTTGCTTGCATCTCTCATAGTCTCATATACTTCAAACTGGACCAAATATGAGCACGTTTTACCTCTGTCTTTTGAGATCGGGTCTTAAACGAGGTCTCATTTTGAGACTTTGTTTGAGACGAGTCTTATATAGCCCCTAATACCCTTATCTACTACTGTTGGAGATGAAGTTTCCTAAAACCCTAATAATTATAGGGATAAAACTATCCCATTGGAGATACCTTGGGACATTATAACAGAAACTATTTTTCAGATTCTTCCTCTTTTGTTTAATTGTCAAATTCTCCACCTACTCTGGTATCTTCGTATCACCATATACCAACCGACCGACCGACCGACCAACACTTTCCCTCCTTCCCAACGCCAGGCCACTCGCCACATCTAAATGATCATTTTACCCTCGATCACATTATCTCTCTCCCAGTAATTTCGGCTTTGACAAAAGCGGGGCATTTTCGAGATTCTATTGGTAATTAAATCTTTCCTAAAAAGCGTGACAACAACGCGCGTTTCTCGCCCTCGCCCTAATGTAACCCACTCTCTCTCTCTCTCTCTGTCTTCCCTCCCTTCTTTGTATCTCTCCGTCTCTTCGCCTCTGAACTCACGCCCATTAAGCAAACCGCGACAAAACGAACACAGAGAGACCACAGCGCGCGCGCAGAGAAAACGCATTGCTTAAAACGCCGTAACTAGTCTCGCTTTTCGCTCTCTCTCAATTTTCTCTTGTACATTTCTCGCGGCGGAAGAAGTAATGGCAATTGCCTTCTGCTTCACTCTTTCCTCCTCCTCCGCCTCCGCCTCCGCCTCCGCTTCCAAACTCAATCCGCACCGTCCGATTGCGTCCCTCTGTTCCGCTCTTAACCTCCGCCTCGGCGTCTCCGCCTCGCCTTCAACCTCGCTCGCGCACCGCTCCTCCCAGTCCCGCCAATTCCACCGCGTTATTCTCTCTACCTCGTCCGGCGGCAGTGACGGGGGTTTCGGCGGAGGGGATAGCGGCGGCGGCGGAGGCGACGACGGAGATGACAATGCCGGCGGGAAAAGAAAGGTGGAGGCGCTGATGGTGCTGAAGGAGTCCGGGCGTAACTTGGAGAGCTTGCCGAAGGACTTGGCGGCGGCGATTCAGGACGGTCGGATCCCTGGCTCGGTGGTGGAAAAGTATATGGAGCTCGAGAAGTCCGGGTTTCTCGCGTGGCTGCTGCAGTTTACTGGCTTTAGAGAGCGGTTGTTAGCCGACGATCTTTTTCTGTTTAAGGTCTTCATGGAGTGCGGCGTTGGTGTTTTCACTAAGGTAGGGTTTCCTTTCTCATTTCCGATGTTTGTCTTTTCTTTCCTTTTTTTTAATGTTCATATATTTCATTTTCAATAATTCTCATTTTTTGTGTGTTTTGTTTTGGTGCAGACTGCTGCGGAATATCAGAAACGGAAAGAAAACTTTTTCAATGAGCTCGAAGTTGTCTTTGCGGATGTGGTATGGATATGCTTTTGTCTCAATCTTAGTCCTATTGATATCAACCTTGGTAACTTAATTAATGTACTCGGATTGCACGTAGTTGTCGAAATTGCATGCTATATATTGTATCTGTACAGTACACATGCTTAACACAAGACCTTCAGTTCGACACGGTAAAGCAATTTAAAACAGATTAGAGGTGCTTCTCAATTCAAACAGTATTGGATAAACAATTTCTTTCTTTACTGTTACGTGTTTGCCAAGTGCTTACCATTTTAATTGAAGGCATTCCTACTAGCATCCTACCTGAATAGTGTTTTTTTTTCTCTTCCCTTTGCATGAATTCTTTTCCCAACTATTGGCTAATTTTGACTCAACCATCGCATGATAACCACATAACTGGTAGCTTGTGAACTCTTTACATCTGGACTGAAGTTCTTGGTGGTGAATTTAAATGATGTGTTGATGTGTCCATGTGAACTCTTTACATCTGAACTGAAGTCTGTGTCCAGGTAGTGCGCATAGTTGGAGACTAGTTCAACAAGTGGCAAAATTTTCAGTATTGATGTGTTGTTTTCGCATTATATTCTGAATCTGTTTAGTTCCTGTTATTTAAGTTTGCAATATCTTTGTTATAGGTAATGGCAGTAATTGCAGATTTCATGCTTGTATATCTTCCTGCCCCGACTGTTTCTCTTCGGCCACCACTTGCACTCAGTGCAGGAGCAATCACTAAGTTTCTCCATGGTTGCCCTGATAATGCCTTCCAGGTCACATTTCTATGACCCCTGAAATTCGTAAGCATTATGCAATTCTAAATAAATACTCATATGATTCCAAAATTCTTTCTGCAGATTGCTCTATCCGGAACATCTTACTCTTTGATTCAGAGGTTTGGTGCAGTAGTGGTAAGGAGGCCTTAACATACACCATATAAAATGCTCCAGTGAGAATGGCATCATATATTTCATAATCTTCATTTGTTTGGGCAGAGAAATGGAAGCAAGCTCTTTGTTGTTGGTACTGCGTCTTCACTGGTTAGTATATTTGACTTCTTGTTATTGCTTTTTTTAAAAAAAATTCATGGAATTGCTTGAATAGTTTTTGTTTTTAGTTTAGATCTTGTCAGGTAAAGCTCAGGCAAATTATCTTACACCCAACAATAAATAGGACAAATTACAAACTGAAACTTTTAATTGCTCAGAACCGGTGCTTGTTTAGTTTTGACATTTACTTGACATCTATCTTATTTTGCCAAAGAACCATTAGCTAGACAAAGTTAATTTCATTGTTCATACAGCTTAGAATAGATCACAATATTGATTCGTTGTGGCTAGACCACTGCAGTCTTTTCACTTTTCTTTTTGTGCCTAGTTTCTTTTAGTAATGATGTAGCATCGCCTGTCGTACCTGTAAGTTTCAAATAGACAATAGACAGGAGGACATTTAAAGCAACAGAGAATCTGAGGGTCTAGTATAGTAAATCCAATATTGTTTACTGCTAGGCTACAGGTCTTTGTTTTTGAAACTCAAATCCGAGAATTTTGCTCAGATGCAACTGGTTATAGCCACACTCCATCTTGGTTCTTTGAATTATATCATGGGCAGTTTGTGATTATTGATTTTTTAAGTTGAGAATTTATAATTTTCTAATTGAAGTCCAGTATCAGAAAAAAAAAACAATACTAAAGGTTTTTGCATGTTGGTACTACCTCCTTTATAGCAAAAAGTAGGTAAGGTGTTGTCCTTAATAGACCAAAACATCAGTATAGTAGGCAATCAAGCTCATTGGGAAATCTGAAAAATCAAGCTATGAACAGCCTAATTTCATTCAAACATAAATATCAACTGATCAAGTAGCAGCTAAGGTCTTTCATTATCATTCCCTTAACTTTTTTTTGGATGCTTGTAGTTTCTAAATAGTACTGGTTGAAAAATGCTGTTGAATCTAGTAATCAAGCTTTCTTTAATTTTAATCACAATAATTTGCAAGATTTGTGGTTTGTAATGCTAATTTCAGAGTGCTAATGCGCCTCACCGTTTATTAGATTGGCACAGCTGTTACAAATGCCTTGATCAATGCAAAGAAGGTTGTTGGTAGTTCAGAGGAAGTTGAGAATGTCCCTATTGTATCCACTAGCCTTGCATATGGTGTCTATATGGCAGTTTCTAGCAATCTCAGGTACTTGAACTTTTACTAGTATTGGGTTGTTCAGTCAAGTGGTACAGCGCTAACTTCCTTCTTATTTGGTTAAATTATCATTGTATTATGTAAATTTGATTTCTGACGTTTAGTGCAAAATTAAGTGCAAGGATTTATAGTTTGCATATTCATCTCCATCCCATATTATTTCAGGTACCAAGTATTGTCTGGTGTTGTTGAACAACGGATGTTGGAGCCACTACTACATCAACACAAGCTAATGCTAAGTGCAATGTGCTTTGCTGTTCGAACGGGCAACACATTCTTGGGTTCCCTATTGTGAGAACTTTAGCTGTTTGAATTCTTGTTTTCTTTTCAAATAAAACATTTTTTCCCCCAAAATAAGATGACTGCTAACTGTTTTGTATTGCAGGTGGGTGGACTATGCTCGTTTAATTGGAATTCAGAAGGCTCATTAGTTTACCAACGGGTGCACTTTCTAATTGGATTGAGTTTCTCAAGGCCGAGCTGGTTCTTGGCTTTTCTTGCATGCATTATGCAAGATTTAGATGATTGAAGTGATGAGAATTATTTATGCTAGGTTACTTGAGTTTTATACTTGAGCTGATTTTTTCAGTTTGATTCTCCTTTTACTTTCTGTTACAATTTTTTGTTAGTTTTCTTCTGTGAGGCTGTAAGAATTTTGTTACGGACATATTAACAGTAAGAAAGTGATTTTACAGTTATCTATTGACTCGTGGAACTTGTATAATACTCGGTTCTGTAAGACTGTAACTCATTTGTAAGCATAAGAAAGTGATTTTACAGATATGACTTGGAGAGTCAAACAGGTGGTGTTAGAAAAATGTGAATGAAATCTGACAGTACTGTATTTGGTTCATAATAGTGAGAATTGTTTATCTCAATTCAGAAGTCCAGGATCAATCATTGAATCCAGGTGATATCTGTAAGGTGCTACAATTCAATATAGTCGGTGGTCGCAATGATGCTTAACAAGATGAAATTGTCAAAATATAAGGGCAGGTGCAATAAACACAATTAAATTTTAAATTTTGCATGTTAACAATTTGAAATCTGATACAATAGGAAAGATTTAACATGGTAGTTCACAATGTGACACAGGGAGCAACAGTCGTCCTGCTAGAACCAAGGCTCTGCGACTGTGCTTAATTAATTGATTATCTTATTGTAATTGCTTCTATATTGATTATCTAGGAACTGATTTTAATTGACTTAGGTATTCTAATACCTTGAAATTGACACCTTAAAAGTACTTTTAAGGTTGAGATCTCACTTTTAGATTTGTTGATGTTGTGAGACTTTGTTATGGTACTGTCTCTAAGATTTCGTCTTGAAAACTTACAAAATAAGTCGAACCACAAGTCATACCACGCCGTTTAGCCACCACGCCGTTTAGCCATTACGTTGCTTAAAGTTAATCTTTATGTACTCTAAAAGTATTCATACTCAAAATACGATATTTGTCACATTGAAATGACATTTTATCTATACCAATCGTCAAATATCTAAGTATACTCCATGAGAAATTAGTTATATGTTTTCAATTAAGGGGGAAGACAAGAAATATGAAGATGTTGTAGAGGAATAATAGATAGACTACAAACTATAATTTTTTCATTGATAGAATGCCTTATATATAGACCGATACAATATGTTACAATAAATGTCCTGATATAACATGGATTCTCTGTATCTCTATCTATATTAAGCCATATCTAATTAGGACAAGATACGTACAGAAGTTACGGAGAATAAATCTCCTTAAACATTCCCCATTGTGTCGATGACATAATGAATGATGCATGACCTGTTGCTTCACTAAAAACCTCGCCAAGCAAACAAAAACCACATGGGTAAAACAAAAGTTTGGTCTAAGGAAAAAATAATACAACACATCAACTACAAATGTTAGTAAATGTGACGTAGACTCCCCCTGATGTCTACAGAAATGTAACTCCCCTTGACTGTAAGCCTAGTCATGGAGTTCAAATAACTTGCGCATACCAATTCGTCTCATATGTTTCACAAATGTAGATTTGGGTAATGACTTGGTAAACAAGTCCGCATCATTATTGGCCGAACCAACCTGGCTCACATGGATATTCAACAACTGTTGTTGTTGTTGATTGAAGAAGAATTTCGGTGATGTATGATTTGTATTGTCACCCTTAATGTAACTCAAGTTCATCTGTTCAATGCATGTTTCATTATTCTCAAAGAGTACAAGTGGGAGATGTCGTAGTAGATTGTAATCCACTAGACCCTCGAATATGATGAATGACTGACCTAAGCCAGACACATTATCTAACCGCTTCATTCAAAGCAATGATTTCTGAATGATTCGAGGAAGTAGCAACAAAGTTTTTCTTAGTTGATCTCCAAGAAATCGCCGTGTTTCCCATAATGAAAACATAACCAGTCTGTGAACGATCTTTGTGTGGGTCAGAGAGGTACCCAGCATTAGCAAATCTAACCAACCCATCAACTGGTGTTTCGGAATAGAGGACAATAGTAAAATTGCTCGCAGTAGGTTTATCCTTCGATGGATCGAAGAATAACTCATTCGATGGATTGAAGGCATGACTCTGGTCCGACCTGTGAGCATCCTTAGATGGATCGGGAGAAATTTTCAATGGGTTGAAGTCTCTGGAATCTGCATGCTGCGATTCAACCATCCATTTTCTGGGACTTTCAAACTTTTGTCTGTGCTCTTTGTAAGGGAAGAATAAATCCTAGTCAATGGAACCCTCCAAGTACTTGAAGATTTGTTTTACTCCATTCTAATGATGTTGCGTAGGCGTAGAGCTAAATCTAGCCAACAAGTTCATTGAGAAGGCAATATCTGGACGCATGCACTAAGCTAGAAACAATAAAGCTCCAATAGCACTAAGATATGGAATTTCAACTCCCAAGATCTCCTCATCGTCATATACTAGACGAAATGGATCATTCTCATGGTCTAGACTGCGAACAACCATTGTGATGCTAACAGAGTGTGCTTTGTCCATATTAAATCGCCTGAGCATGTTTTGGACATAAGCAGATTGGTGAATAAGGATTCCACCAACTTGATGTTCCATCTCTAATCCGAGACAAAATTGAGTCCTACCAAGGTCTTTCATCTCAAATTTAGATTTCAAGTAGTCAACCGTCTCATTGATCTCATTAAGAGTATCGATGATGTTCATATCATCTACATAGACTGCTACAATGGAAAATCGTGAACTTGTTCTTTTTATGAACATGCAAGGGTATAAGTCATCATTCTTGTATCCCTTCCCAGTCAAGTAGTCACTAAGATATGTATATCACATCCTACAAGATTGTTTCAATCCATATAGTGAACGTCTCAATCTGATTACATGAGCACTCTGTGGTTTAGAGTTACTTGATTTGGGTATAGCAATGTCATCTGGCACTCTCATGTATATCTCTTAATCAAGATCTCCATAGAGATATGCAGTAACCACATCCATAAGCTACATGTTTAATTTCTCAGACACTACCAAACTTATTAGGTAACAGAAGGTGATGATGTCCATGACCGGAGAATACGTCTCCTCATAATCAATTCCAGAACGCTGAGAGAAACCCTGCGCCACAAGTCTAGCTTTATAATGCAAGACCTCATTCTTCTCATTACGCAAAGACCCATTTATGTCCTACTGGCTTAACATTCGGCGGGTATAGCATTACCAAACCAAAAACCTGCCTATTATTTAGGGAGTCTAGTTCGGCCTGGGTTGCTACCTTCCAATTCAGCCAATCCACTCTTTGTTGGTAATCCGCCACAGAGCAAGGTTCCACTTGATCGTCGTCTATAATCTTTTGAGTGACAGGATAAGTAAATGCATCATCCACTAACATGGAAGATCTATCCATAAGGACGCGCGCATCATTTGTTCTAAGCGAGATTTCTTTGTTCTTTGACATCACAAAAGGTTCTGAGGCGTCCTCCAGACATGTCAATTATAATTCAAGGACATAACTGTAGTCAGAGACAATCTCATGTGAAGAATTCACAATGTTGATGAATGGATCATTTTGTGCCTTGATGGTCTGCATTTTAACCGGCGACTCATCAGTGAATTTTCTTGGTCTCCCCCTTTTTCTGGTGGGAGTCGAGGCCGATGCAACACCTTCCATATAGGTAGGATGAACATTTCCTTGCCCGATGTTGGTACTAACAAATCCTTTTTTTAGGATTTTCAACCTTGTAGGAACATTTCAGCAAGTATATCCGATATTATCACTTTAGCAATATTAGTAAAGGGGTCAGACATAGAGTCTGCTACTTTCGGAAGATCAAGTTTTCTCTGCATTTTTATCTCACTCTGAGATGTGCGGGGACCATGACGAGACATAGTTGTGACAACCAGAATCGTAATCACGCAGTTATCGATTTGTGTTATGCATTATTATGGATTAGTCGCGTAATTGGGTTGTTAACGACTATTTCACCAGGCAAGAATTTGTGTTGACTTCCTTCATGAGAGTTGTAGAGTATTTAATTTTTGAGCTCATGGGAATTTTTTGGGAATTTTTCGGATAAGCGAGCTATGTTTTAACGAGTTTTGAAGTCGGTAGATGAAAATATTTAAAAGCGTTATTATTAATTGCTGATTTAATCGTGACCGTCCGATCTTGATCAGATTTGTTTTGAACCGTTGATTTGGGCTGGTATGTGTACGGTATGTATATGTACTGAATATGAAATGAAACAATCAGATGGTGATGACTGAGGTAAATGGCGTCTTTAGTCATCAAAATCTGAAATGAACTGACAGGAAACTAAATCTGATGATGGAGAAAGCAAAAGAAGATGATAGAGGTATCTAACATGTCTAGTCATCGAGTGTCATTTAGGAGCCTAACATCTAGGACGACACGTGCGTGAATATCGCGACTCAAGAAATAAGGAGGCGATGATGACTAGTATTGAACTACAACCCCATATAATGCATTAATAGTGAACTATAATCTTGAAATAGCTACCTGAGGGCTAGTTAGGTAGCATATTTGCTCATATATAAAAATCTCAATATATATATAGCCTCCATGATAATGACTCCTCTCCCAATAAGACACAAAAACTGAACTATGGAACTGACATATCAAGCGTAAGTGCTAATTGAGCAAGAACATTAAGTATAAACCATAGACGTATATTGCAATAGAATTCGAAATCATAATCATGAGTTGAGAAGTTTGAATTACCTGAGCTGACATCAAGCTAAAATTAATGGAAGGGAATTCAAAATATCTTAAAACTATAAATTTCTAACTAGGAAGCCAAAATCATAAAATCTAATCAATTAAAAGTACTAGCATCAATCATATAAGGAAAAAATTCACCTACTAACCATGTCATGTTTCGTTTCTATTGTATGTAGTACGATATAAAAATATATGAATATTTTGTTATGCTTTCAAGTGTGTTGAGAAATTCAAGATGGGAATCGACATCCCACGGTTTATTTTTGGGAATTGAATTAGAAGTTTTCAAGTGCAGATTTTGGGTTTCTTGAATTTTATAGGAAACTCTGGCAAAATTTTTGTAGGTTCTATTGTCGTTAGGACCTAATTCCAGTTTAGAGAACTAGATCGAGGTCGGGGTCCTTTCAGTTGGTATCAGACCATTAGGTTATACTTATGTTACTAAGGATATTAGAAATACACAATAATTCCGGAGCGATAGCCTGACCTGTGACGACCCGGAACAGAATCAGTAGAGTAATCGGCTTAATCCACGAGTTTACGCGTAATCACAGTTTTCCGTAAATTGTTTGATTTGCCGGTTTTGATCACGACTTTATTATCGGTTGAGAATTTGAATTGAGTCTCTTCTCGAGAGTTGTTGTACGCGTGATTTCGAGTTCGTGGGCGGTTTCGGATAATTATTTCAACGACCGAGGAATATCTTATGAATATTTGAAGTCGCGGAATCTTGTCGAGTTTATCCGTTTGTATTGAGTTATCTGAAACGTAGATGTGATCCGTTTTGTACCGTCGATTGTCCCGAGCCACGAGTATAAATATCGGAAATAGTAAAAAAAAATTGTCGAAAACACTGTTGGAAGTTTGACCGGCGTTGACCAGGGAGTTGACCGTTGACTTTTGGGCTGACCGGAACTCCACCGCGGGCATCGAGCTATTGCCGTCGGATTTCACGATTCCGGCCACCTCCGGCCTGGATATTGGTATGAAACGAATCCTCTCCTCATTTACAACTATTTAGGACTTGGAGTTTTGTGATTTGATGCCTGATTGGGAGAGAACGAGTCGTTTGAAATTCGAGGGATTTCGCCGGAATCGGCCTCGTTTGGGGGCGGCGCTCCGGTGGCTATCCGGTGAGATTATTGGTTGGAAATGGTTGGGTTTTGAGCAGGGATGATTTCCCCTTTGGTTTGGAGGGACGGGGTGCCGTGACGGCGCCGGAATCGGCCGGGAAAGTTTTCCGGCCGGTTGTGTCCTTTGAGCTTTCGAGCTGTTTTCCGGCGAGTGGGGCCGGAATTGAAGGTTGTCTCAGTTGGGAAAGATGTTGGGCTCGTTGAGGAGAATCTTGTGGGAGCTTGGCCGCCGGAAAATCTCTTCGGTTGACGGCGCGCCGGTGGCTGCGGCAGCGGTCAACGGCGGAGCTCCGGTGACCCGTTGACTTTTTGAAATTTGTCGAGTTATATGTTGTTTTGCTCGTATTCGCGCCCCGATCATCGCCTGGAGGTTTTCGAGTTGATTTGGGTACCGGATTTTTAGTCGAGGGTTTGAGTGGAAATTTTGGGAATTTCGTTGATTATTTTGTACCGTATTATATGTTTCCGGGAACGGTTGATTTCCGAGGTGTGGTACAGTGTGTTGAACTATGATTTTGATAAGTTATATTTTGTGATTATTCAGGGGATCGAGATCGTACATTGGGCGAGGGATCTTCCGCCGGATCTTGTGATTAGCGTGAGTGCGCGCTGTGCTCACCTGTTTGTGGACTTTTCTATTTTTACTGTCGTTGCGAGTTCATGATTTCCGTATTTATTTATATACGATGTTGAGATTATTTATTTCTTTTGGAGGTATTATTTTATATTTTATATGGTGATGGCATTACTTGCATCGATGCTTTGGCTACTCGGTTGATCACCGGTAGTCAGACCCAAAGTTGAGAGATTCCTCTGGGCAGGGTTGAGAGATTCACCTGCTATGCCACTGGGCTTGAGAAATTCGCCTAGCCTATCACCGTCGGGCTTGAGAGATTCGCCTGGCACCTCCATATATTTTCCGAACTCGCTTTGCATTGTTTTATGTATATGTAAATGGTGAAAGGCATAAGTTTATTTTCGTCCACTCACTCTAACAATTTTATTGCCTTTCTCCTGGGCTTTTCGGTTTCCATGCCCAGTTTGCAGTTCGGACTCTTGTGTCTCACGTCGCGGTTAGAGGCTTAGCGTTCGAGCTACCTTTCTTTTCAAGTAGGTTTCTTGTTTTGCCTACTGTTGTATATTTTTGTATATGTACACTAGAGGTCGCTCTGATACGCTACTGATACATGATTTTATGTGGTTTTCCCCGGATTTTCTGTAAAGTTTAGTTGTGATTACTGCTTTACTTTATTGTTATGGTATTGAGAAATCTGGATGAGATTGGTGCCCACGGTTTGGCTTTTGTGGCATAGGATGAAGTGTGTTTTCCGGGTGCAGGTTAATGGCAATTCCGCGTTAGTAACGAAACTCTGCCAAAATTTTTGTAGTTTTTGCTGGTTCGTGTTTTCAGAAGGGGTTTGATCCCGGTTTAGGAAACTAAATCGGGGTTGGGTCCTTTCATGATCGGCCGGCAGATCCCCATCAATACTCACGGTGTTGTATGTTTTTAAATGTCTAAGGTCTCATAATTGCATCCATGGTTTCTTTGTGAATTAATATGCTTTCATCCATAGGATTTCCTCCTCGACGTGAAGTTCAAACTAATTGGACTAAGGGATGTGTTTATGCAATGATATTTCAGTCAAGTTGCTTAACATATGTATGATGAGTTTATGAATTTGAGGGAAGGGCAGATGTCTATTTTTGAGAATTGACACAAGTTCACTTAATTGTTATGATATGCACATGTTATGGTTGCTTTTGAAGAGGCGATGTGTAGGAGGTTTGAAATGGGCCTGAATCCAAACATCAAGGCAACGTTGATAACCATGCCACGAAGTGATTTTGAAGAGTTCAATGATGCTAAGAGAAAATTCATACGTGATGTTGAGGATGAAATTTTGAGGACGAAATTTCTATAAGGTGGTGATCTATGCATTTTATGCTTGATTCTTAACGTCTTTCTCTTTACATTAGGTTTGTTTTGACCTTAGTATTCTCTATTCTAACTTATTTTGTTATTTTTAGGTCATAAATAAAGAAGATGAATTAAGGAGGTTAAAATGGAGCGAAAGTGTAGAAAAATGAAGAATATTATTTTAACTAGGAATTCTTGTTGGAGTAGAAGTCCTTGGGAGAATAGGAAAGTGAATTCGGAACACATGTGCAAAATATTTCCAAAAGTGAAGAGGACGTGTCCGGATCTTTCCTAATTGATGAAGGAAACCTTTCCTAATTATGATTGAAGAAGAATTGAAATCCTAGTCCACCTAGAAGAAGGATTTGTCACGGGCTTCCTTATATATTGAAAAGGCCGATTCTTTTGCTTAATGGGAGCCCAAATTACTCAAAAATGGACCAAGATTAATGAAGATGGTTCAAGGACTAAGAGCATGTCCAAAGAAGCCCAAAGAAAGAAGATGGATTAAAATTAATTATCAGAAATCAGCTTTTGTATATCAGCCTAGTTCAAAAGACCAATGTGAACAGATCATGATGAATCTAAGCGCGATTAGCATATGATTGGAAATATCTAGAAGTCTAGTTTCCAATGCAAAAAGTATCACAACGTTTGGAGTCCTAGAACAGCCTACGCCATCGTCCATCACCATAAATAACCTCCATTGACATATAGGGCGATCCCGAGTGTCTCCATCACCAAAGAAGAGTCATCTACACCTTAGCTCCATAGGGCGATCCCGAAGACTAAAAACTGTAACATGAATCCTCTTTACTTTGTAGCATCTCCTTGTATGAACAATTGGTTTTAGTTTTTAGTATTTCGATTTTTCTGTACTTCGTTTTCATTCAATTATTACTCACACTACAAGAAAAACGCATTTAGACAACGGGAACAATCTCCATCGTCTAAGACTCACTTGGACGACGCAAAGAGTGTTTCTGTTGTCCAAGTGGTCACTTGGACAATGGAAACACACGGCGTGGTCCGAGTGGCCACTTGGACAACAAAAATACTCTTTGCGTCGTCTAAGTGAGTCTTAGACGACGAAGATTGTTTCCGTCATCTAAGTGCGTTTTTCTTGTAATGTGAGTAATAATTGAATGAAAACCAAGTATAGAAAAACTGAAATACTAAAAACTACTTCTTAAAATCAATTGTTCATACAAGGAGACGCTACAAAGTAAAGAGGATTCATGTTACACTTTTTAGATGACTTTTTTTTGGTGATGGAGACACTCGGACAACGGGCTGACATGTCGTCTAAGTGGCCACTTGGACAACGGGCTGACATGTCGTGGTCCGAGTGGCCACTTGGATGATGGGTTCTAGCTCCGTTGTCGTTGTAAACACTTGGACGACGGAAAAGAGCTGAATCTGTTGTCAAAGTGGTCACTTAGACAACACACTGACACTCTGTCATGCCATGACATTGCGCGAGGGCAGAGCTTCACCGGAGGTTGTTATCGGTACGTTGCATGTCTTTGGTTATCCAGTACTTACATTGCTAGATCCAGGTGCTACGCATTCATTCATGTCATATAGACTATCATCTCTAGCTACTGTACCTGCATCTCCACTTTCGGGGTTGTGGAGAGTGTTGTATCCATCCAGTGAGGTTGTGAGTATAGGCTGGGTGTATAGGGACTGTGAGATTTTTATTAGAGGTCATGGTTTAGCCGCGGACTTGTTGCTGCTAGACATCGTCGATTTTGACGTGATTTTGGGTATGGACTTCTTGGAGACACATTGGGCTATGTTCGATTGTCACAAGAAGGAGGTTGCGTTTCGACGACCAAGCTTCCCCGAGATACTGTTTCACGGTGAGAAGAATACTTCATTGCCATGTGTGATTTCAGTGATGAAGGCGGATTGGATGATGAAGAAGGGTTGTGTTGCTTATTTAGCTCATGTTGTGGATACTACAGCTGCAGTACCAGATATTGGTGATATCGAGGTGGTTTCCGAGTTTCCAGATGTGTTTCCGGAGGAGTTACCGGGTATTCCTCCAGTTCGGGAGATCGATTTCACCATTGAACTTTTACCGAGCACTGGACCCATATCTCAAGCACCTTATCGTATGGTTCCAGCGGAGTTGAAGGAGCTGTAGATTCAACTCCAGAAGTTGCTGGAGAAGGGTTTCATACGACCTAGTGTATCGCCGTGGGGTGCTCCGGTACTGTTTGTGCGGAAGAAGGATGTATCCATTAGGTTGTGCATTGATTACCGGAAGTTGAATCAGGTCACTGTGAAGAACAAGTATCTGTTGCCGCGGATTGACGACTTGTTTGATCAGCTCAAGGGAGCTTCAGTCTTTTTGAAGATTGATCTCAGGTCCAGATATCATCAGTTGAGGATCCGAGAGTCAGATGTGGCCAAGACAGCTTTTAGATCGCGGTACGGGCATTACGAGTTCTTGGTTATGCCGTTTGGGTTGACCAACGCCCCCGCAGCTTTTATGGACTTGATAAACCGGGTATTCAGGAGGTTTCTGGACAAGTTTGTGATCGTGTTCATCGACGACATCCTGATCTATTCCAGGAGTGTGGGCTAGCACAAGAAGCATTTGCGAGCAGTTTTGTGGACTTTGCGAGATAATCAGTTGTTTGCGAAGTTCAGCAAGTGCGAGTTCTGGTTGGACAGCGTGAAGTTTCTGGGTCACGTGATATCAGCTGAGGGAGTCAGCGTGGATCCTGACAAGATATAGGCCGTGTTGAATTGGAGTAGACCTACCACCGTACCAGAGATCAGGAGTTTCTTGGGTTTGGCAGGCTACTATCGGCGCTTTGTGCAGGATTTTTCTCGGATTTCCACCCCACTTACCAGATTGACGAAGAAAGGCGTCAAGTTCGAGTGGTCTGATGCATGTGAGGAGAGTTACTTGCTCCTGAAGGAAAAGTTGACCACTGTACCAGTCTTTACTTTACCTGACGATAGTGGAGAGTTCGTGGTTGACAGAGATGAATCGAAGTTGGGAGTTGGTTGTGTTCTGATGCAGCATGGCAGAGTTGTGGCCTATGGTTCCAGGTAGCTGAAACTACATGAAGTCAACTATCCGACCCATGATTTGGAGTTGGCTGCTATTGTGTTAGCGTTGAAGAGTTGGAGACACTACTTGTACGGAGCTCAGTGCAAGATATACACCGATCACAAGAGTCTCACTTACTTGCGCACGTAGCCAGACTTGAACATGAGGCGGCGCAGATGGATGAAGTTGATCAACGACTATGATTGCACTTTCGAGTACCATCCTGGGAAGGCTAATGTCGTTGTCGATGCACTCAGTCGGAAATCCGGGGCTTCATTGTTTCATGTGTGTGTGGCCAAGGTTTCTATGTTAGCCGAGCTTCGGGCTAAGGGAGCCGAGTTCGAGTGGGACGATGATGGAGCTTTGTTGGCCAGCTTCCAGGTTCGGCCAGTGTTGGTTGATCAGGTGCGGGAAGCTCAGGATACGGATTCCTACCTGTTGGACAAGAAGACCATGATTCGGAGTGGTGTGCCAACAAAGTTTTGATTGAGCGATGATGGTACGTTGCTATTCATAGGCAGATTGTGTGTACCCAGGGACGAGAGTCTGAAGAAAGAGATTTTAGACAAAGCTCATTGTTCGGCGTATGCGATGCATCCCAGTGGTACGAAGATGTTTCGTACTCTCCGAGCCTATTACTGGTGGCGCAATATGAAGCGAGAGATAGCCTCATATGTAAGCAGATGTTTGATTTGTCAGCAGGTTAAAGCGGAGAGGCAGAAGCCTGCGGGAAAGTTGCAGCCCCTAAAGATTCCGGTTTGGAAATGGGAGCACATTACCATGGATTTTGTGTATCAGTTGCCGCGTACTTCGGCTGGTAATACTGGTGTTTGGGTTATCGTAGATCGATTGACGAAATTCGCTCATTTTCTTACACTTCCGGGGAAGATTTCAGTGGGCAGATTGGCAAAGCTGTATTTGTTGGAAATTGTTCGACTGCACGACGTGCCTGTATCTATTGTTTTTGACTGAGACAGTCAGTTTACTTCCGAGTTCTGGCAGGCATTGTAGCGAGCCTTGGGCACTAGATTGCATTTCAGTACAACTTTTCATCCTCAGACTGATGGGCAGTCTGAGCGGACTATACAGACTCTCGAGGATATGTTGCGGTCTTGTGTTTTACAATTTCGAGGAAATTGCGACCAGCAACTGCATTTGATTGAGTTTACTTACAACAACAGCTATCAGGCCAGTATTGAGATGGCACCGTATGAGGCTCTATATGGGAGGCAGTGCCGCACTCCGTTGTGTTGGAGTGAGGTGGGCGAGCGATGGCTTATTGGCCCTGATCTGGTGAAGAGTACCATGGAGGACATCTAGATTATCCGGGATAGATTGAATATTGCCCAGGATCGCCAGAAGAGTTATGCGGACGTGAGAAGAAAGAGTCTCGAGTTCGATGTGGGCGATTGGGTCTTCCCGAAACTATCTTCGTGGAGGGGCTGCCGTAATGTGGATGATCAGCGATTTTCCAGCGTATGAGATTTTGGCAGCCTGTAGGATGAAAGGATATAATGGACGTCCTACATTTTTGGACGTCGTGAACTCTAGTTGTCATGCGGGGAATGTGTATTACTTGGGTCACCGTAAATGGCTTCCTCACGACCACCCGTGGCGATAGGTTGAAGCTCATTTCGACGGGACGGTAGAAAACAATTCTAAACCCCGTAGTTGATCGGGCGAAGAGATTTTAAAGAGGTTGAGCTATTTCGACTTTGGTGGGTTGACCAATGACACAGATGTAAAGAAATACAATCCAATACCTCCACATGATCTCAGCTATTTGCATCACAAGAGTATATTCTTTAAACTCCCTTACTGGTCGAAGTTGAAGTTGAGGAATAACTTGGACGCGATGCACATAGAAAATAATGTGTGCGACAATGTGGTGGGAACAATTCTCGGTATTAAGTTCAAGACTAAAGATACTCCCAAAGCGCGCAAAGATCTGAAATCTATGAATCTACGTCGTCCCCTGTGGTTGAGGATGGATATGAGAGGAGTGTAAAACAAGATGCCAACTGCACCTTACACAGTGAAGCCGACACTTAGACGTTCTGTATTTCATTGGTTTAAGAGCGTTCGTTATCCAGCTACGTATGAAGCTACTATGATTGGAGCAGTGGACAAGGTGCAACACAAGTTTGTTGGTCTAAAGACACATGACTATCATGTTATGCTGCAACGTCTGATTCCAGTGGTAATTCGACTATATTTGCCTCGTGACGTCGTAGAACCAATAGTGGCATTGTGCAGTTGGTGGCAGAGGTTATGCGCCAGAGAATTAAAGAAGTCAGATGTGGTGGAAGTGCAACAACAAATTGTGCACATCATTTGCAAACTAGCGAGGATTTTCCCCCTACTTTCTTTGACATCATGATTCACCTAATGATCCATCTGCCCGAGCAGGTGCTCATTTCTGGTCCGGTCTAGTACACTTGGATGTATCCTCAAGAAAGGTACGTACAACTTATTAATTATACAGGTTTTTCGATTCATAATTTTTTCCACTGGAGATTACTAGCTATATGTACTTATTCTTATTCTACAATGTATTAATTGAACATTTAGTTTTGTAGACAGCTTGGACAGTATAAAGGATTCGTCAAAAACAAGTCGGCCCCGGATGGCTCCATAGCCGAGACATACCTAATGCATGAGTGTGTTACTTACTGCAGCAGGTACCTCAAAGATCCACCACCTCCCACTGCCTCCAATCGCAGTGCCCGCATCAAACTTTATATCGTCACAAATGTTGTATGACCGTTTAAAGGAGTATTAAAGGAATCGTTAAAACGTTGAGGCACATTGGGTAGTGTTGCGAGACTGTGACAAAGTTGAGCCGTACATGATTGGATACATGGAGAGGCTTCAGGCGTTAAATCTGGACAAGAGTTCAGCATGGTTTGAGAAAATGGTTAAGAAGAAGTTCCCCGATTATTTCTTCCAGCAGGTACGTACGTATGTCTCGGTATTTAGTTTATATACATGTTTGTAGAAAGTTTACCCTTTAATTATATATACATTTCCCATTTTTCCAGATGATTGATCTACGAAAATCCGAAAACCACGGAGGGTGGTGGTCTTGGCCAAAGCACTTGCTAGCAGGAAAGCCGATTAAATACTATATTTACCCCGGATGTTTTGTGAACGGTGTAAAGTTCCATTCATTGGCCCGAGATGAAGGAAGAAGAACACAAAACAGTAGGGTAGCGGTTGGGAAAGGCAATGATCTATATTATGGGGCTATTGTATATGTCATTCAGCTATGTTACGGGAATGATGTCAACGTTTTCCTATTCAAGTGTAAATGGTTCAAGCGTACAAAGGAAGACCCGAGACTTTTATCAGTCGATACAAACTCAAGCTGGTATGAGGGTGAGACTTTCGCTCTCACCACCTTAGTTAGGCAGGTGTTCTATCTCGATGATCCAAAAGCTAGTGAAGGGTGAAAATAGTGAACCATATATCTCATCGAGGAATATGGAATACTACGACAATTGAAGGGACACCGGCGACTGAAGATGCTGATGAACCGGAAAGAGACATTCCTGCCTATCAAGAACCTAATATTTCTGTCATCCTTTCTGACATAATGGACCTGGTTCAAGCTGATGAACGCTTACCCCTACCTGATGGTTGCACAGATCTAACTGAAGATGAGATTATTGATATAATTAATGAGGTAGATGAAGAAGACGCGCAGGATGAGGACGAAGACTCAAGTTATTCATCGGATGATGTTGAGTATGATGAGAAGGAGGAGCAATCGGATAACGGGGATGAGGATGATGATGATTATGACGAAGAGTACAATATAACGACGAGGAATATTAATTGGTAATTAATTATTGTAATTATTGTAATGATGCATGACCGATCGATTAATTAATATATATATTATGAGGAGGAGTACGTATATACAACTATTAATTTTGTACTTAATTAATTTAATAATTAATTAAATAGTGTGGTCACGTGGTTTGACCGACGTAAATTAAAATTAATTAATTAATCCGGAGGATGGGATCTATCGATAATTTGATCGATCAAATCACATTAATTAATTTTCACGACTATTAAAACAGGGACGAAAAAACGACTTTTCGTAGTCCGTACTAAGGTAATTAAAGACAATACTAATTAATTATACATATATAAAATCCTAAATCCTAAAAATAGTACTTAGACGACGCAGAAGTGCCAACCCGTCATCTAAGTATACCCTAAACCCTAAGGCCCTAACCCTAAATTAAGGGAATTTTCACTTAGACGACGCAAACATACATTTACGTCGTCCAAGTACTCACTTAGACGACGCATACGGTTGTTTGCGTCATCTAAGTACATACTTGGACGACGTAAACACATGTTTGCGTTGTCTAAGTGAGTACTTGAATGACGCAAACATGTGTTTGCGTTGTCTAAGTTAAGATTTCATAATTTCATCTAAGACAGCGACTATCTAGATCATGTCCCAATGCATATTATTTTCGTCAAGACCATAGAGTAAACAATTCTTGGAGTGTGAGCTTCGACGGTTCCAAAATAGGAGTTACGAATTTTCGTGTATCCACGTTTCCGGTTTGTCAAAATTTTAGTTTTGCGGTGGACTATGTCGATGAAACCCTTCACGAACTTACTATTTTCTGAAAATTATTCTATTTATATATTATCTTATGGTGAATGTATCCAACGGTTGTTTTGTCTAAATTCAATTTTGTTAATATCGATATGCAGTGAGCCTATACTTAAACACTTAAGTTATAAAGATTAGTAGATACTTAACAAGTTTAAAGATGTAAGATTATTCGTCGTCTTAAATTCAATTGTTTATATATACGATGCGTTAATCGATATTTTACGACTATTTCATTCGAATGACAAATCGACCACTTCCTTGCGAATTATATTAAAAAATTAATTTTATGTAAATTTCACCTGGATCACGGAGATTAACCATCTCCGTCGTCCAAGTAGGCACTCGGACGACGGAAACAGATGTTCTCCGTCGCCCAGGTTGAAGAAGTATGGCGGTTCAATTTCCACTGCCAAATTTTTGGGAAAACGGTTCAAATTTGACTTAGACGACGGATATAGGCATCTCCGTCGTCTAAGTGAAATTTGAAACGTTTTCCAAAAATTAAGGCGGTTAACTCTCACCCGCCAAATTAATTGGGCTCCGGTTCCAAAATTTGAAACGGTTCACTTAGACGACGGAAAATGGTGTTTCCGTCGTCCAAGTGCACTTAGACGACGGAGAAAACAGCTCCGCGGTCTAAGTGAAACACTATAAAAGGAGGCTTGGCCGATCCTTTTCCTCATCCCATTCTCAAATCATCCCTCTCCTCTCTCTCTCTCTCTCTCACTCTCTCTCAAAAATCCGGCCTCCCTCCTCTGGTGACTCTCCGGCGACTAAAAATCCGGCGACTCCCTCTCTCCGGCGACTCTCCACTCCGGCGACATTCCGGCAACTTTCTCCTTCTCTCCAGTGACTCCACTCTCCTGCGACTCATCTTTTCGGTAATTTTTTAATTTTTTAACGTAATCATAATTTAATTAATAAATTAGTAAATTGGTAAATTAATTAGTAAAAATAATATATTAGTAATAATAATTAATATTAGTTAGTAAATGCATGATAATTATTATTGTAAAGGCATGGTAATTAATAATTAATTATTATAATTAAATATTGTTGTAATTAATATTATAATTGGTAATTATTATTGCATGTAATTATAATTTGTAAATATTGTTGTAATATTGTAAATATTTAGTAAATATGGTAAATTAGTGAATTATTAAAAATAATAAATTGGTAATTATGACAATTTTGTAGTAAATTGGTAGTCTTTGATTTAAATTTAGCACATAAGTTTGGTTTATTAAGTCACACGTACTCTTTGGAATAGATGACGCCTCATTTCCTAACTTATCTCTTTAACCCCTCGTGATGTGTGGACTTCATCACCGTACACCATAACCTAAGTGAAGTTATGACACGAGGTTGAGGGCGGAGTTTGCAAAAGACTTGAGGGAGTGAAAATTTTCAAAATATTGGTTAAATGTCGGACATGGTGTCTAGAAACGGGTTATGACTGGTGACAGGTTTTGGATCTAAGAAAGACTAACACCAATAAAGTAAATACCATTGATTTGGTTAGCCTCGGGGTGTTTTGTCGAAATTAGTCCTGTCTTTCGTGTTATCTCTATCCTTAACTGGCCATGTTTATCAATTGAACCAAGGCTGATTGATTGAAAAGTTTACACTTTATCGCGCGGGCCGCACGTCCATTGAACGACCTAAACACCAAGCTAGTGTACTCTCTTTAAATCTTAGGCGCACTCAATACTTGTAAATAATTATCGTAAATTTTTATATATAAGTGTTATGGTAATAATATTTTAAGAACTCCTCGGTTAAAATGGCCCCATCGGAAAAAAAAAGGCCCAAAAGGAGGCCGAAGATATTCTACTTCGACGCTTGGCAGAGCAAGTCGGTTGGGAGTTAGAGGAGGACAACGACGTGCCTCCTCCGGACCCTTCAGCTGGTCCTTCGACAACGCCGACTGGGGAAATTTTCGCTGTCCCACCTATCCCAACTGGCGATGATAACGCCCATTCCGGTCCGACGTCCATGGCAGAAAGTGCTTAGGCGTTGTCGGCCTCCTCTGAGTCTATCCTCTATAGTATGCGACGAAAACTCAGGAGGGCCCCAACAAACCCTCAACCCAAAAGGACTCGCGGTCTTTTAAAAGGCAGAAAATCTGAGAAATTGTTCAAGGCGACCGGGCAAAAGATCTAGTTGCCGTACGACGATTTCACCGATGGCCCTCCCACATCTCAGCTAGCTAGTCTCTCCTAGCACTGCATCGGGACAATCCTTCGCAACAGGGTTCGTATGATTACCTCTTCTTGGAAGGAGTTGCCGGATGAAGAGAAGGCGAAAGTGTTTAAAGAACTTTTGGTACGTAATACGTACAATTTTAAATTTATTTTCTAATAACCAATAAAAATTGTAATTTCATAATATATACGATTATAATTTTTTATTCATTTCTTATATAAACAATATGAGGTGGATCCCACACCAGAGATGCTTAAGCACATCAACCAAACCGCCAACGCCATCTACCGTGATTGGAAGTACAAACTTCATAAGTATTATGAAGATATCGCCCCCATGCCTACCCCCGTAGAGCTACGTGGGGATAGGGAAGATGAGTGGGAGTGGTTGGTCACCCACTTCGAAACAGAAGAATATTAGGTGATTATTTTTTATTTAAACTGACAAAATTTAACTATTATTAATTTAGTTATTTATTAATTTTTTAGTAATTTATGTTGTCCAACATAAATTCTTGAAAATTAACAAGACCAACTCGGAGAAGAAGGACAAACATCATACCTCCGGCTCCAAGCAGATGATCCAAATTTCCAAGAAGCACAGAGATAAGGGCTCCAAACACCCTTATCTGGATGCTAGCGTCAGTGCTTACGTGACACATGGGCTCGACAATGAAGCGAGTCAATGCGGCGTAAGTGCCGTATATATTTCTTCTTAATTAGCGTAATTATTATTTAATTATTATTTATTAAATTTTCGTACAAATTTATAATTATTTAATTTTTACTATTATTTTCAGGCGAGGTTGGTACAATGGGCGCAGGAGAAATTGGCCAACACGCAGTTTGCATACCCGAATTTGCCGCCGGAAGACCTGCATCCTCTATTGATGGAGAGCCAAATTGCAATCGCCGATGAGGTATACGGTCGTCAAGCTGGCAAGGAGGTTAGGGGAATGGGACATAAGGTGCAGCGAGATTTGTCCTCCGACTCATCTACGGGATGTTCGGCGAGGAAAGGTGCTCAGGCTGCAGCCGTCCAAGCTGCCTTTGAAGAGGCTTGACTCGTACGGGAGGAAACACAATTTATGTGTCAGAGGCTTGATCAGCAAGAAGTGTAGATAGCCCAGCTCATCGCCCTCATGGAAAATAAGGCTCGGCAAAAGTGTCAACCTCCTCTGAACCCATACCTCGACGACGACGACACGGCTGGAGGTGGGGGACTCGGCGGCGCGTCTGCTCCTCTTGTATTTTATTAGTTTGTATTCTAGCTATGTAGTTTATCATATCATATTTTCGATTCCAAACGATTTAATTTCATGTATGTACAAATTTTAATTATTTAAATAATAATTTAGTATTTTAATTAATTTATAAATATTTAATTATTTAAATGAGAATTTAGTATTTTAATTAAATTATTAATATTTTACTTTAAATTAAAATTTTAATTAAAAAAATTAAATAATCACTTAGACTACGGAGATAGTCATATGCATGGTATAAGTGTTCACTTAGGCCACGAAAATTGGCAAGATATCCGTGGTCTAAGTGGTCACTCAGACTACGCATATGACTATCTCCGTAGTCTAAGTGAACACTTAGACCGCGGACTTTTTACGTGGTCTAAGTGCTCATTCAGACCGCGCAAAAAGTTCGTGGTCTAAGTCCCACTTGGACGACGGACAGAGAATTTTCCGTGGTCCAAGTGGGACTTAGACCGCAGAAATAGTCCGCGGTCTAAGTCCCACTTGGACCACGTAAACCTCCATTTCCGTCGTCTAAGTACCTGGACGACGGTACTTGGAGGACGTAACCTAGACCACGGAGGTTCCGTCGTTTAAATACCTAGGCGACGGAAATGCTCACCTAGACAACGGAAATGGTCCGCGGTCTAGGTGCGTTTTTCTTGTAGTGTCATGTGTTCTAGTCTCTTAGTTTTTATAATACATGTTCATCTATGCTTAATGCTTTGGCTTAGATATAGGGCGATCCCGAGCACTAAAACTAAATATGAGCATGTGTTCTGTAAAATTGAGAATTTAGGATTTCGACTAATATTGTATGATTTGCTGGTTATGAATGAGTAAAGGTAATTAGATTGAGTCAATCACTTGTAAATATATATTAATATTTTATTTTCGGTCTAGTAAGCATGTTTAGGATTTTATTTTCTTTAATTGTTTCCATTTGTTTATGAGAGAAGCATGTTAGAATTTAGGGTTTCTAAATATGTTTGCTGGCCATTGTTGTTTATTTTCATAGCTTATAAAAACCAACTTATAAAATCCCTCTAAACTTAGAAAAGTCATGCATGCACCATCAATCCCTGGTTAAGAACGATACCCTATTTACAAATGCTACATCTACAATAAAGGGTTTTAATTGTATGCGTTATTGCTAAATATTAAGTGTTAATTTAGTAGTTAGTTTTAGCTTGTATCAATTTTGTTGCCGTTGCTAGGGATTGAAAAGAATTTTGTGATTTCGTTGTGTAAATATGTTTTTTTCTTCTGTTTTTGGAACTGTGCACTGCCCTATTTTGTGTAAATTACTTGGCATGGGTAGAGGTCTCCTAAAAATCTAAAAATTTGTAGAAGTATTTGGTTTTTTGTCTTATTTGTGCCTGTAAAATTTCATTGCATTCAGTAGTTGTATTCAACTTTGCACGATTCTGGAAATTTGCATGTGTTCTTTGTGAATATGTGAAATTGTGTAAATAGAAAGCATATCTATATTAGAAATTTACATACTTATTTATAATCCACTTTTATTTTATTTTGCAGTTATACATGTTAAAGGTAGTTTTTGATTTGAATTTAGTACATAAGTTTGGTTGATTAAGTCGCACTGTTTGGAATAAATGACGCCTCTTTTTCTAGTTTATCTCCTTAACCCCTCGTGATGTGTGGATTTCATCACCACACATCATAACCTAAGTGAAGTTATGGACATGAGGTTGAGGGCAGAGTTTGCAAAGGACTTGAGGGAGTGTAAATTTTTAAAAGATTGGCTAAATGTCAGACATGGTGTCTAGAAACGGGTTATGACTGGTCACAGGTTTTGGATCTAAGAAATACTAACACCAATAGAGTATATACCATTGGCCCGGTTAGTCTCGGGGTGTTTTGTCAAAATTAGTTCTGCCTCTCGCGTTATCTCTATCCCTAACTGGCCATGTTTACGACTTAAAATCAAACTAGTGTACTCTCTTTAAATCAAAGGAAAAATTCAATATACAAAATACTTGTGCATAATACCTTTAAATTTCGTGTGTTATACATAATTAACTTGTAAAGGATTAACCCCATTGAATTTAGCATTGCATAACTTTCTGGCGGCTTTTTGATGCTCAGATTTCACACTGGGTACCCTAACCTAAGTGAAGTTAGGGGCATGAGGCCAAACGATAGGTCACATTTGCATCATGTATTTAGCACGTAACTTGTGTGTTTTCTGCATATTTCTAAAGTTTTCTCTTATGCATTCACACCATATTTCACTTAGGTTCTTGTTTGATGCATTTTGGTGACGATTTAAGTGTGTTATGCATGAATTCGATGTGATTTATTGTGTGCTTATCTTTTCACATGTATATATGTGTTTCTAACGTTTATTCTAAGTCTTGCATTGTATATATGCCTAATTTTGCAGAAAACGTGTATATGGTGTCTTAGCTTGTTTTTATATCATTTTAACCACTTTGCATACATTTTAGGATTTTTAGAGCGTTGCATTCACGTTTAAATTAATTAGAGTGTCTAAACATCATAACTTAGTGTTTTAAGACTTTTGAGTCATTTTAGTGTGTTTTTGGCTTGTTTAAATTCTTTTGGTTTGTTTTAGTGTGTTTTTGTTATTTTCTTGTAATTTCCAACGTTTTTGGTTAGTATCTTCTATTCCTTGTGTATTCTTTGATACTAATACTTGATCTTTGGTGGATGATCAGATTTCTATGAATGTCCAGCTCTCATTCGGCTCCTAAAGTTGATCTCCAAGCACTTACAAACCGTTTGACAAATTTAAAGTCTCTAGTAGTTCCAAGGGAGCAAGATTTTGACCAGCCTCTCATTGAGGAAGGTTTTGACTCTCTACATTCATCCCATCACTCCACCGATCATTTTTCAAAAGAAGAGCAAGAGATGGCCAATGTCAATCCACTCAACCCTCCCAACAATGAGAGGTGATCTCTTCATCAACGTACTTGCTCAACCGAATGGAGTAGTGGTCCTTCGTGCATACGATTCCCAAATCCTTAAAGAGGACAAGAAAGACATTGAACTTAAGAGTGGCTTCCTTCACCATTTTCCTACCTTTCAAGGAATGTCCCATGAAGATCTGAACTTGCATTTAAGGCAATTTCAGTTTGTATGTTTGAGTATGAAGCCCTCGGATGCAGAGGAAGAACTCTTGAAACTCAAGGCATTTCCCTTCACCTTGACAGAAAGAGCTCAAACTTGGCTTATGGAACTCCCACTGAATCACATCACCTCTTAGAATCAATTAGCGGATGCTTTCCTAAGCAAGTATTTTTCGGCCACAAAGATAACTATTTTGAGGAAGAAGATCACGGAAATCTCACAAGCAGCCGATGGGTTGTTTGGCCAATACTATGATCGTTTCAAGGTTTTATGTGCCAGCTGCCATTCCCATGATTTTTCAAAGACCAACCTCATGAACTACTTCTATGATGGTCTGAAAGTGATTAATAGAGATCTTCTTGATACAGCTGCAACCAGAGCATTCATGGACTTAGATGAAGAGGAAGCTCGTACACTTTTGGAGAATCGAGCAAACAATGATGCTCAATATGGGATGGCTCCACGAAAATCAGTGCATGAAGTGAGTTCCAAGCGAAATATGACAAGTTAGCTTCCATGCTTGAAAAAGTGCTAGAACTTGAAACTAAAAGAGCCAAGGCAAGCCTAGGACCTGTTTGTGGCAATTTCCATATGCAAGGGCATAATAATGATTAATTCCCTACAATGACGGAGCAAAGTAATGAGGCGGAGCAAGTAAATGCAATTGGCGGATATCAAGGAGGCCAACATTATAACAACTACAATAACAACAATTTTGGCAACCGAGATCATCCAGGTTTCAAGTGGAGTAGCAATGAGGGATGTTTGAACCCTCCGGCACCTCAACAAGGTTATCAACGTACTCCATTTCAAGCAAGGCTGCCACTACCTCAAGCATCTATGCAACCGATGCAATCTATGCCTCAAGCTTTTTCGGTCCAACAACAATTCACTAATCTAGACTATGACTAAATGTTGGCCCAATTGTTTACTTTAACACAAGTTTTCTTGGACGGACAAGCAAAAATGAAGGAGATATTGGATAGTCATGGCTGAGATATATCCGAGATGAAGAAGCAAATGGGCAAAATTCGTTGAGTTCATGGGCCAAATAAGGGAGAACGGACAACTACCTCTTTAAATAGTTCCTAACCCACGAAATGTAAGTGCTATGGTTACTAGGAGTGGGAAGACGTTGGCATCTTCTTTTCCAAGGACAAGCAAGATGCCTCATCATGCCATTTTTGAGGATGAAGACTTAGAACAAGATCCGGCAACTTAAGAGGCCAAGAAGAAGAAGAATGTGGCATCCATCGCCACTAAGGCACTTTCATCTACACAACCTACCCCAACCAAAGGTATTAACCCTATCCCTTCAAGTTCGATTAATACTAATGCATCATTTTCCCATGCACCATTCCCACATAGGTTGACAAAATCTAAGAAAGATGATCAATACGATGAAATCTTGGATATCTTTCGGAAAGTGCAAGTAAATCTGCCCTTGATCGAGTGCATAAAGCAAGTGCCTATTTATGCCAAGTTTTTTAAAGAGTTATGCACCCAAAGGAGGCAAACGAGAGCGAAGGAGGTTGCGAAGGTGAATGCAACCTTTTCAGCGGTGTTGCAACGTCAGCTACCCCCAAAATTGAAGGATCCAGGGAGCTTTTCTGTTCTTTGTGTGATTGGTGACAACAAATTCGAAGATGTCATGCTAGACCTTGGTGCATCTATCAACGTCATGCCTTATTACTTGTATGCATCCATGGAGCTTGGCGAGCTTAAGCAAGACAATGTCATCATCCAACTAGCTGATCGTTCTCATAAGTATCCAAGGGGATACGTTGAAGATGTTCTAGTGCAAGTCAACAACTTGATATTTCTAGCTGACTTTTACATTGTTGACATGGAGGAGAGTCCATTAAACACCACGTCATTGCTACTCAGACGACCTTTCATAAGGACTACTAGAATGAAGATTGATGTGTTTGGAGGAACGTTCTCCATGGAAATTGATGGAAAAAAGATCAAGTTCAACATTTTAGATGCATTGAAGTTTCCAACGTCTAGTATTGGTGATGTTTGTTCGATTGATGTTGTGGATTCCATGGCGTAGCAACAGTTAGACACCATGGGAGATGATGAACTCGACATGGCTATTCAAGAGGGAGAGGGCTGACTAGACTCGGGGATGAAGCCCTTATTGATGCTTAGATCGAAATATTGGAACCAAGGATCCGTGAAATGGCTGTGGAACTTAATGAAGCACCACGGGTTGTAAGTCAGTCTCCACTGATTCCTATCTTATATGGCACTAACTCGTTAGTTTGCACCGGAATTAGAGCTTATGGTATTACCGGATCATTTGAAGTATGCTTACTTATGAGAAAATGACATGTTATTGGTAATCATCTCATCAACATTGGAGAAGGAACAAGAAGATAAATTAGTGCAAGTGTTCTCAAAGTACAAATCTGCCATAGGTTGGACGCTTGCGGACATCAAGGGAATTAACTCGGCCACATATGTTCATCGGATTTTGCTAGAAGATGACGCCAAACCTTCAAGGGAAGCTCAAAGAAGACTCCATCCGCCAATGATGAAAGTTGTGAAGAATGAGGTGATCAAACTCTTTGATTGTTGAGTCATTTATCCGATTTCGGACAGCCATTGGGTTTCACCCGTGCAAGTAGTGCCTAAGAAGTCCGAAATCACCATTGTCAAGAACGCGGAGAATGAGCTAGCTTGTTCCTCAAAGAAGTGTCACCAGACATCGAGTTTGTATCGATTATAGGAAGCTAAACGCCACCACTCGAAAAGATCACTTCCCATTGCCTTTCATTGATCAAATGCTTGAGAGATTGACTAGTCACACATATTATTTCTTCGTTGATGGCTATTCCAGTTACAACCAAATTAGCATTGTGGAGGAGGATCAAGAGAAAACAATGTTCACATGCCCTTTTGGAATGTTTTCTTATAGGCACATGCCGTTTGGTTTATGCAACGCACCAGTTACATTTCAACGTTGCATGTTATCTATATTTTTCGATTAGATTGAAAAAATTATTGAAGTTTTCATGGAATATTTTAGTGTTTTTAGGAGGGATTTCAATGCATGCTTGGGTAATTTAGAGTTAATTTTACAAAGATGCGTTGAAACTAACCTAGTGCTTAATTGGGAGAAGTGTCATTTTATGGTTACTCAAGGGATCATTTTAGGACATATAGTTTCAGAAAAGGGGATTGTAGTTGATAAATCAAAGGTAGATCTTGTGCGCTACTTACCCTGTCCAACTTCGGTTAGAGAGATTTGTTCTTTTCTTCGTCATGCAGGTTTTTACCGAAGATTTATTAAGGACTTTTCCCACATTTCTAGCCCTTTGTGTAAGCTACTCCAAAAAGACACTCCCTTTGTACTTGATGATGATTGCCAAGCTGCATTTGATAGATTAAAGGAGTTACTCATGAGTGCTCCTATTCTTTGTGCATTAGATTGGTCTCTTCCATTCGAACTCATGTGTATTGCCTCGGATTATGCCGTTGGAGCTGTTTTAGGCCAGCGAAAAGACAATAAGTCATACGCCATTTACTATGCCTCTCGGACACTAGATGATGCTCAAGCAAATTATACAACAACCGAGAAAGAGATGCTTGCTGTGGTGTTTGCACTTGACAAATTTCGATCATACTTGTTGCAAACCAAGGTGATTGTCTACATGGACCACGCAACCTTGAAGTACTTGATGGCGAAAAAGGATGTCAAGCCACGACTGATTCGTTGGAAACTTCTACTTCAAGAATTCGACATTGAAATCAAAGATAAAAAGGGAGTTAAAAACATGGTGGTGGATCACTTGTCTCGAATTGTACATAAAAAAGAGGCCGTGGCAATTGAGGAAATTTTTTCTGATGAACAACTCTTCAGAATTCAGGTAAGTGCCTTTGAAACTCCATGGTATGCGGATGTAGTTAATTACTTAGTTACCAATGAGTTTTCACCCTCTATGCATAGTTCTCAATGTCACAAACTTAGGAGTAATGCTAGGACTTTTATTTGGGATTAACCGTACTTGTGGAAACAATGTTCTGATTTAGTTATTAGGAGGTGTGTTCCCGACTATGAATTTCAGTGCATTCTTGAGTTTTGTCATAATGATGCATGTGGATGTCATTTTGGTTCTAAGAAAACAACCCTTAAAGTGTTAGATTGTGAATTCTTTTGACCTAGTTTATTTTGTGACTCCCATGAATTTTGTGTTAAATGTGATAGGTGCCAAAGATCCGATAATTTAGGACCTAGAGATCAAATGCCACAAAAATGTATCCTTAATGTCAAAAATTTTGATGTGCGAGGCATTGAATTTATTGGAGTTTTTCCTTCACCTAATGGTTTTACTTATATTTTACTCACTGTTGATTATGTATCAAAATGGGTGGAAGCAAAAGTCATCCGTACTAATGATTCGTGAGTTGTTGCATATTTCCTTAAGGCTAACATTTTTGCAAGGTTTGGAATGCCGCGCATTCTAATCAGTGATGGAGGGAGTCACTTTGCACCAAGACGGTGGAAGCATTATTAAAGAAGTATGGTGTGATGCACAAAGCTTCTACACCATATCATCCTTAAACGAATGGAATGGCTGAAGTGTCCAATCGTGAGATTAAGAAGATCTTGGAGAGAACCGTTAAGCCAAACCGGAAAGATTAGAGCCAATGTTTAGATGATGCATTATAGGCATACCAAACTACCTACAAAACACCTATTGGAATGTCACCTTATCGATTGGTTTATGGGAAAGCATGTCATATTCCGGTGGAGCTCGAACACAAGGCATGGTGGGCTGTCAAGAAATTCAATATGGATCGAGACAAGGCTAGTTTGCATCGAAAGCTACAACTTTGTGAACTCGAAGAGTTAAGAAATGATGCTTTCGACAATGCATGGACCTACAAGGAGAAAAAAGGCATTTCATGACAAGATAATTTGTCGGAAGGAGTTCACAATTGGCCATCAATTTCTACTCTTTCATTCGAGAATTAAACTATTTCCAGACAAGCTACGCTCTAGGTGGATGAGACCTTACATTGTCAACGAAACCTTCTCCCATGGAGCTGTCAAGATCAAGCGTCCGACAACCGACAATGAATTCAAAGTAAATGGCCATCGTTTGAAGTCATATCATTCAACCATACAAAAAGAGATCATTGAAGAAGATAGGCTAGAGGAGCCGGCCACTTCAAACATCTAAAGAAGTCTCACGTCTAGGCTGTAAGATGTTAAAAAACAAGCACTTTTTGGGATGCAACCCAATGGAGGAGTCTACAAATCAAATTTTCTTTCTCTTCCCTTACACTTTTTAATTTCATTGCATTTTACTTTTCTTAGTTAGTTTTTTGTAAATCCTAGTCTCTATATTTGATTCTATACTTTACTTTAGTGCATTGAGGACAATGTAAAGTTTGAGTGTGGGAGAGGGGTTTACAACTTTATTTGAGTCATAAAATCCAAAAACTGAGCGGACAATGGAACTTTCCGGCGGATGATGACCTAAAAAAAATTGTTGTTTTGAGTTATATTTAGTGTATTTCGTATGTAATTTAGTGTAGTAGATGAACACTTGTTTTTTAGTAAGAGATCCTTGTGATTTGGTGTCTAGAAGGGGATGGTTGCTAGGACGAATTTTGGATGTGAGAAAAGACAAACTCGAAAATCACACCTACCTCTCTTGGTCTCTCTCGCCAATTGGCCATTTTACTAAAGTTTTCCAAAGAAGACAAGAACTAAATCTACGTTTATTTGAGTGACTTGAATATTTTTGTTTAACTTAGTGTTTAAAGAGTCTTTAGGATGCCCTTAGTTAATTTATGATGAAAATGGACTGAAAAGAATACATATGGTGTTGTAAATCACTTAAACAATTTCTAGTGCTAATTGAAATATTTTGATTGTCATAACATGTAGTGGATATGGTTTGCATAAACATGGTACGGATTTTGCATGTTAGAATAAGCTTTTAGATCATACAAACCTTAAAGTGAGTTTTTGAGCCTACATTACTTCCTCTGAGAGTGGATTTCGTGCACTATGGTCTCAAAAATATTTTCATGCCTCATCTAATTGTTTGCCATAGGTTTCAATGAACTAGAGATTACTAGAACTTACTCATGTAGATATGCAAAGCTTTTAAGTTAATATATGCTCTGATTTTGGATATGATTAAAGGCATTTAGGTTTTCCATCACTTAACCAAATAGCCATGTGTCCCTTTTGAGTGCACAAGTTGCGATACCCTTAGATTACTCCTTTGTGCCTACGTTAAGCCTTCTCTTTCATTTACCACATATATATCTAAACAATCAGCCTAGTGTAGAGTTTCCAACTCTTGTTCTAAAGACTTGGAGAGGATTTTTGAAGTAAGCATCATGAAGATGGCGTGAGACACATAAGGAGATGTGTGTCTGGGGATAGACTTGTCCAATAGCTTGAAAAATTGTGATTGCCGATTGTTTGAAAAAGAAAAGAAATTCGAGAGAAAAAAAAAAGAAAAAAAAGTGAAAAGAAAAATCATAAGCTCTCCGGTAATAGGTTTTTAAGTATAAAAAGTTTAGATTAATGTCCCTCGTATTTGTGAATTTGGAGTTTGCATTGAATTGAAGGTCCAATAGTAAAAACTATGGTCTTTGACCTATTCACAAACCTCAAGTGAAGTTTAGAATGAAGTTAGGCCTAAAAAGATGGAATTTGGCCTTGTGTTGAAGTTTGACACATGAGAAAGGATGAGCTCGAATAGATGAAGTATTGACTAAGTCTTTTGAACATTTTTACCACCACATATCTAAAATATGAATGCCTTAGCCTGAGCCTCATTACAACCTTTCTAAAGTCCTTTATGATCCTTAAGATGAGTAGCATTCGATTGGTTGAGTAAATTGCATGAGTAAGCATATGGTTCGGTTCATTTGTGCAAGTAATTCATCATATTCATGATGTTTTCATTTCAATTCATATACATTTTGAGTGAACCCTTTTTCACGAGTGAAAATATGATGAGTGCATCCATCTGAGATTAATGTAAATTTGTTCGAAACATGCATAGCTTTAACTTAACCATTGTTTTCTTGCAAGTCTTACTTATTCATGACATGATCATATCTTTATTACCTCTCGAAATTATTGAGGTTTTAACTCTAAATTCTTGTGATTCCATCGCCATACACTTAAGAAATTTCTAAGAAATTTTAGCTAAGGGCTTAGTAGTGTTTGTTTTATTTAAAAGTTTTTAAGGTCCTTAGAATTTTTCCAATATAGGGATTAGCTCTGACGTTGAAGTTGTGTGCTTTCTTATTTTTAGTTTTTATTTTATTTAGTTTTTGCTAGGGACTAGCAAAGCTTAAGTGTGGGGAAATTTGAGCTTCGCATTTTATGTTTAATTCTTAACGTCTTTCTCTTTACATTTAGCTTTGTTTTGACCTTAGTATTCTCTATTCTAACTTATTTTGTAATTTTTAGGTCATAAATAAAGGAGATGAATTAAGGAGGTTAACATGGAGCGAAAGTCCAGAAAAATGAAGAATTCTATTTCGACTAGGAATCCTTGTTAGAGTAGAAGTCCTTGGGAGAATAAGAAAGTGAATTCGAAACACATGTGAAAAATATTTCCTAAAGTAAAGAGGAAGTGTCGGGATCTTTCCTAATTGATGAAGGAAACCTTTCCTAATTGTGATTGAAGAAGAATTGAAATCCTAGTCAACCTAGAAGAAGGATTTGTCACGGGCATGCTTATATATTGAAATTGTCGATCCTATTTCTGAATGGGAGCCCAAATTACTCAAGAATGGGCCAAGATTAATGAAGATGGGTCAAACACCAAGAGCATGTCCAAAGAAGCCCAAAGAAAGAAGATGGATTAAAATTAATTATCAGAATTTGGCCTTTGTATATCAACCCACTTTGAAAGACCACTGTGAACAGATCAGGATAAATCTAGACGTGATTAGCATATGATTGGAAATACCTAGAAGTCTAGTTTCCAACGCAAAAAGAATCATAGCGTTAGGAGCCAAAGAACGACAGAAAAACCTGTTTTCGTGGAGAATGGTCAATCTGCCAGGGTGGAGTAATTAGTGTCCTAGAAGGAGTCCAACTAGGCTTTGCTTGGTGCCTATATAAAGGAAACTTCGGCCAGAATAAAATCATCACTCATTTTAGACGCCTAAGCTCTGCTTAAACACTATCTCCTCTCCACGAAGCCAAGAAACTTTCCAATGAAGCAGCCTACGCCACCGTCCATCACCACAAACAACCTCCATTGACATATAGGGCAATCCCGAGTGTCTCCATCACCAAAGAAGAGTCATCTACACCTTAGCTCCATAGGGCAATCCCGAAGATTAAAAAGTGTAACATGAATCGTCTTTTCTTTATAGCGTCTCCTTGTATGAACAATTGATTTTACGAAGTAGTTTTTAGTATTTCAGTTTTTCTGTAATTGGTTTTCATTAAATTATTTTTCATGTGTTCTAGTATCTTAGTTTTTATAATACATGTTCATCTATGCTTAATGCTTTGGCTTAGATATAGGGCGATCTCGAGCACTAAAACTAAATATGAGCATGTGTTCTATAAAATTGAGAAGTTAGGTTTTCGACTAATATTGTTTAATTTGCAGGTTATGAACGAGTAAAGGTAATTAGATTGAGTCAATCACTTGTAAATAGTATATTAATGTTTTATTTTTGGTATAGTAAGCATGTTTAGGATTTTATGTTTTTAATTATTTCTACTTGTCTATGAGTGAAGCATGTTAAAATTTAGGGTTTCTAAATATGTTTGCTGGCCATTGTTTATTTATTTTCGTAGCTTATAAAAACCAACTTATAAAACCCCCTAAACTTAGTGTAGTCATGCATGCACCCTCAATCCCCAGTTAAGAACGATGCCCTATTTATCAATGCTACATCTACAACAAAGAGTTTTAATTGTATGCGTTATTGCTTAATATTAAGTGTTAATTTAGTAGTAAGTTTTAGCGTATATTAGGGGGTAGGTTGTGACATTCCGAACCAAAATGAAATGTTTAACGACTCGTAATTCGCATTATCGCGTATGCAATAAACTTAAGGGTTTATTAATGACTTTATTATCCGTTGTGTTTTGGATTTAACTCTCTTCACGAGAGTTGTAGAGATTTTTATTTTGAGCTTGTGGGAATTTACGGTATATTTTTCGGAGATCCGAGCTAGTTTTTACGAATTTTAGAAGTTTGTGTGCGAGTAAATTAGAAAAATAAATTATTTTCTGGTGATTTGATCTCAGGCATTGATTTCAGTGGAGATCAAACTTGGACCGTTGGATCAAGTCAGCTGCTTAGGGTATAAATAGCCAAAATTTCAGGAAACCCTAACCATTCTGCATGCTGGGCTCAACCCGATTGTATTGGAGAGACCCGCGCCTCCTCGCCCCGACCTGCCGAAAAATCACGTTGGACATCCATCTTTGACGGTGATTCAAGTAGGGATTTGAAGCTCATTTCATGGTGGTTGTATTTTTTGAGCAACTCGATTCGGGTTTGGCTGTGGAGTCATCGTTGGCGGCGCTCCGATGGGTTTTGGTGGTCAGGAGTTGAGGGTGTCGGAGCCCTCCTTCTCCTAAATCATTTAGGGTGGGTTGTGGGCTCTGTTGAGGCTCTATGGCGGAGCTACAATGATGGAAAGCTTGGCCGATGATTTGGGCCACCGGGTTTTGACGCTCGTGGTGGCTTACTGCCGCCGAATTGGAGGTTGTTGTAGTTGAATATTAGGTTGGGCTTTGGGAGATGAAACTTTTAAGGTATGTGGCGCCGCATTGGTGGTAGTCGTTGGGCCACAGCTGTGACGGCGATTTGAGGTATGCTGACGCTGAATTGGCTTCCGGCGAAGAAGAGAAAAGTGTTGGGCTCGAAACAAGCTGTTTGGGCATGTAGGTTTGGTCGTCTCCAGAATCTGTCGCTGGAGGTGGCGTGTGAAGGCCACGCGCCACCATCCACGGTGGAGCTCCGACAAGGTAGAAAATGAATTCTTACAAGTGGGTTATAGGGATCATTTTCAAGTTGTTTTCACTATTTATTTTACGACATTAAACGATTTCATATGATTCGGACTTTAGGATTACGAAGTTGGCGAGGGAACTTCTGCCAGACAACAAGGCTAGCAGTGTACTATGAGTGGACCTCTTTCTTTTCACTGTTGTTATGCGAGTCTTTGCGTTTTAATTAGGATTTCCTTTACACGCCTATGATATGATATGAATTTGTGGTTACAAATATGTATGGGGTTATATATGTATATATTGAGTTTCAAGTCATGTTGTAGGTAGTCGATGTTGGAGGTTATGTTATAGGCAGATAGTCGATGTTGGTGATTACGTTGTGCTTACGATCATGCACATATTTGCGATATGATATACGTTTATGATTTATACATGAAGGCTATGTATATGTATTTTAAGTTTTCAGTCATGAATGTTATATTATAGCCTTGTCAAGTCGCATCGATGCGTTAGTTACTCGAATGATCATCAAATAGCTCCGGACTGGGCAACGATAAACTCTCCTCCCGCATTAAATCATCCTTAGGCCACGAAAAACTCCCCGAATGATTTATGGATTGTTCTTGGGCTATGGTAAACTCCCCGAACAACTCCTTATTTTCATTGTTTTATATCGTCACTGGGTCATGGAAAAATCCCCTGAAGATTTTAGGGTGTAGAGATCGGAGTACTCTAGTCACTGCCTTCTTGAGTCTTATAGTCCTTTGGGTTACGACAAACTCCTCGGATAAAGGGGTATTTACATATTATTTACGGTTTCGTATGATTGCTTTATGATTCACCGTTGAACAAGTAAGTGAGTGTTTATACGGTTTTATAGGATGTTTATATTTTCATTTCATGATTAAAGTGGAAATGCATAAAGTATGTTTTATGATTCTTTAGAACCTTTGATTTTCGTCCACTCACTCTAACGGTGTTCATGTTTTCTATTTGTCTTTCCCGTGGCTTTTCATTTTATGTTGCCCAGTTTGCAGTACATTTATCTAGAAGTTGCTAGTTCATGTCAGATTGTCGGACGTTTAGAAAATGTGTTACTTGTCATCACGAGTAGGTCCAAGTTTCTTCTACTGGTTGTATAATATGTACAATAGATGTCGCTCTGATAACCATGTCATGTTTCGTTTCTATTGTATGTAGTACGATATAAACAAGTACGAATGTTTAGTTATGTTTTTAAGTGTGTTGAGAAATCCGGATGGGAATTGGCATCCCACGGTTTGTTTTTGGGAATTGATTTAGAAATGTGTTTTCAAGTGCAAGTTTTGGGTTTCTTAAATTTTAGAGGAAACTCAGGATTTTTTTTGTAGGTTCTATTGTTGTTAGGGCCTAATTATAGTTTAGACAACTAAATCGGGGTCAGGTTCTTTCAAGTTGTTACCGTGTGGTGGTGAGCGAGTTGCGATGGCGAGTGGAGAGATTCAAGGTGGCCGATCTCGAGGTTGTGAGGCGGAGGTTGTGAGGTCGGGGGCCGAGATGAGGCATCATGAGGTTGACGTGCAGTTAAGGCTGGGATCGGTTTGGATCGGGCTAGTTTTGGGCTTGATCTGAAACGAACCAGAAACAGTGTTCGGTATGATTTTGGGCCAGTTTTTCATGTATGAGAAATCAAAACCGAGTGGACCTGATCAAAAAAATTCAGCTCGGTTTGGGACGGTTTAGCTTGTTTCGAAAAAAATTCCGCCATAATCGAAGCTTGAAGCTTTTTGGGAACATGTCGGTTTGTTGTAGACCATTTTTCTGGGTTGAAGCTTTGTTCATGGGTTGAGGAAGATGACTTTTGTTTTCCATACTATCTTTGTGGCTTGAAGCTTTAGGCTTGAAGCTTTATGGGAGATTTGTTCTTTGGCTGAGAAATAAACAGAGTGGTGAGAGACAGAGAGAGACGATAGACAGAAATGAGAGAGGTGAGAGAGACGGTTGAAAAATGAGAGAGTAAAAAGTTAAGATAAATTTTTTACTTTTATGTGTGAGAAGAATAAAGTGTATGCAGGTACATAACAGTATAAATGAAATATAGCGAGAAATGCGACACGTGTTCAATTCGGTTTCGGGACCAATTGGATTCGGTTGAGGACAAAATCAAACCCGTACTGAATTACTCCCTCAGTTTCGAGCCAGAAAATCACACATCCCTTATTTTTTGGGCCATTCGGTTTTGGGTTCGATTTTCGTGCCAAACGGGCCGATTTTTTGGGCTAAAGTCCCAGGCCTAGGTGCAGTGATCAATCGAGAGAGAGAGAGAGAGAGAGAGAGAGAGAGAGAGAGAGAGAATGATATGTTGAGTTTGATAAGAAATCTGAAATAAAAATATGTAATTGATCATAATACCCTTAATTTTTAAATATTTATTGTGCCACGTCATCTAGAGTAACGGAACTGTGATAGAAAAAGTAAGGAGGCATCATACTTATCTATACTATATATTAAGAAAACTAATGTTGTGAACCATAATTAACTTTTTTTACTATTTTAACCTTTTAATTTAGGTGTTGGTTAATTATTTTAGGGTAATTTGATAAATAACAAAAAAACTAAAAGAAAAAGAAAAAGAGAAAAAGTTATTTGCAATAAAAAAACGTGAAAGAAAACTGCTCCAAGTAGTTTTCTCTAAAAAAACTACCTTAAGAATTATCTGTTGGACAAATCACAATCACATGGTCGATTTCATTCTTCGTGTGGTGCTACACGAGCACAAAAAAAACTTTCTCTCGACTCTTGTACAAAAACCCAAGCATTATGAAAATCCGTCAAAATATACGAAACCATAGGAAAAACAATTACAAATTAGCTTAGGAAACTCCCTGTGACAAAATTGACTTTCTGGTTGCTAGAGCTTCGCTGCGCACACCCCACGTGCCACCACAAGCAGCGGCCAAATCTGAGCTGCTCTGTTTGGTTAATCTGCATATCAATAGTAGCTCTAAACAAGCCCAACTTTCATGTACAACACTAGGTCAAAAATTGCCCGAAAAGTAGCAAAATTTACCTTGAAAGCTCGAAACCCTCTCCGAAAAATCAATTTCATTAGCCGGCGTCGTCAAGCCACGGCATGGCCTAAGACCGATCGCGTCCAATTCCTGGGGCGTTGAACAAAATACCCAACTCCAATTAAAACTCCATCGCCGATGATGACAGTAACTCACCGTGAGTCCTCAAATTTGTCGACACCGATTCTAGCTCTTATGCCACACCAGTGAGGGAATCTAGGGTAAGGAAATGATAAGAAGAGGGAGGCTATCCAAATGAGACAGAAATGGTTGTTGGAGGTGGCTAGACAACAAATATCACCTAATCAATTAACGGCTCAGATCATTTTATTGTTTGATCGGATGGCTAGAAATAATTATCTATGGTAATTTTTTAGACTAAATTACTTAGATAGTGTCTCAACTTTGGTTGTCTGGGCAGTGTGGTACCTGAACTTACAAAGTTATCAATGTGGTATCCAGACTCATTTTTCGCTATGAACTCAATCTAAAATTCAGTTTTGTGTCTTGACTCCGTTAAGTTGCTGACGTGGTAAATACGTGTTTCAAATGTGAAGGGTAAATTAGTCTAAAATTCAGTTTTGTGTCTTGACTCCGTTAAGTTGCTGACGTGGTAAATACGTGTTTCAAATGTGAAGGGTAAATTAGTCTTTTTGTCAAGTCTTTTTGTCAAGTCTTTTTTCTTTTCTTTTTGCTCCTCTCTCTCTCTCTCTCTCTCTCTCTCTCTCTCTCTCTCTCTCTCTCTCTCTCTCTCTCTCTCTCTCTCTCTCTCTGCCCATAAACCTAGATCGATACCCTCCCTTCTCCTCCTCCCAACGCCTCCGAACATACCCTTCCTGATCTACTTTTCGACCCAAACCTAAAAACTGGACCCTTATTAATGTCATGCTTTTTTTCTGTGTTTAATTTTGTTTTTGTGAAATTTTTGTTGGGGACCAGCAACCATCAATTACAACATTGAATTCAAGAATCTACACCACCAAGTTATCTTTGCTCCTTTTCATTGTGCACATGGTTGCGGCTTCTGATATAGTTTGATCACTAAGACACAGCTGAATAGCCCATCGTTGGCGAGTAGATCGAGCCCCCGCCGAGTCACTCGGTGTACAGGCCTTAGTTGGTGAGATCAAGAGCTAAGGCTCCACTTTAAGGACCCGGAATGCAGGATGTTGTTGTTCAAATCGAAGTTCGAGAGGCAGCAGAGATTTAACCCCAAATTGGAACGTACCTGGATTTTTGTAAATTTTCATGGGTTGTTGGTGGTGGGGAGCGGCATTGGAGATGTCGATTTATCCGGGTTCATGACGATATGTATTTATGGAGCTTTAACAACCTACTTGTTTAGCATTCACATGCACAACTCTACCAAATTAGTATGATTAGTAATTGAGTATAGCAAGATAGAGAGGTGGGTTTGCAACTGTGCTCTTCGTAGCAGGTTAATTGTGGCAATCATGGTCTCTCAAGCAAACATTGACAAGATCAATAAATCAGTAATCTAGTACAGTGGTTAGTGCTTCGTTGGTTCCCCTCATGAGCTTGGGCTCCTTCGATGACATTCAATCATCGGTTTGAGCTTGACTACTAAAGGTGACTTCCGCTGCTGTCGGGGCTCGTGACTGTCGCGATGAGTTTGACGACCTCAAACAATGGTTCTTCATCTTGTAGCAAAACGATGCCATGAAAAAATTTAATCCCTCTTTGGGTCCAATAGTCGACGAGCTTCGCATGCTTCAAGAGGAGGAGCTCCTCCGCCGCGAGGTCTTCATTGTTGGACACACCAGTGCATGGGGCACAGGTACGCGATCAACCCCTTGGTCTTGTTCATCGCCATGTTCGTCATTCAGAGATTTGGGTTGGGGGCTATGATGAGGGAGAGGTAGAGTGCCATCGATTCGATTGGTTCTTGACCACTTACTCCAAGGTGCGGCGGCCGGAGTGAGCCGGAGGGAGAGATCGAAAGAGATGGGTCAAAATTGTCATTTTATATTAAAAAATATATATTTATGTATTAGGGTATTTCGATCATTTTGTCATATATTTACAGAACACTCAAGCTACGTTAACATCTTAACAGAAATATAAAGAAAAACTGAAGAAAAAAAAGACCGAGTTGATAACAAAAATTGTGTCTAGGTACCACATTGATAATTTTGTAAGTTGGGGTATTACATTGTCTGGATAACCAAAATTGAGACACTATCCAAGTAATTTAATACATTTTTAAATATAATTTCGTAAGACCACGAAACTTTCAAAATTCATAAAAATTAACCCAATTCTCCGAAAAAACAAAATAAAAATATATACAAATTCGAAATAATTATTCTCATAATTTTTGCGAAGAAAATGAATCCGAAACCCAAATTTCTAAATAGTGGATTTTAATGAATCGCCACAAAATAAGGCCCATTATACGTCATTGGGTTCAATTGAGTTGACCATATCACCATAATTGTGCGTATCCACTTACTACTGAATTGAGTGAATTCGATTCTCTTAACTTTTCTTCTTAACAAAAAATAATAATAAAAATTGACGTGGTTGTGCCACATAGACACTAAATTGGAGGCAAGAGGCATTGTTCCTCTTTTTGGATCTAAAGCGTGCTTCGGCCACAAGGCCGGCTGTGGATATATGCCTGGGCCTAGAGCCCCAAAGTTTAAGGATCCCAAATTTTTATATATTTTCTATTTTTAATTGTATTTGATTAAACTTTCTGTTAATTAAGCACTTAAGTATTAAAATACTAATTTGAAAGAAATTTATATTTCATTTGAAGTGATTAAAAAAAGGGTCATTATACATATATATTTTAAAAAGGGGTCTTCAACCTTGTAACTATGAAGGTATCTTAACTCATCATGTTCTCTTAATAATGATCTAAATATGCAAAATATCTTATTGTTGTAATCTTCAATTACTATACATACTTACTCTTTACTCTTTATTGGTCATTTTTTATCCTCTATTTGCGGATTATGTAGTTTCACTAAAATTATTTGACTCTAAAAAAATTAAAATTTGTTTTGAAATTTTTAAAAATTTAGATTTAAAAGATCGTTGTCGGTAAGAAGCCTCACTTTTTACTTTGCCTAGAACCCCTTAAATCTCAGGACCAGCCATGTTCGACAAGTTGTTCCGAATAGAAGATAGGGACAACCATGTATCATAATTGGTGTTAGCTCATGGGTTGCAATCTATGGATTTAATGTGTGACAATATTGGGAAGAGAAATGGTCTCAACTCAAAGAAATGGCGTTAATTGTTAATTTCAAAGATCATGTATCTTTTGATAATAAACATCTCTTAACTAATTTTTTGAAGACAACTTATCGTTGAACGATAAGTCTATTAACATTCAGGAAGTTCTGAGAATATTACACTTCTTAAAGGATTAAATCACCTCTAGTTATATCTATTTTACCAACGAATTTCAACAATTTCAACAGTTGAGGCTCACCTTCTAGTTAGGCTAGACTCCTTGATTGTTTTTTCTTTCTAAAAATAGAAATAGTAGGGATTTGCTCCACTCAAAGACGAAAACTCTTTTCTTTGTTTTTTAAAATATCAAGAGCATTGCGAACTACTTTTAAAGTATCTCTTTTAGTTATGTTTTTCGTGAGACGAATTTTGTCCTCGATAACTTTGCTTCTTTGGGTCACAGTTCTTATAATCTTCACATTTGGAACAATTATGTTTCATGTGAAGCTAAAAATATCTTAAGTTTTGATCTCCCAGAGCCTCTTTGTAGCTAACAATTGTGTTTCATGGCTGCCCCAAAAGTGCCTCTTTGTAGCATTTTCTTTTTCTTATCAAAAAAAGGAAACCAAAACTAGGATTTTCTGGAAGGAATTTGGAGGGAAAATTGAATAAAGAGTTGGAGGGCATATAAATTTGCACGTGGACAATAAGTCAATAACCGAGGGGATATATTGACGACTAAACCTAAAAATCTTAAAATCCTAACTGAAGCAGAAACAGCACGAGTTAAGAGTTAAGAGTTAAGAGCTCTCTCTCTCTCTCTAAAGCTCTTGTTGTTGTCTCCCCTGAACGACACCATGGACAATCTCCAGTCCAATTACATAACCGAAGACGAAGAAGACGACAACCAACCAAATCCCAACCCCATAATCGCCGATGTCCCCACTGCCACGCCTATGGAGACGGAGGACCCACCGCCGCCCTTAGATCCGCCGCCACCATCCACTGAACCCTCGGAAGATCTCTACGAGTCCGCCAAATCCGCCGAATTCGAAGACGACGAGGACCCACATCCCAAGAAGCACAAACCTCTCTCTTCCCTCACCCTCGCCGCCGCCGCCGCCGCAGTATCAACAACACCCGACCCGGCCCAATTGCCCGAATCCAACGGTGACGCCGTCGTCGTAGTTCCGGCTATTCCCAAGAAGAGTAAGAAGAAGAACAACAATGTGTGGGTGACCAAATCGACCCGGAAAGGGAAGAAGAAGAGCAAGCCCAACACCAATACCAACAACAACAACAATCTCCCCGGAGAAGACAAAGTCCTCGTCACTCCGGTGACACGCTTCCCGGACAAAGCCGACGACACGCCGGAGATGACTATCTGCCTCTCTAAAGTGTACAAGGCCGAAAAAGTCGAAATCAGCGAAGACAGAATGAGTGCAGGGAGCACCAAAGGTTACAGAATGGTGAGGGCCACTAGGGGAGTTGTGGAAGGAGCTTGGTTTTTCGAGATTAAGGTTGTCAAGTTAGGAGAGACGGGTCACACGCGGCTCGGGTGGTCCACTGAAAAGGGGGACTTGCAGGCTCCGGTGGGGTACGATGGGAATAGCTTCGGGTTTCGGGATGTGGATGGGAGCAAGGTGCATAAGGCTTTGAGGGACAAGTATGGGGAGGAAGGGTATAAGGAGGGTGATGTTATTGGGTGCTATATAAACTTGCCCGAGGGAGGAGCGTATGCGCCCAAGCCGCCGCATTTGGTTTGGTATAAGGGGCAGAGATATGCTACTGCAACCGAGGCCAAGGAGGATGTTGTCCAAGTAGTGCCAGGTGAGTGCAATGTCAATCACTTGTCATGTGTGTTTCAGATTTCACTGTGTTTATCTTTTGCATCTTTTGAACTGCATTTTCAACTTAGGGACTGCGGAGAACACATTAGCCTAGAGACGAAATGAATTGTGGGTTTTTTTAAGTTGTGTGTGAGGGGGAGAGAGAGGTAATCAACTTTGTAGTAAACCTGTAATAGAAATAATGTTTTATGAGGTTCTGGTGCATTGAAGCATCAACTCTTCTCACAAACGGGAACCAGTTTATTAGTCAAACTTTTGTAATTAGTCAGAATATTCTTGAGTCTTGAGTTCTTTTGTATCTGTATTTGCTACATTGAACATAAATCAGATGTAATAGGTATCAAGAGAGGCCATCAGATGTCATTGAATTCACGTATGATACTCCTTAGTATTGCAGAGTTGGCCAATGGGATGGGATAATTAGTCATGCCAACTATGTGTTGTAATTATATGATCATGAAATTAAATTAGTGTGACACAGAAAATTGAATCTTGTGTCAGGAGTGGTAGTTTAAGCGAAATACTGTACCTAGTCTTAGTAAACAAACTTAGTGAGACTTCGATGGTACAGTGTAATCACAACAGAAGGACTTTGGAATTGTTTACAATTGAAGATATTCTATCAAAGTTTTAACTGGCGAAATATGGGTGGGGAACTTCCTAGTACTTATTATGCTGTGTTTATCAACTCTTTCAGTCCTATATAGTGTGCAAATATGACTGGTTTTGGGTAGAAGGGCAAAGTTTGTTAATTGCTCATTCAGAATTGAACAATAAATTGTGCGTCCATTCTTCACGAACATGTTAATCAATTATTGTCACCTGCGTACATATTAGAATATTGTCCATTCTGTATTCCGATTATAATATTGGCCTACTTAGTTTCTTAGTTTTCAAATCATTGGAGCTCTCTACTGTGAAGTATAGTAATATATATTTATGCTGGCAGCTTGTACTTTTGGTTTCAAGTCATATTTTACATACTGTAATTGTTACCTCCTCCGCCAACTTGAAACCAGCATTTCATGTTGAGCTGCCTATACCCTTTCTGTAGAGCTAGATTTTTAGGTTTAACTTATATATTATTGGAGACTAGCTAATAGAATGTTTTATTGATTTGCTGTGCAGGAAGTGAGATTTCTTTTTTCAAAAATGGTGTATGCCAAGGGCTTGCATTTAATGATCTATATGGTGGTCGATACTATCCTGCTGCTTCAATGTATACTCTTCCCCATCAACCCAATTGTGTGGTCAAGTTCAACTTTGGTCCTGATTTTGATTTCTTTCCAGAAGACTTCAATGGACGTCCGGTGCCCAGGCCCATGGTTGAAGTTCCTTATCATGGGTTTGAAAACCGTGTTGAAAATGGAGTATCCATTGAGAAGAACATTTAGCTAACATGCAGCACCTTGTTCATGGTTTAGATGAGAATTTGTTTGTGATCTAAGTTGTTCCTGTATCAGAACTGAGAAATCACAGTATTCTGGACTTTTATCTGACAAATGCTAGTTGAAAAATAGTGATATTTCAGTAGCATGATCTCCTGATTATTTTTGATATTTTGATCAGTATTACTGGCACTTACTGCTGGTATAAAGTTATGCTTTAGATCCTCAATTCAATTGTGCTGGTTCAGATGATGAACTTTTCCAGATTCTACGAGGCTAAAACCTAGCTGGTTCAGATACAATGCCTATTGTCTTATTCTGTCTTTGGTTTATCTTTAGAGTTTGCGTAATCTTTCAATTTTTTTGCTTTGCAGTATCCATGAGGCCTCATCTCTGCTTTGTTTATGCATTGGTTGATGGAGATAATTGATTATTTCAGTTGGAAGGAGATGAAATTTATACATAAGGCCTTATCTGAAGAGTGTAGTAATCGGTTACTTCTGGACTGATCTATGGCTTCCTCCTTTACCTCTGGCTGAATTGTGCACTTCCCTGAATCACATTGACAAGGTCTGTATTTTCTGGAACATCTATGGTTGGAATTTAAATTTACCCTCTTCTTGTCTTTCTCCTGATGTGGTTGATCGTACTTTTAAATAATCTAGGTTGTGGTGAAGTATACAAATGTGGTGTTCAAATGGCATTCTGAGTGTGATATCTGCTGTAGTCTCTTTTTTGACACTTGATGCTTTAAGTAATTCCCCGGAAATATACTTGGAATTTAGTTTAAAATTTCCGCAAGCTGAAATTGGTTTATGTGATGTGCCACCGTAAGTTACTCAGTAATCTGCAGAGAGCTAGATACAGACTTACTGCCATAGTACTAGTGAGTCTTCCTCATTTGTTCACAGATTATCCTAATATACAGTATATTTGGTGCTATCAATGCTTATTTGGAAGACTGATGATGTTGTAAGAATTAGAAATGTTAGTATTGGGTCTTCCAGCTCGTCTTAATTGCTTTGCTTTGGGCGGTCCTCCTTTGTAATGGAGCCTTGCTTTCTATTTATAAGTGGATGATGCTTTGGTTTTTGATGCTTCCTCTCAACTTAATAAGCGAAGCTCAGTGGAACAAGCTGATTAGCATGTTTGGAACCTTCCGAGAAATAGATGATTAGCCGCACTAGGAACAAGAGTGAGCCAACTGTTTTCTCATCAGCTCTTGGTTGATTAACGAACAGAGTTTATGAAACAGGCTACTAATGCTCCATTTAAATAATATAGTACTTTGCAATTTCCCTGCCAACTGATTTGCTTTGTGGCACTAGTTTTGAAGGAAACTGTCAAGTAAAATAGTACTCCATTACCTAAATGTCATGCAGGTACTTTCTGAAAACAGAAAAGAGATAACCACACAACTACATCTGTATCAACTTCTAGTGCAGTGGAGAGTTGAGACCTTCTTGAAAAGACAACGGATGGAGAGGTTGATGTCTCTTGGAAGGGAAAAGAGATCCTTCTTTCCTGAATGAAGGCCGCTTCTTGAGATGCTTTAGAGTTTGCTCTGCATAACAGGCTCGGAAAAGAGGTGAAGCTCCCTCTTTGGTCTTAAGGATGATGAAGAAAAGAAATCTCAAAGATACAACAATTGCTACAACAGCAGTCAAATCCCACCACTTTGATTGATCCGGTTGAACACCTAGCAGTTTTAAGAGTATATCCTCGCCTTTCAGCTTCGGGCCATTGGGTGTAAGAGAATCAAACTCACGGCCAATCATTCCATTCTTGTATTCTCCCTACATTTTCCAGTATAACAGCATGTAAGTCTAACGCCTTTGCATATGGATCATTTCATTATGTTGGTAATGCTTAGTATCTAATTGATGACATCTCCTTAGAATAAAATGTTTTAACTAGATTTTACCCACAGCGCGCAGAATTCTAATAGGCGACTTGAATGAAACTTCAAGCTGAAATTGTTAAAAGTGGTTATTTATTCTTGGGCCCTTTATTCTTTCAACGTCTACTACTATGTAATTGCTTGCTTGCTACCTGCAGCGCCCATGCACCAAAGTTTAGGTATGAAACTGGATAATGCCAAACCGGTTTGGGAAGGTCAGGTATGAAGTGGAAGAATCCAGCAGTCATCAGCATTATTCCCTACAAAATCAATGACAGTTAGCCTCAAATGCACTTCAGTGCTTGTATGAAGCTGAAATATATGCAAGTTTGATATGTTCTTACCAAATATCCTGCTCCGATTATTACCCCCATCAAGTAGTTGGGAACAAGAGAAGCTATGATCATCATGGAGCTCTCTACAGCTGCAATGGCACTGAGAAGATCAAGGCACATGTATATACATTCAGAGAAATGAGGTTGAACTTCCACCATGTAGTAAGTTATAGTTGCAGATGCAATAGACATCAAAGCCAAGAATGGGAGAGAAGAGAAGAAATTTGACAGAGTAAAGACAGCAACTCCATAATGCCCATTGAGCCTTTCTTTATGAAAAACCTGTTTGAAGAACAAAAGGACATAGAAAGAGTTCAGCAAAACCAAGTTAGTTCTCTCTTACAGAATTGCCTTTTGAATTTACTTTTACCTTCATTTCTTCGAGGAAGGATGGAAATCCTCCAATGGACATGAAAGTCATGAAACCACATACAAATCCAGCACAAGCTCCTCTTGCAAATATTGAAGTGTAGTCTGTTCCCAATCGATAGAAAATGGAACCGACGCAGAGAGATAGCAGTACATAGACTATGATTCTCACCCAATAATACCCCATATCCCTACACATGTTAAGGAAAGATCTCTGAGTCAATATTGAGAGTTGCTTCCACCATTTTGCTTGGCTCCCACTCCACTTCTCTAACCCTAGTCCTTCCTGCAGAAGAAGATTTTCTCTTATTGTGGCTGGACCTTAAGAGCGTGTAAGCTGTAATATAAGAAACCTCATGATTACCATGGATGATATTTCTCGAATCCTAGTTCTTATGCTTGTTGCATACTCTGAGCGTCTGTACTTCTCAACAAGCATTGCTTTTATCTCTGCTGTTGCCAAGTTCATCAAAGGTTCTGATGTTTTTGGGACGTCCTGCATTTGAATACCAAGAAAATATTGGTTTCTATATTCCAGGTGTTTGAATACCAGCCTAACCTATTAAGTGTATTGGAATTTTATCAGAATATGTACACGTATTTTGTGAGAGATGTTCATTGTGACTTTGTCGAAGTCTGAATTGATACAGCGAAGAAAATGATCTGAAGGATTTCTTCGACTTGGGCATGGAACTCCAGCTTTGGCGAAAAACTGTCAAAGTTAAGTTAGTTGGACAATTAATTGGATATAAGTTGAGATTGTAAGACAGCCATGCATGCTAGAATTGCCGGATGTACCTCAACTGCCGTATTTGCTTGACCAGAATAAACAGTTTGGCTGCCAGAAAGCAGGACAAGATCATCAAACAGAGCAAAGACTTCACTACTAGGCTGATGAATTGAAGAGACAACAGTTCTGCCGTCACAGGCAATATTTCTGAGGGTTTGAACAACAAAGAATGCCGCTGCGCTGTCGAGGCCAGTGGTAGGCTCGTCGAGAAACAACAGCGTTGGCTTTGTCAGAATCTCAAGTGCAATGCTCACCCTCTTTTTCTCTCCTCCGCTTATGCCCCTCAAATGCCAGTTTCCGATGAGCCTGTGGGAGCAGTCTTGCAGACCCATCTCGCTAATTGTGGCTTCGGCAATGTCATCGACCTCTTGTTTGGTTAAACTCGTCGGCAGCCTCAGATGAGCCGAGTAAGTTATGGTTTCTCGTACTGTTAGAGTTCCCAGCAGTACATTTTCTTGGGTCACATAAGCCTAAAATTTGAAATATCATATATGTTATTACCAAGGAAGCTACAACGAAATTATTTTCGTGATCTAGAACTAGAATGATCTTTAGAAGTGCAAGAACTGGTGTTGAGGAAGTTTTAATTACAGCAGCGCCATAGTCAAGTTTCAGCTTTTTACCATTAAGAATAACATTTCCTGTCATGACAACACTCCGTGACAGTCTACCTACAAAATGCATATATGTTCAAGTCAAGTAGGTATGAAACACGTGAGTTTCAACAGTAGCAAGATATAATCCAAGGCAGCATATATTTTATTTGTCTTTAGATTTTTCCTTTATAAAAAAATAAAAATGGATAAGATATATAAATCCCGATACCATAGCAAACATATTACGAAACAAGCATGTATGTCTAAGAGCATCACCGATCGATATCTCAAAAAACATACAAAATCTAGCTTGGCACAATAAGGGTAGCAAATGACTCGATCAGACAATTTATTCATTTGATTTCTCCACTAAATATACCAAATAGAGGTGGATCGAGGTAGTTAATTAAAGCCTCTTTAGCTAGCTCCCAAAGACAGAGGTCGAGCATAGCAAAGGCAAAGGGGGTGTGGTACGTACAGCGTCGGCAGGAATTTAGAACCTTTACCTACTAAGTTATTCAGTTGAGCCATAAACCAAGCATGCACACACTCACTCACTTAGCCCATGCAGGTTTTGAAAACTTATATTTCAGTTAGGAAGCCACCAACCATTTCATCCATTCCCACACCGCGGGCTGTTCTCATTGGTCAAACATACATCTCTCTCTCTCTCTCTCTCTCTCTCTCTCATAGCTAGTGAGTAACATGCAGGTTCCTGTAAGAGATAAGGGTGAAAACACACATACTGAATTTGTTCAAGTCATCATAAGCACAACATCAATAATAGACGAAAATCAAATATATAGAAACTTATAGATAAGATCACTGAATATATGTATCGTAATAGTTGATAATATGAGTATGATTTTTTCTTCTTTTATGTCGTTAAGCACCTTCAATGGGGTAAGTTCTGAATGCTTTGTAACACGAGAACATGGACCAAACTCTCATACTTATAGGAATAGACTTGTGTCTTTACCCATGACAGAGTCCAAATCTAATTCCATTAGGTTTATATTAAATGATGAGATTCATATCAGATTACAGTTGGACTTTGATCATGTATTTGATATACGGATATACATGTACTAAATAAACAATCCTAATACGATTCTTACTAAATGACTTAGCCATTAACTTGTTGCATAAATGACTAGATATATGATATTGTTGAGTCATATTCTAACAATCTCCCACTAGGACCAACAATGCTCATGTTTAGCAACATAGTCAATATTAGACTGTCAAAAGTAACTTAAGGAGCTCATGAATCATATTAATGTTTAAAATCCAAAACACAATTCTGTCACATTAAAGTCACTACAATAGAACTCAGAAAGAAACAACTTTATCTAAAATTGCCCTTTAAGAACCACTACAATAGCTTCTGAAATGCACATGAATTCCAAATATGAAATATGGAGCAATCGACAATGTATATCAACTTAAAACCTATGTCAAATATCTTCTTGTCCTACTGAATGGTTTTCTAAACAAAAACTCCAAAATACAAACATCTCTATACACCAGTGAATTTGTGTTTGTTAACTGTAAAGGTTACACATATGCAATACAAATGTTACATATCACATCCACTTGAATTGATCAAACTTGACAGACTACAGAATAAATGGATAGCTTTCAGACTTGTACCGAAGGTTGCAACACATCAAATCTGAAAATCTCCATTATCATTGATATCCAAAAGGCAAGTTTACAGAATATGAGAATAACTTCTCAAAAATAAAAACTGAATCAAGAACATAAAACTGAAACAAAAATCTCTAATTTATGTTTACGCCCACTGAATACAAGAACTAAAATAACTACAAAACTTCAAATAACTACTCTACCACTATCACATTGTAGAACTCAAGACTATGTTTTGAATTCTTAATCTGTTTTCCAAAAACAGTGTACATCCACTGTTGCAGTATACATAACAGTAAGCTAACTTGAAACAATGTTTCTTAAGGCTAAATTTATGAGCCAAAGTTCTTTACAAACACACTAAATCATATAACACTCTTACTGTAGAATTATCACTCTTCTTAAAATACGTTTGTGGTGTTTAGTTTTCTGCAGAACACATGCATGAGACTACCTAATAGCCTAATATAAAGCTTAGACATCATGTATGTTCTCTCCATATAAAACTATACTATATTTCCTCAGTTCATCACTTTAGATAGTAGGACTTTACCACCAATACAGAATACAATTTCAACCTTAACTAAATGCTTGAAGTGTAATTGTGCTGAGGTAATCTAAAGGTTTATCTCTTTTACCTTAATTTCTATACCAGATTATTTTTCCCCCAAATCTTTCATGTCAAAAAACTTTGACAGAAAGATTTTAGTATCTTAAGTAATCTGATATTACAACTAAGTAGAAGGATATCAACTATATTGCTAGAGAACCATAGTCATCAACGATGTATATTGAAAAATAAAGTCTTTAAAACTGAGTTAAAGTTTCTACCACCATTTAGACACTTGTTTTGTACCATATAAAGCCAGACCAGAATTTACAGACCAAATTTCCTTCCCTAATATATCAGTTTAGTTGCTTCACATGGATGGCTTTATCCAGCTTTCCATTTAAGAAAATGTATTCACTTCTATTGCAAACTATATATCACAATGATTTTTACTAATCATTATGAAACTTCAACTGATACTGAAGTATAGGATTTGTGAAGTCAATTTCTCTATTTGAGTGAAAAAATTTAACTACTGTAGCCTTAACCTTCCTAAACTCTCATGTGCACATTTCTTTGTCCAACTCCCACACTTTATTATACATCCAGAACTTGGATTATTTTGAAGTCAAAATCTGAGATAAATGTACTGTAGGTAAGTTACTGTTTATAAAGTTACTCTTTCTGAAAATATGTAATCTCTTCCATAAATAAGATTTATCTTCAATATCGCATACATCATGACTCACCTAAAATAACTGATAAAGGTGAATGTCATGCTTAATAGAGTTTAAACTTTTACTTCTAATAACAAACAATCTCACATTGAGTTTTTACCAAATCAGGATTGTATTGATCCTAGTCTCAACAATGGTGTAGAGTTGGTTCCTATTAAAACACATAACTTGATGATGTTTTATGGACAAATTTTCTAGGTACTCTGAATTGAGCAATTTAATTGCTATTCTTAAAACCTCTTCCCTTTAGAAACTATAAACCAAAAGTACATTTTGCTTCTTATCAAAACTTAAGAGTGTTCAATCCTTTTATCTCCATCACATCATGAGTCTTATGCCAAATGAGTCTTCAGCAAACTGTCCTTATTCATTTTCACTTTACAGTATAACTTTCATAACACTTTCTCCCCTTTTATTAGATTTCACAGTCTAGATTTCAAATTCTAAATGAAGAACAATTCTGGTTTGAAAACATAGAAGCTATTAGTGACTGCGATATCAAATAAAAGCTTAATGTGAAAAAGTTGACAGATCATCTATAGATGTAATAAACATAGACATTTACAGAATATGTTTGATGTCTAATTGAATCACAAAAATATCTGTATGAATCAACCATTATAGTTTTGACTTCAGTAAGCACTCTTTCTTGATTTGTCAAACATTATTTTATACATTTGATTATGACTGAAATTTTAATTCCGGATAGATATAGTTATTAACTAAAGTCTGCATTCTCTATTGATATTTGTCTTAATCTTCAATGCCAAAATAGGCTTGATTGTTACTGAATATGGTTCTACAAATACCAGTAATGGTGTCTGTTCTTAAAGTATTTTCATTACCACACCAAGAAAAAATCTTGCTGAGGCTGAGAATAATTTAAACGTATATAATCATTCTCAAACACAGTAGAACCAAACTGAAGGGAATTTCTGTAAAGTAATTCATATTCCATTCAAAATCAAGAAGAAGATTACAACAACTTAAAATCAAAACATCAATAGAAAATATGTTCACTTTACATGAAAAAAACATAAAAATACTATCCAAAAATCAAATCTATTCAAATGTGGACTTATTTGGGATCTTCTTCCTCATGAATCCCTGCAATGCATTTGAGATAATTTCTTATGCTTAAGATTAATGAATGAGGTTCACAGTAGTTTTAAGAGAGGCAAATAGTGATGGAAATGGTTTCTAAAACCTGTAAGTTTTGTTGGATTTCCTGTATTAGATGATAGTCTTAGTTATGATGTTTGTCTTATACTACCTGGATTAGGTAAATGTCCAACTTAATAATCATAGACATAGACTGAAGAAGACAATTCCTAAGGAGCAAACAAGAGAAATTTTAAGTTCTTATTACTGAAAATTGTTAAGACCAAGTTTTGTTTTCGGATTTCAATGTTTTGTGTTTATAGCTAAATTAAAAACCAAAACAAACTATATACTGATAACAATAACAAAACATAAGTTTAACAAGCATGTCACATATATAGATAGATAACTAAATATATATTACAAACAACCCCAAACTGAAAATAATGCTTAACAACACCTTTGTGGCAGTAGACTAAGCATTCTAAAGGTTCTATATCAACAACCCACGCTCAGTCAATCCAAATTATATAGAGAAGCAGTCAACACCTATGTGGCAGTAGAAAAGCTTCAATATATCCAAATATGAATGTAGGGAGTACGTTTGATGCTGTTTTAGTTCCAAAAACCATGCTGACATACTTCTATGGAAGCCAAAATAGACATGGATTTAAAACCAAATACACAAGTTTTAAATCTGTTATAAACTAAATTGATTTGCTGAAAGTATAAACAAGTTTTGCTATGTGCAATATACAAGTTCATAAAGTCAATAAACCCAGATTTGATTTATAAGAATTTGTTTTATGTATCTGAATATCAAGTTGTATTGAAGCTTGATCAATAAACCAATTCTTATTCTGCAATTTTTCTTTGAAAATTGTAAAAATCTTGGGAGATAATAACATACATAACCCTCAATAGAAAAGTTGCAGATTAGCATATATATATTAACTTAAAAATTATACGCAAAGTTCTCTCTCTATATATATGTATGCTTTACAATTTCTACATTGACTGAAATTATGCATATACATGTCAATCAGCATATAAGGATGATGCAAACCAAAATGTGAATAACTACCGCAGACTTAATCTATGTAATGCAGCAGACTATAGGCATGTTCATTACATTTCTTACTTCTGTAATCATTTATCAATTACTACATTCACATATGAACAATTGAATCCTAAGTATGTATGTGGTTAACCATAACAGAAACGTAATATTCATGCTTCAATATTGAATTTCCTACTGCTTAACCATAAAATAGCATGAACTTACCTTAGCCTCTGCTACAGCGCTGCAATTAGAACTTAGCGGAAGCAAAAATAGTATATCTGACCTTTGTTTGCAAGCTGCATTCCCTTCCAGTTGATATCAACTCCCAGATTTGAGTATGGAGCAAATGCAGCCCGTTGAGCAGACTTCGGTCACATTCCTGTTCGACTAGACCTCAGACATGTTCTTCGTTATGAACTGAAGCGACAAGCTTTTTTTTTTATTAATCTGAACTTGAGCAAGCATGGTACTTAAGTGCTTTGTTCCAAACTAAAACCAACTCAGAAGCTCTTACCGAGAGATTGAGACACTTAGCCATATGATTTTATCAAGCAACAATCTAGCAAAACCAACGTTCATAATTTATATAAACAGAGGCTTTCCTCCCAAATCTATTGCCCAGAAAATCGAAAAACAATCCCATTTCATCTTATTTCGATCTCAAACAGAAGCTCATAACCCATTGCTAAACACATCGAAAATTGAGTTCAATATTGATTTGGATCAAAATCGAGCAGATGCTTTCTTAGAGATTAACCACGCTTTCTCCATGCGTAACGAACCTGGATGGGCCTTAATGCGATTCGACAGCTGAAGCTCTCAGGCCATGGAAGCACCTCGTTGTGAATCGGAGTGGCCCCAATCGCAGCTTTTCGCTTTTCTCTGCTCGTTTCTCAAACCGATGCTTGATTCGTTGGTGTCACCCATCACCGATGAAGCTGGAGATTCCGGCAATGAGGTTGAGAATTCAGGTTTTGCATTGTCGGGGCTTGAAGCTGGAATAAGAAGCTCAGATATTTTCCCCCAAATTTCATTGCTGAAAATCTTAGAACCCAAACGAAACAAAACGGGAGAGTATAATGCCCACAACCCGGAACTGAAACTTGTTGGAAGAAGAACCCAGGTAGACTCGGGCCCCAATCGCCGCAGCAATTTCAACTCTGGCAACGATGCCGTGGATGCTCCATGCCTTGGTTGTGTTCCAAGACCCAGATAAGAATGTCAACACCGATGAAGAAGAAGAAGAAGAGTATCGTTATCATCGGTCTCCTCTTGTGGTTGGTCTTCTACTTCAATCTCAGAATTGGAGGAAGATTTGCATGAATTCAAAATGCTTTGTCATGGTGATTTGCAGAGAAGGAGATTAGGCGAGAGACCAAATAAAAAAGCAAATTGCTTCACAAACCTCAATCAGTTGGACCAAGGCCTCTTCCCCTCTGCCTTCGTCTCACAAACGCGAGGTGTGTAAGGAAAGCACGCCATGCCCCAAATCCCATTGCCAGAAGAGAAAAGAAAAAAAACTTTCGAACCCAGACTGGTTTTTTTTTTTGTTATCGAAACTGGTTTTGGGCTTGGGTTGCATCTGTTGCAGGCCCAGGTCAATATGAACAGGTCTGAAACCAAAACAAGTTCTGGGCCTGTTCATCCATTCTGAATTTTTTTTTGTTGCAATCTGAAATTACCCCAAAACTTCGTTAACATTGATTTTCTTAATCGGTTTATGAATCATGAACAAGCCAAAGCTCTGATACCAATTGAAAACACACATAATGAATTTGTTTAAGTCATCATAAACACAACATCAATAATAGATGAAGACCAAACATATAGAAACTTATAGATAAGATCACTGAATATATGTATCGTAAAAGTTGATAATATGAGTATGATCTTCTCTTCTCTTATGTCGTTAAGCACCTTCAATGAGGTAGGTTCTGAATGCTTTGTAACACGAGAACAGGGACCAAACTCTCATACTTATAGGAATAGACTTGTGCCTTTACCCATGATAGAGTCCAAATCTAATTTCATTAGGTTTATATTAAATGATGAGATTCATATCATATTACAGTTGGACTTTAATCATGTATTTGATATACGGATATACATGTACTAAATAAACAATCCTAATACGATTCTTACTAAATGACTTAGCTATTAGCTTGTTGCATAAATGACTAGATATATGATATTGTTGAGTCCTATTCTAACAAAGGGTCCAAGTTTTGGAGGATTAGTGAGCGAGGTACGCAGGCAGGTTTGCTCGATCCGCTCTCATCCCATTTATGTATCAAAATTGAATGCTGGAGTCATTCACCAACAAACTCAACTCAAACTTGACCAACTAGATCTATGTACATATATGCTAGTATTAATTATGCCCGAATGGTAGTCAATAGTACGCGTACGTACGTAAGTAACACACTTCAAAGCATTATTCCAAAATAGGTTAGGCGGTATTAGGCGGTGGAACTACAGCCTAGTGCTTAGCCGTCTAAGCGAGCGATTAATTAGATTTTAAGCGGATTATTATAATTATATTTTTAATTAATTATATCATTATTTAAAATATTATATATAGATGTAATATGAATAATATATACCAAAATAATCAAGAAATGTCATTAGAATACATTATTTTCAAGTTCTCTAACTTATATTCTTGTAGACTCTATAAAACTATTATCTCAAATCTGAAGTAAGTCAAAATACTAAAATGTGAAAGTTTAGGCTTTGCCTGTTTATGAGTTAGGCGGTCGCCTAGGCGTATTAAACGGCCAAGACGGCTGTCTAAGTGTTGACTAGGCCGAGAACTGCCTAAAAATGATACTTAGGACAAAACTTAGACGTTTTTATTTTTTTTAATGCCTAAAAGGAACTTAAACAGACTAGACGGACATCATTTCAAACGGTGCTTGTGATATCAAATGCGCCCAGTACTATCACTTTGCATTTGGAAAGTGCTAGTAATTATATAACAGATTTAAATATGCTTCTCTAATCAAGTGCAAACATAGCTAGTTGCACTATAAAAATGAACCAAGTACGTTGTCAACCAAAACACGAAAATCGACCGTAGTTATATATGAACCTTGATTCTCTGAATAAATTTGAACCAAAATCCAAGGATTCATCAACCGGAGGGAGGGAGAGAGAGAGAGAGACTGGCCTGCTAATGCATCGAGAAGGGTTGTTTTTCCAGAACCAGAAGGACCCATGAGGGCCATGATCCGACCGGGTTCAGCAAAACCAGTGAGGCCGTCGAGCAGTCTTCTGCTATGTCCTCCATGGTTCTTACCAAAGTTTGGAAGCACAACTCTCACATCTTCCCACACCAGATACATCATCTCAGTGTTGCCAACTTTACATATATCTGATCTTCTTTTCTCCGAAGATTCTCCATTACCAACAGTCCCATTGTGCTCTTCCAACTCCATAGCTCTCTCTATCTAGCTTGGCATGTATATACCTCCATAAGTATAATATGATATCCATATATAGGCTTAGACTTGCAAATATAAATAGGCCGGTCTAGTTCTTGTTGTGAGTTATTTCAATGGGGGCAGTAAAACCAAATATGTTGGCATATTACAGGGGTGGTCCTAGCTTGTTTGGTAAATTGGATCCCCATGCCACTTTGAGCAGGTGAGTACCGTTGAGCAAGTTATAATACAAGTAAGCAGGTAATAACTATGCAGAAACTATGCTACCAAACTGCTATTATGACTTAAGTATAGGAGTTCATGATCCATGTATCTATGCTATATTACCTTGAGAAAATGCTTGTAGTTAGATATATGGAAAAAATTACGTACAATCGCGTGACCCCATCTTATATATATGTTACTCTCTGATTAACAAATTTCGTGTTGCACACAAAGTTGCTAAAAGATCTATTGATTTCTCCATTTGAAAATTGGATATATAATCAAACTTCTTAGCTATATCCCTCTTTAAAGCTGAAAAATTGATCGACTGATTGAAGGATAATTAAGTTAATTTCGTTGGGTGTTCGGGTACCATTTCCTATTCTCTTGTTTTGACCAAGTTGATTGTGTTTTAGGAAAAGCGTATAAAAGAATAGAGATTGAGGAAATAATTAGTGTAACTTTTTATTGATAATAAGAAACTTCTTTATATAAGAGAGTACATGGAGTTACATATGGTAAAATTTTTAATACATCACTAAATATGATTATCTCATTTATTCTCTACATATTTTACTATAACTAGGAACATACATAATAAAGTAAATATCATTCAACACCCCCTTGTGCTGATTATGGTAGACGGTGCTTCTTTAATGCTTCCTTATTGCCTCATTAAAAACTTTGATAACCCTTTGGGATAAAAATAATCCTAGTCAAGAAAACAGAGTACAACGTGTCATTCACATTTAGAAATGCTTATGTGAATGTCAGACTACCCCCTGACGTCTGTATCTCCCCCTGATATCAACAATCAAGGTAGCTTAGATAAGCTGAGCAACTCTATGCTCTTTACATGCTTCTCAAATATGGATTTGGCCAATGACTTAGATTGTAAGTCTGTCACTTTATCTTCAAATCAAATTCAAATTACTATGATCTCGAGGATAATCTGTAGGTAATACTGATTATAGAATAACTTATGCGATATATGTTTGATGTTGTCGTCTTACATGTAACCTAACTTCATCACCCTGATGCAAGTAACATTATCCTCATAATGCATGTAGGTTCATCAGTAGTTGATTCTAAACCACTTGATCTTCAATATGTGCACTTATAGACTTTAACCATATGCACTTAATAACAACTTCATGTAAGATCAATAATCTCAACATAGTTTGAAGATGTAGCGACAATAATCTACTTTTTAGACTTCTAAGATATCGCGATGTGTGACATGATAAAGACATAATCTAGTGGGGAACAATCTTTGTGTGGATTAGAGAGATAACCAACATCATCAAAACTTGCCAGCACATCACAACGATTGTTGATGTAAGGGTGAAGTAAAAAGTAGCACCACCCTTTTTGTGGCGTCCTTACTTCCATTGCCACTCTCTTTGTGACCTCTCTGTGGGGATAGAGCAAGCCCATATCTTTCGTACTTATTGATAACAAAACATTGTCTTTAAGCCATTTCAATGGCATTGCATGGGCGCATAGCTAAATCTAACTATCAAGTTCAATAAGAATGAAAAGCCGAGTCTTGTCTGTTATGCTAAATACACTCTTGCACTTACATTCGGTTCTTTGGCCTCTATCACATCTTCATCATCATCCCTTGGACGAAAATTGATCTCTCTAAGGGTCAAGACTTCAACATATCATTGGAGTATTCATAGACTTCACTTTCATCATTAAAGTGCAACATATCTTAGAATATAAGCCGATTGATGGAAAATCTCATCATAACGGTGATGGAGTTCCAGTTCTAGACAAAACCGTGTCTTTCCAAGATCTTTCATCTCAAATTCGGATTTCAAAGACTCTGCAAATCTGGAACTCATCCTTTAAATGAACACGCAAGGGCATATCCTTTCCAAATCAAGTAGTCACTTGGTGAACATTTCAAGCTCATTGTAAACGCTCTCTGTGGTCTAGAGCCACTTGATTTGCGTAAATGAAGTCCATCTGAGATATTCATATCTATCCCTTATTCTAGATCCCTATAGAGATACATCATGACCACGTTTATAAGTTGCATTTCAATTTTTTTAGAAACTACCAAACTGACAAGGTAGTGGAGTTCAATGACATCCATTATGAGAGAATTTGTCTCATTGCTGTCGATTCCAGAGCGTTGAGAAAAGTCTTGCGCCATGAGGTGAGTTTATAATGTCTTTATTCTCATCATGCTTTCTAACAAAGGCTCATTGTGATAGACTTTACACTTGGGTGTGTCGGCATCACCAACCTAACTACCTTCCTCTTTGTTAGTGAATCTAATTCAATCTAGATTTCTTCTTTCCATGCAGGCTAACTGAGTAATATTTGGGAGTTTCAACGTAGATAGGTTCGATAAGTCTCAAAATTCCATGCTTTCATGTACACTAATATAATTTATACTTTGCAGAGATCTCTATATTATGAGTAATTGGTTTTAACATTAAGGTGTCCCTTAATGCATGATAATCATTAGATGGAAATGAGTATAATTGATCAATGAATCATATTGTGCCAAACTTGGTCCCTTTTTTGGACAAGTATTTATTGAACTTTTGGGTCTCTTACGCTCTCTAGCGAAACCTATGGTTTGTGATGATACTATGCCACTTTGTGATGTCACCAAGCCACATTCCATGGTGGCAGCGCTATAACTGACTCTTTTTTGGTGGCGCCATGTCCTCTCAAAGGAACATAAATCCTTACAGGCATGTTTGCAGCAAGTATATATGATCTTGTCACGTTAACGATATCAGAAAATGCATCAGGCATCGAATATGTTACGTTCTATCATTTAGGGATCATGAGGAAACATAGTGAGGACATGACCATTCCTATCATTCCTATTGAACATGTTTATTCTTATCTCCCCCTAACGACATGAAGACTGTCTCATCAAAGTGACATCCCCAAAATTATCGGTAAAGAGATCGCCTGTCAAATTTGACATAGCAGATTTTAGTTGGAGAGTCATATCCAACATAAATATTCATTCGTCTCGAATGACCCATCATGATGTGCTGTGGCAAAGCAATTTTGGCACATATATGCATAAGTGCGAGATATTATCTTCGAACACAGTAACTAGCTACACAAAACAAGATTGAGTGATGATGTATCATAAACGATTTAGTATAGCTGCATGTGATATTGCATAACCTTAAGCAGAAAATATTGGTGCGCATCACCAATGTCCAAACTACCATCATAGTTGTATAATAGTAATTTTCTATGAAACCATTTGGGTTTTTACATAAGAGTATGATACCAAAATCAAATCTCAATGATGTGCAATATTAATCATCAAAACTCTTTGATCTAAACTCTCTAGCATTATTAAGTTGAATCGACTATAAATGGGATGATTCGGGTAGTGAGCCCGCAGTCATATGATCTGAGCCAAAAGTTTAAGCAGCATTACAAGTAAACGATAACACCACACATGACTAGTGTATTTGCATTACAACCAACACCAAAAAATGTCTTAGTGGTCCACTAGTTGGTTGAATTGTTCCATAGAATCGCCTTAGACTCTATATAGTGAGAATATATATATGTGTCCTTTACATAGGATGGTGTCAATCACAATCTCTCGAATGAGTAAGCTTTCTAATAACTAGTGATGAGCCTTTAAAACAACCAATGAGAATTTTCGTTGAGGCTTGGAGTCTCTATGGACTCGAGAAGCAGGATAGGAGACTAGCACACCATCCTCGGTGTCTAGTTTTCTCCTCTTGGGAGAAGAGGTGCCAGTCACTGGCTGACGCTAAACGATGGAACCACCACTGAATGGTGCTCAACTCCACTCTCTTTTGAACCAACTATGGTTCTTGCTTCCTTTCACTCTAAAGAAGGGATGTCCGATTGACTTTCTCAAAATTTGGACTATTATATCATGACCTAGATGTCCCAGTTTGCCATGTCAAAGACTTAAATGTGTTTGAATTCCATCCTTTCTGGAGGTGTATTCGATTCGTTGGAAAAAGTCTTGACCCGTTTAATCTGGCTGACCTCCGCATACTTAAATATGAATAACTTTGTATAGGAAATAGCTATGGACGATCCAGATGAAGCTTTGGAAACTAGGCATCTTAAGCTTTCCAATCATATACTAGTCATATACTAGACAAAACGACTAACTCAACCAGTGGCTTACCGAGGCTTAGCAGCTAGAGCTCAGCCGTCTGGAGGAGCGACTTAATCGTATACACATGAGCACCAAATTATAGAATCGATACCTGCACGGTTCTCCACCACCCATCGAACACCCTCCTGCACCCTTGGGTCGCAGAGCAGATTTTGGTGCGTCTGGCAAAGTTGGAGGGTGAGGTCCGCCAGCAGTGACACACTGTCCCATATGTCCCTTACACCCCACGGTCGACCCCATTATCGATCGCCATCACTAATGCCGGTCGCGATGAACGTGCCAAGACTTGGAAGGACGACCGTTACACCGGCCGTGGTGACCCGGGGACTCATCTCGACCTCTTCCTCTCAGCTACCGCGGGACATAGACATAATGTTGCCACTCTTTTCCACTTGTTCTTGTAGTCTCTCATGGGAGACGTGCTCAACTGCTACTTCGAGCTTACCCCAGGTTCTATCAACACCTTCCATGATTTTACTTAAGCCTTCTTGAAACTGTATCGCCTCTAGGGATGTCACCACACAACACATTCCCTCCATGCCATCCACCAAGGCCCAAATGAATCCATCTCTTCTTATATTACTTGCTTCCAATCTGCTGCCCAACAATGCAGTAGCTTGGGAAAGGAGAGTGCCTTGCTGGCACTCATCAATGGTCTGCTCCCTTGGAGTTTCAAGGAAAAGCTCATTCTCCGTGAATATTTGGGCTATGACATGGTCATGGAGCTTATGGTGGAGAAGGCTGAGGTCCAGACACGCGTCTGGGGACAGAAGACTCCTCCATACTCAAAGGCTTGCTCCTCCTCACCACTGCGGCAGAATAACCACCAACGTCACTTGAAGCGTAGTGAACGACGATTCCGGTCTAGGACCCCGAACGGTGTCTTAGTCCTCGTTGCCAACGGTCACTCGAGCGTCGCCGTTCTTCACCTCGCCAACCTCCCCGTCACCAGCGGCCGACAAAACAATTTTCTCCTGACCGTCGAGTATATACCGTTACAAATGCCACCTAGGAGGAAATACTCAACAACAATAAGCATTTAATCACGTTGCCCAAACCAAAGATTTGCAAAGAGCCGCTTAAGAACAATGGTATTTGGTGCAAATTTCATTAGACTGAGTCTCACAATACCAAGGATTATACTCAACTCAAGAAAATTATTCAGGATTTATTCGACAACGGCAAGCTAACAGAGTATAGAGCGGGCTCTCCCAGGGAAGTTGTGTTCGTGGACGCTAGATATGAAATTGCCACTATTTACTATGGAAAACATAGAGCATCCGCTCCCTTTCGAGAGGTACTCTCCCTGGCATCTGGGTCAAGCAACAAAATTCAACGCCATTCATGGGACCTAATTACATTCTCGGCAACAGACGAGAATGGCATATCCCCAATGGACGCCCCATTCATCATTGACGCTCTGGTGGACAAATGCAAGGTTGGCCGCGTTCATATTGACTCAGGCTCGGGGGTAAACGTTATATTCTTTAACTCGTATAAGCAACTTAAGTGCCCGGCCAACAAGTTACTCCAGGACAACGAGTCGCTATTGAGTTTCTCGGGTGATGTGTTCTACCCTGTCGGAAGTGACTTCATGCGCCTATGTGTGAGCTCCATGGGCTCACCACAGAGGGAGGTTTTTTCTAATTTTATCATTATTTATATATATTCCTCTTATAATATCATCCTTGGCAGGACGACCATTAAGCAGATAAAGGAAATTATTGCCAATCATATGCTCTATATGCAGTTCCCAACTGACCACGACACGGGTAGGGTTCGCGACTACGACTTCGTCGAGCAGCCTGTCGACCCCATAACTAGTTCGTTAAGAGGTAATGGAGTTACAGATTGACGTTGTTGTGCAGGAGAATCCCATGGCGGACACACCGGATGACCCGAAGGATGGAATTAACTCCTTGAGGCCGGTTGACGCAGGGGACTTCTTAATGGAAATCGAGATTGACCCAGCATTCCTAGACCGCAAAGTACGGCTTGGAGCACGCCTGGACCCAACCATCCGGGATGACTTAATCGCCCTTCTTAGGGAGTTCAAGAGCGTCTTTGCATGGTCATATGAGGACATGCCGGAAATTTCCACTGACTTGTTTTCTCACACGCTGAGTATCACACCCGACGCCAAACCGGTCAAGCGTCTACTTCAAATGAAGTTCATCAGATCTGTTGATTGTCTGTGCTGGGTCTCCAACACCGTCATGGTGAAGAAAAGCAATGGCAACTGAAGAATGTGTGTAGATTACACCAATCTCAATAAGGCCTGCCCTAAGAACAGCTTCCCCCTATCGCGAACACTACAAGAAAACATCACTTAGACCACGGAAACGTAATTGTTCCGTGGTCCAAGTACCACCTGGACGACGGAGATGATATTCTCCGTCGTCCAGGTTCTCACTTGGACCTCGGAGACTTCTCCGTTGTCCAGGCGGGAACCTGGACGACGGAGATGGTATTCTCCGTCGTCCAGGTGCTCACTTGGACAACGGACTGACATGCCGTGGTCTGAGTAACGTCCACTTAGACGACGTACCGACACCTCTGTCGTCTAAGTGAAGCATTATATATACCCGATGCCAAACTCTCTTCAATTCCTCTCCCGCGGGAAAGTTTAAAGATCGAACAAGAAGGAGAAGGATCTCCGCTGACTAGCTAGCTAGCTTAACTGAAATCGAGAAGCAGGCCAGCAGATACGTACGCAGTTAAAATTTGCTTAATATATATTTAGTTAAAACGTACATATATACATGCATGGATGTTAGCTACAGATATTAAATTACGTAATTGATGGATGTAGATCGAGTACATATAATTAAGCGTAAATTAATGGACTAATATATATGTAATAATTAATTAATTATAATATTTTGTAGCAGTATGGACAAGAGTTGGATGAAGTTGAAGAATAGATGTGATGTCCGGTATATTGATGGAATTAGCGAATTTGTGAATTTTGCGATAGAACATGGTCAGGGAAAGAAGCGTTTCAGGTGTCCGTGCCAGAAATGTCTTAATTTTCAGTATGTGGAGGTTAATGTTATGGTGCAACACATGTACGAAAATGATATGATGTGGAGTTACACTACATGGAGCGAGCATGGTGAAGCAGTAGAGTTCAGCTCAGCAGACTTCAGCTCAGGGTACAGTTACCAAGGTGCATCATCCAGCGGCAGTGGTGCCGGACCCCCAGCTTGCAATCCAACTGCAGATTTGGTCCATGATGCATTTCCGGGATTTAGTCATGGTGGACACCAACACCAAGACGGAGGTTACAGTACCACTCATGAGCATGATGACACATTCCCCGCTGCTAGCTTGGCCACTGACACTAGTGAGATGGATAAGTACAACCGGATGCTACTTGAAGCGCAGACCCCGGTGTTCCCTGGATGTCGAGAGAATGTGTTGCAATATGTGATGGAGCAAATGAAGATAAAAGTGAAGCACGAAATGTCAGTGAGTGCTTTTGACGAAATTCAGGAGCAAATATGTAAGTTGCTTCCTGATGATCACAATCTTCCTAAATCTCATTATAAGGTTAGAAATATCTTGAGTAGCCTCGGCCTAAAGTACAGGATAATTGACGCATGTCCGAATGATTGTGTGCTATTTTACAAAGAGTATAAAGATTTGGACTATTGTCCCGTATGTGGCCAGTGCAGATTCCAGGTGAATAGGAAGAGTTCGAAAAACAGAATTCCTGTGAAAGTTGTTCGATATTTTCCCTTGATTCCCAGATTGCAGCGCCTGTACATGTCTCTACACACAGCACAGGCGATGCGATGGTACGCAGAAAACCGAATAGATGATGATGTCCTGCGACACGCCGCGGATGGGGAGGGTTTCAAACATTTCGACAGAGAATTTGGAGACTTTACTGCAGAGGTTAGAAATGTTAGACTCGGCCTATCTACAGACGGATTCAATCCTTGGGGAAGTAATAGCTCCGCCGTCAGCACTTGGCCATTTATTCTAATGCCGTACAACTTGCCTCCGTGGATGTGCATGAACAAGGAATTTAATTTCCTTACTGTACTAATTCCAGGTCCTAAATCTCCAGGGAAGTGCTTAGATGTCTACCTTAGACCTTTGATCGACGAGCTGAAACTGTTGTGGGAAAATGGAGTCCCAACTTATGACAAATTCACTGACACGATGTTCACGATGAGGGCTGCCGTAATGTGGACGATCAGCGATTTTCCAGCGTATGGGACGTTGGCAGCCTGCAAGACAAAAGGATATAATGGATGTCCTATATGTTTGGACGACGTGAACTCTAGTTGGCACGCGGGGAAGGTGTGTTACTTGGGTCACCGTAAATGGCTTCCTCACGACCACCCCTGGTGACAGGATGAAGCTCATTTTGACGGGACGGTAGAAAACAATCCTAAACCCCGTAGTTGGTCGGTCGAAGAGATTTTAGAGAGGTTGAGCTATTTCGACTTTGGTGTGTTGACCAATGACGCGGATGTAAAGAAATGCAATCCAATTCCTCCACATGATCTCATCTATTGGCATCACAAGAGTATATTCTTTGAACTCCCTTACTGGTTGAAGTTGAAGCTGAGGAATAACTTGGACGCGATGCACATAGAAAAGAATGTGTGCGACAACATGGTGGGAACAATTCTCGGTATTAAGTTCAAGACTAAAGATACTCCCAAAGCGCGCAAAGATCTGGAATCAATGAATCTATGTCATCCCTTGTGGTTGAAGAAGGATAGGAAATGAGTGTACAACAAGATGCCAGCTGCACCTTACACAGTGAAGCCGACACTTAGACATTCTGTATTTCACTGGTTTAAGGGCGTTCGTTATCCGGCTACGTATGCAGCTACTATAACTGGAGCAGTGGACGAGGTGCAACACAAGTTCGTTGGTCTAAAGACACATGACTATCACGTTATGCTGCAACATCTGATTCCAGTGGTAATTCGACCATATTTGCCTCGTGACGTCGTAGAACCAATAGTGGCATTGTGCAGATGGTGGCAGAGGTTATGCGCCAGAGAATTAAAGAAGTCAGATGTGGTGGAAGTGCAACAACAAATTGTGCACATCATTTGCAAACTAGAGAGGATTTTCCCCCTGCTTTCTTTGACATCATGATTCACCTAATGATCCACCGGCCCGAGCAGGTGCTCATTTCTGGTCCGGTCCAATACACTTGGATGTATCCTCAAGAAAGGTACGTACAACTAATTAATTATACAGGTTTTTCGATTCATAAGTTGTTCCACTGGAGATTACTAGCTAGCTATATGTACTTATTCTAATTGTACGTTTGATTTTGTAGACAGCTTGGACAGTATAAGTCATTCGTCAAAAACAGGTCGGCCCCGGATGGCTCTATAGCAGAGACATACCTAATGCATGAGTGTGTTACTTACTGCAACAGGTACCTCAAAGATCCACCACCTCCCACTGCCGCCGATCCCAGTGCCCGCATCAATCTTTCTGTCGTCACCAATGTCGTCCGACCGTTTAGAGGAGTATTAAAGGAATCGTTAACACGGGAAGAACTTATTGAGGCACATTGGGTACTGTTGCGAGACTGTGACGAAGTTGAGCCGTACATGATGTCATACAGGGAGAGGCTTCAGGCGTTAAATCAAAACAAGAGTTCGGCGTGGATTGAGAAAATGGTTAAGAAGAAGTTTCCCGATTATTTCTTCCAATGAATATGTACGTACGTCTCGGTATTTAGTAATTTATATACATATCGATCATGTTTGTAGAAAGTAAACCCTTATATTTGCCCATTTTCGCAGATGATTGATCTGCAAATATCTGAAAACCACGGCCGGTGGTGGTCATGGGCAAAGCACTTGCTAGCAGGGAAGCCGATTAAACAATATATTTATCCCGGATGTTTTGTGAACGGTGTAAAGTTCCATTCATTGGCCCGAGATGAAGGAAGAAGAACACAAAACAGTGGGGTAGCGGTTGGGAAAGACAATGATCTATATTACGGGGCTATTGTAAATGTGGTTCAGCTATGTTACGGGAATGATGTCAACGTTTTCCTATTCAAGTGCAGATGGTTCAAGCGTACAAAGGAAGACCTGGGACTATTATCAGTCGATACAAACTCAAGCTGGTATGAGGATGAGCCTTTCGCTCTCGTCACCTTAGTTAGGCAGGTGTTCTATCTCGACGATCTGAAAGCCGGTGAAGGGTGGAAAATAGTGAACCATATCTCTCATCGAGGAATATGGAATACAGAGACAATTGAAGGGACACCGGCGACGACTGAAGATGCTGCTGAACCAGAAAGAGACATTCCTGCCTATCAAGAGCCTAATATTTCTATCATCCGCTCCGATATAATGGACCTGGTTCAAGATGGTGAACGGTTACCCATGCCTGATGGTTGTACAGATCTAACTGAAGATGAGATTATCGATGCCATTAATGAAGAAGATGAAGAAGACGAGCAGGATGAGGATGCGGACGAGGACTCAGGTTATTCGTCGGATGATGTTGAGTATGATGAGGAGGATGAGCAATCGGATACCGGGGACGAGGATGATGACAATTATGATGAAGACTACTTAACTAAGACGAGAAAAATTAATTGGTAATTAATTTATGTAATTATTGTAATATATAATGCATCATCGATCAATAATTAATATATATAAATATTATAAGGAGGACAATGCATGTATATATGTACGTAGATCTTAATATTTTTGTACTTAATTAATTAATTACACGCGTCCATGCTCGATCAGATCGGATCGACCGACGTACGTAAATTAAATTAAATTAATTAATTAATCCGAATTATATATATATCCTGGACAACGGAGAAATTAATTCCAGGTTTCGCCTTTTGGGTATTTTGGGCTTTGGATAGTCAAAAAGGTGAAAGCTTTCTATTATGTCCAAGAAGCTTCCTCAAGAAGCTTTCGTTCGTTTAATTATTTTTAAATAATATTTATGTGTAAATTGGATTAATTATGGGTCCGTATATATGATTATATATTGCGAGAGATTAATGAAATAAATGTTTCAGAAATTATACTATATTATTCTATGATTGATTATGTAATGTGATAGTATTATTGTGAGCACAAATGTAGTATATATATTTATATGTTGTTTTAATTACGGCGTTAAATCTATATATCATGCCAGAAGGAAGGTTCATACATAAATACCTTGAGCTATCTCCCTAAACTCTCGACCCTAAATCTAGCAGATCGGATTGATCGATCATTTTTTTAATTATCGACTTGAATCATAATAATTGAACGGACACACAAATGACCTTGGACACCTTAAACCATAAACCCTAAGGCCCTAACCCCTGAATTCAGGGTTTTCACACTTGGACGACGGAGATGAGCTTCTCCGTCGTCCAGGTGAGGAGACCCTATACCCTAAACAGTAAGGCCCCCTAACCCCTGAATTCAGGGTCTCTTAACCTGGACGACGGAGATGAGCTTCTCCGTCGTCCAGGTGAAGAGATTTCGTAATTTTTTCTAAGACAATGACCATCTAGACCATCTTCCAATGCATATTCTTTTTGTCAAGAATTTAGAGTAAACAATTCTTGGTGTGTGAGCTTCGACGGTTCAAAAATCGAAGTTGCGAAATGTCTTGTATCCACGTTTCCGGTTTGTGAAATTCTAGGTTTTGCGGTTGACTGTGCCGATCAAACCCTTCACGAACTTATTATTTTCCGAAAATTATTGTAATTATATATTATGTTACGGCGAACGTATCCAATGGTTGTTTTGTCCAAATTCAATTTCGTTAATACTCTTGTGCAAATGAGCCTATACTTATGAACCATTAAGTCGTAAAGATTAGTAGATACTTAACAAGTTTAAAGACGTAAAATTATTCGTCGTTTCAAATTTAACTGTTCTTATATACGATGCGTTCATCGATATTGTACGACTATTTCATTCGAATGACAGATCGCTAAATTCCTAGCGAATTAATTTTTAAATTTTTTTTACGTAATTTGAACCTGGACGACGGAGATGGTCATTCTCCGTCGTCCAGGTTCCAAAAACCATGGTGGTTCATTTTAATTTTTAATTTTTTTTCAATGTAAATTGCACTTGGACGACAGAGATGGTCATTCTCCGTCGTCCAAGTTGAAAATTAGGGTGGTTCAATGTGCCGCCTTAATTTTCGGCACCGCTAGAAATTTCACTTAGACGACGGAGAATCAATTCTCCGTCGTCTAAGTTCAAATTCATGGCGGTTCGAAACGTCCAGCCGATTAATTGGGCGCCGTTTCAAAATTTTGAAACTGTCACCTAGACGACGGAAAAGCGCGTTTCCGTCGTCCAAGTCCACTTAGACGACGGAAAACAGCGCTCCGTCGTCTAGGTGAACGCCTATATATAGAACAGTCCCCCCCTCCTTTTCTCATTCCATCTCCTCTCCTTTCCTCCTCTCCTCTCCTCTCCTCTCCTCCGGCCTTCCTCCTCCGGCGACGCTCCGACGACTCAAATTCCGACGTGGTTCCCCCTCTCCGACGATATTCCGGCGGTTATCCGGCGAGGTAATAATTCTATTTTTAATTAATTAACATTATTTTTATTTAAGTAATTATTTAATTGGTAAATAGTTTTAAATAATTAGTAGTTATAATAAATATTTTGTTGTTATATATAATAGTTGTAATTATAATAATTATTTAGTTGTTATTATTAATAAGTAGTAATTAGAATAATTATTTACATTTTATTATTAATAAGTAAATAATAATTAATGGTTGTAATTATAATAATTAGTAATTATAATAGTTTTAAATAATTAGTAATTATAATAATTAGTAATTAATAATAATAATTATTAGTAATTTTGAATTTTTAATTATCGTTAATAATAATTAATTATATTCGTAAATGAATAATTATTATTAAATGGATGATAAATAATAATTCATTATTGTCATTATTTATTGTTTTAATTAATAGTATAATTTGTGATTATTATTGCATGTAATTAAAAATTATTAATTGATAATTATGTGTATTTTCTAGTAAATTGCATGGTAGTACGTCTTTGATTTAAATTTAGTACATAGGCTTGGTTTATTAAGTCGCACTCTTTGGAATAGATGGCGCCTCTTTTCCTTGCTTATCTCCCTAACCCCTCGTGATGTGTGGATTTCATCACCGCACACCATAACCTAAGTGAAGTTATGGACACGAGGTTGATGGCGGAGTTTGCAAAGGACTTGAGGGAGTGTAAATTTTCGAAAGATTGGCCGAATGTCGGACATGGTATCTAGAAATGGGTTATGACTGGTGACAGGTTTTGGATCTAAGAAAGACGACACCAATAGAGTATATACCATTCATTTGGTTAGTCTCAGGGTGTTTTGTCGAAATTAGTCCTGTCTCTCGCGTTATCTCTATCCCTAACTGGCCATGTTTTTCGATTGAACCAAGGCTGATTAATTGAAAATTTACACTTTATCGCGCGGGTCGCACGTCCATTGAATGACCCAAAAAGCCAAGCTAGTGTACTCTATTTAAATCTTAGCCGCACTTAATTAGCGTAAATTTTTTTATATAATTATTATGGTAATCAGGTATTTTAACAACGTACTCCTAGGTTTAAATGACTCATTCCGGCAAGAAAAAAGCCCAACAGGAGGCAGAAGATGCTATTCTCCGCCGCTTGGCGGACCAAGTCGGTTGGGTTGAATAGGAGGGCAACGACGCCCTCAATCCGGACCCTTCATCTGGTCCGTCGGCAGCGCTCTTTGGGGAAATTCCCGCTGCCCCATTTATCTCCAGCGGTGATGACGACCCCTATTCAACTCCGACGCCCGGTACCGGTTCAACAGCAAGTACTCAGGCGTTCTCGACCTCCGAATCTATCATGTACAGCGCTCGGCGTAAGCAAAGGAGGGCCCCGACTGACCCGGAACCGAAAAGGACTCGTGGTCTCGTTAAAGGCGGCAAAGCGGAGAAAATTTGCAAGGCGACCAGGAAAAAAATCGACTTGCCCTACGACGAATTCACCGGTGGCCCTCCCACAGCTCAACTAGCAAATCTCTCGGCGCATAGCATATGGTCAATCCTTTGTAGCCGGGTTCATCTCACTGCCCCTACTTGGAAGGAGGTGCTGGATGATGAGAAGACGAAACTCTTTAAAGAACTTTCGGTACGTAATACGTACAATTTTAGTTATTATATAATATTGTTAATATTAGTTATAATTTCATAATATATACGATTATAATTTTCTATTTATTTCTGATAGGAACAATTTGAGGTGGATCCGACACCGGCGATGTTGAGGCATATCAACCAAACCGCCAACTCCATCTACCGTGATTGGAAGTACAAGCTCCATCAGTACTTCGAAAATATCGGCCCCGTGCCTACCCCCGTAGAGCTGCGTGGGGATAGAGAAGATGAGTGGCAGTGGTTGTGTAACCACTTTCAAGATGAAGAATTTAAGGTGTTTACTTTTTTATTTCAATTAAGATAATTGAATTATTTTAATTTTAGTTACTTATTAATTTTTTAATGATTTAATTATGTTGTCTAACAGAAATTCTCCGAAGTCAACAAAGCCAACCGGGGGAAGAAGGACAAACACCATGCTTCCGGCGCCAAGCAACTCATTCAAATAGCCAAGGAGCACAAGAATAAGGGCTCCAAACACCCTTATCTCGATGCTAGCATAAGCGCGTACGTGACGCCTGTGATCGATAATGAAGCGAGTCAATACGGCGTAAGTGATATATATATATGTGCTTTTAATTGTAGTAATTATTATTTAAATATTATTTCATTATAATTTATTTATTATTCTTTTGTAGGCAAGGGTGGTAGAGCGTGCACAGGAAGAATTGTCTAACACTCAGCTTGCGTTCCCAGATTTGTCGCCGGAAGACCTGCCTCCTCTATCCATGGAAAGCCAAATTGCAATAGCGGATGAGATCTACGGTCGTAGAGCTGGCAAGGAGGTTAGGGGGTTCGGACCTAAGGTGGTTCGAGATTTGTCGACGACCTCCGACTCATCATCTACGGGAGGTTCGGGGCGGAGAAGTACTCAGGCTGCAGCCGTCGAAGCAGCCATTCAAGAGGCTCGACTTGCACAAGAGGAAAATCAATCCATGCGTCAAAGACTTCATGAGCAACAAGCACAAATAACCCAACTAATCGCCCTCATGCAACAAGCTCGAGGAGAATGTCAACCTCCTCCGAACCCATACCCCGACGACGACGACCCGGCTGGAGGTGGGGGACTCGGCGGCGCATCTGCTCCTCCAGTGTTTTAGCCTGTAGTTTATTATATCGTTTCTTTCCGCATTCCGAACAATATTTTAATTTTTATGCGATTTTCGATTATGTATGTACAATTTAATTTTATTATTTAATTAATTAAGTAATTACAAATTTAGTTTATTTAATTAATTTTAACATTTTTCATTATTTAAATTCAATTAATAATAAATTAAATTATTAATATTTAATAAATTTTAAAAATTAATTTAATTTTTTTAAAAAAATTAAATAACCACTTGGACGACGGAGATGGAATTCTCCGTCCTCCAGGTTCTTACCTGGACCGCGGAGAATGTCACCTTCTCCGTGGCCCAGGTAATCACCTGGACGACGGAGAATTCCATCTCCGTCGTCTAGGTGCTTACTTGGACCGCGGAGAATGTCACCTTCTCCGCGGTCCAAGTAAGCACCTAGACGATGGAGATGAAATTCTCCGTCGTCCAGGTGCTTACTTGGGCCGCGGACATTCTCCGCGGTCCAAGTGCACTTGGACGACGGAGATGAAATTCTCCGTCGTCAATGTGCTTACCTGGACAGTGGAGAATGTCCGCGGTCCAAGTGCACTTGGACGACGGAGATGAATTCTCCGTCGTCCAAGTGCCTGGACAACAGCACTTGGAGCACAGAACCTGGAGGACGGAGCCTCCGTCGTCTAAGTACTTAGACGACGGAAATGCTCCGCGGTCTAAGTGCGTTTTTCTTGTAGTGGAATTGACCAATTAGTTGACTCCACAGCTGGCTATGAGCTTTTGTCTTCTCTGGATGCTTATTCAGGCTACAACTAAATATACATGCGCCCAGATGACCAAGAAGCCACAATGTTCACAACAAACAATGACCTCTATTGCTACATGGTCATGCTGTTCGGCCAGAAGAACGATGACTCCACTTATCAGCATTTCATGACGTACATATTCAAGGACGTGAACGGCTCCATTGTCGAAGTCTACATTGATGACATCTTAGTCAAGAGCAAAATGGTAACTGATCACGCATCCAATCTATGGGTCATTTTCCAAATCTTAATGGAGCATGGTGTTCGCTTGAACCCTGCAAAGTGCACGTTCTGGGTCACAACCAGCAAATTCTTGGGCTACATTGTTAGTGAACATGGCATCGAAGCCAATCCTGAGAAGATTAAAGAAGTCATGGATATGAAGATGCCTACAGACAGGAAGCACGTCTAGAGCCTCACGAGTAAGCTTGCGACCCACAATACTTTTATATCTCGTTTGTCTGACAATTGTGAACCGTTCTTGAATATACTCTGTCTCACCTACAAGGAAAATACTCATATCCACGAATGCTCCATTAATTGGACGCGGGAATGTGAGGAGGCCTTTTGCCAAATCAAGCTGTACCTAGCCTCTGTCCCAACATTGTCGCGTCCAGTGCAAGGGGAAATGCTTTACTTGTATCTGGCTATCTCGCTTATAGCTACCAGCTCTACCCTAGTACGACGTGACACTGATAATGAGCTCCCAGTCTTTTTTACATGAAAGAGCTTCACCACAACTGAAAAACGGTACCCTACGTTTGACAAATGAGCGTTCTCCCTTATCAAGGCGGCTAGGCGGCTACGTCCCTATTTCCAGGCCCACAAGATACAAGTCCTGATCGACCTCCCCCTGAAGCATGTGCTCCAATTTCCACACCATAGCGACTGCCTCATCAAGTGGGGCATCGAACTTAGCGAGTTCGATATTGAATAGTGGCCCAGGATGGCCATCAAGGCCCAGGCCGTGGCAGAATTCATTGCCGAGTACACAAGGGAGGAAAACCTGGCCGCCCCTCAAGCACTAGAGCCCCTTCTGGATGCCACAACCCCAACCGCCCTTGCTAAACCCCAGTCTCGTTGGAACTTGTACATGGATGGTTCCACCAACAAGGAAGCAAGCGGCACTGGTATCATCCTAACCGGCCCAAAGGGTATTCAAGCAGAATATGCCCTTTGCTTCAACATCAAAGCATCTAACAATAAGGCAGAGTACGAGGCCCTCATTACCGGCCTCCAACTAGCATAGTTATCGAATGTACCTGATGTCAATATCTTCAATGACTCACAGCTAGTGGTGAACCAGGTCACTGGGGACTTTGAAGCTAAGGAAGGGACCATGGCGGCCTATCTTTCCATGACCTAATATTATTTATCCAAGTTCAAATTCTACGACATCACTCAGGTACCGTGGTCATAAAATGCTAATGGGACGCCTGGACCCATATGGCAACAGCCCCAGCAACTGGCGCTACGCACGATCCCAAGGTGGAAATCTTAGACAAGCCTAGCATCCAGAGAAATTTTGTGAAATCTTGACAGTCACACCGGGGAAACCAAACTGGATCGCCTCCATTCTGGCTCATAAGACCTCGATCACTCTCCATTCAGACAAAGCTGAAGCTAGAACCATCGTTGCACTGTCTACCAACTTTAGTGTCCGTGGTGGCCATCTCTACTAGCACGGTCATACTTCGCCCAACTTATGTTGCATGCCCACTGTGACTGAACGTTTCCTCTTGAAAGACATACACAGTGGTAAGTATGGCCACCACGCCAGCTCACGATCGATTGCTCATAGGGCACTACGGTATAGCTTCTAGTGGCCCATTATACATCAAGATGACGCAGAGATAACCACCAAATGCAAGGCTTGCCATTTTCATGCTGTTGACATCCGCTCCCCTACTATACCACTATCCATTATACTCTCCCCTATCCCATTCATGCAGTAGGGCCTTGACCTCATCAGGAAGCTCCCTAAAGCTAAAAACCAATACAAGTATATGATCGTCATCATTGATTATCATACAAAGTTCATCAAGGCCGAGCCCTTGGTTAAGGTTACGACGGCCAATGTCACTAAGTTCCTCTAGAGAACGCTCTATTATCATTATGGTGCCCCTTACAACATTATAACTGAAAATGGAACCCGCGAAGCAAATGAAGGGAAGCTCGAAGAGCTTACGGGTAAGCTTACGCTTACCTGGGTCACCGATAGTGAAGTAGTACCATGAGGGAAGGGTGAAAAGAACCCCCATCGGGGAGTGAAATAACACATGAAACCGTAAGCTCCCAAGCAGTGGGAGGAGCCTTGGGCTTTGACCACATGCCTGTTGAAGAATGAGCTGGCGACTCATAGGCAGTGGCTTGGTTAAGGAAACCTATCGAAGCCATAGCGAAAACGAGTCTTCTCTCCCCCGGATGAACCATATAGCCAAGAGAAACCGTGAACCAGAATAGAAGAGCTTGCCCCACCCATGAGTAAATACTTCATAGTAGCCTCATTAGACTGTACATCTTTCTTGGTATATCCAGATAATAGGTAGGAGCATAAACTGAAGCATTCTAGAGCTACAAAGATAGTTATTAAATCGTTAGCACCGCATAAAAACATTCCTCCTAGAGTAGCTGTTAATACGAATAACTAACAGATTTGTCATCAGTAATGGAGATCACATTGGTTGGAATATAGGCCGATACCTTTTCCCTTCTTCTTATTGCTGGATATCTCGTTCGTACACATCTTCTCTTTGTTTCTCGAGCCTATAGAGCATCTCGGTTTGAGTCCGAGTGGCGGCATGGCTTTTACTAATACTAAAAGAGTAAAGTAAGCCCTATAATAAATTCAATTCCCACGGGTTTTTAAGATTTTCCGGTTCCGCTCGAGATCAATTCATTGGTCCGCTAAAGGAATGGCTAGCAAATACCACTATTTTTGGTTTTGGATCTTCCTAATCATTCCCGTAAGGTAAAAAAAGCGAATTCCATTATAGAGCCGTATGCAATCCGTAAAAGATGCTTGTATGGTTGTTCAATTATATCTTTTTTTTATTATTCTTTATCTCTTCACCTTTCACTTTGATCATGCGAGATAAAAGAAACATTTTTTTAATATATTAAAACGTCTGCATTTCATAACATAAGGAAGTACAAAAGATAGGAGAGAGAGTTCATGCTCAGGGCGTTACATCAAAGCAAACTATAATAGGAGGCTGCTGCTAATGATAGTATTTTCTGAGGTGAACAGAGTTATAAGGATGGGTCAAGACTGAACTGTTCCTCTCACTGATGTAGAACGTGCCAGGGTTAGCGACATCCACAATCTTGTAGGGTCCTTCCCAAGAGGGATGAAGGCTCTTGACCTTGGTCTGGATGACCTTCATAACCTAATCTCCCACTTGCAAAGGTTCGACATGAACATGCTGGTTGTACAGGCGTGCCACCATCTCCTTACTTGTGATGTTGTGGTAGTAAGCAGCGTCACGCTTCTCTTGAAGTAGATCATTATCCAGACGTAGCCCTTCGTCATTCGTGGCTGGGTCAAACGTGGTCACCCTTGGGATCTTATGTGTGAGTTCTACAGGGAGGAGAGCTTTTGTGCCAAAGGTGAGAGAGTAACGCATTTCGCCCGTGGCGGTCGTTGTTGTGGAGCGGATGGAAGAAAGAATGTCAGGGAGGAGTCCATGCCATTTTCCAAAGTTAGGGGTACCCCGTCTCATAGCCTAGAGGCATTTCTTGAGGTCTTTCTTGATGATTTTGTTGGCCATCTCAACCTGGTCGTTACTCTGAGGGTGAGTTGGAGAAGAGAAGATGATGTTTGTGCCTTGGCATTTGCAAAAGTTGATGAACTCTAGGTTGTCGAACTGTGTCAGAACAACTCAAAAGATAAAGAAGTACGTTAATTTCTTCATGCTCGTTCCAAGTTCGGGTCGAAAAGATTGAGAAAAATCTGTCATTCACAACCATTGATGAAGGATTCCTCGAAAAACCTATGTCTAAATCAAAACTTTTTGTCCTTGCACAAATTGCATCCATTAAACACTGGTCCACAACACTAAACATATTTATATAGTTAAAGGCTACAACGACCATAACTTTGTTCATATTACATGAAAAGGACAAACAAATAAGAAAATTTCTACTATGCTAAAGCAATTCTAGTTTGCCAGCGTCCGCGTTTGCATTGAAAAGTTCGTTGTTAAAATACTTCGAACGCTTGATGGACTCAAATGTGTCCGCTATGGCCTTATAGTAAACCCCTTCCATGTTAGTCTCGAATGCTGCACTCTACTTATAAGCCTCGATCGCTCTGGCTTTCTCCTCTTTGAACGCTGGGGACTGCCTGAAGGCATCAACCACTTTAGCTCACTTAGGTTCGAACATTGGGGACTTTTTGAAATCCGCCTCGAATGCTGGAGAATTCTTGTAATCCTCCAAGGCCTTGGCCATTTCAGCTGTGTATGGGGGCGACCAAGTGTAGGTGTCAACTGCCTTGTCCAATTCCACCCGGAAGGTAGGGGTCCGCTAGTACTCTCGCACCGCCCCACACAACTCATCTTCAAACAAAGAGGAACGTTTAGAGCTCTCAACCGCTCGGGCTAGCTCCTCATCAAAACGCCTGGGATTTTCCTATAGAAGTCAACCGCCTTTCATAGTTCTTTCTAGAAGGCCGGTGACCTCTTATACGCAGCCATGGCTTCATCCCTTAGGCACCGCTTAAAGTCCTCACTCATGGCCTATCCCAGGACCCTTTTAAGCTCATCCCCCATCTTATTCACGTTCTGCTCACGGGTGTTGTGGTCATACTTCAAGGTGGCCACTTCGTTTTTCAGGAGCCCCTTGGCCGCCTGGGCCATATTCCGAGCGACGTTAGTACTACTAAGATCTCGTTCGGCTTTATCGAGTACGTTCCTCAGACGACCACATTCATCCTCGAGAGATCTTTTTTCAGCTTTCAACAGAGCCAATGCCTCATCCTGGTCCCTCACAAGAGCCTTCAGCCACTCTTTCTTCGGCCCAAACTCTGCGTTCAGCTTGCTTAATTCCTCTCCAGTTCTGATCAACCCCTCGACCCTTTGTTGTGCGTCCTTCAGTTTCGCCTTTTACTGCTGGGCTTCCATATTCCATTATTTCGACTCTTCCCTCACCCTCTTGCAGGTGGTTTGGTTGGCCGTTATAGCTTCCTCCAGCTTATACCGCACAATCTTTAGCTCCTTCACCTCAACCTATAGCCCGGCCATCTCACTAAGTGATAACGGCTCAGGATCCAATAACCACTGCTAAAACAAGTCCACAGACACGTGGAGAAACACCCCAAGGGTGGCCGACCGGCGTTCCTTAATAGACCCCCTCAGAGCCGTTATACGGAGTTGGTGCATGACATCCTTGGTCATGATTTTTTGTGAATTCCCTGCATACATATCGGTGAAACCCATGGCTGCCCTGTGATCAATGGGTGGCTTAGACGACCCACCTGGTAGCCGCTCCACATTCATTACTCTTCTGGCAGCTAAGTTACCGCCCGGTTGCTTACTATGGAACAACTTGCGTAGTTATGAGGCTCCTATACAACCATCATCTCATGCCCCACCCCCTTCACTAACTCCCTTAACCAGGACAGACGACTAAGCGGTCGAGTCCCTATCTGCTCGTTCCCGTTCCACCATTACTACATCAGCGGACCGCTCTTCTCTTCCATCCCCGGCGTCCAACATCTCCACTTCTATAGCCGCCTTGGGCACCATCTCCATGTTGGGAGAGGACGAACAGTCAATGATATCTATGACCACCTGCTCCAGTGACTTCTTCTTCTCAATCGGAATGGGTGGGCGGTCAACCACTTGGTCTACTTTATCTCCCTCCTCGTCGCGATGAATCTGCTCGGGTTACCCGCCATCAGAGTCAATGCTGGTCTCTAGCCCATCTTGCAGCTCCGATTGTGGCTGGGAAGGCTCCACAATGGTTTTATCTGGACCATCACCAGAACATTCTTTTTCTTCCTCTCTGCGTAGCGTGACTTAGACGACCTTAACATTTTTCTCCTTACCTTTCTCGTGTCGAACGTTCTTCTTAGTCGCGGTCACCTTCGCCTTCTTTTTCTGGGATCTCTTCCCTTCAAACGTCCCAGCCTTGTCCCTCTCCATCTTTTTCTCTGGCTTCCTTCCCTCTGGAAGCTTCTGCCCCAGTCCTTTACCCACATAGGGTTCCCCTTGAACGTTCCATTCACCATCCACGATCGCTCGAGGATTCACTTCCCCAAGACCTGAGGCAGATATGGTCATCTCAGAGTCTTATCCCTGCCCCTCTCGGAACTCCCTGTTCGGTAGCTCCACCACATTTCTGGCCTCTGCAGCCCGCTTGAGCATATCACTGAGATAAGCCGCCGACTTATTCATTCTTTCCTCAGTCGTTGGCAAGGTCACTTCAGCTACGGCAAGCAACACACACACACACACAATATATATAAGTAACAAACCTCAAAACATATGACAACTAGGAAAAAAAGAAGAGACACAAGACCAGAACACTTACCGGGATGCCTATAAATCCCAATTAAGTTGTTGACTTCATGATGGAACCAGGCTCAATAATTCCTGCACGCCTCTTTTGCCTCCCACACGTAATGAAAGCAGTCAAAATGTCATTGTTCCAACGCAGTCAGATCAAAGCGGTAATTCACTGCAAATTGGCAACAACAAGCTCAGATAGAAACAAGGACACAATACTAGACCGCTACATACTCTACACAACAACACAAACCTAAAGGCTGGAACGAGGTTAGCATCCTGAGCAAGCCCTCTACCCCCTATCGCCCCCCAAATTCCCAGTTACCCCTCACCAAGAACGCCTTACGCCTTTAGACGCTTGACGAGTTATCCACATTGCTTAGCCACCACTTGTTCTTTTTGGGCTTCGACACGATTGTCATGATCCACTTGTCCTATCCATAATCCACATAGTCAACCGTCTAGAATGTGGTCAATTCTACCATGGTCGGCTGTTCCAGCCTTGACATCTTGAACATATTATAGAAGATTATAAGCATCCTTTCCAACTTGGGACCGCACTGCCCCAACGAGACGTTGAATTGTGCTAGTGCGAAGTGGGTAAAGGGATGAAGGGGATAGTTCATCCCATTTTTTAAATGCCACTCGGCCCTACCGGTATACCCGATCGACGGATCCACAAAGCTTTACCCTCACCCAGCAGCCTCAAGATTACTGACTCGGGGATCCAGTACTAGCCATACATCTTCTCAATTTGAGCTTCGGTCATGGAACCCCTGGCTCCTGCACTGCTTTCTTCCCAAAATACTTCACAATTCGACAGCCTTGTTGTTTCTTCCCTTGTCCCCTATGGCCCTTCAGATTCTTCTTACAACGGCCAGACGAAGTAGAGGCGGCTGCTCCAATTTGTTCCCGCTCCACGGCGCCTGACGCCCCAACCCCAATGTCATTTACTGAATCTATGTCAGATGCTGTTGTCAATAAAAGGGGTTGAGCGACAGGAAACACACTGTTAAGTGGCTCAAGGCTTAAGACCGTCCTCCCCGTACTTGTTGGAGAAAAATAGACCATTTACACTTATTGAATTAAGAACTAAACCTTAAATAAAGTATTTCCCCACCCGCAAGTATACAGGGAAAGTTATAGTATTTATAGGATGTTGAGTATCGAACCCACGAGGATTAGCCACTATAACTCCCTAGCTCGAATGATTATTGCTTAGACTATAGATACAACTAGACACTAACTTGACACTAAATGAAAAGTAAAATGCGAATGTGTGTATCTCACCTTACCAAGTCCTTTGGAGACTTAGCATTATGAGAGGATTGAACTACGATGAGTGGTTATACGAGTTTGATTGGTTGGTTGATTACACTACAATGGGCAAACGAAAATAGCAAACAAATTCAATATAAGGAAAGATGGTCGACTAGGGAAATACCCAGTAAGCATATGATGCATCAAACATTGTCCCGTTTTATATATTAGATTAAAGTCCGTTCACACAAGTTAATGTCCAAATCGTGACCTTTTGGGTCACGTTTGCTTTTGAACCCAAGTTCCTAAGTCATTCCGAACTCTAGATGACTTGAGCCCAACATTGAAGTATTTAGTGAACCGGAACCAAGACCCCAAGGCATTTCAGGCTTGCATCTCGATCTTATGTCATGTTGTGAAGTCAACAAGCATATCGTGTGATATAAGTGGAAGGTTCCCCGTCTCGAATGTCTATTGGAGAATCCCAGAGAAAGTTTATGTGATTCCCCCAACTCGCACCTATTGGATTACGAGTCAAGAGAATCTACTAATAGCCACAATAACCTTTTAGATTTAATGTGTGCTTGACTAGAATACTTCAAGTCTATTGAGACTCAAAGGAGCTTTAGTCCATGCTAGGTGCTAAGGCAACAAAGTCTTAAGGTAAACTTCTTAGAAAATACCCTAATCATGTTTACATGCTCATTTAGCCTTAAGTGAGTAGCTAATTCAATTAAGGACCTTTTTAGTCTCTTTACACATACATTAACTTAGCTAGGGTCAACACATGCATAAGTGAACTAGACATGAAGGTCAAATAAAATAAACATCCACAATCACACAATTGCTCATTCACATCACACAATCACACAACATACACTAAAACAAAAAATCATACATAATCCAAGACATCATTTCTTCATCACATGAACCCTAGCCTCCCAAATAAAACTACCCACTACACATAACTAAATACAAGAGTTGATACATTCTTAAAGTAGGAAGAGAGTAGAAATAACCAAGGGTCCCCTACCTAAAGCTTCACGAAGTGACTCCAAGCCTTCTAGCTCCATTTCTTTTCTTCAACAAGCACCAAGTCTTCAAGAGGAGGTAAGGTAAACCCTTAGGATTCCAAGAAGCAAGGGGAATAAGGATCACTTCTCACTCCTTTGAATTCTAAAAGCTTAGCCAAACTCTAGGAGGTGAGGATGAGAGGAGGAATACCCAAACTAAGCCAAAGTGGTGGAGATGTGGTGAAGAGGTTCAGCTCTACCCAAGAGAGAAAAGAGCTAGGTCTCTATTAGTGGTGGTTATAGAGGTATTTTGGCTTAGAAAGGGAGGAGGAGAGGCAGAAGAGAGTACTAGAGGATTGGTATAAGGATAAGGGGTCTAGAGAGAGTGTAAAACTATGAAAAAATTGAAAATGAGGTGAGTTGTGTGTGAGGGAGGGGGGCATCTCGAATTTGGGCTGACTAGGAAGGTTAATTTGCACCCTTATATGATAGGAAATGATGAGATGGATGATCTAAAGGTTAACTTTGAATTAGGTAGACTATGATCCACTTATTTAGGCTTTGTAAGGCTAAAGTCCTAAATAAGTGACATCATGTGGTCCAACTTCTTCTCTTTCTCTCCAAATTAGATTGGTAAGCACAAATGAGTTTATTGGGCCTCCATTGGGCTGGAGTCCATGTGATTGGGTCGGTCATGGTGGTCTGGCCGACCATGGTGAATTCCGGCCACTTCCGGTGAGGCTATTTTGTCTTTTTCCCAAAGTTGCTCCAAATTCGCTCGTGACCTCGGAAATGTTTACGTCTTCTCCAATAAGTGTCTAATTCTTTATCTTTAATGCAATTCCGAGTCAACTCCACCTTTCTTTGAAAAAAAAGGAAATGTATTAAAAACGATGCTTTATTATAAGAAGGTAAGCATTAAGCATAAGGTTAGGCACATAATTATAACGTAATTATGGTCCTAACAGTACTCGACCTTGATTCGCTAGATGAATCAGACATCTGACTACAACTAAAAAAGGACAAGTGTATCCTCAATTCACTTGATAATTCACTCATGTGAATACGTTCCTTAGGGCGGCGCCTCTTCCCATCCATAATCCTAAAAGACGATTCGTCACTAGACAGGTCTATGGGCAACGAGGGGTTCATAGTGCAATGTGCGACCGAGCTATCACAAAAAGTGACATAATCAACATCTCGACCGCTCTACACTCGTGAACCCACTCGCCCCCAGCATCTACCCACCCATGCGACATCCAATCCCACGATAATTTACCCAGATTTCGGCGGTTACCATTCAAACCCTTGTGTTCCGGCTGCTCTTACTTATCCTACCCAGATTACGATTACCAACGCTTAATCTACCCAGATTACAACAACCTATTCCTAAATCTTCCCAGATAATGATAGCACACATACCAAAGCACCAAAATCAACAACAGAAGTATAAACGTAATATGAATATGGTTACCTTTACTACAGACGAACAACAAACTCAATAATCACCGGCGAAAAAGCAAGCAAATTCTCCTGGAAATCTTAAAGCTCTTCTCTCAGTAATATTTCTCTCCTGTGAATTTGAAATTATTCTACCAAGAGAGAGAAACGAAAGCCTTTTATATAAAGGCCAAAACGAGAGACTGAATCTTAACCATTCTCGATTTACCTTATCTCATTGTCGACTACTACCACGTGCCCCTCTACGTATTCGAATTTAAACAACAATTGTCTCTTCAGAAGCCCGTAATCAATTCGTCATCAAGGCACGTGCAACATAAATCCTTGAGCTGCATGCTGCCCACCATGTGGCACGCCTGAGGCTAAACTTATCAAACGGTCACTTCACATGTCTCACCTACGTGGCCTCCCTACTGATGCCCAAATATCTAACGTACAGACTCCTTTGGAAGTTGATCCCCCCACCAACGTAGTCCCCCTGACTGCACGGTCCATCAAACTGTGTAATAACTTGGAAACCTGGGGACTCAAACACCACGAGTCAGCTGTAAGGGTAGTCGATGATGTATGTAGCAGCGAATGCCCGTGGCCATGAGAGGCCTCCTGACTTTTGGTTACCATCAAGGGCTATTCTTAGCGCCTGATAATCATAAGAGCATCTCTTACGCGGAACATTACCTTAAGTAGCATTGGTTACCTAGGGACTTAAACTTCCCTCGGGCCCAAAAAATATCTAACGTAACCCCTTCCCATCAAGATGCCTAAACGGCATGAACGCCCAAGTGGCAAGACCGCTCATGCAGCAAGAACACCCAGGTGGTATACTTCCCAAGCGGCTTAATTACCCCTCATAAGTCCTGCGATCCAAGAGACCGCTCTATCGCTCTTCATCTAGAAGTTGAGGGGACCACAGGGTAAGCCACATTGCCCTAACAGACTGTTGCTGAATAAGAACGCTCCCTTGGACTTTGTGGTTTATTTTTCAAGTCCCAAATCCAGACCGCTGCTTTTGACTCGGGACGTGCTAACCCAAGTAGAGCTAGCCTCATTCAGCAACAATGTAAAGGAAATGCCAAAAATGATTAAGTACGGAGGTCGATGGGGGCAAACCTATCACTCAGTCCAACGTATGAATGTGGCATACATACCACGCTGCAGGCCATTCCACGCATAAACCAAGTGACCGACTAAGACAAGACAACCAAATGCCAGGCCTGCCCTTGTCCTTATGTTTGCTTGCAAAAAAGGGAATAACACCTAATCCCTCATTAAAAACTAACAAGAATTGTTTCCCTCAACTACCTATAAGAAGGAACATTTATTCCACATCCAAGGAATGACTTATGGAACTTCACTGTTCAATTCTTTTCTTGACTAAGCATCTTCTAACTTAGGCATCGGATCGTTGAAGGCAGGCCAACCCCGTCTTAACCTCTTAACCTAGAATTTAGTGTTTTGCAGGAAATCAGATGGTGTTCTGACTTCTAGGAATAGAACGCTCTAAATAAAACACACAATCAGACTAGTGCACTTCTCTCTGAAACCCTAACGGATTTTGGTAGAAACATTATGTAAAACAAAATTATAGTAAGGGGGGATGAAAAAAAAAACCTATTTTACCACTCTCTTTCCTCAAAAACCCTCTATAAGTTTTCAATTCCAACAAAACTCATTCTATTTTTTAAGTATGTAACAGACAAGCGTTTTCATCATATTTACGTTATTTACCACTCTTTTCTCCCACCTTCTATGTTACGCTGTGGTTTCAGATCTCTCAGTCATTTTCGCTCTCGGCTTTCTCTCTGTTTTTCAAAATCTCCGCTGTTTGCGTTCGTTATCGTTACCATCGTGTTCACGTCCTCACCGTTGAGATTTTTTCTCTCTGTTGTCTTTTCGGTGTTCATCGTCATCTCATTTTGTTGTTATTGTTTTGTGTAATTAATCTCTATTCGAAAACCTTCGGTTCTTCATTTTCATTTTTTCTAAGCAGTTTGGACGTTTGTTTTTGTGATTTGTATCTATGCGTTTTGAATTTTGGTCATCCTCCAAAGAAGAAGAGAAATAAGAAGAAGAAGAAGAAGAAGAAGAAGAAGAAGAAGAAGAAGAAGAAGAAGAAGACTAAGGGTGTCAAGAAGCAGTTGATTAAGGGCAAGGTCAATAAGAAAGTAGAGTCTTATGAATCAACGTCAGATAGTGATCCAGAGACTGAGGCTGACGAGGAAGTAGCTGCAAAACAACAGCGGAGAAAGAAGTTAGTGGAACAACGAATTGTTCTGGTGGAACGTACATGGAAGTGTCAGTTCCGTTGCTCTTTATATTACTTCCAAAATTTTATTATGAGTATCTGGGAGAAAATGAAAGGACCCAACCCCGATTTAGTTTCCTAAACCGGAATCAAACCCTTTATAAAAATGTGAACTTTCAAAAACCAAAAATTTCGACAGAGTTTCCTCTATAACGCGCGGTTGCCATTAAGCTGCACCAGAAAATACACTTCATCCTATGCCACAAAAGCCAAACCGTGGGCACCAATCCCATCTGGATTTCTCAAAAACATATCATAATGTAAAGCAATAAACAAAACTGTAACTTTACAGAAATCCAGGAAAATCATATGAAAATATAAACATCAGAGTATTCAAAGCGACCTCTAGTATATACATATATACACAACAGTAGGCCAAACAAGAAACCTACTGAAAAATGAAGAGTGGCTCGAATACTATGCCTCCAACCTCGACGTGCAACACCTGAATCCAAACTACAAACTTGGCAAAGAAAACGAAGAACCCAGGGAAAGACATATAAACTGTTAGAGTGAGTGGACGAAAATAAATGTCTTTCGCCGAATAATATATGTTATAAAAACATATGCGAGTCTAAATGCATGAAAATAATATGGTACACGAGGGAGACTCTAACTCCTCACGCGTACAGAGCATGCATCGAAAATCCTGCGGGGTCACTCATGGACACATCCGTGCTAGTACAGTCCAAATCACGGGATCCCAGACCCACACGTGATTCAAGCCAGAAAGGCCTCAGGTCAGGGATCTCCCACCCAACCCCCCCCGGTAAAGGCCTCGGGTTAGGGGTCACAGTCCCCCCAAGTAAACATCCTCGGGGATCAGCCGGGATGCAAGTGTATTGATACAACCACATATACTAAAACTGTACTTTGTGTAAACCAAATCATAAATAGTTTCATGCAAATGTATAAGCATAATGTAAATGCATATTCGTAATAAATAATTATAAAAACATATTCGTCGATGCATATTCGTAAATGCATAATCGTAAAACACATGCTCGAATAAATCATAATCGCATACGCATGCTCATGCTTGTAAAACGTATAAAGACTCGCAACCAATCAGTGAAAAGGAAAGTGTCCACTCACAGACTTGCACATCGTAAAACGCGTTAATCCTGTGATCCGGCGGAAAATCTCTCGCCAAACGAACAATCATGATCCCCTGAATAATCATAAATACCATTATTCAAAATCACATTTCAAAACCCTGAACTACATCTCGAGAACCAACCATTCCCGAAAACACACTGTAAAATCTCGCCCCAAATTTCGATGCTCAATTCAAAATATAAACCTCACCACTGCGATCGGTGCGCGATTCCGAGAAAAATGACATAAAACTTGTCGAAAATCACCTCGGCCGAAAAACCGCCGCGCACGGTGGCGCGCTGGGCCGCCACCGTCGGAAAATGTCATCGGCCCAAAAAATTGCAACCTACACATGGATTTGAAGATCTCAAAATTTCCAACAACTTTGTAGTTCAAAGCTAAGCCCAATTTTGACCGGAAAACCTCCAAAACTCACCTTGAAGTCGAAAACCCTCGCCGGAATTCATTAACACCGATCTCCTCCGTCCGGCCATGGCAAGGTGCAAGACCACTTGGGTTCAACTCACCTCTCCATGGGCTTCAAAACCCCTATAGGGTCGATTCCCATCTCAACCACCATGGCCGCCACCATGGCCGCCGAAACTCACCGAAAATTCCTCATTTTTGACGCGTCGTTTCTCCCTCCTCCGGCCACCATAGAGGACGATCCACCTACCAAATTGAAGAGGAGCACGAGCCCAACACTTCCCATGAAGACACCACGGCCAACCATGGCCGGAATCGAGCTCAACGACGGCGAAGAACCCACGGCCTCAAAACGGGTCAGAACCCACCCGCGGTCAACGCGGGTCAACACCCAGTTAACATAATTAGAAAGTTTCCTAATTCGTCATGTATTCCTTCCGTATATATACCGTACACTTACCGTCCAAATCGTATCGAAACCAAACGGATAAACACGACAAAATCCAACGGCCGAAAATATTCATAACTAATTCCACATAACTCGAAATAATTCTCCAGAAATTCCCACGAACTCGAAATTAATTCTCTACAACTTTTGTGAAGGAAATCAAATCAAATTCTTGCCCGATAATTTAGTCGTTAACAAGCCCGCCATATCAACCAATTTCGACAAAATCGCGACTAATCAAGAAATCGCAAATCAAGCCGATAAACATACCATTTCCGGTTCGGGTTGTCACAGAAAATTAGCGAGGATGTCAAGAATAGGTTGAAGGATACATCGTTTAATAATCTGATTCGAGCATTCATCAACGATGATATCGATCAAAAAGGGATTGCCTGAAGTCGGATGAGGCAATTAGTATGATGATTGACACATACAAGAAGGACAATAGGGAATGTCAGTTCCTGAAAGGAGCAAACCCCGATTTAGTTTCCTAAACCGGAATCAAACCCCTTCTGAAAATACGAACTTGCGAAAACCACAAAAATTTCGGCAGAGTTTCGCTATAACGTGGAATTGCCATTAACTTGCACCCGAAAACACATTTCATCCTATGCCACAAAAGCCAAACTGTGGGCTCCAATCCCATCTAGATTTCTCAATATCATGACAATAATGTAAAGTAGTAATAAAAACTGTACTTTACAAAAATCTGGGGAAAAACATATAAAAGTATAGCGACAGAGTAATCAGAGCGACCTCTAGTGTATATATACATAAATATACAACAATAGGCAAACAAGAAACCTACTAGAAAAGAAAGGTAGCTCGAACACTAAGCCTCCGACTGCGACGTGAGACACCAGAATCCAAACTGCAAACTGGGCATGGAAACCGAAAAGCCCAGGGGAAAGACAAATAAAATCGTTAGAGTGAGTGGACGAAAATAATCATATGCCTTTCACCATTTATATAACATAAAAACAATGCGAGTTCTTAAAATAAATGGAGGTATCAGGCGAATCTCTCAAGCCCGACGGTTAGGCGAATCTCTCAACCCCGACGGAGATAGACTAGGCGAATCTCTCAAGCCTAGTGGGCACATCAGGGGAATCTCTCAACCCTGGATCTGGACTATCGGTAATCAGCCGAGTAACCAATGCATCGATGCTAAGTATATGCCATCACCATATAAAATATAAAAGAATACCTCCAAAAACAATATATAAACTCAATATCATACTGGTAATAAATACTGAAATCAAGAACTCGCTACGACAGTGTAAATAAAAAAGTCCACTCACAGATAGCACAGCGCGTTAATCACGAGATCTGGCGTAAGATCCCTCGCCCAACGTACGATCTCGATCCCCTGAATCATCACAAAATATAACGGATCAAAATCACAATTCATTACTCTGTACCACACCTCGGAAACCAACCATTTCCGGAAACATATAACTCGATACAAAATAATCGACGTAAATTCCTGAAATCTCCACATAAATCCTCGACTAAAAATCCGGCATCCAAATCAACTCGAAAACCTCAAGGCGATGATCGGGGCGCGATTACGAGCAAAATGGCATAAAACTCGTCGAAACTCAAAAAGTCAACGGGTCGCCGGAGCTCCATCGTTGACAGCCGCCGCTGGCGGCGGCGCGCAGTCAATCGGAGGAATTTCCCGGTGGTAGGTCTACTCCAATTCAACACGGCTTCAATCTTGTCAGAATCCACGCTGACTCCTTCAGCTGATATCATGTGACCCAAAAACTTCACGCTGTCCAACCAAAACTCATACTTGCTGAACTTCGCAAACAATTGATTATCTCGCAAAGTTCGCAAAATAGCTCGCAAATGCTTCTTATGCTGGCCCACACTCCTAGAATAAATTAGGATGTTATCGATGAACACGATCACAAACTTGTCCAGAAACCACCTGAACACTCGGTTCATCAAGTCCATAAAAGCTACGGGGGCATTGGTCAACCTAAACGGCATAACCAAGAACTCATAATGCCTGTACCGTGATCTGAAAGCTGTCCTGGCCACATCTGACTCTCTGATCCTCAACTGATGGTATCCGGACCTGAGATCAATCTTTGAAAAGATTGAAGCTCCCTTGAGCTGATCAAACAAGTCGTCAATCCGTGGCAACGGATACTTGTTCTTCACAGTGACCTGATTCAGCTTTCGGTAATCAATACATAACCGCATGGAACCATCCTTCTTCCTCACAAATAGTACAGGAGCACCCCACAGTGATACACTGGGTCGTATGAAACCTTTCTCCAGCAACTCTTGAAGTTGAATCTGTAGCTCCTTCAACTCCACTGGTGCCATACGATAAGGTGCCTGAGATATGGGTCTAGTACCCGGTAAAAGCTCAATGGTGAAATCGATCTCCCGAACTGGAGGAATACCCGGTAATTCCTCCGGAAACACATCTGAAAACTCGGAAACCACCTCAATATCACCAATGTCTGGTACAGCAGCCGTAGTATCCACAACATTAGCTAAGTATGCAACACAACCCTTCTTCATCATTCGCTCGGCCTTCATCGCTGAAATCACACATGGCAATGAAGTATTCTTCTCTTCTCGAAACAATATCTCAGGGAAACCTGGTCGTCGAAACACAACCTCCTTCTTGTGAAAATCGAACATAGCCCAATGTGTCTCCAAGAAGTCCATACCCAAAATCACATCAAAGTCGACGATATCCAACAATAACAAATCTGCGGCTAAACCATAACCTCCAACAAAAATCTCACAATTCCTATATACCCAACCAATACTCACAACCTCACCGGATGGATACAACACTCTCTATAACCCCGGAAGTGGAGATGCAGGCATAGTAGCTAAAGATGATAATCTATATGATATGAATGAATGCGTAGCACCTGGATCTAGCAAAGTAAGTACTGGATAGCCAAAAACATGTAACGTACCAATAACAACCTCCGGTAAAGCTCTGCCCTCACGCAATGACATGGCATGAACTCTAGCCTGCCCGGCTGGTCGTCCACGCTGAGGGTAACTTTGCTGTCTAGATGAACTACCTGGTGGTCTATATGGTCTACTACCGGATGATGATGCCGATCCGGAAGTATCAGAACTCAGCCTCTTTGAAGGTCCCTGACTCGGTCTACCCTCCTCAAATCGTCGAGACTGGAATCTCATCTGCCTTTCCTTCTCGATATCCTCGCCTTGAAGTGCAGCACTTACGAACTCATCAAAATTATTCTGAGGCATCGTAGTCAGTGTCCCCTTGATGTTCAGGTTCAAACCCAGCTCAAATCTACGGTACTTGGCTTCCTCTGTAGCCACCATGTCACGAGCAAACTGAGATAAGCGAGTAAATCTGTCTCGGTACTCAAGCACAGACATACTGCCCTGTCTAAAAATAGTGAACTCCTCATACTTTTGTTGTTGTGTAGCCTGGTTGAAGTATCTCCGCATAAACAAATCTCGAAACAAAGTCCACAGAGTATCAACCAGAACTCTATCAGTGCTAACTCACCATAAGTATGCATCTGACTCAAGTAATCCAACTGCTGCCACTGTCATCTACTCAGGGGTGAAACGCAGACGCTCATAAACTCGTTCAACCTGAACCAACCATGCTTCACAAATCTTTGGATCAGCTGAACCCGAAAAGATAGTCACTCCAGCAGTTTGAACTTTGACCACAGGGTCAAAACGCTCCTCCAAACGCAACACTCGCATCAGCAAGTCATGCGGCTGGCGATCCTCATCAGGATCCACATCCCGATTAACACGGGGACCACGTCTAGGAGGCATCCTACTGATTCAAGAAAAGCATTAGTCACAAGCACAAGGAACGTAATCATGAGACTTCAGACATTTGAGAACACACAACACCCGAAGCATTGATGAGTAACCGCTGGCCAGTTGGGTCATCGCTCCAGACATGCTGTACATACTCAAATACCCTTAGTGTCACAACAACAAGAGTCTATAGAACCTAAAACCTAATGCTCTGATACCAAGATGAAAGGACCCAACCCTGATTTAGTTTCCTAAACCGGAATCAAACTCCTTCTGAAAACACGAACTTGCAAAAACCACAAAACTTTTGGCAGAGTTTCGCTATAACGTGGAATTGCCATTAACCTGCACCCGAAAACACACTTCATTCTATGCCACAAAAGCCAAACCGTAGGCACCAATCCCATCTTGATTTCTCAATATCATGACAATAATGTAAAGTAGTAATAAAAACTGTACTTTACAAAAATCCAGGGAAAAACATATAAAAGTATAGTGACAGAGTAATCAGAGCGACCTCTAGTGTATATATACATAAATATACAACAGTAGGCAAAACAAGAAACCTACTGGAAAAGAAAGGTAGCTCGAAAACTAATCCTCCGACTGCGACGCGAGACACCATAATCCGAACTGCAAACTGGGCCCAGAAACTGAAAAGCCCAGGGGAAAGGCCAATAAAATCGTTAGAGTGAGTGGACGAAAATAATCATATGCCTTTCACCATTTATATAACATAAAACTAATGTGAGTTCTTAAAATAAATGGAGGTGTCAGACGAATCTCTCAAGCTCGACGGTGATAGACTAGGCGAATCTCTCAAGCCTAGTGGGCACATCAGGGGAATCTCTCAACCCTAGATCTGGACTACCAGTGATCAGCCGAGTAGCCAATGCATCGATGCTAAATATATGCCATCACCATATAAAATATAAAACAATACCTCCAAAAACAATATATAAACTCAATATCATACTGGTAATAAATACTGAAATCAATAACTCGCTACGACAGTGTAAATAAAAAGGTCCACTCACAGATAGCACAGCACGCTAATCACGAGATCCGGCTGAAGATCCCTCGCCCAACATACGATCTCGATCCCCTGAATCATCACAAAATATAACGGATCAAAATTACAATTCATTACTCTGTACCACACCTCGGAAACCAACCATTTCCGGAAACATATAACTCGATACAAAATAATCGACGTAAACTCCCGAAATCTCCACATTAACCCTCGACTAAAAATCCGGCATCCAAATCAACTCGAAAACCTCAAGGCGATGATCGGGGCGCGATTACGAGCAAAATGACATAAAACTCGTTGAAAACCAAAAAGTCAACGGGTCTCCGGAGCTCCGTTGTTGACCGCTGCTGCTGGCGGCGGCGCGCCGTCAACTGGAGGAATTTTCCGGCAATCAAGCTCATCGCAACTTCTCCTCCTCAAGCCCAACACATCTGTTAACTGTGCCAACAACCAATTCCGCCGTGAATGGCCGGAAATCAGCTCGAAAAATTCAAAATCCAATTCCGACCGGCGAAACTGTTCTCCTTCGAATCTCCGTCCACGGCGCACGGCAGCCCTCGAGGCCACTCCCAAAGGCTCTGCAGTGGCCCCACGAGCCAAACTCCCCTAACCTCCTGCCACCACCGTGGCCGGAGCGCAGCCATCAAACAACCCCGATTCCGGCCGGAAAATCAAGAATTTCAACTCACTCGTTCTCCCTCAAATCGAAACCAATTCAAACAATTGCAAGTTTTAAACAGTTGCAAATCACGAGGGGAATCCTTACCTTCCAAAATCATGGCCGGAAACCGCCGGAATCGTGAAGTCCGACGGTGACAGTTCGGAACACGCGGTGGAGCTCCGGTCAACGAAAGTCAACGGTCAATTCTTGGTCAATGCCGGTCAAACTTCTCAAAACAGTGTTTTTGACAATTTTTCGACTATTTCCGATATTTATACTCGCGGGTCGATACGATCGACGGTCCAAAACGAATCACAATCACGTTTCGGATAACTCAAATTCAAACGGATAAACACGACGAAATTACGCGATTTCAAATATTCATAACATATTCCTCGTTTATCGAAACAATTATCCGAAACAGCCCACGAACACGAAATCATGCGTACTACAATTCTCGTGAAGAGACTGAACTCAAATTATCGTCCGATAATTAAGTCGTAAACTAAACCGCCAATTCGATTAATTTACGGAAATTTGTAATTACTCGCTAACTCGTGGATTAAGCCGATTACTATACTGATTCTGGTTCGGGTCGTCACAGTTCCATCTGACACGTGTTCACTATATCTCTCCTTGTTTTGTTGCAGCTGTGCTAGGTCTCAGGTACTCTGGAAGACCAATTCCATTGAGCGATAAGAGTGTCATGTTGTTAGATTGGCTGACTAAGTTGTTTGCTGGTGAGATAATCAATAAGACCAAATTTAGCAATGTGTTGGAGATAATAATCAGTGACAAATAGAAGGTTGACGACTGTGTACATCTTTTTGTTTTGCTTCTTCTGGCCTCTGTTCTGCTACTAAATTCCAATGGTTCTTTGGTGACTGGTTTTGCAAACTTCGTGTCCAGCATTGAACAAATAAAGGATTATACTTGAGCAAGCTGTTGTTCTAGATCCTTTCTCATGATCATTTCTATCTTCTAATGTTTGATAAAAATGTGCCATGCTGGTCTAATTTTGACTCACTTGAAAAGAATGCAAAATGCACAAACAACCAAAATTTTCGGGAGGCACTAAAAATTGTAATGTTTATTCTCTCTTCCTACTTTTCGTTTCTTTTTCTTTTCTGGATTTTTAGTATTTAAAGTTTACAGATAGGTTGACAGATAGTTTACAGTATTGATGCAAGTTCGTTTGGTATCTATGTGGATGAATTCTGTCAGAGATGATATGCTATCACTCAATGTTTGGATGTTGGTAGATGACTCTCAGAGCACATACAAGCAACTGATGATGAGGGAGATCCCAATATACGAAAAATAAACATAAAAGCATTTAGTGGTTAAAGGATCAGAAGCTAGATTTTGACAAAATACCTGTGCAGTCCATCATCAACAATCCTCAACAACCTTCTGGCCTTGATTGTGGAACTTTTGTTTTCTACCTCATGTACCACCTAGCTCTCGGCAAGAAAATAAAGCAAAATCTGAATCGTGAGGATGTGGCTCGGTTCAAGGCCAAACTATTGGAATCATTTATGGAGCATGATCTATCATGGGTATCGAAGAACAAGTTGAAGGTATGAATCAACTCATGAACATTTTTTTGTAGGACAGTAATCAATGTGTATATTTTGTAAGTTGTAGGGGTCTGTCTTGTAAGTATTACGTTTTGGTGAGCATTATGAATGGAATCATATGAGTATCTGTTTGAGTATCTGTTTGTGTAATACTATTTATGTTGCTCTGAAATTTTGAATGCATAAATCAAACAACTACTTAGACATATATCCAGACAGCTATCTAGATAGCTATCCATGATACTATTTTTATTGCTCTAAAATTTTGAATGAATGAATCAACATATTAAGCCTATGAAACCCCTAAAATATTTTTTTTCACTCAAAGTTGGGTATACATTTGGTACTTAAACGCAGTTCATAAACCAAACAGCTATTTAGACAGCTATCCAGGTAGCTATTCATGATAGTTGAGAAACGATATGTCGTTTTATGTTGTGTTTGTTCCTTTTAGGGTTAATAAGCCATCATTCCCCTTATAAATACTTACTTTGATGAACCGAGCCTTTATTTAGTGTTCTCTTCGTCTCTTTGGTTATCTCTTTCCAGATCTGTGAAGATGGTGGGTAAGAAGAAGGAGATTGCAGTGACCGCACATGTCCGATTAAACCCCCTTGCCCCCCCCCTCCGAATTTTGGCTCCGGCTCAGGAACAGGCTTCAGCATCTGGTTTCCCAAACTCTCCCCCCCAGGCCTTACACAACATTTCGTTCATCACATTCTAGGCCAGATGGAGAATCATTTCATAGAGCGAATCATTTTCTTGGAGCTGAACTTGAGTAATCGTCTTTATTCGATGGAGCGACGGATTCATTCCTTTCTATAGCGATTGGATGAGCTTCATGTCGAATGGAAGGGTAGTGGTGCAGTTCAAGCTGGTGGTGCAGGAGGTTGTAGATTAAGGTGTCTGATTAGGGTTTATGTTTAGTGATTGAGATCCATTTTGCTTACTCCAAACCGTCCATTTTGTTTGGTTGTTTATGGATGATTTGGAGAAAGACTTTTTGTAGTGACCTTGTTCATGAATTACGATCCTTCTGTTGCTTGTAATTGGATATTATGTTGTTTTATGTTGTTTCTATACCCTTTGATTTATTTTTTCAGTTGTTCTTCTTTCTCTGTATGAGACCATTGAATCATACAACTTATCAGCAGCTACTCAGACAACTATTCACACAGCTATTTAGATAACTATTCACATGGATAAGCAGATACATTAACATATAGATAGACAATAATTGAGACAGAGTATCTAAACAAATAGTTGACAAACATGTGATGTATTTTGTACTTCCAGCATGCAAGTGAGACACACACCTATGTTTGTCTCCAAATTTTCGTCCATTCTTTTGTTTGATGAGCATTATGAATGGTATCATATGTGTATCTGTCTGAGTATCTGTCAGTATAATACTATATGTGTTGCTCTGTGAAATTGTGAATGAATCAATTTATTAAAGGGATTAAGCCTATGGAATTTGTGTCACTCTCTAATTCATTTTATAACACAAAAACAACTAAAATTTTGGTGTACAGTTGGTACTTAAAGTTAAATCATAAAGCAAAGATAGCTATACAGATAACTACTTAGACAGCTTTCTAGGCAGCTATCCATGATACCCTAATCCCTTGGAAGCAACATCACAACCCCGCCTAAAACTCGCGCCATTTGGTTCAACAACAGTTGAGCACAGTGAAACCCTAAAAACTAGTATAAAAGCTTCTCAATCCTCACATATTTATCAAAACCCTAAACCAACTCATCTCCTGAAAGGACCCAATCCCGATTCAGTTACCTAAACTGGAATCAAACCCTTTCGAAAATACGAACCAACAAAAAATTTTCGAAATTTGGGCAGAGTTTCGTTACTAGCGTTGAATTACCATAACCTGCACCAAGAAATTAACACTTCGTCCTATGCCACAAAAACAAACCGTGGGCACCAATCCCATCCGGATTTCTCAACATCAATATAATCAACAACAGTAAATAAACTGTAATATGTATATATGTATATCCGTGAAAATCCGCACAACATGTATCAGAATGTATCAGAGCGACCTCTAAAGTAAAACGTATACAATATGTACATCAGTAGGCGAAACAAGAACCTACTGGAAAAACACAGGTGACTCTGATCACTAGCCTCCAAACCGCGACGTGAAACAGCGGAATCCGAACTGCAAACTGGGCACGGAAACCGAAAAGCCCAGGGGAAAGGCAAATAAAACGTTAGAGTGAGTGGACGAAAATAATCATATGCCTTTCACCAGTTACACACATACTCAATATAAAACAGTGCGAGTTCGGAAGAAACATAACATATATAAATATACACGGAGGTTGTCGGGCGACCTTTCAAACCCGACGTCAGGTGAATCGCTCAAACCTGACAGTGATAGGCCAGGGGACCACTCAACCCTGGCGGCACGCAGGGGACCACTCAACCCCGCCCAGAGGAATCTCTCAACTCTGGTACATCGATGTATTAAATGCCATCACAATTAAACACATATAATAATACCTCCGGAAACAACATATATCACAACATCGTATAATTAAATACGGAAATCATAAAATCCACGAACTCGCAAATCAACAGTGAAAACATAAACTTGTCCACTCACAGATCAGCTATCGCGAACTCGCGCTAAACTCGTGGTCCGGCGGAAGTTCCCTCGCCTGAAGCACGATCACGATCCAGATCTCGATCTCGATCTCCTGAATATATATATAAACATAACTGATCAATATCATAATCCACAACACTGTACGGATGCACGGAAACCAACCGTTCCCGGAAATACAAAATGCAGTGCAAATGAATTACGGAAATCCCGAAATCCCCACTCGAAATCTCGACTGAAAATCGGCTAACCAAATCAACCCGAAAACCTCTGGACGATAATCAGGGCGCGATTACGAGAAAAACGATATTAAAAACACCAAAATCCAAAAAGTCAACGGATCGCCGGAGCTCCGGCGTTGACCGCCGCCGGCGGCGGCGGCGCGCCGTCAACCGGAGAGTTTTTCCGGCGACCGAGCTACCACAATACTCTCCACAACCAGGCGAGCAACATTAATGAAGGAGTCATCATCATCCAACCACCACCGTGGCTGGAATCTAGCTCGAAAGCCACGGTGGTCAAATCTCCTCCGGCGAACTGTTCGCCTCCAATCCTCCGTCCACGGCGCACGGTTGACTCCCAAACCTGTCCCTAAAGGATCGCCTTACCTCCCTGATCAAAACCCCCTAACCCTCCGGCCACCACCGTGGCCGGAGCACCACCGTCACCGAAACCCAAACCGGCCGGAAAACTCCCCATCTTCAAACCGTGATTTCTTCCTCCAAACCCAACCAATTCACACAATTCCAAAGGCAAAACAGCATAGAATCACAAGAGGAACACTTTACCTTCAAAGGTCAAGGCCTAAAGTGGCCGGAATTGGCCGGTCCGGCAAGAGAATCCAAACGGTCCATTTCTCCTTCTCGGTCAACACAAGTCAACGCGGTCAACGGTCCTGTTTCGGTCAACTCGGCCCAAAATCAACTTCCGACAATTTTACGACTATTTTCGATATTTATACTCGTCCCTCGAGTCGATCGATGGTCCGAAACGAAAATACGAAATGATTCGGATAAGCTCGAAATAATCGGATAAACTCGTCGGAACCCGAAACTTCAAATAATCATAAAATATTCCTCGACTATCGGAAAAATCTTCCGAAACCACCCACGCGCTCGAAATCACGTACTCTACCATTTCCGTGAAGACACTCATCCCAAATTCTCGACCGAAAACAAAGTCGCGAATCGAATCGGCAAACCACACAATATCGTAAAATCGCGACTAAACTCAAATCTCGAGAATCGTGCCAAACACACATCTGATTCTGGTTCGGGTCGTCACAAATCTACCCCCCTTAAAGAAATTTCGACCTCGAAATTTACGTACCTGTCATTTGAACAGATGAGGATACTGCTCCCGGATACGCTGCTCGGTCTCCCAGGTGGCCTCCTCAATCGAATGATTCTGCCACAAGACCTTCACCAGCGGAATCACATGGTGCCTCAACTCCTGCTCACGACGATCGAGAATCTGCACTGGCTCCTCAACATATGATAAGTCCTCTCTGATCGGCAACTGCTGTGGAGCTAACACATGTGAAGGATCTGAGATATACTTCCGCAACATCGAAACATGGAAGACATCATGCACACGAGCCATCTCAGCCGGTAACTCAAGTCTGTAAGCAACAGCTCCAACCCTCTCCGTAATCTCATACGGACCAATGTACCGCGGTCGAAGCTTGCCACGCTTTCCGAAACGCACTACTCCCCTCCACGGAGACAGTTTCAGAAAGACCCAATCACCAACCTCGAACTCTAAGCTCTTCCTCCTCACATCCGCATAACTCTTCTGCCGATCCTGGGCGACCTTCAGGCGATCCCGAATAACTTGAATGTCCTCCATCGTGGTTTTCACCAAATCAGGACCAATGAGCCAACGCTCGCCCACCTCACTCCAAGACAATGGAGTGCGACACTGCTTCCCGTACAGGGCCTCGTACGGTGCCATCTCAATACTGGCCTGATAGCTGTTGTTGTAGGCGAACTCAATCAAGTGTAACTGTTGATCCCAGTTACCACGAAACTGCAACACACATGATCTCAGCATATCCTCCAGAGTCTGAATGGTCCGCTCGGACTGCCCGTCAGTCTGAGGATGAAAAGCTGTATAAACCGTAATCTCGTGCCCAAAGCTCGCTGTAAAGCCTGCCAAAACTCAGAGGTGAACTGACTATCACGGTCAGAAACAATGGACACAGGCACCCCATGCAAGCGAACAATCTCGGATAAGTACAACTTGGCTAATCTGCCCACTGAAATCTTCCCCGGAAGTGCAAGAAAATGTGCAGATTTCGTCAATCGATCAACGATAACCCAAATGCCAGTGTTGCCCGCCGAAGTCCGCGGCAACTGATAGACGAAATCCATCGTGATATGCTCCCACTTCCAAACTGGAATCTCAAGTGGCTGTAGTTTCCCTGCAGGTTTCTGCCTCTCCGCCTTCACCTGCTGACAAATCAAACACCTGCTCACGTACGCGGCAATCTCCCGCTTCATGTTGCGCCACCAATAGTATGCTCGAAGTGTACAAAACATCTTCGTACCTCCGGGATGCATCGCATATGCCGAACTGTGGGCCTCATCCAGAATCTCCTTCTTCAAGTCCTCATCCCTGGGTACACATAATCTGCCCCTGAACAACAACGTACCGTCGTTGCTTAATCGGAACTCTGTAGACACACCATTCCGAATCATGGTTTTCTTGCTCAGCAAGTAAGGATCTGAATCCTGTGCCTCCCGTACCTGATCAACCAGTACCGGTCGAACCTGAAAGCTGGCCAACAAAGCTCAATCATCATCATATCCAAACACAGCACCTGTAGCTCGAAGCTCAGCTAACATTGATACTCTGGCCACACACATGTGAAACAATGAAGCTCCAGATTTTCGGCTAAGTGCATCTGCCACAACATTGGCCTTCCCCGGATGGTACTTGAAAGTGCAATCGTAGTCGTTGATCAACTCCATCCATCGGCGCTGCCTCATGTTCAAATCCGGCTGTGTTCGTAAGTAAGTGAGACTCTTGTGGTCAGTGAAAATCTTACACTGAGCACCATACAGATAATGTCTCCAACTCTTCAACGCTAATACAATAGCGGCTAACTCCAAATCATGCGTCGGATAGTTGACCTCGTGCGGTTTCAGCTGTCTGGAACCATACGCCACGACTCTACCATGCTGCATCAACACACAGCCAAGGCCCAACTTCGACGCATCACTGTATACAACAAACTCACCACTATCATCTGGCAACGTCAGAATCGGTGCGGTAGTCAATCTCTCCTTCAGGAGCAAATAACTCTCCTCGCACGCATCAGGCCACTTAAACTTGACGCCTTTCTTCGTCAATCTGGTCAATGGTGTAGCTATCCGGGAGAAATCCTGTACAAACCGTCGATAATAGCCTGCTAATCCCAAGAAACTCCGGATCTCTGGTACAGTAGTGGGTCGACTCCAATTCAGCACGGCCTCGATCTTGTCAGGATCAACACTAACTCCCTCAGCCGAAATCACGTGGCCCAGAAACTTCACACTATCCAACCATAACTCACACTTGCTAAACTTCGCGAACAACTGATGGTCCCGCAAAGTCCGCAACACCACTCGCAAGTGCTTCTTATGCTGGCCCACACTCCTCGAATATATCAAAATATCATCAATGAATACTATCACGAACTTGTCCAGAAACCGTCGAAACACCCGATTCATCAAGTCCATGAAAGCTGCGGGAGCGTTGGTCAACCTAAATGGCATAACCAGAAACTCATAGTGCCCATACCGCGTCCTGAATGCTGTCCTGGCAACATCTGAATCCCGGATCCTCAACTGGTGATATCCGGATCGAAGGTCAATCTTCGAAAAGACTGCTGCTCCCTTCAGCTGATCGAACAAGTTGTCAATCCGTGGCAACGGATACTTGTTCCTCACTGTAATCTGATTCAGCTTCCGATAATCGATGCATAAATGCATGGACCCGTCCTTCTTCCGCACAAAAAACACTGGAGCACCCCACGGAGAAACACTCGGTCGAATGAATCCCTTCTCCAACAACTCCTGAAGCTGAATCTGCAACTCCTTCAGCTCTGCAGGCGCCATCCGATACGGTGTCTGGGAAATCGGTCCAGTACCCGGCAACAACTCAATGGTAAAATCAATCTCCCGCACAGGGGGTATACCAGGTAACTCCGCTGGAAACACATCCGGAAACTCAGACACCACCTAAATACTACCAAGGTCCGGCACTGCAGCTGTAGTGTCCACAACATGGGCTAAATATGCAACACAACCCTTCTTCATCAATTGATCCGCCCTCATCGCGGAAATCAAGCACGGTAGGGAAGTGTTCTTCTCGCCACGAAACAATATCTCAGGTAACCCGGGTCGTCGAAATGCAACCTCCTTCCCGTGGCAATCAAACATGGCCCAGTGCGACTCCAAAAAGTCCATACCCAATATCAAATCAAAATCCACAATATCAAGCAACAACAGATCTGCGGCTAAACCATGGCCATCAACAAACACCTCACAATCTCGGTAAACCCATCCGATGCTCACAACCTCACCTGACGGATACAACACTCTCCACAACCCCGGAAGTGGAGATGCAGGAACCGTAGCCAATGATGACAGTCTAAATGATATGAATGAATGTGTGGCACCTGGATCTAACAATGCAACTACTGGAATACCGAAAACATGTAACGTACCGATAACGACCTCCGGTGATGCTCTGCCCTCACGCATAGTCATAGCATGAACTCTCGCCTGTCCGGCTGGTCGTCCTCGCTGGGGCTGTCCCTACTGCCTACCCTGGCCCGCGAACCGTACTGGTCGCGCTCCCGAAGTGGCATCTCGCTCTCCTCCGGAACTCTGAGCCGCCTGACCATCGGTACCAAACAACTGGGGACACTCCCTCAAATAGTGACCCACCTGGCCACAATGATAACAAGTAACAGGACCTCGCCGACATGGACCCACATGATGTCGACTGCAGAGACTACACAACGGGTACTCCCTCGGTACGGCAAAAGTGCCACCAGTACGCCGAGGATAACTAGAACCGCTGGAACTCCCACTAGCCTGTGGTCACTGTGGACGATCTCTCCTCCATCTAGATCTCTGCCTCGGTACACCAGCTGGTGGTCGATATGACCCACCACCTGAAGATGAAGCTGAACCGGAAGTATCAGAACTCAGCCTCTTTGAAGGCCCCTGACTCGGTCCACCTTCCTCAAATCGTCTCGGCTGATACCTCTGCTGTCTCTCCTGCTCAATATCCTCGCCTCGGAGTGCAGCACTAACAAACTCATCAAAGTTGTTCCTCGGCATCGTAGTCAACGTCGCCTTGATGTTCAGATTCAATCCCAGCTCAAACCTGCGACACTTGGCTTCCTCTGTAGCCACCATATCCCGCGCAAAACGAGACAACCGAGTAAACCGATCCCGATACTCAAGTACAGACAAACTGCCCTGCCTAAAGTTCGTGAACTCCTCGTACTTGCGCTGCTGGGTAGCCTGATTAAAATATCTCCGCATAAACAGATCACGAAACAATGTCCACGGAGTATCCACAGGAACTCTGTCAGTGCTGACCCACCAAAAGTATGCATCACCCTCAAGTAAACCAACAGCGGCTACTGTCATCTGCTCAGGTGTAAACTGCAGACACTCACAAACACGCTCAATCTGAACCAACCATGCCTCGCATATCTCTGGATCAACTGAACCCGAAAACACAGTAGCACCCGCAGTGCGAGCCTTGACCACAGGGTCAAAACGCTCTTCCAAACGCAGCACTCGCATAAGCAAGTCGCGCGTTCGGCGATCCTCATCAGGATCATCATCCCGGTCAACACGGGGACCACGTCGAGGAGGCATCCTACTGATACAAGACAAGCATTAGGCACAAGCAGAAAGAACGTAATCACGACACCGCAGATATTTGAGGACATACAACACCCGAAGTATTGATGAGTACCGCTGGCTAGTCGGGTCATCACTCCAGTCATGCTGTATCAACTCAAATACCCTAAGCATCACAACTACAAGAGTCTACAGAATCTGACAACCTAATGCTCTGATACCAAGCTGAAAGGACCCAATCCCGATTCAGTTACCTAAACCGGAATCAAACCCTTTCGAAAATACGAACCAACAAAATTTTTTCGAAATTTGGGCAGAGTTTCGTTACTAGCGTTGAATTACCATAACCTGCACCCAGAAATTAACACTTCGTCCTATGCCACAAAAACAAACCGTGGGCACCAATCCCATCCGGATTTCTCAACATCAATATAATCAACAACAGTAAATAAACTGTAATATGTATATATGTATATCCGTGAAAATCCGCACAACATGTATCAGAATGTATCAAAGCGACCTCTAAAGTAAAACGTATACAATATGTACATCAGTAGGCGAAACAAGAACCTACTGGAAAAACACAGGTGACTCTGATCACTAGCCTCCAAACCGCGACGTGAAACAGCGGAATCCGAACTGCAAACTGGGCACGGAAACCGAAAAGCCCAGGGGAAAGGCAGATAAAACGTTAGAGTGAGTGGACGAAAATAATCATATGCCTTTCACCAGTTACACACATACTCAATATAAAACAGTGCGAGTTCGGAAGAAACATAACATATATAAATATACACGGAGGTTGTCGGGCGACCTTTCAAACCCGACGTCAGGTGAATCGCTCAAACCTGACAGTGATAGGCTAGGGGACCACTCAACCCTGGCGGCACGCAGGGGACCACTCAACCCCGCCCAGAGGAATCTCTCAACTCTGTTACATCGATGTATTAAATGCCATCACAATTAAACACATATAATAATACCTCCGGAAACAACATATATCACAACATCGTATAATTAAATACGGAAATCATAAAATCCACGAACTCACAAATCAACAGTGAAAACATAAACTTGTCCACTCACAGATCAGCTAGCGCGAACTCGCGCTAAACTCGTGGTCCGGCGGAAGTTCCCTCGCCTGAAGCACGATCACGATCCAGATCTCGATCTCGATCTCCTGAATATATATATAAACATAACTGATCAATATCATAATCCACAACACTGTACGGATGCACGGAAACCAACCGTTCCCGGAAATACAAAATGCAGTGCAAATGAATTACGGAAATCCCGAAATCCCCACTCGAAATCTCGACTGAAAATCGGCTAACCAAATCAACCCGAAAACCTCTGGACGATAATCAGGGCGCGATTACGAGAAAAACGATATTAAAAACACCAAAATCCAAAAAGTCAACAGATCGCCGGAGCTCCGGCGTTGACCGCCGCCGGCGGCGGCGGCGCGCCGTCAACCGGAGAGTTTTTCCGGCGACCGAGCTACCACAATACTCTCCACAACCAGGCGAGCAACATTAATGAAGGAGTCATCATCATCCAACCACCACCGTGGCTGGAATCTAGCTCGAAAGCCACGGTGGTCAAATCTCCTCCGGCGAACTGTTCGCCTCCAATCCTCCGTCCACGGCGCACGGTTGACTCCCAAACCTGTCCCTAAAGGATCGCCTTACCTCCCTGATCAAAACCCCCTAACCCTCCGGCCACCACCGTGGCCGGAGCACCACCGTCACCGAAACCCAAACCGGCCGGAAAACTCCCCATCTTCAAACCGTGATTTCTTCCTCCAAACCCAACCAATTCACACAATTCCAAAGGCAAAACAGCATAGAATCACAAGAGGAACACTTTACATTCAAAGGTCAAGGCCTAAAGTGGCCGGAATTGGCCGGTCCGGCAAGAGAATCCAAACGGTCCATTTCTCCTTCTCGGTCAACACAAGTCAACGCGGTCAACGGTCCTGTTTCGGTCAACTCGGCCCAAAATCAACTTCCGACAATTTTACGACTATTTTCGATATTTATACTCGTCCCTCGAGTCGATCGACGGTCCGAAACGAAAATACGAAATGATTCGGATAAGCTCGAAATAATCGGATAAACTCGTCGGAACCCGAAACTTCAAATAATCATAAAATATTCCTCGACTATCGGAAAAATCTTCCGAAACCACCCACGCGCTCGAAATCACGTACTCTACCATTTTCGTGAAGACACTCATCCCAAATTCTCGACCGAAAACAAAGTCGCGAATCGAATCGGCAAACCACACAATATCGTAAAATCGCGACTAAACTCAAATCTCGAGAATCGTGCCAAACACACATCTGATTCTGGTTCGGGTCGTCACATCTCCCAAAAATTCATGGCTCCCACTACTCGTAGATCATCTAGGTCTAACAGAGGAGATTCATCCTTAATTTCTCCCCCGTCTCTAGGCATTGAATCATCAATTGCTGCTCTTCCTGATCTAATTGCTGTCGAGTTCGAACACTTGAGGAACCTGATCAATAATAGTTTTAACTTGCATGGCAATGCCATCCGTTAACTACTATTTAACTCAGAAGGTGCACTTAAGAAAAGAAAAGGACAAGTCTAACTGATCTGAGTTTATGTTCTTGCTTTTGTGTTAGTTTTGTTTAGGTTTATATCTACGTGTTTCGTGTAGGTCTATGTTGTTCTAGTTTGGAGTAACTTTTGCGATCCCTATGGTTAATCAAGGAAATATTTTTTGTTGGCCATGCTCATTTATTTTTTAGATTGCATGACAATGAAGTACTAGTTACCACAGATTGATCAAATAGATACACAGAAACTCAAAAAAATATGTTTCATAAACAGGAAATCAAACCTAGACTAAAACCTGTAGGCGGTTAACCCACAACAAAAAAGAGGGTTAAACCTCAGCGAAATGAACAGAACAAGCATTTGAGTAGCAATAAATGAATAGATACTTGAATAGATAGATACTTGAACAGATAGATACATGAATAGATATAGGCACATATTTGAATGAATGTATGAAGCCATTGAATCATACAGCTTATCAGCAGCTATTGACACAACTATTCACACGACTATTTAGACAGCTATTCACATGAATAAGCTGATACATTAACAGATAGATAGACAATAATTGAGACAGAGTATCTAAACAGATAGTTGACAAATATGTGATGTATTTTGTACTTCTAGCATGCAAGTGAGACACAGACACCTATGTTTGTCTCCGAATTTTTGTCCATTCTTTTTTTTATGAGCATTATGAATGGTATCATATGTGTATCTGTCTAAGTATCTATCGGTGTATTATTATTTGTGTTGCTCTGTGAAATTTTGAGTGAATCGATTTATTAAGGGAATTAAGCCTATGGAATTTGTCTCACTCTCTAATACATTTTACAACACAAAAACAACTAAAATTTTGGTGTACAGTTGGTACTTAAAGTCAGTTCATAAACCAAAGACCGCTCTATAGACAACTACTTAGACAACTCTCTAGACAGCTATCCATGATAGTTGAGAAACGACATGTCATTTTAGTTCATTTTCAGTGAATGACAATTACCTCTAATCCCTTGGAAGCAACATTACAACCCCACCTAAAAATCGCGCCATTTCATTCAATAACAGTTAAGCATAATGAAACCCTAAAAATTAGTATACAAGCTTCTCAATCCTCACACTTTCATCAGTTACATTCTCACGTCTTTATCAAAACCCTAAAACAAGTCATCTCTTAAAAAGCTATGGGTCCCACTACTCGCAGATCATCAAGGCTCAACAAAGGAGCTGCTTCATCCTCGACTGTTCCTTTGTCTTTGGCTGCTCCTTCGTCTCCAGCCATCGAATCATCCAAGGCTGTTCTTCCTGATTCAATTGTCACTTAGTCAGAGGGATGGGGAATGCAATTGAAGTAGTTCATCATGACAACGTTAATTTTTTGGGGATAATGGAATTTGCTCTTCAGATGATTGTTGAGGCCACAGTGAAAATTGACAAGGCCATAGTGAAGATCGACAAGGCCACTAAAATTATTAAGCAATTGGAAAAGAGGGTGGAAGATTTGAAAGATATTGTTATGGACTACCCCCCTATGTAATGAGAGTTTTGTGAAGATTAGTAGTTTTGGTTCTTAGTGTTGTTCTAGTTTAGGGTACATACGGTTAATCAATGAAATATTTTATTTCCCATGTTTTTTTTGGATTGCATGACAGTGAATTACCAGTTACCACAGATTGATCAAATACATACAAAGAAACTAAAAAAAATATGATTCATGAACAGAAATATCTACACTAAAATATGTAGGAATCAGTGAAACACATTTGGGCCTTTAATTTCTAAAACCCATATGGGAGTTTAGTAGAGCTTCTGATCAAGTCTTTTGAACAGAACAAGCATTTGAGTAGCAACAAATGAACATATATTTGAGCAGATATATACTTGAACATATAGATACTTCAACTGAAAGATAGGCATATACTTGAACAGATAGATAGGTAGATACTTGAACAGATAGATAGACAGATACTTTAACAGATTTCTAGGTAGATAGACTTTGAAAATGATAGAATTGATGGAAAGAAATGAAACGACACTATTCATTCTTTAAATTAAGATAGATTCATTAAAATCGGAAACAAAATACAATGACAAAAAGGTGATAAAAATTTAAAATGTACATAATAAACTACAAAATCAATGCTTCCTCTTCTTGCTGCTGCTTGCTCCTTTGGATCCTGGCGGTGGAGGAGGTAGCATCTCAAATATTTGGCGAAATAGTTGAAGGATTGTCTCATCATTCTTTTGGATGAGTTTCTGCTTCTTCTTGATGTTCTTTAGGTCATCCTCAAGGTTGTTTATCATTATGGATAATTTTTGGAGCATAGGTGGAGGTGGAGCAGTTTTTTGTTGACTGTGTTCGTTTTCCTTGCATTCTTGGACCCTTTCTTCAATAGAATCCTCTTGTTCATGTTTGAATTTTTTGTGGGGAGGAGATGCCTGAGATGAGTTGTTGGAGGAGTTGGCCATTTGATCTGTTGAGCAGAGAATCAAAGGGGTTAAGATGAATGTGTTTTTGTTTTGTGAAGAATTTATGTTCTCTGTGTTTTATTTATAGAGAGTGAAATGTTGCATCTTTTTTTGGTTGAAGAGTTGCGTATTAACGTTGTTTAATACGATTATGCATGCTTGTTGGGAGAAACAAAGAGAGTGGAAGAGTTTTTTCGTAAAAGAGAAGAAGAAGAAGCACACACACAGAGAGAGAGAGAGAGAGAGAGAAAGAGAGAGAGAGAGAGAGAGAGAGAGAGAGTCTTATCGTCAAAAAAAGAAGGAAATACGAAAAGATGCAGGAGAAAACCGTTTGGACCAGAAACGACGTAGTGTTTCGTTTTCTATTAATATGATTGACTTTCTAAAAGGACCCAACCCCGATTTAGCTTCCTAAATCGGAATCAAACCCCTTCGAAAACACGAACCAACAAAATTCAAAATTTGGCAGAGTTTCGTTACTAGCATGGAATTACCATTACCTGCACGCGGAAAATACACTTCATCCTATGCCACAAAAAGCAAACCGTGGGCACCAATCCCATCCGGATTTCTCAATATATCAACAGTAAAGTAAAACAATAAATATATATATACTTTATTGAAATCCGGTATAAAATCGTATAACATATATCACAGAAAGCTCAGAGCGACATCTAATACATAATCGTATACGCATACCACAGTAGGTAGAACAATAAACCTATTGGATGAAACAAGATTGCTCGAGCACTATGCCTCCGACCACAACGTGCGACACCAGAGCCTAAACTGCAAACTGGGCACGGAAACCGAAAAGCCCAGGGGAAAGACAATAAACACGTTAGAGTGAGTGAACGAAAATAAATGTCTTTCACCAGATAATATATACATATAAAATCATATGCGAGTCAAATACATGAAAATCAAATAGTACGTGAGGAGACGCTGACTACCACTCACGTATAGAGCATGCAAGGAAAATCTCACGGGGTCACTCATGGACACATCCGTGCTAGTACAGTCAGAGTCACGGAGTCCCTGACTTCCACGTGATCCATAGCCAGAAAGGCCTCGGTTCCGGGGTACTGCCCCTCGCCGGTCAGGTAGGGGTACTGCCCCTCCTGGTGGCCTACCATCGGGGATCAGCCGAGAGGCAAGTGTATCGATACAACAACGTAACTGAGACTGTACTCTGTGTAAACCAAATCATAAACAGTTCGATGAAATGTATGAAACAATATATATATATATATGCATATACGTACTATATACTGGTATAGGCATAATCGTATAACACATGCTCGTAATAAACATAATCTCGTATGAAATCTCATGCTCGTAAAACCATAATCATGCTGCATGCTCAAGTTCGTAAAACGTATATAAAAGACTCGCAATCAATCCGTGAAAATAAATTGTCCACTCACAGACTAGCGTAACGCGATACGCGTTAACCCGTGATCCGGCGGAATGTCCCTCGCCAAACGAACAATCACGAACACCTGAATATTCACAATGTCCAATATTCAAAGTCATAATCCGACAATACAAATCAAACCACGAGAAACCACCGTTCCCGAAAACACGCTCAACTCGAAAAACGAACCTCCCCACTGCGATCGGGGCGCGATTTCGAGTCAAATGACATGCAACTTGTCGAAAGTCCAAAAAGTCAAACTTTGACCGTTGATCGCCGTTGATCGCCGCCCACGGCAGTGCCACCGCTGACCGGAGAATTTCACGGCGGAGCAACCCCTATTCTACTCAAAATCACCCACTGAGCAACTTTGTCAACTGCACCGAAGTCCAATTCTCACTCTAACACATCCAATTTCAAGAAAACCCGAATTGAATCACAAATTTCACACTCAAAATTCTCCACACACAAGCAAAATTAAATCACCATACCTATACGGTTAGAATCCTTGAGAGGAGGGCTACAAAACCCAGTGCAAATCACAGCTCAATTCGACCAAATTCAATGAACCCGATTACAACCAAAAACCTCCATTTTCAAGTCGGAATTCCTCCTTTTCTGGTGAGCTAGGCCGTGGAAGGAGGCCGGGGGTAGGTCGGGGAAGTCGAGGCGCACCGTTTGCCACCTCCCCCGTGGCCGGAGGCGGCCGGAAGAGCTTCGCCGCCGGCGAGCCGTGGAGGACCACCGCCACCGTCGCACAAGCTTGGTCAACCCGAGTTGACCAGGTCAACTCCCATGAATGCATGTCTGACTTTCCCCTTTTAGTAAGTTACTATTTATAGCTTCCCAAAATGGAAACTTCGTAATTATCCACTTCGACAAACTTTAAACACGCGTAACTTTCACGTCGTAACTCCGATTCCGATAATTCTCGCGGCCACAAACTCGTCTTGACATATTCTTCACTAATCATCCGAAGTCAAACACATCAGCCAATCGGAAAAAAAGTCAACTGTTCAAACCAATACATAAATAAATCAACCAAACAATCAACAATCGGCAAAATTCGCAACTTAAACTCCGTAACTCAAAATCATACTCCGGAAGTTCCCATGAACTCGAAATTAAATTCTGAACAACTTCCGTGAAGAAACCGAAACCAAATTCTCGACCGGTAATTTAGTCGCTAAGTAGCTCGCCATATTAATCCGTTTCCGTCGAAACTTCAAATATTCATAACTAATTCCTCGGTCGTCCAAATAACGATCCGGAACCGCCCACGAACTCGTAATCACACGTACAACGACTCTCGAGAAGAGACCCAGCTCCAATTCTCGGCCAATAATTTAGTCGTTAACGAGCCTGGCGATTCAATAACTGTCGACAAACTGCGACTATACAGTAACTCATTAATCAAGCTGATCATACTGTTGATTCTGGTTCGGGTCGTCACAAATCCACCCCCCTTAGAAAAATTTCGACCTCGAAATTTCTGAGTCTGTCGACTAAAGGTAGGAGCACTGCCTCTGCATACTGCTCAACTCTTCAGTGACCACATCAACTGAACAATTCTGACAACAGACTCCACGATTGGAGATAGCTCCGTACTGAAATCCCTGTACCCACAAATCTCGAATCTGAACTGGCTCCACACAATAGCCAAATGTTCCTGCATAAGGAACAGGTAGGGTACACCACACGAAACCAACCTGAAACACAGTTCCGCCACACGGAACACAAATCGCACAAAAGCCAATGCTATAGGCGATGCCGAACTATACGGCATAATACAAACTCGCCTATGACCACATATGGATCAAAACATCAAGGCAAATCACAACTCAGTTCACACATCAATATATCTCACACATTCATATCAACATAGCTCGAACATCGAACTCGAGCAATAATCAACCCATTTCCGCTAACCAGACAGTCTGTAGTAACACATTCCATAAAATTAGAATCAAACGTCAACTGATACTCAAACCAAACTCGCTCCAACACAATGGAATACAACAACATACCTCAACTCAACATCAAACAACCTTAAACCATAGTGGTCCACAAACTGGTACTGCAAGCAAACTCAAACCGCTGAAACTGCTGGTCCCGAATTCTCCGGAACTGCAATACCAAGGTCCACAACATGCCCTCCAAGGTCTGAATAGTCCTCGAAGATCGCTCACCAATCTGAGGATAAGAATCGGTACTAACTCGTAATCTGGTCCCCAATGCTCGCTGCAAAGCTCGCCAACACACAGTTGTAGCTGATTACCTCAACCAGCAAACTGGAACACAGGTACACCACGTAGATAACCAATCTCCGTCAAACACAGCTATACCAGCCTGCCACTGAAATCATCTCTGAATGTACAAGGAAATGTATCGAGTTCATCAAACGATCCACAAAGTCTAACAACTGGTATCACAAACCAAGGTGTACACATACACACACGATCACAGTAACAAACGCCACGTCCAACTGGAAATCTCAAATGGCTGTCACTTCTCGGCAAGTCTCTGCCTCCTAGCCATCGCTAGTCGACGAATGTGGCATCAGCACACACAAGCTGCTACATTGCTCTTCATATTGCGTCACGAGTAGTAAACTCGAAGTATCTGATACATCTCCGTACCACTAGCGCCAACTGTGCGTAAAACAATAAGCCTCAACATCATCACATTTGAACTCTGCTCTCGTAGCCCATAACTTTTTTAACACGGAAACTCGAGCCACACACACATGAACCACTGAAGCTCCCGACTCTCAACTGAATGCATCAACAACAATCTCCCAGATGGGTAGTCAAAGTACAACCTCTAGCCTTTCCCGAACAAGCTCAAGGTGCAGCCAAAGTCATGAGTCGACCTCAACCATCTACACTACCACAAGCCCAAATCTGGCCGAAAATGCAAGTGGATGAAACTCAAGTGATCAGTGTACGTCCTACACCGCGCTGCACACCATAGCAGTAGTATCTCCAACTCTCTGATGCTAACATAAGGGCAGATACACCCAAAACATACACAGGATATGCAGCTACATAAAGTTCCACTGCTTGGAACAATGAGCCACCGCTCTGCTACACAGCATCAATACACAACTAAATCCAAATCTCGATGCATCGCCATAACTCATGAACTCATCGCGATCGTCAGGTAAGGTCAAACCGAAGCAACGGTCAACCATCCTGCAGGAGTAAGTAACTCTCCTCGCGTGCATCAAACCACATGAACTTGACGCCTTCTTCGTCAATCCGGAAAGTAGAGTGGCAATCCAGGAAAATCTTGCACAAAGCCATCGGCAAAAACCTGCCAAACCCAAGAGACTCCCGATCTCTGGTACAAGGGTAGATCAACCCCAAATCAACATGGCTTCAATCTGGTCAGGATCCACGTCACTCACTCGGATAGCATCACACAGTCTAACATCTTCATGCTAACCAGTCAAAACTCACACTGGATGAACTTCAAAAATAGCTAATCATCTCGCGAAGTCCGCAAAACTGCTTGCTATTACTTCATGTACTGGTCCACACTCTCGGAGTACATCAGGACATTGCCAACGAATATGACCGCAACTCGTCCAGAAACCGTCTGAACACCTGGTCCATCAAGTCCACACGATCTACGAGGCATTGGTCAACCAATAGCGTGACCAAAACTCCTGATGCCCATACCGAGATCCGAAAACTGTCCAAACCACAACTGACACATCAATCCTCAACTGATGGTATCCGGATCCGAAATCAATCTTCGAAAAGACTGAAGCTCTCACGAGCTAATCAAACCACTCGTCAATCCAAATCGGAGGATACTCGCACTCCTCTGAAACAAATCAAGCTTCCGGTAGTCACTGCACCACCTCGACTAACCATCTATCATCCGCACAAACAATGCTAGAGCACACCACGCAAATACGCGGGGTCGCATGAAATCTCCTGAAGCCTCCTCCAGCAACTCCTGGAGTCGAAACTATAGCTCCAACAGCTCCGCTGGCTCCAAACGACAAGATGTTGGTAACATGAGTCCAGCGCCTAGTACAAGCTCAACGGTGTAGACAATCTCCCGAACTGGAGGAACACCTGGTAACTCCTCCAAAACACATCTGGAAACTCGGGAACCATCTCAATATCGCCAATGTCGGGCACAACAACTGTAGTACCCACAACATGAGCTAAGCAAACAACACAAATCGTCTCCATCATCTGCTCGACCATCACCGCAAAGTAGTATCTCGGGGAAATCTGGTCGTCGAACATAACCTCCTCCTCGAGGCACTCAAACATCGCCAAATGCGTCGTCAGCAAGTCCATACTCACAAGAACACTAAAACCACAATGTCCAGCTATAACAGATCCGCGGCTAACTCATATCCTCCAACAGGGATCTCATAACCTCCGGATGGATGCAACACTCTCCAAAACCTCGGAAGTGGAGATACAAGTACAATCACCATGGATGTCAAGCAACAGTAACCTCGGAGAAAAGTCCTTCCTCGAACAAGGTCATGGCACGAACTCCAACATACCCAACTAGCCGCCCACATCGAATGCGACATAGCTGACTAACTCGACAAAAGGATACATTGGTCAGACCGCAGAAACAACATGAGGATCTCCTCGTAAACTCTGAGCTGTCGAATCGTAAACATAGCTAGCTGAGGGCGCTCCCTCACAATGTGACCCACCACTAGCACGGGCGTGTCCATGAGTGACCCCGTGAGATTTTCCATGCATGCTCTGTACACGAGTTGGAGTCAGCGTCTCCTCGTATACTATTTGATTTATTTATATTTCGACTCGCATATGTTTTTATAACATATATTACTCGGTGAAAGACATTTATTTTCGTCCACTCACTCTAACGGTTTTCATGTCTTTCCCCTAGACTTTTCGATTTCCGTGCCCAGTTGCAGTTTAGGTTTTGGTGTTTTCACGTCGCGGTTGGAGGCTAGTGATCTGAGCTACCTGTGTTTTCCAGTTGGTTCTTGTTTCGCCTACTGATGTGTATATTGTATATATTTACACTAGAGGTCGCTCTGATACATTCTGATACTTGTTTTATACGGATTTTCTCGGATATACTATATATAGTACAATATGTTTACTGTTTATTGATTATGATATGATATTGAGAAATCCGGATGGGATTGGTGCCCACGGTTTGGCTTTTGTGGCATAGGACGAAGTGTTATTTCCAGGGTGCAGGTTTATGCAATTCCGCGTTAGTAACGTTACTCTGCCGAAATTTTGAATGATTTTTGTTGGTTGGTGTTTTCTGAAGGGGTTCGATTCCGGTTTAGGCAACTGAATCAGGGTTGGGTCCTTTCACATACCATATACTACTTTTATATGGGACAAAGAGAGATATTCAACAACATACCCAACAACATCAAACTTGATTGACATTTGTAAAACGACGTTGTTTTATTCATTTAGGTTCAAACGATTCGGTTCGGTTTTTTCGGTTTTTTTGGAGACGAAAACCGAAACCGAACCGAAAAATTCGGTTCGGTTCGGTTTTTTTGTTTTTCGGTTCGGTATTTGTTCGATTTCGATTTTTTCGGTTACGGTTCGTTTTCGGTTCGATTTTTTTTTCGGTTTTCGATTCGGTATTAACAGCCCTATTAGGTGGTGGAGTTTCTGCCTAGTGTCTAGGAAGTTTAATCAGTAATTAGGCAGTAATTAGGTGGATTATTATAAATATATATATTTAATTAATTATATATTTATATGGTATATTATAACATGAATAATTAAGAAAAAATTATAAAGAAATATCATAAAAATACATTGAATCAAAAATATTGTCATAATGTCATCAAACAACAACTCAAAAGTTGAAATTCAAATAAAAACACAAAATAAGAAGTGATAACTTTTTCAAGTGAAATGATCACTCGAAACCATCGAACTCATACATGTCATCATTTCTTTCATCTACGGTATCATCTTCGGACTCTTCAACATCATCATCAAGTTCTCTAATTGCTCCATCTTCAACAATAACATCTCCATCCAAAGTAAGATCGGACTCAATATCTTCATCATCAACATTTTCAAGTAGCCATCCTTGTGCCTTAGAAGCGTCATTAGCAAGAAGTGGATCTCTTGCTTTTTTCTTCCTGTAAGGATCTTAGCATTAAATTGGACATAAACAAGATCGTTCAATCTTGTTGTTCCAAGCCTATTTTTTTTTTTGGCATGCACCTAAAAGTTATGGAAAATAATTATATGAGTTAGTTTTATAACTTTATTCATTAAACTAATTATAAACCAACATACAAAACACTACTTACTCCTTCAAAAGTGCTCCAATTTCTCTCACAACCGGATGAACTTATAGTCAAAGAAAGAATCTTTATAGCCATCATTTGCAATCCAGGAGCATCACTTCCATAAATGCACCACCATGTAACTAAAGAGGCAAAAACATAATGAATAAGCTACAAATATAATCATCATTTCACACTAACTCAATAAGTGAATAAGAAAAGAGCAATTTACATACCCGGATCTTTAGTTTCACCAATCATTTTCCATGCCCTCTCGGCATAAACTTTTCCAAAAGTCCCTTATTTCGATCTATACTTGGGTAAATCTACATTTAACTCCACATCTTGTCTTTGGTCGTCATCGGGAAAGAACTTCTCCACACACTCAAACATTGCATCCATAACAGGAGCCGGAAGAACTCCACTAAATTCAAGTTTGTAAAAATAGTAAGGGTTTAAGTGATAACCCACCAAATGCAATGAACAATCAATTTTTCCGTTACCTTTGCTTTCAATTGAATGTAGGATAGGATCAACCAAATTCGCTTGACCGTTGAACACACTTTTAATTTCTTCCTTTGCTTGTTGCAATTCTCCATAGACAAATCTCACTGAGGGTGTGTCTCCATCAACAATGCGTAGCACCTTAACTAGAGGAAAAAACACTCTTAAGCAAGTTGAAACCCCACTCCAAAAATTAGGGCTCACCACGGTACTATAAGCGGCTTTCCATTTTTCTGTCTTGGAGTGTTTGCATTTATCCCAATCATCACTAGTAACCATAGCCTTCAATTCAACTTTCTTATCATGTAAGCTTTGTAAAGTTAGAAAAGAAGACACAAACCTTGTAGCTCCCATCCTCACTAGATCTTGCTCACCCGTGGCCTTTCTTATCATTGCCAACGTCTTGTGATGTGCATACACAAAGATAGTGAAGGTTTTTGCCTTCTCAATGAAACTTTTGAATCTTGGTTGGTTGCCAATATCTCTAAGCATAAGGTTGATAGTGTGAGTGGCACATGAAGTCCAAAATATATTTGGTCTCTTCATCTTCAACAATTCTGCCGCAGCCATGTTGTTAGTAGCATTGTCCGTCACAACTTGAACCACACGTTGAGGCCCAATTTTTTCTATGCACTTAGCAACATACTCAAAAATATATTTTCCGGTGTGTGCATCTTCCGAAACTTCCCTAGAAGAATCAAATGTAACACCTTCTTTGCTATGAACACAAAGATTCATTATACTTCTTCTTTTACGATCGCTCCATGCATCGGTCATGATAGAACAACCATTTTTAATCCACTCTTCTTCATGCTTCTTGAGTAACTCTTTTGTTCTCTCAACCTCTTCCTTTAACAATGGCCCTCTTAGTTGATATTGGCTTGGAGGTTTGTATCCCGGGCCAAATTTACAAATTGCTTCTACAAACTGAAAGAAGCTATCACAATCAATAGCATTAAAAGCTACACCGGCTTCATACATCTATCTAGCCAAAAATTGATGCACCTCTTGTGTTCTTTCCTTGAAAAGTGCTTTATTGATATTTGGTTGCTGCATCTTTGTTTGTTGACCTTTAGATAACAAATAATCCGGATTGATTAGGTTGGCAAACCTATCCATAGAACCAAGAGAGTGCGTATTTGAGGCCTTTGATGAGTTTGATCTTTGCCCTTCAACTACATCTTCTTCATCAAGTTGAAATTCTTCTCTCACCTGTTTTTCATGCACTTGTGTTTGTTTCTTTTTGTTCTTCACTTCTTCAAGTGCCGCTAAAACTTTGGCTTTGTCACTATCTGAAGCTTTTGGACACTTAGATACATTTGCACCGACATGAGCAATGTGTTGCTTCAATCTATATATGCTGTCGTTGGAAACATGTCCACACAACAAGCACTTGACTTTATCATTCTTATTAGGATCGACCAACTCCGCATAATTCCATCCAATTAATATCATTTGAATGACGTTTCAAAGGTACAGAAAGAGTTTCTGACATTGCAACAGATGCGGAAGAAGATGACATCAGATTCAGATTACTTGTCATTTCATCTAATTTACAATTCAAATCATACAATTATTGAATTATACAAATCATTGAAATCATACAAATACAACATGCTAATGAGAATTTACCTAAATAAGAATCATACAATCTAAATCGTAAGCAACTTTAGTAAGTACACATTGCTCACTAGATATAGAGTAAGTAAATAGATAAAACAGTGAAATTTGTTATATGTTCAAACAGTAGACTGGACAACATGAGTACATGCTGTATAGCAGAATACCCGACACTAAGACAGAAAAATTCACTAGTAGTAGTAGTTAATGTGCTTTGTTACTTATTATTATAGCATAGCAGGAAACTTCAAGCTCATTATAAACATGATAGCAAAAGCACTGATCATCTTTACCAGAACAAAAATGACAAAAAATTATGTACCAGAGCCCAGAGACAAATATCATTGTTTTATCATGGAAGTTCAAAAAAAATTTAAGGGCATGATGTATTTAGTTGTCATATATTTCCAATGAGATGTAGTAGTCAATAGCAGAAACACAGGTCAATAAGATTCCCCTAAGCCTACACAAACACTGTTATCAAGACATCAATCTCAGATTCTCAGATGTACTTCCCATCTCTATATTACTTTAACCAATTTCTACTGCAACACAAATTAGTACAAGGTTTTGGTCGATTTAAACTTTCATATCTAAGAAGCACATCATAGAAAACTAGTAAAACCGAAAACAATAATGTATGCATTAATAACAAAAACACCATAGCAACTTAGTGGCTAAGGCTCAATGTCCTCCCCAACTTCCAGCTGCCTTAATAATAAGGGTTGGCTTCACCTATGCATTGATAACTTGATATCATGATTATCATCACACTAATTAATCCACCACTACCACATATACACTCATTACCGGTGACTTTTGGAAAAACAAGGCCAGCGATCGGGAAAGTCGCCGGTAATGATCATCATTGCCAGCGACTTACTCCGTTGCCGGTAATGTCAGTTAAAAGTCGCCGGTAATGTCCTAAAACATTACCGGCGACCTACTCCGTCGCCGGCAATGGTTGACCAAACATTGCCGGCGACGGAGTAGGTCGCCGGAATTTCGCCGGCAATGTCTCCATTTCCGGCGATTTAATGAATCGCCGGCAATGCCTCTTATATTAGATGCAGATCGCAGCAGCTCATTCATTTGGATCGAAAAAAATCCGGTGAAATCGAAAGAAGGAAAACGCTCTGAAATCGATCATTCGGTACGTATTGTCAAAATTAAGGCGCGCGTCGAAAACTCGATCACTTGGGAAGCTATATATATATAGGTACGTATATATATACGTATATGTGTATGTATATATATATGTGTGTGTTGATCGATCTAATTAGATCGATATATATATATATATATGCATGCATGTGTTGATTTAATTAGAGTTGAATTGAGATATCACGTTGATTATTAGTAGTGAATGTGTATATATATAGTACGTAATATTGTTAGAATTTTTAGGATGGACAAGAGTTGGATGAGCCTCGAAAGATGGGATGTGAGATATCACCAGGGAATTAGGAGTTTTGTGAATTTTGTGAGGGCTAATTGTGGAGACACTACACTTCATTATTGCCCGTGTAAAGAATGTAAGTGTCGCAGCGATCGATTTCGTTTTACCATTGATAAAGTCCAGAAGCACCTGAGTAAATACGGGTTTTGGGATAAGTACACTTGTTGGATTTATCACGGTGAAACATCGTTAGCGGGTCCGCATGATCATGGACAATTTGGTGAGAGGGCCAGTCCACGCTATGATCATGGAGATTTTGCTGAGAGGGGCAGTCCATCCTATGATCCAACATCGATGTTAATCAATGATATGTTTCCTCATGAGAGCGGTGTATTTGCTGATGAAGCACCAAATGTCCCTCCCGTCGTTGAGGGTTTCCCCCATATTGAGCCAGTCGAGCCATTACCAGGAGCTCATGTCAACATAAGCGGTATGGAAAAGTACAACAACCTGATTGCATTGCAACAGACTCCGTTGTACGACGGTTGTAGGAAGACTGTTCTTGAAAGTGTCATGGGAGTGATGCAGCTCAAAATGGAGAACAAAATGTCTGTCAAAGCTGTTGATTCTTGGCTGAAGTGGACTGCTTCGCTACTGCCACCCGGTCATCGTCTTCCTACCATTCATCATAAGGTGCGACATATCCTGAAAGATCTTGGGATTTCCTACATCAAAATCCATGCATGCAGATATGATTGTATTCTCTTCTGGGGAAAAGATCTTGAAGACCTTGAAGCCTGCCCGTATGTTTTACAGAAAGGTATAAGTTGACTCCTGCAGGCAACAAGAAAGCTGTGAAGATACTTCGATATTTCCCGCTTATTGATAGGCTGGATCGGTTGTTCATGTGTGCTTTCACGGCCGAAGCTATGAGATGGTGGACTGAGAGGAATTTTCCTGACGATGACACCCTTATACACCCTTCCAACGGAGAGGCTTGGAAGCACATGGTCATGGAGTTTGATCATTTTGCAGCAGAGGTCCGAAATGTTTGGCTAGGGCTATCATCTGACGGATTCAACCCTTTTGGCAACATGAGTCTTCAATACAGTATATGGCCAGTTATTTTGGTACCGTACAACCTTCCACCATGGATGTGCATGAAAAAGGAATACAATATGCTCACTCTGTTAATTCCGGGCCCGGGTTATCCAGGAAAGTGTCTCGATGTGTATTTGAGGCCTTTGATTGAGGAGCTTAAGTACCTGAGTGAGTGTGGCCACCCCACTTATGATAGGTTCAAAAATGAGATGTTCCAGATGCATGCCATGCTTGTTGGCACCATCAGTGATTTTCCTGCCCGCGGTATGTTGTCGGGCAACGTTACCAGGGGTTACAGGGCTTGTTCAGAGTGCATGACGGTTGATTGTTGCAATCCTCATTGCAGTAAAATTGTTCAGATGCGTCACCGTTGTTGGCTTCCATATGATCACCCATTTAGGCAGGATCCAGACGCGTTTGATGGGACTGTGGAAACAGGTGTGGCACCCAGGCGATGGACATGGGAAGAAATTTTGGAAGTGTTGAATGAATATGATTTTGGCCAGCTGAGAAATCATCCTGACATAGTGGCGTCAATTCAAGACAAGCCCGAAAGGTATAAGTTTTGGACACACAAGAGCATATTCTGGGAACTCCCCTACTGGCCCAGGTTGCCTATCAGACACTACCTAGATGTCATGCACATAGAGAAGAATGTGTGTGAAAGTGTGGTGGGCACAGTTCTTAACTTGGAGGGGAAAACAAAAGACATCCCTAAGGCACGCATTGATCTGAAAGCTATGGGACTGCGGAAACATCTGTGGTTAAGAGATGGTAAGAGAAAAATGCCGCAAGCTCCTTACACCGTCAAGCCGAAGCATAAGCATGAAATTTTTGGGTGGCTGAGTAATGTCAGGTATATATTCTTATGGCTATGCAGGAAATTGGCCTTAAATTTTTACCGGATTATGGTTATATGCGAGAAATATAATTGTTGCCTATGGCTATATATATATATATATGCAGGTATCCTTATGGCTATGCAGGAAATATAAGCAGGTGTGTTAACTTCCGGGACAATAAGATGTACGGATTAAAGAGTCATGTCTGCCATATACTGCTTCAACGCCTTTTCCCTATTTTCATTCGAGGGTACCTGCCCAAAGAGGTGGTGGAGCCGTTGGTGGCGTTGTCAAGATTCTTTCAGAAGTTATGCACCAAGGAAGTTAAAAAATCATATCTCAGGGAGATGCAAGATGACATCATTTTTATCATGTGCAAGCTTGAGAGGATATTTCCCCCAAATTTTTTCGACATCATGCCTCACTTGATGATCCATCTTCCCGAACAATTGTTGCTTACCGGTCCTGTACACTACACTTGGATGTATCCCATGGAAAGGTACAAATGATTCATACATTTGGTTTGCCTCTGTTTTTATATGTAAATTCTTATTTTTTAAGTAAGTTAACATGCACTTGTTAACTTGTAGACAATTGGGAGCCTACAAGGACTATGTGAAGAATAAATATGCACCTGAAGGGTGTATCGCTGAAGCATATGTTGCGCACGAGTGTGTAATGTACACCAAAGTGTATTTGTGAGCGCTTGAGGACCCCCAACAACAGATGCCGATAGATGAACCCGAGTTCAACATTTCTATCATCTCCAATGACGTGGTAGTACAGGGAAGCTTGCCAAAGTCGTACAAGTTGGATGGAAATGAGGTAGCCATTGCCCACTAGTCGGTACTGATTAACTGTCAAAAAGTACAATATTGGAAAAACTATCATCTTCACTGCCCTGCTATTGCCGGAAATGTTGATTACTACAACAGGACGTTTGCAAACTACTTTGGTCAATGGGTAAGGGTATATGTGTATATGTCTATTTTCAGATGTATGTGGTTTTGTGGTTTCTATGTTCATAATTTCTTGTGTGGTTTCTTATCGTTTTCAGATGAACTATGTAGCAAATGATGGTTTCCCAGAGTGGTCAAACGAATTGAGGGTCCTGGCGATGAAACCGATAGCTTCAAAAGTTTACTCGATGTGTCAGGTCAATGGCGTGAAATTTATATGTGAAAATCGAGACGACCGACTAAAAACACAGAATTGTGGGGTGATGGTGCATGGTGGGCAGGATGGCGTTGACTATTACGGTGTCCTTCATTCAGTTGTTGAACTAATTTATGGGAACCGCATGAAAGTGCACTTGTTCAAGTGTAGATGGTTTGATACTAGCCCGGAGAACACAAGGACCGATCAGTACGGAACCTTTTCGGTGAATACTGCTACAAGCTGGTATAAAGAAGACCCTTTCGTTCTTGCCACATCAGTAAAACAAGTGTTTTACCTTGACGATCTTCTTAACAAAGTCGCGTGGAAGGTGGTTAACAATGTTGCTCATAGAAACATATACAGTGCTGCCACACTTGGTGAGACCGCAGATGATGAGGAAGCTACTGCATACGAAGAGCCGAACGCTTTTGACATTTCGGAATCATCTACGATTCGCCTTAATAATGTGAGATCTGGGAGCGTCGTTCGAATTACTGGAGCAGAACTTCTCGATGTTAATCCATATGAAGTTGACGCTGATTCTAGTGACGAGGAGCGGCACATATTGCCAGAGGTTACCTATGAAACCGAGTTAGACTCAAGTGATGAAGATGATTACGATTATCATCCTTAGTACGTTAATGATGTACGTATTTTAATTATAGTTGGAAATTGTAGTCGGAAATTGTAGTCGGAAATTGTAGTCGTAAATTGTAGTCGGAAATTGTAGTCGTAAATTGTAGTCGAAAATTGTAGTCGAAAATTGTAGTCGAAAATTATATATGGTCGGAAATTGGTAAGAAATTATTTAGTCGGAAATTGGTCAGAAATTGGTCGTAAATTATTTAGTCGAAAATTGTAGTCGAAAATTATATATGGTCGGAAATTATTTAGTCAGATATTGGTCGGAAATTGGTCGAAAATTATTTAGTCGGAAATTGGTCGGAAATAGGTCGGATAATCTTCGGTAAATAATGACATTACCAACGAGTTGATAAGCAACTCGTTGGTAATGACATTACCCACGACTTACCTCGTTGGTAATGTCATTACCAACGAGTTAACACGTGACTCGCCGGCAATGGTGGCGTTATTTCCAGGAGGCAGCTCGAGCTGCTCCCCATTTCTTCACATCTCTCTTCCCTCTCAAACCCTAAAACCCCTCTCTTTTCATCTCAATCAATTTCCTCGCCTCCCTCTCCTCAATCCTCTCTTCCTCTCCTCCCCTCTCCCCTCCCCTCACCTCCTCTCCCTTCTCCCCTCTCCACAAAAAAAAACCCCAAATATCAATTTCCTCTCCTCCCCTCCTCCTCTTCCTCCTCCCCTCACCTCCGTCGCCGAAAAGTCTAGTCGAGCTCCACCATGGCAGGTGCAAGATCACTCTCTCTCTCTCTCTCTCTCAATCCACATTTTATTTTTATGCATTTTAATTAACTTGATTAATTAATTTTTGATAATTGTGGGGTGATGTATATATATATGTGATGTATGTATGCATGTGGAAAATATTTGGAAAATGTAATTAAGGTATGTTTGAAAAATGTGGAAAATTAATGTGGATAATTGTGGGGTGAAGGAGAAATATATGTGATGTATATATGTGAAAAATTAATTAATTTATATGCAATGTATATATATACGTATGTTTGAAAAATGTGGAAAATTAATTAGCTAGGGTGATTTGGATTAATATGTGATGTATATATATATGTGAAAATTAAATTTAATTAAGATGCATGATGTATATATATATATGTGATGTATATATATATATGGAAAATTTAAAGTCGGAAATGATGTATGTATATATGTTAAGTTAGGTGATATAGTTGTTAATTTAACGTATAATAGGTGAAAAATCGGAATCAGAATTTAACGTGTTTGGATTAAGGTGATATAGTTGTTAATTTAACGTATAAATTAAGGTGAAAAATCGGAATCGGAACAGTTTGGAACCAGAACGGTTTTAAACCGGAACCGCGTGGAACCGGAACCGTTTGGAACCGGAACTATTTGTAACCGGAATCGTTTAAAACAGAACGGTTCCAGTTCCAAACGGTTCCAGGTTCAAACGATTCCGGTTCCAAACGGTTCAGGTTCCAAACGATTTCAGTTCCAAACGGTTCCGGTTCTGATTTGTTATAGAACCGAATCCATGACTATTACGGTGTCCAGGAGGTTTTGCGGCAAATTGGCTTCCAGGCATCAAACGGAGAGGTTCCCGAAATAGTGGAGGGAGCAGTAGTCAAGCTTCTTCCTCAGCCACAGTCAGCAACACGCGCAGTGGGCCAATGATGAATGCTCGCACACAAGCCTTGCTAGCTGCGCGAGCAGAGGAGGAAACTGCACGATCTGGAGCCGTGCAACCGGAAGTCGAGCCTCGAGCCTCAGTCAGCAGACGCTCAGTCAGCAGACGTCCCTCCGTCAGTAGACCCTCAGACGAGCGACAGTCAACGGGGGCATCAGAAACTCCCTCCATCCGAATGCCCCCTATTCGCCCGGTGCCTACTCCCGTTTCACGGGAATCATCTGAGGCAGATGGTGCTGGCGCCTCATCGTCCAGGCCTCGTCTATCTCCGCCGTCCGGTCTCTTCCTACCCGACGAGATTCCTGTGATCCCTGAATTCGATGATAGGGGGATGCCTATTTATGTTGAAGGACGGCCGAAGTTCCTGAGCGTGGAGGAAGCGTACAACTTCATCCCGTTCGACCCCGTGTATCTTTAGATTGTGAGGTGCACCAACCAACAAACGGACGATGCAGGTAAATTTTATTTAACATCAGATTGATTACTTAATTATTACTTAAGACTTACGATAGGTTCAATTAATGATATCAATTTGTTAACATTGTATTATTAGGCAATTTCGTTAATGGTACTGGAAAACGGAAAGGGGCTAGAGGCACCTGCACCGGGAAGAGACTTGAGCAGGCCACCGGGGGAAGGAAAATGCCCATTAGGGCCAATGAGGATGGCGAGGTGATCGAGGCATTTGACACCACGCGAAAATATGTCAGCATGGCCGGGGCGATCGTGCGGGACAAGGTCTCAATGCTTTGACCAGATTGGGAATCTGTGCCTATCTACATGAAGATGCAAGTGCATAATGCACTGAGTGTGAGTTAAATCGTATTTTCATTACGTAAATTTTACATTTATTAATTAAGTCCGAATAAATATATAATTTTACCGTTTATATATTCATATTGCAGGTGTGGTTTGACGTGGATGAAGTTCTTATTCACACGTGGGTAGAGCGTCAACTACATATGAAGTGATGTGCTTCGAGTTATTTGAGTATATATCGAGTTAGATTTTTGTTTATCAAGTGTTTTAATATCTCTAAATTTTTTTTCCTGGTGTTAATATAGGTATAAAGAGTGGAAGAACGAGCTTTCTTCACATTACACTGTATACAAGGAGCTAGGCCGATGTTCTACCCCTAGCGAATTCCGGTTTAGGGAGTACGAGTGGCTGTGGCTGATAGCCCACTTCGAGCACCCCAAAGCGAAGGTATGCATCCTGAATATATCTTACAAGCCTAATGTATCGTATCACATTCAAATAGTTAGTTACTAATTTTTTTACATATGTTTATCAAACAAGGCGATTTCGAAGACGAACCGGGCGAATAGATTGAAAAACACCAGGGCCCATCATGCAGGTTCACTCAACTATTTGGGTTGGTCAAGTAAGGCGCAGCAACAACAAGAAGTGAACCCGTTGGTGTATATTCATCAGAAGTTCTATCCGCAGTGCCCTGAAGAAGCGGTAAGTCTTTCGCCTCTCCATGTGTTAATAAAACTATTTTTCGATATTAATTTATTTTGTTAGATAATACGTTATTCATTTTCGCTTTTCAATTATGCGAGAGTGGAGGAGGCGACCACAGAAGTGACCATGAATATAGCTCGGAATAACCATCCTGACTGCTCCGAGGAAGAAGTCACCCAGTATGCCTCTCAGATCGATCCGCTTGATCGGCCTATAGCGGCTCAGATCATGGCAAAAGTGTACGGGACTGGAAAGAATACCTACTACTGTAGGGGAATGGGCTCGGCGGGTGAATGAATATTAAAGAACACTTCAGAATACTCTACCGGGTCAAGAAGTTCAACTTCTAGTCGTAACCTCGCAGCGGAGCTTCATAGGACGCAGAGGGAGTTGGAGGAGCAAAGGAGGCAGATAGCCGAGCAGCAGGCAGTCAGAGATGCCGAGTACCGGGGGATGATCAAGCAACACCGACTCATGGTCCAGCAGCAGACACAAATGTTCACCTGGATGCAGATGATGTACGCGGCTCAGACTACCAGACAACCGCTCCCCACACCTCCCCTGGTCCATGTGTTCCCCAGTTATCCACCACCACCACCGCACCAGTCACCGCCACAGCAAGACTAGGGTAGCCACCGGAGTTCAAATGAGTACATGGATTTCTTCGACCCTGACCCGCAAGTTCCTCGACCCTGACGTGTAGTTCTAGTTTATTTTCGTATCGTTGCTATTTGTACTGTACGTTGGACATTTATGTGTGTACTGTTGATGTTGTATTTGTACGGTTTATGTCTTTCAATGCAGGTTCTGGAATTGGGCCCAATCCAGAACCGACTTTTTTTTTCAAAATTTTTTCAACCATTGCCGGGGACATGGACCTAAGTTGCCGACAATGTCTTCAAATTCCGGCCACGGCGGCGCAAACATTGCCGGCGACTTGAGTCGCCGGTAATGTCTTCCTCATCACCGGCGACTTGAGTCACCGGCAATGTCAACGACATTACCGGCGACGTGAAAATGAGTCGCCGGCAATGCTGTCTCCGGCGGCCAATTTCCGGCGACTTGTCGCCGGTAATGACATTTCCGGCGAGAAAAAAAACAAGGCCGGCGACTTAAAATCGCCGGCAATGAGTCTTAATCCGGTAGTGCACCCACACACTTAGAAAAAATGATCAATCTATTTAGGGCTCCTCCATCTCAAAAACCAATTGATAATCTTATCCATTTTTAGCAACTGATAGCGGGCAAAACACATTAACCTCGAATACTCTTACTCCAACAATTATCAATTTTTGTGGACCACTGAGATAAAAAAAAACAGATCTAGCAATTCATTTTTTCCTAAATATCAATCAAACTAAGGATCAGAACATTTACGCTAATCCTGAGCTCAAATGAAACAAGCCAACAACAATATTGAACTGTGAAACTGAAACTGGGGAAACTGAAACCGGCGAAAGAGATACTGAATTGAGATACTGGATAAACACATTGTAAAATATAATTTGGCCAAGATAACCAGAGGTCGGCTAGATATCAATCAACTACATTTCTCAACATTCTCAATAATAGAAAGCTAACTATTAACCAGAAGTGAAGTTCACCTGCTTCCTTGTCAGACTGCGGGAGAGGTAATAGGCCTAGCAAAGGGAAAGCTGACACTCCAGGCACAGAAACTTGTCTCCAGACCCAAATTGATTATGGCCTTTTTCGTGACTTTGAACTATACCGGCATTCTCAAATTTGGGTTTTTTTCATTTCTGCAGTTCCGCCTGACTGAATTTTTCTGGGTTCAATTTGGGGGTTTATGGCTTTTACACTTTACGCCTTATTTCTGCCTAATTTCCGCCTATCGATTAAACGGACCGCCTAATTACGTCTAATTCCCGCCTAATCGCTCACCGTCAAATTGGTCCGCCTACTGCACAAATTGAACGTTGGCTTGGTTTGCCTAGGCAGATTAGGCAGCCATTTTTTAGAACAGAGTTTGTGCACCATACCACTAATACCACCACATCGATTACATTGGTTATTTTCAATAATTCGTTGCCAAACGTACTTAAATGCAATGGCGGATCCACGTATAAGCGAGGTGAGTTTGTTCAAGTTTTATAGATCGAGTATTGTTGATTTGGGCAAAAAAATCCAGAAAACCCAGGCATAAAGAGAGAGGGTGAGGTCGCAAGGAAGAAGATGAACAATAATAAAACACGACAGAAACAACAACGTCGTTAGAGTTGAAACTTAAATGGAACGACATCGTAGTAAGTAAATCAATTATATAGAAGTCTTTTATTATTCGTTGACTTCTTTTTGTACTGTGCTAGTAGCCTAGAGTCCCCTAGACGCCTAGTATTGTGATAGAAGTCGTCCTTAATAATTGTGTACATGCTACAGTGAGATTGTTTTTTTAAAGAGTTTTTATTTTATTTTATTTCATGTGGGTGGGAGTTTTTTTATGAAATTCTACTCTTTAATTTTTTTTTTTAATAAAGCCTCTTCTATGGACTACTAGTTCGGTCACTACCCATAATGAGTACGTTTTAGAGCATCTCTAACAGCTTTTTCATAATTTTTTAAAAATAGGGAAACAAAAAACACAATTTACTATGAAAGTTATGTGCCAACTCCAACAGATTCCCCATTTTACAGATTTCTCTAAATGCTGTAAATATAGGGAATGTTATTATCTCTCTCCTCAAATTCTCTAAGATGGGGAATGTGTTTAGGGAATTTGTTGGAGCAAAACAACCAAAATTTTCCCTAAAATGAAGAAAAACTCAAATATGGGAAAGTTGTTGGAGTTGCTCTTACACTCCATAAGGTATTAAGTTATTAACTAGCATTTTAGCAATAATCTCTTTATTTTCTTATTTTCTTTTGCAAATACGCTTATAATTGTGTTCCGATATCATTTAGTGTTGCCCAACCTAGATATATTTTCTTGATCCGTCACTGCTTAAATGTGTGATATTTAAAAATTTAAAAATCTGACATGCAAGGCTTCCTTATCGGTTGGCTCTATTTTTTAGACTCTTCGTCTTTGGGACTTGTTCCATATCCAACTAAGACTCGGATATGGGTACACATCCTATTGGCGATTAATATAAGGAAAAAATTCATCCTTGATGCCTGAACTCTTTCAATCACGTCAAAAGGGTGCCTGAACTCTAAACTATTAAAATGATGCCCGAACTCTTAAAACACTATATATGTGATGCCTCCGTGCTATTTCTGTCACCGCTATGTTACTCTTGATGATTTATTACTTTTTATGGAAAAAAAGAAGAAGCTTAAAAGACCATTTTATCCTTATATTCATTCTCTCTCTCTCTCTCTCTCTCTCTCTCTCTCTCTCTCTCTCTCTCTCTCTCTCTCTCTCTCTCTCTCTCTCTTCCTTGTTCTATTCTCAGTCCCAATTCTAAACCCGAGCCTCTGATTTTGATCGAGACTCCTCGACGGTAAGATTTCACCAATTTCTTAGAACACTTAGTATCTTTGCACTCTCTCTTCCAATTCATGAGGCAACCCTCACAACTTAATCTCTCTCTTCACTAAATTAGAAGTCCATTATATGTTCCCTTTCACCGTCGTTGTTGACTGACCACAACCCAGAGTTACATAGAGGCGTGAGAGCCCGAGTAGAAGAACGACGCGACGTCGGGTGATGAGGTAGACGGAGACACGCGTGCTCGATATGGTGAGGCAAAAAGAGAGAATCGTGGGGCAAGAGAGACAGTTATGAGGTGACTTAGGGTTCACGATGGCGCCCTAGAGGAGGCCGAGAGTGGTTGTTAAGAGCTTTAGTTCCCTCAACCTTTCGACTATTAGTTATTTAAGGCTAAGTGAATTTTTCTTACCCGCAAGTATATGGGGTCAAGTAGTGTAATTTGTATAGAAGTCGAGTGTTGAACCCATGAGGATTGACTAATTTGATTCTATAGCTTTTTCTGATTAAGTCCTTTAGGTGCGTGAAACACAACAATGTGATGCAACAAAGAAACACAAAAGATGGAAATGTGGATCTCACAATGCTAAATCCTTTGGAGGTTTACCATTGCAAGAGATAATTAGACTACGATGAGTGATTTAACGAGGGATTGATTTGTTAATTATAACTAATGCAAAGATGGTAAATAGAGATGATCACAAATTCAAGATAAAAACATGGTTGGCTAGGGATTCCCCCATTAACCATTTGATGCTAAAACAATGTTCAATTTAAGGTCAAAAACTGTTTAGTCCGGTTTACATGCTCAATTGTCTTTTGGATCATAAGAGCAAATCCTTTCTTTGTCCAAATCATGCTCTCTCGGGTCACGCTTAGTTATGGGCCAAAACTCCTAGGCCTTTTGGGATTCTAGAAGGTTTCGGTCTACCCATGAAGAATAAAGTAAATCAAGATTAGGAACTAGACTTTTGGTGCTAGGATCCTAATGCATTTCATGCGTAATGAGTTTGGTTGTAAATATATGTGATGATTGTAGATGGCTTTTGTTAGGTCCATAATTATGTGCTAATTATGTCGCTAACTTCATCCTTATTTCTTGTGTATTATGAAAGCAAACATCATTCTTATAACGTTTCCTTTTTATGCTAGAAAATTGAGAGTTGACATGGAAACACTCTTAAAAAAGGTAATTGACTCAGTTTTTGAGTGTGACGACCCGGACCAGAATTGGTATAGTAATCGGCTTAATCTGCGAGTTTCACAAGTAATTGAGATTTATCGTAATTAATTGGATATACAACTTCATTCACGACTTAATTTTTGGACACGAATTTGATTTGGGTTTGTTCGTGGGAGATGTAGTGAATTTGATTTCGAGTTCGTGGAAGCTTTCCGAGGATTTTTAGGATAATTGAGGAATATAAAATGAATATTTGAAATTATTACCGAGTTAGTCGTGTTTATCCGTTTGAGTTTGAGTTATCCAAATTGTGGATAGAATTGATTCGCGACGTATAAATAGCCGAATAGTCGTAAAGTTGTCGCAAAAGTTCGAAAATGGGCTGTTTGACCGAGTTCACTGAACTGGGTTAGTTGACCGAGTCAACCTTTGGTTGACTCAGTGAGTCCGTGACTCGCTGTCGAGGTGGCCACCGGAATACGACACGGTTGCCGGAGTTTAAGGTATGGTTTTGAATCTCTTCCTTTGGACTTTCGATTGATGTGTATATTGTGAGATTTGGTTGGTCAATTTTGAACGTGAAGTTTGTAGGAATCGGGTTTAATGGTGGAGGGTTTTCCGGCGGTTTTCCGATGGGGACTTTGGGTGGAAATGGTTGGGTTCGAGCTTGTGATGAAACCCCTTGAAGATGGAAGGCCGAGGTGGCCTCACGGTGGAGAATTTCACCGGAGAAATTTTTCGGCCGGTTTGAACTTTGGTGGCTTTCGAGCAGATTTTCGGCCATGGTAGTGGTTGGACGGTGATGATCCTTTGGGGAAAAAGGCTAGGCTTGAGGAGAGGAAGGTTTTGGAGTCTTGGTCCCCGGAAAATCCCTCTTGTGACGGCGCGTTGACTTTTTGGATTTTGACAACTTTTTTGCCGTTTTACTCGTAAACGTGCCCCGATCGTCGCCTTGAGGTTTTCGAGTTGATTTGGGTAGTGGATTTTATGTCGAAGATTTTGTGGAGTATATTTGGAGTTTTAGACGAGTTTTCTGTTATCCGAGTTATATATTTTTGGGCATGGTTGGTTTCCGAGGTGTGGGTTAGAGTATTGAAATGTGATTTTAATCAGTGATATTTTGTGATTATTCAGGGGATCGAGATCGTACGCTTAGCAAAGGATCTTCCCCCGGATCTCGGGATTAGCGCGTTGCGTGCTGTGCTAGTCTGTGAGTGGACACATTTCTTTTCACTGATTGGTTGCGAGTCCTTATTATACGTTTTACGAGCTTGAGTAGGCATGTGCGATTATGATTTATTTGAGCATGTGTTTTACGATTATGAATCGACAAATATGCTTATATAATTATATATTACGAATACGCATTTACATTATGCTTAATACATTTGCATGAACTATTTATGATTTGGTTTACACAGAGTACAGTCACAGTTTATATTGTTGTATCGATACACTTGCATCCCGGCTGATCCCCGAGGATGTTTACCGGGGGAGGCTGTGACCCCTAACCCGAGGCCTTTACCGGGGGGGGGGGGGGCGCTGACCTCTGACCTGAGGCCTTTCTGGCTTGAATCACGTGTGGGTCTGGGTTCCCGTGATTCGGACTCTACCAGCGCGGATGTGTCCATGAGTGACCCCGCGGGATTTTTTGATGCATGCTCTATACGCGTGAGAGGTTAGAGTCTCCCTCGTGTACTTTATTACTTCCATGCATTTAGACTCGCATATGTTTTTATAACTTATATTATTCGGCGAAAGACATTAATTTTTGTCCACTCACTCTAACGGTTTATATGTCTTTCCCTGGGCTCTTTGTTTTCAATGCCCAGTTTGCAGTTCAGATTCTGGTGTCGCACGTCGCATTCGGAGGCTTAGTATTCGAGCTACTTTTCTTTTTCAGTAGGTTTCTTTGTTTAGCCTACTGTTGTATATTTATGTATATATACTAGAAGTCGCTCTGAATACTCTGATGTTTATATTTTCATAATATTTTCTCGGATTTCTATAAATTTACAGTTTTTGCTTATTGCTTTATATTATGATATGATTTTGAGAAATCCGGATGGGATTGGTGCCCACAGTTTGGCTTTTCTGGCATAGGATGAAGTGTGTTTTCGGGTGTAGGTTAATGGTAATCCCGCGATATAGTGAAACTCTGCTGAAATTTCTATGGTTTTTGAAAGTTCGTGTTTTTAGAAGGGGGTCGATTTCGGTTTTGGTAACTAAATCGGGGTTGGGTTCTTTCAGCTTGGTATCAAAGCATTAGGTTTTAGGTTCTGTAGACTTCTGTAGTTGTGATACTAAGGATATTTGAGTATGTACAACATGTCTGGAGCGATGACCCGACTGGCCAGCGGTTACTCATCAATGCTTCGGGTGTTGTATGTTTTCAAATGTCTGAAGTTTCATGATTACGTTCCTTGTGCTTTGTGACTAATGCTTTTCTCTTATTATTAGGATGCCTTATAGACGTGGTCCCCGTGTCAATAGGGAGGTGGATCCTGATGAGGATCGCCAGACGCATGATTTTCTTATGCGAGTATTGCGTTTGGAGGAGCGTTTTGACCCTGTGGTCAAAGCTCGAACTGCTGGAGTGACTATTTTCTCGGGTTCAGCTGATCCAGAAATATGTGAGGCTTGGTTGGTTCAGGTTCAACGAGTTTGTGAGCATCTGCGTTTTACTCCTGAGTAGATAACAGTGGCAGCGGTTGGTTTACTTGAGTCTGATGCATACTTTTGGTGGGTTAACACTGACAGAATTTCGGTTGATACTCCATGGACATTATTCAGGGATTTGTTTATGCAGAGGTATTTCAACCAGGCTACACAGCAGCGGAAGTATGAGGAGTTTACCAACTTGAGACATGGTAGTATGTCAGTACTTGAGTACCAGGACAGATTTACTCACTTATCTCGGTTTGCTCATGACATGGTGGCTACAGAGGAAGCCAAGTGCCGGAGATTTGAGTTGAGCTTGAAGCTGAACATCAAGGGGACATTGACTATGATGCCTCGGAACAACTTTGATGAGTTTGTGAGTGCTGCACTTCGAGGCGAAGATATAGAGAAGGAAAGGAAGATGAGATTCCAGTCTCGACGGTTTGAGGAGGGTGGACCGAGTCAGGGACCTTCCAAGAGGCTGAGTTCAGGCATTTCCAGATCGGCATCATCATCTGGCATTGGACCATTTAGATCATCAGTTGAAAGGACCCAACCCCGATTTAGCTCCCTAAATCGGAATCAAACCCCTTCGAAAACACGAACCAACAAAAACTTTTCAAAATTTGGGCAGAGTTTCGTTACTAACGTGGAATTACCTTAACCTGCACGCGGAAAATACACTTCATCCTATGCCACAAAAAGCAAACCGTGGGCACCAATCCCATCCGGATTTCTCAATATCTCAACAGTAAAGTAAAGTAGTAAATATATATGTACTTTACTGAAATCCAGTGTAAAATCGTATAACGTATTCAATAGGAAGCTCAGAGCGACATCTAATACATAATCGTATACGCATACCACAGTAGGTAGAACAATAAACCTACTGGATGAAACAAAGTAGCTCGAGCACTATGCCTCCGACCACGACGTGCGACACCAGAGCCTGAACTGCAAACTGGGCACGGAAACCGAAAAACCCAGGGGAAAGACAATAAGCATGTTAGAGTGAGTGGACGAAAATAAATGTCTTTCACCAAGTAATATATATAATAAAAACATATGCGAGTCGAAGCATAAATATTCAAATGGTACACAAGGGAGACTCTAACTCCTCACGTGTCCGAGTACACGAGGGAGACTCTAACTCCTCACGTATACGGAGCATGCAACATAAAAATCGCGGAATCACTCATGGACTACCACGCGATAGCACAGTCTGAATCACGGGATCCCAGACCCACACGTGATTCCTAGCCAGAAAGGCCTCGGGTCAGGATATCTGTCCTTCCCGGAGCGTACTCGGGGATCAGCCGAGAAGCCAAGGTGTATCGATACCACAACATATACTGAGACTGTACTCTGTGTAAACCAAATCATAAACCTTTTCCATGCACATGCATAAAACATAATATGTACATATGTATAATCGTATACGTATATTCGTATATGCATAATCATAAAGCACATGCTCGTAAAATCATAATCAATCTGCATGCTCAAGTTCGTAAATCATTTATAAACAGACTCGCAATCAATCCGTGAAAAGAAATGTCCACTCACAGACTGGCGTAACGCGATACGCGTTAACCCGTGATCCGGCGGAAAGTCCCTCGCCAAACGAACGATCACGAACACCTGAATATTCACAAAATCCATATCTCAAAATCATATCTCGACAATACAAGTCGAATCACGAGAAACCACCGTTCTCGGAAACACGTAATTCAAAGTCGACGAATCGTCGAAAATCCGTATATACCACCTCAATACCTCGTTTTACGTTCGGACGCTCAACTCGAAAAACGAACCTCCCCACTGCGATCGGAGCGCGATTTCGAGTCAAATGACATGCAACTTGTCGAAAGTCAAAAAGTCAACCCGTTGACCGTTGACCGCCGTTGACCGCCGCCCACGGCGGCGCCGCCACTGACCGGAAGATTTCTCGGCGGAGCAACCCCTATTCCATGCAAAACCACCCACTGAGCAACTTTGTCAACTGCACCAAAGTCCAATTCTCACTCTAACATGGTCAATTTCATGAAAAACCGAATGAACACACAAATTTCAATCCCAAAATTCTCCATGTACAAGATGAATTGGAACTCCAAACTTACATGGTAGCTTGCTAGTGATGAGAGCTTCAAAGCCCACTCCAAAATTCAGCTCGAATCGGCTCGAAACATCGAACCCGAAATCACTTAAAATCCCTTAACTTTGGCCGGAAAAATCATCTACTTCCGGCGAGCCTCGCCGTGTGGGGTGACTAGGAACAGACTCGGGAGGCCGAGGCGCACCCTATGGGACAAGTCCCGAGCCAAGAGGTGGCCGGAAACGATCACCACCGTGGAACCACCGTGAGTCCCGTCGGCCTCCACCTCTCACCCACCGAGTTGACTCGGTCAACTCGGTCAACACCCAAAATGGTAAGCTTTGACTTGCCCAGTATGGAAATTTCTATTTATAGCCTTTCCAAAAAAGGAAACTTCATGTTTATCCAATTCGACGAACTTAAAACGCGCGTAACTTTCTCATCGTAATTCCGATTCCGATAATTCTCGCGGCCACAAATTCGTCTCGACATACTCTTCACTAACCACCCAAAGTCAAATAGATCAGCCAATCGGATAAAAAGTCAACCCTTCGAACCAACACACATTAAATCGACTAATCAATCAACAAACGTCAAAATTCGCAACTAATTCCTCGTAACTCCAAATCATGTTCCGGAAGTTTCCACAAACTCGAAATTAAATTCTGAACAACTTCCGTGAAGAAGCCGAAACCAAATTCTCGTCCGGTAATTTAGTCGTTAAGTAGCCCACCATTTAAATCCGAACTTCAAATATTCATAACTAATTCCTCGGTCGTCCAAATTACGATCCGGAACCGCCCACGAACTCGAAATCACACGTACAACGACTCTCGAGAAGAGACCCAGCTCCAATTCTCGGCCAATAATTAAGTCGTTAATAAACTCGGCGATTCCAATAACCGTCGGACAACTGCGACTTCACACAAACTCATCAATCAAGCTGATCATACTGCTGATTCTGGTCCGGGTCGTCACATCAGTTGGTATGGCTAGACAGAGACAGAGATGGAGGAGGGATCGACCACAGAGACCACAGTCTAGTGGGAGTTCTAGTGGATCCAGCTATCCTCGACGTACCGGTGGCACTTTCGCTATACCGAGGGAGTATCCATTGTGCAATTTCTGCAATAAGCATCATTATGGTCCTTGTCAGCGAGGCACTACTATATGTTATCGTTGTGACCAGGAAGGTCACTTTGCGAGGGAATGTTTCCAGCCTGCTGGTGTTGGTGGACAGGCAGCTCAGAGTTCAGGAGGAGATCAAGGTACTACTTTTGGCGCTCGACCGGTACAGTCTTCTGGTCAGGGTGGATAGCAGAGTCACCATCAGCGTGGACGACCAGCTGGACAGGCCAGGGTTCATGCTATGTCATTGCGCGAGGGCAGAGCATCACCAGAGATTATTATTGGTACGTTGCATGTTTTTGGCTATCCAGTACTTACTTTGTTAGATCCAGGTGCTACACATTCATTCATATCATATAGATTGTCATCTTTAGCTACTATGCCTGCATCTCCACTTCTGGGATTATGGAGAGTATTGTATCCATCTGGTGAGGTTGTGAGTATTGGTTGGGTGTATAGGGATTGTGACATCTTTGTTGAAGGTTATGGTTTAGCCGCGGATTTGTTATTGTTGGATATTGTCAATTTTGATGTGATTTTGGATATGGACTTCTTGGAGACACATTGGGCTATATTTGATTGTCACAAGAAGGAAGTAGTGTTTCGACGTCCATGTTTCCCAGAGATATTGTTTCACAGTGAGAAGAATACTTCCCTCCCATGTGTGATTTCAGCGATGAAAGCCGAGCGGATGATGAAGAAGGGTTGTGTTGCATATTTAGCTCATGTTGTGGATACAAAGGCTACTGTACCAGATATTAGTAACATTGAGGTTGTTTCCGAGTTTCTAGATGTGTTTCCAGAGAAGCTACCAGGTGTTCCTCCAGTTCGAGAAATCGATTTCACCATTGAGATTTTACCAGACACTGGACCTATATCTCAGGCACCGTATCGTATGGCGCCAGCGGAGTTGAAAGAGTTGCAGATTCAACTTCAAGAGTTGCTGGAGAAAGGTTTCATAGGACCCAGTGTATCACCGTGGGGTGCTCCTATACTATTTGTGCGGAAGAATGATGGTTCCATGCGGTTGTGTATTAATTACCGGAAGCTGAATCAAGTCACCGTGAAGAACAAGTATCCGTTGTCACGGATTGATGATTTGTTTGATCAGCTCAAGGGAGCTTCAGTCTTCTGGAAGATTGATCTCAGATCCGGATACCATCAATTGAGGATCAGAGAGTCAAATGTGGCCATGACAGCTTTCCGATCACGGTACGGACATTATGAGTTCTTGGTTATGCAGTTTGGGTTGACCAATGCCCATACAACTTTCATGGATTTGATGAATCGGGTGTTCAGGTGGTTTCTGGACAAGTTTGTGATTGTGTTCATCGACGACATTCTGATTTACGCCAGGAGTGTGAGCCAGCACAAGAAACATTTGCGAGATAATCAGCTGTTTGCGAAGTTCAGCAAGTGTGAGTTCTGGTTGAATAGTGTAAAGTTTTTGGGTCACATGATATCTGCTGAGGGAGTCAGTGTGGATCCTGACAAGATAGAAGCCGTGTTGAATTGGAGTAGACCTACCACCCTACCAAAGATCAGGAGTTTCTTGGGTTTGGCAGGTTACTATCGGCGCTTTGTACAGGATTTTTCACGGATTGCCGCTCCACTTACTAGATTGACGAAGAAAGGCGTCAAGTTCGAGTGGTCTGATACATGTGAGGAAAGTTACTTGTTCTTGAAGGAAAAATTGACTACTGCACCAGTTCTGACTTTACCTGACGATAGTGGAGAGTTTGTGGTTCACAACGACGCATCGAAATTGGGACTTGGTTGTGTTTTGATGCAGCATGGCAGAGTGGTGGCTTACGGTTCCAGGCAGTTGAAACCACATGAAGTCAATTATCCTACACATGATTTGGAGTTAGCTGCTATTGTTTTAGCCTTGAAGAGTTGGAGACACTAGTTGTATGGAGCTCAGTGTAAGATATACACAGATCATAAGAGTCTCACTTATTTGCGCACGCAACCAGATCTAAATATGAGGCAGCGCTGATGGATGAAGTTGATCAATGATTATGATTGCACCTTTGGGTATCATCCAGGGAACGCAAATGTTGTTGCTGATGCACTCAATCGGAAATTCGGAGCCTCATTGTTTCATGTGTGTGTGGCCAGAGTTTCTATGTTAGCAGAGTTACGAGCTACGGGAGCTGAGTTAGAGTGTGATGATGATGGAGCCTTGGTGGCTAGCTTCCAGGTTCGACCGGTATTGGTTGATCAGGTTCGAGAAGCTCAGGATGCAGATTCCTATTTGTTGGACAAGAAGACCATGATTCAGAACGATATGCCAATAGAATTTCGGTTGAGTGATGATGGTACATTGCTATTCAGAGGCAGATTATGTGTACCTAGAGATAAGGGTTTAAAGAAGGAGATTTTAGACGAACCCCATTGTTCTGCTTACGCAATGCATCCGGGTAGTACAAAGATGTTTTGTACACTTCGAGCCTTTTACTGGTGGCGAAATATGAAGAGGGAGATTGCAGCATATGTGAGCAGATGTCTTATTTGTCAGTAGGTTAAAGCAGAGAGACAGAAACCTGTGGGAAAGCTACAGCCTTTGGAGATTCTGGTTTGGAAGTGGGAGCACATTACCATGGATTTCGTGTATCAGTTATTGCGTACTTCTACTGGTAACACGGGTATTTGGGTCATTGTAGACCGATTGACGAAACCAGCTCATTTCCTTGCACTTCCAGGGAAGATTTTAGTGGGCAGGTTAGCAAATCTGTATTTGGCGGAGATCGTTCGTTTGCATGGTGTGCCTGTATCTATTATTTCTGACCGAGGCAGTCAGTTTACTTCAGAGTTCTGGCAGGCATTGCAGCGAGCTTTAGGTACCAGATTGCATTTCAGTACAGCTTTCCATCCTAAGACTGATGGGCAGTCTGAGGGGACTATTCATACCCTTGAGGATATGTTGTGGTCCTGCATATTGCAGTTTAGAGGAAATTGGGACTAGCAACTGCATTTGATCGAGTTTGCTTACAACAACAGTTATCAGGCCAGTATTGATATGGCACCGTGTGAGGCGTTATACGGGAAGCAGTGCCATACTCCATTGTGTTGGAGTGAGGTAGGCGAGCGATAGCTTATTGGTCCTGATCTAGTGAAGTGCACCACTGAGGATATTCAGATTATCTAGGACAGACTGAAGATTGCCCAAGACCGACAAAAAAGCTATATAGACGTGAGAAGAAAAAGTCTAGAATTCGAGGTGGGCGATTGGGTCTTTCTAAAACTTTCTCCTTAGAGGGGAGTTGTGCGTTTCGGGAAGCGTGGCAAGCTCTGACCACGGTATATCTGTTTGTACGAGATTACAGAAAGAGTTGGTGTCGTGGCTTACAGGTTGGAGTTGCCTTCCGAGAAGGCTCGAGTGCACGATGTTTTCCATGTCTCGATGTTGCGGAAATACATTCCAGATCCATCACATGTATTAGCAACGCATCAGCTTCCCGTCTAGGAAGATTTGACATATGTGGAGGAGCCAATACAGATTCTCGATTGGCATGAGCAGGAGTTGAGGTACAGAGTCATACCGCTTGTGAAGGTCCTATGGCAGAATCATTCAGTTGAGGAAGCCACTTGGGAGACCGAGCAGCATATACGGGAGAAGTATCCTCATCTGTTCACGTAGCAGGTACGTAAATTTCAAGGTCGAAATTTTTCTAAGGGGGGTAGATTTGTGACGACCCGGACCGGAATTGGTATAGTAATCGGCTTAATCTTCGAGTTTCACGAGTAATTGTGGTTTATCGTAATTAATTGGATATACAACTTCGTTCACGACTTAATTTTCGGACACGAATTTGATTTGGGCTTGTTCGTGGAAAATGTAGAGAATTTGATTTCGAGTTCGTGGAAGCTTTCCGAGGATTTTTCGGATAATCGAGGAATATAAAATGAATATTTGAAATTATCGCCGAGTTAGTCGTGTTTATCCGTTTGAGTTTGAGTTATCCAAATTGTGGATAGAATTGATTCGCGACGTATAAATAGCTGAATAGTCGTAAAGTTGTCGCAAAAGTTCAAAAATGGGCTGTTTGACCGAGTTCACTGAACTGGGCCGAGTTGACCGAGTCAACCTGTGGTTGACTCAGTGAGTCCGTGACTCGCCGTCGAGGTGGCCGCCGGAATACGGCAAGGTTGCCAGAGTTTAAGGTATGGTTTTGAATCTCCTCATTTGGACTTTTGATTGATGTGTATATTGTGAGATTTGGTTAAGGTTTTGTTGGTCAATTTTGAACGTGAAGTTTGCCGGAATCGGGTTTAATGGTGGAGGGTTTTCCGGCAGTTTTCCGATGGGGATTTTGGTTGGAAATGATTTGGTTCAAGATTGTGATGAAACCCCTTGAAGATGGGAGGCCGAGGTGGCCTCACGGTGGAAAATTTCGCCGGAGAAATTTTCCGGCCGGTTTGAACTTTGGTGGCTTTCAAGCTAATTTTCGGCCACGGTGGTGGTTGGACGGTGATGATCCTTTGGGGAATAAAGCTAGGCTTGAGGAGAGGAAGGTTTTGGAGTCTTGGCCGCCGGAAAATCCCTCCGGTGACGGCGCGTTGACTTTTTGGATTTTGACAAGTTTTATGCTGTTTTACTTGTAATCGTGCCCCGATCGTCGCCTTGAGGTTTTCGAGTCTATTTGGGTAGTGGATTTTATGTCGAAGATTTTGTGGAGTATATTTGGAGTTTTAGACGAGTTTTCTGTTATCCGAGTTATATATTTTTGGGAATGGTTGGTTTCCGAGGTGTGGGTCAGAGTATTGAATTGTGATTTTGATCAGTGATATTTTATGATTATTCAGGGGATCGAGATCTTACGCTTGGCGAGGGATCTTCCGCCGGATCTCAGGATTAGCGCGCTGTTCTAGTCTGTGAGTGGACACATTTCTTTTCACTGATTGGTTGTGAGTCCTTATTATACGTTTTACGAGTTTGAGCATGCATGTGCGATTATGATTTATTCGAGCATGTGTTTTACGATTATGCATCGATAAATATGCTTATATAATTATATATTACGAATACACATTTACATTATGCTTAATACATTTGCATGAACTATTTATGATTTCGTTTACACAGAGTACAATCATAATTTATATTGTTGTATCGATACACTTGCATCCCGGCTGATCCCCAGAGGATGTTTAACGGGGGAGGCTATGACCCCTGACCTGAGGCCTTTACCGGGGGGGGGCAAACCTCTGACCTGAGACCTTTTTGGCTTGAATCACGTGTGGGTCTGGGATCCCGTGATTCGGACTCTACCAGCGCGGATGTGTCCATAAGTGACCCCGCGTGATTTTTCGATGCATGCTCTGTGCGCGTGAGGAGTTAGAGTCTCCCTCGTGTACTTTTTTATTTCCATGCATTTAGACTCACATATGTTTTTATAACATATATTATTCGGCGAAAGACATTAATTTTCGTCCACTCACTCTAACAGTTTATATGTCTTTCCATGGGTTCTTTGTTTTCAATGCCCAGTTTGCAGTTCGGATTCTGGTGTCGCACGTCGCAGTCGGAGGGTTAGTATTCAAGCTACTTTTCTTTTTCAGTAGGTTTCTTTGTTTAGCCTACTGTTGTATATTTATGTATATATACTAGAAATCGCTCTGAATACTCTGATGTTTATATTTTCATATGATTTTCCCGAATTTCTATAAAGTTACAGTTTTTGCTTATTGCTTTATATTATGATATGATTTTGAGAAATTCGGATGGGATTGGTGCCCACGGTTTGGCTTTTGTGGCATAGGATGAAGTTTGTTTTCGGGTGCAGGTTAATGGTAATTCCTCGATATAGTGAAACTCTGCCGAGATTTCTATGGTTTTTAAAAGTTCGTGTTTTCAGAAGGGGTTCGATTCCGGTTTAGGTAACTAAATCGGGGTTGGGTCCTTTCATTGAGAAGCTGAGTACATTTCCAATCATGAGAGAATTTGGAGCAACTTTGAAAAAATGATGAAATAGGTTCACCGAATGTCGCCGAAAATTGTCCCCAACTTGCCGAAATTCACCATAACTAGCCGGATAGCCCCTGATGGCCCAAACACTTTAAGTCTAGCCCAATGGAGGTCCAATCCACGCAATTATGCATGCCAATCTGATTAAAGAGAAGCGGAAGAAGATGGACCACATGATGTCACTTATTTCGGACTTTAGCCTTACAAAATCTAAAATAGTAGATCATGGTTCCCTTGATTTGATAACGCTAAAACTAAGTATCAAATTAAAAACTTAACGCATAGTTCACGTATTACAATCAAAAACCCTTATTTGTAGTTGTAGCATTGATAACTAGGGATTGTTATAATCGGAGATTGAGGGTACATGCCGAACAACGTTTAATAAACATAAAATTAAAGGTGTAAGGGGTTTTAAAGATTGATTTATTATCTACAAAATCAAAAATAAAACATGGCAGCAAACATATTCAAAAACCCTAGAATTCTATCATGCTTCAACTCATAGACAAGCAACACAAACAAGAATCATAGAACTTCTAAACATGCTTGCAAACTGAAAATAAAACCTAACAAACATATATACGAGTGATCATCTCATTATTTTTCACTTAACTCTAAGAACTAAGTCAAATTATATGCAACCTATTAGTGTCTAAGTCTTTAGCTAAGTTAACGTGCATATCATATGTAGAATGTAGTGCTTCAGGAATTTTCCCTTTGACACATCATATCAACCTAAACAGGAAAATTACCCTAATCTAAATCGATGTATTAAGATCACATGCTTAGTTAAATTTTTAAACACATAGCATATCACAAAAATATTTCAAAGTTATAAGACCAAAAGACTTGTAAAAATCAATCTAGATAAACAAAATATTCGTACAAAAAGAAGAGAGTAGAAGGTATCATGTTACACTTTTTGCTCGGGAATTTACCATATAAACTAAGTATAAATGACTCTTCTATGGAGGTGGAGATCCTAAAGAAATTTGCCTTATAGTTGTCTTGGCGGAGGAGGTGTTTATTAATGGGGGTGACGGCCTTCTTGATGAATTTCGGAGTTCTGGGAGAGGCAAAGTGTTTTTCGCAGAGATTTTGATATTAGAATGAGAGACACATGATGGAGAATTTGAGCCTTGCATATATAGACCAAGAAGAGAGCTTTTCGTCTCAAAACTAGGTTTTCCTATTCCACCCGGGGAAATTTGGGAGTCTTAAAAGAGTCAATCTTACCTAGAGTTGTAGACCTTTAAAACTTATGATCTTTGGCTCGTTAGAAAGAGGACTTCAAAATCTTTCAAAAGAGGTATCATATGACTATGTTTGGACTTTGAAATAAATCTTGGTGCTTCTTTGAAGTTGGCATGCCTGAAGCTTGATTTTCCTATTCCTACTAGGAGTAGGGATATCTTCTTCTCTCTTTATCTTGTCTTCCTTCTTTTCCAAGAGATTCTAGACAAACTACCAAGTTTTCTAAACACATTTTGGGATTCAAATTAGGCTGAGATGATCTTCCTTTTTGGTTGGCCCAAATGCTTGACCCGTCCGCCTACTTTTCCTAGAACGACCAGGAGAAATGCTTCAAATCTTCATTTGCACCATTTGGCATCATTTTCATTTGTCATTTGGTTGCTAATTCTTGACACCATTTGGGAAACACATTTTAGTAACCATTTGGAGATCATTTCTTGGACCATTTGTCATTATTTTTCCTCCTTATTTCAGGAACTTTCTCCTTAGCACGTTTTAAGCTCATTTCTGCCTCTTTTATTCTTTCTGCTTTATTTTTTAACTTAAAACAATAAAATAAGTTAGAAATAAGAATATTAAGGTCATAACTTAGCCAAATGTAGAGAGAAATCTATTAAGAGTCATGCATAAAATGCGTAGATCAAATTCTCCCACACTTAGACTTTGCTAGTCCTTAGCATAAACTAAACTAAACCAAGACTCTCTACAAAATAATAACTAAAAGCCACGAAATTTAAGAATAAAAAAGACAAAAAATTACTAATTTAGATTAGAGAAATCATACCATATCATCAAGTAGCAACTCTTCTCAAAGGATTAAAAAAAAACACATATAAGCCCTAAAAATGTCTCAGGAATTTTTCTAAGTATATGGTGATGGAATCACAAAAATTTAGAGTGAATGCTCAATGATTTCAAGAGATAATAGAGATATGATCATGTTATGAACAAGTAAGACTTGGAGAAAATAATGGTGAAGTTAAAGCTGTGCATATTTCGAACAAGCCTTAAATCAACTCACAAAGATACACTCATCATGTTTTCACTAAAATTATATGAAATCAATCGAAAACCTTATTAATGAATGAATTACTTGCGCAAATGAACCTAAATCATATGCTTACTCATGCAACTAACTCCATAGATTAAAGGCTACACAACTTAAGGATCATAAATGACTTTAAAAGGCTGTAATGGGGATAAGGCTAAGACTTTTGAAAATTTTGATATGTGGTGGTTAAAATGTTCCAAAGACTTAGTCTGTGACGACTCGAATCAGAATCTGATGCATATTTGGCACGATTCTCGAGATTGGGTTTAGTCGCGGTTTATTGTCGTATATGTGGTTTGCCGATTCAATTCGCGACTATGTTTTCAATCGAGAATTTGAGTTGAGTGTCTTCACGGAAATGGTAGAGTACGTGATTTCGAGTTCGTGGAAGGTTCCGGAAGATTTTTCCGATAACCGAGGAATATTTTATGATTATTTGAAGTTTCAGGTTTCGACGAGTTTATCCGATTGTTTCGTGTTTATCCGAATCATTTCGTATATTCATTTTGAACCCGAGGCTCGAGTATAAATATCGGAATAGTCGAGAATTTTCGTAAAAATTGCTGATTGAGGGTTGACCATCATTGACTTTCTATTTTGGGAAAGTTGACTTGCAGACCGAAAGGGAAAGTTTCCCATTTGGGAATTGCCGTCCGACGACCTAGATTCCGGCCACCATAGGTCACGAGACAAGTACAGATCGCTTCCTTGTTTAATTTCGAGTGGGTTTGCACTTTGAATTATGGAAATTGATCGAGATTTGTGGAGGAACGATTAGGGCCGATTTGGTTTGGTTCGCCGGTGATGGGGAGCTGTGCTCCGGCGAGGTATAAAGGTGATGAGGTTGGGGTTTTTGTTCGCCTAGCCTTAATAATGCTTGTGGTGTGAGAAATTTGGAACGAGAGGGTGTTTTCTGGCGAACCCGTGGTGGTTGCCGGAAGTTTTTCCCGATCGGTTCGAGCTGTTTTTGGAAGGCTTAAGCTTGGAATTGGACTTTGAGTTAGTTAAAGAAACTGTTGGGCTTATTGTGATCTTTAATTCTGGAAGTTTTGGCCGTGAAACTCCACGGTTGACGGCGCGCTGCGGCGGTCAACGGTGGAGCTCCGGCCAAAAGTTGACTTTTTCAGATTTTGATGAAATTAGTGTCATTTTTCTCGTAATCGCGCCCTCGTTATCGTACAGAGGTTTTCGGGTTGATTTGGTTAGCCGATTTTCAGTTAAGGTTTCGAGTGGGGATTTCAGGATTTCCGTAATTCATTTTGTACCACATTTCGTATTTCCGGGAACGGTTGGTTTCCGTGCATCAGTACAATGTTGTGGATTACGATATTGATCAGTATGTTTTGTGAATATTCAGGAGATCGAGATCGAGACCGTGATCGTGTTTCTGGTGAAGGATCTTCCGCCGGTCCTCGAGATTAGCGCAAGTGCGCATTTTGCTTACCTGTGAGTGGACAATTTCTTTTCACGGAAATGTTCGCGAGTCTTTTATTTGATTTATGAACTTGAGCATGCGTATGATATTTCGGATTTGCATGAGCATGTGTTTTTACGATTATACGATTATACTTATACGGATATACGTATATGAATATACATACACTTATATGCTGTTTCATGCATTTGCATCGAAATGTTTATTATTTGGTTTACACAGAGTACAGTCGTGGTTACGTTGTTGTATCGATACACTCGCATCTCGGCTGATCCTCGATGGTAGGCATTTGTCAGGGGAGGCTGTGACTCCTGACCCGAGGTCTTTACCGGGGGGAGGCAGACCTTTGACCTGAAGCCATTTCCGGCTAGAATCACGTGTGGGTCTGGGATCCCGTGATTCTGACTGTACTAGCACGGTGTGTGTCCATGAGTGACCCCGTGGGATTTTACTTGCATGCTCAGTACACTGGAGGAGTATGAGTTTTACCTCGTGTACTATGTTGTTTTTATTTACCTGGACTCGCATATGTTATTTAAACATATATTACTCGGTGAAAGACATTTATTTTCGTCCACTCACTCTAACGTGTTTCATGTCTTTCCCCTGGGCTTTTCGGTTTCCGTGCCCAGTTGCAGTTCAGGTTTGGTGTTTTCACGTCGCGGTTTTGATGCTAGTGATCAGAGTTACCTGTGCTTTCCAGTAGGTTCTTGTTTCGCCTACTGATGTGTATATTGTATATGTTTTACTTTAGAGGTCTCTCTGATACATTCTGATTCATGTTTATACGGATTTTCTCGGATATACATATATACATAGTACAGTTTGTTTACTGTTATTGATTATATTGATGTTGAGAAATCCGGATGGGGTTGGTGCCCACGGTTTGGCTTTTGTGGCATAGGATGAAGTGTTGTTTTCAGGGTGCAGGTTTATGCAATTCCACGCTAGTAACGAAACTCCGCCGAAATTTTGAAAATTTTTTGTTGGTTCGTATTTTCGAAAGGGTTTGGTTCCAGTTTAGGTATCTGAATCGGGATTGGGTCCTTTCAAAGTCATAGAACCAAAAACTTCTCAAATTCGTGTATCCTCTTTTCCAACTCGTCACCATGGTCAGATTTCTATTTCGGGGGCCAAATTTCATCCTTTTTGGCCCAAACTCCATTCTAAAATTCCCTTGAGCTTTACGAACAAGACAGGACCATATTTCTTCATTTTTGAAAAAAATTCAATTCGTAGTACACTCCAAATCTGTAAATATGGGGAACATTAATCCAAACATTCACACTTAGAACATATTGCTGGAGAGCTTCTGATTTTTCTTTTCATTCTTTTTTCCAGCTCTCAAATTTTTTCCTTTCTTTTCTTTTCTATTTTCAGTAAAATCACACTTTTCTAGCTATTTGAAAAAGTCTGTCCCTATACACGCATCATAGCAATTAAGGAACATCACCAAAAAAATATTATCTTCTTTACTTGTTGACATTACTTCACACTAAGTCTGCAAAATATAGGGTAAAAAAGTCTTACACTGGGCTAAGTGTTTAGATATTAAGGGTGATGAGAGAAAGCTTAACGTGTGCTCAAATGGTTTATCTAGGGGAGTCGCAACTCATACACACATAATGACACACATGGCTATTTGGAAAAATGGTGGGCAATTCTAAGTGCCTTTAATCACATTCAAAATCAGATTATATATCGACTTAATAGCTTTCCAAATTAACATGAGTAAGTTCTAGTGGTCTCTAGTTCATTAAAAAGCTATGACAAGCAATTATATGAGGCATCTGAATAGTTTTGAGACTAATAAGCAATCTGCATGTTACCCGGATTGCGCTGCACTCCTCTTAGAGACCAGGCCTGGACTGAGAGGAGTAATCTTAGCCCCTCCGTCTAAACCGATATTTTTGGATATTCCTGCATGTTTTTTTGCTCTTAAAACGAATGACCATGTGAATTTTTTGATACCTTGATCATCATATCTCGACCTAGATGACCCAAACGATAATGTCAAAGCTTATATGAGGCTGAGTCATACATAGTAGTGTGAGTGACTGCTTTGAATTTAATAATCTGAACTGTAGTAGCATGTAAACCACTACAAATGCTCATAAAAGTCTCTAGAATGCGATTTTTGCCACGTTCGATGGAGGCTACACACAAGAATTCTTGTCAATTCTTACAGTATGTTTCTAAGTGCAAACAGTTGGCGTGAATGTCCTTAAAACTTAGAAAGGTTCAATTTTCCTTTGGCACGTATAAAGCATCAGTGACATAAATTCTAGTACCATGTGGCAACCACGCTCTTGTATAACCGAGGCTGATGAACTGATCATGGTTGTCACTGAAGAACTATTTGCCATAATATCCATAAATAATTGCTTATTCTGCAAAATAGTTTGGGTAGTACTACTATCTACTAAACACTTAGTCTTTCCTTTAGTCTTCAACAAAAGAATGTGAATCAATCAGTCTTCGAACAAAAGACATGGTGAATACTTTAAGTGAACACTTAAATATTTGTAAGGGATTGTGACCCTTATAGAGTGCTCGACATGGCAAGGAAAAACTGATGTACAAACAACATCAAAATAACAACGTTGCTGGCTACGGACATCGATGGGTCGAAGCAATATTTGAAAGGTTGAAATTGGTTCAAGTCGAGTCTAGGGTACCAGTCTCGATAGGTCGAGGATTTCTCTCAATGGGTCTAGAGTGCTCAAGGTTGAGTCTAGGGGACTGTTGTGAAATATTCCCCCACACACTTTATGCACTATTATCTAGCCCATAAGTATAAAGATTTATTTCCACCCGCAAGTGTACGAGGTCATGTTATAGTATTTATAGAAGTCGAGTATCAAACCCACGAGGATTAAACTAGATACTAACTTGATGTTAAACTAAAATGAAATGCGGATGTATGTCTTACACTACTAAGTGCTTTGGAGATCTAGCATTGCAAGGGGTGATTAGATTACAATGAGTGATTATCCAAGTTTATTGATTAATTATAGACTAAAGCAAAGAGATTAAATAACAAACAAATTCATAATAAAGGAAGATTGTTGGCTAGGGGAATCTCCATTAACCACTTGATGCTCAAACAACGTCTCGATTAATTTATGAATGTAGTTAGAGTCTGTTTGACATAAGTGGATGTCCAAATCGTAACCTTTTGGTCACGTTTTGCTTTGAACCCAAGCACCCAGGCCATTTCGGACTCTAGACGACTTGGGCCCAACTTTGAAGTATTTGGTGAACCAGGACCAAGGCCTAAACCATTTCGGGTTTACATTTTGATCGTATGTCACGTGAGTGAAGCAAACAATCGTACCATGTGATAATTCAGAAGGTTTCCCTTTCCGAACCTCTTTTGGAGGACCTGAGATAAAGTCTAAGTGAATCTCCCAATCCACACCTTTTGCGTTACAAATCGGAAGACCAAACTAGTAGCCACAATAACCTCTCGATTCAATGTGTACTTGACCAAAGCTACTTAAGTCTATTTTGACTTAACATGCTCTAGTCCTTGCTTAGTGCTAAGGAAACCAAATCTTAAGGTATACCTTCTTGGAATAAACCCTAATCATGTCTACAAACTCATCTAGCCTTAGGTGAGTAACTAATTCAAACAAGGTCCCATTTTTATTTCCTTAAAGCATATATCAACTTAGTTAAGGTCAACACATGCATAAATAAAATAATACATGAAGCTCAAGCACATAAACAACTACAAACACATAGCAATCTCATTCACAAACACATGTTTCACTCAATAAGGCATTTGATATTTGGATAAGTGGTGGTAACACGTTCCAAAGAGTTAGTTGTAGCACCCAAACTTATCACTCTCACACTCTTCCAAGGCATCACCATGGTTAATCTATTAGTAGCAAATGTTGAATTTCATTTTGTTGGACTCAAGCATCATTCTAAACTACCCTTTAGCTTTGTGAATAGGTCAAAGACCATGTTTTCTCACTCTTAGGCCTTCACTTTGTAACACAGTAAGTATGGGGGATATTAAACCTATTGCCGGAGAGCTCACATATTTTCTTCTTCTTTTTTACATTCTTTCTAGCTCTCAACATTATTCTTATTTTCTTTTTATTTTCGGCAATCACACATACACATTGTTTGAACAAATCTATCCCTATACACACATATGCCCTAAACAACTTCATGTACCCTCCATCTCTTGGATGCTAGCTTAGGAATCTCATACCAAGTCTTTAGAACAAAGGTGAGGATTGCTACACTAGGCTAACTGTTTAGGTACATACATGGTGGTGAACAAAAGGCTGAACATAGGTTCAAATGGGCTATCTAGGGGTGTCGCACTCGTGTGCATCAAAGGGACACATGGTTATTTGGCTAAAATGATGATCATCCTAATGCCTCTATCATTTTAAAAAACACTTATAATTTGAAAAGCGCTTCACACGGTCTCAAGCAAGTTATAGATTAGTGATCAAATAATGTCACACATGAAAGAAATGGTGCTTTTATTACGCTAATCATGCACAAGTTGGCTAAAAATCTCACATAGGTAATGATAGCTTTGAAACATGTTAATCTTTCTTTTTCTCAAATGCGCATTTTGAATGACATGCACTTTTCAAACCAATTAAACATGCATTGTTTCCTCTTTTTAAACATGCTCAAAATTATGCAATCTACTAGCCATTAGTTCAATCTCATCATTGGGAGTGGTTATTGAAACACAAAACATACCAAAACACACATATTTTGTATTACATTTTCTTACATTTTTTAATTTTTATGGATTTTAGGATAAGGAGTGATACGACTTAGCCTACTGCCTCACACTTTAGAATCAAATTGTCCTCAATTTGCATTCTTCACGGTATGTACAAGAGATAACATAGGCATCATCATTTCACATTTTATTCTCCCAACACATGTTATCCTAAGCATAATAACTAGCATGTAATCACACATAAAGGGCCATATAGTGTCTAAAAAGTAATGAAACTATTAGAGTCCTATCAACCATAATGAGACATGCATATTAATCATATTTCAAAGAAAAATGACAATGTAAGCAAACATAAAACATGAGGGGACCTCATGTAACAACCAGAATTGGAAATTGTATGTTAATTGGCTTGATTTGCGAGTCTCTCGATTAGTCGCGGTTTGTCGTAATTAATCGATATGGCAGGTTCGTTCACGACGAGATTTTCGGTTTGGAATTCGATATGAGTTTCTTCACGAGAGTTGTAGTGTATGTGATTTTGAGCTCGATTATTTCGAGTTACGTGGAATAAGTTATGAATATTTTTTATTGTTAGATTTAGTTGTGTTTATCCGATTGGTTTCGATTCATTTTGGTCCGTTGATCATTTTGGTCGCGAGTATAAATATTGAAATAGTCATGGAATTGTCGAAAAGTCACATTTGGGTCGAGTTGACCAATTTTGACCCGTTGACTTTCGTTGACCCTCGTTGACCGTGGCTCACCGGAGAAATTCTTGACAAACAGCTGACTTTCCGATTCTGGCCACCTCAAACCAAAAGCTTGATATGGTTAGCTTCCTCTTGTGATTTCCTATTGATTTGAACTTGGTTTGAGTGAATTTCATGGAGATTTGAGGGATTTTGAACTCGGTGAAGTTCTTGGAACTTATCGAATTCGGGTGGCGGTTCCCGGCCTGTTTTGGGGTCGTTGGGGTTGAGGGTTTTGCTTCCCTCAACCCATAGATGTTTCTGGGTGAAGAGATTTTAGGATTGGGTGACATTTGGAGCTCGTCGGAATCAATGGAGGCCGTGGCTTTCGAGCTTGATTCCGGCCACGGTGGTGGTTGGATGATGTTGTGACCTTGAGGAAAAGTGTTAGGCTTGAGGAGAGGAAGATTTTGAGGTATGGGTCGCCGATGATGGTCAATGGAGGAGTTCAGGCGAGGGTTGACTTTTTGAGATTTTTAGAGATTTTTATACCGTTTTACTCGCATTCGCGTCCCGATCGTAGTCGTGAGGTTTTTGAGTTGATTTGTGTGTTGTAATTTGGGTCGAAATTTGTTTGGGTGTATTTTAAATTTTTTGTTATCCTCATCGATATTTCGAGCGATACGTCTTTCGAAAACGTGGGGTTCTTGATGTATTAGCTCCGTATGTTGTGTTTCAATATGTATTGATCGTATCCCTGTTATTCAGGTGATCGTGATCGAGTGTTTGGCGAGGGATCTTCCACCGGACCTCAGAGTTAGCTTCGTATTGTGAGTGGGCACTTTATTTTTACAGTTGATTTGCGAGTCCTGATTATGCATTTACGTTATGCATTTATAATTATACACTTTACGATCATACATTGTATTAATATGCATTTACAATTATGCACATATAAGTATGCATTTTATGATTATCCATTTTGCGATTATGCATATGTATGGAAAATATTTATGATCTGGTTTACACAGAGTATACTCTCAGATATAGAGGTAGCATCGATGCTTTAGGTTCTCGGCTGATCCCCGAGATGCTCCGGGAAGGACAGATATCCTGACCCGTGGTCTTTCAGACTTATAATCACGAGGGGGTCCAGGATCCCGTGATTAGACTGTACTATGCAGAGGAGTCCGTGAGTGACCCCGCATAATTTTATATGCATCTTTATGGATCAGAAAAAATTTACCTGGTCGGGATTTTCATGTGCATTGACTCGCATTATGCTTGTATGGGAATATATACTTATATGTTGGGAAAGGCATATTATTATTTTCGTCCACTCACTCTAACGATTTCATTTACCTTTCCCTGGGCTTTTCGGTTTCTTTTGCCCAGTTTGCAGTTTGGGTTCTAGGTTGTATGTCGACGGTGGAGGTGTAGAGTTCAAGTCACACTTCAGTTTGTGTAGGTTCTTAGTTTGACCTACTAGTTATATCTGATGTGTATAGGCGTCGCTCTGAATACTTATGTTATGTTTTCCGTTGAGTTTACTCCTAAATGTTTTGAAAGGACCCAACCCCGATTTAGCTTCCTAAATCGGAATCAAACCCCTTCGAAAACACGAACCAAACAAAACTTTTCGAAATTTGGGCAGAGTTTCGTTACAAGCGTGGAATTACCATTACATGCACGCAGAAAATACACTTCATCTTATGCCACAAAAAGCAAACCGTGGGCACCAATCCCATCCGGATTTCTCAATATATCAACAGTAAAGTAAAACAATAAATATAATTATACTTTACTGAAATCCAGTGTAAAATCGTATAATATATTCAATAGGAAGCTCAGAGCGACTTCTAATACATAATCATATACGCATACGACAGTAGGTAGAACAATAAACCTACTGGATGAAACAAAGTAGCTCGAGCACTATGCCTCCGACCACGACGTGCGACACCAGAGCCTGAACTGCAAACTGGGCACGGAAACCGAAAAGCCCAGGGGAAAGACAATAAAAACGTTAGAGTGAGTGGACGAAAATAAATGTCTTTCACCAGTTAATATATATGTTATAAAAACATATGCGAGTCCAGGTAAATAAAAACAACATAGTACACGAGGTAAAACTCAAACTCCTCCAGTATACAGAGCATGCAAGTAAAAATCCCACGGGGTCACTCATGGACACCTCCGTGCTGGTACAGTCCGAATCACGGGATACCAGACCCACACGTGACTCTAGCCAGAAAGGCCTCAGGTCAGAGGTCTGCCTCCCCCCGGTAAAGACCTCGGGTCAAGAGTCACAGCCTCCCCTGGCAATAAGCCTACCATCGGGGATCAGCCGAGAGGCAAGTGTATCGATACAACAACATAACCAAGACTGTACTCTGTGTAAACCAAATCATAAACATTTCAATGCAAATGCATAAACAGCATATAAATGCATATACGTAATATATAATGATATAAGCATAATCAGCTAACACATGCTCATGTAATCCGAAATCTCATACGCATGCTCAAGTTCGAAAATCATAAAAAAGACTCGCAAGAATTCCGTGAAAAGAAGTTGTCCACTCAGTGACTGGCGTAACGCGATACGCGTTAACCCGTGATCCGGCGGAAAGTCCCTCGCCAAAACAACGATCACGAACCCCTTGCTTTACGTTCAGATGCTCAACTCGAAAAACGGACCTCCCCACTGCGATCGGAGCGCGATTTCGAGTCAAATGACATGCAACTTGTCGAAAGTAAAAAAGTCAACCCGTTGACCGCTGACCGCCGTCCACGGCGGCTCCGCCGCCGGACGTGAAATTTCACGGCGGAGCCACCCCTATTCCACTCCAAATCGTCCACTGAGCAACTTTGTCAACTGCACCGAAGTTCAATTCTCACTCTAACACATCCAATTTCAAGTAAAACCGAATTGAAACACAAATTTCAATCCCAAAAATCTCCAAGCTCAAGCAAAATTAGAGCACCAAACTTATAGGGTAGCATGTAGGTGAGGAGAGCTTCAAAGCCCACTAAGAATTGCAGCTCGAATCGGCCTCAAACATGGAACCCGAATTCACAAAGTTTCTTCCAAAGTTTGGCCGGAAATAACTCCTCCTCCGGCGAGCCTCGCCGTCGATGGTGGCCGGAAACAAGGTGAGGGAGCCAAGGCGCATCGAATGGGACCAACCCCGTCCCACGGGTTGGCCGAAATCGATCGCCACCGCAAGCCACCGTGGATGCCGTCGTGAACCGTTCTCTCTCCAGTCAACTCGGTCAAACCCATTTATGGCAAGTTTTTGACTTTCCCAAAACAGCAGATTTCTATTTATAGCCTTTCCCAAAATGGAAACTTCATACTTATCCTTTTCGACGAACTTCAAATGCGCGTAACTTCCTCGTCGTATATCAGATTCGGATAATTCTCGCGGCCACAAACTCGTCTCGACATGTTCTTCCAATATCACCCGAAGTCAAACACATCGGCCAAATGGATAAAAAGTCAACTTTCCAATCAACATATAATTAAATCAACCAAACGATCAACAAACGGCAATATTCGCAACTTAAACTCCGTAACTCAAAATCATGCTCCGGAAGTTCCCACGAGCTCGAAATTAAATTCTGAACAACTTCCGAGAAGGATCTGAAGCCAAATTCTCATCTGATAATTTAGTCGCAAACAAACCTGCCATTTAAATCCGTTTCCGTCAAAACTTCAAATATTCATAACTAATTTCTCGATCGTCAAAATAATCATCCGGAACCGCCCACGAACTCGTAATCACACGTACAATGACTCTCGAGAAGAGACTCAGCTCCAATTCTCGACCAATAATTTAGTCGTTAACGAGCCTGGCGATTCGAATAATTGTCGGACAACTGCGACTACGCAGTAACTCATCGATCAAGCTGACCATACTGCTGATTCTGGTCCGGGTCGTCACAAATCCACCCCCCTTAGAAAAATTTCGACCTCGAAATTTCCAAGTCTGCCGACTACACATAGGAGTACTGCCTCTGCATACTGCTCAACTGCTCAGTGGTAATGTCGACTGAACAACTCTGATAGTTGATTCCACAATAGGAGATAACTCCGTGCTGAAATCCCTGTACCCACAAATCACAAATTTGAACTGACTCCACACAAGCGGTAAGTGTTCCTGCATAAGGAACAGACAGGGTACACAACACGAAACCAACCTGAAACACAGTTCCGCCACACGGAACACAACACACATAAAAACCAACACTATAGGCGATGTCGAACTATACGGCATAACATAATCTCGCCTATGACCACATACGGATCGAAATAGCGTGGCAAATCACAACTCAGTTCACACATCGACATCAAACAACGTCAATTCATTGTGGTCAACAAACTGGTACCGCAAGCAACCTCAAACCAGAGAAACTGCTGGTCCCGAATCCTCCGGAACTGCAATACCAAGGTCCACAATATGCCCTCTAAGGTCTGAATAGTCCTCAAAGATCGCCCACCAATCCAAGGATAAGAACCGGTACTAACTCGTAATGTGGTCCCCAATGCTCGCTGCAAAGCTCGCCAACACACAGTTGTAGCTGATTACCTCGATCGGCGAACTAGGACACAGGTACACCGTGGAAATGACCAATCTCTGACAAACACAGCTATACCAGCCTGCCACTAAAATCATCACCGAAAGTACAAGGAAATGTACCAAGTTCATCAAACTGTCCACAAAGGCCTGACTGACAACTGGTATCACAAACCAAAGTATATAAACACACAATCACAGCAGCAACCGCCACGTCTAACCGGAAATCTCAAATGACTGACACATCACGGCACGTCTCTGCCTCCAAGCCATTGCCAGTCGACAAATGTGGCATTTGCACACGTAAGCTGCTACATTGCTCTTCCATGTTGCGCCACGAGTAGTAAACTCAAAGTATCTGATACATTCCCGCATCACTAGCGCCAAACACACGTAAAATAATGAGCTTCAACATCATCACACTCGAACTCAGCTTTCGTAGCGCATAACTCGGCTAACACAGAAACTCGAGCCACACACACATGAAACACTGAAGCTCCCGATTCTCGACTGAACGCACCAACATCAACATCCCAGACGGATGGTCAAAGTACAACTACTAACCTTTCCCGAACAAGCTCAAAGGTGCAGCTATAGTCGTGAGTCGACCCTATCCATCAACACTGCCTCCAGCCCAAATCTGGCCGAAAACGCAAGTGAATGAAACTCAAGTGATCAGTACACGTCCTACACTGAGCTGCACGCCATAGCTGTAGTGTTTCGTACTCCTCAATGCTAACATAAAGGCAGCTACACCCAAACCACATATAGGATACGTAGCCACAAAAGGTTTCCACTGTCTGAAACCAAGAGCCACCGCTCTGCTACACAGCATCAAAAGGTAACCAAATCCAAACCTCGATGCATCGCCATAACCCACGAACTCGTCGCGGTCGTCAGGTAAGGTCAAAACCGAAGCAACGGTCAACCATCCTGCAGGATAAGTAACTCTCCTCGCGTGCACCGAACCACTCGAACTTGACGCCTTCTTCGTCAATCCAAAAAGTAGAGTGGCAATCCAGGAAAATCCTGCACAAAGCCATCGGTAATAGCCTGCCGAACCCAAGAGACTCCCAATCTCTGGTACAATGGTAGGGCAAACTCCGAATCATCACGGCTTCAATCTAATCGGAATCCACACTGACTCCTTGAGCTAACATCACGTGGCTCAAATCTCCACGCTAATCAGCCAAAACTCACACTAGCTGAACTTCGCAAATAACCAATCATCTCGTAAGGTCCACAAAACCGCTTGCAACTGCTTCAGGTGCTGGTCCACACTCCTGGAGTACATCAGGATATTGCTGACGAACATGACCGCAACTCGTCCAGAAACCGTCTGAACACCTGATCCATCAAGTTCACATGATCTATGGGACATTGGTCAATCAATAGCATGACCAAGAACTCGTAATGCTTGCACCATGATCTGAAAGCTAACATAGCCACATCTGACTCATCGATCCCCAACTAATGGTATCCGGATCCGAAATCAGTCTTCGAAAAGACTAAAGCTCTCACAAGCTAATCAATCAATCGTCAAACCGAAGTGGAGGATACTCGCACTCCTCTGAAGCAAATCAAGCTTCCGGTAGTCAATGCACCACCTCGTCGAACCATCATACATCCGTATAAACAATGCAACTGCACACCACGCAAATACGCGGGGTCGCACAAAATCTCTCAAAACCTTCTCCAGCAACTCCTGGAGTCGAAACTATAGCTCCATCAGCTCTGCTAGCTCCAAACGACAAAATACCGGTAACATGAGTTCTGCGCCCGGTACAAGCTCAATGGTGTAGACAATCTCCCGAACTGGAGGAACACCTGGTAACTCCTCCGAAACACACCTGGAAACTCGGGAACCACCACAATGTCATCAATATCGGACACAGCAACCATAGTATCCACAACATGAGCTAAGCAAACAACACTACTCGTCTCCACCATCCGCTCGACCATCATCACGAAGCAATATCTAGGGGAAATCTGGTCGTCGAAACACAACCTCCTTCTCGAGGCACTTAAATACAGCCAAAATGTGTCACCAACAGTCCATACTCACAATCACACCAAAACCACAATGTCCAGCTATAACAGATCCGCGGCTAACCCATATCCTCCAGCAAGGATCTCGCAACCTCCGGATGGATACAACACTCTCCAAAACCTCGGAAGTGGAGATGCAGGTACAATAACCATGGATATCAAGCAACAGTAACCTCGGAGATAAGTCTGTCATCAAACAAGGTCATGGCACGAACTCCAACACACCCAACTAGTCGTCCACGTCAATTGCGACTTGCTGAATAGCTCATCAAAAGGATACATTGATCAGACTTCAGGAATAACATGAGGATCTCCTCGTAACTCTGAGCTACCGAACCGCTACAACAGCTGGCTAAGGGCGCTCCCTCGTAACGTGACCCTCCTGGTCACCACAATGGCAACTGAAAGTGCTCCATAAACACAAGTCACCGCAACACCTGCTGCGTGAAAGGATCACCAACGATCACCCGAACTCGTGCCACAGGAGCAAGTCCGCTACACCGTGATCTCCGTCATCGCCAAACGGATCCTCTGCTCGATCTGATGGCCCACAACATAACTGATAAGGCTACAGCCTGCTGAAGTCACTGATCTCGAAGTGCCTGAACTCAATCTCATCAAAATCTCGACGAAGTACACTTTCCTCAAACCAACACATCGGTAACCACGTACACCTTTCCTTCTCGATAGCCTCACCACTGAGTGCAACACACTAAGCTCCTCACAGTTATCTCGAGGCATACAATCAGACTCTCTCTGATGCTCAGGTTCAAACTCATCTCGAACCTCGTACACTGCTTCCTCTGAAGCTACATAACACGTGCAAACAGGGACAAACATATGAACAATGCATCTCTGCCTCAGGTGGATAAACACTCCACATTCGAATGCTGGGAAGCCTGATAAAACCATTACCGTAAACACAACACTCTGAATGTAGGCCATGGAGTCGCAACCGGAACTCACACAACATCAGCCCACCAAATACAACAATCTGACTCATGCAAATATCACTGCCACAAATCTCAGCTCTGAGGCAACATGTAGACGCTCACACACACACAACCAGGCAAACCGTGCCACACAATTCTCTGAACTCTGAATACTCCTCCAAATCCGCAGTTCACTGGCAAATCGCGCGTCGATTGATCCTCAACAGGATCCACAACCGAAACGACACGGAAAGCACGTCAGGAGGCATCCTAATGAATACAGTATCGTTCACAACAAGTGGAACGTAATCATGGAACTTCAAATATTTGAAAGTATACAACACCCGGAATTTTGATGATTATCTGCCGGCCGGTCGGGTCACCATTCCAGACATGCTGTACATTCTCAAATATCCTTAGTAAACACGACTACAGAAGTCTACAGAACCTATAACCTAATGCTCTGATACCAAGCTGAAAGGACCCAACCCCGATTTAGCTTCCTAAATCGGAATCAAACCCCTTCGAAAACACGAACCAACAAAAACTTTTTGAAATTTGGGCAGAGTTTCGTTACTAGCGTGGAATTACCATTACCTGCACGCAGAAAATACACTTCATCCTATGCCACAAAAAGCAAACCGTGGGCACCAATCCCATCCGGATTTCTGATTCACATCTTTTCAAGCATTTAATTAAACACTTAATCAAACACTAATACAATTAAAACCCTTCTTTGTTGATGTAGCATTGATAAGTAGGGATCGTTCTTAACCGGGGATTGAGGGTGCATGCATAACTATGCTAGGTTATAAAGGGGGGTGCAAAGTTGGTTTGTTTTCTATAATCTACCAAATTAAACAAGAACCATGGTTAGAAACACATCAAGAAATCACAAGTTCTAACATGTTTAAACTCATAGACAAGCAAACAATCAAGAACACATAACCCTAAACATGTTTCTACACCGAAAAACCCTAATTCTATTATTTACAAGTGATCATCACATTTATTCAACCTAGCCGTTTACCTCATCCTTATTTGATCCCAACGAAATTCATAGCTCAAGTTAAAACATACGCACATGTATACATCGAAAGTAGGGAGCAACCAAATCGAGTTAACCACCTAAGTCCAATTTTATCTTTAATTAGTTCATTAAAACATGCGAGGGTGAACTGGATATTCGAGTATCATCCTAACAAGCTCTAACGCATTAAGTGTTGGTATACTAGCATGCATATTCGAACCTAAGGCTATGAACACATGGAAGGTTTCAAACAAATCTGAAAATAAACATCTTACAACAAAACATAATCTCACTACACAAAGTTTGGAAAATTCCTTACAAAACCGAAACAAATTACAAGATATTGTTACACTTTTTGATCCGAGGGATATTCACTCCGCAATCTCCAAGTGTAGCAGCTCCTTGATGGTTGATGAAGTCGCACGAACTCAAAGCCAAATCGAGCAAGAGAGGCCGCGGGTGAAGGTAGGTTTATTTGGAAGGTGGTGGAGATGGTGTTTCGGTTTCTTGAGAATTCTCTTGGCTAAATGTGAGAGGAGGTGATGTAGAGACAGGGGTTTGGCTCTCTAAATGTGTGATACTGAAACCCTAGACGTGCCCCCCTTTATATAGAAGAAGAAGAGGAGTAGTCCTTCCAAAACAATGACTCCTAGCAAATTCGGAGAAATCTGGCCAGCTGTAGTAAAATGCGTTTTCCCAGAGTTTTAGACCTCGAACAATTCTGATTCTTGTTGCGTTGGAAAGATTAATCAAAGGGCTATAAAATCCATATAAAGAACTCTATATTTGGAATTAATTTGGATTTTCTACGGATTTTAGAAGTTTAGTGACCTGGGCTGCCCTGTTTTCTTTTTCTTCAAGGAAAAGGAATCCTTAATATCTTCAAATCTTGCTTTCCTTATTCCTTGATATTTTGGGGCCGATTTTCCCTTATTCTTGCACACATTTTGGCCCTCAAATCAGGTCTGAAAATTGATAGAAAATCTCCCAAATTCGTCCTCCAAAAATGCTCCATACATTCCGCCATTTTTGCTCTTTCTTGGCTCGCGCAGGCGAAATGTCTTCATCATTTTGGTATCCATTTCATGTGGAATTTGGTCTTCAATTCTTAACACCATATGGGGAAGCATTTTAGTAACCATCTTGAAGACCATTTCTCGGACCATTTCTTCTCCGGAATTAGGAACTTCCTTCTTAGCACGCTTTTAGCTCCAAATTGCCTCCTTTATTAATTCCTCCCTTATTTCTACCTAAAAACATAAAGTCAGTTAGAAACCTATTTACTAAGAATAAAACAAAGCTAAATGTAGAGAGAAAGACATTAAGAATCAAACATAAAATGCGTAGATCAATTTCTCAATATATCAACAGTAAAGTAAAACAATAAATATAATTATACTTTACTGAAATCCAGTGTAAAATCGTATAATATATTCAATAGGAAGCTCAGAGCGACTTCTAATACATAATCATATACGCATACGACAGTAGGTAGAACAATAAACCTACTGGATGAAACAAAGTAGCTCGAGCACTATGCCTCCGACCACGACGTGCGACACCAGAGCCTGAACTGCAAACTGGGCACGGAAACCGAAAAGCCCAAGGGAAAGACAATAAACACGTTAGAGTGAGTGGACGAAAATAAATGTCTTTCACCAGTTAATATATATGTTATAAAAACATATGCGAGTCCAGGTAAATAAAAACAACATAGTACACGAGGTAAAACTCACACTCCTCCAGTGTATAGAGCATGCAAGTAAAAGTCCCACGGGGTCACTCATGGACACCTCCGTGCTAGTACAGTCCGAATCATGGGATCCCAGACCCACACGTGACTCTAGCCAGAATGGCCTCAGGTCAGAGGTCTGCCTCCCCCCGGTAAAGACCTCGGGTCAGGAGTCACAGCCTCCCCTGGCAATAAGCCTACCATCGGGGATCAGCCGAGAGGAAAGTGTATCGATACAACAACATAACCAAGACTGAACTCTGTGTAAACCAAATCATAAACATTTCAATGCAAATGCATAAACAGCATATAAATGCATATACGTAATATATAATGATATAAGCATAATCAGCTAACACATGCTCATGTAATCCGAAATCTCATACGCATGCTCAAGTTCGAAAATCATAAAAAAGACTCGCAAGAATTCCGTGAAAAGAAATTGTCCACTCACAGACTAGCGTAACGCGATACGCGTTAACCGTGATCCGGCGGAAAGTCTCTCGCCAAAACAACGATCACGAACCCCTTGCTTTACGTTCGGACGCTCAACTCGAAAAACGGACCTCCCCACTGCGATCGGAGCGCGATTTCGAGTCAAATGACATGCAACTTGTCGAAAGTTAAAAAGTCAACCCGTTGACCGTTGACCGCCGTCCACGGCGGAGCCACCCCTATTCCACTCCAAATCGTCCACTGAGCAACTTTGTCAACTGCACCGAAGTCCAATTCTCACTCTAACACATCCAATTTCAAGTAAAACCGAATTGAAACACAAATTTCAATCCCAAAATTCTCCAAGCTCAAGCAAAATTAGAGCACCAAACTTACAGGGTAGCATGTAGGTGAGGAGAGCTTCAAAGCCCACTAAGAATTGCAGCTCGAATCGGCCTCAAACATGGAACCCGAATTCACAAAGTTTCTTCCAAAGTTTGGCCGGAAATAACTCCTCCTCCGGCGAGCCTCGCCGTCGATGGTGGCCGGAAACAAGGTGAGGGAGCCAAGGCGCATCGAATGGGACCAACCCCGTCCCACGGGGTGGCCGGAATCGATCGCCACCGCAAGCCACCGTGGATGCCGTCGTGAACCGTTCTCTCTCCACCGAGTTGACTCGGTCAACTCGGTCAAACCCATTTATGGCAAGTTTTTGACTTTCCCAAAACAGCAGATTTCTATTTATAGCCTTTCCCAAAATGGAAACTTCATACTTATCCTTTTCGACGAACTTCAAACGCGCGTAACTTCCTCGTCGTATATCCGATTCCGATAATTCTCGCGGCCACAAACTCGTCTCGATATGTTCTTCCAATATCACCCGAAGTCAAACACATCGGCCAAATGGATAAAAAGTCAACTTTCCAATCAACATATAATTAAATCAACCAAACAATCAACAAACGACAATATTCGCAACTTAAACTCCGTAACTCAAAATCAAGCTCCGGAAGTTCCCACGAGCTTGAAATTAAATTCTGAACAACTTCCGAGAAGGATCCGAAGCCAAATTCTCATCCGATAATTTAGTCGCGAACAAACCTGCCATTTAAATCCGTTTCCTTCGAAACTTCAAATATTCATAACTAATTCCTCGATCGTCAAAATAATCATCTGGAACCGCCCACGAACTCGTAATCACACGTACAACGACTCTTGAGAAGTGACTCAGCTCCAACTATCGACCAATAATTTAGTCGTTAACGAGCCTGGCGATTCGAATAACTGTCAGACAACTGCGACTACGCAGTAACTCATCGATCAAGCTGACCATACTGCTGTTTCTGGTCCGGGTCGTCACAAATCCACCCCCCTTAGAAAAATTTCGACCTCGAAATTTCCAAGTCTGCCGACTACACATAGGAGCACTGCCTCTGCATACTGCTCAACTGCTCAGTGGTAATGTCGACTGAACAACTCTGATAGCTGACTCCACAATAAGAGATAACTCCGTGCTGAAATCCCTGTACCCACAAATCACAAATCTGAATTGGCTCGACACAAGCGCCAAGTGTTCCTGCATAAGGAACAGGCAGGGTACACAACACGAAACCAACCTGAAACACAGTTCCGTCACACGGAACACAACACACATAAAAACCAACACTATAGGCGATGTCGAACTATATGGCATAACATAATCTCGCCTATGACCACATACGGATCGAAATAGCGTGGCAAATCACAACTCAATTCACACATCAATATATCTCACACACTTATATCAGCATAGCTCAAACATCGAACTTGGGCAATAATCAACCCATTTTTCTCTAACCTGACAGTCTCAAATCGACATCAAACAACGTCAATTCATTGTGGTCAACAAACTGGTACCGCAAGCAACCTCAAACCAGAGAAACTGCTGGTCCGGAATCCTCCGGAACTGCAATACCGAGGTCCACAATATGCCCTCCAAGGTCTGAATAGTCCTCAAAGATCGCCCACCAATCCAAGGATAAGAACCGGTAATAACTCGTAATGTGGTCCCCAATGCTCGCTGCAAAGCTCGCCAATACACAGTTGTAGCTGATTACCTCGATCGGCGAACTAGGACACAGGTACACCGTGGAAATGACCAATCTCTGACAAACACAGCTATACCAGCCTGCCACTAAAATCATCACCGAAAGTACAAGGAAATGTACCAAGTTCATCAAACTGTCCACAAAGGCCTGACAACTGGTATCACAAACCAAAGTATACAAACACACAATCACAGCAGCAACCGCCACGTCTAACCAGAAATCTCAAATGACTGACACATCACGACACGTCTCTACCTCCTAGTCATTGCCAGTCGACAAATGTGGCATTTGCACACGCAAGCTGCTACATTGCTCTTCCATGTTGTGCCACGAGTAGTAAACTCGAAGTATCTGATACATTCCCGCATCACTAGCGCCAAACACACGTAAAATAATGAGCTTCAACATCATCACACTCGAACTCAGCTTCCGTAGCGCATAACTCGGCTAACACGGAAACTCGAGCCACACACACATGAAACACTGAAGCTCCCGATTCTCGACTGAACGCACCAACATTAACATCCCAGACGGATGGTCAAAGTACAACTACTAACCTTTCCCGAACAAGCTCAAATGTGCAGCTATAGTCATGAGTCGACCCCATCCATCATTTGCCCAGTTTGCAGTTTGGGTTCCAGGGTTGCACGTCGACGGTGGAGGCATGGAGTTCAAGTCACACTTTAGTTCGTGTAGGTTCTCAGTTCGACTTACTGGTTGTATATGATGTGTATAGGTGTCGCTCTGAATATTTATGTTATGTTTTCAGTTGAGTTTACTCTTGAATGTTTTTCTAGATTTCTTGTAAACCTTGTGGTTTATTATTTATATGATGTTGAGAAATCCGGATCGGGAACGGAGCCCCACGGTTTGGCTTTTGTGGAATATTCGAAGTGTGATTCTCTTTGCAGGTTCTAATTTTGGCTCACGTATTTCAAAGTAAATTCTGGTGAAATTTTTTTAAGGTCATGTTTTCGAAGGGGTTTGATTTCGGTTTTGGCAACTAAATGTGGGTCGGGTCCTTTCACCTCACACTTACACAAGACTACCACAATCTACAGGACTCCAAACAATACACTAATTAAGCATCATTCATAAAAATGTTCACACGAAGCAAGGAAATAAAGAGAGTAAAGAGAAAGAGGATGCAAACGCTTTGTTAATCGGCTCCTAGCTCCATAGACACAAACATGTAAACCAACAAAGACCAAGTTAGGCCTTGCCATTCTAGCTCCTCTATCATGAGTCGCCACCAGTGCTCTCAGACTTGGGTTGGCCTCATGGTATTGCTATATAATCCATGCCTCAAAGGCTCAAGCTCCTTGGTCTTCTAAAAGTCATCTATGGCAGGGTATTCCGTGATGGGTCGAAGAAATGGCACTTGTTGGACAGAGGCGATCACTTGACGAGTTGAGGAAATAACAGTGTTTAGGCAAGAGCAAGCACTCGATGGGTCAAGTGAATACCTCGACGGGTCGGGAAACGTCAATTTTTTGGACGTGAGCGATAACTCGACCGGTCGAGCAAGATCTTCAACCCGTCAAGGAGACCCAGAATGTGAGCTTCATGGATTTGGCCTGCATGCATCCAAGTCCAAATTCCAGAATTTAAAATTTGTGCCTACCCCAATCACTTCACACGTAACACACACATTAAACACGACTAATACACAAATTAAATACAAAGAAAGTGATCAAATGCTTATCCAAATCATCCATGAAGGCATCAAATCATCATATAATTGCATAAAGATAAGCAATACCACAAAAGACTCAAACATAGCACATAACCACATTGACATCACTAAAGGGTAACAAAGATGTTCAAATGAGATTACTAACCATAAAAAAAAAAAAACAAATCCTACAAAGTATTCATCCATACATCCATAAATCACTAAAGGGTTATATAACATAAACACATAAATCAAAAATAAGAGAAAATAAATGCACTAAGTCTTCTTCCATCCATCCATCCATCCATCAATCCTCAGCATCATTCTCTAAATTGTCCTGCTCCATTTCTGCTTGTCCCATGGTTAAAGGCCCGACATTGCTTCCTTGATAATGCAACTCAAGGGCACTCATCTGATCGCAAAGGTTGTTCATTTCTTGCATGACCGACGAATATTGAGTATGCATCATACCAAAATAAGCATACATCTCCGGGGTCATGCCAAGGGATGGACCTTGAGATGACCCTTGTGTTGACCTTGTTGTGGAGCTTGGCTTGAGAGGATGAAGATGCACCACCGGCTTGGCTTGAAGAGGGGAGATGGACAATAGTTCTAAGACTCCGAGCTACTGCGGTATCATTGAGGTCACCATGAGGTGGCGACAACTTATGTTTATCCTTTGGAATCCCTTTAACTCCACTCGATTGACAAAGAGCGATGATGGTACATGGAAATACAAGGGGACCTCTCCCGTTGGTACACCCAATGATGGAGTCGTAGATAAGCTTGCCAAACTCCACCTTCCCCACATTGCTCATCATTGTGGACATTACTTGGTATCCGTTCTTAGTGATCTCACTATTACGGAGATGAGGTTTGACATTGTGCTTCACAAATAGTCAAAAAACGTGGGAGAATGGGTTAAGATCCCCACTTAGGAACCAACCATTTGCACGGATTGACACTTGGCGCCCCCACAAGATTTCGATGTGAAATTATCCCAAGATATCGCATCAAATCTCTCCCTAAAAGATGTCATTTCAACATCGGTGAGGGCTGGAAGAGATAAAAGGCGCTTAATGGTTTGGGGGTTAAGGACTATCTGAAAGGACCTAATGCCGATTCAGCTGCCTAAATCAGAATTAGGCCCTAACAACTCTACTTACCTAGTTTCTATATACTGTTTGAAAAGCCAAAATGGATATTAATAATTCAAAGACACAAATCAAAGAAACTTTTCCATAAAGGGTACAAAACTCAATATAGAAATCAGGCACTTGTTTTCAACATCAAAATGGCTAGACATTCTAAACTAGCTAATCAAACTATAATACTAACTCGCATGATCAATCTTGAATCTTGCGGTGAAAACTGTTATGCCTCGAACTGTGTACGCGGTCGACCTCAGCTAAAACTCTTCAACCAGAGCGTTTGAAAACAAAGAGCCCAAGGAAAGACATTAAAAATATAAAACGTTAGCGTGAGTGGACAAAAATATCATATAGTCAGCATGAATCGATAAAACTAAAGGTTCAGGCCTTTCCACTGGTTGCTATGAAATAATGTGAGTTCAAATAAAATAAAGTGAAATAAAATGGAGGTGGTCGTTCAAGGTGTTTGATCTAACTCGGAGCAACTGTATGTATGAAAATTACAGGTGATGGGATCGTCGAGAATATTTTTCCTAACCCGAGACAATCTGGGTCGAGCAGGGTGTTTGTCCTAACCCTGTCCGACCGGCTATTCGGTGATCAGCCAAATAGGTAGAGCATCGATGCTACTAAATACACCATCACAAGAAAAACCTCCAAAAATAAACTATTCTAAAACATACTGTAAATTAAATTGAAATATTGAAATATTGAAAATTGAAATTGCTACGACTGTGAAAATAAAAAGGTCCACTCACCTGGATTGCTAGTAAATAGCTAGCTCGATGATCCACTAACTCGAAAGTCCTACTCGGGTTCCTAAAACAACCCAAAAATCTTACTCAATTAGTATAAATTGTATCTTACGACTAAAGTGGATAAAATAATCCGAGACAGAATGTCGATTAGAAGCTTATATTTAATTTTTAAACAATCAAAAATCTCTACCCAAATGCATCTTCGTACTCGACATATCATGAAGTTGCTCTCATTCATCAACCCTACTATTCAAGCTCCATAGAAAGTAAGACTCGACTCGACACACCACAATCAATTGCGTCGAATGTGTTGAGTAGCTTCGAATCCTGTGAACCAGTCGAAACGTTACCACAAATATGCCAAGCTTATATGAAAGTAAATGAAAATGACCACACGTTGACACAGGGAATTCCCTTAAGAAAATTAGCTTTCTGGTTACCAGAACTCTGCCACGCACCGCGGCGCATGGCCCTTACGTGCCACCATAGATAGTGGACATGACCTGCCAAAAAATGAACTTCGGGGATGCCTACAAATAACACATCAAAGGAAATATATTTCCAGGCCCAAAAATTCTCATCAAATCCACAAAGTCCAATTCTGAAGGAGTAAGCCAGAATTTACCTCTAAAAGTCCGGGAACTTGTCGGAGATGAACGTCGATTGGTTACCGTTTCTAGGCCAAGATGCACCACAAGACTGGTGCCATTTGACACCTAGGATGACAGCCTTGAAAACCCCTCTAGTGCAATGACACATCGCTGCCGGCAACGTTGCCACCATCATCAACAAAATTGGCCGAAACCCTAGAGTTTGTCTTTGATTTCAGGTTACGTTTAATGTGAATGAGGCTGCAACATTGAGGAATTGAAAGAGGGAACCGAGGAAAATATTTTGACACCATAACAAGCCGGTGACCCTTCTTCGGCCACAATTGACGTGGGGAGAGAGAGTCGCGTGAGGGAAGAGAGAGAAAAAAAATTCGCCCAAAATGGAAATATGTCTGCTGGCCATTTTCGGAAAGTTTCCTTATAAATACACAAAATTACAAAATTGTAAAATCTCGACAAACTCTAATTGACCATAAATTTCTTGTTGTAACTTCGATTTTAACATTTGACGTGTCCACGTACTCGGCTCGACGAGCTTGAAAATAAAATGACGATTTTTAAGTTATAACAAAAAGTGAATCTCAAAAACCATGTGAAAATAAAACTAACTCATCTAAACTCGACGAATGATGATTAGCTCGTTAATATGGGTTCGGGCCGCTATACAATCCTCCTCCCTTTGAAATTGAAGGTTTGGCCTTCATCACCATTTGCCATGGTGTCCATGAGTGTGGCATAGAAATCCCTAACTGTCGCCTCATTGTAACCAACGAATCCTCCGGTGAGCATTCTGATGTTGTTGCACTCCACTAAAAAAATAAGGGCCCGAAGTTCGGGTTTAGCACCCTCCTTGTCGACATACCTCTCCGCATGGATTGGGCGCAGTTTTTTGTCCAATTTAGGGTAGACCATCTTACCCGCCCTATTCATCTTCTTAAAAGGTAGCTCATAATCGGTGGGAGGATCTTGTGCCACATTCTTCTTTCTTTGTGGCATGATAAAGATGATGGTGATGGATAGATGTGGATACCTAGAACACATTATCTACACAAGAACAACTTAGTACACACTTCAAACTTACACATAAATTGTCACACCTAAGACCTAATGTCATGCTACCAAGTGTAGAGTCTCAAATCTACAACTCACACAACTAACACACAAAGTAATATAATCGTAAAGTTAGAGTCATCAAGCTTTTAGTCCAATTAAGCAATGGTATCCCATTTCGAATCAAAACCTCAAAAATTCTCACCTAGACAATCACACAAAACAAACAACTACACACAAACTTGCATCATAATTTTGGCCAAAGTCAAGGATAGTCAACACTTCACCGAAAATTTTTCAATAAGGTTTCATACAATTGGCCTCATAATTCAACTTCCCATTAGTTCTTGATCACGACTTCAAGCATACATTGACTCAATTAACACTAAACACAAGCCAATCCCAAAATTTTTGAATTAGGGTTCATGCATAGGTCAAGGTATCCAATTTCAACAATTTCATGCATATTAGTGTTAGAGTCACACAACCCATACATCTAAATCAACGAATATAGCATCAACCAACCACAAAAATCACAAAATCACAACCTAATCTCACAAGAACTCAAATTCAGTTTCAAGCATAACACCTCTACAAAGATGGCTCAAAACTTCTCCAATCATCACACACAAGCAAACACAAGCTTTAGTTTCAAAAATTTGAGAGATTTTTGAGTGATTTATGAGTTAAGGGGTGTTTAGAGGGAAAGAAAGGCTAAGAATTAGAAGAAATTTTTGAAAGGGAGAGAAGTGAGGAGAAGAAGAGAGGAGAAAAGAGAGAAAAAGGGAAAATTTAATGTCAACTTTCAGTCAAGACCAGTCCTACACCCGTCGAAGGATTACTTATGTCTCTCCCCTGCGCATCAGTTTGACGGGTTGAAGGATTGGCTCGATCTGTTAAAGATTTGCTTCTGCCTCGTCTGTGCTCTTTGTTCGACGGGTCGAAGGAATAGAACAATCATTCTTCGACCCATCGAGAATTTCCCAGGTTTTTGATTCTAAACATGCACGAATTCCCAACAAAAAATGCTACACAAGCAACACATTTTCCTACCACAATTTGCACACACAAAAAGCTAACATTCCTAACACATAAACACATCAACAAGTCTAGAAATTAAAAATGAGGTAAGAGATTAGAAATGCTTCCCCTTGAAGACCAAAACATGACAGTCATAGTCACCAACAATCACCAACATGCATGACCAAGAATGGTCTTGCCTTCCATGCTAGGTATCTTTGACTTTCTTCAAAGTGGCTTCATCCGGGTCACATGATCACAACATCTACCTCACACTTTATTCGTTTTATCTCTCTCAGTGGTGTCTGGTCATCATGAGTTCAAGTTTATCGACCTTAACATGATTGGGGCAGAGGGCAAAGCATCAAAGCATCATAGTGTGCGGAAGATGCACAAATTTCACCTCCACAATATCATTGCTCGGTTCTATTCCTTCCCATGGCTTGATCCGATGCCCATTCACTTTAAAGGTGCTGCCAATTCTCAAATTCCACAAGGTCACCGCTCCATGAGGGAAGACCTCCACAATCTCAAATGGATCATTCCATCTAGACCTTTGCTTTCTCAGATGTAGGGAAAGTCTAGAGTTGTACAAAAGCACTTTCTTTCCCACAACATGCTCCTTATGCCTCAATCGATTATCATGGTATCTCTTCATCTTCTATTTATAGATTCAGGCACTCTCATGAGCTTCTAGCCTCAATGCTTCAAGCTCCATGATGTCAAGCTTCCTCTTGTCTCTACTAGCCTCTTAGTTCATGTTCAATGTGTTGATGACCCATCTTGCTTTATGCTCAAACTCTACCAGTAAGTGATATGCTTTCCTATAGACAAGTCTAAATGGTGACATGCTTATGGAAGTCTTGAATGCGGTCCAGTATGCCCAAAGTGCATCATCAAGCTTTTGACTCCAATATTTCCGGTTGGCACTCACGGTCTTCTCCAAGATACTCATAAGTTCTTGATTGCTTATTTCCACTTGTCTACTTGTTTGGAGGTGATATGGTGTAGCTACTTTGTCAACAACCCCATACTTCTTCAAGAGAGCCTTGAGCTTGTGGTTGATAAAGTGGGATCGTCTATCACTTATAATGACTCTTAGGGTTCCATGCCTTGTAAAAATAGCAACCTTGAGAAACTTGGTCACCACCTTGCTATCATTGGTTGGGCATACCACACCTTCCACCCACTTGGAGACATAGTCCACCTCCATTAAGATGTAGTACATGTCATGTGAACAAGGGAAAGGCCCTATGAAGTCAATACTCCAAACATCTCCTTGCTAATTCTCCTCAATCCTTTTCATTTGCCACTTGAAAAGTGAGCGGGGATGAAGGTACTATTGCTTGAGAGAAAGTTTGCAATATTTGCAAACCATGAATAATTTGATGTAGTAAATGCCTCCTTGACATGGAATAGTTGCTCATCCGGAAATTCATTATTCAAGTCACCATATTCTTCCTTGAGTTGAAGGAATGAGCGGTGATCTGCAACTAAGTTATGCTTCCCGGGCTTGTCCACAATCTTTAAGTCAAACTCTTGAATTAGTAACACCCATCTCAACAATCTAGCCATAGACTCAGCTTTAGTGAAGATACACTTTATAGCATACAACTCTGAAATGTAGCCGGTGCATTTAATAAACCAAAAGGCATTCTTCGAAAAGAAAAGACCCCTTGAGGACATGTGAAACCCGTATTTTCTTGGTGCTCCAGATTGATAGCAATTTGGTTGGAGCCATTATACCTATCTAAGAAACAATAGTATTTATGCCTGGCTAACTTCTCAAGCATTTGATCAATAAAAGACAATGGAAAATGATTCTTATAAGTAGCCGCATTAAGCTTCCAATAATTAATACTAAACCTGCAACCATTGACTATTCTAGATGGTATCATCTCTCCTGGAGCATTTGCCACAATGATTTTTCTCCCTTTTTTCAGTACCACTTATGTAGGTGAGATCTATGGGTTATCCGATATGGCATAAATTATCCCATTAGCTTGGAGTTTCAATTCCTTATTCTGCACCACTTCTTGCATGTTTCGATTTAGACGCCTTTGAGGTTGCTGGCTTGGCTTGGCATCCATAGTGGTGTAGATATGATGCTCACACATAGTGTGGCTAATTCCTTTAATGTCACTCAATGACCACCCAATAGCTTCTGAAACACTTCAATCAACTGTGCTTCTTAACTCTCATCTAGTAAGGATGAGATAATCACCTGTTTTTCACTCCTCTTTTCCAAGAACACATACTTAAGTGTGTCCAGTAGTTGTTTCAACTCAAGATCCGAGAGGATTAGCCCTTGTTGAATGGTGAGTAAGGTGTCATGAACATTCACATGATTCATATTGTTCCTGGATCAAAAAATTCCCCTTGCTCCCCAACCGGTGAATGGAAGTGGCTTGTAAGAAATTCTTGACCCATAGATTACTTGGGATGTCATGATGCAATTCAAAGTTGCATGCCCCTCAATTGTAGACCGTAGCAAACACTCTTCATACTCTACAATCAATGTCGGATCAACCCCTTCGTCAGGACTACTTTCCATGTTGACTTGATTAGAGATATCTTCCAATTCTTCGTCAAGCTCCTTGTCAATTATCTTGACCATAAATGGTTGCAATTTGGGGATAGGACCCACATCATGGAAGATTCGGATGGTTTCATTTTTTTCAAAGCTCTCCAAAGTGAGTACTCCGCCCTTGACATCGATTTTCATCCCGGCGGTAACCATGAAGACCCTTCCGAAGATGATTGGGAGATCTTCATTCCCTCTTTGCTCCTCCATGTCAAGGATCACAAAGTCAGTCGAGATCACCAACTCACCTATCATCACCAATACATCTTCTACTATTCCCCTCGGATGCATCACACTTCTATCGGCAAGTTGTAGTGAGATGCTCACCGGTTTAATCTTCCTTAAACCATTCTCCTTGTACACCAAGTAAGGCATCAAATTGATAGAAGCACCAAGATCCATCAATTTATTTGGATAATGCTTAGTTCCAATGGTGCTTGGTTCCAAGCCCTAGCCACAAGCTATAACCATTTGATTTATACTTCAGCAAGACCATTTTGTGAATGAACATGGGGAACAAGATGTTCAACATCAATCTCAATAGACATGCAATTATCATCAATTTTATTTTAATGTAAAATCTCCAGCATTATCCAATTGAATATACTTGATTTGGTGGTGTGGGTAGTATGCCCGAAACTTAATTATCTGAGCTAGGAGGTTTGCAGATGCAACACTCCTTGTAGATAGCAAAGCGATTTGTGACCAGAGCGTCGATGCATCTTTTAAAACCATAAAGTATTTAAATGGTCCATATTTAGGTTTGATAGTGTGACGACCCGGACCGGAGTTGGAATAGTAATTGGCTTAATCTACGAGTTTTACGAGTAATTGAGATTTATCGTAATTAGTCGGTTAAGCGGTTTTGATCACAGCTAAATTTTCGGACACGAATATGATTTGGGTTTGTTCGTGGGAAATGTAGAGAATTTGATTTCGAGTCTGTTGGAGCTTTCCGACGGTTTTTCGGATAATCGAGGAATATAAAAAGAATATTTGAATTTAACGCCGAGTTAGTCGCGTTTATCCGTTTGAGTTTGAGTTATCCGAATTGTGGATAGAGTTGATTCGCAACGTATAAATAGCCGAATAGTCGTAAAAAATTATCGAAAAGTTCTAAAATGAGCTGTTTTGACCGAGTTGACCAGAGCTGGGCCGAGTTGACCGAGTCAACCGGGTTGACTCAGTGAGTCACGACTCGCCGTCGTGGTGGCTACCGGAATATGGCACGGTTGCCGAAAAAAGAGGTAAGGTTTTGAAGCTTGGGACTTGGGCTTTCAATTGATATATATATATATATGGTGTGATTTGGTGGTGGTTTGATTAGTTGATTTTGGAGGGGAAACGGAGGAAAAACGGGGGGTGACGGACGGCGGTCCTGTGACGACCCGGAACAGAATCAGTAGTGTAATCAGCTTAATCCATGTGGTTACGCGTAATCGCAGATTTCCGATAATTGATTGAATCGCCAGCTTTGATCACAACTAAATTATTAGCCGAGAAATTGAGTTGAGTCTCTTCTCGAGGGTTGTTTTACGCGTGATTTCGAGTTTGTGGGCGGTTCCGGATTATTATTTGGACGACCGAGGAATATAATATGAATATTTGAAATTTCAGAATATTGTTGAGGTTATCCGTTCGTGTTCGAGTCTATCCGAATTCTGATTGTGATCCGTTTTGGACCGTTGATCGACCCGAACCGTAAATGGAATGATTATCGACTTGATTTGCGAGTTTCGCTATTTGTTGTGATTTCGACGTACTCTGTTAATATGGCGGCTTCGTTAGCGACTAAATTATCGGGCGAGAACTTCATTTGGGATCCTTCGTGGAAGTTGTAGAGAATTTAATTTCGAGCTCGTGAGAACTTCCGGAGAATTTTTCCGGAGTTACGAGGAATAAGTTGTGAATATTTTCGTCCACCAAATATTGTCGTATTTATCCTTTTGGGGTTCGATACACGTACGGTATAAATACAGAAACGATACATGCTGATTTGGGAAAGTTTCCAAAAATATAAAGTTTGAGTTGACTGGGTTGGCCATGGGTTGGTCGACCCGTTTTGGAGGCCGAGTTGGCTTGCCGGAATTGAGGCCGATTCCGGCCATATTTGGGCAAGGCTTCTTCACGAGTCTTATTGGGCTTGAGTTGCTCTTTAACTTGGTAGTTAGTTCCCCTCCTATGGTGGCCGGAGGAGGAAGAATTTCGGTGGCAAAATCCATGGTTTTCCGGCGTAAATCGGTCGCAGTCGGAGGAGGTTTTTCCAGCCGAGATGGTGGTGCAACCTTGAGGGGTTTTTTTAGCCTCGAGCTAAGGAAGCTATTGCAAGTGGTCTTGAGGGTTGCCGTGGCCGGAGGAGAGAGATCCGTCGATTTGAAATTCCGGTTGGATTTTCCGCCGGATCATGGGATTAATGCGTATCGCGTTACGCTCACTTGTGAGTGGACAATTTCTTTTCATTGATAATCGCGAGTCCTTATACACGTTTTACGAGCCTGAGCATGCATACGAGATTATGATTTATATGAGCATGTGTTATACGATTATTTCTATACAATTATACATTACGTATATGCATTTACATATTGCTTTATACATTTGCATCAAACTATTTATGATTTGGTTTACACAGAGTACAGTCTCAGTATATGTTGTTGTATCAATACACTTGCATCCCGGCTGATCCCCTAGGATGTTTACCGGGGGAGGCTGTGACCCCTGACCCGAGGCCTTTACCGGGGGGGGGGGGGGGGAGACCTCTGACCTGAGGCCTTTCTGTGGGTCTGGGATCCCGTGATTCGGACTGTACTAGCACGGATGTGTCCATGAGCGACCCCGTGGGATTTTTACATGCATGCTCTGTACGCTGGAGGAGTTTGTGTTCACCTCGTGTACTGTATCATATTCTTTCATTTTGACTCGCATATGTTTTTATAACATATATACATAGTGTTCGAGCTACCTTGTTTCTTCCAGTAGGTTTCTTGTTCTGCCTGCTGTGGTATATTTATATAATTATACACTAGAGGTTGCTCTGAGCATTCTGATGTATACTTTTATACGATTTTTCCCCGAATTTCTGTAAAGTATAGTTATATTTATTACTTTACATTACTGTTATGATATTGAGAAATCCGGATGGGATTTGTGCCCACGGTTTGATTTTTGTGGCATAGGATGAAGTGTATTTTCTGGGTGCAGGTTAATGGCAATTCCGCGTTAGTAGTGTTACTCTGCCGAAATTTTTATGATTTTTGTTGGTTCGTGTTTTCAGAAGGGGTACGATTCCGGTTTAGGAAACTAAATCGGGGTTGGGTCCTTTCAGCTTGGTATCAGAGCATTAGGTTTTTAGGTTCTGTAGACTTCTGTAGTCGTGTTTACTAAGGATATTTGAGAATGTACAGCATGTCTAGAGCGATGACCCCACAGGCCGGTGAATACTCATCAATGCTCCGGGTGTTGTATGCTTTCAAATATTTCAAGTTCCATGATTACGTTCTACTTGTTGCGAACGATGTCTTGTTCATTAGGATGCCTCCTTGACGTGTTTTCCGTGTCGGTACGGTTGTGGATCCTAATGAGGATCAATCAACGCGCGACTTGACAGTGAGTTGTGGGTTTGGATGAGCATTCTGGGTTCATAGATATGTGTGGCATGGTTTGCCCGGTTGTGTGTGTCTAAGCGTCTACATGTTGCCTCAGAGCAGAGAATTGTTGTAGTTGATGTTTTGCCTGAGTCAGATCATTGCATTTGATGGGTTGGTATTGTGTGAGTTCATGATGCGACTCCATGGCCATATTCGGGGTGTTGTTTATACGGTAATAGTTCAATCAGGCTACTTAACAACGAAAATATGGAGTATTCACCGACCTGTGGCAGGGATGTATTGTTCACATGTTTGTCTCAGTTTGCACGTGTTATGTGGCTTCAGTGGAAGCAATGCATGAGGTTCGAGATGAGTTTGAACCTGAGCATCAGAGAGATTTTGACTGTTATGCCTCGAGACAACCGTGAGGAGCTTAATGTGTTGCACTCAGAGGCAAGGACATTGAGAAGGAAAGGCGTATGCGGTTTCCGACATGTTCGTTTGAGGAAAGTGGACTTAGTCGAGATATTTGATGAGGTTGAGTTCAGGCACCTCGGGATCAGTGACTTCATCAGGCTGTGGCCTTTTCGATTATGTTGGGGGTCATCAGATCAAAGCAGAGGATCCGTTTGGTGGTGATGGAGATCACAGAGTAGTGGACTTGTTCCTGTGGCATGAGTTTGGGTGATCGTTGGTGATCCTTCCTCACAGCAGGCGTCCCTGTGATTTGTGTCTGAGGGGCACTCTCAGATGCTATTTTGGTGGCCAGGAGGGTCACGTTACGAGGAGATGTCCTCAGTTAGCTATTTTAGTGGTTTGGCAGCTCAGAGTTCAGAAGGAGGTGATGATGCCATTTCTGGAGTTTGACCAACGCAGACTTCTAGACGAGATAATCAGCAAGGTCGTATCGATGTGGACAGCTCGTTAGACATGCTGGAGTTCGTGCCACAACCCTGTGTGAGGACGGAGTTTCTTTGAGGCTACTGTTGCTTGATATCCATGGCTATTGTACCTGCATCTCCACTTCCGAGGTTTTGGAAAGTATTGCATCCATCCGGAGGTTGCGGGATCTTTGTTGGAGGATATGGGTTAGCCGCGGATATGTTATAGCTGGATATCGTTGATTTTGGTGTGATTATGAGTATGGACTTTTGACGACACATTGAGCTACGTTCGTTTGTCACAAGATATTGTTTCCCCGAGATATTGTTTGGCGGTGAGAAGAATATTTTATCGCCATGTGTGATTTCAGCGATGAAGAGCGAGCGGATGATGAAAAGGGGTGTGTTGCTTACTTAGCTCGTATTGTGGATACTACGGTTGTTGTGCCAGACATTGGTGATATTGCGGTGGTTCTTGAGTTTCCAGATGTGTTTCCGGAGGAGCTACCGGGTATTCCTCCAATTCGGGAGACTGATTACACCATTGAGTTTTTACCAGGCGCTGGACTCATATCACCGGCATCTTGTCGTTTGGTGCCAGCGGAGCTGATGGAGCTACAGATTCAACTCCAAGAGTTGCTGGAGGAGATTTCGTACGACCCAGTGTATCATCGTGGTGTACTCTTGCATTATTTCTGCGAATATAGGATGGTTCAACGAGGTGGTGCATTGACTACCGGAAGCTAAATCAGGCTTCAGAGAAGAGCGAGTATCCTCTACCTCGGGTTGACGATTTGTTTGATCAGCCCACGAGAGCTTCAGTCTTTTCGAAGATTGATTTCGGGTCCGGATACCATCAGTTAAGGATTGGTGAGTCAGATGTGGCTAGGACGACTTTCGGATCATGGTGCGGGCATTACGAGTTCTTGGTCATGCCGTTTGGGTTGACCAATGCCCCCGCAGTTTTTACGGACTTGATGGATCGGGTGTTCAGACAATTTCTGGACAAGTTTTGCGGTCGTGTTCATCGGCAACATCCTGATTTATTCCAGGAGTGTGGGCCAGCACAAGAAGCAATTGCGAGCGGTTTTGTGGACTTTGCGAGATGATAAGTTGTTTGCGAAGTTCAGCAAGTGTGAGTTATGGTTGATTTGCGTGAAGATTTTTGGCCACGTGATGTTAGCTGAGGGAGTCAGCGTGGATCCTGACCAGATAGAAGCCGTGTTGATTTGGAGTTGACCTACCATTGTACCAGAAATCAAGAGTCTCTTGGGTTTGGCAGGTTATTATTGGTGCTTGGTACAAGATTTTTCTCGGATTGCCACTCCACTTTCCGGATTGACGAAGAAAGGCGTCAAGTTCGAGTGGTCTGATGCGTATGAGATGAATTACTTACTTCTGAAGGAAGGTTGACCGTTGCTTTGGTTTGATTTTACCTGAAATTCGTGGTGAGTTCGTGGGTTATGGCGATGCATCAAAATTTGGATTTGATTATGCTTTGATGCAGCATAGTAGAGCGGTGGCTCATGATTTCAGGCAGTGGAAACTTTATGAAGCTACGTATCCTATGTATGATTTGGGTGTAGCTGTCTTTATGTTAACATCGAAGAGTTCGAGACATTACTGCTACGGCGTGCAGCGCAGTGTAGGATGTACACTGATTACTTGAGTTTCATCTACTTGTATATTCAGCCAGATTCGAGCTTGAGGCAGTATAGATGAATGGGGTCAATTAATGACTATGGCAGCACATTTGAGTTTATCTGAGAAAGGTTAGTAGTTGTACTTTGCCTATCTTCTGGCATGTTGTTGCTGATGCATTCAATCGGGAATCGGGAGTTTCATTATTTCGTGTGTGTGTGGCTCGAATTTCCATGTTAGCCGAGTTGCGAGCTACGAGAGCTGAGTTAGAGTGAGATGATGTTGAAGCTCATCGTTTAGCGTGCATTATGCACTAGCGGTACAGAGATGTATGAGATACTTCGAGTTTACTACTCATGACGCAACGTGAAGAGTATTATAGCAGCTTGTGTGTGCAGATGCCACATTTGTCGATAGGCGATGGCTGGGAGGCAGAGCCTTGCTGGGAAGTTACAGCCATTGGAGATTTCCTATTAGAAGTTGGAGCTTTTCACTGTGGATTTTGTGTGCCTGTACGCACTTCGGTTTGTGGTACCAGTTGTCGGGTCTTTGTGGATCATTTGATGAACCCAGTTCTTTTCCTTGTACTTTCATAAAAGATTTCGGTGGCAGGCTGGTATAGCTGCATTTGGCGGAGGTTGTCCATTTTCATGATGCGCTTGTGTCCCAGATCGCTGATCGAGATAATCAGTTACAACAGAGTGTTGGTAAGTATTGCAGCGAGCATTGGGGACCAGATTATAGTTTAGTATAGTTTCTTATCCTCATATTGGTGGGCGATCTTTGAGGACTATTCAGACCTTGGAGGGCATATTGTGGTCTTATGTATTGCAGTTCCGAGGGATTTGGGACCAGCAGTTTCAACTGTTCGAGATTGTATGCAGTACCAGTTTGTAGACCACTATGATTATGACATTGCATGATGTCGTTTTGCGTAACGATGTTGTACTCCATTGTGCTGGAGTGAGTTTGGTTTGAGCTGATGTTTGATTCTAATTTAGTGGAATGTGCTACCACAGACCTTCAAATTAGCGGAAACAAGTTGATAATTGCTCGAGTTCGACGTTAGAGTTATGTTGATGTGAGGAGGTTGAGTTATGAATTTGCCACGTTATTTTGGTCTTTATGTGATCATGGGGCGAATTTGTTTTGTGCCGTATAGTTTGGCATTACCTATAGCGTTGGCTTTGTGTGTGTGGTATTCCGTGTGGTGGAATTATATTTCGGATTTGTTGCGTGTTTTGTACCCTATCAGTTTCTTATACAGGAAGACTTGGCATTTATGGAGGAGCCAGTTCAGATTCGAGATTTGAGGGTACAGAGATATCTTCTATTATGGAGTCTGTTGACAGAGTCGTTCAGTTAAGGTTGCCACTTAAGAGTTGAACGGTATGCGGATGCAGTGTCCCTACTTTTCAGTTGGCAGATTTGGAAATTTCGAGGTCGAAATTTTTTAAGGGGGGTAGGTTTGTGACGACCCGGAACAGAATCAGTAGTGTAATCAGCTTAATCCATGAGGTTACGCGTAATCACAAATTACCGATAATTAATTGAATCGCCAGCTTTGATCAAGACTAAATTATTAGCCGAGAATTTGAGTTGAGTCTCTTCTCGAGATTTGTTGTACGCGTGATTTCGAGTTCATGGGCGGTTCCGGATTATTATTTGGACGACCAAGGAATATAATATGAATATTTGAAATTTCAGAATATTATCAAGGTTATCCGTTCGTGTTCGAGTCTATCCGAATTGTGATTGTGATCCGTTTTGGACCGTTGATCGACCCGAACCGTAAATGGAATGATTATCGACTTGATTTACGAGTTTCGCGATTGTTGTGATTTCGACGTAATCTGTTAATATGGGAGCTTCGTTAGCGACTAAATTATCGGGCGAGAATTTGATTTGGGATCCTTCGTGGAAGTTGTAGAGAATTTAATTTCGAGCTCGTGGGAACTTTCGGAGAATTTTTCCGGAGTTACGAGGAATAAGTTGTGAATATTTTCGTCCACCGAATATTGTCGTATTTATCCTTTTGGGGTTCGATACGCGTACAGTATAAATACGGAAACAATACATGCCGATTTGGGAAAGTTTCCAGAAATATAAAGTTTGAGTTGACTGGGTTGACCACGGGTGGGTCGACCCGTTTTGGAGGCCGAGTTGGTTCGCCTGGATTGAGGCCGATTCCGGTCATATTTGGGCAAGGCTTCTTCACGAGTCTTGTTGGGCTTGAGTTGCTCTTTAACTTGGTAGTTGGTTCCCCTCTTATGGTGGACGGAGGAGGAAGAATTTCGGTGGCAAAATCCATGGTTTTCCGGCGTAAATCGGTGGCGGTCGGAGGAGGTTTTTCCGGCCGAGATGGTGGTGCAACCTTGAGGGGTTTTTTTAGCCTCGAGCTAAGGAAGCTATTTCAAGTGGTCATGAGGATTGTCGTGGCCGGAGGAGAGAGATCCGTCGATTTGAAATTCCGGTTGGATTTTTCGGCAGCCGACGGCGGCGCCATCCGCGGCGGCGACTTTTCGCCCGACGTGTTTTTCGACGAGTTATATGTCGTTTCGCTCGGAATCGCGCCCTGATCGCAGTGGTGAGGGGTTCGTGATCGTTCGTTTGGCGAGAGATTTTCCGCCGGATCACGGGATTAACGCGTATCGCGTTACACTCACCTGTGAGTGGACAATTTCTTTTCACTGATAATCGCGAGTCCTTATACACGTTTTACGAGCATGAGCATGCATACGAGATTATGATTTATATGAGCATGTGTTATACGATTATGCCTATACAATTATACATTAATTACGTATATGCATTTACATATTGCTTTATACATTTGCATCGAAATATTTATGATTTGGTTTACACAGAGTGCAGTCTTAGTATATGTTGTTGTATCGATACACTTGCATCTCGGCTGATCCCCGAGGATGTTTAACGGGGGAGGCTGTGACCCCTGACTCAAGGCCTTTAGCGGCGGGGGGGGGGGGGGGGGGGGGGGGGGGGGAGACCTCTGACCTGAGGCCTTTCAATTAAGGTTGCCACTTGAGAGTTGAACTGTATGCGGAGGCAGTGTCCCTACTTTTCAGTTGGCAGATTTGGAAATTTCGTGGTTGAAATTTTTTATGGGGGGTAGGTTTGTGACGACCCGGAACAGAATCAGTAGTGTAATCAGCTTAATCCATGAGGTTACGCGTAATCGCAGATTTTCGATAATTGATTGAATCGCGAGCTTTGATCACGACTAAATTATTAGCCGAGAATTTGGGTTGAGTCTTCTCGAGAGTTGTTGTACGCGTGATTTCGAGTTCGTGGGCGGTTCTGGATTATTATTTGGACGACCGAGAAATATAATATGAATATTTGAAATTTCAGAATATTGTTGAGGTTATCCGTTCGTGTTCGAGTCTATCAGAATTGTGATTGTCATCCGTTTTGGACCATTGATCGACCCGAACCATAAATGGAATGATTATCGACTTGATTTGCGATTTTCGCGATTTGTTGTGATTTCGACGTAATCTGTTAATATGGGAGCTTCGTTAGCGACTAATTTATCGGGCGAGAATTTGATTTAGGATCCTTCGTGGAAGTTGTAGAGAATTTAATTTCAAACTCGTGGGAACTTCCGGAGAATTTTTCCGAGTTACGAGGAATAAGTTCTGAATATTTTCGTCCACTGAATATTGTCATATATATCCTTTTGGGGTTCGATACGCGTACAGTATAAATACGGAAACGATACATGCCGATTTGGGAAAGCTTCCAGAAATATAAACTTTGAGTTGACTGGGTTGCCCACGGGTTGGTCGACCCGTTTTGGAGGCCGAGTTTGTTCGCCGGAATTGAGGCCGATTCCGGTCATATTTGGGCAAGGCTTCTTCACGAGTCTTGTTGGGCTTGAGTTTCTCTTTAACTTGGTAGTTGGTTCCCCTCCTATGGTAGCCGGAGGAGGAAGAATTTCGGTGGCAAAATCCATCGTTTTCCGGCGTAAATCGGTGGCGGTCGAAGGAGGTTTTTCCGGCCGAGATGGTGGTGCAACCTTGAGGGGTTTTGTTAGCCTCGAGCTAAGGAAGCTATTGCAAGTGGTCTTGAGGGTTGCCGTGGCCGGAGGAGAGAGGTCCGTCGATTTGAAATTCCGGTTGGATTTTCAGGCGGCCGGCGGCGGCGACTTTTCGCCCGACGTGTTTTTCGACGAGTTATATGTCGTTTCGCTCAGAATCGCGCCCTGATCGCAGTGGTGAGGTTCGTGATCATTCATTTGGCGAGAGATTTTCCGCCGGATCACGGGATTAACGCGTATCGCGTTACACTCTTCTGTGAGTGGACAATTTCTTTTCACTAATAATCGCGAGTCCTTATACACGTTTTACGAGCATGAGCATGCATACGAGATTATGATTTATATGAGCATGCGTTATACGATTATGCCTATACAATTATACATTACGTATATGCATTTACATATTGCTTTATACATTTGTATCGAACTATTTATGATTTGGTTTACACAGAGTACAGTCTCAGTATATGTTGTTGTATCGATACACTTGCATCCCGGCTGATCCCCGAGGATGTTTACCAGGGGACGCTGTGACCCCTGACCCGAGGCCTTTACCGGCGAGGGGGGGGCACACCTTTGACCTGAGGCCTTTCTGGCTAAAATCACGTGTGGGTTTGGGATCCCGTGATTCAGACTGTACTAGCACGGATGTGTCCATGAGCGACCCCGTGGGATTTTTACATGCATGCTCTGTATGCTGGAGGATTTTGTGTTCACCTCGTGTACTGTATCCTATTCTTTCATTTTGACTCGCATATGTTTTTATGACATATATATTCGGCGAAAGACATTTATTTTCGTCCACTCACTCTAACGGTTCTCATGTCTTTCCCCTGGGCTTTTCGGTTTTCGTGTCTAGTTTACAGTTCGGACTCTGGTGTCGCACGTCGTGGTTGGAGGTATAGTGTTCGAGCTACCTTGTTTCTTTCAGTAGGTTTCTTGTTTTTCTTGCTGTGGTATATTTATATAATTATACACTGGAGGTCGCTCTGAGCATTTTTATGTAAACTTTTATACGATTGTTCCCCGGATTTCTGTAAAGTATAGTTATATTTATTACTTTACATTACTGTTATGATATTGAGAAATCCAGATGGGATAGGTGCCCACGGTTTGATTTTTGTGGCATCGGATGAAATGTATTTTCCGGGTGCAGGTTAATGGCAATTCCGTGTTAGTAGCGTTACTCTGCCAAAAATTTTATGGTTTTTGTTGGTTCGTGTTATCAGAAGGGGTTCGATTCCGGTTTAGGAAACTAAATCGGGGTTGGGTCCTTTCAGGTGCTTCGGCCACGGTGGTGGTCGGGGTTTGGGGGAGAAAGCTCAGTGGGCCATGGGGAGGCTTTTGGGAGTGACCTCGAGGGCCGCCGTGCGTCGTGGCCGGAGTTCCAGTGGGAGACTGAGTCGCCGGCCGGTTTGGGATTCAAGGGATTTCAAACGGTTTTCCGACAGTTTGCGGCGGAATTGGGAGGTGGTGTAGTGGAGAAAGTTATTAGGCTCGAGGAGGAGAAGAAATCTGGGCTTTGACTTTTTGAATTTTGACAAGTTTTATGCCGTTTTGCTCGTAATCGCGACCCGATCGTTGCCTTGAGATTTTCGAATTAATTTGGATGTCGGATTTTGTGTCGAGGGTTTATGTGGAGTACTTTGGGATTGTCGACTAGTTTTCTGTTATCCGAGTTATATATTTTCGGGAATGGTTGGTATCTGAGGTGTGGTTCAGAGTATTGAACTGTGATTTTGATCAGTGATATTTTGTAATTATTTAGGGGATCTAGATCGTACACTTGGCGAGAGATCTTCCGCCGGATCTCGGGATTAGCGCGTTTGCGAGCTGCGTTTATCTGTGAGTTGACACATTTCCTTTCACTGATTGATTGCGAATCTTTATTTTACGTTTTACGTTTTACGAGCATGAACATGCATATGTGAATATGATTTATACGAGCATGTGCTTTACGATTATGCATTTACGAATATGCATCGACGAATATACTTTTATAATTATGTATTACGAATATGCATATACATTATGCTTTATACATTTGCATGAAACTATTTATGATTTGGTTTACACAGAGTACAGTCTTAGTATATGTGGTTGTATCGATACACTTGCATCCCGGCTGATTCTCGAGGATGTTTACCGGGGGAGGCTGTGACCCTGACCCGATGCCTTTACCGGGGGGGGGGGGGTGCAGACCTCTGACCTGAGGCCTTTCTGGCTTGAATCACGTGTGGGTCTAGGATCCCGTGATTCGGACTGTACTAGCGCAGATGTGTCCATGAGTGACCCCGCGAGATTTTTCGATGCATGCTCTGTACGCTTGAGGGTTAGAGTTTTCCTCGTGTACATTATTATTTTCATGCATTTAGACTCGCATATGTTTTTATAACATATATTATTCAGCGAAAGACATTTATTTTCGTCCACTCACTCTAAAAGTTTATATGTCTTTCCATGGGCTCTTTGTTTTTAATGCCCAGTTTTCAGTTCGGATTCTGGTGTCGCACGTCGCAGTTGGAGGCTTAGTATTCGAGCTACTTTTCTTTCTCAGTAAGTTTCTTGTTTAGCCTACTGCTGTGTATTTATGTATATATATACTAGAAGTCGCTCTGAATACTCTGATGTTTATATTTTTATATGATTTTCCCAGATTTCTGTAAAGTTATAGCTTTTGCTTATTGCTTTATATTATGATATGATTTTGAGAAATCCGGATAAGATTGGTACCCATGGTTTAGTTTTTGTGGCATAGGATGAAGTTTGTTTTCGGATGCAGGTTAATCGTAATTTAGCGATTTAGTGAAACTTTGCCGAAATTTCTAAGGTTTTTGAAAGTTCATGTTTTCAGAAGGGGTTTGATTCCGATTTAGGAAACTAATCGGGGTTGGATCCTTTGGATCCTTTCAGATAGATCCAAAAATATCTCCTTGGATTCTTTGTAAAATGGTATATTCTCAGTTGCATCTACAACAAAAGAAGATCGTGGATATAACTTTGCTAATGAAGAAGCTTTTCAAAATAACTGGTGTGCATCAGAGATTGCCACGAAGGAATCTGGTGGGATAACGTACGGCACCTCAATCATAGGTTACCAAGATTGCGCTGCACTTTTCTTGGAGACCAGGCCTAGACTGAGAGGAGTAATCTCAACCCATCCATCTAAACCAATGGTTTTGGGTATTCTCACATGCCTCTTTGCTCTAAAAATGAATGACCATGTGAATTTTCAATATCTTGATCATCATATCTCGACCTGGATGACCTAAACGATAATGCCAAAGCTTACATGAGGCTGAGTCACATACAGTAGTGTGAGTGATTGCTTTGAATTTAATAATCTGAACTGCAGTAACATGTAAACCACTACAAATGCTTATAAACATCTATAGAATGCGATTTTTGCCACATTCTATAGAGGCTACACACAAGAATTCTTGTCAATTATTACAGTACGTTTCTAAGTGTAAAATGTTGGTGCGAATGTCCTTAAAACTTAGCAAGGTTCAATTTTCCTTTGGCGCGTATAAAGCATCAGTGACATAAATTCTACTACCATGTGGCAACCATGCCCTTGTACAACCAGCGTTGATGAACCGATCATCGTTATCACTGAAGAACTATATGGCATAATATCCATAAACAATTGTCTATTCTACAGAATAGTGTGGGTAGTACTATTATCTGCTAAACACTCAATCTCGCCTTCATTCTTCAATAAAAGAAAAGAATGTGAATCAATCAGTTTTCGAACAAAAGACATGGTGAATACTTTAAGTGAACACTTAAAGATTTGTAAGGGATTGTGACCTTATAGAGTGCTTGACATGATAAGGAAAAACTGATGTACAAACAACATCAAAATAACAACGCTGCTGGCTACGGACATCGACGGGTCGAAGCAATATTTGACAAGTTGAAATTGGTTGAAGTCCAGTCTCGATAGGTTGAGGCTTTCTCACAACGGGTCGAGAGTGCTCAAGGTCGAATCTAGGGGACTGTTGTGAAATATTCCCGTACACACTTTATGCACTATTATCTAGCCCATAAGTATGAAAAGTTATTTCCGCCCACAAGTGTACGGGTCAAGTTATAGTATTTATAGAAGTCGATGTCGAATCCACGAGGCTTAGCCACTTGAACTCCTTAGTTCGAATGATAATGCACTTAGACTATGGTTAAACTAGACACTAACTTAATGTTAAACTAAAATGAAATGCAAATGTGTATCTTATATTACTAAGTCCTTTGGAGACCTAGTATTGCGATGGATGATTAGATTACGATGAGTGATTATCCGAGTTGATTAATTGATTATAGACTAAAGAAAAGAGATTAAATAACAAACAAATTCACAATAAAGAAAGATGGTTGGCTAGGAGAATCCCCACTAACCACTTTATGCTCTAACAATGTCTCGATTTATGTATGTAGTTAGAGTCTGTTTCACACAAGTGGATGTGCAAATCGTAACCTTTTGGGTCAGTTTGGTTTTGAACCCAAGCACCTAGGCCATTTTGGACTCTAGATGACTTAGGCACAACTTTGAAGTATTTGGTAAACCGGGACCAAGACCTGAACCATTTCGGGTTTACATCTTGACCGTATGTCATGTGATTATATATATTTGAGAAGAAATCTCTCAAAATATGCCTGTGAATATTCACTTAATTTTGTAACTTTTGCAATGTAACTTTGTCAAAACAGCAAGTAATTCACTACATAGTGCATACACATGAAATTTTGAAAGGTTACAAACGGAAACCAAAAGAATGAAGCACAAGCCCCAATCTGCATCAGTGTATCCACTAGTCTCAAAATCTCTATGTTTACGAAACACAAGGTTTTTATCAGGGGTAGACTTTAAGTACCTCAAGATTCTTATCACAACATTCATATGAGCTTTACTAGGATTGTGCATATTAATGTTATAAAAAAATATCTCGTAACGCGCCTCAAAAAGCATTTTGATGCGATGCGGTACAAAAATCCATCATTCTAAGTAAAAAAATGAAAAATGCACATAATTCGTAAAACATAACTAAAATTGCGGAAAACTTGACTACAATGCGGAAAATGCGTCCACTCCATCCCAACTTTCTGATTTTTTTTTCATTTGGTTTCAAATTAAACAAGGTTTCTCTAATATATCTGTATGGCTGGTGTGAACTGGGTTTACGGTGAACCCAGTTTTGTGTCGAGAACCATCCCTAATATACAGTCGCACTTCAAACTCTCAAACTATCACTATCACTTTCAGCCTCATCTCACGCTCTCTCTCAAACTCACTCACTCTCATGTACCATCACTCTATTTTTGATCTTCAATAAATTAAGAAAATAGAGAGGTTAGATCTGGGTAGAGATGGAGGGATGACATGGGTTCTAATTGGAAGCAAAGAAATAGAAGGAAGATGGGTCATAGAATACTGGAGGCTTGCTGGTCATATTTCAGAGGGTGGACGGCGATAAGAAAGATGAAGGAGAAGAGAGAGAGATGGGGTTGCGGTTGGTTTTTTTTGGGACTCGGTTGAATAGTCTAGGTTTAGAAGACTTTAGACTTTGATAAGGGATTTTCAAATAGGGAAAGATATATTTTATGTAATATATGCTTCACTAATTAAAATGTGACACCTATCAAAATTAACCTAAAGGCTTAATACATTTCTCTCTAAAAATCCAAATTTATGTCTTTAATATTCATTTTTATATAAATATTTCTTTTCAAAAGCTTACGCTTTTTACGTGTAATGAGTCAAAGCTATCACGTGTGTGATGCTCTCATAAAATCACGCCGCGTCTACGTTTACGTTTTAAAATGTTGGTCCATATATTGGCTTACAACACTAACAACATAAGTAAGATCAGGTCTAGTGTGACACAAGTAGATTAACCGCTCAACCAATCTTTAACACCAAGACTTGTCTGTAGGAACTTGATCAGGATATTCTGCAATATGATGATCTTGTTCAATAGGTGTATCAACCAGTTTACAGTCAAGCATACCAGTCTCTCCCAACAGATCTGAAACATAATTCATTTTACTCAACATAATACAATTCTTGTTCTGGACCACCTCAATGCCTAAGAAATATTTCAAGTTTCCAAGGTCCTTCATCTCAAATTCATAAGACAACTGAACTTGTAACTTCTTGATTTCACCAAAGTCATCATATGTCACAACCATGTTATCCACATTAAAAGCAGTTATCTTACCCTGTCAGTGTTTCAAAAACAGAGTATGATCTAAATTGCTCTACCGATACCCAATCTTTTTGATGAATGATGTAAACCTCCCAAACCAAGTTCATGGGGACCGTTTCAATCATATAAACACTTCTTTAGTTTGCACACCACATTCTCACATGTAAAAGTACCATATCCTAGAGGAACTAAGGAAGATCCATATAGATTTCTTCATTCAGATCTCAATGAAGAAAGACATTCTTCACATCAAATTGTTGTAAGAGCTAGTCCATATTAACTGCCAAAGACATGAGGACTCGAATGATAATTATCTTTGCCACTTGTGCAAAGATCTCATCATAATCCACTGCATATTTTTGAGTATACTATTTTGCAACCAACCTCGCCTTGTACATGTCAACTGAGTCATTTGTATTATGCTTCACGGTATAAACTTATCTACATCCAACTGTCTTCTTCCCTGGTGGTAAATGTACCAAGTCTTAGTATTACATATTCTTGTTGAGAGCATCCATCTCTACCTCCATTGCCTTGGCCCACTTCTCCCTCTTCATTGCATACTGTACTTTACTAGGAAAAGTCACATCACATAATTGACTCACAATGACTACTTATGGAATAGACAATCTATAGGTTGATACATAATTAGCTAAATGATACTTAGCTTTAGCTGTCAAGGAATGCTCATATTTCTTCTAAGGTTGACACGAGTTGAACTAGCAAGCAAGATCAACTTATCTAGACTCAGGTTTAGGTACACTAGAACTTGACAAAGGATGACTACTACATACTTTGGGTAATGACAGGTCAGGAGAGACAATTAATCGAGAGGGAGAGACTAAACTTTCATGTACACCTTCTATAGTTGGCGATGGAATACTAACTGATTCTCCTCCTTTCAATGAATCAAGCAAATCTTCGACCGGTCGAACAACCTAAAAAAATGGAACATATGCTGAAATAGGACCGGGAGCCTAGGAATTTTCGTCGGGTCGAAAATTTTCTTACTCGTCGGACAATTTTTCCTAGAACTCCCTAGATCAATTTTTGATATGTTGAGTGCCTTCTTCTATGGGTTGAAGATCATCTTCGACGGGCTGACTTTCTTCTGCTGTGTGAGTCTAGAAGTCTAGGGAATTGAACTCTCTACGACCCGTCGTGAAGGATTTTTGACAGGTCGAATCTCAACTGTGGCTAGAACAGTTTCAATTGTAATAGTAGCTTCAAGTCCTTTAAATTGGTCCTCATAAACACATTCTTCTCCTCCTCACTTTGAGTTGTTGTAGGGGAGAAATAACATAAGTCTTCATTAAAGGTGACATAAAATTTTTGAGATGGAGGATGGTAGCACTTATATCCTTTTTGGTTAGAACCATAGCTAACAAACACACACTTAAGGGAACAACTTAGATCTATGGTTCTTATGGAGATGAGTATAGGCTACACAACCAAACACACGAGCAAGAAGTTTGTAAAGAGACGGGATGACAACATGTTTAGACAATACCTCAAATTGAACTTGATTTTGAAGAGATGCAGATGGTATGTGATTGATGAGATGAGAGGCACACAATATAGCTTCTCCCAAAAGATATTTTGGCATGTTGGCACTGAGTAAGGGAGCTTTTCCCATGTCTAGAAGATTGCTAGTTTTTCTCTCAGAAACTCTATTCTGCTCCGATATGTGAGGACAAGTAGTCTGTTGAGAAATTTCATGCTGCTGAAAATAGTCTTGAAAAGACTGATTGACAAACTCTCCTCCATTGTCAGATCAGAATACTTTCACACAAGCATTATATTTAGTGCGAATAAGATCATAGAATGCGGTAAAGGCAGAAAACACAACATCATTCTTTTTCAGCAACATAACCCATATTAATCTTGTAAAGTTATCAATGAACAAAATAAAGTATTTCATTCCTACCAAAGTTGAATTTTTTGAAGGGTCCTAAATATCAAAATGAATCAACTAAAATGGTGCTGAACTAGAAGAAAAATTAGGAAAGTAATTGGACTTTTGACTCTTTGCAAAAACACCAGTTTCATAATGGAGACTAGACTTTTTTATTCCCAAAAATAAGGATATCATAGACTTTTCATGACCCGAAAGGACGGATGACCCAACTGGCAATGCCATAGCCAAATTTCTTTTACTCCATCAGAACTCAATGTCAGAGCAACACCTGGTGATGGAGCTTGTGTCTCCTTGTTGTACATGCAATCCAAGTGAAATAGTCTCACTCTCATATCTCCTTTGCCTATTATCGCCTGAGATGACATATCTTGAAATATCACATACATGGGATAGAAGGTTAAAGAGCATCTGTTTTGTGAATTCAACTCAGAAAACATATAACAGATGATGAGATACAGAGGCAACATAGAGAACATTATGTAACACGATAGATGGAGTTAAGGGTCACCATAAGCCCATAGGCACAAAAAACTCGTGGTTGGCCCGGAGGCCCAATGGGCTTAAGCATGTTTAGGCCCGAGTTTAAGCTCAAATATGTCCGGCTCAGTAGGCATAAGGTCGGGTTTAGGCGGAGGTGTCAAAACCCATGTGCGGGTCAAGGCCCGTCGAGGCTGGCCCGGCCCGGCACATAAGGCCAAGTCCATCAAGTTCATTAAATGTAAATATTATAGATAATTGTTTGATATAAACATTTAAAATCTCTAAATTATCTTAATATAATTCATTTGCATACCAATTATCAATTTTTTACGCTTATATATAACCTAATCTGTGTAATTATTGATATAATTGATAGTTAAACATTATTAATTTTTAATATTTAATTATTTAATACATTAAAAAGCTCGGCCCAGTCCAAAAAAGCTCAATAAGTCCAGGCCCATTGTCGAACCCTAGATGGAGTAACTTGAATTAGACACTTCAAAAACAGGAAAAGAAGACAGACTCTAAAATAAGGACTTATCAAATGTCATATGATCAGACACACTAGAATCAATAATCCATGTATCACCACTAGTAAAGGCAGAAACTTTCAAAGATGTAACAATTTTCCTCGTTTTTCCTCAGATTGAAGGCAAATATCCGTAGTGCGATCTTGTCCCTCCACACCATAGAAATCAGGCTCTTGAACTATCTGGACTGCAACCTTGCTACCATGGCTCTTATTATTTGTGGTGTTCCCTTGATTTGATTCCTAAGCACAAGAGTTCTTGTAGTGACCAAACTCCATACAATAGAAGCACTGCACCTTACTAAGATCTAGACCACGAGCATGCTGGATTCGAAGCTGAGTATCTTGGTTTTTATTATTCTAGTTTTACTAAGGTCTAGATTGCACTGTGAGGCTAGAAACATCCGTTTGAAACTCCTTTGCACCGGGCTGATTGGCTTCATCTCTACGAACATATGCAAAATCTTGTTCCAAAGTTGGTGGTGTGGCTTGTCATAGTAGCTCCCCATTAGCACCTACAAATTTGATGCCAATCATTTCAAGAAGATATGGACTTGCATCTTGTCATGAGACTTGTTGTGTATAGCAATATAAAGATCATAAACCATAGGGTTTGGATACCTTTCATCTAGTTCTTGCCAGATAGCCTTAAAATTTGCAAAGTATGTTGCAATAGGTTAACCATTCTAAGTAGTTGTGAATGTTTGGCATGTCAACTCATGTACTCTTGCAAAATCACTCCCATCATAATACTTAGTCACAACAGTATCCCAAATTACCTTCGCAGAGCTATAGTTGGAAAGCAAGAGCATGATTATTGTAGTTATTGATTTCAGAAGAAGCACCATCATATTGGAGTTTGCAATATCCCACATAGTTTGTGGCTTGCCAACTGTTGTTGGTCGTGGTAGAGTTCCAGTAACATATTCCTACTTCCCAACACCCTGAAGATTCAATCTCATCAGCCGTTGCCACACTTGATAAATCGTGCCATCAAGTTTCACCACAAAGCATGTGCTCTTAGTATGAATCATCACTAGTTCACGTGCAATTTTAGATTGTTCTCCAAAGGTGTTTGGATCCAAAGCCATTGCAATGAGTTTTCAGTCAATTGAACAGTTCACAAGACAAAAACAAACGGACAAAACAGGATTCGACGAGTCAAAATATCTTTTCGACGTGTTGAATAGGCCAGGACAGGATGAATTCGACAAGAAACAAGAACATATTTGCAGCGAAAACATGTCAGGTCTTCAAGATTTCTAAGATCAACTTAGGCTCTGATGCCAAGTCAAATAGAACACGAGATTTGGATCATTTTCTGATATATTTGATAACTCCTAAATTGGGACATATATACCAGACTACTTACAGTCCTACAAGGAAATTATTTACACCTACTTAATTACAGAATATACATCTCCTAATATTCTTAGGAGTATGACTCACTTCAACATGCACTATAAAAATGAACTAAGTTGTCAACCAAAACACAAAAATCGACTGTAGTTATGAACTTATGAACCTTGATTCTCTGAAAATTTAAACTAAAATCCAAAGATTCATATATATATATATATATATATATATATAGAGAGAGAGAGAGAGAGAGAGAGAGAGAGAGAGAGAAGGGTTGTCTTTCCAGAACCAGAAGGACCCATGATGGCCATGATCCGACTAGGTTCAGTAAAACTAGTGAGGCCGTTGAGCAGTTACCTTCTGTGTCCTCCATGGTTAATACCAAAGTTTGGAAGAACAACTCTTACATCTTTCCACACCAGATACATCATCCCAGTGTTGCCAACTTTACAATTACCTGATCTTCTTTCCTCAGAAGCTTCTGCATTACCAACAGTTCCATTGTGCTCTTCAAACTCCATAGCTCTCTCTAACTAGCTTGGCATGTATATATCTCGATAAGTATAATATGATATCCATAGGCATACACGAGTAATTTTACAATGGGCGGAACACAATTATGTAAAGGGATAATCTACGATTTAATTTAACTCATACACGATTCATAAAAACCGAATACAGTTAAGATTATGACAAGTATCCCGCATATTTATGTGCTGCACACTATAGGTACACTCCGCATACACTTGCAATTATAGATTGGCCGGTCTAGTTCTTGTTGTGAGTTATTTCAATGGGGCAGTAAAACTAAATATATAGGCATATTACAGGGGTGGTCCTAGCTTGGTAAAATGGATCTCATGCCACTTTGAGCAGGTGAGTACCGTAGAGCAAGTTATTATGCAAGCAAGCAGGTAATACCTATGCAGAAACTATGCTACCAAATTGCCATTATGACTCAAGTATAAGAGTTCATGCATGATCCTTGTTTCTGTACTATATTACCTTGAGAAAATGGCAAAATGCTTCTTGTTAGATATATGGAGAAAATCAGGTACAATAGCGTGACCCCATCTTATATGTTACGTACTCTCTGATTAACGAATTTTGTGTTGCACATAAAGTTGCTAAAAGCTCTATCGATTTTTGATAATCAATCTTATCAGTTAATATCCCTCTTTAAAGCTGAAAATTGATCGACTGATGATAGAAGGACAATTAACTTAATTTGGGTTTCGTATACAATTTTCTTTCTCTTGTTTTGACAAAGTTTGATTGAAGAGCAAGGTATGTACGTGAATTGTAATTTCTTAATTCTATTTTCTGTAATAGTTATCTACAATTTATCATAATTTTGATTCCGATAGTATAAAAAGGATAGATTAAATTTTTATATTGGTTCAATTTTAGATTTTAGTACAAAACACAAATTTATATTAGTTCAATTTTAAATTTCAATCAAAATAGATTATATATCTATATTTAAAGGGTAAAATTCAATATAAAATTAATCTTAATTTTTTTCCTAATATTTCTCAGATTTTATTTTCAGAAAACATTGAAAACTTCGTTTTGACATCTTATATAACGTAGTGCATTTTCTGTTCTCAGTGTTTTTCATTTTTGAAAATCGTTTTCAGAAAACAGTATATCAAACACATTTTTACTCCATTTTTGTATTCAGAAAACGAAAAACTGTTTTGATACGGGAAGGTGGTCTATACAGATGGACATCTTTGTCACCACCATCTCTCTTGTAGGTGCTTTGAAAAATTATGAATGGTCTTGTCCGCAGCCAACAACTAAATAGATGCATCGTTGCATTCTAATTTTTTGTTGTTAGATAACTTGTTTTCCTCTCTGATGGAGGATGGTAAGTCTGTATTAGGCCTTTCATATTTATTAGTGTTCCTTTTATTGTGCTGTATCAGGGAGACTTGATATGTTTTGCTCCCTTCATCCCATTGGATTTGTTTTAGGGTGGTTCTATTCACACCTCATAAAACGGTATTTAAACCTCACTTCTTATTTTTAATACCTAACACCCTATTTTGCCCCTTTATTTTTTCATCTATTTACCTTCTTTTTCCCTAGGCTAAATTTTTGCTATCCAGATTGAGGCCGCGACCATCTCCATCTCATTTTCTTTTTCTATAGTTATTCCCTCTATAATGAACATGTTGATAAATTACGAAGTCTCATAATTGAAGTTTCATCGAGTCACTCCTTGAATACGTTATCAAGCACATTCCTGAATTTTAGTTTCAAGATCAAGAGGAAGAAAGACAATCTTCACAGATCAGTGGGCTTGATTTGTGAGATTAGATCTCACTGCAAAGATAAATTCTAATAATTTCTCATTTAATTTAAATGTTGGTATAGAGAGAGGATTGTTTGGAATGAAGAACTGTAACAAATCCAAGAATTATCAATTGTGTTGTGCTTAGTATTGAGTGAGTTGTTCAACATTCAGGTTCCTAGCTAACCAGCCAAAACAATTATAACACTACAAGAAAAGAGGACTTAGACGACGGAACAGTATTAGTTCCGTCGTCTAAGTTACACTTGGACCTCGGAGAAATCTCCGTGGTCCAAGTAACACTTAGACGACGGAGAATTACATCTCCGTCGTCTAAGTGTTACTTGGACCACGGAGATTTCTCCGAGGTCCAAGTGTAACTTAGACGACGGATGTGAAATTTCTCCGTCGTCTAGGTAAGAACCTGGACCTCGGAGACTTCTCCGTGGTCCAGGTTATCACCTGGACGACGGAGATGTAATTCTCCGTCGTCTAAGTGTTACTTGGACCTCGGAGAAATCTCCGTGGTCCAAGTAACACTTAGACGACGGAGAATTACATCTCCGTCGTCTAAGTGTGACTTGGACCACGGAGAAGTGATCACCTGGACAACGGACCGACACGTCGTGGTGTAAGTTCCACTTAAACGACGTACCGACACCTCCGTCGTCTAAGTGAAGCATTATATATATATAGGCCATGCGCGCCAAACTCTCTTAGCTTCGATCATTCCATTATATTTTCTCCCGTGGGGAATTTTTGAGATCGAAGGAGAAGGAGAAGGCCGGATTAGGCTAGGCCGGGGCTAGAAATTAATTAAAGGATCGGATCTCCGGTGTTCGATCACTAGCTAGCTTAATTAACTGCAGATATCGAGAAGGCCAGCAGGTACGTACGTACGTAGGCAGTTAAAATTTGCATGATTAAATATATATATATTTAGGGAAACCGTACGTGCGTACATACATGCATGAATGTTAATTAGCTATATATACAGATTAAATTACGTACGTAATTTGATGGATCGATGTAGATCGAGTACGTATAATTAATGGTAAATTAATGGACTAATATATATATATGTAATAATTATTTTTTTTTGCATATTTTGTAGCAGTATGGACAAGAGTTGGATGAAGTTAAAGAATAGATGTGATGTCCGGTATATGGATGGAATTAGCGAATTTGTGAATTTTGCGATAGAACATGGTCATGGAAAGAAGCGTTTCAGGTGTCCGTGCCAGAAATGTCTTAATTGTCAGTATGCGGAGGTTAATGTTATGGTGCAACACCTGTACGAAAATGGTATGATGTGGAGTTACACTACATGGAGCGAGCATGGTGAAGCAGTAGAGTTCAGCGCAGCAGACTTCAGCTCAGGGTACAGTTACCATGGTGCCTCATCCAGCGGCAGTGGTGCCGGACCCCCAGCTTGCAATCCAACTGTAGATTTGGTCCATGATGCGTTTCCGGGATTTAGTCATAGTGGACACCAACACCAAGACGGAGGTTACAGTACCACTCATGAGCATGATGACACATTCCCCGCTGCTAGCTTGGCCACTGACACCAGTGAGATGGATAAGTACAACCGGATGCTACTTGAAGCGCAGACCCCGGTGTTCCCTGGATGTCGAGAGAATGTGTTGCAATATGTGATGGAGCAAATGAAGATAAAAGTGAAGCACAAAATGTCAGTCAGTGCTTTTGACGAAATTCAGGAGCAAATATGTAAGTTGCTTCCTGATGATCACAATCTTCCTAAATCTCATTATAAGGTTAGAAATATCTTGAGCAGCCTCGGCCTAAAGTACAGGATAATTGACGCATGTCCGAATGATTGTGTGCTATTTTACAAAGAGTATAAAGATTTGGACTATTGTCCCGTATGTGGCCAGTGCAGATTCCAGGTGAATAGGAAGAGTTCGAAAAAGAGAATTCCTGTGAAAGTTGTTCGATATTTTCCCTTGATTCCCAGATTGCAGCGCCTGTACATGTCTCTACACACAGCAGAGGCGATGCGATGGTACGCAGAAAAGCGAATAGATGACGATGTCCTGCGACACGCCGCGGATGGGGAGGGTTTCAAACATTTCGACAGAGAATTCGGAAACTTTGCTGCAGAGGTTAGAAATGTTAGACTCGGCCTATCTACAGACGGATTCAATCCTTGGGGAAGTAATAGCTCCGCCGTAAGCACTTGGCCAGTAATTCTGATGCCGTACAACCTGCCTCCGTGGATGTGCATGAACAAGGAATTTAATTTCCTTACTGTACTAATTCCAGGTCCTAAATCTCCAGGGAAGTGCTTAGATGTCTACCTCAGACCTTTGATCGACGAGCTGAAACTGTTGTGGGAAAATGGAGTCCCAACTTATGACAAATTCACTGACACGATGTTCACGATGAGGGCTGCCGTAATGTGGACGATCAGCGATTTTCCAGCGTATGGGATGTTGGCAGCGTGCAGGACAAAAGGATATAATGGATGTCCTATATGTTTGGACGACGTGAACTCTAGTTGGCACGCAGGGAAGGTGTGTTACTTGGGTCACCGTAGATGGCTCCCTCACGACCACCCTTGGCGACAGGATGAAGCTCATTTCGACGGGACGGTAGAGAACAATCCTAAACCCCGTAGTTGGTCGGGCGAAGAGATTTTAGAGAGGTTGAGCTATTTCGACTTTGGTGTGTTGACTAACGACGCGGATGTAAAGAAATGCAATCCAATTCCTCCACATGATCTGAGCTATTGGGATCACAAGAGTATATTCTTTGAACTCCCTTACTGGTCGAAGTTGAAGCTGAGGAACAACTTGGACGCGATGCACATAGAAAAGAATGTGTGCGACAGCGTGGTGGGAACAATTCTCGGTATTAAGTTCAAGACTAAAGATACTCCCAAAGCGCGCAAAGATTTGGAATCAATGAATCTACGTCGTCCCTTGTGGTTGAGGAGGGATAGGAAAGGAGTGTACAACAAGATGCCAGCTGCACCGTACACAGTGAAGCCGACACTTAGACGTTCTGTATTTCACTGGTTTAAGGGCGTTCGTTATCCGGCCACGTATGCAGCTACTATAACTGGAGCAGTGGACGAGGTGCAACACAAGTTTGTTGGTCTAAAGACACATGACTATCACGTTATGCTGCAACGTCTGATTCCAGTGGTAATTCGACCATATTTGCCTCGCGACGTCGTAGAACCAATAGTGGCATTGTGCAGATGGTGGCAGAGGTTATGCGCCAGAGAATTAAAGAAGTCAGATGTCGTGGAATTGCAACAACAAATTGTGCACATCATTTGCAAACTAGAGAGGATTTTTCCTCCTGCTTTCTTCGACATAATGATTCACCTAATGATCCACCTGCCCGAGCAGGTTCTCATTTCTGGTCCGGTCCAGTACACTTGGATGTATCCTCAAGAAAGGTACGTACAACTAATTAATTATACAGGTTTTTCGATTCATAATTTGTTCCACTGGAGATTACTAGCTAGCTATATGCATGTACTTATTTTTATTGTACGTTTGATTAATTTTGTAGACAGCTTGGACAGTATAAGTCATTCGTCAAAAACAGGTCGGCTCCGGATGGCTCCATAGCAGAGACATACCTAATGCATGAGTGCGTTACTTACTGCAACAGGTACCTCAAAGATCCACCACCTCCAACTGCCTCCGATCCCAGTGCCCGCATCAATCTTTCTGTCGTCACCAATGTCGTCCGACCGTTTAGAGGAGTATTAAAGGAAACGTTAACACAGGAAGAACTTATTGAGGCACATTGGGTAGTGTTACGAGACTGTGACGAAGTTGAGCCGTACATGATGTCATACAGGGAGAGGCTTCAGGCGTTATATCCAGACAAGAGTTCGGCGTGGATTGAGAAAATGGTTAAGAAAAAGTTCCCCGATTATTTCTTCCAATGGGTACGTATTTAGTGATTTATATACATATTGAGATCATGCATGTTTAATTTGTAGAAAGTAAACCCTTACATTTTTCCATTTTCGCAGATGATTGATCTGCAAAAATCCGAAAACCACGGGGGGTGGTGGTCTTGGCCAAAGCACTTGCTAGCAGGGAAGCCGATTAAACACTATATTTATCCGGGATGTTTTGTGAACGGTGTGAAGTTCCATTCATTGGCGCGAGATGAAGGAAGAAGAACACAAAACAGTGGGATAGCGGTTGGGAAAGACCCTGATCTATATTACGGAATGATCGTATATGTGGTTCAGCTATGTTACGGGAATGATGTCAACGTTTTCCTATTCAAGTGCAGATGGTTCAAGCGTACAAAGGAAGACCTGGGACTTTTATCAGTCGATACAAACTCAAGCTGGTATGAGGATGAGCCTTTCGCTCTCGCCACCTTAGTTAGGCAGGTGTTCTATCTCGACGATCCGAAAGCTGGTGACGGGTGGAAAATAGTGAACCAGATCTCTCATCGAGGAGTTTGGAATACAGAGACAATTGAAGGGACACCGGCGACGACTGAAGATGCTGCTGAACCAGACAGAGACATTCCTGCCTATCAAGAGCCTAATATTTCTGTCATCCGCTCCGACATAATGGACCTGGTTCAAGACGGTGAACGGTTACCCATGCCTGATGGTTGTACAGATCTAACTGAAGAAGAGATCATTGAGGTAGATGAAGAAGACGTGCAGGATGAGGACGATGACGACGACTCTGGTTATTCCTCGGACGATGTTGAGTACGATGAGGAGGATGAGCAATCGGATAACGGTGATGATGATGATGACGATTATGACGAAGAGTACGGTCACACGACGAGGATCATTACTTGGTAAACCCTAATTTATTATTGTAATATATATATATATGATCGATCGATGCATCGTAAAAAGGTGAAAGATTTCTATTATGTCGAGACTTTAAGATTCCTCGTCCAGCTTTGGTTGGTTTTATTGTTTTTAAATACTATATATATGATCGATCTCCGCCAGCTTAACTTCCTCAGATTTTAATTAAGTCGACTTCTCTCTGTTTCAATTGAATGTCTTTGGACTGTTTTTCTAGTCCCGGCCCCTCTCTTTGCTTTCAACTTCATCGGTGTATTCTCTGATCTTATTAAACCCTATACCCTAAACCTAAGGACCCCTAACCGAGAACGGAGAAATTAATTGCAGATTCACCTTTGGCGCCAAATCTCAATCTCATATAAAACCCTAGCTAAATCTTGGACCCTAAATCTAGCAGTTCGGATCGATCGATCAATTTTTTAATTATATTTTTGAATCAGAATAATTGAACGCACACACAAATGACCGGGGACGACCTAAACCGTAAACCCTAAGGCCCTAACCCCTGAATTCGGGGTTTTTAAACTTGGACGACGGAGACAGGCATTATCCGTCGTCCAAGTGTAAAACCCTATACCCTAAACCCTAAGGACCCCTAACCCCTGAATTCAGGGTATATTCACCTGGACGACGGATACGATATTCTCCGTCGTCCAAGTAGACACCTGGACGACGGATATTAGCGTCTCCGTCGTCCAGGTGTCTACTTGGACGACGGAGAATGTCGTATCCGTCGTCCAGGTGTAAATTTCGTAATTTTTTCTAAGACAACGACCATCTAGACCATCTTCGAATGCGTATTCTTTTCGTCAAGACTTTAGAGTAGTATATTCTTGGTGTGTGAGCTTCGACGGTTCGAAAATCGGAGTTGCGAAATGTCCTGTATCCACGTTTCCGGTTTGTGAAATTCTCGGTTTTGCGGTTGACTGTGCCGATGAAACCCTTCCCGAACTTATTATTTCCTGGTCCTTTATAGTAATTATATATTATGTTACGACGAACATATCCAACGGTTGTTTTGTCCAAATTCAATTTCGTTAGCACTCTGCTGCAAATCAGCAACTACTCATGAACACTAAAGTCTTAAAGATTAATTGATACTTAACAACTTTTAAAACGTAAAATTATTCGGCGGTTCAAATTTAACTGTTTATATATACGATGCGTTCATCGATATTGTACGACTATTTCACTCGAATGACAAATCGCTAAATTCCTAGCGAATTAATTTAAAATTTTTTTTTGGCATAATTTGAACCTAGACGACGGATACTGTCAGTTTCCGTCGTCCAAGTGTTCACCTGGACGACGGAATTAACCGTATCCGTCGTCTAGGTTCAAATTACCATGGCGGTTCGAATAAAATTTTTTATTTTTTTTCGGTGTAAATATCGACTTGGACGACGGATATGTAGGTTTCCGTCGTCCAAGTGAAAACTTGGACGACGGAAACCTACATATCCGTCGTCCAAGTCGATATTTACATGGCGGTTCAATTTGCCGCTTCAATTTTCGGCACCGCTTGAAATTCCACTTAGACGACGGAAAACACTGTCTCCGTCGTCTAAGTCAACATTTATGGCGGTGAAACGGCCCGCCCATTTATTTGGCGCCGGTTCGAAAAAATTTGACCCTTCACTTAGACGACGGAGAACACTGTTTCCGTCGTCTAAGTGCACTTAGACGACGGAGAAGAGTGCTCCGTCGTCTAAGTGAAACTGTATATAAGGAGGAGCACCCCCCCTCATTTTCTCATCATTCCATCTCCTCCTCTATACTCTCCTCTCCTCTCTCTCTCACTCCGGCGATCCTCCTCCGGCGACGCTCCGACGACCAATTTTCCGGCGTGGTTCCCCCTCTCCGACGACTCTACTCTTCCCATATTCCGGCGAAATTCCGACGAGGTAATAATTCGAAATTTTAACTCTTTAACAATTTTTTTATTTGTTTAATTATTTAAATTCTAAATACTTTTAATTTATTAGTTTTAGATAATAAATAGTTGTAATTATAATAATTATTTTCTTGTTATTATTATTATTTAGTAATCATTATTAGTTGTTAATTATTTGGTAATGAATAATTATTAGTTAAAATTAAATAATAGTAATAATAATAATTGATTATATTGGTAAATGAATAATTATTATTAAATGCATGATAAATAATAATTAATTGATAATTATATGTATTTTCTAGTAAATTGCATGGTAGTACGTGTTCGATTTAAATTTAGTACATAGGCTTGGTGTAATTAAGTCGCACTCTTTGGAATAGATGGCGCCTCTTTTCCTTGCTTATCTCCTTAACCCCTCGTGATGTGTGGATTTCATCACCGCACACCATAACCTAAGTGAAGTTATGGACACGAGGTTGAGGGCGGAGTTTGCAAAGGACTTGAGGGAGTGTAAATTTTCGAAAAATTGGCCGAATGTCGGACATGGTGTCTAGAAACGGGTTATGACTGGTGACAGGATTTGGACTAAGAAAGACTTTTGTCGAAATTAGTCCTGCCTCTCGCGTTATCTCTATCCCTAACTGGCCATGTTTTTCGATTTAACCAAGGCTGATTAATTGAAAATTTACACTTTATCGCGCGGGTCGCACGTCCATTGAACGACCGAAAATGCCAAGCTAGTGTACTCTATTTAAATCTTAAACGTACTTAATTAATGAGCGTAAATTCTCCGTCGTTGTAATTATTATGGTAAGTAGGTATTTTAACACCGTACGTACTCTTAGGTTTAAATGGCTCCGCCAAAGATCACATCCGGGAAGAAGAAAGCCCAACAGGAGTCAGAAGATGAGATGCTCCAAATGTTGGCGGCCCAAGTCGGTTGGGTTCAACCGCAGGTAGACGCCCTCAATCCGGGGCCTTCTGGGGAAATTCCCTCTGCCCCATTTCTCTCAAGCGGTGATGACGTCGACCCCTTTTCAACTCCGACGCCCGGTACCGCTTCAACGGGAAGTACTCAGGCGTCTTCGACGGCCGAGTCTATCATGTACAGCGCCCGCCGTAAGCAAAGGAGGGCCCCCACTGACCCCCAACCGAAAAAGACTCGGGGTCTCGTTAAAGGTGGAAAGGCGGAGAAAATTTGCAAGGCGACCGGGAGCAAGATCGCCTTGCCTTACGACGAATTCACCGGTGGCCCTCCCACACCTCAGCTAGCAAGTCTCTCGGCTCATAGCATTGGGTCGATTGTTCGTAACCGGGTTCGTATCACTGCCCCTACTTGGAGGGATGTGCCGGATTCGGAGAAGGCGAAAGTCTTTAAGGATCTTTCGGTACGTAATACGTACAATTTTAGTTATTATATACTATTTTTAATATTAGTTATATATAATTTTATAATATATACGATTATAATTTTCAATTTATTTCTGATAGGAACAATTTGCGGTGGATCCGGATCCGGCGATGTTGAGGCATATCAACCAAACCGCCAACAACATCTTCAAAGATTGGAAGTACAGGCTCCATCAGTACTTCCGAACTAACGGTCCCGTGCCTCCCCCCGAAGAGCTGCGTGGGGATAGAGAAGATGAGTGGGAGTGGTTGTGTAACCACTTTGCCGATGAGCAATTTCAGGTGTTAATTTACTTTTTTTATTTCAATTAAGATAATTGAATACTCTAAATTTTAGTTACTTATAAATTTTTTAATGATTTCATTATGTTGTCTAACAGAAATTCTCCGGTGTCAACAAAGCCAACCGGGGGAAGAAGGACAAGCACCATACTTCCGGCGCCAAGCAACTCATTCAAATTGCCAAGGAGCACAGGGATAAGGGCTCCAAACACCCTTATCTCGATGCAAGCGTAAGCGCGTACGTGACGCCTGGGCTCGATAATGAAGCGAGTCAACGCGGCGTAAGTCATATATATATATATATGTGTGCGCTAATAATTATAGTAATTATTATTTAAATATTATTTCATTATAATAAATTTATTATTCTTTTGTAGGCAAGAGTGATAGAGCGTGCGCAAGAAGAATTGGCTAACACTCAGCTTGCGTTCCCAGATGTGCCGCTAGAAGACCTGCCTCCTCTATCTGTGGAGAGCCAAATAGCAATTGCGGATGAGGTCTACGGTCGTAGAGCTGGCAAGGAGGTTAGGCACTTCGGGCCTAAGGTGGTTCGAGATTTGTCGACCTCTGAGTCATCATCTACGGGAGGTTCGGGGCGGCGGAGAAGTTCTCAAGCTGCGGCAGCCTATGAAGAGGCTCGAATCGCACGGGAGGAGAATATTGCCATGCGCCAAAGAATGGACCAGCAAGACGAGCGAATAGCCCAACTCATCGCCCTTATGCAACAAGCTCAAAGACAATGTCAACCTCCTCCGAACCCATTCCCCGACGACGACGACCCGGCTGGAGGCGGAGGACGAGGCGGCGCATCTGCTCCTCCAGTGTTTTAGCTAGCTAGTAGTTCATTATTTCGTTTCTTAATTTCCGCATTACGAACAATATTTTCATTTTTAATTATGGGTTTTTTCGATTATGTATGTACAAATTAATTTTAATTATTTTATTAATTTAGTGTATTTAATTAATTTAATTAATTTTTTTTCAATTAATATTAATAATATTTTTGAATTTAATTTTTTTTTTAAATTAATTTTTCACTTAGACGACGGAGACATTACTCTCCGTCGTCTAAGTCCCCACATGGGCCACGGACGTTGTTAGCTTCTCCGTGGCCCAGGTGGTGACTTAGACGACGGAGATTAATGTCTCCGTCGTCTAGGTTACGACCTGGGCCACGGAGAAGCTAACAACGTCCGTGGCCCATGTGGGGACTTAGACGACGGAGAGTAATGTCTCCGTCGTCTAAGTCACCACCTGGGCCACGGACGTTGTTAGCTTCTCCGTGGCCCAGGTCGTAACCTAGACGACGGAGACATTAATCTCCGTCGTCTAAGTCCCCACCTGGGCCACGGAGATTGTTAGCTTCTCCGTGGCCCAGGTAGGAACTTAGACGACGGAGATTAAGGTCTCCGTCGTCTAGGTCACCACCTGGGCCACGGACGTTCTCCGTGGTCCAAGTGAACTTGGACGACGGAGATGAAATTCTCCGTCGTCTAAGTACTTAGACGACAGCACTTGGAGCACGTACCTTGGACGACGGATTTTCCGTCGTCCAAGTACTTAGACGACGGAGACTGTCACTTAGACGACGGAAATGCTCCGTCGTCTAAGTCACTTTTTCTTGTAGTGTAATTATAGAATTGTTCAGTTGTGTTCTTGCAATCTTGCATATTATAGCAAATGAGAGGAAATTAATCTGGGAATTGAGAGGGATACAAGGGAAGAACATAAGGATGACGTTTTTGTTTTTGTTTTTGTTTTTGTTTTTGTTTTTGTTTTTGTTTTTGTTTTTGTTTTTGTTTTTGTTTTTGTTTTTGTTTTTGTTTTTTAATTATTATTTTTTGGTTAATAGAAGGGTTATTTAGGAATTATAATAGTTCAAAAATGTAGGAGGTTTATATATCAAAAAATGATGTGTGAATAGACACATCCTTTTTTTTTTGTGCAGTAAACATTCTAAAAAAAATTAGGAATCAAATTAATTTTTATAATTATTATTATAGCTATTATTATTTTCTATATATGCATTGAATTTCGTATTTTTAAGGTTAAAAATTGTGTCAGGGGTAAGTTAAATTACATAACTATATTTTTAATATAAAAATAGTAAAACGTGTCAGGTTTACTAACGTGAGGTCTACAAACACACAAATTTTAAATTTCAATCAAAATAGATTATATAAAACACCAATTATAAATTGCTGAAAACAGTAATTCATGAAAACAATTATTGGTTTAATTTTAAATTTACACAAGATTTAGAAAACACCAATTATATAGTTTTAATTTTACATTTCAATCAAAATAGACTAGATATGTATATTTAAAGAATAAAATTCAACATAAATTAATTAATATTTTTGGTCTTATTTTGTTTAGATTTTGTTTTCAGAAAATAGTGAAAACTTCATTTTGATATTTTACTAAACGTTGTGCATGTTCTGTTTTCAGTATTTATTTATTTTTGAAAAACGTTTTTCGAAAACAGCCTACCAAACACATTTTCACTGCATTGTTATATTCAAAAAATGAAGAAAAAAATATTTTATAAAACGATACCAAACACAACTTTAGGATTTGGAAGTTTTTACAATTTTCGAAAAAAGTTTATGATTAATTTATATTAAATGTTACCCTTTTAATATACATATATAATCTATTTCAATTAAAAATTAAAATCAAAAAAAATACTAATTTGTATTTTATAGACCTTGTGTAAATATACCATACGTGTTTTATTATTTTCATATTGAAGATACAGTTCAGTAATATAATTTAGAGAAATTATGACCAGTGGTATCACACAAATGGATCATTCATAACTTTAGTACTTAACTTTTGAAAACTATCACTGTCTTTTTCTTATTCTTATTCCATGAATTTTTTTTTTCTTTTTTCCTCTCCTAAAAAATTGATACTTTAAAAATAATTTTTCAATTAGTTAACGATGTTACTAACAGTATGTATTGATTTTAGGTAGAGATTTGAATATGAGGTACGTAAGTGATAGTTTTAAAAAATGAGATACTGAAGTGATGAATGACACATTTATGACGTACTATTCATGATAAAAACTCTATAATTTACCAAACACGTTTTTGAATCTTAAAAATGTGAAATTCAATTTGTTGTTTTTCGTTTTATGAAATAATTTTTCAAAAACTGTTTTGGAAAACGATACCAAACACGGCCTTAATATCTTCAACTTGTTGGAAAGAATATACGATGACTGAAAACTGTAACTCTTTTCACTGATAGAATGCATTATATATAGACTGATACAATCCGTTACAATAACTGTCTTGATAGAACAAGGATTCTATATATCTCTATTTATACTAAATCGTATATAATTAGGACAAGACACACACCGGAAGTTACGAAGAATAAATCTCCTTAAACACTCCCCCTTGTATCGATGACCTAATGAATGATGTATAACCTGTTGCCTCACTAAAAACCTTGCTAAGCAAATAAAAACCTCAAAGGTAAAACAAAAGCTTGGTCAAAGGAAAAAAGAGTACAACACATTAACTACAAAAGTTAATACATGTGACGTAGACTCCCCCTGATGTCTATAGAACTGTAACTCCCCTTGACTGTAAACTCAATCATGGATTTTAGATAACCTGCGCATACTAATGCATCTCACATGTTTCACAAATATAGATTTGGGTAATGACTTGGTAAACAAGTCCGCAGCATTATCTGCCAAACCAACCTAGTTCACATGGATAATCAATAACCGTTGCTATTATTGATTATAGGAGTACTTTGGCGAAATGAGTTAAGTATGACACCCTTAATGTAACTCAACTTCATTTTTTCAATGCAAATCGCATTATTCTCAAAGATGCAAGTTAGCGTTGTCGTAGTAGATAACAATCTACTAGACCCTCGAATATATTGTGTTACCATCCTAAACCAGATACACTCATCAACTGCTTTATACAAAACTTTAATCTTAGAATAGTTCGAGGAAGTAGCAATAAGGGTTTACTTTGTTGTTCTCCAAGAACTCGTCATGTTTCCCATAATGAATACATAACCTATTTGGGAACATCCTTTATGTGGGTCAGAGAGGTACCCAACATCACCAAATCCGACCAACACATCAACTGGCATTTCGGAATAAGGGACTGTAGTAAAACTGCTCACAATAAGGAAGAAATTTGATGGGTCGAAGTTCTCACTCGACGGGTCGAACGAATTCTCCTGTTCGATCTAGGGTACCGGTTTCGATGAGTCGAAATAAACCATTCCTCAATGGGTCAAAAGACACCTTCGGGTTATCACAATTCACTATCTTCGACGAGTCAAAAGATCTACTCGACGGGTCGAAGATCCCAGAACCTGCATGTTGTAATTCAACCATCCCTTTTCCGGAAATTTCAAGCTTTTTTCTCTATTTTTTTTAGGGAAACCAAGTCAATGGATTCCATCAAGTACCTTAATGTAGGCTATACGCCATTCCAATGAATTTGCGTTGGCGCATACCGAGAAGACATGTCTAGATGTGTGCACCAAGCTATATGTAACCAAGCTCCAACCGCACTAAGATATGGAATCTCAGCTCCCAAGGTTCCTTGCCATCACCATTTCGATGAAATTGATCCTTTTAGGTTTCAGACTGTAAAAAACCATTAGTGTGCTTTGTCTATTGCCTGGTTTAGACACAAGCAAACTGGAGAATAAGAATTCAACTAACTCGATGTACCATCGCTAAACCAAGACGTAATCGAGTCCTATCAATGTCTATCATCTCAAACAACTTGTTCATCTACTGAACACGCAAGGGAAGTATTCAATCTTGTATCCCTTCCCATTCAAGTAGTTATTAAGACATGTATACCATATCCTACCGGATTGTTGCAATCCATATAGTGAACGTCTCAATAGAATTACATGAGTACTCTATGGTTTAGAGTTACTTAATATGGGTATAACAATGCCAACCGGCACTCATAAGTATATCTCTAAATCAAGATCCCCATAAAGATATATAACCACATTAATTAACTGTATACTCAGTTTTTCAAACACAGCCAAACTGATAAAGTAACGGAAAGTACTGATGTCCAAAATCAGAGAATACATATGCTCAAAATCAATACTAGGGCATTGAGAAAATCCTTGCGCCACAAGTTCTTCTCTATGTGCTTCCAAACAAATACTCGTTTGTGTCAAACCGGTTTACCATTCGGTGGTCATAGCACTACCATACCGAAAACTTGGCATTTATAAGAGAGTCTAGTTCAGCCTAGATTGAAACTTTTCATATTAGTCAATCTCCTTTACGTTGGCAATCCACAACTGAGCAAGGTTCCATCTCATCGTCATCAATTCTTGAGCGATGAAATAAGTAAATGCATCATCAACGAACTAAGAAGAACCATCCATAATACCAAGAGCATTTATTTAACTTGGTTTGGTGAGATTTCTTTGTTTGCTGACATCGTAATTGACTCTGAGGCGTCCCCCACTGTTTTTCAATCTCAACTTTTAGACACATTTATAGTCAGAAACAATCTCATGTGTTCATGATGAACGGTTGTGCCTTGATGGCTTGCCTTTTCACCGGTAACTCATAAGTAAATTCTGACCGACGCTACACCCCCACTATGGGTAGTAGAAACACTACCTTGCCTGAGTGTTGTGTTAACTTGCCCAATTCTAGAGACTTTCAACCTTGCAGGATTTGCAGCATGTATAATCGATCTCATCAATTTCATGATATAAGTAAAGGAGTCAGGCATCGAATATGCTACTTTATGAAGATCAAGAATACATTGCATTTCAATCTCACACAGAGATATGTGGAGATCATGATGAGACATAATGGGAATATACCACGTCAATTTTGGACATTTAAGTAGAACGGAACCATTTCTATCTCCCCCTAATAGACGGAAGTATGTATCATTAAAGTGACATTTTGTAAAACAAGCAGTAAAGAGATCGCCTGACAAAGGTGCTAAATAGAGGACATTCATTGGAGAATCATAACCAACATGAATGCATAATCTTCGTTGATGACCCATTTTTGTACGCAGTGGAAGCATAGTGGGCACATGTATCACACAACCAGAGATGCGTATAAGTGAGATATTAGGCTCATATCCTATTCCAAACTGCTACGCACTAAATGGTTGGCAGTTTATGGGTATCAAGTGAATAAGCAAAGCTGCATGTAATATTATATATCCCTAACCAAATACCGACAAATTAGTATGCATAACTATTGCTCTGGCCAGAAGCTTTAACCGCTTGATTTGTGCCCCATGCTAAGAGCATTTTCAACAGTAGAGTTATATTTCAAAATTAAAATTATCTAAAAGTTAAACATAGCTAGCCCATATTTGACTTGTGATATATCAGTAAAAAGTTATCTATAACTTAAACTAGAAGAAATTGAACATGAAAACAATAAAAACTGAAATTTGAAGAAGATGACTTGAAGTTAAATATATCAGTAAAAAGTCATTTTCTCTCTCCATTTTTGTTAAATATAACAAGAAGATTTAACTAAAAGTTAAATATAACTTAGCTTTAGGCTACCTGATGGAGTGATATTTTGCTAGAAAAAGTTAGGCCTTGTTTGGTATCATTTTATTAAACAGTTTTTCGTTTTCTAAATATAAAAATGTAGTGAAAATGTGTTTGGTAGACTGTTTTCAGAAAATAATTTTCAAAAACGAAAAAACACTGAAAACATAAAATGCACTACGTTCTGTAAAACGTCAAAATGAAGTTTTCACTGTTTTCTGAAAACAAAATCTCAAAAAATATTAAGAACAAAATTAAGATTAATTTTATATTTAATTTTACCCTTTAAATATACATATACAATCTATTTTGATTAAAATTTAAAATTAAAAAAATAAAAGTTTGTGTTTTATAGACCTCGTGTAAGTATACCAAACACGTTTTACTGTTTTTATATTAAAAATATAATTCTATAATTTAACTAACCAAACATGTTTTTGAATCTTAAAAATGTGAAATTCAATTTACTGTTTTTTCATTTTAAAAAAAAATTTAAAATTTTTTTTAAAATGATACCAGACGTAGCCTCAAATATTTGACTTTATATTTGAAATAGGATATTTGTTGAAAATTCTCTAAACCATTCTATGAATGAACATGGGGAACCAGGATGTTCAACTTCAATCTCAAATTCCCATTCAACATGCAATAATCAACAAAATATTGTTATATAAATTCTCCTGCAGTATCCAATCTAATTGACTTGATTGGGTTATCTAGTTGGTGAGCCCCGAAGTTTAATAATCTGTTCTAGGAGTTTCCAAATGCAACATACCATGTGGATTGCAAAGACGTGTGACATATGCGTCGATGCAGCAATCAAAACCATATATAAATAGTCTACATACCAGTTAGATTGACCCACAAATATCACCTTGGATCATTTGTAAGAATGAAATATTGTCGGTGTTGTCAACAGCAAAAGAAGGGCATGCATGTAATTTTGTTAATGAGCAAGCTTTGCAAAACGAGCGATGTGCTTCGGAGATTACAACATGTGAATCTGGTGGGATAAGGCACGACCCCACTACAGTATTTTTCTAGGATTGTGTTGCACTTGTCTTGGAAACCGAGCCAGGAATAAGAGGAGTAGTCTCATCCTCCCCTTCCATTTTCACGAGATTAATCCAAACGAAAAACAGTTAGCACAAATGTTGTCTAAACTTTGCAAGGTTTGAATTGCCATTAGATGCGTATAACACTCAATCTCATCATCATATATCAACAAAATAATGTCAATTAATCCATTTTTGAAACCAAGACATGTGAACACTTTAAGTGAATACTTATAGTTGTCAAAGGGTATAACCTTTATAGAGTGTTGATAAGATATGATAATACCTAAAAACTACCAATGTATAACAACATCTGATCGGACAAAATGATCCTAGTAAATTAAGTTCCATGGCATGACAAAAATCGATGTAAAATCACATCTGGTGCAGAATTTAAGGTTGGCCGTTTTAGACCAACGATTTTCCAAAGGAAAATTTCAAATTTTTTCTAAATCTTCATTTGTCTATAAAACTGATGTAAAACACATGAAAAAGCAGCAATTTTGGGCACAGGTTTCGACAGGTCAAGAACACCACTCGACATATCAAAAGAAACCCAAAATAGAATTTAATTTTTCGATACCAATGCTCGACGTATTGAAGAAAATGTTCGAAGAGTCAAAAACCTGTCCATAGGCACCCCTTCGATGGGTCGAATGAATGGCTCGACGGATAGAAGAAAATCTTAAACCGATATCAATTTTCTGATATCTATTCTCGACAGGTTGAGGAGTGTTCTCGACGAGTCAAAGTGGGACAAACACGAAGATAGAAGTGCTCCTTCGACGGATCGAAGGTGTGAACATAGGTAACCGAGGATCACCATCGATGGATTGAAAGGTGTAAAAACTGACAAAACATCCTCTATTTTGTGTCTTGTTTTTACTATATCTTTGTGTTTTTACGCCATCTATAAATATCAAATCATACGCTGAATTGGTAGTGAAATAGAATTCTCAATACTTTCATATACCGAGAACTAGAGAAAATTTCATTACTTGCCAACTTTAAAAATTACATCATAGATGTGTTATTCCAAATATTATGACTTAAAATTCAAGTCAATAACAAACCATGACTAAAACTAAGTCAAAAAAATAAAGCTAAACTTGATAACATAGCAAACACTTTAGCCTAATACATAGACTATTCAAAGACCGTAGTTTCCAGACTTGCTGTTGTATTGTCTGCTATTATAAGATTGGCTTCATTGTAATCTTCCATCTCATGTGCCAAGTATCGTGTGTACTTTTCGTAGGCATTTTGAATATCCTTGGGTGCAGGGAATTACTTGTGCATGTGCTTGGTAGAACCACACCTATAACAAGTTGATAAGTGAGAAGCAGAACGAGAAGAATTCCCACCCTTCCTAGGACCGGAATTGGATTGATTCTTGTTGGAGTTATGGCTACTGTCTTGGCGAGTCCAAGTCAAATTCTGACTTTGTCCTCCTCTACCTTGACATCTGCCATGTCATCCTCTACCACCACGATTTGGATAAGGTTCCGAACAATTTTTCTTCTTATCCTTTCGTGCTTTCCCACCAGGATTGTATGTTTTATGGACTTGCGTTGAATAGGTTGGCCTAGCATTGTTGTTAAGAATTATCTCTCGATATCTCTCATTCTTAGCCAACACATTCATGAGATCACTAAAGGATCCTAGTCTTCCTTGCTCATAATCTGAGCGATATTGATTAGCAAGTGTGTCCATGGAGGTAGGAAAAGTGCTTAAAGACTTCTCGATCATACCTTGATTGGTCTTTACAATGCTAGAAACACTCAACTTTGATTAAAGCTCTAATATAACTTCATTAAAAGAATTAATACTTGGATAATCCAATAACCGAATTTGGATTAAATCCCATCTTTCTTGCAATTCTAGAAGTTGTGCATTATGCACATTATTGAACCTGTCTTGTAAAGTCACCTACAAAACTGCGAGGTCATTCTTTAGCAAATATTATTTCTTTAGAATTGGATGTATATACCATCTCAAAAACGTGAGGGTTTGAGCTTTTCGAGCTGGAGTTGGTGGCTCAGTACCAGGTGGTGGTGGTGGTTGGATTCTATCCGTCAGATTCATACTAAGAAGCGCGTTCTCAATGTTTGACATCCAATAATGATATTCTGCTCCTTGAGGATCAAAGATATAAAATTCAGGCCGTTTCGGCTCAATTAATGTCATCTATAAGAGAGACAAGAGATGTAATTAGCTTACTGATCGAAAAACCATGATCACTAATATTAAGTTTAGCGAATAAGAACCGTGATAATTGATATTTGGTCACAAAAATCGATTATCAATAAGTGGTGGCTTAAAACCACACCCAAAAACCATGATGAACCATCGCATAGTATCGATTTTTTTTTTGTTTCCTAAACCGTGACTCCCCTAGGACCATCACTTATACTCTATGGATATATGTTCATAGGAACTAGGGCACAAATATGCAATAATCACAATCCTAAGATCTAGGGTTTTGTAGGAAATAAGTTTTATTCTTAGATCTAGAGATTGACAGTTTAGAAAATTTACTTTGAGAGTGTTATGGGGGGTATGACCGCAACTGTAGTTTGTTGAAAATTGGAGAAGATGCTCGTCGCGTAGGAATAACAAGTTCCACAAACATATGAACAATGATGACGTAGGAGACAAACTTTGATCAGTGATGGTGTCGACGGTGGTGAATTTGGTGATTTGGGATTATTTTTTTCTTAGGGTTTGGGTTGATGGTTATCAACTCAAGAGCTGATGATAATGTTGTGAAGAAGAATATAGAATAACTGAAAACTGTAACTCTTTCATTAATAAAATGCCTTATATATAGGCTGATACAATCTGTTACAATAACGGTCACAATAAAACAGGAATTCTTTGTATCTCTATCTATACTTAATCATATCTAATTAAGACAAAATACACATCAAAAATTACGAAAAATAAATCTCCTTAAAGACAACTATTTAAATTCAAATGGCAAAGCATGTACTTCGTGATTTTTCTCCTTCGAGACAATCATCTGTACTGTTTCAAGATAGTATGTAACCACCACGATAGGAACAACATGCAATGTCGATCAACTCCTTTTTCTATACCTACCAACTGAACATGCTCTACTGAGACTCCTGAGAGCACCCGCTTAACCTGTTTGAGAAATGAGAAGCCAACCTGACACTGATCCACACCTCCTCTCACCACACCTCCTAGACCACCTATATCTCCAATCAAAGCATAAGAAGAATCAACATTTAACATTAATTAACCAAGTGGAGGAGTTTTAGATCCCGTCTAATGTAGGAGTGATTGTGATTCTATCATTGATTTCAAGTGCACTGATTAATTAGAAATTGTTATGATATATGATTCTAATATCTTAGAGACTGATCATGGTCAGTGACTGACGACTGTTGCAGTGGGGCCTATAACGTTTAGTATTTCGGCACTATCTTGATACCCTGGCAAAAGTTTAGTTACTTCACTTTGAAAGCATGCAATAAGGTCATGTCATGAAAAATTAAAGTGAACTTACCAAAAATGAGTAGACACCACTTGAATAGGATCTTAATCAATATGATTAATATGATTAGTACATTTTTGCTGCATCCTATGTTAATTTGTGCGCATAACACTTCTCTTAAATTTGTGTCATCTCATTAAAGTTTAACTCATGGTTAACAAGTTCATTTTTTCTCACACTTTCTAATTAATATGCGAGTATAACACCCCTCTAAATTTGTGTCATCTCATAAGAATTTAACTTATGGTTAACTATCTATATAATATTTTTATTGCTGAATGAGAATATATGATAAACTAAAAACTGTAACTCTTTCATTGATAAAATGTCTTATGTATAGGCTGATACAATCTATTACAATAATTGTCCCTATAAAACAGAGATTATCTATATCTATATCTAGACTAAATCATAATTGACTAGGACAAAATACACACCAAAAGTTACAAAGAATAAATCTCTGTAAACACTCCTCCTTGTGTCGATGGCCGAAAGAATGATGCATGACATGTTGCCTCACTAAAAATCTTGCCAAGCAAACAAAAACTTCATAAGTAAAATAAAAACTTGGTCTAAGAGAAAAATAGTACAACACATCAACAACAAAAGCTACTACATGTGACGTAGACTCCTCCTGATGTCTACAGAAATGTAACTCTTCCTGACTATAAACTCAGTCATGGAGTTCAGATAACCTGCGTATACCAATGCGTCTCACATGTTTCACAAATGTATATTTGGGTAATGACTTAGTAAACAAATCCGCAATATTATCTGCCGAACCAACCATGCTTACATGGATATTCAAAAACTACTATTGTTGCTGAATGAAAAAGAATTTCGTCGATATATGCTTTGTATTGTCACCCTTAATGTAACCCAACTTCATTTGTTCAATGCATGCCGCATTATCCTCAAAAATGCAAGTGAGAGCTGTCGTAGTATATAATAATCCATTAGACCCTCGAATATGATGAATGAATGACATAAGCCAGACACATTCTCTAACCGCTTCATATAAAGCAATGATTTCTAAATGATTCGAGAAAGTAGCAATAAGGGTTTGCTTAGTTGATCTCCAAGAAATCATCATGTTTCCCAACTTGAAAACATAACCAGTTTGTGAACGACCTTTGTGGAGGTCAGAGACGTGCCTAGCATCAGTAAATCCGACCAACACATCAACTGGTATTTTAGAATAGGGAACTGCAGTAAAACTGCTCGCAGCAGGGAAGGAATTCGACGGGTCAAAACCATTCTTTGATGGGTCGAAGGATACCCTCAGGTTATCATCGTTAACTGTCTTCGACTGGTCAAGAGATCTACTCGATGGGTCGAAGAGCCCAAAACTTGTATGCTGTGATTCAACCATCCCTTTCCCAAGAATTTCAAGCTTCTCTCTGTATTCTTTGTAAGAAAAGAATAAGCCTAACTCAACGGAACCTTTCAAGTCTTGAAGATTTGCTTTACTCCATTCCAATGACTTTGCATACGCGTAGAGCTAAATTTAGCCAACAAGTTCACTGAGAAGGCAATATATGGACGTGTGCACTGAGCTAGATACAACAAAGCTTCAATAGCACTAAGATGTGGAATTTTAGCTCCCAAGATCTCCTCATCATCGTCTAGCAGACGAAATAAATCCTTCTTGGGGTCCAAACTGCAAACAACCATTGGTGTACTAACAAGGTGTGCTTTGTCCCTATTAAATACCTGAACATCTTTTGGATATAAGCAGACTGGTGGATAAGAATTCTACCAACTAGATGTTCCAGCTCTAATCCGAGACAAACACGTGTCCTACTAAGGTCTTTCATTTAAAATTCAGATCTCAAGTAGCCAACCGTTTCATGTGATCTCATTAAGAGTCCCGATGATGTTCATATTATCTGCATAGACTACTTCTACGGCAAATCCTGAACTTGTTCTTTTAATGAACACACAAGGGCATCAGTATCTCTTACCAATCAAGTAGTTGCTAACCACATGCTACTGGAATGTTTCAAGCCATATATTGAACGTCTCAAACTTATTACATGAGCACTCTGTGCTTTAGTGTTACTTGATTTGGGTATAGCAATGTCATCTGGCACTTTCATGTATATCTCTGAATCAAGATCCCCATAGAGATATGCAGTAACCATATCCATCAGCTGCATGTTCAGTTTCTCGAACACTACCAACCTTATTAGGTAGCGGAAAGTGATGATATCCATGACCAGAGAATATGTCTCCTCATAATCAATTCCAAGGCGTACGGAGAAACCCTGCGCCATAAGTCTAGCTTTATAAGGCAAAACCTCATTCATCTCATTACGCTTCCGAACAAAGACCCATTTATATTCTACCGGCTTAACATTTGGTGGGAATAGCACTACCGAATCGAAAACCTGCTTTTTATTCAAAGAGTCTAGTTCATCTTGGATTGCTAATTTCCAATTCTTAACAAAGCAAGGTTCTACTTTATCGTCGTCTATGATCTCTTAAGCGACAAAATAAGAAAATGCATCTGCAACTAACATGGAAGATCTATCTATAAGAACGCGCGCTTCATTTGTTCTAAGCGAGATTTCTTTGTTCTTTGACATCACAAAAGGTTCAGAGGCGTCCCTCAAACATGCCAATTTTAATTCAAGAACATAACTTTAGTCAGAGATAATATCATTTAAAGGATTCACAATGTTGATGATGAATGGATCATTTTGTACCTCGATGGCCTGCCTTTTAACATGCAGCTCATCAGTAGATTTTCTTGGTCACCCCCTTTTCCTGGTGGGAAACAAGGCCAACACAACACCTTCCACATGGGCAGGAGGAATGCTTCCTTGCCCAATTTTGGCACTAACCAATCTAATTTTTGGGATTTTCAACCTTGCAAGAATATTTGCAGCAGGTATATCCGATCTCATCACTTTAGCAATATCAGTAAAAGAGTCAGGCATAGAGTCTACTACTTTCTAAAGAACAAGTATTCTTTGCACTTCTATCTCACTCTGTGATGTGCGGGGATCAAGATCAGACATAGTGAGATTAGATCATGTCAATTCTTAATGTTGAACCGGAATAAATACATTTCTTCCTCCCCCTAACAGCGGGAAGTATGTCTCATCGAAGTGGCGATCTCCAAATCTTGCAGTTTTGAGATCTACTATTAAAGGTTCGAGATAGTGGACTATCGTTAGAGCTTTATAGTCAACATAAATGCATAATCGTTGTTGAGGACCCATTTTAGTGAGTTGTGGAGGCGCAATTGGCATATATATCGCCCCACCAAAAATGCGTATATGTGAACTGTTAGGCTCATACCCAGTTACCAACTGGTGAGCACTGAATGGTTGGCAGCCTACGAGTCAAAAATGAAGAAGCATAGTTGCGTGTAAAATTGCATATCCGCATGCAGCGACCGGTAAGTTTGTATGCATTACCAAAGCTCGAGACACAACCTGTAACCGCTTGATATGAGCCTATGCTAAACCGTTCTGAGAATAAACATGAGAAACGAGATGTTCAACTTCAATCCTAACTAACTAGTGCTCGGGATTGTGTTGCACTCATCTTGGAGACCGAGACAACATTGAGAGGAGTAGTCTCATCCTCCACATCTAAACCGATGGATTTAGGTATTCCCACATGCTTCTTTTCCATGAAGAATGGATGACCACAAGAGTTTTTCAATATTTTGATCATCAAGCCACGATCTGGGTGTCTCAATCAAAAATACCAAATCTTGTGTGAGTCTGAATCACACAGAGTAGTGTAAGTCATGGAATTGGATTCAATTATCCGAACTGTAGTTAATTATAAGCCCCTACGAATAACCGGAAACTTATCTTGAATGCGTTTACGACAACATTCAACAGAGGTGATACACAATAATTCATTTCCATTCTTACAATATGTTTCCAAGTGGAAACCATTAGCGTGAATATCCTTGAAACTTAACAAGGTTCGATTAGCCTTTGACGCATTTAAGGCATCAGTGATGAATATTCTTGTACCATGAGGCAGTAGAAAAACTACGTCCATGAATAACCGTCACTGCACCAATCATAGTAGTGACTGAGGATTTGTATGGGAAAAGATCCATAAACAGTTACCTATTCCGCAGAATGGTGTGGGTAGTACCACTATATGCAAGACACTCAAACTCGCCTTGAGACTTTTACAAAATCAAAGTAAATAAGTAAGTCTTTGAACAAAAGACTAGGCAGACCCTTTAAGTAAACACTTAAAGATTTGAATACGGATGTGACCCTTGTTTAGTGCTGATATGGCATGATAACTATGGTCTGAACCATTATCTTTCGATAAAATCCGGTGTAGAACTCAACTGAAAAACACCTCATCCGGGTACATTCTTCGACGGGTCGAGGACACCAATAATAGAATTTGATTTTCCGGTATCGAGTTTCGACGGGTCGAAAACCTTTCCAGATGCACTCCTTTGATGGGTCAAAAAAATGGCTCAACGGATCGAAGAAAACCTAAAACTGATATCGATATTCTAATATTTATTCTCGACGGGTCGAAAATGATTTTTAACGAGTTGAAGTTGGGCAGCAACAGAGGTAGAAGGGCTCCTTCAACGGGTAGAGAATAATTTCGACGGGTTGAAGGTGCTAACATAGGTAGCTGAGAATTACCTTCGACGGGTCAAGAATAATCCTGATTGGTCAAAAGGTGCAAAAACCGATCCAGAACGTGGCCCTGGACAGGTCGAGAGAAATATCGACAGGTCAAAGAGTGAAAGGACCCGACCCCAATTTAGTTGTCTAAATCGAAATCAAACCCCTTCTGAAAACACGAACTTTCAAAAACCATAGAAATTTCGGCAGAGTTTCCCTATATCGCAAAGTTACCATTAACCTGCACCCGAAAATACACTTCATCCTATGCCACAAAAGCCAAACCGTGGGCACCAATCCCATCCGGATTTCTCAAAATCATATCATAATGTAAAGCAATAAGAAAAACTGTGACTTTAGAGAAATCCGGGAAAATCATATGAAAATATAAACATCAGAGTTTTCAAAGCGACCTCTAGTATATATATATACATAAATACACAACAACAGGTCAAACAAGAAACCTACTGAGAAGGAAAAGTAGCTCGAATACTAAGCCTCTAACCTTGACGTGCGACACCAGAATCCAAACTGCAAACTGGGCATTGAAACCAAAGAGCCCAGGGAAAGACATATAAACCATTAGAGTGAGTGGATGAAAATAAATGTCTTTTGCCAAATAATATATGTTATAAAAACATATGCGAGTCGAAATGCATGAAAATAGTATGGTACACGAGGGAGACTCTAACTCCTCACGCGTACAGAGCATGCATCGAAAATCTCGCGGAGTCACTCATGGACACATCCGCGCTAGTACAGTCCGAATCACGGGATCCCAGATCCACACGTGATTCTAGCTAGAAAGACCTCAGATCAGGGTATCTGTTCCCACCCGGAAAATACATCGGCAGAGGGTAACAGTCCCCCTCGGTAAACATCCTCGGGGATAAGCCGGGATGCTAAGTGTATCAATACAACCACATATACTAAGACTGTACTCTATGTAAACCAAATTATAAATAGTTTCCATTCAAATGTATGAAACATAATGTAAATGCATATTCGTAATACATAATTATAAGAGCGTAATTGTATATGCATATTCGTAAATGCATAATCATAAAACACATGCTTGAATAAATCATAATCACATATGCATGCTCATGCTCGTAAAACTTATAATAAAGACACGCAACCAATTAGTGAAAAGAAAGGGGTCCACTTACAGACAAGCACAGCGCGCAAACGCGCTAATCCCGAGACCCGACGGAAGATCTCTCGCCAAGCGTACGATCTCGATCTCCTGAATAATCGTAAAAATATCACTAATTAAAATCAAAATTCAATACTCTGAACCACACCTCAGAAACCAACCATTTCCAGAAATATATAACTCAGATATCAAGAAAATCGTCGAAAACCCCATATATACTCCACATAAACCCTCGACATAAAATCCACCACCCAAATCAACTTGAAAACCTCAAGGAGACGTTCGGGACGCGATTACGAGTAAAACGGCATAAAATGTGACAAAATCAAAAAAGTCAATGCATCACCGGAGCTCCGCCGTTGACCACTGCCGCCGCCGCCGCGCCGTCACCAGAGAGATTTTCTAGCGACCAAGACCTCAAAACCTTCCTCACCTCAAGCCTAACCTTTTTCCCCAAGGGTCACCACCGTCCAACCACCACCGTGGCCGAAAATTGCCTCGAAAGCCGCCAAAATTCAAACCGGCCGGAAAATTTCTCTGGCGAAATTCTTCACCTTGAGGCCACCTTGGCCTCCCAAATTCAAGGGGTTTCATCCCTAGCTAGAACCCAACCATTTCCACCCAAAATCCCCATCGGAAAACCGCCGAAAAACCCACCACCATTAAATCCGATTCCGGCCAACTTCACATTCAAAATCAACCAACCAAAATACCTCCAAACATCACAATATACACATCAATCTAAAGCCCAAAGGAAGAGCTTCAAAACCATACCCTAAACTTTGGCAACCGTGCCATTTTTCGGAGGCCACAATGACGACGAGTTCGCGGCTCACTGAGTCAACATGAGTTGACTCGGTCAACTCTGCCCAACTCTGGTCAACTCGGTCAAACAGCCCATTTTTCGAACTTTTCGATAACTTTACGACTATTCGGCTATTTATACATCGTGAATCAACTCTATCCGCAATTCGGATAACTCAAACTCAAATGGATAAACACGACTAACTCGACGATAATTTCAAATATTCATTTTATATTCCTCGATTATCGGAAAGCTCAAATGGATAAACTCAAATGGATAAACTTTTCGATAACTCAATCCTCGGAAAGCTCCTACGGACTCGAAATCAGATTCTCTACATTTCCCATGATCAAAATCAAACCAAATTCGTGCCCAAAAATTAAGTCGTGAACAAAGTCGCATATCCGATTAATTACAATAAACCACAATTACTCGTGAAACTCGCAAATTAAGCCGATAATATTCCAATTCCAGTTCGGGTCGTCACAAATCTATCCCCCTTACAAAAATTTCGACTTCGAAATTTACGTACCTGCTAAGTGAACAGATGAAGATACTGCTCCCGCATATGCTGCTCGGTCTCCCAACTGGCTTCCTCCACTGAATGATTCTGCCATAAGACCTTCAAAGGGGAATAACTATGTGCCTCAACTCCTGTACACGTCGATCGAGAATCTGTACTGGCTCCTCCACATAAGTCAAATCTTCCCAGATAGGAAGCTGATATGGTGCTAAAACATGCGATGAATCTGGAATGTATTTCCGCAGCATCGAGACATGGAAGACATCATGCACCCTTGCTATCTCTGAAGGCAACTCCAACCTATAAGCCACGGCACCAACTCTCTCTGTGATCTCATATGGACCAATATACAGTGGCTGAAGCTTGCCACGCATCCCGAAATGAACTACTCCTCTCCAAGGAGACAAATTCAGGAAGACCCAATCGCCAACCTTAAACTCAAGACTCTTTCTCCTCACATCGGCATAGCTCTTCTGACGATCTTGGGCAATCTTCAATCTGTCTCTGATAATCTGAATATCCTCAGTGGTGCTCTTCAGTAAATCAGGACCAATGAGCCAACGATTACCCACCTCAATCCAACATAGTGGGGTACGGCACTGCTTACCATATAAAGCCTCATAAGGTGCCATATCGATGTTGGCCTGATAACTATTATTATAAGCAAACTCGATCAAATGTAGCTGTTGGTCCCAATTCCTTCTAAACTACAATACACAGAACCGTAACATATCCTCGAGGGTCTGGATAGTCATCTCAGACTGCCCATCAGTCTGAGGATGGAAAGCTATACTGAAATGTAGTCTGGTCCCCAAAGCTCACTGCAATACCTGCCAAAATTCTGAAGTGAACTAATTATCTCGGTCAAAAACAATGGATACAGGCACACCATGCAAACGAACAATCTAAGCAAAATACAGCTTCGCTAATCTGCCCACTGAAATCTTCGCTGGAAGTGCAAGGAAATGAGCTGATTTCGTCAAACGGTCCACAATGACCCAAATACCAGTGTTACCAGCAGAAGTACGCGGTAACTGATACACGAAATCCATAGTGATATGCTCATACTTCCAAACCGGAATCTCCAAAGGCTGTAACTTTCCTGCAGGTTTCTATCTCTCTACCTTCATTTGCTGACAAATGAGGCATCTGCTCACATACGCTGCAATTTCCCTTTTCATATTTCGCCACCAATAGTACGCTCTAAGTGTGCGAAACATCTTCGTACCGCCTGGATGCATAGCGTAAGTAGAATAATGGGCTTCATCTAAGATCTCCTTCTTCAAGCCCTCGTCTTTGGGTACACAAAGTCTGCCTCTAAACAATAATGTATCATCACTACTCAACTGAAACTCTATTGGCACACCATTCTGAATCATGGTCTTCTTGTCCAATAGATAGGAATCCGTATCCTGAGCTTCACGGACCTGATCAACTAATACGGGTTGAACCTGGAAGCTAGTTAACAAAGCTCCATCATCACCCCACTCTAACTTAGCTCCCGTAGCTCGTAATTTCGTTAACATGGAAACTCTGGCCACACCACAAGAAACAATGAAGCTCCAGATTTCCGACTAAGTGCATCAGCAACGACATTAGCCTTCCCTGGATGATGCTCAAAGGTGCAATCATAGTCATTGATCAATTCCATCCATCTACGTTGTCTCATATTCAAATCTGGCTGCGTGTGCAAATAAGTGAGACTCTTGTGATCTATATATATTTTGCACTGAGCTCTGTACAAGTAGTGTCTCCAGCTCTTCAAGGCTAATACGATGGCAGCCAACTCCAAATCATGCGTCGGATAGTTGACTTCGTGTGGTTTCAACTGCCTGGAACCATAAGCTACCACTCTGCCATGCTGCATCAAGATACAACCAAGACCCAATTTTGATACATTGTTGTAAACCACAAACTCTCCACTGTCATCAGGTAAAGTCAGAACCGGTGCAGTAGTCAACTTCTCCTTCAAGAGCAAGTAACTCTCCTCATATGCATCGGACCATCCTTCTTTCTCACAAATAATACGGGACCACCCCACGGTGATACACTGGGTCATATGAAACCTTTCTCCAGCAACTCTTGAAGTCAAATCTGTAACTCTTTCAACTCCGCTGGCACCATACGATAAGGTTCATGAGATATAGGTCTAGTGCCTGGTAAAAGCTCAATGGTGAAATCATTTCTAGAACTGGAGGAACGCCTGGTAACTCCTCCGGAAATACATCCGGAAACACGGAAACAACCTCAATGTCACCAATGTCTGGTACAGTAGCCTTTGTATCCACTACATGAGCCAAGTATGCAACACAACCCTTCTTCATCATCCACTCGGCCTTCATCGCTGAAATCACACGTGGCAGAGATGTATTCATCTCATCGCGAAACAATATCTCTGGGAAACCTGGACGTTGAAACACTACCTCCTTCTTGTGACAGTAGAACATAGCCCAATGTGTCTCCAAGAAGTCCATACCCAAAATCACATCAAAATCGACAATATCCAGCAATAACAAATCCGCGACTAAACCATAACCTCCCACAAAGATCTTACAATCTCTATACACCCAACCAATACTTACAACCTCACTGGATGGATACAACACTCTCCATAACCCCGGAAGTGGAGATGCAGGCATAGTAGCTAAAGATGAAAATCTATATGATATGAATGAATGCATAGCACCTGAATCTAGCAAGGTAAGTATTGGATAGCCAAAAACATGCAACGTACCAATAACAACCTCTGGTGAAGCTCTCCCCTCACGCAATGACATGGCATGAACCCTGGCCTGTCCAGCTGGTCGTCCACGCTAATGGTGACCCTGTTGTCCGCCCTGTCCAGAAGACTGTACTGGTTGAGCTCCAGAAGTAGTACCTCGATCTCTTCCTGAACTCTGAGCTGCATGTCCACCAACACCAGTAGACTGGAAACATTCCCTCACAAAGTGACCCTCCTGGCCACAACGATAACAAATGGTAGGGGCTCACTGACAAAGACCAAAGTGGTGCCTATTACAGAGATTGCACAATGGATACTCCCTCGGTTTTGCAAAAGTGCCACCGGTACGTCGAGGATAGATGGATCCGCTAGAACTCCCACTGGACTGTGGTCTCTGTGGCCGATCCCTCCTCCATCTCTGTCTCTGTCTAGCCGTACTAGCTGGTTGTCTATATGGTCCACTACCAGATGATGATGCCGATCCCAAAGTGCCAGAACTCATCCTCTTTGAAGGTCCCTGACTCGGTCCACCCTCCTCAAATCGTCGAGACTAGAATCGCATTTACCTCTCCTTCTCTATGTCCTCACCTCGGAGTGCAGCACTCACAAACTCATCAAAGTTGTTCTGAGGCATCGTAGTCAATGTTCCCTTGATGTTCAGGTTCAACCCCAACTCAAATCTCCGGCACTTGGCATCCTCTGAGGCCACCATGTCACGAGCAAATAGAGATAAACGGGTAAATCTGTCCCGGTACTCAAGTACTGACATGCTACTCTGTCTCAAGTTGGTGAACTCCTCATACTTCCGCTATTGTGTAGCCTGGTTGAAATATCTCCGCATAAAAAAATCTCTGAACAATGTCCATGAAGTATCAACCGAAATTCTATCAGTACTAACCTACCAGAAGTATGCATCAGACTCAAGTAAACCAACCGCTGCCACTGTCATCTACTCGGGAGTGAAATGCAGACGCTCACAAACTCGTTCAACCTGAACCAACCAAGTCTCACATATCTCTGGATCAGCTGAACCCGAGAAAACAGTCGCTCAAGCAGTTCGAGCTTAGACCACAGGGTCAAAACGCTCCTCCAAACGCAATACTCGCATAAGCAAGTCATGCGTCTGGCGATCCCCATCAGGATCCACATCCCTATTGACACGGGAACCACGTCTCGGAGGCATCCTAATGATAAGAGAAAAGCATTAGTCACAAAGCACAAGGAACGTAATCATGAAACTTCAGACATTTGAAAACACACAACACCCGAAGCATTAATGAGTAACCGCTGGCCAGTTGGGTCATCGCTCCAGTCATTCTGTACATTCTCAAATACCCATAGTATCACAACTACAGAAGTCTATAGAACCTAAAACCTAATGCTCTGATACAAAGCTGAAAGGACCCGACCCCGATTTAGTTGCCTAAATTGAAATCAAACCCCTTCAGAAAACACGAACTTTCAAAAACCATAGAAATTTCGGCAGAGTTTCACTATATCGCAAAGTTACCATTAACCTGCACCCGAAAATACACTTCATCATATGCCACAAAAGCCAAACCGTAGGCACTAATCCCATTCGGATTTCTCAAAATCATATCATAATGTAAAGCAATAAGCAGAACTGTAACTTTATAGAAATCTGGGAAAATCATATGAAAATATAAACATCAGAGTATTCACAGCGACCTCTAGTATATATACATAAATACACAACAATAGGTCAAACAAGAAACCTACTGAGAAGGAAAAGTAGCTCGAATACTAAGCCTCCAACCTTGACGTGCGACGCCAGAATCCGAACTGTAAACTGGGCATTGACAACAAAGAGCCCTGGGAAAGACATATAAACCATTAGAGTGAGTGTACGAAAATTAATGTCTTTTGCCAAATAATATATGTTATAAAAATATATGCGAGTCTAAATGCATGAAAATAGTATGGTACACGAGGGAGACTCTAACTCCTCACACGTACAGAGCATGCATCGAAAATCTTGCGAGGTCACTCATGGACACATCCGCGCTAGTACAATCCGAATCACGGGATCCCAGACCCACACGTGATTCTAGCCAAAAAGGCCACAGGTCAGGGTATTTGTTCCCACCCGGAAAATACATAGGCACAGGGTAACAGAAGTTTGTTCCCACCCGGAAAATACATCGGCACAGGGTTATTGTCCCCCCCCCCCCCCCCCCCCCCGGTAAACATCCTCGGGGATCAGCCGGGATGCTAAGTGTATCGATATAACCACATATACTAAGACTGTACTCTATGTAAACCAAATCATAAATAGTTTCCATGCAAATGTATGAAGCATAATGTAAATGCATATTCGTAATACATAATTATAACATATTCATAAATGCATAATCGTAAAACACATGCTCGAATAAATCATAATCACATATGCATGCTCATGCTCGTAAAACGTATAATAAAGACTCACAACCAATCAGTGAAAAGAAAGGTGTCCACTCACAGACAAGCACAGCGCGCAAACGCGCTAATCCTGAGACCCGGCGGAAGATCCCTCGCCAAGCGTACGATCTCGATCTCCTGAATAATCACAAAATATCATTGATCAAAATCACAATTCAATACTCTGAACCACACCTTGGAAACCAACCATTTCTGGAAATATATAACTCGGATATCAAGAAAATCGTCGAAAACCCCATATATACTCCACATAAACCCTCGACATAAAATCCACCACCCAAATCAACTTGAAAACCTCAAGACAATGATCGGAGCGCGATTACTAGTAAAATGGCATAAAATTTGACAAAATCCAAAAAGTCAACACATCGCCGGAGCTCCGCCGTTGACCGCCGCCGCCGCCGCCGCCGCCGCGCCGTCATCGGAGAGATTTTCCGGCGACCAAGACCTCAAAACCTTCCTCACCTCAAGCCTAACCTTTTTTCCCAAAGGGTCACCACCGTCCAACCACCACCGTGGCCGAAAATTGCCTCGAAAGACACCAAAATTCAAACCGGCTGGAAAATTTCTCTAGCGAAATTCTCCACCGTGAGGCCACCTCGGCCTCCCAAATTCAAGGAGTTTCATCCCTAGCTCGAACCCAACTATTTCCACCCAAAATCCCCATCGAAAAACCATCGGAAAACCCACCACCATTAAACCCGATTCCTGCCAACTTCACATTCAAAATCAACCAATCAAAACACCTCCAAAGATCACAATATACACATCAATCAAAGCCCAAAGGAAGACTTCAAAACCATACCTTAAACTCTGGAAACCGTGCCATTTTTCGGCGGCCACAACGACGGCGAGTTCATGGCACACTGAGTCAACACGGGTTGACTCGGTCAACTCGGCCCAACTCTGGTCAACTCGGTCAAACAGCCCATTTTTCAAACTTTTCGATAACTTGACGACTATTCGACTATTTATACGTCGTGAATCAACTCTATCCACAATTCGGATAACTCAAACTCAAACGGATAAACACGACTAACTCGACGATAATTTCAAATATTCATTTTATATTCCTCGATTATCCGAAAAATCCTCGGAACACTCCTACGGACTCGAAATTAGATTCTGTACATTTTCCATGATGAAACCCAAACCAAATTGGTGCCCGAAAATTAAGTCGTGAACAAAGTCGCATATCCGATTAATTACGATAAACCACAATTACTCGTGAAACTCGCAAATTAAGCCGATAATATATCAATTCAGGTTCGGGTCGTCACAGAGAGTGCCTGAGATAGAAAAAGAATCCTCTTTTTGTGTCTCATTTTGACTATATCATTGTGTCATTATGCTATACATTGAATAGGTAGCGAAATAACATTCTCAACACTTTCCTATACCAAAAATAGAGAAAATTCTATTACTGACCAACATTCTCAACACTTTCATACATGTTTTTATCCAAAAACCAAGACAAAAGTCTAATAAAAATGGTTGAAAAATAAACCAAAAACTTGAATACATGACAGAGATAACCGCCTTTTCCATAGGCTATTCAAAATTTGGCATGGAGTAATTAGGTCCTTCTCCTTGTCTTCTGCAATCACGAGATTGGTATCAGCATCCATCTCGAAATCTCCAGCATAGTTGGACTTTTGAGCCAAGTACTGCTTGTGCATCTTGTAGATGTTATGGATTTCTTTACTAACACAACACAGTTTGTGCATATACTTTGTTGAACCACATCGGTAACAAATGAATTTTTTAGAATTTGAATACCTTTGCCCATCACTTGTCAAACCATATTGGTTCTTGTTAGAGTTGGCATTCTGGTCTCTATGCCAAGTCAGATTTTGGCTACAGCCTTGGTCACGCCTACGCCCTCCTCTCCCGCCGTGTGGAGCTTGTCCTCCATGAATATAAGGTTCTGAATAAAAGTTCTTTTTGTCCTTATGGGCCTTTCCTCAAATTTGGTAACACTCACGATTTTTTAGTATTAGCCGGTCTTGAGTTATTATTAAAGATGATCTCATGATGCCTTTCCTTTTTGGCTAGGTTATTGATGAGATCACTAAAGGTAATAATCCTCCCTTGTTCATACTCAAGCCGGTACTGATAAGCAAGAATGCTCATGGATGTTGGGAAGGTATTCAACGACTTTTCAATTATGTCGTTCTCTGACTTTTTCACCCCACAGAAACTCAACTCAGACTACAGATCCAACATCGCTTTATTGTAATCTTGGATCTTTGGAAAATCTAAAAGCCTAAGGGCTTCCCATCTTGCAGTCAACTTAGGAAGTTGTGCATCATGCACATTGTCGAAGCGTTGCTTCAAGGCATCCCACAAATCCAAGGGATCAATTTTCTGTAAGTACTGCTTCTTGAGAGTTGAATGAATATGACACCTCAAAAACATTAGGGCTTGAGCTTTTGCTTCATCTGATAGTGGAATGACATTTGGCCCAGTAAGTTGAATGGTACTGTGTTGGATGATTTACACCCGCACACTTAGTGAGCTATTGGCTAACTCATAAGTGCAAGAATGGTCTTCGCCCGCAAGTGTACGGGGACAAGTAATAGTATAGAAAGGAAATCGAGTGTCGAACCCACGAGGATTGAGCACTTAGATTCCTTAGCTCGGAAATGAAAGCACAAAGATTACGCCTCACTAGACACTACACTACTTAACACTAGAGGAAATAAAATGTGAAAGTGTATCTCACACTACCAAATCCTTTAGAGATTTTGCAATGGATGATGCAATTACGGTGAGTGATTAACGAGTTGGTTGATGGTTGATTGATTACACTAAATGCGAACTAAACAACATAAATTCAATATAAGGGAAAATAGGTCAACTAGGGAAATCCCCACAAACCATATGATGCATCAAACAATGTCCCGATTCATGTATAGATTAAGTCCGTTCACACAAAGTATTGTCCAAGTCGTAACCTTGTGAGTCATGGTTGGTTTAGAACTCAAATTCATAGGTCACTTCGGACACTAGAAGACTTAAGCCATACATTGAAGTGTTTGGTGAATCGAGATCAAGATATAAGTCATTACGGGCTTATACCTCAACCATATGTCACGTTGTGAAGCTAACAAGTAAATCGTGTGATAGATGTGGAAAGACTCCCCTCTCGAATATAGATTGAAAAATCCGAGAGAACGTCCGGTTGAATCCCTCAACTCGTACCTATTAAGTCACGAGCCAAAAGATTCTACGAGGTGCCACAATAACCTTTTAAATCAATGTGTGCTTGACTAAGGTCTCTCAAGTCTAAGGAGACTCATGAGGCTCTAATCCATGATAAATGCTAGGGAACAAATTCTTAAGATAAATCTCTTAGATAATACCCTAATCATGTTTACATGCTCATCTATCCTTAAGTGAGTAGCTAATTCATTCACGGGTCATTTTTAAGTCCTTTAACACATGCTTCAACCTAACTAGAGTCAACACATGGATATAAGAATTTATGCAACAAGCTCAAGCACCATAAACATACCACAATCACACAATAAACTCATTCACAACACAAATCTTCATAACATACACTAAAACCATTAAATATACATAATCCAAGACATGTTCATCACATCACAACCTTAGCCTCCCAAAATCTACTACTCACTACCCATAACAAATATAGAGCTTAGATACATGATTGAAAGACAAAATAGGATGAGAAATAACCAAGAGTCCCCAAAAGCTTCAAGGCCTTCTAGCTATCCTTTCCTTCTTGCTCCAATTTTGCTCCAAAACTCCTTGATGTTGGGTCACCTGCCTAAGGCTAGAGAGATATGGTTGTGATAGGTGTTTGTAAGCCTTAAATGGTGATTATGGGTGTGTTTTTGGTGGAGGAGATGGCTATGTAGTAGGTATGGATGGAGAGGGTTTCTAGGGAGCTAAAAACTTGAGAAATCTGAAAATTGAAGTAAGTTATGTGTGGGTGCCAAGGGAAGCTCGAATTTTGGGCTGAGTGGGAAGGCAAATAAGGACTCTTAGATGATAGGAGGTGGTGAGATGGAGGATCCAAAGGTCAACTTTGAATAAGGGAGACTATGATACACTATTTTAGGCTATGGAATGCTAAGCCCCAAAAATGGTAACATCATGTGGTCAAACCCCTTCTCTTTCTCTCCAAATCAGATTGGTAAGTATAGATGGGCTCAATAAAAGTGATATTGGTTATTGCTTGTTTGTTATGATGTGTGTTTATACATTAGTTTTAAAATAAAAACCGATGTGTAGAAAAAAGATGATACATCGGGTTATAAATGAAAATTGATGTCGATAAAAGCATTTCACATCAGGTTGTTAAAAATTAGTGATGTCTAATATTAACATAGACATCGGTTTTGTAAAAAAATATGATGTCTTTCGCTTTAAGACCCATGTCTAAAATTACCATAAACATCGGTTATGTAAGAAAAATCGATGTCGTAGAGATACATACATTATAATTGATGTCTATAATTTTTGACATTAGACAACACCCAATAAGACATCAATCTAATTTTTGTTAGACATCGGTTCTAGGACAGTTGTCTATGAGCATGATTCTAGTAGTGTGTGCTTCATAAGGAGGATCGAACTACAAAGATCACCGAAAGAAAGGAGGAGCTGGCAGTGGAGATCGGCGGTGGGAGGTGGCTGTCGGCGGTAGAAAGTTTTTAGGATTAGGGTTTTTTTTGTGGTGATGGTTGACTATCAACTCAGAGCGTGCTTGATAACGTGTTGAATAAGAATATATGATAGATTGAAAACTGTAACTCTTTCATTGATACAATATATTACAATATCTGTGCCTATAAAATAGGGATTCTCTATATCTTATTTAGACTAAATCATATCTGACTAGGATAAAACAGAGACCGAAAATTACGGAGAATAAATACTTAAACATTTATGTAATTAATTGTCAAATTAATTAATAAAAAAATACATATTAACTAGGAATGTTACGCTCACACAATAACTAGGGAGTAAAAATGCACTCCAATACTACAACTTTTAAAGTTCGGATATTCATTTTTAATTATACATATACATGCATGTATATATTTTTTTCCAAATAGTGAAATATCTTGTTTGTGGGCCGTTTTTTATTAGGGCCATGCCTTTTTTGGTATGCTCTCTTTTTGCGAGTTCAGGCTTCAGGTAGGTTCAAGATTGTCTCACGGCCCACAGGGTGAGACTAGAGAATAGAAGGAACATGAAAAACCCGAGACCAAGAGAATATGTTAGTTTAGAACTTCATGCCCACGCCGGCCCTGACGTAAGGGGAGTTGGGCGACGGCCCAGGGCCCAATTTTTAAAGGGACCCGAAATCGATTCTAGTTAACAAAGTAAAATAATATTGCCTTTTTTTCCAACCTTGGGAACCTTTGCGTGATCGACCGTCGTCCTCTCATATCCCCCTTTCCTCAACATCGAGAATGGAAAACTATTAAATGCTCTATTACAGTTTCAATTTTCGTCTCTGCTCACTCTTTAAATTCTCAGTCAAGGGTTTCCTGTTAATCAAAACTCATTTCATAGGCCTATTTTTCCAATCGGATTCCACCTTTGCTTCCTTTCCTAGTTTTCTTAGAGATCCAAAAAGAAGTTGCTACAGTGTAAGGTTTTTTCTACAGCTTCTTATCTGTTTGAATTCTGAATGTTGATTTCTCAAATCTCTTTTCTTGCTGTTTAATTATAAAATAGTTGAATAATATTAAATGGGTGCAGGGAGGAAAGGAAAGGAAAGAAAAGAGTTGTTTGATTCTATAATTATTCCAGTAGAATCAGGATTTTCGTTATTGCAACTTTCAATTTGTGACTGATCGACATGAATTATAAATCCTAGAAGAGAGGTTTAGGGAATCAGTGTATGTATACGTGACAGAAAGAGCCAGGGAGAGGAGCATTTACTGATTGATCAAAACTTCAAAAGGCAAAGCGAAAAGTGAAGTTGTAGAGAAATTGATCCGGAGTCGATTTAAGACCAAGGGAAGGAGGAGTTTGATAAAAAGAAAATTTTAAGAGTGTTCTTTCTCATTTGCTTCAGCTAGTTGTGAATCTACAACAATTTTCATGGGTTGATCTTTGGTCACCTTTCAAGTCAAATAGAGGTATATCATCAGTTTTAGACAGCAATCACAACATCAATATCACTTTTCTTCTGTTGTGTTATATTTAGTTATGTTTAATTATTTACCATGATGCAGCCATGCAAGTGTGATTACAATTCATCTATTGAAGTTTAGAATTTGAAGCAGTATCTTACACTAGTCCCGTGGTCATTGGTTCTATATATGCCACTAATTATATCATTAGCATCATATTTTTTTTCCTATTTGTGAAAAAAAAGGCCCAATTTTACTTGTTGCCCCGGGTCCTAAATCTCTTAGGGCCGGGCCTGTTCATGCCGGAGCTTATATATTGAAACAACTCTACTCGTAAAAATGAGTTGGTTTCTGTTGCAAATTTTGTTCCTTTGGTGTGTGGTGTGGTTGGGCATCGAGGAATTTATATGCGTTCATAGCTAGCTTGAACAGTAGTCGATCAATTATTAGCTCCTGAAGTCTTGCTTAATTGTGTTATAACAGTGACATTCAAAAACTGTAAACCCTCTTTTAAAAAAATAAATTATAAACAAAACAAAACAAAACCGCAAACCCTCTTAAAACGCCACATTTTTAGATATATCCAACATAACTAATTACGCGCTTGTTTTCCTTAAAAAATTATAATAAGAGCATTTCAAATAATAAAGTTATATTTGTAGTTATTTTTAATTAAAAAATTAAATGTAACTCACATGTTTTTTACTTCAACTTTTGTAGTTGTAGCCAACGCTAAGTCATTTTAAATACTTGTACCATTTGATCAATTGTTGGATAGTATGACCACTTTTTGGATGGTGAAACATATAACTTTTGAGCTATTTTCTCTCTCATTTATAGATGAATATAACTACTCAAAATAGCTTCAAGTCAAATGTAGCTTAGTTTCAGCTACTCTGTTGGAGTGATTTTTAGTTATAATTTTCAGAATTATAACCTTTAGTTACTTTATCAGAAATGCCCCAATAGACTGGCTAGTTTTCAAGACAATTGGAAAAGAAATAACTTCAAAAAAAGGCAAAAAATAGGTCATAAATCCCCCCAAGAAAGAAACTCATGCACACACGTACTATTAACCGTTGACTGATTGCAAACAAGTTCTGCCTATATCACAACCAGGGGCGGATCCAGCCAAGGGGCTGGTTAGGCTGCAGCCCACCCAATTTTTAGCCAATCAAAAAATTAAAAAATATAGATATATATTTATTTATAAAATATAAGTAAAAAACAAAAATAGAAATATATTTGTCTATTTTTTCGCGTCTCACTCTCATTCGACTATCACATCTCGATTACTCATTAATTAATCCCTAAACATTAAACAAAAAAGCTCATACATGCATACACTACCACGTTTTGAACCATTGCCGGCGATTTTTAAATCGCCGGCAATGTTTTTTATCATTACCAGCGATATTTGCCAGAAAAATCGCCGGCAATGTTTTTTTTTTTTTAACATTACCGGCTACTTAAATGTAAGTCGCCGATAATGTTCTGCCGGTAATTAAAAAAAAAAAAAAAAGACATTGCCGGCGACTTACATTTAAGTCGCCGGTAATGTTAAAAAAAAAAAGACATTACCGGCGACTTAAAGTAAGTCGCCGGTAATGTATTTTTTTTTTTTTAATTACCGGCGGGACATTGCCGGCGATTTGCCGGAAAAATCGCCGGCAATGTAAAAAAAAAGACATTAGCGGCACACAAAAAAATAAGTTTCTTATATTATATTATAATAATAATAAATGTATAAAGATGAGTCTCATAATAAAGATACAGACCTAAAAAAAAATTATGCGCTAAGCACACAATACACAGCACACCCGATTTATTAAATTTTGGATCCGCCCTGATCACAACATGCAATCTAGTTATTAGTTGGAAGATATGGAAGGTTGGCTTGTTGGAACATATCACAGAAGAGCCATGCACTAGCTAACTGTTCAATTTGACTTCCTTAATTAAACTTCGTTCCTTGCTTCCCTTATTAATTACTTCGTTATCTAAGCTAGGTTATACAACAACATACCCATGCATAGGAATGTCATGCTCATAACATTTATTTCCCTCACTTTCCCACCCACCTCCTTTGAACTTACCCAATCCTGAATCCTGCAGCTCTCTCCTCCCCCATCATTAACTCCTCATGCACCAGCTAGGCCCTTTAGCATTCATATTTTCTAGTTGTTTGTTGTCTGTTGATTAGTGCGAGTCCCTAGCCGTCTAGCCCCAAGCCTCCAACCCACAACTACCTGGACATGTCTCCCTAAAGATTACCTCTTTATACATCTCTTCTCTTCTCTTCTCTTCTGGGTTTTGTTCATCACAGAACGTACTTTGATTTGGCTAAGCTTTAGCTTAATTTACTGATATGGAGATTGAAACGTCGAGAGGCGGTGGAGAAGGAAGGGGTGCTTACTTGGTGTGGGAAGATTTAAGCGTGGTGCTGCCCAATTTTTCAAATAATGGACCAACAAGGAGGTTGCTGAATGGATTGAGTGGGTTTGCTGAGCCTGGTAGGATCATGGCCATTATGGGTCCTTCTGGCTCTGGAAAATCAACACTCCTTGATACTTTAGCAGGTTCTTTCCATCCCAATCCTTATATACTGATTCACCTAGAATTTAGTTATTTAGTTTAATTCTTCTATATGAATAATGATTATTTTTTGCAATCAAATGCGTGCTCTGTAGTCTGTACTCTAATGCAAGGAATACCCAATTTCTAAGTGGGGATGGGATCGGCTAATTTTTGCATGCAAAGAATATCTCTTTAACCTAATGGAAGGGCAACACACTTCATTGAAATGGTTATGGGAGAACAGTATGAAAAATCATTTTGATTAAAATTTAGCTTCTCTGTTCAGGGCACCTAACTTCTACTTTTTATTGGATCCGGCTCCTCTAAAGTGAGCAGCCTCTGAAGTTCTGTAAAGTTTTTTAAATCTCCACCCTTATTCTAATCTAATGGATTTTAATTTTATTTTGGGAATGAGAAATGAGATCAAGTTGGGATTTGAGTAAAACAACAGTAGTTTGGTGAATAGTGACACTTTGCATGAATATCTACATTAAAAAGATTAGTGTCTTCATCCAGGTTCCATTATTTTTCTCTGTAAACATCATTTTGCACGTATCTTCTGTGTCTCTAATAGAAAAGAAATGTGCAACAGTGCAAAGAAAAATTTTAAAGGTTGAGATATTGACATATCAAGAAGAAAGTTTATCAACGAGTGAGAGTTCCTATTTCTTGTTTTCTCCAATTTGAGACTTTAAGCTTTAGTCTTGTCCCTCATTTATGCTACTGCTCAGTATCTATTTATTTGTAATAAAATAGAAGCATATAATTGAAACAGCTAGCCTATTTGGTAGAAACCCCCTAAATAACCTTTTTAACAATTCTACCAAACTTTTGTTGGCACAAAAGCCACAACTCTTTTAATTCTTTTAATATGGAAGGCAGAGATACAAAAAGAAATTTGAATACCGAATGTCTAATTTAATTACTGAGGACCAGTACTCGCATGGACTGCCATCTTAATGGTTATTCTTAATGACACCTTCAGTATATGCTTAGATTAAAGTGTAGTCTTTTTTTTTTGGTTAACTTCATGGTTTATCCTTAATTATATGGCTGGGCTAGTACTAGCTATGCCTGTGACTACTTGTAGTATTGTCTGAGATTACAGTAACTGTCAAAAATAAGATAAACTAAGAAAAGAAGGTTATGTCAAAGTGTTTGATTATTTTTAAGAAGTATTCTGATAGAATAGAACAGAGGAAATGCATCATGCATTATCAGTCTATCATGAATGCATTTTACTCATTTGGTACAAGTTTTCATATCCACCCACTCAAACTATCTATACTTGCTATTTTCTACAGGTAGACTATCACAAAATGTGGTCATGACTGGAAGTATTCTCTTTAATGGGAAGAAGAAAAGACTAGCTTATGGTGCTGTTGTAAGTATCAATTTTTTTTCATGGTTTTCCCTAGTTTTGTTCTAAATTCTAAATAGAGAGAAACTTTCCATCTGGTTCAAAAGTAGTAGTAATGTACATTTATATATGCTCTCGTTGAGAGTTGAACTCAAGACCTCCCGCTTACTAAACGGGTGCTCTAACCAACTGAGCTACGAGAGCTAGAATATTAGCTGTAAATTTTTAATATATTTACATGATTTAAAATATTTAAAATCTAAAAATACACACTCCATGTACCATACTTGAAACTCAGGAATTGATATATGTTCTTAATAAACTCACTGTGAGCTGCTGCAATTTCAGGCTTATGTTACACAAGAAGATGTACTGCTGGGAACACTGACAGTTAGAGAAACCATTACATACTCGGCACACCTGCGGCTTCCTAGTAGTTTAACAAACGAAGAGATCAAGAGCATCGTGGAAGGAACAATCATGGAAATGGGTCTCCTTGACTGTGCAGATCGTGCAATTGGAAACTGGCACTTAAGAGGCATTAGTGGCGGTGAGAAGAAACGAGTTAGCATTGCACTTGAAATCCTAACAAGGCCTCGCATTTTGTTTCTTGATGAACCTACTAGTGGTCTTGATAGTGCCTCGGCTTTCTTTGTCATTCAAACACTTCGTAGCATTGCTCGTGACGGCAGGACAGTTGTTTCATCAGTTCACCAGCCAAGTAGTGAGGTCTTTGCACTCTTTGATAACCTCTTCTTACTGTCTGGAGGTGAAACTGTTTACTTTGGAGAAGCAAAGACGGCTATAGATGTAAGATAGAAAAACTGGATTGATTATTAAGGCACATCATTGGTTCTAGTTGACTCTTGTTAATTTTATGTTCTCATTTTGCAGTTCTTCGCTGAAGCGGGTGTCCCATGTCCGAGTAGAAGAAATCCATCTGATCACTTCCTACGTTGCATAAACTCAGACTTTGACAAAGTGACTGCCACACTGAAAGGATCTCAAAGAATTCACGTAAGCATTATTTGTTTCAAATGATATATTATGCAGTAAACTGCTCCTTTGAATCTCATGGTTGCCATTTTATACTTCAAAATCAATGTTGAACCACATGTGCAGACACTTGAAACACTTCAAATGTCTTTCACATTAGAATCCACCAATTTGAGAAACATACTGCATTGATTTGATTTTGTTAAAATGAAGTCAGTCTTTGTTTCTTTCTAACCTGGCATCCAGCAGTGCAATAAAATCATCAGTTTTCCTCGTTTCATTTTCTTGCTTTCCTTACTTCAGGCATTTTTCTCCTAGTTATGTTTGTTGTCTTTTCATTCAATAATAATGGTTCTTTTTTTGAATTGTAATAGGATATCCCAACCTCATCAGACCCGCTCATGAATTTGGCGACAGCAGAGATCAAAGCTAGGCTTGTTGAGAAATACAGGCGTTCAAAGTACTCACAAATGGCAAAATCTAGGATGCAAGAAATATCAGCAATTGTAAGTCTCAATGACTTCTGTAATGTTAGAACATCATATAAAATTGCAATCACCTGCTAGTACCTTGTCTTTTGCAGTTTTGCTTTATGAAAACAAAGTGTGATTCTGCCTTAAAATTATACTTCCTCATTTTTTCTTCTATCTTAAAGGAAATAGACTTATTATACAAACATTATAGCCTTTTAGAATGATCTTCGTACTTGGCTTTGATAATGTTTTAGTCTTTTAGATGCATCCAATACCCCTATCTGAAAGAAAAAAAACATATGCTGATATAGCAGGTTGTACAGTTATATTCATGTTGTCTTTAGCAAACTCTTTATCTTGCAATAGTCTGTCAGACATAACAGTCTTTGGTTCGACATAAGTTATCTCTTTAATGCCGTAAGCACATATGATCTATGTTGCAGGAAGGATATTCAAATGATATGAATAGTGGAAGTCAAGCAAGCTGGTGGAAGCAACTTTCAACCTTGCTCCGAAGATCATCTTTGAACATGTCTAGAGATGTTGGTTATTACTGGTTAAGGATATGCATCTATATATTTGTATCAGTGTGCGTAGGGACGATCTATTATGATGTTGGCACCAGCTATACTGCAATCTTTGCTCGGGCAGCTTGTGGTGCATTCATAACAGGCTTCATGACATTCATGTCTATTGGAGGCTTTCCCTCCTTTATAGAGGAAATGAAGGTGAGCTTTTATAGATACAGGAATACATCTGTAGTTACTCACTCATTCTAGGCTTCTTCTTTTTTAATACTGTTTTCTCTTGTAAACAGGTATTTTATCGAGAAAGACTCAACGGGTATTATGGAGTTTCTGTGTTCATCATATCAAATTATCTTTCTTCATTCCCCTTTTTGGCCGCCATCACTCTTTCCACTGGGACTATTACTTACTACTTGGTGAAATTTCGGACGGGATTTTCTCATTACGTCTTCTTCAGTCTGAATATATTTCTGTGCATCTCTGTGATAGAGAGCCTCATGATGGTTGTAGCTTCTCTGGTTCCCAACTTTCTCATGGGCATTATAACAGGAGCTGGTATCATGGTAAGTACTTAGATTAGTTCAATTTATGATCATCTTTTCCATTTTTATTTCTGTTGTCAAGTCTTGACATCCTTTTTCACTGAATGGTTGTGTATGCAGGGCATTCTGATGATGACTTCTGGTTTCTTCCGCTTACTGCCAGATCTTCCCAAGCCATTCTGGCGCTACCCGATTTCCTTTCTCAGTTATGGGTCATGGTCTATACAGGTAATTCCTTTGTTAACCTTGTAAGCTTTTTGCCACTGCCAAACATCAAAAGTTGGACTTGAATGGTAAGGTTCTTCCGTAAGGCATACTTTATTTCTAGGTATTACATGTCCTCCGGTTATTCATCTGTTTTACTGATTGGACAGGGAGCGTATAAGAACGACTTCCTTGGCCTCGAGTTCGATCCCATGATAGCTGGTGATCCAAGACTGTCCGGTGAGTATGTGATCACAAACACGTTTGGTATTCCATTAGACCATTCCAAGTGGTGGGATTTGGCTGCTGTCTTAGCCATTCTCGTGATGTACCGTGTTCTCTTCTTCCTGATCCTCAAGTTCAAAGAGAATGCATCCCCATTTTTTCAGGCACTCTATGCGAAGAGAACACTACAGCATCTTGGCAAACGGCCTTCCTTCCAAAAAAGGCCCTCATTCCCTTCCAACAGGCACCAACCTCTTCGCTCACTATCTTCTCAAGAAGGCCTCAACTCTCCACTCAGTTAGAACCAGCTTATATATATATACTGGCATGGGAGGTTTGTAACCCAACAATATATGCTGTACTGAAGTGTAATTAGTCACTTTTCGGTTAACAAAAATCATTTCGATAAAACAGTAGGAGTGAAAGGACTGATCAAACTAGAACAAAGCTCAAGAGATGAGTGAATACTCTATCTTATTTCAACTGAAGAACGGCCTTTTAATAGGCTTAGTACAAAACAGAATTTGACGAAAATGCAGCCCACTTTAGCATGGTTAACGGCTAGTGGTAAACCTAACCATGAATGATTCAAAGACCTATCTATATCCCTATAAACCAGGAACTTATTCAACAACACTACTGTCTTGCCCTACATGAAAGCAACAAACTGAGAAAGAGTCGATCCTAACAAACCCTCCCTTAAACTAATGCCAGTTCAGCAATTAGTTTAACACAGGTACCTCACACACACCAAGCTGCGCACGAAGACGTTGAAATGCTTCCAGCTTCAAAGGCTTTGTTAGCACATCTGCAACTTGATCATTTATGCCACAAAATACCAATTTAACAGTACCTTTGTTAGTGAGATCTCTTAAGAAAAAGAATCTTACATCATTATGCTTGTTTCAATAGTGCATCACTGAATTCTTGGCAAGTTTTATGGCTGAACTGTTGTCACACATTATAACTGTACCTCCATCTTGTGCATATCCCACTTCTTTCAAGATTCTTCTCATCCAGACAGCTTGGCAAGCACAACCGGCCAGCTGCTGCAATAAACTCTGCTTCAGTGGTGGATAAAGTAATAATTGGTTGTTTCTTCGAAGACCAAGCAATAGCAGCTCCATTCATACGATATCCAGAAGTGCTTCTTCTTCCTTCTAAATCTCCGGCATAGTCACTGTCGGTGAAGTCTATCAGTTCTTCAACTCCTCCTCTCTTATACAGAATTTCATTGTTGACAGTTCCTTTCAAATACCTTAGAACCCTCTTTGCAACCTGATAATGTAGCTCAGTTGGACTTGACACAAAACGAGCAATTAAACTCACCACAAACATTAAGTCTGGTCTAGTAGCAGTGATGTACATCAAACTGCCAACTATTTGTTTGAAGTAGGTTGCATCCACATTGACTCCTCCTTCATCTTCATACAACTTCTGGCCTGGTACAATTGGATTACTTACTGAATTACTTTCTTCCATGCCAAAACGTATTAGCACTTCCATTGCATACTTTCTTTGGCAGATGTAAATCCCAGCAGAACTCTGTATTACTTCAATTCCCAAGAAGAACCGTATTCTCCCCAAATCTGTCATGTCAAATTCCTTTTGCATAGATTTTTTGAACTCGTTTTTCATAAACTCATCATTACCAGTATAGATTAAGTCATCAACATATATACTGATAATAAGAATTTTACCTCCACTCTTCTCCTTGACGAACAGAATCTGCTCACTTTGACTTCTCTGGAATCCTTCTTTGAGGAAATATTGCTCAATACAGTTAAACCACGCTCGAGGAGCTTGTTTTAAACCGTACAATGCTTTGTGTAGTTTATACACCTTATGTTCACACCCTTTCTTCTCGAAATCCATAGGTTGATCGACATACACATCTTCGTTCAGAGTACCATGCAAGAATGCAGACTTGACATCAAGCTGGTATATTATCCAACTTTTTTGAGTAGCAAGAGCTATGATCATCCTTACTGTATCCATCCTGGCTACTGGAGCAAACACCTCTGTGTAATCTATCCTATGCTTCTGTGAGTATCCTTTCGCTATGAGTCGTGCCTTGAAAATATCAACTTCACCATACTCATTCAACTTTGTCTTATAGATCCATTTGACTCCAATTTTCTTTGCACCAGTGGGTAAATCAGTCAGTTCCCAAGTTTTGTTCTTCTCAATTGCTTTGATCTCTGCCTCCATTTCTTGCCTCCATTTTGGACTCATTGCTGCTTCTTCGAAACTTGTGGGATCATTGGTGTCAATTATAGCCATGTTAACAACTTCTTCTTCCTCCCAAAGTCCTTCTCCTGAAACATAGTCATTCATCCACATAGGTGAAGTTCTAATTCTGCCCTCCCTTGCATTTGACTCAGTTGTATTTGCCGCAACATTTGATGGACCTGCTTCAGCCACTTGAGTGGTTTCTGCTGCCCCTTCTTCAATGTTTTCCTCCACATCTTCTATTTCATTATGGATGGAAGTTTCATCATCCCATTCCAAATCCATGAGAACTTCTTCTTTGTGACTTGCCTCCCAATCCCACTGAGTTTCCTCCTCGAACACCACATCACGACTTACTTTAATCTTCTTTGTTGCAGGGTTATACATTCTGTAACCCTTTGATTCATCGCTATATCCGCGCAACACACACTTCTCACTTTTGTCTTCAACTTTTTTTCTTTTGGCATCAGGAACATGGACGTGTCCAACACATCCAAACACCCTGAAATGTGCTATTGTTGGCTTCTCCCCACTCCATGCTTCCTGTGGGGTCATGTCTTGTACTGCAATTGTAGGAGAACAATTCAGCACATACACTGTCCACTTTACTGCTTTAGGCCAGAATGGCTTAGGTACTTTCTTTTCAGAGAGCATTGATCAGACTAGGTTCAGGACGGTCCTGTTCTTACGTTCGGCTACTCCATTTTGTTGTGGAGTGTAAGCCGTAGTAAGCTGTCTCTTGATCCCATTCTGCTTGCAAAACTCAGAAAATTCTGTAGAGCAAAAATCTCCACCTCTATCTATTCTCAAACATTTTATAGACATACCACTTTCCTTTTCCACAAGCATCTTAAAACATCTAAAATACACAAATGCTTCTGATTTGTCCAACAAGAAATATACCCATGCTTTCCTTGAGAAATCATCAATGAAGCATAATGTGTACCTTTTTCATTGTTTGAAGCTGGGAAAATGGGACCACAAAGGGTCTGCGTGAATTAGCTGCAACTTGTGAGAAGCTCTCCATTGACTCTTCTTTGGTATTGGATCACGGTGTTGCTTCCCCTTCATGCAGTCACCACACACCACATTTGAGGCTGGTAATTGTGGCAATCCTCGAACCATCTTCTTATATTGGAGTGTTTTAAGCCCTTTATGACTCAGATGTGCGTACCGACAATGCCATAAGTGTACAAGAGATGTATGTGTGGTTACTTGAAAACATGTCTCTTTCTTCTCCTCTTCTTGCTTCTTTTCTTCTTGGGTCTGAGAAAACAACACAGACATTCTATTTGATGTCATGTTTGTTTGAATGATCAAACCTTTGTCTGGATGGTATATTCGACACATGCCTTCATGCATGAGGACTGCCAAGCCTCTCTCCTGCAACTGTCCAACACTTAAGAGATTATTTTTTAGTTCTGGAACATAGTAAACATCTTGTACTATGTGAGTTACCCCTTCAATGCATATCTTCACTTTTCCTTTTCCAAGCACATTCATTCTAGTGTTGTTACCGAGCTTCACTAGGTGGCTGAACTCCTCATTCAATTCATAAAAATTGCTCTTGTCTCCACACATATGATTGGAACAACCAGAGTCCACAAACCATGCTTCTTCCCTCTTAGCTTGATGCAGCTCCACGTAAGCTATCAACAACATCTCTTCTTCTTCTTCTTCTTCTTCTTCAAACTCAGCATAATTTGCCTCCTTGTCCCAATAAGGACACTCAAACTTGAAGTGGCCGAGTTTGTGACACTTGAAACATTCAATTGTGGCACGATTATAACTTTGTCTCCCTCTGCCTCTTCCTCTGTATGATCCCCTGCCACGACCTCTTTCTCCTCTGTCTCTTCCCACTTCCACCGTGGCCTTTAGTGCTTGTTCTTCACCGATACCAATACTTTTCTTTCGAAACTTCGATTCATGAACCAAGAGAGAGCTTCGAAGTTGATTCACTGAAAGACTTGTAATGTCTTTCGATTCCTCAATAGCGCATGCCAAGAAATTCCAGGCTTCAGGAAGTGTGCGTAGTATCTTCTCCACAATTTTTGCATCCTCCAAGCCTTCTCCGAGATTGCTCATGTTATTGGACACTAACACAACCCTAGCTAGAAAAATAATCAATGATTGATTCCCCAACCTTCATTTCAAGCACCTCAAACTCTCTCCGGAGTGTCTGCAATTGTGCATTCTTGACCTTCTCATCTCCTTGGAACCTCGCCTTCATGGAGTCCCAAAGTTCCTTGGCTGTATCTTTCTGGGTGATAGTTTTCAAAGTTGTTTTGTCAATAGCCTGAAAAAGGTAATTCTTCACATTTAAATCCTTCAACTTCAAGTCTGCAAGTTGTGTCCTCTGTGCACCATTCAACACTTCTCCTTTGCCAGGTTCAGTGTACCCTGTCTCCACCAAGTGCCACCACTCCTTAGAACACAACAGGTTCTCCATAAGCATCTCCCAGTGCTCATAATCTCCGTCGAACTTCAGAATACTTAACATAGTATCCTTCTCGGCTGCCATCACTTTTCTCCTGTTTCTTCACTTCTTCTCGTGTTTACTCTCACAGCCACTCACAATCAGGCCCTCTTTGGAGGGCTCTGATACCAAAAATGAAAGGACTGATGAAAGTAAAAAGCAAACTAGAACAAAGCTCAAGAGATCAGTGAATACTCTATCTTATTTCAACTGAAGAACATCCTTTTAATAGGCTTAGTACAAAACAGAATTTGACGAAAATGCAGCCCACTTTAGCATGATTAACGACTAGTGGTAAACCTAAACATGAATAATTCAAAGACCTATCTATATCCCTACAAACCAGGGACTTATTCAACAACACTACTGTATTGCCCTATACAAAAACAACAAACTGAGAAAGAGTCCTAACAAGGAAAGTTTCTCTTGGAATGTGTAGGAAATGCTTAATATTTTTGTAATGGATATCAACCATATGATTGGTATCTCTCGCGTGAGGAAGCCTAGCGGCCTTTCTTCTCTTCCATCTTTCTCGTCGGGTGACGGCCGCACTTGGGCGGGTTGTTCTCGGCCTTGTCTTCGTTCCGTTGGTCTATTGCCGGATGAGACTTCAATGCCCAGGCAGGCTTTAGGGTTTGGTTGATTTGCTGGTTCCGATAGGTTCTTGGCTTGGCGTTTCGGGTGGCGGCGTGGTCTCTCTTGTTCCCAACGGTGAGCGGTGGAGGGTGGTTCTTCGTTTGGGGTGGTGCTTTGGACCGGGTCTCTGTTAGCGGGGACGTGGTTTCTAGTTGGCGTATAGGTGCGACGGCGGTGGTGCTTTGTTTTGCCGGCAGCAAGTTGGGCAATTTTTTTGGACCGTCCTTGTTTGGGTTTTATTATTCCTAGGTTTTTAGTTTTTTAGCTGAATACGTTATTGATCCTCTAGTTTAGGACTCTAGATTCGAGTACCGTTGATTTTAGAGTTTATTTACATTTTTTGGGACTGTGTAATTTATAAGATGACATACTTACTACAATTAAGTGCTCAGAGATATGTTCATCTCTTTTTATATATCTTTCGTCTGTCCTTGAAAAATGTAAGTAAGTTCGACTATGTTTCGAGCATTGCGTTTTAATGAGTATTTGCTTTGATTAGTTTCTTTTCTCTTGATTAGAGGTAGGGTTGCTGGTCACATGTGTATGTACTATTCAAACAGAGAAGATTAATGAACTCTTCTTCATTGGAAAAAAAAAATAAGGGTAGTAATTCTCACACTCCCATTTTTTCTCTCCTCACTATTCTCACACTCTCATTTTCTCTTTTCTCTTCATTTTCTTATTTATTTTTTATTTACCAACTATTCTTGAATAAAGAAAATTAAGAAGAGAAAGAGCGAGGATAGTTTGGTAAATAAAAAAGAAGAATTAGTAAAGAAATAAGAAAATGTGGAGTGAGAGAAAAATAGAGTGTGAGAATAAAGATGAGAGCGAAAATACACCCCAAAAATAAAAGGAATAATAATACATGGGACAATTTTACTGATTTATGCAGATATATGTCTTTCCATGAGGAAAAAAAAGAAAAAAAATGTCTTTCATTTCTGGGTTGGTTTTTTCCTTATTCTCTTTGGAGTTCTATCCTCGTAATGAAGTTCTTTCATTTCCAAAAAAAAAATTATTTCCATGAGGTTTTATATATTTTCCTTGCACTATACAAAGAGAAGCAATAATAATGTACAACAAAAGAAACTACTGAACAACTAAAAATATACCTGGGTGGAGCAGGAATCCCATCATTCTTCAGATTATGAAGCGAAGTCCCAACTCTCTCACCCTCTGAGCTTTACCTGCAACAAAATCCAGAGTCCCTCAATATAAATCTGGTAAAATTTCATTGGCCTCGAGTTCAATCCCATGATACATGCACATAAGATGTTCAACAAGCAAAGACACATAAGATGTTCGACAAAATTCCTCAAAGAAACTTGTAAGTGAGGGATTTAGATTCCTTGTGGTGGAGTATGTAGAAAGAGTTTAACTTTGGAAAAGCAAAGACATAGACTTGTCAGCAGGTCTATTTTTATCAGGGTGATAGCTACTACAATAAGCCAATAACACATAGGCTATGATGAACAAAAAAGTCATCGGAATTAAGTAAGAGACTCATTTTTTCTCACATCTGTGGCTTTGTAAATTACCGAAGGTCGTTGAGTTCCAAGAATCTATAGTTCTTCTATATAATTATAATTTATAAAAGGTGGAGACCCACATGCAGCTCTGGCTCTGCTTTTGATTCTTTCAAACACGAATGGAGGCTGTGATTTGTTTCCCAAATTGGTAGTTAATACTTAGTAGTTAGTAGTAGTCAATTATAGATCTATGTAGTTGTTTACTATGAGACATTAAAGGAACTTCAAATGAAGAGTTTGAAGATGTTAGCATCACCTACCTATCTCAATGTACAAACATGTTGATCATTCATTGCATAACATGTTTTTTTCATTTAGGATAGCACTTGATACTTGCATCCTTGGTTTTCTGCTGTCATTCTGGAACGTGCTCATATATGGTTTTCTGTTGCCTAGGATATCTTTGATTCTGTATACATGTGACTTTCTGCAGCCTAGGTCATCCTTAATTCAGAATACATGTGCTTTGTTTTACGGTAGTTGACTTTACAAAAGATGTGTTTGAATTATGGTGTTTTTAGGTTCACATGTGACTCTTTGGTTTGTGTGCTGTTTATATATGTTGCTTTACAGCCTGGAAAGTTTTCTTTTCCTTCCCCATAGTTTGTCTATCACGTGTTTGCTGAAACTAGTTTAGCCATTTCTGGTATAAGGCTTGGAAAAAAAATTTCTCTCCTAAAACACTCTTTGCCTAAAATGGAAAAACTGATGTTGACATTACATGTTGTCTTTTTAAGCATGCTTATATTCTTGAAACTGTGAACAAACTAGTTTGTCAAATCTGTGACTGATTTAGGATTGCTATAGGGTTGTTTTTGAGTTGTTTACCACGTGCTTCCTTGCTGTCATATGCTGCTGTTTCATCTTGTCTATATAAGGGAGTCTAAAGCAGTTTTGACTCTCTGGGTTGTGTGGAAATATTTTGTGGTGTGGTTGAAAGTACCCAACCCCGATTTAGTCGCCTAAACCGGGATCAAACCCCTTCTGAAAACGTGAACCAACAAAAACCATTAAAATTTCGGCAGAGAAACGCTACTAACGCGGAATTGCCTTAACCTGCACCCGAAACATAACACTTCATCCTATGCCACAAAAGCCAAACCGTGGACACCAATCCCAACCGGAGTTCTCAATATCATATTAAAATCAATAAACAGTAAACATACTGTAATATATAATATATCCGGGAAAAACCGTATAAAACATGTATCAGAATGTATCAGAGCGACCTCTAATGTAAATATATACAATATATACATCGGTAGGCGAAACAAGAACCTACTGGAAAACACAGGTAGCTCGAATCACTAGCCTCCAATCGCGACGTGAGACACCAAAATCCGAACTGCAAACTGGGCACGGAAACCGAAAAGCCCAGGGGAAACGCAAATAAAACGTTAGAGTGAGTGGACGAAAATATACATATGCCTTTCACCAGTTATATACATAATCAATGTAAAAAAAAACAATGCGAGTTCGGAAAGTATATATGGAGGTTGTCAGGCGAATCTCTCAAGCTCGACGTCAGGTGAATCGCTCAAACCCGACGGTGATAGGCCAGAGGAATCTCTCAACCCCGGCGGCATACAGAGGAATCTCTAAACCCTGCCCAGAGGAATCTCTCAACTCTGGTCCAGAGGAATCTCTCAACTCTGGCGGACTACCGGTGATCAGCCGAGTAGTCGAAGCATCGATGCAGTAATGCCATCACCAATAAATATAAAATAATACCTCCGAAAATAACATATATCTCAGCATTGTATAAAGTAAATACGGAAAATCACGAAAAATCACGAACTCGCAAACAACTGTGAAAATATAAAAGTGTCCACTCACAGATCGTAAAGCGCGTACTCGCGCTAATCTCGTGGCCCGGCGGAAGATCCCTCGCCCGAAGCACGATCTCGATCCCCTGAATAATCATAAAACACATCTGATCAAAATCATAGCTCACAACTCTGTACTTAACCACAGAAACCAACCGTTCCCGGAAACATATAAAACCGTATTAAACAATCGACTGCATTTCCGAAATCTTCACTCGAAACCCTCGACTGAAAATCCGATACCCAAATAAACTCGAAAACCTCAAGGTGATAATCGGAGCACAATTACGAGAAAAACGACACTAAAATCATCGAAAACCAAAAAGTCAACTTTCTCGCCGGAGCGCCGCCGTTGACTGCCGCTGCCGGCGGCGGCGCGCCGTCAACGGAGAGTTTCTCCGGCAAGGAAGCTCCATATTTCAAGATCTCCTCAAGCCCAACCTTTTCCTCAACTCCCATCAAGTCCAATTCTCACCGGAACCTTACCAATTTAGCTCGAAACCGAAACGGATCCAAACTCCGGCAACCACCACGGGTTCACCGGAAACTACCACCTCAACCCAAATTAAACCCATGGGGAGCATCCCTGGGGCAAAGGGAGTCGAAACCCCCACCTCCCCGCCACCGTAGCTCGCCGGAGAACCACTCCCCGTCACCGGCGAACTCCGGCAACCTAACCCGATTCGTTCTCATCCAATACACAACCAATTTCTATAATTCCAAACACAAAACAACTTACAAACTCAAGAGGAAGAGAATTATACCCCTCACGTGGCCAGAGGTGGCCGGAAAATCCAAGTCGGCCGGCGAAAATCCAAACGGGAAAGTCTCCCTCTCGGTCAACGGTCAAACTACCCAAAATGGAAAGTCAACGTCTGGTCAAACCTCAAACAGTGTTTTTGACAATTTTACGACTATTTCCGATATTTATACTCGCGTCTCGGGACGATCAACAGTCCAAAACGGATAACCATTACGATTCGGATAAATACGAAACGAACGGATAAACTCGTCGAAAACCAAAACTTCAAATAATCATATTATATTCCTCGGTTATCGGAAAATTCATCCGGAACCGCCCACGAGCTCGAAATCACGTGCTCAACAACTTCCGTGAAGTAACTCAATTCAAATTATCAGCCGAAAATTAAGTCACGAACTAAATCGACAAATCACACAATTAACGACTAATCGCGATTAAGCATACTCTCGTGAGTCGTACTGATTACTCTACTGATTTTGGTTCGGGTCGTTACAAATCTACCACCCTTAAAAAAAAATTTGACCTCAAAATTTACATACCTGTCATGTGAACAGATGAGGATACTGCTCCCCCATACGCTACTCAGTCTCCCAGGTGGCTTCCTCAACTGAGTGATTCTGCCACAAGACCTTCACTAGCGGGATCACACGGTGTCTCAGCTCCTGCTCACGACGATCGAGAATCTGCACAGGCTCCTCCACGTACGTCAAATCCTCTCGGATCGGTAACTGCTGTGGGGCTAACACATGCGAAGGATCTGAGATGTATTTTCGTAACATCGAAACGTGGAAAACATCATGAACACGAGCCATCTCAGCTGGCAACTCAAGTCTGTAAGCAACAGCTCCAACTTTCTCAATGATCTCATACGGACCAATGTATCATGGTCGAAGCTTGCCACGCTTCCCGAAACGCACAACTCCCCTCCACGGAAATAGTTTCAAGAAGACCCAATCACCTACATCAAACTCAAGGCCCTTCCTCCTCACATCCGCATAGCTCTTCTGCCGATCCTGGGCGATCTTCAATCTATCTCGGATAATCTGCACGTCCTCCATAGTGCTCTTCACCATATCAGAGCCAATAAGCCATCGCTCGCCCACTTCACTCCAACACAACGGAGTGCGACACTGCTTCCCGTACAGGGCCTCGTACGGTGCCATCTCGATACTGGCCTGATAGCTGTTGTTATAGGCGAACTCTATCAAATGAAGTTGTTGGTCCCAATTCCCGCGGAACTGCAACACATATGACCACAACATATCCTCAAGTGTCTGTATAGTCCGCTTGGACTGCCCGTCAGTCTGAGGATGAAAAGATGTAATGAAACGCAACCTCGTGCCCATGGCTCGCTGCAAAGCCTGCCAAAACTCAGAAGTAAACTGACTATCTCGATTAGAAACAATCGATACAGGCACACCGTGCAGGCGAACAATCTCTGATAAGTACAACTTGGCCAATCTGCCCACTGATATCTTCTCCGGAAGTGCGAGAAAATGAGCAGATTTCGTTAGTCGATCCATAATAACCCAAATACCAGTGTTGCCAGCCGAAGTACGCGGCAACTGATAAACGAAATCCATGGTAATGTGCTCCCTGCAGGTTTCTGCCTCTCCGCTTTAACCTGTTGACAGATCAAACATCGACTCACATATACGGCAATCTCCCGCTTCATGTTGCACCACCAGTAATACGCTCGAAGTGTACGAAACATTTTCGTACCTCCGGGATGCATCGCATACGCTGAACTGTGAGCCTCATCCAAAATCTCCTTCTTCAGGCTCTCATCTCTGGGCACACACAGCCTGCCTCTGAACAACAATGTACTGTCATCGCTCAATCGAAACTCTGTAGGCACACCATTCCGTATCATGGTCTTCTTGCCCAACAGGTAGGAATCTGAATCCTGAGCCTCTCGTACCTGATCAACCAATACGGGTCGAACCTGAAAACTGGCCAACAAAGCTCCCTCATCATCCCACTCGAACTCGGCACCCGTAGCCTGAAGCTCGGCTAACATCGACACTCTGGCCACACACACATGAAACAACGAAGCTCCAGATTTCCGGCTAAATGCATCAGCTACAACATTGGCCTTCCCTGGGTGATACTCTAAAGTACAGTCGTAGTCGTTGATCAGCTCCATCCACCGGCGTTGCCTCATGTTCAAATTTGGCTGCGTCCGCAAGTAGGTAAGACTTTTGTGGTCGATGTAGATCTTACACTGGGCTCCGTACAAGTAATGTCTCCAACTCTTCAATGCTAACACAATAGCGGCTAACTCCAAATCATGCGTCGGATAGTTGACCTCATGTGGTTTCAGCTGCCTGGAACCGTAGGCCACAACTCTACCATGCTGCATCAACACACAGCCAAGCCCCAACTTCAACGCATCACTATACACTATGAACTCACCGCTGTCATCTGGTAAAGTCAAAACCGGTGTAGTAGTCAATTTCTCCTTCAGGAGCAAATAACTCTCCTCACATGCATCGGACCACTCAACTTGACGCCCTTCTTCGTCAGCCTGGTCAGTGGTGTAGCAATCCGAGAGAAATCCTGTACAAACCGCCAATAATAGCCTGCTAAACCCAAGAAACTCCGGATCTCCGGTACAGTGGTAGGTCTACTCCAATTCAGCACGGCCTCGATCTTGTCAGGATCAACACTAACTCCCTCAGCCGATATTACATGGCCCAGAAACTTCACACTATCCAGCCAAAACTCGCACTTGCTGAACTTCGCAAACAACTGATGGTCCCGCAAAGTCCGCAATACTGCTCGCAAATGCTTCTTATGCTGGCCCACACTCCTGGAATAGATCAAAATGTCATCGATGAACACAATCACGAACTTGTCCAGAACCCTTCTGAACACCTGATTCATCAAGTCCATGAAAGCTGCGGGGGCGTTGGTCAACCCAAACGGCATAACCAAAAACTCATAATGCCCATACCGCGATCTGAAAGCTGTCTTGGCCATATCAGAGTCTCGAATTCTCAACTGGTGATACCCGGATCGAAGATCAATCTTCGAAAAGACTGATGCTCCCTTGAGCTAATCGAACAAATCATTAATCCGTGGTAACGGATACTTGTTCTTCACTGTAACCTGATTCAGCTTCCGGTAGTCGATGCACAACCGCATAGATCCATCCTTTTTCCTCACAAATAACACCGGAGCACCCCATGGCGAAACACTGGGTCGAATAAAACCCTTCTCTAGCAACTCCTGGAGCTGAATCTGCAACTCTTTCAACTCCGCTGGCGCCATACGATACGGGGTCTGTGAAATCGGTCCTGTACCCGGTAACAGCTCAATAGTGAAGTCAATCTCCCGCACAGGAGGTATACCTGGTAAATCTGCTGGAAACACATCCGGGAACTCGGAAACAATCTCAATACTACCAAGATCTGGCACAGCTGCTGTAGTGTCCACAACATGGGCTAAATAAGCAATACAACCTTTCTTCATCAACTGATCTGCCCTTATCGCGGAAATCAAACACGGTAGTGAAGTGTTCTTCTCGCCGCGAAACAGTATCTCGGGAAAGCCTGGTCGTCGAAACGCGACCTCCTTCTTGTGACAATCAAACATAGCCCAATGTGTCTCCAAGAAGTCCATACCCAAGATCAGGTCAAAATCAACGATATCAAGCAACAACAAATCCGCGGCTAACCCATGATCTCCAATAAAAATCTCACAGTCTCTGTACACCCAACCGATACGCACAATCTCGCCTGACGGATATAACACTCTCCACAACCCCAGAAGTGGAGATGCAGGTACTGTAGCTAATGATGATAGTCTATACGACATGAATGAATGTATGGCACCTGGATCTAACAATGTAAGTACTGGAATACCAAAGACATGTAACGTACCGATAACGACCTCTGGTGAAGCTTGGCCCTCTCGTAGAGTCATCGCATGAACCCTCGCCTGCCCGGCTGGTCGTCCACGCTGAGGCTGTCCTTGCTTTCTGCCCAGGCCCACAAACTGTGCTGGTCGAGCTCCCGAAGTGGCACCTCGCTCAGCTCCGGAACTCTGGGCCGCATGTCCATCGGCACCATCATACTGGTAACATTCCCTCGCATAGTGACCCACCTGGCCACAACGAAAACAAGTGACAGGGCCTCGCTGACATAGACCAACATGATGCCTGCTGCAGAGGCTACACAACGGGTACTCCCTCGGTACAGCAAATGAGCCACCGGTACGCCGAGGATAACTAGAACCGCTGTAACCCCCACTAGCCTGTGGTCGCTGCGGTCGATCTCTCCTCCATCTAAATTTCTATCTCGGTACACTAACTGGTGGGCGATAGGATTCACCGCCTGAAGATGAAGCCGAACCGGAAGTTTCAGAACTCTGCTCTTTGAAGACCCCTGACTCGGTCCACCCTCCTCAAACCGTCTAGGCTGGTACCTCTGCTGTCTCTCCTTCTCGATATCCTCACCTCGGAGTGCTGCACTAACAAACTCATCAAAGTTGTTCCGAGGCATCGTAGTCAGAGTCCCCTTGATGTTCAAGTTCAAACCCAACTCAAACCTGCGACACTTGCCTTCCTCAGTAGCCACCATATCACGCGCAAAACGAGATAAGCGGGTAAACCTGTCTCGATACTCAAGCACAGACATACTACCCTGCCTCAAGTTTGTAAACTTCTCATACTTGCGCTGCTGGGTAGCCTTGTTGAAATAACTCCGCATAAACAAATCACGGAACAAAGTCCACGGAGTATCAACTGGAACTCTGTCGATGCTAACCCACCAAAAATATGCATCAGACTCAAGTAATCCGACTGCTGCCACTGTCATCTGCTCAGTGGTAAACCGCAGACGCTCACATACACGTTCAACCTGAACCAACAATGCCTCACATATCTCTGGATCAGCTGAACCCGAAAACACAGTAGCACCAGCAGTACGAGCTTTGACCACAGGGTCAAAACGCTCTTCCAAACGCAGCACTCGGATCAGCAAGTCGTGTGTCTGGCGATCCTCATCAGGATCCGCTTCCCGATCAACACGGGGACCACGTCGAGGAGGAATTCTACTGATACAAGACAAGCATTAGGTACAAGCAGAAAGAACGTAATCATGAGACCGCAGATATTTGAGAACACACAACACCCGAAGTATTGATGAGTACCGCTGGCCAGTCGGGTCATCACTCCAGTCATGCTGTACAAACTAAAATACCCTAAGCGTCACAACTACAAGAGTCTACAGAATCTGACAACCTAATGCTCTGATACCAAGCTAAAAGGACTCAACCCCGATTTAGTTGCCTAAACCAGAATCAAACCCCTTCTGAAAATGTGAACCAACAAAAACCATTAAAATTTCGGCAGAGTAACGCTACTAACGCCGAATTGCCTTAACCTGCACCCGAAACATAACACTTCATCCTATGCCACAAAAGCGAAACCGTGGGCACCAATCCCAACCGGATTTCTCAATATCATATTAAAATCAATAAACAGTAAACATACTGTAATATATAATATATCCAGGAAAAACCGTATAAAACATGTATCAGAATGTATCAGAGCGACCTCTAATGTAAATATATACAATATATACATCAGTAGGCGAAACAAGAACCTACTGGAAAACACAGGTAGCTCGAATCACTAGCCTCCAATCGCGACGTGAGACACCAGAATCCGAACTGCAAACTGGGCACGGAAACCGAAAAGCCCAGGGGAAAGGCAAATAAAACGTTAGAGTGAGTGGACGAAAATATACATATGCCTTTCACCAGTTATATACATAATCAATGTAAAAAAAAATAATGCAAGTTCGGAAAGTATATATGGAGGTTGTCAGGCGAATCTCTCAAGCCCGACGTCAGGTGAATCGCTCAAACCCGACGGTGATAGGCCAGGGAAATCTCTCAACCCCGGCGGCATACAGGGGAATCTCTCAACCCTGCCCAGAGGAATCTCTCAACCCTGCCCAGAGGAATCTCTCAACTCTGGCGGACTACCGGTGATCAGCCGAGTAGCCGAACCATCGATGCAGTAATGCCATCACCAATAAATATAAAATAATACCTCCGAAAATAACATATATCTCAGCATCGTATAAAGTAAATACGAAAAATCACGAAAAATCACGAACTCGCAAACAACTGTGAAAATATAAAAATGTCCACTCACAGATCAGCAAAGCGCGCACTCGCGCTAATCTCGTGGCCCGGCGGAAGATCCCTCGCCCGAAGCACGATCTCGATCCCCTGAATAATCATAAAACACATCTAATCAAAATCATAGCTCACAACTCTGTACTTAACCACGGAAACCAACTGTTCCCGGAAACATATAAAACCATATTAAACAATCGACTGAATTTCCGAAATCTTCACTCGAAACCCTCGACTGAAAATCCGATACCCAAATCAACTCGAAAACCTCAAGGTGATAGTCGGGGCGCGATTACGAGAAAAACGACACTAAAATCATCGAAAACCAAAAAGTCAACTTTCTCGCCGAAGCGCCGCCGTTGACCGCCGCCGCCGGCGGCGGCACGCCGTCAACGGAGAGTTTCTCCGGCGAGGAAGCTCCAGATTTCAAGATCTCCTCAAGCCCAACATTTTCCTCAACTACCATCAAGTCCAATTCTCACCGCAACCTTACCAATTTAGCTCGAAACCGAAATGGATCCAAACTCCGGCAACCACCACGGGTTCACCGGAAACCACCACCTCAACCCAAATTAAACCCATGGGGAGCATCCCTGGGGCAAGGGGAGTCGAAACCCCCACCTCCTCGCCACCGTAGCTCGCCGGAGAACCGCTCCCCGTCACCGGCGAACTCCGGCAACCTAACTCGATTCGTTCTCATCCAATACACAACCAATTTCCATAATTCCAAACACAAAACAACTTAGAAACTCAAGAGGAAGAGATTTATACCCCTCACGTGGCCGGAGGTGGTCGGAAAATCCAAGTCGGCCGGCGAAAATCCAAACGGGAAAGTCTCCCTCTCGGTCAACGGTCAAACTGCCCAAAATGGAACGTCAACGTCTGGTCAAACCTCAAACAGTGTTTTCGACAATTTTACGACTATTTCCGATATTTATACTCGCGTCTCGGGATGATCAACGGTCCAAAACGGATAACCATTACGATTCGGATAAATACGAAACGAACGGATAAACTTGTCGAAAACCGAAACTTCAAATAATCATATTATATTCCTCAGTTATCGGAAAATTCATCCGGAACCGCCCACGAGCTCGAAATCACGTGCTCAACAACTTCCGTGAAGAAACTCAATTCAAATTATCGGCCAAAAATTAAGTCGCGAACTAAATCGACAAATCACACAATTAACGACTAATCGCGATTAAGCATACTCTCGTGAGTCGTACTGATTACTCTACTGATTCTGGTTTGGGTCGTTACAGTGGTATTCTTTTCGGGTCACTCTTTGAGAGCACAAAAACTGTGTAGTTTCTCTCTTCTCTTCTCTTCCTCTTCTGTGTCTTTTGTTGCTCTTTGCTGTGCATAAAAGCCATGGATTCACAATCATAAAAACTGTTTTTCAATAATCATATGCATCATTGCATAGTGCATTCCATTGAGATATGTATGAAGATGCTCAACCCAAAGAAGTATATCAAGAAGATTTAACTTGAAAGTAGTTAAGATCTGAGTTGATGCTTGTAGATATTTTCCAATAAGTAAACACATAGGTCAAGTAGTGTAGCTCTGTTAGAACTGGTAGTCTGACTAGTTAGGATAGCATACGGGCTATGTATCCCCAGAGTACGAGAAACTTGTAATTGTGTGTGTTACTTGATAGTGGAAAGATTTGTCCCTCAAGAGTTAGGGGCACGCAGTTTTAATCCTGATTGTAAGATTTCTGCGTTAACAAAAACATTTTTGTGTCATTCTTTACTTTCTGTCTTTACTGTTCAATCACTCGTATCTTGTTTTTCGGGATAGGTTGCAATTATGCTATCCTCAAGAACAGATTAAGCGAAAAAGTGGTAAAATGTCTATTCACCCCCGCTCTAGGACCTTTATAACCAAATTTGTCCTTGGCATCAAACCACTTGCGTACATGTACCTTTCAAGTCTTCCTGTATGTGTTTATATATCTAGAGCTTCTTTCTTTTAAGGTTCTCATCTCAGCCAAATCCTCTCACACACCCCACCATTTCCAAAATATTCCATTTGATATTTTTCGATTGGGCCCTTTTGACTGTGAACAGCTTTGTGGGTCTTGGCTCTGCTTCTGCTGCAGCTTCATGGTGCCAAGGCAACCAATTTTTCCCAAAAAGCAGTAGACAGTTTCAGAAGAAAACAGATAAGATCTGGGAGTTCAAGGAGCAAACCAGAAGCTGGGTTGAAGTTGAATTGCCTTATGATCTGGTCTCTTGTGTCAATGATAACTGTACTGTAGTTGCTTCAGTTTATCCAACAAATAAAAAACAACTGCAACTTTCTGATACTAAGTCTGAAGATGCTCCAAGATGTAGGAAAACCTCAGATAACAAAGATTGTTGTGATCAGAATAAGGAGGCTTTGCCTCTGAGAAAGAGAGGTTCATTGACCAAAATGAATGATGCATCTATCTGGCTCACTGGTCAAAGTGGGTCTATCTATGAGAGGTTTTGGAATGGTGGGCAGTGGGTCATAGCTCCTTATGACTTACCAATATCTGGAGCTCATGCAGTGTCTGTTTTCTTATTCAATCAGACAGTTCTTGCTCTATCTGAAGAAGGGATTCTCTATCAAGTACTAGTAATTTTGTTGGAATCCATCAATATCTAGTTATTGACTTATTGCAATCTCTCTCTCTTTACAAACATACATGAACTGGTCAAATATTTTATTGTAGAATCCTTTCAACTAGCTAGTGCCTACAGTTGAAAAGATTGTTTGCCATAAGATGTTTGATCTACAAACTATGCCATATGAAAGATTGAAGTTGTTTCCTGATGACCTGGTCATATATATATATATATAGACACACACACACACACTTATGTTATTTTTGCCTATTTTCAGAGAGAGCTCACTGCCTGTTTGGGATAAGTTCAGTCCGACACTCACTCAAAAGCACAGATGACCAAGGAGAACAAAGTTATGTGATCTTGATTAAGTTTGGTGTTGTTTCATATGATGGAGAGTGAGTATAATTTCACTTATAGAGTGAAATATTCATAATAAGAACGAACGAATTCCTTGACCGAACAAATCTTCTGATAATTCTGCATTGCTTGCCAGTAGAGTTTATTTCTGCACAAAAGAAGGGACCCTGTTAGAACTTGCAGATAGTGAGCCTCCAAGGTAAGAATCATATATATATATATATATATATATATATATATATATATATATACACACACACACACACACACACACAAGAGAAGGCATCAGACCAATGCAAGTCTTAAGTTCGAATATCCGTTTCTACTATAGATAAGGATGGGGAGAACTCTAATTTCACTTGGACATTTGTGCTATAAACATAGAACAGATGGATAAACCATGGACATCCCCCTGGTGCAAATGTCGCAGTAATAACTGATGCTGCTAGTATTAGAACAGATGTGATTTATACCATAAGGTAATTCCTCTCTTACACCGGATGCCTCGGCTACTAGTCCACAACTCAGTAGTAATGAATGGACCTTGATATACCTTTCAGTGATCATGATTACTATAATTGCTCCAATGTATATTCCCATATCACAAACGACCCAATACAGCATGACATAAATTTGTAAATGCAGTTCTGCAGGTGATCTTTATGAATATGATAGGAGCTCAAGACCATCTTGGAAGAAGCATATATGGAAACAAGGAACATCTCAATATGCTTCCCTAATGCCGCTCAAGGGGAGTACTTTACACGGCTTTAGTGGAGATCACTCTATGTCCCTGTTTCTTCTAACAAAGGTACATAATGCTCTATTATTTGTCACTTCCAGGTCCTAAGATAGACTGCACAAATATTGAAGTGAGATAATAACATAAAGTTGAAGAACATATGTAGAAGGGAAAACAATTCATGGAGAGTTTGCTCTATATTATTGATGAATGCTATATATGGTGACATTATGTGAAGAACTTTTGATTCATGTATAGAGCAATAGGATTCATGCAAGAGTTCTTAATTCTTGTGAGAAATAAAATTAAGTACATCTATCAATCCAAACTCAACTTAATTGATCTGCTGATCCAATAGGATGTTTAGTCTTCTAAACTTATACCAAAATAAATTTACAGTGCATGTTCAGACTATCCGTTCCCAACAGTTATTTTCCATGTTGAAAAAAGAAAACTAGCTGTCTCACTGCAGCTGAATAATTAGTAGTTCTTAAGGGATTTCCTTCTAGTCAAGCATAACCTACAAATCCAAACCCCAAAGTTTAACAAACTGGGTATCATTGTGGTCGATCTTACAGTGCATTAAAGTGCAACTCAGAATTCTTGCAAAATTTCATATAATTAAGCAGGGAGGTAAACTTGTAGAGAGAAGACTAAACCAAAGGAAGTGGAAATGGGTAGTTCATGGGAGTCCAAAAGATCAATACTTGACATCTATCCACACCAGTACAGCTGCACGATGACATAAATGAACAATCATTCTCGCTGTTTTTCACTACATCAACTGAATCTGTTTTTGAATATCAAATACCAAAAAAATCAGGTGAGTTGAGAATGAAATAATTGATTACATCACGTACCATGAGAACTTTTCCTCATTTACATCTCAAAAGTTTTATTTCTGACTAGGTTAGCGAAATGGGCTCATAAACCACTTACAACTCAAAATAAATCAACTCAAGTCTTCTAGTCGTTAGAAGCCAACATGGCATGGTCCTGAATGTAGCATCCTTCCTTGTTAATGTAGGAATAGCTCAAGAGGTATTGCTGGTGTATAAGAAGCATGGCTAAACCATATGCATCCAATACATGCAAAAGTCACTAGAGGTATTGCTGGAGTATTCAACTTGGCAGGATTCTATTCCCACTGGATGATGCAAGACTTGCAGAACTTCATATATCAGGCTTAGGTGGTCAGAATGCAGGTCCATCTCATCAAGTAATGTTTCGAAAGAAAGTAGCAGGAAAGTATGTATGGTCGGTCCTGGATGCCCTAGAGACTGAAGGCTGGAACGCAGACTATTGCACAGAACATCGAGGACCCACAAATTGCATGACGAGGATTAAAGATGAGCGAAATGATCTTGAAATTTCAAGAACAATGACAAGAAGGCGAAAAGGAAGCCAGACACAGCAATATTACTTGACCCCATGGGAATATAGTATTGCAGAGAACAGATTTAACTCCAATTTCCATTTGAGAGCAATGCATGGAGGCAGATCATTTTTCCTTATAACAGATGGTGGATTTACTTTTGAATATCTCTATACTGATAATGTATGGATATGGCTGAGGCATGAGCACTCAACAGCTATTAAAGGTGCAGTTGGAAACTACAACGGAAGTTTGAATGTTGTTGACACCTATGGGAGTTTGTTATAAGAGAAAGGAGTGGCAATGAGTTAGCATGGATCAACTGCACTTCCTCAAGGAAAGTAAGGAAAATTGTTGCAGGCCTTCCATGGGATGCAATGCCAGGTAGAGCTATGAAAGCAGCGGTTGAAGATGCACTATTCTTTGTGACCAGAAATGGCAAATTACTTCAGTTCAATGTAAGTATGAAAGTTCAGTCGCCTTAAACTTTACTTGAAGAACTTTAAGTTAGACTATCGTAGTTACTGAAAGTTTTATAGAGCCATTTCACTGAAGCAACAGAACATTATTGTTGTACAATATCTTTAGTTGATCATTACATCATAGTCGCATTTTCATGATAACATAAAGACAGGTGAACCAAAATAACACAAAATGAATGCAAAACCTTATATCAAATTTAGTTGCAAATGCTTTTGTTGATTATAATCTTACAACATATCATCTGTAGGTTGCTCTGAGGAAGTTCAAATGGAAAGATTGTGGAAACCCTCCAAATACCAAAGTTGCATCATTAGTTGATCATGAACTGTTCAGAGAAAAAGTGGTGTTTGTCATTGGGAGGAACGGTCGGCTGTATCAGTATAACAAAGTGACTGAACTGTGGCAAGAGCATTACCAGTCACAACATTTGTTTCTATCAATACTACTTTGGAGTGCTATGAGACCTTCATTGCTTTCTCTAACAGGTTCATTGTTCATGCTATCAGTAGATGGAGGACTAGTTGAGTATCACTGGAATGAAATGGATGGATGGAACTGGGTGGAACATGGGACTCCACATAAAGTTGTGATATTGGTTGGTTCTCCTGGTCCATCCCTCGAAGGTAACCAACCTTTTCTTATTGGCTCAAATGGACACGTTTATCTGAGGTATATGGGGCAGATGACATGGAGGTGGAAAAACTGTGGTTTCCCATTCCTGCTAGGAATTTCGATAGCTGAACATGAAAGACAAGAGGTACAAAATATAAAGAAGGAGAATATCTGTACAGACGAAGATCAGGCAGCTAGTTCAAGGAAGAATTCTGAGAGAGAAAACCACTTTAAAAACCGTGACTGTAATCTAGAGGTTTGTAGCAAACTGCAGTAACCAACTTATCTATACTAGCTTGCTCATGTAAAGTTAATAATGACCTGATCAATTTTATGCAGGTGGCATCGGTACGACCAATTCAGTTTGCTCCAGATTCAGTAATCTTTGAGCTAAGAGACAGCAAAGTAAGAACTATTATGACGATTCACCTGAAGTTTGTCAATATTTTCCTGACACACTAATTGTTATGCATAACATCGTAGCAAAACTATATGAACATCAGCAAGGACATATTACTGATTTCGATATTGCTTTATGGTTGGCTGAAATACGACGAATTGAAGGCACACATTGGGTTTGGTCTCGTATCATCGGGACTCTAACAAGTTTGTGCACATCAAGTTACTGGACTGCCTTGGCATCATGATCATATAAAAGCAACAGTACACTTCGTTTAAAAAATCACGCATCATATACAAATACATACTGCACAACCATATATACAAACTACTAATACTAGGACACAAGCTCTCAAAGCTAACAGTTAGCTTTATCATACGAAGCCAGCACCTTCTTGTCTTGTATATAACAAACATAATAGATGTTTATGTAGATTGTAGGCCCCTGGAAATGGTTTCCTGTACGTAAAGCTTCTACTTCACAAGTTTGAGAAAAAACTAGTTATACAACTCGAAGAAGAGGATCCCTTCGTTGTATGATCTTTTCTGATTTCCAGACATCAATCATACTATCTGATTTCAAGCTCATGTCAGACATTTATTTACATCTAGTAAGGAAATAGTTTCCAGTCGCATCATCGAAATAAAACACTGTTTAAGGGAATTATCTTCCCGGTGTTCCGGTGTATGTCTTGTCTTAATTAGAGTAGATATAGAGATTTTCCCAATCGCTGATTTACCCAGAGATTTATTTTATCAAATTGTAATGTTTATTTAAAGGTCATCTATTAATGAATAAAATACAGTTTTCGGTCTATTGCGTATCTTATATTTTTCTCCTTCGACACGTTATCAGCAGCTCTTGAGTTGATAGTCAACCCAAACCCAAAAAAAAAACCTAACCCCTAAGCACTACAAGCTCCATCGCCGGCCTCCTCCCTTGCACGAAGACATCCCGCCGCCAATCACCTTTGAAGTCGCCGGAATTCGTCCATCACCGCCGTCGACCACCTTGACGTAACCGGAGATCTCTCACGCTGACTTTTGTGGACTTTTTCTCTTCAAACTTTGATCCCAGTGAAGTTTTTATACCGAGCATAACACCCTCGAGGTAAATTTCAAAGTTATTCAATTTAGAACTAGGTTGAAAAACTTAATTACCGCAACACCCTAGATCTAGATTTAGGTTTTAATACCATGAATTTTATATATGCCTCTAGTTCCTATGGATTATTGCAGGTTTGAGAGAGTGAAGGATTAAATCCTCATCCTCAAAGTTGAAACAATAGTTACGGTCCTAAGGGAGTCACGGTATACATGAAAAAAAAGGGAAGTCGATAATTTTGTGACTCTGAGTTAGTCACGGTTTTATGGGGTGTGGTATGAAACTACCGATTATCGCATCAATATTTGTGACCATAAAGCAAATGGATCATGTTTTTTATTCCCTAAACTTGATTAGTGATCATGGTTTTTCGATTGGTAAACTAATTTAATCTCTTGTCTTTTGTAGATGATTGAGTCAGCAATGCCAGAATTTGACATCCTTGATCTTTTAAGGAGTAGAGTACCACAATTGGTCTCTGATGTAAAGAATACTCTCATCGGAAAGAGACTCACGGACATCATCAAACCACTATCATCAGGCACTCAAGTCGATGACAATACTATAGCTCGAAAAACTCAAACTCTCATGTTTCTTCAGAGACATATTCATCCTGCTTTAAAGAAGCAGTACTTGTTAAAGCATGACATCGCATATTTGTGGGTGATCTTACAAGAATGGTTCAACAACGTGCATGACGCATAGCTTCCTGATCTACTTCAAAAATGGGATCAAATCTGGTTATTGGATTATCTAAAGATCAATGATTTCTATCAGGATATGCTAGAGCTGCAATCTGAGCTAGCCATTTGTGGCATGGAAAAGAATGATAAGGCTATGGATGAGAAGTCATTAACTACCTTTCCTACCTCCATAGACACACTTGCTCACCAATATTAAATCGATTATGAGCAAGGGAGATTGAGATCATTCAGTGATTTTATGAGTGTGCTGGCTAAGAAAGAATGACATCAGGAGATTCTTCTCCACAATATTGTTAGGCCAGCCGGTACAAAGAAAGTCCAAGAGGGTCATCAGACTAAAAATGTATGAAGGGATAAGCATAACAATCATTCGGAACCTTATCCAACTCGTGGTGGTAGAGGTGGTTATGGTAGAGGTCGTGGAAGAGGAGGAAACAGTCAAAATCTAACTTGGACTCCCCAAGACAACAACAAGAATCCATCAAGTTTTGGTTCCAGAAATAATGGAAATTCTTCAAGGTATGCTCCTTCGACACATAGCTCAGCACCTTGCTATAGGTATAGTTCAAGAAAACATATGCACAAGCAATGTCGTGCACCCAAGGATATCCAGAATGCCTACAAGAGAGGCAAGCAGTACTTGGCTCACGAGACCAACTACACTGCGGATGAAGAGATGGAAGATGGCAAAGAAGCCAATCTAGTTGTAGAAGATATCACAAATGTAAATTTAGCGACTACAAATTTTGCTTAGATGATAACTCTACCATGTAATCAAGTTTAGCATTGTATTTGACTTTATCTTTAGTCATGGTTATTGAATAAAAACAATTTTTTTATGTAAGTTTAGAAGTTGGCAAAGCAATAAAAGTTCTTTCTTTCTGTATTTGAAAGTATTTAGAATAGTTATATTTATACATATTGCTTAAAAGGTTCGAATTCTACAAAATCCTATGGCCTTATGACACCGAAATTGAATAAAAATGAGACAAAAGCAATGATTATTTGATTCTAGAGATTTCGACCCATCAGAAATTTCCTCCACTCGTCGATGGTATCACTTTGGAACGGCTATGCATTTTTCGGTCCGTTGAAGGTTTCTCTCGACCCATCGAATGCATGGTTCTATCTCCAATTGTCACAAAATTTATCCCATCAAAAATCTTGTTCGACCCGTCGAAGAAGATATCGGAAAATTGATATTGGTCTTAGGTTTTATTCGACCCGTCAAGGTACCCCTTCGATCCGTCGAATAATTGCCTCTGTGAAAAATTTCCCAACTTTTGACCCGTCGAAAATCATCCTCGACCTGTCGAGGAAATAGTTATTGGAAAATTAAATCTTATTTTGGGTTTCTTCGACCCGTCGAAGAAGATACCCGAGAATAGTGTTTTTGATATATTTTACATCAGTTTGCTTATGTCATATCAACACTCTTTAAGGGTCACAACCTTTTGATAAATCTTTAAGTCTTTATTTAAAGTGGTCAACAAGTCTTGAAGACTAATCAATTCAAATTCTTTTGTAGATGTTTAATGGTTAGATCCATTGTCTAGCAGATAGTGGTACTACTCATACTATCCTGCAGCATAGGCAAGTGTTATTGATCTTGTGTTATGTACATCATTAGTGACGACCATGATTGGTTCCACATCGGTTATACAAGGGCATAGTTCAACACAATTCTTGCTACCACATGGTACTAATTCATATCACTGATGCATTGTACATGCCTAAGGTCAACCGAACCTTGCTAAGTTTTAAGGACATTAGAGCCAACGGTTTACACGTGGAAACTCATAATGAGAATGAAAAGAATTTGTATGCATAACTTCAGAGGAGTGCAATAGAAAACACACCTTGAAGGAAGTTAGAGGCAATTCATAATGGATTATATCTTACTACAGTTTGGATCATTAAATCCAATGTTGTTACACTGGCTATTGTGTGTGACAAGGCCTCATACAAGTTTTGACATTTTCGATTGGGACACCCAGGTCGTGACATGATGATCAAAATATTGAAGCTCTCATGGTCATCCATTTTTCAAAGGAAAAAAGCATGTGGAAATCCCCGAAACCATCGGATTTGATGGAATGGATGAGACTAACAATCTCCATCCGGTTTCAACACCTAGTGTTATTCCACATGATTCCTTTATGGTAATCTTTGATGCTCATCGTTTTTTTTGCAAAACTTGCTCATTGGCAAAGTTGTAGGCTAGACCCTCCTTTGAGGTTGATAACACTAAAAATATTCCATTCTTACAGAAAATCCATGGTGATATTTGTGGACCTATCAAACTGGAATGAAAACCACAAAAATATTTTATGGTTTTAGTATATGCATTAACGCGGTGGTCACACGTTGCTTTGCTATCCACAACGAAAGCTGCATTTGTAAAACTTCTTGCACAAATTATTAAGCTTCGGACTCACCACCCGGACAGTCCATTCAAGTCAATTCGATTAGATAATGCAGGAGAATTCACATCAAAGAATTTTAATGAATACTGTATGTCGATTGGGATAGACGTTAAATATCATGTTCCTCATGTTCACTCTCAGAATAGTTTAGCAGAGACATAAAATCAAGCGGTTATAGCTTGTGGCTAGAGAAATGGTTATGCACACCAATGTGCCGGTATCTTCTTGGGAATATACAATATTACATGCAACAATGCTTCTTCGTTTGAGACTTGTAGCACGCCAACCATTTAGTGCGCAACAGTTGGTAACTGGATATGAGCCTGACATTTCTTTTCTACACATATTTGGTTGTGCAGTGTATGTGTCAATTGCGCCACCACAACACACTAAAATGGGTCCTCAACGTTGATTAGACATATATGTTGGTTATAAATTTCCTATAATTGTCCATTACTTAGAACCTTCGACATGAGATCTCTTTACTGCAAGATTTGTAGATTGTCACTTTAACAAAAACATACTTCCCAACGTTAGAGGGAGATAGGAATGCCTTCATTCCGATTAAACATCAAGAATTAACATGGAGAGCTCCTCCCACTATGTTTCAAGAAGATCCACGCATATCTCAATTAAGATTGAAGTGCGAAAAATACTTGATCTTCAGAAGGTAGTAGATTCGATGCCTAACTCCTTCACTGATATTGCTAAAGTGACGAGATCACACATTCCTGCTGCAAATATTTTTGCAAGGTTGGAAGTCCCCAAGGGGCGGTTTAAAGCAACTCCAGGGTAGAGTATCGTGCCTCTTGCCCATGTGGATGGAGTAGCATCGACCTCAGCTCCCACCAAGATGAAGGGGAGGCCAAGAAAATCCATAGATGAGCTTCTGGTGAAAAGGCAGGCCATCCAGGCACAAAATGATTCTTTCATCATCAACATTGTGAATCCCACACATGAGATTGTTTCTGACTACAGTTATGTTCTACAATCACAAATAGCATCTCTGGAGCACGCTTCAGAACCATATGTGATATCAGAAAATAGTGAAATCGCACTGAAATACAATGATGTATGCATTGAAATAGATAGAACATCCAAGCACTACAAGAAAAATGCACTTAGACCACGGACCATTTCCGTCGTCTAAGTGCAGTTTTCCGTCGTCTAAGTACTTGGACGACGGAAACTCCGTCGTCCAAGGTCCGTGCTCCAAGTGTTGTCGTCCAAGCACCTGGACGACGGAGACTTAGTGTTTCCGTCGTCCAAGTGAACTTGGACCTCGGACATTATCCGTGGCCCAGGTGTTCACCTGGACGACGGAGACTTAAAGTTTCCGTCGTCCAGGTGAACACCTGGGCCACGGACATTGCTACCATTATCCGTGGCCCAGGTGTTCACCTGGACGACGGAGACTTAGTGTTTCCGTCGTCCAGGTGAACACCTGGGCCACGGAGAACAACAGGGTTTAGGGGTTAGGGGTTAGGGGTTAGGGTTTAGGGTTTGTGCACCTGGACGACGGAGAACATAATCTCCGTCGTCCAAGTGAGTATTTAATTTTTTAAAAAAAATAAATTGAAATTAAATATTATTAATTTAATTTATTATTATTTTAATTTAAATAATGAAAAATGCTAATATTAAATAAATAAACTAAATTTTGAATATTAAAATTAATAACTTATATATATAATTATTAAATAATCAAAGTAAATTAATTTGTACATACGAAAAAACCCATAAATTAAAAATTAAAATATTGTTCGGAATGCGTAAAGAAACGAGATAATATACTACGTGCTAGCTAATACACTGGAGGAGCAGATGCGGGGCCGAGTCCTCAGCCTCCAGCCGGGTCGTTGTCGTCGGGGTGTGGGTTCGGAGGAGGTTGACATACTTCTCGATTTTGGTTCATGAGCGCGATGAGTTGGGATATTTGTGCTTGTTGTTCGTCAAGTCTTTGCCGCATTGACTCATTCTGCTCTTGTGTCCGTCGATTCTCCTCTCGTGCCAGTCGAGCCTCTTGAATGGCTGCTTCGACAGCCGCAGCCTGACTCATTCTCCGCTGCCTCGAACCTCCCGTAGATGATGAGCCGGAGGTCGTCGACAAATCTCGTACCACCCTAGGCCCAAAGTGCCTAACCTCCTTGCCAGCTCTACGACCGTAGACCTCATCCGCGATTGCAATTTGGCTCTCTAAGGATAGAGGAGGCAGGTCTTCCGGCGGCACATCTGGGAACGCAAGCTGAGTGTTGGCCAACTCTTCATGCGCACGCTCTATCGCCCTTGCCTACAAAATTATAATTAATTTATTATAATTTTGTAATCATATTTAAATAATAATTACTATAATTAAAAGCACATATATATATATACATATCACTTATATCACTTACCCCGCATTGACTCGCTTCATTATCGAGCCCTGGCGTCACGTACGCGCTTACGCTTGCATCAATAAAAGGGTGTTTGGAACCCTTATCCTTGTGCTCCTTGGCAATTTGAATGAATTGCTTGGCGCTGGTAGTATGGTGTTTCTCCTTCTTCCCCCGGTTGGCTTTGTTGACACCGGAGAATTTCTGTTACACAACATAATTAAATCATTAAAAAATGAATAACTACAATTTAAATAATTCAATTATTTTAATTGAAATAAAAAAATTAAATTAATACCTTAAATTGTTCATCGGCAAAGTGGTTACACAACCACTCCCACTCATCTTCTCTCTCCCCTTGCAGCTCTACTGGGGGAGGCACGGGACCGACATCTTTGAAGTACTTATGGAGCCTGTACTTCCAATCTTTGTAGATAGAGTTGGCGGTTTGATTGATATGCCTCAACATAGCCGGTGTCGGATCCACGTTAAATTGTTCCTATGAAAAATAAATAGAAAATTATAATCGTATATATTATGAAATTTTAGGCCGAGATTAACAATATTATATAATAACTAAATTGAACGTATTACGTACCGAAAGATCTTTGAAGACTTTCGCCTTCTCATGATCCGGCGCCTCCTTCCAAGTAGGGGCAGTGATACGAACCCGGTTACGGATGATTGACCCTATCCCATGCGCCGAGAGACTTGCTAGTTGAGCTGTGGGAGGGCCACCGGTGAATTCGTCGTACGACAAGTCGATCTTTTTACCGGTCGCCTTACAAATACGCTCCGCTTTCCCCCCTTTAACGAGACCCCGAGTCCTTTTCGGTTCCGGGTCAGTGGGGGCCCTCCTTTGCCTACGGCGGGCGCTGTACATGATTGATTCGGCGGTGGAGGACGCCTGAGTACTTCCCGTTGAATGGGTACCGGGCGTCGGAGATTGGAAGGGGTCGACGTCATCACCGCTCGAGATGAATGGGGGAGCGGGAATTTCCCCAGAGGGCGCTACGGACGGACCAGATGATCCGTCCGGATTGAGAGCGTCGTTGCCCTCCGGTGGTAATTCCCAACCGACTTGGTCCGCCAAGCGGCGGAGCATGGCATCTTCTGCCTCTTGTAGGGCTTTCTTCTTGCCGGATGTCGTCTTTGGCGGAGCCATTTAAACCTAAGAGTACGGGGTTAAAATACCTACTTACCATAATAATTACAATGTCCAAAATTTATGCTAATTAATTAAGTACGTTTAAGATTTAAATAGAGTACACTAGCTTGGCATTTTCAGTCGTTCAATGGACGTGCGACCCGCGCGATAAAGTGTAAATTTTCAATTAATCAGCCTTGGTTAAATCGAAAAACATGGCCAGTTAGGGATAGAGATAACGCGAGAGGCAGGACTAATTTCGACAAAAGTCTTTCTTAGTCCAAATCCTGTCACCAGTCATAACCCGTTTCTAGACACCATGTCCGACATTCGGCCAATTTTTCGAAAATTTACACTCCCTCAAGTCCTTTGCAAACTCCGCCCTCAACCTCGTGTCCATAACTTCACTTAGGTTATGGTGTGCGGTGATGAAATCCACACATCACGAGGGGTTAAGGAGATAAGCAAGGAAAATAGGCGCCATCTATTCCAAAGAGTGCGACTTAATTACACCAAGCCTATGTACTAAATTTAAATCGAACACGTACTACTAATTTATTTACTAAAAAATACACGTAATTACATGCAATAATTTATTTTCCATTTAGCATGCAATAATTAACCATTTAATTAATTAATAACAATAATTATTTATTTAATTAATTAATAACAATAATTATTTATTTATTTATTTAATAACAACAAATTTACAATTATTCATTTAATTAGGAAACAATAACAATAATTATGATTTAATTAATAAATAACAACAATTAATCATTTATTAAATATTTAAAATTAATTACTAAATTAATTTCTACTAATTAATTATATTTAGAATTAAATTAATTAATAAAATGAAAATTATTTAAATAAGGGAAAAATAGAAATGTACCGAAGCGGAGTTTACGGGAATTTCGCCGGACTTGAGTCGTCGGAGAGGAGGAACCACGCGGGAAAAAATGTCGTCGGAGCGTCGCCGGAGGAGGATCGTCGGAGGAGAGGAGAGGAGAGGAGAGGAGAGGAGAGGGAGAGGAGGAATGATGAGAAAATGAGGGGGGGTGCAACTCTATTTATAGAGTTTCACTTAGACGACGGAGCACTATTCTCCGTCGTCTAAGTCCACCTGGACGACGGAAATAGTGTTTTCCGTCGTCTAGGTGGCGGTTTAAAAATTTTCAATCGGCGCGTAATTAATCGGCGGGACGTTTTGAACCGCCATGAATTTGGACTTAGACGACGGAGAATGGATTCTCCGTCGTCTAAGTGAAAATTCAAGCGGTGCCGAAAACGGAAGCGGTAAATTGAACCGCCATAATTTTGGACTTGGACGACGGAGATGGTCAGTTTCCGTCGTCCAAGTGAAAATTACATGAAAAAAATTAACAAAAATAAATTTGAACCGCCATGGTTTTTGAACCTGGACGACGGAAAATGACCATCTCCGTCGTCCAGGTTCAAATTACGTAAAAAAAAATTTTTAAAAAAATTCGCTAGGAATTTAGCGATCTGTCATTCGAGTGAAATAGTCGTACAATATCGATGAACGCATCGTGTATATAAACAGTTAAATTTGAACCGACGATTAATTTTACGTATTGAAACATGTTAAGTATCGACTAATCTTTACGACTTAAGTGTTCATGAGTAGACGCTCATTTGCAGTAGAGTATTAACGAAATTGAATTTGGACAAAACAACCGTTGGATATGTTCGTCGTAACATAATATATAATTGTCTTCAAAGGATCATAAAATAATAAGTTCGGGAAGGGTTTGATCGGCACAGTCAACCGCAAAACCGATAATTTCACAAACCGGAAACGTGGATACTAGGCATTTCGTAACTCCGATTTTCGAACCTTCGAAGCTCACACACCAAGAATTGTTTACTCTAAAGTCTTGATGAAAAGACTTTGCATTGGAAGAAGGTCTAGATGGTCGTTGTCTTAGAAAAAATTACGATATCTGCACCTGGACGACGGAAACACTCATTTCCGTCGTCCAAGTCAGAACCTGGACGACGGATAACTTCATTTCCGTCGTCCAAGTCAGAACCTGGACGACGGAAACACTCATTTCCGTCGTCCAGGTGTATAGACCCTGAATTCAGGGGTTAGGGCCTTACTGTTTAGGGTTTAGGGTTTGTGAACTTGGACGACGGAAAATGACCATCTCCGTCGTCCAGGTGTAAAAACCCCGAATTCAGGGGTTAGGGCCTTAGGGTTTACGGTTTAGGTCGTCCCCGGTCATTTGTGTGTGCGTTCAATTATTCTGATTCAAAAATATAATTAAAAAATTGATCGATCGATCCGAACTGCTAGATTTAGGGTCCAAGATTTAGCTAGGGTTTTATATGAGATTGAGATTTGGCGCCAAAGGTGAATCTGCAATTAATTTCTCCGTTGTCCAGGATATATAATTCGGATTAATTTCTTACCGTAAACCAGCATCGATCATATATATATATATATATATATTACAATAATTACAGTAATTAATTACCAATTAATCTCCCTCGTCGTATGACCGTACTCTTCGTCATAATCATCATCGTCCTAGTGTGTACCTGGACGACGGAGAATGACCATCTCCGTCGTCCTAGTGTGTACCTGGACGACGGAGAATGACCATCTCCGTCGTCCAGGTGTAAAAACCCCGAATTCAGGGGTTAGGGCCCCGAATTCAGGGGTTAGGGCCTTAGGGTTTACGGTTTAGGTCGTCCCCGGTCATTTGTGTGTGCGTTCAATTATTCTGATTCAAAAATATAATTAAAAAATTGATCGATCGATCCGATCTGCTAGGTTTTGGGTCCAAGATTTAGGGTTTTATATGGGTTTAGGGTGAATATGGCGGGGGACCTAATATAAACGTGGACAGAATTCAGGTGTCCGTTAAATTATTTTGAATGACCATAAAAAAATTAAAGAAATGATGGATCGATCCGATTTGCTAGATTTAGGGTCGAGGATTTAGCTAGGGTACGTTTTATATGAGATTGAGATTTGGCGCCAATATTTATTAATTTCTCCGTTGGCCAGGATATATATATAATTCAGATTAATTTCTTACCGTAATCCGGCATCGATCATATATATATATTACAATAATTACAGTAATTAATTACCAATTAATCTCCCTCGTCGTATGACCGTACTCTTTGTCATAATCATCATCGTCCTCATCCCCGTTAGTCGACGGCTCATCCTCGTCATCGTACTCAACATCGTCCGACGAATAACCTGAGTCCTCGTCCGCGTCCTCTTCCTGCTCGTCTTCTTCATCTACCTCATGGATAATCTCGTCTTCAGTTAGATCTGTACAACCATCAGGCATGGGTAACCGTTCACCATCTTGAACCAGGTCCATTATATCGGAGCGGACCATAGAAATATTAGGCTCTTGATAGGCAGGAATGTCTCTTTCTGGTTCAGCAGCATCTTCAGTCGTCGTCGGTGTCCCTTCAATTGTCTCTGTATTCCATATTCCTCGGTGAGAGATATGGTTCACTATTTTCCACCCTTCACCGGCTTTCAGATCGTCGAGATAGAACACCTGCCGAACTAAGGTGGCGAGAGCGAAAGGCTCATCCTCATACCAGTGCGAGTTTGTATCGACAGATAATAGTCCCAGGTCTTCCTTTGTACGCTTGAACCATCTGCACTTGAATAGGAAAACGTTGACATCATTCCCGTAACATAGCTGAACCACGTATACAATACCCCCGTAATATAGATCATTGTCTTTCCCAACGGCTACCCCACTGTTTTGTGTTCTTCTTCCTTCGTCTCGGGCCAATGAATGGAACTTTACACCGTTCACAAAACATCCGGGATAAATATAGTGTTTAACCGGCTTCCCTGCTAGCAAGTGCTTTGGCCATGACCACCACCCTCCGTGGTTATCAGATTTTTGCAGATCAATCATCTGCGAAAAAGGCCAAATTAATATAATGGTTTACTTTCTACAAACATGAGCAATATGTATTTAAATAATTAATACCGAGTCGTACGTACGTACCCATTGGAAGAAATAATCAGGAAACTTCTTCTTAACCATTTTCTCAATCCACGCCGAACTCTTGTTTTGATTTAACGCCTGAAGCCTCTCCCTGTATGACATCATGTACGGCTCAACTTCATCACAGTCTCGCAACACTACCCAATGTGCCTCAATAAGTTCTTCCCGTGTTAACGATTCCTTTAATACTCCTCTAAACGGTCGGACGACATTGGTGACGACAGAAAGATTGATGCGGGCACTGCGATCGGAGGCAGTGCTGGGAGGGGGTGGATCTTTGAGGTACCTGTTGCAGTAAGTAACACACTCATGCATTAGGTATGTCTCTGCTATGGAGCCATCCGGGGCCGACCTGTTTTTGACGAATGACTTATACTGTCCAAGCTGTCTACAAAATCAAACGTACACATTACATAAGTACATATAGCTAGCTGGCTAGTATATATATAATCTCCAGTGGAACAAATTAATTAATTAGTTGTACGTACCTTTCTTGAGGATACATCCAAGTGTACTGGACCGGACCAGAAATGAGCACCTGCTCGGGCAGGTGGATCATTAGGTGAATCATGATGTCAAAGAAAGCAGGGGGGAAAATCCTCTCTAGTTTGCAAATGATGTGCACAATTTGTTGTTGCAATTCCACCACATCTGACTTCTTTAATTCTCTGGCGCATAACCTCTGCCACCACCTGCACAATGCCACTATTGGTTCTACGACGTCCCGAGGCAAGTATGGTCGAATTACCACTGGAATCAGACGTTGCAGCATAACGTGGTAGTCATGTGTCTTTAGACCAACAAACTTGTGTTGCACCTCGTCCACTGCTCCAGTTATAGTAGCTGCATACGTAGCCGGATAACGAACGCCCTTAAACCAGTGAAATATAGAACGTCTAAGCGTCGGCTTCACTGTGTAAGGTGCATCTGGCATCTTGTTGTACACTCCTTTCCTATCCCTCCTCAACCACAAGGGACGACGTAGATTCATTGATTCCAAATCTTTGCGCGCTTTGGGAGTATCTTTAGTCTTGAACTTAATACCGAGAATTGTTCCCACCACGCTGTCGCACACATTCTTTTCTATGTGCATCGCGTCCAAGTTGTTCCTCAGCTTCAACTTCGACCAGTAAGGGAGTTCAAAGAATATACTCTTGTGATCCCAATAGCTCAGATCATGTGGAGGAATTGGATTGCATTTCTTTACATCCGCGTCATTGCTCAACACACCAAAGTCGAAATAGCTCAACCTCTCTAAAATCTCTTCGCCCGACCAACTACGGGGTTTAGGATTGTTCTCTACCGTACCGTCAAAATGAGCTTCATCCTGTCGCCACGGGTGGTCGTGAGGAAGCCATCTACGGTGACCCAAGTAACACACCTTCCCCGCGTGCCAACTAGAGTTCACGTCGTCCAAACATATAGGACATACATTATATCCTTTTGTCCTGCAGGCTGCCAACATCCCATAAGCTGGAAAATCGCTGATCGTCCACATTACCGCAGCCCTCATCGTGAACATCGTGTCAGTGAATTTGTCATAAGTTGGGACTCCATTTTCCCACAACAGTTTCAGCTCGTCGATCAAAGGTCTGAGGTAGACATCTAAGCACTTCGATGGAGATTTAGGACCTGGAATTAGTACGGTAAGGAAATTAAATTCCTTGTTCATGCACATCCACGGAGGCAAGTTGTACGGCATCAGAATAACTGGCCAAGTGCTGACGGCGGAGCTATTACTTCCCCAAGGATTGAATCCGTCTGTAGATAGGCCGAGTCTAACATTTCTAACCTCTGAAGCAAAGTCTCCAAATTCTCTGTCGAAATGTTTGAAACCCTCCCCATCCGCGGCGTGTCGCAGGACATCGTCATCTATTCGCTTTTCTGCGTACCATCGCATCGCCTCTGCTGTGTGTAGCGACATGTACAGGCGCTGCAATCTGGGAATCAAGGGAAAATATCGAACAATTTTCACAGGAATTCTCTTTTTCGAACTCTTCCTATTCAACTGGAATCTGCACTGGCCACATACGGGACAATAGTCCAACTCTTTATACTCTTTGTAAAATAGCACACAATCATTCGGACATGCGTCAATTATCCTGTACTTTAGGCCGAGGCTGCTCAGGATATTTCTAACCTTATAATGAGATTTAGGAAGATTGTGATCATCAGGAAGCAACTTACATATTTGCTCCTGAATTTCGTCAAAAGCACTCACTGACATTTTGTGCTTCACTTTTATCTTCATTTGCTCCATCACATATTGCAACACATTCTCTCGACATCCAGGGAACACCGGGGTCTGCGCTTCAAGTAGCATCCGGTTGTACTTTTCCATCTCACTGGTGTCAGTGGCCAAGCTAGCTGCGGGGAATGTGTCATCATGCTCATTGGTGGTACTGTAACCTCCATCTTGGTGTTGGTGTCTGCCATGACTACATCCCGGAAACGCATCATGGACCAAATCTGCAGTTGGGTTGCAAGCTGGGGGTCCGGCACCACTGCCGCTGGATGAGGCACCATGGTAACTGTACCCTGAGCTGAAGTCTGCTGCGCTGAACTCTACTGCTTCACCATGCTCGCTCCATGTAGTGTAACTCCACATCATACCATTTTCGTACAAGTGTTGCACCATAACATTAACCTCCGCATACTGACAATTAAGACATTTCTGACACGGACACCTGAAACGTTTCTTTCCCTGACCATGTTCTATCGCAAAATTCACAAATTCGCTAATTCCATCCATATACCGGACATCACATCTATTCTTCAACTTCATCCAACTCTTGTCCATACTGCTACAAAATATTATACTTAATTAATTATTACATATATATATATATTTGTCCATTAATTTACGCTTAATTATACGTACTCGATCTACATATCGATCCATCAATTACGTGCGTATGTACGTAATTTAATCGATCTATACATATATATATATCTATATATATAGCTAACATCAGCTAACATCCTTGCATGTATATATATATGTACGTACGTTTTCACTAAATACATATTAATTAAGCAAATTTTAACTGCGTACGTACGTACCTGCTGGCCTTCTCGATATCTTTACGTTAATTAAGCTAACTAGCGTGTCAGCGGAGATCCCGGCCTTATCGATCCTGATTCTTCTCGGCCTAGCTAGCTTCTAGCTACCTAGCTCGATCGAGCTCCCTAGCTTCTCCTTCTCCCTTCTCCTTCAATTATTCTTCAAATGGAATCGATCATGAAGAGATCGAGGCTAGCTAGGAATGAATTCGATCAGTACGTTTGGCCGGCAGTGGGCTTATATAATGCTTCACTTAGACGACGGAGGTGTCGGTACGTCGTCTAAGTGGAAGTACGTTTTGTGAACTCGGACGACGGCGTGTCGGTCCGTCCTCCAGGTAATCACCTGGACGACGGAGAATACCATCTCCGTCGTCCAAGTGGTTACCTGGAGGACGGAGAAGACTCCGAGGTCCAGGTGGTCACCTGGACGACGGAGATGGTATTCTCCGTCGTCCAAGTGGTCACCTGGAGGACGGAGAAGACTCCGAGGTCCAGGTGGTCACCTGGATGACGGAGAATACCATCTCCGTCGTCCAGGTGGTCACCTGGAGGACGGAGAAGACTCCGAGGTCCAGGTGACCACTTGGACGACGGAGAATACCATCTCCGTCGTCCATGTGGTACTTGGACCACGGAGTCTTTTCCGTCGTCTAAGTGTCACTTGGACGACGGAGAATTAGTGTTTCCGTGGTCTAAGTGCTGTTTTCTTGTAGTGAAGGTAGTTGATGATTCTTTTGCGTAGTTGATGATTCTTTGCTTATTCCATCACTCAAGATATCATTAACGACGATGGAGTGGAACCTCGCTTGGTTGCTAAATGTTAGCAGAGAGCGAATTAGTCAAAATGGAAAGAAGCAATGCAGGCAGAACTAGACTCTCTAAAGAAAAGGCAGGTATTTGGTCCGGTAGTGCTATGCCCACCAAATGTAAAGCCAGTTGGACATAAATGGATCTTAGTTCGAAAGCATAATGAGAAGAATGAAGTCATGCGGTATAAAGCTAGACTTATGGCGCAAGGATTCTCTCAATGCCCTGACATTGATTATGAGGAGACATACTCTCTGGTCATGGATATCATTACTTTCCGCTACCTTGTCAGTTTGGTAGTGTCTGAAAAACTGAGCATCCAGCTGATGAATATGGTGATTGCATATCTATATAGGAACCTTGATTCCAAGATATACTTGAAAATTCTGCAAGGAGTGGTCATACCCAATTCAAGTAACTTTACACCACGAAGTGCTCATGTGATTAGATTGAAACGTTCACTGTATGGATTGAAACAATCCTGTAGGATGTGGTACACATGCCTTAATGACTACTTGATTTGGAAGGGATACAAGAATGATGATTTATGCCCTTATGTGTTCATTAAGAGAACAAGTTCATAATTTTCCATTGTAGCGGTCTATGTTGATGATATGAATATCATTGGGTCGCTTGATGGAATAAATGAGATGGTTAGCTACTTGAAATCCGAGTTTGAGATGAAAAACCTTGGTAGGACTCAATTTTGTCTTGGTTTGAACTAGAACATCAAGTTGGTGGAATACTTATTCACCATTCCTCTTATGTCAAAAAATTGCTCAGGCGATTTAACATAGACAAAGGACACCAATGGTCGTACGCAGTCTGGAACCCAATAAGGATCCGTACCGTTCGAAAGATGATGATGAGGAACTATTGGGAGCTGAGGTACCATGCCTTAGTGTCATTAGAGCTTTGTTGTATTTAACTCAATGCACAAGACCAAACATTGCATTCTCTGTAAACTTGTTAGCTCGGTTTAGCCATATGCATACACAACGTTATTGGAATGGTATAAAACACATCTTCAGGTACTTGAAGGATTCCATATACTTGGCCTTGTTCTTTCCCTACAAAGAATACAGAGAGAAACATGAAATTCCCGAAAAAGGGATGGTTGAATCGAGCATGCTAATTCTAGGGCTTTCAACCCATCAAAGATATTTCTTGACCCATCGAATGTTGTACCTGGACAGACCAGAGTCATACCTTCGACCCGTCGAGTAATGGTTAGGCTGCGAGCACTGTTCGTACATTCAGTTCAGTCCCCTACTCAGAGACACCTTGTAATGTCTTGGTTGGTTTTGCTGATGCTGGGTATCTCTCTGACCCACACAAAAGACGTTCCTCGACAGAGTATATTTTTACCATGGGGAACACAGAGATTTCTTGGAGATCAACAAAACAGACCCTGGTTGCTACTTCCTCGAATCATTTTGAGATCATTGCTTTACATGATACGGCTAAGGAGTGTGTTTGACTTAGGCCAATCATATACCACATTCAATGAACTAGTGGATTACCTTCCACTACTATAGCACCAACTTATATCTTTGAGGAGAATGTGGCTTGCATTGAACAAATGAAGTTGGGATACATAAAGGGTGATCGTATCAAGCATATATCACCGAAGTTCTTCTTCAATCAGCAACAATAACAGTTATTGAACATTAATGTGAATCAGGTTTGTTTGGCAGATAATACTGCTGACTTGTTTAATAAGTAACTGCCCAAATCTACATTTGCTAAGCATGTGAGACTAATTGGTATGTCAAGAATGTCTGAACTCCAAGATTGAGTTACTGATTAAGGGGAGTTTATTTTGTAGACATCAAGGGGATTCTACATCTCATGTGATCGCTTTGTAGTTTATGCGTTGTACTCTTTTTCCCTTTGACTAAGCTTTTGTTTTACCTAAGAGGTTTTTGTTTGCTTGGCAAAGTTTTTAGTGAGGCAATAAGTTATGCATCATACATTAGAATCGCAACACAAGGGGGAGTGTTTAAGATATTATCTTTCTGATATCTCGGTGTGTGTCTTGTCCTAATTAAAGTAGATATAGAGATTCTCTCAATCCCTGATTTACCGGGAGATTTTTTGTGTCAGATTGTAATACACATTTAAAGATCATCTATCAATGAATAAAATACAGTTTTCAGTCTATTGCGTATCTTACACTTTTCTCCTTCAATAAACACTTTATTTCGAAGTTCAGACTAGACTAACCCATAAATTAGGGATTAAGCTCTGGTGCTGACGTTGAGTTCCCAGAGAAACAAAAAAGACTAGAGTCGATATACACTTTCTTTTTCTTCTTTTTTTTGCTGCTTCTACCCATTGCCAAATCTCACCAACCATTAGCCAATTCCGTACTATATCATATCTATTATTCCATTGATGGAGGACTGGTGGCTTTGACGGCAGACTTTGTTTTCTTTGCCGCTTCCATGGGAGACGGCGGAGGGGACTCTTTGAGCTTAGGACAACGAAAGAGATCAAAAATAGAGGACTCTGTGTTCAGTGGCAGATCTAATGCGAAAAGTCTAGGTGAGTGGGAAAAAATCACAACGAATGAAAAAAAATGGAGCTATATACTATAAAAAATTAAGAAAAATTTAGAAAACTAAAGAGTCTATAACATCTTATACTAGAATCATGCTGCTATGCATCCCAAGGGTAAACACCCTAAGGTTTGATTAGCCACGTTGACACGTGTCTCAATGTAATTCGTTCATTTATTCATTTTTTTATCAAGGTTGACGGTGCTTATGGTTAAGTCAGCTTATGATAAGCTCAGTCCATTTGCACCTCTGATCTACGCATTTTATGCTTGATTCTTAATGTCTTTCTCTCTACATTTAAATTTTTTTATGCTTAGTAAATATATTTCTAACTTACTTTATGTTTTTAGGTAGAAATAAAGGAGGAAATAATAAAGGAGGCGTTTCGGAGCTAAAAGCGGGCTAAGGAGAAAAGTTCCTAATTCCAGAGAAGAAATGGTCCGAGGAATGGTCTTAAAATGGTTACTAAAATGCATTCCCATATGGTGTAAAGAATTGGAAACCAAATGCCAAATGAAATGGTGTGACGACCCGGACCAGAATCAGCAGTTTGATCAGCTGTATATGTGAGTTACTGCGTTGTCGCAGGTTTCCGACAGTCGTTTGGATTACCGGATTCGTTAACGACTAAATTATTGGCCGAGAATTGGAGCTGGGTCTCTTCTCGAGAGTCGTTCTACATGTGATTACGAGTTCGTGGGAGGTTTCGGATCGTTATTTGGACGACCGATGAATTAGTTATGAATATTTGAAGTTTCGACGGAAATGGATTTAAATGGCAGGTTTATTCGCGACTAAATTATCGGACGAGAATTTGGTTTCGACTTCTTCACGGAAGTTGTTCAGAATTTAATTTCGAGTTCGTGGGAACTTCCGGAGTATTATTCTGAGTTACGGAGTTTAAGTTGCGAATTTTGCCGATTGTTGATTGTTGGGTTGATTTAATTGTGTGTTGGTTCAAAAGGTTGACTTTTTATCCGTTTGGCCGATGTGTTTGACTTCGGATGATTATTGAAGAGTACGTCGAGACGAGTTTGTGGCCGCGAGAATTATCGGAATCGAAATTACGACGAGAAAGTTACGCGCGTTTGAAGTTCGTCGAAATGGATAATTATGAGTTTCCAAATTGGGAAAGGCTATAAATAGCAGGTTACCGAAATGGGAAAGTCAACATTTCTAAATGAGGAGTTGACCGAGTTGACTGAGTCAACTCGGTGGGAGGAGGAGGAGGCCGACGGGACTCACGGTGGTTCATGGCGGTGCGACGATTCCAGCCACCCCAAGGCTCGGGGTTGGTTCCTCTAGGTGCGCCTCGGTCCCCTCTACCCATCCCCAGTTACCGTCGACGGCGAGGCTCGCCGGAAAGAGAAGATTTTCCGATCAAAAAGTTGAAGAAATTGGGTGTTTTCGGGTTCATCATTTCAGGCCAAATCGAGCTACAATTTTGAGTGGGCTTTGAAGCTCTCATCACTAGCAAGCTACCATGTAAGTTTGGAGTTCTAATTTTGATTGTGGAAGGAGAATTTTGGGATTGAATTTTGTGTGTTCATTCGGTTTATCATGAAATTGACATGGTTATAGTGAGAATTGGCCTTCGGTGCAGTTATGGAAGTTGCTCAGTGGGTGATTTTGAGTGGAATAGGGGTTGCTCCGCCGTGAAATTTTCCGGTCAGCGGTGGCGCCGCCGTGGGCGGCGGTCAACGGCGGTCAACGGTCAAAGTTTGACTTTTTGGACTTTCGGCAAGTTGCATGTCATTTGACTCGAAATCGCGCTCCGATCGTAGTGGGGAGGTTCATTTTTCGAGTTGAGCGTCCGAACGTAAAGCGAGGTATTGAGGTGGTGTATGTGGATTTTCGACGATTTGTCGTATTTGAATTACCTGTTTCCGAGAACGGTGGTTTCTCGTGGTTTGACTTGTATTGTCGAGATATGATTTTGAGAAATGGATTTTGTGAATATTCAGGTGTTCGTGATCGTTCGTTTGGCGAGGGATTTTCCGCCGGATCACGGGTTAACGTGATACGCGTTACGCCAGTCTGTGAGTGGACATTTCTTTTCACGGATTGATTGCGAGTCTTTTTATAAATGATTTACGAACTTGAGCATGCGGATTGATTATGATTTTACGAGCATGTGTTTTACGATTATGCTTATACGAATATACGTATACGAATATATACATATACGTACATATTATGTTTTATGCATGTGCATGGAAAGGATTTATGATTTGGTTTACACAGAGTACAGTCTCAGTATATGTTGTGGTATCGATACGCACTGGCTTCTCGGCTGATCCCCGAGTACGCTCCGGGAAGGACAGATATCCTGACCCGAGGCCTTTCTAGCTAGGAATCACGTGTGGGTCTGGGATCCCGTGGTTCAGACTGTGCTATCGCGTGGTAGTCCATGAGAGATTCCGCGATACATTTACGTTGCATGCTCAGTACGTGAGTGGTAGCCGATGTCTCCTCACGTTCCATTTGATTTTCGTGCATTTGACTCACATATGATTTTATACATATATATTACTGGTGAAAGACATTTATTTTCGTCCACTCACTCTAACGTGTTTCATGTTTTTCCCCTGGGTTTTTCGGTTTCCGTGCCCAGTTTGCAGTTCGGACTCTGGTGTCGCACATCGTGGTCGGAGGCATAGTGCTCGAGCTACCTTATTTCTTCCAGTAGGTTTATTGTCCTACCTACTGTGGTATACTTATATGGTTATGTATTAGAGGTCGCTTTGAGTTCTATGTTGAATATGTTATACGATTTTAGACCCGGATTTCAGTAAAATACTATTATATGTATTGTTTACTTTACTGTTGAGATATTGAGAAATCCGGATGGGATTGGTGCCCACGGTTTGCTTTTTGTGGCATAGGATGAAGTGTATTTTCCGCGTACAGGTAATGGTAATTCAACGCTAGTAACGAAACTCTGCCCAAATTTCGAAAAGTTTTTGTTGGTTCGTGTTTTCGAAGGGGTTTGATTCCTATTTAGGAAGCTAAATCGGGGTTGGGTCCTTTCAGCTTGGTATCAGAGCATTAGGTTATAGGTTCTGTAGACTTCTGTAGTCGTGTTTACTAAGGATATTTGAGAATGTACAGCATGTCTGGAATGGTGACCCGACCGGCCGGCGGATAATCATCAAATTCCGGGTGTTGTATACTTTCAAATATTTGAAGTTCCATGATTACGTTCCACTTGTTGTGAATGATATTGTATTCATTAGGATGCCTCCTGACGTGCTTTCCGTGTCATTTCGGTTGTGGATCCTGTTGAGGATCAATCGACGCGTGATTTGCCAGAGAACAGTGGATTCAGATTAGTATTCAGAGTTCAGAGAATTGTGTGGCACGGTTTGCCTGGGGATGTGTATATGAGCGTCTATATGTTGCCTTAGAGCTGAGAATTGTGGCAGTGATGTTGCCTGATTTTGATCATTGTGTTTGGTGGGCTGATATTGTGTGAGTTTCGGTTGCGACTCCACGGCCTACATTCAGGGTGTTGAGTATACGGTAATGGTTTATCAGGCTACCCAGCATCCGAATGTGGAGTGTTTACCCACCTGAGGCAGAGATGCATTGTCCACATGTGTGTTTCCGTTTGCATGTGTTATGTGGCTTCAGAGGAAGCAGTGCACGAGGTTGGAGATGAGTTTGAACCTGAGCATCAGAGAGAGTTTGACTGTTATGCCTCGAGATGGCTGTGAGGAGCTTAGTGTGCTGCACTCAGTGGCGAGGCTATTGAGAAGGAAAGTTGTACGCGGTTTTCGATGTGATGATTGAGGAAAGTGGACTTAGTCGAGATTTTGATGAGGTTGAGTTCTGACACTTCGGGATCAGTGATTTCATCAGGCTGTGGTCTTTTCGATTATGTTGAGGATCCTCTGCTAATCCGTTTGGCGATGACGGAGATCACAGTGTAGCGGACTTGCTCCTGTGGCATGAGTTTGGGTGATCATTGGTGATCTTTTCACGCAGCAGGTGTTGCGATGACTTGTGTTTGTGGAGCACTTTCAGTTGTCATTGTGGTGGCCAGGAGGGTCACGTTACGAGGGAGCGCTCTCAGCTAGCTGTGTTAGCTGTTCAACAGCTCGGAGTTTACGAGGAAATCATAATGCTGTTTTGGAGCTTGATCAACCCAGATTTTTAGACGAGCCATTCAGAAAGTCGCAATTGATGTAGGCGGCTAGTTGGGCATGTTGGAGTTCGTGCCATGACCTTGTTTGAGGACAGACTTTTCTTCGAGGTTGCTGTTGTTTGATATCCATGGCTATTGTACCTGCATCTCCACTTCCGAGGTTTTGGAGAGTGTTGTATCCATCCGGAGGTTGTGAGATCCTTGTTGGAGGTTATGTGTTAGCCGCGGATTTGTTATAGCCGGACATTGTGGTTTTAGTGTGCTTGTGAGTATGGACTTACTGACGACGCATTTGGCGATGTTCGAGTGCCTCGAGGAGGAGGTTGTGTTTCGACGACCAGAATTCCCCGAGATGCTGTTTCGTGGTGTTGGTCGAGCGAATGATGGAGACGGGTGGTGTTGTTTGATTAGCTCATGTTGTGGATACTACGGTTGCTGTGCCCGACATTGGAGACATTGAGGTGGTTTCCGAGTTTCCAGGTGTGTGTTGGAGGAGTTATCAGATATTCCTCGAGTTCGGGAGACTGACTACACCATTGAGCTTGTACCAGGCGCTGGACTCATGTCATCGACATCTTGTCGTTCGGAGCCAGCGGAGCTGATGGAGTTACAGTTTCAACTCCAGGGGTTGCTGGAAGAGGTTTCAGGAGATTTCATGCAACCCCGCGTATTTGCGTGGTGTGCTCTTGCATCAGTTGTGCGACTGTTTGTATGGTTCGATGAGGTGGCGCATTGACTACCGGAAGCCTGATTTGCTTCAGAGGAGTGCGAGTATCCTCCGCTTCGGATCGTCGATTGGTTTGATCAGCTCGCGAGAGTTCCAGTCTTTTCGAAGATTGATTTCGGGTCGGATATCAGCAGTTGAGGTTCGATGAGTCAGTTGTGGCTTGGATGATTTTCGGATCTCGTTGCGGATATCATGAGTTCTTGGTCGCGCTGTTGGGTTGACCAATGCCTCGTAGATCGTGTTGACTTCATGGACCAGATGTTCAGACGGTTTTTGGACGAGTTGTGACCATATTCGTCGGCAATTTCCTGATGTACTTCAGGAGTGTGGGCCAGCACCTGAGACGATTGTGAGTGGTTTTACGGACTTCGCGAGACGATTAGCTGTTGTGAAGTTCAGCCAGTGTGAGTTTTGGTCGATTAGCGTGAAGATGTTGAGTTGTGTGATACTAGCCGAGGGAATTGTCATGGATCCTGACTAGTTTGAAGCCATGTTGTTTGGGTTGACCTACCATTGTACCAGAGATCCGGTGTTTCCCTTGGGTTGGCAGGCTATTACCGACGGCTTGTACAGGATTTTCCCGGATTGCCACTCTACTTTCCGGATTGGCGACGATGGTGTCAAGTTCGAGTGGTTCGATGCACGCAAGGAGAGTTACTTACTCCTGTAGGATGGTTGACCGTTGCTTCGGTTTTGTCCTTACTTGACGACCGCGACGAGTTCATGGGTTATGGCGATGCATCGAGATTTGGATTTGGTAATATTTTGATGCTGTGTAGCAGAGCGGTGACTCATGATTCCAGGCAGTGGAACTTTGTGTAGCTACGTATCCAGTGTATGATATTCGGTGTAGCTGTTCTTGTGTTAGCATCAGAGAGTTCGAGACACTACAGCTATGGCGTGCAGCGAGGTGTAGGATGTACACTGATCATTTGAGTTTCCTCCACTTGCATTTTTGGCCAGATTTGGGCTTGAGGCAGTGTAGATGGATGGGGTCGACTCACGACTATGGCTGTACATTTGAGCTTGTTCGGGAAAGGCTAGAGGATGTACTTTGACCATCCGTCTGGGATGTTGTTGCTGATGCATTCAGTCAAGAGTCAGGAGCTTCAGTATTTCATGTGTGCTTGTGGCTCGAGTTCCGTGGTAGCCGAGCTGCGAGCTATGGGAGCTGAGTTCGAGTGTGATGATGTTGAGGCTCGTGGTTTCACGCACAATTGGCGCTAGTGGTGCAGAGATGCATCAGATACTCCGAGTTGTCTACTCGTGATACAGCATGAAGAAGAATGTAGCGGTTTGTGTGTACATTTGCCACTTTTATCGACTGGTGATGGCTAGGAGGCAGAAATTTGCCGAGATGTGTCAACCATTTGAGAATTCCGGTTGGATGTGGCGTTTGTTGCTATGAGTGTGTCTGTTTGTATGCACTTTGGTTTGTGATACCAGTTGTTAGGCCTTTGTGGATCGTTTGATGAACTCGGTACATTTCCTTGTACTTTCGGAGATGATTTCAGTGGCAGGCTAACATGGTTATGATTGACGGAGGTTGTCCGTCTACGTAGTGTACCTGTGTCCCAGTTTGCTGGTCGAGGTAATCGGCTACGACAAGTGTTGGCAAGCTTTGCAGCGAGCATTGGGGACCAGATTATAAGTTAGTATCGGTTCTTATCCTCTGATTGGCTAGTGATCTTCGAGGATTATTCAGGCCTTGGAGGGCATGTTATGGACCTCGGTGTTGCAGTTCCAGAGGATTCGGAACCAGCAGTTTCTCATGTTTGAGGTTGCATGCAGTACTGGTTTGTTGACCACTGTGATTTTGATGTTGCGTGATGTTAAATTGAGGATGATGATGTACTCCATTGTGTTGGAGCAGGTTTGAGTTTGAGTTGATGTTTGCTTTTGATTTTGTGGGATGTGTTACCACAGACTGTCAGGTTAACGGAAATAGGCCGATATACGCTTGAGTTCGATATTTGAGTTATGTTGATGTGTGCAGATTGAGTTGAGATTTGCTATGTTATTTTGATCCGTGTGTGGCCATAGGCGAGTTTGTGTTATGCCGTGTGGGTCGGCATCGCCTATAGTGTTGGCTTTTATGTGTGTTGTGTTCCGTGTCGCGGAACTGTGTTTTGGATGTGTTACATGTTGTGTACCCTATATGTTCCTTATGTAGGAACACTTGGCGATTATGTGAGCCAGTTCAGATTTGTGATTTGAGGGTACAAGGATTCCAGCACGGAATTGTCTCCTATTGTGGAGTTTGTGATCAGAGTTGTTCAGTTGAGATTGCAGTTGGTGAGTTGAGCAGTATGCAGAGGCAGTGCTCCTACCTTGTAGTCGGTAGACTCGGAAATTTCGAGGTCGAAATTTTTCTAAGGGGGGTGAATTTGTGACGACCCGGACCAGAATCAGCAGTTTGATCAGCTGTATATGTGAGTTACTGCGTTGTCGCAGGTTTCCGACAGTCGTTTGGATTACCGGATTCGTTAACGACTAAATTATTGGCCGAGAATTGGAGCTGGGTCTCTTCTCGAGAGCCGTTCTACATATGATTACGAGTTCGTGGGAGGTTTCGGATCGTTATTTGGACGACCGATGAATTAGTTATGAATATTTGAAGTTTCGACGGAAATGGATTTAAATGGCAGGTTTATTCGCGACTAAATTATCGGACGAGAATTTGGTTTCGACTTCTTCATGGAAGTTGTTCAGAATTTAATTTCGAGTTCGTGGGAACTTCCGGAGTATTATTCTGAGTTACGGAGTTTAAGTTGCGAATTTTGCCGATTGTTGATTGTTGGGTTGATTTAATTGTGTGTTGGTTCAAAGGGTTGACCTTTTATCCGTTTGGCCGATGTGTTTGACTTCAGGTGATTATTGAAGAGTACGTCGAGACGAGTTTGTGGCCGCGAGAATTATCGGAATCGGAATTACGACGAGAAAGTTACGCGCGTTTGAAGTTCGTCGAAATGAATAATTATGAGTTTCCAAATTGGGAAAGGCTATAAATAGCAGGTTACCAAAATGGGAAAGTCAACATTTCTAAATGAGGAGTTGACCGAGTTGACTGAGTCAACTCGGTGGGAGGAGGAGGAGGCCGACGGGACTCACGGTGGTTCATGGCGGCGCGACGATTCCGGCCACCCCAAGGCTCGGGGTTGGTTCTTCTAGGTGCGCCTCGGTCCCCTCTACCCATCCCCAGTTACCGTCGACGACGAGGCTCGCCGAAAAGAGAAGATTTTCCGATCAAAAAGTTGAAGAAATTGGGTGTTTTCGGGTTCATCATTTCAGGCCAAATCGAGCTACAATTTTGAGTGGGCCTTGAAGCTCTCATCACTAGCAAGCTACCATGTAAGTTTGGAGTTCTAATTTTGATTGTGGAAGGAGAATTTTGGGATTGAATTTTGTGTGTTCATTCGGTTTATCATGAAATTGACATAGTTATAGTGAGAATTGGCCTTCGGTGCAGTTATGGAAGTTGCTCAGTGGGTGATTTTGAGTGGAATAGGGGTTGCTCCGCCGTGAAATTTTCCGGTCAGCGGTGGCGCCGCCGTGGGCGGCGGTCAACGGCGGTCAACGGTCAAAGTTTGACTTTTTGGACTTTCGGCAAGTTGCATGTCATTTGACTCGAAATCGCGCTCCGATCGTAGTGGGGAGGTTCGTTTTTCGAATTGAGCGTCCGAACGTAAAGCGAGGTATTAAGGTGGTGTATGTGGATTTTCGACGATTCGTCGTATTTGAATTACCTGTTTCCGAGAACGGTGGTTTCTCGTGGTTTGACTTGTATTGTCGAGATATGATTTTGAGAAATGGATTTTGTGAATATTCAGGTGTTCGTGATCGTTCGTTTGGCGAGGGATTTTCCGCCGGATCACGGGTTAACGCGATACGCGTTACGCCAGTCTGTGAGTGGACATTTCTTTTCACGGATTGATTGCGAGTCTTTTTATAAATGATTTACGAACTTGAGCATGCGGATTGATTATGATTTTACGAGCATGTGTTTTACGATTATGCTTATACGAATATACGTATACGAATATATACATATACGTACATATTATGTTTTATGCATGTGCATGGAAAGGATTTATGATTTGGTTTACACAGAGTACAGTCTCAGTATATGTTGTGGTATCGATACGCACTGGCTTCTCGGCTGATCCCCGAGTACGCTCCGGGAAGGACAGATATCCTGACCCGAGGCCTTTCTGGCTAGGAATCACGTGTGGGTCTGGGATCCCGTGGTTCAGACTGTGCTATCGCGTGGTAGTCCATGAGAGATTCCGCGATACATTTACGTTGCATGCTCTGTACGTGAGTGGTAGCCGATGTCTCCTCACGTTCCATTTGATTTTCGTGCATTTGACTCGCATATGATTTTATACATACATATTACTGGTGAAAGACATTTATTTTCGTCCACTCACTCTAACGTGTTTCATGTCTTTCCCCTGGGTTTTTCGGTTTCCGTGCCCAGTTTGCAGTTCGGACTCTGGTGTCGCACGTCGTGGTCGGAGGCATAGTGCTCGAGCTACCTTATTTCTTCCAGTAGGTTTATTGTCCTACCTACTTTGGTATACTTATATGGTTATGTATTAGAGGTCGCTCTGAGTTCTCTGTTGAATATGTTATACGATTTTAGACCCGGATTTCAGTAAAATACTATTATATGTATTGTTTACTTTACTGTTGAAATATTGAGAAATCCGGATGGGATTGGTGCCCACGGTTTGCTTTTTGTGGCATAGGATGAAGTGTATTTTCCGCGTACAGGTAATGGTAATTCAACGCTAGTAACGAAACTCTGCCCAAATTTCGGAAAGTTTTTGTTGGTTCGTGTTTTCGAAGGGGTTTGATTCATATTTAGGAAGCTAAATCGGGGTTGGGTCCTTTCAAATGGATACCAAAATGGTGGACAAAAAGATGAAGACATTTCTCCTGTGCGACCCAGGAAAGAGCAAATATGGCGGAATATATGGAGCATATAATGGACGAATTTTGGGAGATGATATATGAATTTTCAGACCTGATTTGAGGGCCAAAATATGTGCAAGAATATTCTAGATTCGTCCAAGAATTATTAGGGAATAAGGAATGCAAGATTTGAAGATATAAAGATTTCCTTTTCCTTGAAGAAGAAGAAAACAGGGCAGCCAGATCACTTAACTTCTAAAATCCGTAGTAAATCTAATTCAATTCCAAATATGGCATTCCTTATATTGATTTTATAGCCCTTTGAATAAGATTTCCAATGAAACAAGAATCAGAATTTTTCAAGATCTGGAACTCCGGGAAAACGCGTTTTACTATAGCTGGTCAGATTTCCCCGATTTTAATATGGAAGGTCTTGTTTTAGTAGGAAAAACCCTACCATTCTTCTATATAAAGGAGAGCTCGACTCATTCATGAGGAACACACATCATAGAGCCGAACCCTTGTCCAAACACTAACTCCTCTCATACTTAGTTAAGATCAGCCTCTCCCTAAACCGAAATACCATCTCCACCACCTTCCAAATAATCCTTCCTTCACCCGTGAGCCTACTTGTGCTAGATTTGGCCTTGGAATATTGCGTTCACCATCACCAACAAAGGGATGTGCGCTTGGAGCTTACGGAGAAAGACTACCTCGGAGCAAAAAGTGTAACATGGCCTCTTTGTATTTATTTTCGGTTTATATTGGTTTTTCGAGACTTTGTAATAAAAGACTAATGTTTTAGTGTAAAGATGATTATTTCTGACTTGTTTTGAATTCTTCCATGTGTTTGTAGGTTGGATTCAAACATGTATGCTTGCTTACTAAGTTCTTAATGCTCTGAAACTTGTTTAGGATGACACTAGATGATTTGGTTCACCCTAGCATGTTCCACCGAATTAATCAAGATAAAATTGAGTTTGGAAGTTAACTAGATGATTTGGTTGCGCTCTAATTCGATGTAAGCATGTGTATGTGTTTTAATTAACCTAAAAATTTCGTAAGACTTAAACAAAGATGGGATAATCGGCTAGGTAACTAGATGTGATGATCAACGTGTAAATAATAGATTAAGGAACTTATTTTCGGCTAGATGCATGTTAGGATTATGTGTTTGTGATTGTTTACTTGTCTATGAGCTTAAACATGTTAGAACTTGTGATTTCTTAATATGTATCTAACCATCTTTGAAAGGACCCAACCCCGATTTAGCTACCTAAACCGGAATCGAACCCCCATCGAAAACACGAACCAACAAAAATTTTCTGAAATTTGGGCAGAGTTTCGTTACTAGCGTGGAATTACCTTAACCTGCACGCGGAAAACACACTTCGTCCTATGCCACAAAAAACAAACCGTGGGCACCAATCCCATCCGGATTTCTCAACATCAATATAATCAACAAACAGTAAACATACTGTACTATATATATGTATATCCAAGAAAATCCGTATAAACAAGTATCGGAATGTATCAGAGCGACCTCTAGTGTAAAATATATACAACATGTACATCAGTAGGTGAAACTGAAACCTACTGGAAAACACAGGTGACTCTGATCACTAGCTTCCAAACCGCGACGTGAAACACCAAACCTGAACTGCAAACTGGGCACGGAAACCGAAAAGCCCAGGGGAAAGACAATAAACACGTTAGAGTGAGTGGATGAAAATAAATGTCTTTCACCGAGTATATATGTTATAAAAACATATGCGAGTCGAAATATAAATGAATCAAATCAAATAGTTTATGAGGAGACGCTGACTCCAACTCGTAAACAGAGCATGCATAGAAAGTATCACGGGGTCACTCATGGACACGTCCGTGCTAGTACAGTCAGAATCACGGAGTCCTTGACTACCACGTGATTCATAGCCAGAAAGGCCTCGGTTCCGGGGTACTGCCCCTCGCCGGTCAGGTAGGGGTACTGCCCCTCCTGGTGGCCTACCATCGGGGATCAGCCGAGAGGCAAGTGTATCGATACAACAACGTAACCACGACTGTACTCTGTGTAAACCAAATCATAAACATTTCAACACAAATGCATAAAACAACATAAAAGTGTATGCATGTTCGTATACATGTATCCATATAAACATATTCGTATAATCATAAACACATGCTTATTTAGTCATAATCTCGTATTAAATCTCATGCTCGTAAAACCATAATCATGCTGCATGCTCAATTCATAAATCACATAAAAGACTCGCAAGATTTCCGTGAAAAGAAATTGTCCACTCACAGACTCTCGAAACGCGCACACGCGCTACATTCGTGGTTCGGCGGAAGATCCCTCGCCTGAAGCACGATCCAGATCTCGATCTCGATCTCCTAAATATTCATAAAAACATAACTGATCAAAATCATAGTTTACAACACTGTACTGATACACGGAAACCAACCGTTCCCGGAAATACGAAATGCAGTACAAAATGAATTACGGAAATCCCGAAATCCCCACTCGAAATCTCGACTGAAAATCGGCTAACCAAATCGACCCAAAAACCTCCGTACTATAACCAGGGCGCGATTACGAGAAAAATGACACTAATTACATCGAAAACTGAAAAGTTGACTTTTTGACCGCCGTTGACCGCCGTCGCCGGCGGCGGCGCGCCGTCAACGGTGGAATCACACGGCCAAATTTCCCAGTTTAAACCATCTCGACCACACGAACAACTTTCCCTTCTACCTCGAAGGCCAAATCCAAACGGAAGTCCTCCAATTACCCTAAAATCCGATCGGAATACATATTCCGGTGACCCACTCGATCCTCACCAAAATCCAACCTTAGCTACAATTAATCACATCTTTAGGCTCAGAGCAACTAGGGAAGTCTTTCCCCCCAAACAATCGCCCTCAAAACCCGCCGGAAATCTTTACGACTTTTCGATATTTATACTCATCCCTCGGGTCGATCAACGGTCCGGAATGAATATACGATGTGATTCGGATAAGCTCGAAACAATCGGATAAACACGTCGGAACCCAAAACTTCAAATAATCATAAAATATTCCTCAGTTATTGGAAAAATCTTCCGGAACCGCCCTCGAACTCGAAATCACGTACTCTACAACTTCCGTGAAGACACTTAACTCAAATTCTCGACTGAAAACATAGTCGCGAATCGAATCGGCAAACCACACAATATCATAAAACTGCGACTATAACCAAATCTCGAGAATCGTGCCAAACACACAACTGATTCTGGTTCGGGTCGTCACAAATCTACCCCCCTTAAAGAAATTTCGACCTCGAAATTTACGTACCTGTCATGTGAACAGATGAGGATACTGCTCCCGCATACGCTGCTCGGTCTCCCAGGTGGCCTCCTCAATCGAATGGTTCTGCCACAAGACCTTCACCAGCGGAATCACACGGTGCCTCAACTCCTGCTCACGACGATCGAGAATCTGCACTGGCTCCTCAACATACGATAAGTCCTCCCTGATCGGCAACTGCTGTGGAGCTATCACATGTGAAGGATCTGAGATGTACTTCCGCAACATCGAAACATGGAAGACATCATGCACACGAGCCATCTCAGCTGGTAACTCAAGTCTATAAGCAACAGCTCCAATCCTCTCCGTAATTTCGTACGGACCAATATACCGCGGTCGAAGCTTGCTACGCTTCCCGAAACGCACTACTCCCCTCCACGGAGATAGTTTCAGGAAGACCCAATCACCAACCTCGAACTCTAAACTCTTCCTCCTCACATCCGCGTAACTCTTCTGCCGATCCTGGGCGACCTTCAGGCGATCCCGAATAACCTGAATGTCCTCCATCGTGGTTTTCACCAAATCAGGACTAATGAGCCAAGGCTCGCCCACCTCACTCCAACACAATGGAGTGCGACACTGCTTCCCGTACAGGGCCTCGTACGGTGCCATCTCAATACTGGCCTGATAGCTGTTGTTGTAGGCGAACTCAATCAAGTGTAACTGCTGATCCCAGTTTCCGTGAAACTGCAACACACACGATCTCAGCATATCCTCAAGAGTCTGAATGGTCCGCTCGGACTGCCCGTCAGTCTGAGGATGGAAAGCTGTACTAAATCGCAACTTCGTGCCCAAAGCTCACTGCAACGCCCGCCAAAACTCAGATGTGAACTGACTATCACGGTCAGAAACGATGGACACAGGCACACCATGCAAGCGAACAATCTCTGATAAGTACAACTTGGCCAATCTGCCCACTGAAATCTTCCCTGGAAGTGCAAGAAAGTGTGCGGATTTCGTCAATTGGTCAACAATAACCCAAATGCCAGTGTTGCCCGCCGAAGTACGCGGCAACTGATAGACGAAATCCATCGTGATATGCTCCCACTTCCAAACTGGAATCTCAAGTGGCTGTAGTTTCCCTGCAGGTTTCTGCCTCTCCGCCTTCACCTGCTGACAAATCAAACACCGACTCACATACGCGGCAATCTCCCGCTTCATGTTGCGCCACCAATAGTACGCTCGGAGTGTACGAAACATCTTCGTACCTCCGGGATGCATCGGACACGCTGAACTGTGGGCCTCGTCCAGAATCTCCTTCTTCAAGTCTTCGTCCCTGGGTACACATAATCTACCCCTGAACAACAACGTACTATCGTCGCTCAAACGGAACTCTGTAGGCACACCATTCCGTATCATGGTCTTCTTGCCCAGTAAGTAAGGATCTAAATCATGTGCCTCCCGCACCTGATCAACCAACACTGGTCGAACCTGAAAGCTGGCCAACAAAGCGCCATCATCATCATACCCAAACACAGCACCTGTAGCTCGAAGCTCAGCTAACATCGACACTCTGGCCACACACATCTGAAACAACGACGCTCCCGACTTCCGACTAAGTGCATCCACCACAACGTTGGCCTTCCCTGGATGATACTCGAAAGTGCAATCGTAATCGTTGATCAACTCCATCCATCGGTGCTGCCTCATGTTCAAATCCGGCTGTGTCCGCAAATAAGTGAGACTCTTGTGGTCAGTGAAAATCTTACACTGAGCACTATACAGGTAATGTCTCCAACTCTTCAATGCTAATACAATAGCGGCTAACTCCAAATCATGCGTCGGATAGTTGACCTCGTGCGGTTTCAGTTGTCTGGAACCATATGCCACGACTCTACCATGCTGCATCAACACACAGCCAAGGCCCAACTTCGACGCGTCACTGTACACAACAAACTCACCACTGTCGTCTGGTAATGTCAGAACCGGTGCGGTAGTCAATCTCTCCTTCAGGAGCAAATAACTCTCCTCGCACGCATCAGACCACTCAAACTTGACGCCTTTCTTCGTCAACCTGGTCAGTGGTGTAGCTATCCGGGAGAAATCCTGTACAAACCATCGGTAGTAGCCTGCTAAACCCAAGAAACTCCGGATCTCCGGCACAGTAGTGGGTCGACTCCAATTCAGCACGGCCTCAATTTTGTCAGGATCAACACTAACTCCCTCGGCCGAAATCACGTGGCCCAAAAACTTCACACTATCCAACCAGAACTCACACTTGCTAAACTTCGCGAACAGCTGATGGTCCCGCAAAGTCCGTAATACCACTCGCAAGTGCTTCCTGTGCTGGCCCACACTCCTCGAGTATATCAAAATATCATCAATGAATACAATCACGAACTTGTCTAGGAACCATCGAAACACCCGATTCATCAAGTCCATGAAAGCTGCGGGGGCGTTGGTCAACCCAAACGGCATAACCAGAAACTCATAGTGCCCATACCGCGTCCTAAATGTTGTCCTGGCAACATCGGAGTCTCGGATCCTCAACTGGTGATATCCGGATCGAAGGTCAATCTTCGAAAAGACTGCTGCTCCCTTCAGCTGATCGAACAAGTCGTCAATCCGTGGCAACGGATATTTGTTCCTCACTGTAATCTGATTCAGCTTCTGATAGTCGATGCACAAACGCATGGACCCGTCCTTCTTCCGCACAAATAACACTGGAGCACCCCACGGAGAAACACTCGGTCGAATGAATCCCTTCTCCAACAACTCCTGAAGCTGAATCTGCAACTCCCCCAACTCTGCAGGCGCCATCCGGTACGGTGTCTGGGAAATCGGTCCAGTACCCGGCAACAACTCAATGGTAAAATCAATCTCCCGTACAGGGGGTATACCAGGTAACTCTGCTGGAAACACATCCGGAAACTCAGACACAACCTCAATACTACCAAGATCCGGCACTGCAGCTGTAGTATCCACAACATGGGCTAAATACGCAACACAACCCTTCTTCATCAATCGATCCGCCCTCATCGCGGAAATCAAACACGGTAGGGAAGTGTTCTTCTCGCCACGAAACAGTATCTCAGGTAACCCTGGTCGTCGAAACGCGACCTCCTTCCTGTGGCAATCAAACATGGCCCAGTGCGACTCCAAAAAGTCCATACCCAATATCAGATCGAAATCCACAATATTAAGCAACAACAGATCAGCGACTAAACCATGGCCATCAATAAACACCTCACAATCTCGGTAAACCCAACCGATGCTCACAACTTCACCTGACGGATACAGCACTCTCCACAACCCCGGAAGTGGAGATGCAGGTACCGTAGCCAATGATGACAGTCTAAATGATATGAATGAATGTGTAGCACCTGGATCTAGCAATGCAACTACTGGAATACCAAAAACATGTAACGTACCGATAACGACCTCCGGTGATGCTCTGCCCTCACGCATAGTCATAGCATGAACTCTCGCCTGTCCGGCTGGTCGTCCTCGCTGGGGTTGTCCCTGCTGTCTACCCTGACCTGCAGTCTGTGCTGGTCGAGCCCCCGAAGTAGCACCTCGCTCAACTCCGGAATTCTGGGCCGCCTGTCCATCTCCACCATACAACTGAGGACACGCCCTCGCATAGTGGCCCACCTGGCCACAATGATAACAGTTGAGGGTGCCTCGCTGACACGAACCAACATGATACCTGTTGCACAAATTGCACAACGGATACTCCCTCGGTGCAGCAAATGTGCCACCGGTACGCCGCGGATAACTAGAACCGCTGGAATCTGTACTAGCATGTGGCCGCCGTGGTCGATCTCTCCTCCACCTCGGTCTCTGCCTCGGTACACCAACTGGTGGTCGATATGATCCACCGCCTGAAGATGAAGCTGAGCCGGAAGTATCAGAACTCTGCTTCTTTGAAGGCCCCTGACTCGGTTCACCTTCCTCAAACCGTCTCGGCCGATACCTCTGCTGTCTCTCCTACTCAATATCCTCGCCTCGGAGAGCTGCACTGACAAACTCATCAAAAATTTTCCTCGGCATCGTAGTCAATGTCGCCTTGATGTTCAGATTCAATCCCAGCTCAAACCTGCGACACTTGGCTTCCTCTGTAGTCACCATATCCCGCGCAAAATGAGACAATCGAGTAAACCGATCCCGATACTCAAGTACAGACAAACTGCCCTGCCTCAAGTTCGTGAACTCCTCGTACTTGCGCTGTTGGGTAGCCTGATTAAAATACCTCCGCATAAACAGATCACGAAACAATGTCCACGGAGTATCCACAGGAACTCTGTCAGTGCTGACCCACCAAAAGTATGCATCACCCTCAAGTAAACCAACTGCGGCTACTGTCATCTGCTCAGGTGTAAACTGCAGACGCACACAAACACGCTCAATCTGAACCAACCATGCCTCGCATATCTCTGGATCAACTGAACCCGAAAACACAGTAGCACCCGCAGTGCGAGCCTTGACCACAGGGTCAAAACGCTCTTCCAAACGCAGCACTCGCATCAGCAAGTCGCGCGTTCGGCGATCCTCATCAGGATCATCATCCCGATCAACACGGGGACCACGTCGAGGAGGCATCCTACTGATACAAGACAAGCATTAGGTACAAGCAGAAGAACGTAATCATGAGACCGCAGATATTTGAGAACATACAACACCCGAAGTATTGATGAGTACCGCTGGCCAGTCGGGTCATCACTCCAGTCATGCTGTATCAACTCAAATACCCTAAGCATCACAACTACAAGAGTCTACAGAATCTGACAACCTAATGCTCTGATACCAAACTGAAAGGACCCAACCCCGATTTAGCTACCTAAACCGGAATCGAACCCCCTTCGAAAACACGAACCAACAAAAATTTTCCGAAATTTGGGCAGAGTTTCGTTACTAGCGTGGAATTACCTTAACCTGCACGCAGAAAACACACTTCGTCCTATGCCACAAAAAGCAAACCGTGGGCACCAATCCCATCCGGATTTCTCAACATCAATATAATCAACAAACAGTAAACATATTGTACTATATATATGTATATCCAAGAAAATCCGTATAAACAAGTATCGGAATGTATCAGAGCGACCTCTAGTGTAAAATATATACAACATGTACATCAGTAGGTGAAACTGAAACCTACTGGAAAACACAGGTGACTCTGATCACTAGCCTCCAAACCGCAACGTGAAACACCAAACCTGAACTGCAAACTGGGCACGAAAACCGAAAAGCCCAGGGGAAAGACAATAAACACGTTAGAGTGAGTGGACGAAAATAAATGTCTTTCACCGAGTATATATGTTATAAAAACATATGCGAGTCGAAATATAAATGAATCAAATCAAATAGTTTATGAGGAGACGCTGACTCCAACTCGTAAACAGAGCATGCATAGAAAGTATCACGGGGTCACTCATGGACACGTCCGTGCTAGTACAGTCAGAATCACGGAGTCCTTGACTACCACGTGATTCATAGCAAGAAAGACCTCGGTTCCAGGGTACTGCCCCTCGCCGGTCAGGTAGGGGTACTGCCCCTCCTGGTGGCCTACCATCGGGGATCAGCCGAGAGGCAAGTGTATCGATACAACAACGTAACCACGACTGTACTCTGTGTAAACCAAATCATAAACATTTCAACACAAATGCATAAAACAACATAAAAGTGTATGCATGTTCGTATACATGTATCTATATAAACATATTCGTATAATCATAAACACATGCTTATTTAATCATAATCTCGTATTAAATCTCATGCTCGTAAAACCATAATCATGTTGCATGCTCAATTCATAAATCACATAAAAGACTCGCAAGATTTCCGTGAAAAGAAATTGTCCACTCACAGACTCTCGAAACGCGCACACGCGCTACACTCGTGGTCCGGTGGAAGATCCCTCGCCTGAAGCACGATCCAGATCTCGATCTCGATCTCCTAAATATTCATAAAAACATAACTGATCAAAATCGTAGTTTACAACACTGTACTGATACACGGAAACCAATCGTTCCCGGAAATACGAAATGCAGTACAAAATGAATTACGGAAATCCCGAAATCCCCACTCGAAATCTTGACCGAAAATCGGCTAACCAAATCGACCCAAAAACCTCCGTACGATAACCAGGGCGCGATTACGAGAAAAATGACACTAATTACATCGAAAACTGAAAAGTTGACTTTTTGACCGTCGTTGACCGCCGTCGCCGGCGGCGGCGCGCCGTCAACGGTGGAATCACACGGCCAAATTTCCCAGTTTAAACCATCTCGACCACACGAACAACTTTCCCTTCTACCTCGAAGGCCAAATCCAAACGGAAGTCCTCCAATTACCCTAAAATCCGATCGGAATACATATTCCGGTGACCCACTCGATCCTCACCAAAATCCAACCTTAGCTACAATTAATCACATCTTTAGGCTCAGAGCAACTAGGGAAGTCTTTCCCCCCAAACAATCGCCCTCAAAACCCGCCGGAAAACGGCCAACCGCCACCGGCGATTCCAACCCGTTCGGCCAAGCTCGGGTTACCTCAAAACCATATCATTTCAACCCAAACCAAGTTCTATCACACTCGAAATCAAGAGAGGAGTCTAGCTATACCTGTCCCGTGGCCGATGGTGGCCGGAATCCGGTCGCCGGAAGTGCAAGACCGAAACGGAAATTCTCCTCCCACGGTCAAACAGTCAAACTTTCCAAAACGGGAAAGTCAACGCAAGTCAATGCAAATTCGTGTTTTTACGACTATTTTCCGACTTTTCGATATTTATACTCGTCCCTCGGGTCGATCAACGGTCCGGAATGAATATACGATGTGATTCGGATAAGCTCGAAATAATCGGATAAACACGTCGGAACCCGAAACTTCAAATAATCATAAAATATTCCTCGGTTATCGAAAAAATCTTCTGGAACAGCCCTCGAACTCGAAATCACGTACTCTACAACTTCCGTGAAGACACTCAACTCAAATTCTCGACTGAAAACATAGTCGCGAATCGAATCGGCAAACCACACAATATCATAAAACTGCGACTATAACCAAATCTCAAGAATCGTGCCAAACACACAACTGATTCTGGTTTGGGTCATCACAATCTTCTTGTTTTATTTCATAGGAAACTTAAAACCAACAATCTTGCACCCTCCTAAACAACCTTAGCATATTTATGTATGCACCATCAATCCTCGGTTAAGAACGATCCCTATTTACCAATGCTACATCAACAAAGAAGGGTTTTAATTGTATTTGTGTTTGATTAAGTTTTTAATTAAGTGCTTGGTTTAACATGAATCATTTATTCATTTTTTTTATCAAGGTTGACTGTGCTTATGGTTGAGTCAGCTTATGATAAGCTCAGTCCATTTGCACCTCCTCCTTGGCCAACACCCAATCTTGTCCATCGTCATTCGTCAACTCTAGACACCATCGCCGCCGTCATAACTCTGGCCACGAAATTTAAATTAGCTGAAGTAGGGATACACGTTAACCATGAGAGGTGATTTGTTCTGGTGTAGGAAGTTAAATTGAGGGAATAGTAAGGATTTGATTTTGGGGTCAAACACGATGGCGAAGGAAGGGTAGAAATTAGAAAGGATGAAGGCAGCTTGGGGCGAAGAGAGCTTGATCGATTATGTGGAGGTGAGTAGCAGGAGGTGGGTGAAGATGTTGGATCGGCACCACTCGAGGGTGGCAGAGGCGGTGGAGAAAGAGGGGAGGAGATAGAGATGGAACGGGTGCCCAGAGTAAATCTGGGTTTGCTAAGAAGGAAGGGAGAGAGGGAGAGAGAGAGAGAGAGAGAGAGAGAGAGAGAGAGAGAGATAGATAGATAGATAGATAGATAGATAGATAGATAGATAGATAGATAGATAGACAGATAGATAGATAGATAGATAGATAGATAGATAGATAGATAGATAGATAGATAGATAGATAGATAGAAAGAGATTTTGGCGGTGTTGACGCTGGAATACCAGCGACGTAGGTGGGGTTGACTGGCTGAGAAGTAGAGAGCGAATTTTTCGATGGTTATTTTTTTGGGAAAGGAACATATCCTATATACTATGATTATCATAAGCCTAGTCAAACATAATAGTAGTAGAATAGATAGAAGGTTCAGATTATGCTACATATAGCTTTTGAAAAAAGTCTAAGCACCTCTTAGACTTGGGGTGCATTATAGAATTATCCCTTATACTAATAAAAACATAAGAAAACAAAGGGTAAAAAGAAGAGAAAGTAAAAGGTTGTAATGGTTCTTTTGTTTATGCTTCCTTTCCCATAGCAGTTTGTTTATTCTTTACCCAACAGTTTTTTTCTTTTCCCATAACATTTGTAATTCTTACCTAGCAGTTGCTGGGAGCAACTACCTTTGGATCCGCCTCTGTTTGTGTTAGCTGATTTGAACTCTTTGCAGATGACTGATTCTATTGGTGTTCCTCAGGGTCGTATGAATTATTATGTGAGTAAGCTTCTTAGTCCTATTTTCAAGTATCATGATGCTATGATGTCAGATTATTTTCTAACAGATGATGATTTCTCTGTTTCAATGGGTGAGCATGGTTTGAATGTTTCCCTCTCTTCTCGTGTTCATGAGAAGCTAGATTTAGAATGGAGGTATGTTGTTATTATGAAATTGATTGGGAGGCCTAACTCTGCTACCACTTTCGATTTCATGCTTAAGAGTTTGAGGAGGAAGTGGCAAATCAAAGGTGGGTGGAAGTTAATCGATCTCCCTAATAATTTTTTCATTGTTAAATTTAACCTTGTTGATGATATGACAAATGCTCTTTGTGGTGAACCATGGATTATCACGGGGCAGACCTTAGTTGTCAAGAAGTGGCGTGTTGATTTTGAGACACGATTGGCAGTATGGCTATTTGGGCCAGAATTGCTTAGTTGTCGGTCAAGTTCTATAAGTGATTCAATATGGAGAAGATTGGTAGCACCATCACTGATGTCATTCGTATTGATCTAGTCACTTTGGGTCAGACTAGGGAGATTTGCAAGATTGTGAGTGGAGGTTGACTTTTCTAAGCCCTTAAAACCATTTTTTGAAGTTAAAGGTGTTTCATATCATGTAATTTATGAGAGCATGAGTCTAATTTTCTTTGAATGTGCTTGTTATGGACATGCCAAAGATGCTTTCCCTTCAGTGATTCGTAATGTGTCCCCTACTGGTGACTTTGTTGGGCATACTGCTATGGACTCTTCCACCTCTGTTGGTGATGTAACTAGTTTGGATGTTGTGGCAATGAATGATGTTGGTGATAACATAAGGGCTACTAGCTCTACGTTTGTGAAGAAAGAAGATATTGGTTCATGGATGCTAATGAGCTATAAAAGGAAGTGATGGCAATAATGGGAAAAGCGTGAATGGCTTAGGTTCCATATTTGCTGTTTTGGATGTGGAGGGTAATGAGACTCCAGTTGTTGAAATTACTCGTGCTTCTTCAACTAAATTATCTAAAGAGGTGCCCAAATTGACTGAGTTATGGCAGAAAATTGTGAAGGGTGACAAGAATCAGCAATCTAAAGAGGAAGCAGGTAACATTCCCAAATTCTCCTAGGATACCACACAACAAGATTACGAAGGTGGTTGCTGCTACAAGTGAAAGTAAGGTCAAGAATGGCACTAGTATTAGTGGAGTTGGTGGTAGTGTCAAGAGTAGGTCTAGACCTCCCATGAAGGATGTCTCTAACAAATAAATCTTTCACTACAAGAAAACATCACTTAGACCACGGAAACATAATTGTTCCGTGGTCCAAGTGACACCTGGACGACGGAAATGACTCTATCGTCCAAGTACCACCTGGACGACGGAGAATACCATCTCCGTCGTCCAGGTGGTCAGCTGGACCACGGAGTCTTCTCCGTCCTCCAGGTGGTCACCTGGACGACGGAGATTGTATTTTCCGTCATCCAGGTGATCACCTGGACCTCGGAGTCTTCTCCGTCCTCCAGGTGATCACCTGGACGACGGAGATGGTATTCTCCGTCGTCCAGGTGATTACCTGGACAACGGACCGACACGCCGTCGTCCGAGTATACGAAACGTGCTTCCACTTAGACGACGTACCGACACCTCCGTCGTCTAAGTGAAGCATTATATAAGCTGATCGAATTCATTCCTGGCCTCGATCTATTCATTCCATTTGAAGAAGAGAATTCCTGTGAAAGTTGTTCGATATTTTCCCTTGATTCCCAGATTGCAGCGCCTGTACATGTCTCTACACACAGCAGAGGCGATGCGATGGTACGCAGAAAAGCAAATAGATGACGATGTCCTGCGACATGCCGCGGATGGGGAGGGTTTCAAACATTTCGACAGAGAATTTGGAGACTTTGCTTCAGAGGTTAGAAATGTTAGACTCGGCCTATCTACAGACGGATTCAATCCTTGGGGAAGTAATAGCTCCGCCGTCAGCACTTGGCCAGTTATTCTGATGCCGTACAACTTGCCTCCATGAATGTGCATGAACTAGGAATTTAATTTCCTTACCGTATTAATTCCAGGTCCTAAATCTCCATCGAAGTGCTTAGATGTCTACCTCAGACCTTTGATCGACGAGCTGAAACTGTTGTGGGAAAATGGAGTCCCAACTTATGACAAATTCACTGACACGATGTTCACGATGAGGGCTGCCGTAATGTGGACGATCAGCGATTTTCCATCTTATGGGATGTTGGCAGCCTGCAGGACAAAAGGATATAATGGATGTCCTATATGTTTGGACGACGTGAACTCTAGTTGGCACGCGGGGAAGGTGTGTTACTTGGGTCACCGTAGATGGCTTCCTCACGACCACCCGTGGCGACAGGATGAAGCTCATTTCGACGGTACGGTAGAGAACAATCCTAAACCCCGTAGTTGGTCGGACGAAGAGATTTTAGAGAGGTTGAGCTATTTCGACTTTGGTGTGTTGAGCAATGACGCGGATGTAAAGAAATGCAATCCAATTCCTCCACATGATCTGAGCTATTGGGATCACAAGAGTATATTCTTTTAACTCCCTTACTGGTCGAAGTTGAAGCTAAGGAACAACTTGGACGCGATGCACATAGAAAAGAATATGTGCGACAGCGTGGTGGGAACAATTCTCGGTATTAAGTTCAAGACTAAAGATACTCCCAAAGCGCGCAAAGATTTGGAATCAATGAATCTACGTCGTCCCTTGTGGTTGAGGAGGGATAGGAAATGAGTGTACAACAAGATGCCAGATGCACCTTACACAGTGAAGCCGACGCTTAGACGTTCTGTATTTCACTGGTTTAAGGGCCTTCGTTATCCGGCTACGTATGCAGCTACTATAACTGGAGCAGTGGACGAGGTGCAACACAAGTTTGTTGGTCTAAAGACACATGACTATCACGTTATGCTGCAACGTCTGATTCCAGTGGAAATTCGACCATACTTGCCTCGGGACGTCGTAGAACCAATACTGGCATTGTGCAGGTGGTGGCAGAGGTTATGCGCCAGAGAATTAAAGAAGTCAGATGTGGTGGAATTGCAACAACAAATTGTGCACATCATTTGCAAACTAGAGAGGATTTTCCCCCCTGCTTTCTTTGACATCATGATTCACCTAATGATCCACCTGCCCGAGCAGGTGCTTATTTCTGGTCTGGTCCAGTACACTTGGATGTATCCTCAAGAAAGGTACGTACAACTAATTAATTAATTTGTTCCACTGGAGATTATATATATATTAGCCAGCTAGCTATATGTACTTATGTAATGTGTACGTTTGATTTTGTAGACAGCTTGGACAGTATAAGTCATTCGTCAAAAACAGGTCGGCCCCGGATGGCTCCATAGCAGAGACATACATAATGCATGAGTGTGTTACTTACTGCAACAGGTACCTCAAAGATCCACCCCCTCCCACTGCCTCCGATCGCAGTGCCCGCATCAATCTTTCTGTCGTCACCAATGTCGTCCGACCGTTTAGAGGAGTATTAAAGGAATCGTTAACACGGGAAGAACTTATTGAGGCACATTGGGTAGTGTTGCGAGACTGTGATGAAGTTGAGCCGTACATGATGTCATACAGGGAGAGGCTTCAGGCGTTAAATCAAAACAAGAGTTCGGCGTGGATTGAGAAAATGGTTAAGAAGAAGTTTCCTGATTATTTCTTCCAATGGGTACGTACGTACGAATCGGATGAGATTATTTAAATACATATCGCTCATGTTTGTAGAAAGTAAACCCTTATATTAATTTGCCCTTTTTCGCAGATGATTGATCTGCAAAAATCTGATAACCACGGAGGGTGGTGGTCATGGCCAAAGCACTTGCTAGCAGGGAAGCCGGTTAAACACTATATTTATCCCGGATGTTTTGTGAACGGTGTAAAGTTCCATTCATTGGCCCGAGACGAAGGAAGAAGAACACAAAACAGTGGGGTAGCCGTTGGGAAAGACAATGATATATATTACGGGGCTATTGTATACGTGGTTCAGCTATGTTACGGGAATGATGTCAACGTTTTCCTATTCAAGTGCAGATGGTTCAAGCGTACAAAGGAAGACCTGGGACTATTATCAGTCGATACAAACTCGCACTGGTATGAGGATGAGCCTTTCGCTCTCGCCACCTTAGTTCGGCAGGTGTTCTATCTCGACGATCCGAAAGCCGGTGAAGGGTGGAAAATAGTGAACCATATCTCTCACCGAGGAATATGGAATACAGAGACAATTGAAGGGACACCGGCGACGACTGAAGATGCTGCTGAACCAGAAAGAGACATTCCTGCCTATTAAGAGCCTAATATTTCTATGGTCCGCTCCGATATAATGGACCTGGTTCAAGATGGTGAACGGTTACCCATGCCTGATGGTTGTACAGATCTAACTGAAGATGAGATTATCGATGAGGTAGATGAAGAAGACGAGCAGGAAGAGGACGAGGACTCAGGTTATTCGTCGGACGATGTTGAGTACGATGACGAGGATGAGCCGTCGACTAACGGGGATGAGGACGATGATGATTATGATGAAGAGTACGGTCATACGACGAGGGAGATTAATTGGTAATTAATTACTGTAATTATTGTAATATATATATATGATCGATGCCGGTTTACGGTAAGAAATTAATCTGAATTATATATCCTGGCCAACGGAGAAATTAATAAATATTGGCGCCAAATCTCAATCTCATATAAAACGTACCCTAGCTAAATCCTTGACCCTAGCCGGCCGGCCTAAATCTAGCAGTTCGATCGGATCGATTGATAATTGAACGGACACGTACACAAATGACCGGGGACGACCTAAACCGTAATCCCTAAGGCCCTAACCCCTGAAATCGGGGTTTATGCACCTGGACGACGGATAATGGTCATTATCCGTCGTCCAGGTGCACACTAGGACGACGGAGAATGGTCATTCTCCGTCGTCCAAGTTCACAAACCCTAAACCCTAAACAGTAAGGCCCTAACCCTTGAATTCAGGGTCTATACACCTGGACGACGGAGAACGTCATTCTCCGTCGTCCAGGTTCTAACCTGGACGACGGATAACGCTCAAATCCGTCGTCCAGGTGCAGATTTCGTAATTTTTTCTAAGACAACGACCATCTAGAACTTCTTCCAATGCATTTTCTTTTCATCAAGACTTTAGAGTAAACAATTCTTGGTGTGTGAGCTTCGACGGTTCGAAAATCGGAGTTGCGAAATGCCTTGTATCCACGTTTCCGGTTTGTGAAATTATTGGTTTTGCGGTTGACTGTGCCGATCAAACCCTTCCCGAACTTATTATTTTATGGTCCATTGAAGACAATTATATATTATGTTACGACGAACATATCCAAAGGCTGTTTTGTCCAAATTCAATTTCGTTAATACTCTGCTGCAAATGAGCGTCTACTCATGAACACTGAAGTCGTAAAGATTAGTCGATACTTAACATGTTTCAATACGTAAAATTAATCGGCGGTTCAAATTTGACTGTTCATATATACGATGCGTTCATTGATATTGTACGATTATTTCACTCGAATGACAGATCGCTAAATTCCTAGCGAATTATTTTTTAAATTTTTTTTTACGTAATATGAACCTGGACGACGGAGATGGTCATTTTCCGTCGTCCAGGTGTTCACCTGAACGACGGAGAATGACCATCTCCGTCGTCCAGGTTCAAAAATCATGGCGGTTCAAATTTTTTTTTGTTTAATTTTTTCATGTAATTTTCATTTGGACGACGGAAACTTACCATCTCCGTCGTCCAAGTCAAAAATTATGGCGGTTCAATTTACCGCTTCCGTTTTCGGCACCGCTTGAATTTTCACTTAGACGACGGAGATGGTAAGTTTCCTTCGTCTAAGCCAAAAATCATGGCGGTTCAAAACGTCCCGCCCCTTAATTACGCGCCGTTTCAAAATTTTGAAACCGCCACCTGGACGACGGAGAAGCCCGTTTCCGTCGTCTAAGTGCACTTAGACGACGGAGAATAGTGCTCCATCGTCTAAGTGAAACTCTATAAATAGAGTACGGCTCATCTTCTTTTCCTCATCCCTTACAATTCTCTACATCTCTCCTCTCCTCTCTCTCTCAATCTCATTCCGGCGATATTCTCCTCCGGCGACGACGCTCCGACGATACAACTCCGGCGTGGTTCGATTCCTCCTCTCCGACGACACAACTCCGACGAAATTCCCGAAAACTCCGATTCGGTAAATTTCTATTTTTCCCTTATTTAAATAATTTTCATTTATTAATTAATTAAATTCTAAATATAATTAATTAGTAGAAATTAATTTAGTAATTAGTTTTAAATATTTAATAAATGATTAATTGTTGTTATTAATTAATTAAATCATAATTATTGTTATTTAATACTAATTAAATGAATAATTGTAAATTTGTTGTTATTAATTAAATAAATAATTAATTATTGTTATTAATTAATTAAATGAATAATTATTGTTATTAATTAATTAAATGGTTAATTATTGCATGCTAAATGGAAAATAAATTATTGCATGTAATTACGTGTATTTTTTAGTAAATTAATTAGTAGTACGTGTTCGATTTAAATTTAGTACATAGGCTTGGTGTAATTAAGTCGCACTCTTTGGAATAGATGGCGCCTCTTTTCCTTGCTTATCTCCTTAACCCCTCGTGATGTGTGGATTTCATCACCGCACACCATAACCTAAGTGAAGTTATGGACACGAGGTTGAGGGCGGAGTTTGCAAAGGACTTGAGGGAGTGTAAATTTTCGAAAAATTGGCCGAATGTCGGACATGGTGTCTAGAAACGGGTTATGACTGGTGACAGGATTTGGACTAAGAAAGACTTTTGTCGAAATTAGTCCTGCCTCTCGCGTTATCTCTATCCCTAACTGGCCATGTTTTTCGATTTAACCAAGGCTGATTAATTGAAAATTTACACTTTATCGCGCGGGTCGCACGTCCATTGAACGACCGAAAATGCCAAGCTAGTGTACTCTATTTAAATCTTAAACGTACTTAATTAATTAGCGTAAATTTTTAAGTTGTAATTATTATGGTAAGTAGGTATTTTAACCCCGTACTCTTAGGTTTAAATGGCTCCGCCAAAGATGACATCCGGCAAGAAGAAAGCCCAACAAGAGGCAGAAGATGCCATGCTCCGCCGCTTGGCGGACCAAGTCGGTTGGGAATTACCACCGGAGGGCAACGACGCTCTCAATCCGGACGGATCATCTGGTCCGTCCGTAGCGCCCTCTGGGGAAATTCCCGCTCCCCCATTCATCTCGAGCGGTGATGACGTCGACCCCTTCCAATCTCCGACGCCCGGTACCCATTCAACGGGAAGTACTCAGGCGTCCTCGACCGCCAAATCAATCATGTACAGCGCCCGCCGTAGGCAAAAGAGGGCCCCCACTGACCCGGAACCGAAAAGGACTCGGGGTCTCGTTAAAGGGGGCAAAGCGGAGCGTATTTGCAAGGCGACCGGTAAAAAGATCGACTTGCCGTACGACGAATTCACCGGTGGCCCTCTCATAGCTCAGCTAGCAAGTCTCTCAGCGCATGGGATAGGGTCAATCATCCGTAACCGAGTTCGTATCACTGCCCCTACTTGGAAGGAGGCGCCGGATCATGAGAAGGCGAAAGTCTTCAAAGATCTTTCGGTACGTAATACGTTCAATTTAGTTATTATATAATATTGTTAATCTCGGCCTAAAATTTCATAATATATACGATTATAATTTTCTATTTATTTTTGATAGGAACAATTTGACGTGGATCCGACACCGGCTATGTTGAGGCATATCAATCAAACCGCCAACTCCATCTACAAAGATTGGAAGTACAGGCTCCATAAGTACTTCAAAGATGTCGGTCCCGTGCCTCCCCCGGTAGAGCTGCAAGGGGAGAGAGAAGATGAGTGGGAGTGGTTGTGTAACCACTTTGCCGATGAACAATTTAAGGTATTAATTTTTTTTTTTCAATTAAGATAATTGAATTATTTAAATTGTAGTTATTCATTTTTTAATGATTTAATTATGTTGTGTAACAGAAATTCTCCGGTGTCAACAAAGCCAACCGGGGGAAGAAGGAGAAACACCATACTACCGGCGCCAAGCAGTTCATTCAAATTGCCAAGGAGCACAAGGATAAGGGTTCCAAACACCCTTATCTTGATGCAAGCGTAAGCGCGTACGTGACGCCAGGGCTCGATAATGAAGCGAGTCAATGCGGCGTAAGTGATATATATATATATGTGTGCTTTTAATTATAGTAATTATTATTATTTAAATATGATTTCATTATAATAAATTAATTATTCTTTTGTAGGCAAGGGCGATAGAGCGTGCGCATGAAGAGTTGGCTAACACTCAGCTTGCGTTCCCAGATGTGCCGCCGGAAGACCTGCCTCCTCTATCCTTAGATAGCCAAATTGCAATCGCGGATGAGGTCTACGGTCGTAGAGCTGGCAAGGAGGTTAGACACTTTGGGCCTAGGGTGGTACGAGATTTGTCGACGACCTCCGGCTCATCATCTACGGGAGGTTCGGGGCAGCGGAGAAGGAGTCAGGCTGCGGCCGTCGAAGCAGCCATTCAAGAGGCTCGACTGGCACGAGAGGAGAATGAGTCAATGCGGCAAAGACTTGACGAACAACAAGCACAAATAGCCCAACTCATCGCCCTCATGCAACAAAATCGAGAAGTATGTCAACCTCCTCCGAACCCACACCCCGACAACAACGACCCGGCTGGAGGCGGAGGACTCGGCGGCACATCTGCTCCTCCAGTGTATTAGCTAGCTAGTAGTTTATTATCTTGTTTCTTTCTGCGTTCCGAACAATATTTTAATTTTTAATTTATGGATTTTTTCGTATGTACAAATTAATTTACTTTGATTATTTAATAATTAAGTTATTAATTAATATTCAAATTTTAGTTTATTTATTTAATTTTAGCATTTTTCATTATTTAAATTAAAATAATAATAAATTAAATCAATAATATTTAATTTAAATTTATTTTTTAAAAAAAATTAAATATTCACTTGGACGACGGAGAACATAATCTCCGTCGTCCAGGTGCAGAACCCTAAACCCTAAACCCCTAACCCCTAACCCCTAACCCCTAAACCCTAAACCCTGCCGTTCTCCGTCGTCCAGGTGAACACCTGGACGACGGAGATTGTTAGCTTCTCCGTGGCCCATGTATGCACCTGGACGACGGATTACTATTTATCCGTCGTCCAGGTGAACACCTGGGCCACGGACAAACGAGCAATGTCCGTGGCCCAGGTGTTCACCTGGACGACGGAGACTTAGAGTTTCCGTCGTCCAGGTGGCTACCTGGGCCACGGATAATGTCCGAGGTCCAAGTGCACTTGGACGACGGATCACTAAATCTCCGTCGTCCAGGTGCTTGGACGACAGCACTTGGAGCACGGACCTTGGACGACGGAGTTTCCGTCGTCTAAGTACTTAGACGACGGAAAACTGCACCTAGACGACGAAAATGGTCCGTGGTCTAGGTGCAATTTTCTTGTAGTGTTTCAAGTTGTCTCTATGACTAGCACTAAATATCAGAGGAAAGCTAGGGCTAAAAAAGCATCTGGTATTTCTGAAAATTGTCTTTTGATGCTTCTGTGCGTACTCAAAGTAGTAAGCCTGCATCTTTGTTTGGACACAAGCCACCTAATGAGATGATGGCCACACTTATGTAGTTTGTGCAAAATGGTGCTGATGTGTTTGTTGATAACACATTTAATGACAATAGTATGCTTGTTGATGGATCCTCCTTGCCTTCTTCTGCTAAAGAGAGGAAGTCTAGTAACTAATTCTGATCTCAAACCAACTCTCCCTTATATATTATTATGTTTAAATTCCTTTTTTGGAATGCCCGAGGGGCAAGGAGTGAGAATTTTAGAAATGATGTCTCGGATTTGGTGAAAATGCATGGTGTTGATGCTTTAATCATTTGTGAACCTAGAGTTCCTTTAGATAGAGTTAGTTTTACTATTATGAAGCTTGGTTTTACTGATTCCAAGATTGTTTAGGGCCAATGGGTTTTCTAGTGGTATTTGGCTACTGTGGAATAGAAATAAAGTAGTCCCCAGTTCATAACTGTTAAGGTGTGTGGTGTTAATCCATGGTGTTTCACTGCAGTATATGCTAGCTCAAACAGATGTTCTCGTGCCAATCTTTAGAGCTACTTGGATACCTTGATGGATAATTTTGGATTGCCTTGCTTATTCTTGGGAGATTATAATTAACTTGGGTCTCATTCTCAGAAAGAGAAAAGTGATGGGAACTTGGTTGGAAGGTTTAGAGGCCTAAGGGCATGGATTAATATAAATGGTTATCTAGATTTGGGTTTCAATGGCTCAAGATTTACCTGGAGTAATAAATCGGTTAAGGAGAGATTAGATCGTATTTTTTGTTGTTGTGATTAGAGATGAAGCTTTCATCAGACATCTGCTGAAAACAAGGTCTGATCATTGTCCTTTGCTTTTGCAATCTTGTTCTAACAATTTTGTGGATAGAAGCTCTACTCCTTTTCGTTTCCAAGCTATATAGTGTTCTCATATGAACTGTGATGAGTTTTTTTTATCTTTACTTGGAAGAGTATGGCTAGAAATTTTGCTAAAAAGTCCAATGGTCTCTCTGATGCTTTATCATGCTAGAATAAAGAGGTTTTTGGACATCTTTTTCACATAAAAAAGAAGTTACTTGCTAGGATAGGAGGGATTCAAGTGGCTAATGACAGATATGTTAATCCTTTTCTTGTGCATCTCAAAGCGAAATTAATTAAAGAGTATGATGAGATTCTTGATTACGAAAAATTGTTTTGGAGACAAAAATCAAGAGATAAGAGGTTGCAAAATGGAAATAGAAACATTAGTTTCTTCCATCTAACCACTATTGTTAAAAGAAAGAAAAATAAGATAGAGGGATTGTTTGATCATAAAGGTAACATGTTTACTGATTCTCAAGCGATGAAAAGAATAGCTACTGATTTCTTTTCTGACTTGTTTTCTCAACCTGATGATGATCATGGTGTTGATTGCATACCTTTTTTATTCCCTGAGGTTGATGATAAAGTTTGGACAAGGGTGTCTCTTCATGTGACTAATGAATCTATCAAATGTGCACTTTTAACTATTGGTAGCCTTAAGGCACCAGGGTATGATAGATTTCCAGTGTTGTTTTATCAGAATCATTGGGAGTTGTTTTCTGATGAGATTTGTAGCTTGGTTTGAGGCTTTTAGATCCTGTACTCTCACACCGCATCTAAATTATGCCTTGATTACTCTCATTCCTAAGATTGATAGACCACAGGACATGATTCACTTCAGGCCTATCAATTTATGTATCATTGTTTACAAAATTATATCTAAGGTGATTGTGGAGGAGATAAGGCCTTTATTGCAGTCTTTGATTAGCCCTAACTAGGCTAGTTATGTCCCAGGTATAACTGATAATATTATATATGGTTTCCCAGGAAGTGTTGTTCAAGTTCAAAAAATCTAAGGGGCACCTGGGATATTTTGCATGGAAAACTGACTTGTCTAAGGTCTATGATAGGCTAAGTTGGAGGTTTATTGAACATGTTCTTTTGGAGGCTAAGTATCCTGCTGAATTGATTAAGCTAATCATGGACTGCATAACATGTACTAGCATTCAGATATTTGTTAATAGAGAGCTCATTAATCGTTTTCATGCTCAAAGAGGTATAAGGCAAGGAGATTTTCTCTCTCCTTACATCTTTATTTTGTGTATGGAAAAGCTTTCCCATTTAATTAGTGTTGCTGTGGAGTTAGGAAGTTGAAGGTCTGTTAATGCTTCACAATTCGAGCCTACGGTTTCTCATTTGTTTTTTGCAGATGATCCGATTTTATTTTCTGAAGCTACTCCTGGGCAAGCCAATGTAATGAAGAAGTGTCTCAATCTCTTTTGTTCCATGTATAGAAAAACTGTGAGCTTCGACAAGTCCATGATTTTTTGCTCACCCAATACTACTCCTGGAGTTGCTGCCAATATCAGTATTGTGTGTGGCTCCCCCTTAACCAACGATCTTGGGAAGCATTTAGGTATGCCCCTTATTCATTCTAAAGTTAATAAGCATACCTATGCTGGGATCTTTGACAAGATTCAAAATAGACTTGCCAGTTGGAAGAGTAAAACTCTAAGTATGGCTGATAGGCTAACTCTTGTCCAGTCTGTTAGCTCTGCCATCCCTATTTATGCTATGTCTTCTGCTAAATTGCCTCTTGATCTATGTCACAAGCTTGATAAAGACAACAAAGATATTATTTTGAGGGATACTGAGGAAAAAAGACATTCATTTGGTCAACAAGGATATTGTGGCTTAGCCTAAGAAGTTTGGAGGTTTGGGAGTGAAGAAAACTTCTGAAATGAATCAGGCTATGCTTGCAAAAGTGGGAGGCTATCAAATAATGATCTTGGTCTTTGGTCTTCAATCTATAAGAAGAAATATTTGCAGGAGAAAGACATCAGAGATCCTACTTATATTAACTCTGGTGATTGTTCCAGCACATGGAGGAGTGTCATATTTGGTGTAGACTTGCTTAGAAAAGGTTTTAAATGGAGAATTGGAGATGGGAGAACAACTAAGTTCTGGACTGATCATTGGACGATTCATCCTTCTCTATTAAATCATGCCACTTCTGAAGATTTTGTTAACCTCAGTGCCATTGTATGTGAGTTTTGGAATGACACAGGGTGGAATATGGAAATCCTACTTTAGTGCTTGCCTATTGATATTGTCCAGAAAATCATATGTTTGCCTTCTAGGTTTGATGGCTGTGGAAGGGATATACAAATATGGAATGGTATCTCTGATAGGAATTTTACAGTGAAATCCGCATGTGCTCTTTTTTATAGATAAAGGGACCTCAATCAAGCCAACTGGAATTTGATTTAGAAGTTAAAGATCCCACCCAAAAAAAACTTTTTTATGCACTCTTATGCATGGTAAACTGTTAATCAATGTGCATAGTGTTAGAAGAAATTTGGCTTCTGATGCTTCTTGTCCTATATGCCACAATACTCATGACCCTCCTTCATCTCTTTCAGGAGTTTCCCATAGTGAAAGCCATATGGAATTCCATGAAGCTCCCTAGGCCTATTGCTTCTTCTTTCACTTTGGATTGGGAAGCATGGGTTATGGCTCAGCTCCATTTCTATTCTATGGGGTATAATGGCATTAGGTGGTGTGATCTTTTTTTTACTAGTTGTCGGAATATTGGGAAATGGAGGAATAAGGTTGTCTTTGATATTAACTTCCAGATGCCCTTTCAACATGTTACATGTATATATGATGTTGTTGATGAGTGGTGTATTGCTAAAAGTAAAATTCAACATAGAGTCATCAATTCTTATTATGTTCAGGATTTATCATGGTGTAAACCTATGGATGTGATGTTGAATTTGAATATTGATGGCTCAAGGAATGCCAATTCGGGGCATATTGGTGCTATGGGTGTTTTTAGATGTGAGATTGGGAACTGGATCATTGGTTTCCAAGTCCACATTGGCATTGGTAGTGTTCTTGAGGTTGAGCTTTGGGGGATTTAAACTGGCTATTGAGAATTAGTTTCAGAATATATGTATTGAATGTGATTCTGCTCTTTGTGTGCATCTGTTTAATGAGTGTGACTATGTTACTCATCCCCTTGGAGCTATGGTCCTTAGTTGTAAAAGTCTCATGGAGAGGATCCATATTGTGAAGCTGAATCATTGTTATAGAGAATGCAATGTGATCATAGATTGTCTTGCTAAAGCCAGTTTGTATCATGATTTTGGCCTTATTATTTTTTATTCTGCGCCTTCCTATTCCACTCAAGCTATGCTGGATGACATTTGTGGAACTGCTTGAAGTAGGAAAATTGTTACTAGGACAAGTTTTGGATCCTTAAACTAGTCTGTTTCTTGTGCTTGAGCCTTTTTAAGGTCCCTCTTGTAACCAAAAAAAAAACTCTAGTAGTGCTATCGTTATTTAAAACTCTAGTGCTGATGTTATTTAAAACTCTAGCAATTCTATAGTTCGATATTCTTACCAACTCAATCATGTGTTCTTACCAACTTGATCATTTGTTGAATCAGATATTGTTTACCATCTACATTAGAGAAAATGGTTGGGATGATCCCTTATGTATGACAGTATATAAACATTGATCCCTTATGTTTGACATTTATTACTTTCCTCCCTTATGTATGCATTTTGAATTCACTTTGGTCACTCAGTGTGTATTTAACATTAAATAGTTGGCATATGAGAGGTAAAAATATTATTTTTTAAAAATTTATTTTAAAGAACAACCTAAAAATAGAGGTTAAAAAGACATAAATATCCTTAAAGTTCACGAAATACTTAATTAGCTTATGATCGTTTCAGAAGGAGGGAGCAAAATGAATTCGAAATGTATACATGAGGGAGAAAAGTGATATATGTCAAACATAAAGGATCAAAGTGCCTGCTAATCCCAAGTGCAGGAGTCGCGTAGCAGTATAATTCGGAAGCACGAATGTTGTATCCACAAAGAACGGTGCAAAGATCACAAAATTGTATAAATTTGAAATTGAAAACAAATTCATAAAATTAAGTCGTAGAGAAAATTTCAATGACAACAAGCACTAAGGTTTCGGGGCTCCACTTTAAATAGTCTGTGGAATCATGTTAATTTGATTCACTTCTCAAAACTTACTCTAGAAGTTAGACTCAAAAGACACATTCAATTTAAGGTTGCTCAAGCACACAAGCTCACTTAATTTTCTTTAGGAAAAACTTCAAGTATAAACTGTACCTACGGCAGCAACCTATCAAGAGCTAATTCCGTCAAAATTATATATCTACAAGTCTACTAGTAGTTCATAAGCATGGATGTTTTTTACTGCACAATAGGAAGAATATGACTAGACCTATGAAATAGTTTATCAAACACCCATCAAAGAAACAAGAAACTAAACTCGATATTTCAATTGAACAACCAGAAACTAAATTGCAAATAAGCATAAGCATAAGTCGAATCAAACTAACAATGAAATACCAAAACAATCTAAAGCTTCACCCCTAGCCTTAACTAGGAGATTAGTTCTCCACAAAAAAATTAAGTAAACTGAGTTTTTGAGAAAGAAAGTAAATTAAAAAGTAATCTCTGATCCCTTTCCTTTGCAAAGCTTCCCTTATAAAGATGGGTCTGCATATCCAAAACGTTTGTCTTCCTCTGTGAATTACAGTGCATGGTTCCTCTTAATTGCAGAGAATTAAGAAGGGATGAAATTGCATTTAAGCTCCTCTCCTTTAATGAAAGGACCCAACCCCGATTTAGTTGCCTAAATCAGAATCGAACCCCTTCTGAGAACGTGAACCAACATAAACCATTCAAAATTTCGGCAGAGTAACGCTATTAACGCGGAATTGCATTAACCTGCACCCTGAAAATAACACTTCATCCTATGCCACAAAAGCCAAACCGTGGGTACCAATCCCATCCGGATTTCTCAATATCATTTCAATATCAATAAACAGTAAACATTACTGTAATATATAACATATCCGAGAAAATCCGTATAAAACATGTATAAGAATGTATCAGAGCGACCTCTAGTGTAAATATATACAACATACACATCAGTAGGCGAAACAAGAACCTACTGGAAAACACAGGTAGTTCGGATCACTAGCCTCCAACCACGACGTGAACACCAGAACCTGAACTACAAACTGGGTACGTAAACTAAAAAGCCAAGGGGAAAGACATGAAAACCGTTAGAGTGAGTGGACGAAAAATAAATGTCTTTCACCGAATAATATATATGTTATAAAAACATATGCGAGTCAAATGCATGAAAATCAAATGGTACGTGAGGAGACGCTGACTCCAAACCACGTACAGAGCATGTATCGTAAATATCGCGGGGTCACTCATGGACTCCCTCGCGATAGCACAGTCTGAATCACGGGATCCCAGACCCACACGTGATTCCTACCTAGAAAGGCCTCGGGTCAGGATATCTGTCCCCCCCCCCCCTTGAGCGTACTCGAGGATCAGCCGAGAAGCCAATGTGTATCGATACAACCCTGATAACTGAGACTGTACACTGTGTAAACCAAATCATAAATCATTTCCATGCACATGCATAAAACATAATATATATATATATGTATGTATAATCGTATACGCATATTTGTATATGTATAATCGTAAAACACATGCTCATAAAAATCATGATCATACTGCATGCTCAAGTTCGTAAAACATATATAACAGACTCGCAATCAATCCGTGAAAAGAAATGTCCACTCACAGGTGAGCAAAACGCGCACTCACGCTAATCTCGTGGCCCGGCGGAAGATCCCTCGCCCAAAGCACGATCTCGATCTCGATCCCCTGAATAATCATAAAACACATCTGATCAAAATCATAGCCCACAACTCTGTACTTAACCACGGAAACCAACCATTCCCGAAAACATATTAAACTGTATAAAACAATCGACTGAGTTTCCGAAATCTACACTCGAACCCTTCGACTGAAAATCCGATACCCAAATCAATACGAAAACCTCAAGGCGATAATCAGGGCGTGATTACGAGAAAAATGACATTAAAATCATCGAAATATGAAAAGTCAACCCTCTCGCCGGAGCGCTGCCGTTGACCGCCGGCGCGCCGTCAACGGAGAATTTCTACGGCGAGGAAGCTCCAGTTCTCTAGGTCTCCTCAAGCCCAACCTCTTCTTCAACTACTACAAAGTCCAAAACTCACCGGAACCTCACCAATTTCAGCTCGAAACCCAAACGGAGTTCAACTCCGGCAACCAATTCGGGTTCACCCAAAACCTCCATTTCAACTCAATTCAAGCATAGGGGAAGCATCACTGGGGCAAGGGGAGTCGAAACCCTCACCTCCCCGCCACCGTGGCTCGCCGGAAAGCCACCCCCCGTCACCGATGAATTCCGGCAAACCGACCCGGTTCGAATTCAATTCCTCACCAAATCACAAAATTCCAACTACAAAACAACTCTAGAACTCAAGGGGAAGAGATTCATACCCTTCACGTGGCCGTAGGTGGCCGGAAAATGCAAGTCGGCCGGCGAGAACCAAACGGGAAAGTCTCCCTCCTCTGTCAACGGTCAAACTTCCAAAAATGGAAAGTCAACGCTGGTCAACATGTCAAACAGTGTTTTCGACAATTTTACGACTATTTCCGATATTTATACTCGCGCCTCGGGACGATCAACGATTCAAAACGAATAACCAAAATGATTCGGATAAATACGAAACGAACGGATAAACTCATCGATAAACCGAAACTTCAAATAATCATATTATATTCCTCGGTTATCGGAAAAATCATCCGGAACAGCCCACGAACTCGAAATCACGTGCTCTACAACTCTCGTGAAGAAACTCAGTTCAAATTCTCGGCCGATATTTAAGTCGCGAACTAACCCGGCAAATCACACAATTAACGACTAATCGCGATTACGCACTAACTCGTGGATTATGCTGTTTACTCAACTGATTCTGGTTCGGGTCGTCACAAATCTACCCCCCTTAAAAAAAATTTGACCTCGAAATTTACGTACCTGTCAAGTGAACAGATGAGGATACTGTTCCCGCATACGCTGCTCAATCTCCCAGGTGGCCTCCTCAACTGAATGGTTCTACCACAAGACCTTCACTAGCGGGATCACACGGTGCCTCAACTCCTGCTCACGACGATCGAGAATCTGTACAGGCTCCTCCACGAACGTCAAATCCTCCCGGATCGGTAACTGTTGTGGGGCTAACACATGGGAAGGATCTGAGATATACTTCCGCAACATCGAAACGTGGAAAACATCATGAACACGAGCCATCTCAGCTAGCAACTCAAGTCTGTAAGCAACAGCTCCAACCCTCTCTGTGATCTCGTACGGACCAATGTATAGTGATCGAAGCTTGCCACGCTTCCCGAAACGCACAACACCTCTCCACGGAGATAGTTTCAGGAAGACCCAATCGAAAACCTCGAACTCTAGACTCTTCCTCCTCACGTCTGCGTAACTCTTCTGCCGATCCTGGGCGATCTTCAATCTATCCCGGATAATCTGAACGTCCTCCATAGTGCTTTTCACCAAATCAGGGCCAATAAGCCATCGCTCGCCCACCTCACTCCAACACAACGGAGTGCGACACTGCTTCCCGTACAGGGCCTCGTACGGTGCCATCTCAATACTGGCCTAATAGCTGTTGTTGTAGGCGAACTCTATCAAATGTAACTGCTGGTCCCAATTCCCGCTGAACTGCAACACACAAGACCGTAACATACCCTCAAGTGTCTTGATAGTCCGCTCAGACTGCCCATCAGTCTGAGGGTGAAAAGCTGTACTGAATCGCAACCTCGTGCCCAAAGCTCGCTGCAATGCCTGCCAAAACTCAGAGGTGAACTGACTGTCTCGGTCAGAAACAATAGACACAGGCACACCGTGCAGGGGAACAATCTCTGATAAGTACAACTTGGCCAATCTGCCCACTGATATCTTCCCCGGAAGTGCGAGAAAATGAGCGGATTTCGTCAGTCGATCCACAATAACCCAAATACCAGTGTTGCCAGCCGAAGTACGCGGCAACTGATAAACGAAATCCATCGTAATATGCTCCCACTTCCAAACTGGAATCTCAAGTGGCTGTAGTTTCCCTGCAGGTTCCTGCCTCTTCCATTTAACCTGCTGACAGATCAAACATCGGCTCACGTACGCGGCAATCTTCCGCTTCATGTTGCGCCACCAGTAATACGCTCGAAGTGTACGAAACATCTTCGTACCTCCGGGATGCATCGCATACGCTGAACTATGGGCCTCATCCAAAATCTCCTTCTTCAGGTTCTCGTCTCTGGGCACACACAACCTGCCTCTTAACAACAATGTGTCATTGTCGCTCAATCGAAACTCTGTAGGCACACCATTCCGTATCATGGTCTTCTTGCCCAACAAGTAGGAATCTGAGTCCTGAGCCTCCCGTACCTGATCAACCAATACGGGTCGAACCTGAAAACTGGCTAACAAAGCTCCCTCATCATCCCGCTCGAACTCGGCACCCGTAGCCCGAAGCTCGGCTAACATCGATACTCTGGCCACACACACATGAAACAACGATGCTCCAGATTTCCGGCTAAGTGCATCAGCCACAACATTGGCCTTCCCTGGATGGTACTCGAAAGTGCAGTCGTAGTCGTTGATCAACTCCATCCACCGGCATTGCCTCATGTTCAAATCCGGCTGCGTCCGCAAGTAAGTAAGACTTTTGTGGTCGGTGTAGATCTTACACTGACCTCCATACAGGTAATGTCTCCAACTCTTCAACGCTAACACAATAGCGGCTAACTCCAAATCATGCGTCGGATAATTGACCTCATGTGGTTTCAGCTGCCTGGAACCATATGCCACAACTCTACCATGCTGCATCAACACACAGCCAAGCCCCAACTTCGACGCATCACTGTACACTACAAACTCACCGCTGTCGTCTGGTAATGTCAGAACCGGTGCAGTAGTCAACCTCTCCTTCAGGAGTAAATAACTCTCCTCACATGCATCAGACCACTCAAAATTGACGCCCTTCTTCGTCAACCTGGTCAAAGGAGTAGCAATCCAAGAGAAATCTTGTACAAACCGCCGGTAATAGCCTGCTAAACCCAAGAAACTCCGGATCTCCGGTACAGTAGTAGGTCTACTCCAGTTCAGCACGGCCTCGATCTTGTCAGGATCAACACTGACTCCCTCAGCCGATATCACGTGGCCCAGAAACTTCACACTATCCAGCCAAAACTCGCACTTGCTAAACTTCGCAAACAACTGATGGTCCCGCAAAGTCCGCAACACCGCTCGCAAATGCTTCTTATGCTTGCCCACACTCTTGGAATAGATCAGGATATCATCGATAAACATAATCACAAACTTATCCAGAAACCTTCTGAACACCCGATTCATCAAGTCCATGAAAGCTGCGGAGGCGTTGGTCAACCCAAACGGCATAACCAAAAACTCGTAATGCCCATACCGCGACCTGAAAGATGTCTTGGCCACATCAGAGTCTCGGATCCTCAACTGGTGATATCCGGATGAAAGGTCAATCTTCGAAAAGACTGATGCTCCATTAAGCTGATCGAACAAATCATCAATCCGCGGTAACGGATACTTGTTCTTCACCGTAACCTGATTCAGCTTCCGGTAGTCAATGCACAACCGCATAGATCCATCCTTCTTCCGTACAAACAAAACCGGAGCACCCCACGGAGAAACACTAGGTCGAATAAAACCCTTTTCCAGTAACTCCTGGAGCTGAATCTGCAACTCTTTCAACTCCGCTGGCGCCATACGATACGGGGTCTGTGAAATCGGTCCTATACCCGGCAACAGTTCAATCGTAAAGTCAATCTCTCGAACAGGAGGTATGCCCGGTAACTCTGCTGGAAACACATTCGGGAACTCAGAAACGCCCTCAATACTACTAAGATCTGGTACAGCTGCCGTAGTGTCTACAACATGAGCTAAGTAAGCAACACAACCCTTCTTCATCAACTGATCCGCTCTCATCGCAGAAATCAAACACGGTAGTGAAGTGTTCATCTCGCCGCGGAACAGTATCTCGGGAAAGCCGGGTCGTCGAAACATGACCTCCTTCTTGTGACAGTCAAACATGGCCCAGTGCGTCTCCAAGAAGTCCATACCCAAGATCAGATCAAAATCAATGATATCAAGTAACAACAAGTCTGCGGCTAATCCATGGTCACCGATAAAAATCTCACAGTCTCTGTACACCCAACAAATACTTACAATCTCCCCCGACGGATACAACACTCTCCACAACCCCGGAAGTGGAGATGCAGGTACCGTAGCTAATGATGATAGTCTATATGACATGAATGAATGCATGGCACCTGGATCTAACAATGTAAGTACTGGAATACCAAATACATGCAACGTACCGATAACGACCTCCGGTGAAGCTCTGCCCTCACGTAGAGTCATGGCATGAACCCTCGCCTGCCCGGCTGGTCGTCCACGTTGAGGCTGTCCCTGCTGTCCGCCCTGAGCTGCATACTGTACTGGTCGAGCTCCCAAAGTTGCACCTCGCTCTCTACCGGAACTCTGGGCTGTCTGATCACCAGCACCAACTAACTGAGAACACGCCCTCGCATAGTGACCCACCTGGCCACAATGATAACAGTTGAGGGTATCTCGCTGACATGAACCAAGATGATACATATTGCATAAATTGCACAATGGGTACTCCCTCGGTGTAGCAAAAGTGCCGAAAGATCGTCGAGGGTAACTGGAACCACTGGAATCCCCACTAGCCTGTGGCCGCTGCGGTCGATCTCTCCTCCATCTCGGTCTCTACCTCGGTGCACTAACTGGTGGGCGATAAGATCCACCGTCTGAGGATGAAGCCGAACCGGAAGTATCAGAACTCTGCCTCTTTGAAGGCCTCTGACTTGGTCCACCCTCCTCAAATCATCTAGGCTGGTACCTATGCTGCCTCTCCTTCTCGATGTCCTCACCTCGGAGTGCTGCACTGACGAACTCATCAAAGTTATTCCGATGCATTGTAGTCAGAGTCCCCTTGATATTCAAGTTCAAACCCAGCTCAAACCTGCGACACTTGGCTTCCTCAGTAGCCACCATATCACGCGTAAAACGAGATAAACGGGTAAACCTGTCTCGATACTTAAGCACAGACATACTGCCCTGTCTCAAGTTTGTAAACTCCTCATACTTGCGCTGCTAGGTAGCCTGATTGAAATACCTCCGCATAAACAAATCACGGAACAAAGTCCATGGAGTCTCAACTGGAACTCTGTCGGTGCTAACCCACCAAAAGTATGCATCAGACTCAAGTAATCTGACTGCTACCATTGCCATCTGCTCAGGAGTAAACCGCAGACGCTCACATACACGTTCAACCTGAACCACCCATGACTCACATATCTCTGGATCAGCTGAACCCGAAAACACAGTCGCACCAGTAGTACGAGCCTTGACCACAGGGTCAAAACGCTCTTCCAAACGCAGCACTCGCATCAGCAAGTCGTGCGTCTGGCGATCCTCATTAGGATTCGCTTCCCGATCAACACGGGGACCATGTCGAGGAGGCATCCTACTGATACAAGACAAGCATTAGGTACAAGCACAAAGAACGTAATCATGAGACCGCAGATATTTGAGAACACACAACACCCGAAGTATTGATGAGTACCGCTGGCCAGTCGGGTCATCACTCCAGTCATGCTGTATAAACTCAAATACCCTAAGCGTCACAACTACAAGAGTCTACAGAATCTGACAACCTAATGCTCTGATACCAAGCTGAAAGGACCCAACCCCGATTTAGTTGCCTAAATCAGAATCGAACCCCTTCTGAGAACGTGAACCAACAAAAACCATTCAAAATTTTGGCAGAGTAACGCTACTAACGCGGAATTGCATTAACCTGCACCCTGAAAATAACACTTCATCCTATGCCACAAAAGCCAAACCGTGGGCACCAATCCCATCCGGATTTCTCAATATCATTTCAATATCAATAAACAGTAAACATAACTGTAATATATAATATATCCGAGAAAATCCGTATAAAACATGTATCAGAATGTATCAGAGCGACCTCTAGTGTAAATATATACAATATACACATCAGTATGCGAAACAAGAACCTACTAGAAAACATAGGTAGTTCGGATCACTAGCCTCCAACCACGATGTGAAACACCAGAACCTGAACTGTAAACTGAGCACAGAAAACGAAAAGCCTAGGGGAAAGACATGAAAACCGTTAGAGTGAGTGGACGAAAATAAATGTCTTTCACCGAATAATATATATGTTATAAAAACATATGCGAGTCAAATGCATGAAAATCAAATTGTATGAGAGGAGACGCTGACTCCAACCCACGTACAGAGCATGCATCGTAAATATCGCGGGGTCACTCATGGACTCCCTCGCGATAGCACAGTCTGAATCACGGGATCCCAAACCCACACGTGATTCCTAGCCAGAAAGGCCTCGGGTCAGGATATCTGTCCCCCCCGGAGCGTACTTGAGGATCAGCTGAGAAGCCAATGTGTATCGATACAACCCTGATAACTGAGACTGTACTCTGTGTAAACCAAATCATAAATCATTTCCATGCACATGCATAAAACATAATATATATGTATGTATAATCGTATACGCATATTCGTATATGTATAATCGTAAAACACATGCTCATAAAAATCATGATCATACTGCATGCTCAAGTTCGTAAAACGTATATAACAGACTCGCAATCAATCCGTGAAAAGAAATGTCCACTCACAGGTGAGCAAAACGCGCACTCGCGCTAATCTCGTGGCCCGGGGGAAGATCCCTCGCCCGAAGCACGATCTCGATCTCGATCCCCTGAATAATCATAAAACACATCTGATAAAAATCATAGCCCACAACTCTGTACTTAACCACGGAAACCAACCGTTCCCGAAAACATATTAAACTGTATAAAACAATCGACTGAATTTCCGAAATCTCCACTCGAACCCTTCGACTGAAAATTCGATACCCAAATCAATAGGAAAACCTCAAGGCGATAATCAGGGCGTGATTACGAGAAAAATGACATTAAAATCATCGAAATCTGAAAAGTCAACCCTCTCGCCGGAGCATCGCCGTTGACCACCACCGGCGGCGGCGGCGGGCCGTCAACGAAGAATTTCTCTAGCGAGTAAGCTCCAGTTCTCTAGGTCTCCACAAGCCCAACATCTTCTTCAACTATCACAAAGTCTAAAACTCACCGGAACCTCACCAATTTCAGCTCGAAACCCAAACGGAGTTCAACTCCGGCAACCAATTCGGGTTCACCCAAAACCTCCATTTCAACTCAATTCAAGCATAGGGAAAGCATCACTGGGGCAAGGGGAGTCAAAACCCCCACCTCCCCGCTACCGTGGCTCGCCGGAAAGCCACCCCCCGTCACCAACGAATTCCGGCAAACCGACCCGGTTCAAACTCATTCAATTCCTCACCAAATCACAAAATTCCAACTACAAAACAACTCTAGAACTCAAGGGGAAGAGATTCATACCCTTCACGTGGCCGGAGGTGGCCGGAAAATGCAAGTCGGCTGGCAAGAACCAAATGGGAAAGTCTCCCTCCTCGGTCAACGGTCAAACTTCAAAAAAATGGAAAGTCAACGCTGGTCAACATGTCAAACAGTGTTTTCGACAATTTTGCGACTATTTTCGATATTTATACTCACGCCTCGGAATGATCAACGGTTCAAAACGAATAACCAAAATGATTCGGATAAATACGAAACGAACGGATAAACTCATCGATAAACCGAAACTTCAAATAATCATATTATATTCCTCGGTTATCGGAAAAATCATCCGGAACCGCCCACGAACTCGAAATCACGTGCTCTACAACTCTCTTGAAGAAAGTCAGTTCAAATTCTCGGCCGATATTTAAGTCGCGAACTAACCCGGCAAATCACACAATTAACGACTAATCGCGATTACGCACTAACTCGTGGATTATGCTGTTTACTCAACTGATTCCGGTTCGGGTCGTGACATTTAATCTCTAATTGATGGCAGAGTAGTGGGTTTCTCTTTTAATTTCATTGGTCTCAAACACAGCAGCATCTTGCTCCTCTCTAACTGATACATCTCCTTAATTGAGTGAATGAAAATAGACATCGACTACATTTAGAGGAGAAGAGGAGATGTCGTTTGTCTGCTCGTATTTTGATGTCTCTTCTTTTTCTTCAGTGTCGGCCGCTCACTTTCTTACTCTTTTTGATTGAATGAATTGAAGAATAGGGCAGAAGCTAAAGCTTTGAGCACGTGCTCTCTCTCTCTCTCTCTCTCTCTCTCTCTCTCTCTCTCTCTCTCTCTCTCTCTCTCCCCCCCCCTCCCTCCCTCCCTCCCTCCCTCCCTCCATGGTGAGAATGGGCTGCCACAAAGATGGACTTATTTTACTCAATTATACAAACTTGGAGGTGCACCAATGTAACCCTTCTATGCCTCACCCCGTAGATCTCTTTTGGTCTCTAATTATCCTTTTTTCTCTCTCAATTTTGGCACTTCAACTTGCATAAAATAAAAAGGTTTTATAATTAGGATAATTAGCCCAAAATATGTTGAATAAATAGGATACTGGACATAATATAAGTGCATTCTCAAGAACTTATCACAAAGTTTATAAACTATCGTACTTAAGGGATCATCCCAGCCATTTTCTCTGTACATTAATCAAATAGAATGAAATGTCTTTGACTTCTTGAGATGATGAATCGCGTATGTGCTTCATTGAATTCAGAATGGACTAGTTTTGGATTCGAATGTGTACTCTATTTAGACCGCTAGAGATCTTCAGCACCTCCACACAAGCTCAGCCTTATGCTCATCTAACTGAGCTTCTTTACTTCAATTTGGTCTGATCTGTTGGGCTTGGGTTCAATGGGCTGCCAGGCCGCCATAAAATTTTGGGTTCACGAGCCAATGATACCGCTAGAATATACCAAATAAATAGTATGGATGTACACAAATCTCGCAAATCTCGAACCTAACACGATCCTGTAAAGGACAGGACAGGATGAAAATTTTAATTTTCACTATTCTGTCCCACCTCGTCTGGCCCTATTTTTTTGGACGGGTTGCGGTTTTGATTTTGAAAGCTCGATAGACCCGTCCTGCATAGTATATTTTCTCTATTATATCATTTTATTTTATTAAGAGTTGACATATTAAAGTATTTAAACAATTAGCCATATTTGACAAAAAAATGAAATGAAAATACCCTACAATAATAAAAGTATCACATTGCTTTGTATTATGAACTAAATGTATCAATTAATGACAACTTTTGGGTCAATTGTGGTGATGGAGGAGTGGCGTCGACGATGGTGGCGGCCAATGGGGCAGGCAGTGCGGTCTTTGACGCTGTGCATGCTAGTCACGTGGCAGTCATGCATGAGGTTCAGGTAGATATTATGGGCCATGTGTCCAATATGCAAGACAACCTTCTTCTTCTTCTTTTTTTTTGGGGGGGAGGGGGTCCACTAACCCTTTCTGATTCTTTGTAGGTTCCTAGCTTGTCTAGGCGCGATGTTTTACAACTAGTAGAGGTGCCCTCTGAAACCTAATTAGGTAAAGGGGAAGCCTCTAAGGCTTTGGTGTCTTATGTTAGATCAGACCGACAACGTTCTTTCGATTTGACCCAAGGGACAGGCCTTCCCCATGAAAGTGGGCTATCTTCGCTGAAGAGAACAAGCTTCACCTGTGCAGATGAGGCATCTTCGCTGAAGAGGTTTGTCCGCAAAGAAACACCTTCACCAGTGAATGTGGCAAGTAGAGGCTAGATAGGAGCTCACGGGCTCAAGTCCCCTTAGAATAATGTTACTATGGATCTGACGGCACTCGCGAAGATACAAGCGGAGGAGAGCCGGATGATTTTGATAACGCGTAAAATATGCATCAAATATTAACACAAAGTAGACACTCAACACATATCTCACACGTATGCAATTTAAAACCCTTTTTTGTAGATGTAGCATTGATAAGTAAGGATCGTTCTTAACCGGAGATTGAGGGTACTAGTGCATGACAACATTTGTAAACATAAAATAAAAGGTATGGGGGTTTGAAAGTTTGGATTAATTAACTACGAAAATAAATAAATGATGGCCAGCAAACAGATTTAGAATCCTAAATTCTAACATGCTTCACTCATAGATAAGTAGAAACAATTAAAGAACATAAAATCCTAAACATGCTCACTGGACCAAAAATAAAACACTAAGCTATATATACAAGTGATCGACTCATCCTAAGTACCTCTACTCATTCTTAACCTGCAAGTTAAACAATATTAATCGAAATCCTAACTTCTCAATTTTACAAAACACATGCTCATAATTTGTCGTGCTCGGGATCGCCCTGTACACATACCATTGATTTAGACTCGGGATCACCCTATATCTAAGCCAAAGTATTAAGAATAGATGAACATGTATAATAAAAACTAAGAAATTAGAACACATGAAAAACAGTTGAAAACGAAACAAGTAAATAAAAACTGAAATACTATAAACTACTTCACTAAACCAATAGTTCAAACAAGGAGAAGCTACAAAGTAAAGAGGAATCATGTTACACTTTTTAGTCTTCGGGATCGCCCTATGGAGCTAAGGTATAACTGAATCTTCTTTGGCGGAGGAGACACTCGGGATCGCCCTATATGTCAATGGAGGTTGTTGTGGTGGCGGACAACGGCGTAGGCTGCTTCCTTGGAGGATTTCTTGGCTTCATGGAGAGGAGATAGTGTTTAGGCAGAGCTTTTGGCGTCTAAAATGAGTGATGCCTTGCTTCTGGTCGAACTCCCATTTATATAGGATATGAAAAACCCTAGTCCATCCCCAATTAGGAATGAATTAACTCCACCCGGGTAAGTTGATCTTTCTTCATTAAATCAATGATTCCCGGACATTTATATGTCCAAATTGAGTGATTCTTTTTGCGCTGGAAAGTTGACTTCCAGAGCTTTTCAAGGACATATTGTCCGTACCATAATTCCTTCTGATCCGTTTTCAGTGACCCATTGAAGTGGGCTGATCTACACAGGCAGATTTCCTGATTTCTAGTTTTTGATCCATCTTCTTCTTTTGGACTTCTTTGTGGCCGAATTTGTGCATTATCTTGGACCTTCTTGGACACAAAAACGTGGTCTTGATCCATCTTAGTGATCTTTGATCCAATCTTTATAACTCGTGACCCATTCTTCTTCATCTTTCCTCCCTAACACGTTTTTAGCACATTTATCCCTCATTTACTCCATCTTCTTTCTTTAGGACCTAAAAACAACAAAATAAGTTAGAAATAAGAATACTAAGGTTATAACTAAGCTAAATGTAGAGAGAAATACGTTAAGAATCAAGCATAAAATGCGTAGATCAGATTTTAATGTAGTTTAGAATGCATAGTTACATAGGGTGTGGGCCCCCCAATTTTTTTAGTCCTTGTTCTACTTCTATAAATTTTAACTATGGTTGTTGGGTACCAGATTGATCATGTAATAATGTAAGTTGCTTTCGGGAAGTTCTTTCTATCGTGCCGGACACCAGTGAACTCTCTTGTAACTTAACAGCTACTAGTACGTTCCACCGTTTCACCTAGAAAAAATGTATAAATTAAATATGAAATAAAATTGTTCATAGTTTTACTACTTTTAATTAATCATCAAGTAAAAAGGTGTTCTTTTGTTTAGTTATAGACTTGTAGTTCTTATCAAACTATGTTCATCTTATATTGGGCATCAAATTTGATCCGTCGTCATATTCAGGTTTTTATTGTTAAATACTGCACTGAATGTTTAGTTCAAATTGGGCCGAATTTGGACATGTCCACTCCCATTCCATTCGAATTTCGAGATGGACTTTTAAAATGTCCAACCCAGTCTCATCCCATCTCGTTAAAGATAAGGAAAATAACGATCAAAAATTGGTCTGACCTGTCAGATGTCCATCCCTAATGAATAGAATATAGAGTATACCTTCAAAGGAGAGGCACTGTCTAAAAAGGCCCAAACACAGTCATGGGGCAATATAAGGCCCAAAGAAGAATAAAAACCTATAATCCCGAATTGGAATTCCCATAAAATCCCACACTCTTTCGTGTGCCTTTTTCATCTCACAAATTAAGAAGAGGTGGTCTGTGAGTGAAGAGTGAGAAATTAGGTATGGCGAACACAGACGTGGAAGCGGTGGACTTTGAGCCCGAGGAGGATGACCTCATGGACGAAGAAGGCGCCGTCGACGCCGAGCCTTCTGCCTCTCCCCGGGCCCCACTTCCCAAGCTCAAGTCCGCAATCACCGGCGCCTCTTCCGCTCCAAAGAAGACCAAGGGTCGCGGATTTCGTGAGGATCCCAATGCCGAACGCAACACTCGCCTCGCCGTCTCCGACTTGGACGGCCTCACCGCCTCCGACGGCCTCGATCCCCAGCGATGTATAAACCCTAATCTCTCTTGGCTAATTATTTGGTTTTTGCGCAAGGTTTCCTGAATACTTGTGATTTGCTATCTAGGGCTTTAGGAATTTTGTTTGAATCAAATGATGAGAAAGTATGATTGATGCTCATTCTATTCTATGACAAAGTATTTGTTCGTTTGGTGCTTACTGTTTAGTTAGTTGATGATGTTGGAGGAAGAAATGAAGTCTATGTTTATATGATTTCGGTGATGTAGCTGTTTGTAGGACGAGTTGTTTGGAATAGGGTAGAACTGTGACCATGGGTTAAATAGTAGGGTATCCACGTTGTTGTGATTCTTCCAACTGAAGGGCTGCGACGAGATTCTAATACTTTATACTTATTGATTCATTTGCTCTGTTGGTTAAGCTTGCATACTGATATAAATTTCTTTTAAGTTTCTGATATATCCCTGTGTGTTCTTTTTCAAGTTGAATTTCATATATTATTTTGAAATTTAGGTTTTCACTCACGGTTTAATGAGGATTATATGTGGGCGTCCTATATGACAATTTTATTATGTCTGCAGCCATCGAGGGATGGATTATTCTAGTTACGGGAATTCATGAGGAGGCTCAGGAGGATGATTTGCAAAATGTATTTGGTGAATATGGGGAGATAAAAAATTTGCATCTAAATCTTGATCGTCGCACTGGGTTTGTTAAGGTATGACAAGACTTAGAGTATGCTTGATATTCTGGAATTTAATATACTTGAGTTTAGTCTGATATTCTATTTGTACGTATCTAGATACACACTATCTATGATACCTATATCCTATTGGTTTCTTGAAATTCATTGATGATAGATCATTTTATTCCATATGGAGAAATCTGCAAAATTTTACCTTTGTTTATATCAAGGATGAAAATATACAGTTGGTGAAAATGCTTTGTTCGGAGTCATAATCCGTGTGCAGATTTACACAAGGACTGATACCGGACGCCAAATGGATTTCCATACTTTCATCTGAACTTTCAATCATTCTATTTAACATTACAAATAGTGTTTGATGTGGACAATTAACAAAGTATTCTTTGAATGGTTGACTATAGTGCTGTTAGCTTTGCTTCAACATGACAGGTGCAATTTTTTGTTGTACATAATTTTTAGGGCATTTAAATTTGAGCTCTGTGTTTGAGCGTAATTCGACATCATGGCTAAGATTGGAAAAGTTATAGCAGATTTTGCTGAATGGAAAAAAACAGTGACCAATGATTCTTTTGTAAAGTGTATATTATTATGCTTATGCGGCTAACCCCATGCTAATGGATATATAGTTTCTCTTGAAAATTACTTTTATGGCGAGTTCATAACTCAATTTTGTACCAGGGATATGCACTGATTGAATATGCAAATTTTGCTGAGGCACAAGCTGCAATATCTAGAATGGACGGAGATAGAATACTTGAACAGATGGTTAATGTTGATTGGGCCTTCAGCAATGGATCCTTCCTTGATGGGTCAAGGAAGAAGAACCCAAGGTTATTCTTGCTCTAGATTTTTCTTTGAGTCTAACAAGGCATGGTACTGTTCAAATGAGAAAAGATTATACTCCTGTATAATAGGAGAATGTGAATGTCAATGATAAATTTACATGTAGGTGTTGAGAACATACTCAACATAGTTTGGCTGTTTGGAGATTTTGGTAGTCTCTCTAGGCAATCACATTGAAGAGGAAGTGTTAATTGAAGGCGGGGGGTTATGACATACTTTTAATATAGATGTACTTTTTTACCTTTGATAGATTATGCACCTTGCTTCAGACTATGCATTAATCACTATAATGGATATTCTCTAGTGCTACAAGACCTTTATATATTGGGTTCCTTGTATATAGTCTTATCAAGTGTATGTTTTTATTATCAGTCATAACCCTCTCTCGTACTCGTATATCTTGTTTTTGCAGACGCGATCGTCGCTCAAGGAGTCCTAGGAGAAGATTTTAGTGCTGCTCTCATTGTATTGTGAGGCGGCCTGGAATTAGTTGACGATTCAGGTTGATGTGTGTAATCACCTGTTTTATGGATTGATCTCAGTTTGCGAAGGAGCCCTACTCACTCTGCGGTTTATTCAGTGATGTTTCTTTGTTTAGTGATATGTCTCTATTAACATGAGTATGATTTTCTATTGTGATTTATATTTTGACTTCATGGATGGGATGAGGCCATGACTTTGTAATTTTAATGTAGATCAACTTTGTTATCTTTTCCAGTTATCAGCATTGTAGTAGTATGTTGGCTTCACTTCTGAGACAACATTTTATGGTAATAGGAAACTCATTCAGACCCAAAAGCCTGGGAAGAATGATTTCTGTAGATTGTGATTGAGCATATAAAATTAATAGTCTCCTATGATTGCCTTTCCAACGTATTTGCTTTCCTATTGACATGAGGCGTGACACCCCTCGCCAACATGCTCATAGTCTAAAGCTAATTAGCATGTGTTCTTTGGTGACAGAATATAAGGTGCATGAATTTATATTTTCGTATCATTGTCATAATTTCTTCAACTTTGTATAGTTGTGTCATTAAAATTTCTCGGCCTCTGAAGGGCATTCGGGGAGCCAATGCCTAGTCCTCGAAACTGTAATACAAGATCAAAGGTCAAGGAAAGTCATAACCCGGAACTAGTTATAACTAAGAATGAATAAATTTTACATTGTAATAAGTTATATACTTTTTTGTCCCATATGTATAAACGTGACTTCCATAAAGTAATAATTGCTAGTATTATAAAAATATAATGTGATTTATGAAGAAATAAAATATCTTTTATAATATTTTGATACGATAATTTATATTTTATTGTGGATATCACGTCTTAGAGTTTGATAATACGTACTAATTCGTATTTATGATTTATAGTTGGAATAATTATTATTACAATTAAACAAGCTAATTAATTTTTGGACTTGATTTTTTTACTGAACCTCAATTTAGGAATAATTTTTTTATAAAAATAATTTATGTCACCCAATAATATGACTGTATAGAGTTCTACTATATTATCTTCCTACGTACACATCATTTTCAGGTAGGCTCTTGATCTCCACCCAAGTCTTGCCTCGACACAATTCTCACATTTTCATGCTCTCCATTCCGGGCAATGCGAGGAATCAAATACAGTTTACGTCTTCCTTCATCACTCACTAGTTGGATAAAGTCATACAAGTGAGAATGGCTACGACGTTGAGAGGTGCAGTGACCCTTCAGAGTAAACACCTACTAATCTCAAGCATAAATAATCAAGAGACGTCAAGTCCAACAGTCTAGCACTATATATATAGGGCATTCCATTAAAGTATACCTATTTTTGGTCATTTTTAAGTATAAGACATTACACAAACTTTTCGATCATATTTCACGTCTCTACCGTCCAATTATTAAGTTTATATGAGTAGATCATTCATGTTTATTTTATCAGCCAAAATGATGATTGTTAAGGTATCGAACTAGGTTAAATCAAAGGACGGACCTCATCTGTCAAACCTGAACCGTTCAAACTTATAAACTTCAATTGTAGTTTTGAATATCTTAACGATCCCCATTTTGGTTGAAAATTTACAGACTTGATCTACACATTAAGACCTAATAATTAGATTGTAGAGATGTTAAAATATGATATAGAGGGCCCTTCCACTAAGGTATACCTAATTTTGGTCATTTTCAAATATAGGGCATTACACAAATTTTCGATCATATTTTAGCATTTCCACCGTCCAATTATTATGTCTTCATGTGTAAATCAAGCCTGTAAATTTTCAGCCAAAATGATGAGCGTTAAGGTATTCAAAATTGCAATTAAAATTTATAAGTATGAACGGTTCAGGTTTGGCCGATTCGGTCCCTTACATAGACTTAATAATTGCACAGTGGAGATGGTAAAATATGATCGAAAAGTTGGTATAATACCTTATACCTGAAAATGACCAAAAAAATGTATACTTAATTGGAAGGGTGATATATATATATATATATATATATATTTATATAGTAGTTCAATTAGAAACGAGGTTCAGAAGTCGGAACACATCTCTTTCTCTCTTGCGCATTTCGTCGAACACCATCTGAGCCAGCCCAATTTCCCCATAGCAAAAAGCTCTCATGAATCAATTCCATGATTCAAAACCCTACATATATTATATATACCTACTTGGACCTGTTGGAAGATTTAGTCAAGTTAGTTGCACTAGAGTCGGAGACTTAGTTAACAAGTTCCAGTCAATAATGCTCCTACAAGTTAGGGAATAGTTGTTAGTTTGTTTTTCAATTCTAAGCTGTATCACCACGAAGTGGGTGGGCTGCAATTTCTCTTTTCTGTTATGATGTAAGGCTATAAAGCCAATGCTTTAGTTTTGATTAATAACGGAAGTATTTTCCACAAAGCTTAGCTACAATTCCTATGTGTTTTCTTGTGTGTAACCTCTGTTTTCTAACAGTGGTATCAGAGTTCCCACCCGGGGGCCTGATCAAGTGTGTGTGAGTGCAAACACGAGAGGAAAGTGAGGAAATAGACGTGAGTGAGTGTGTGAGAAATGGCAGAGAAGGATGGTATGCTAACTATTCCTCGTTTTGATGGAGATTATGAGCATTGGGCAATGCTCATGGAAAATTTGTTGCGGTCTACGCAATGGTGGCACTTGGTGGATCCAGGCTTCAACGAACCAGCGAGCGGTGTTATTTTGAATGGACCACAGAGAGAGGAGCTGGCAGAATTAAAGCTGACAGATTTGAAGGTAAAGAACTACCTCTTTGCAGCCATTGACAAGACAACTTTGAAGACCATCACTCAGAAGAATACAGCCAAGCAACTCTGGGATTCAATGAAAACCAGATTTCAAGGAGATGAGAAAGTGAAGGATGCACAGTTGCAAACACTTCGGAGGGAATTTGAGGTACTTGAAATGAAGCCAGGTGAGTCTATTACTGACTATTTCTCAAGAGTGGTGTTAGTTTGCAACAGTATGAGTAATCTAGGAGAAGGCATGCATGGAGGATGCTAAGATCGTACAGAAGATTTTGCGCACTCTTCCTGAAAGCTGGAACTTCGTTGTGTGTTCGATCGAGGAATCAAAAGATATTAATTCTCTCTCGGTGAATCAACTACGAAGTTCGTTATTGGTTCATGAACCGAAGTTCCACAAAAAGAAGAACAACGAAGATGAGCAAGTCTTAAAGGTGACGTATGAAGAAGGAAGAGGAAGAGGAAGAGGAAACAGAGGAGGATTTCGGGGAAGAGGAAGAGGTCGACAAACGTATAATCGAGCAACTATTGAGTGCTTTCGATGTCACAAACTCGTACATTTTCAGTATGAGTGCCCAGGAGCAAAGAAAGCAAACTATGCAGCCATTGATGAAGATGAGACCTTACTGCTTATGTCCCATGTTGAAGTCACCGAAGAATATGCAAGAGGCTCGGAAGTGAAGCTTAGTCAGGAGGAGGAAATGGCATTGATGACATTTGCAGAAGCCAATGGAGTAAGCAGAAAAGAAGCTTGGTTTATAGACTCAGGCTACTCAAACCACATGTGTGGAGATAAGAAGGTGTTCATGGATCTTGATGATAGTTTCAAGCATCGAGTGAAGCTCGGTAACAACACCAAGATGAATGTGGAAGGAAAGGGCAGAGTGAACTTGATGATTGAAGGAGTCAATCATGTAGTCACAGAAGTCTACTATGTTCCAGAGCTTCAGAACAACTTATTAAGTGTCGGCCAATTGCAAGAGAAGGATCTTGCAATTCTAATGCATCAAGGCAAGTGCAAGATTTACCATCCAAGAAAAGGTTTAATTATTGAAACAACAATGACAGCAAATAGGATGTTTGTTATTATGGCTGGAGCAGTTGCAAACTCTACAAGTTGTTTTCTCACCTCCACACAAGATCTGCCACACTTATGGCACTGTAGATATGGCCATCTCAGCTACAGCGGCTTGAAGACTTTGCAAAGTAAGAAGATGGTACATGGATTGCCAAATTTCGATGTTACAAGGAAAGAATGCACAGACTGCCATATCGGAAAGCAGCATAGAAATCATTTTCCGAAGAAAACCACATGGAGAGCAACCCAGAAGTTGGAGCTAATTCATGCAGACCTCTGTGGACCAATCAAGCCTGAATCAAATGGTGAAAAGAGGTACATATTATGCTTCATTGATGATTTTAGTCGAAGAGCATGGACCTATTTCTTAACAAATAAGGCAGATACATTCAGCTATTTTTTAGCATTCAAAAGAAATGTAGAAAAAGAAACAGGTCTATCTATCAAATGCCTTCGCACTGACAGAGGTGGGGAATTCAATTCAAATGAATTCAATGAGCTCTGCAAGGAGAGTGGAATAAAGAGGCAATTGACAACAGCATATTCACTGCAACAGAACGGTGTTGCAGAGAGGAAAAACAGGACAGTTTTAAATATGGTGTGCACGATGCTTTCAGAGAAGAAGATGCCAAAGACATTCTGGCCGAAAGCAGCGAAGTGGACAACCTTTGTGTTGAATAGATGCCCTACTGTTGCAGTGAAAGATATGACACCTCAAGAAGCTTGGAGTGGAGAGAAGCCCTCAGTGGAGTTTTTCAGAGTGTTCGGGTGCATTGCTTATGTCCATGTTCCAGAGGCCAAGAGAACTAAGTTGGAGAATAGAAGTGTGGCATGTGTTCTACTTGGAGTCAGTGAAGAATCAAAGGCTTATAGACTTTTTAATCCAGTCACAAAGAAAATTGTGATTAGTAGAGATGTTGTGTTCAAAGAAGACAAAGAGTGGGATTGGGATGCAACCTACAAGAAGGTTGTTTCGGCAACTTTGTATTGGGAAGATGATGATGGTGAAACAGAGGAGCAAGATGAAAATGAATCAGAGGTAGAAGAATAAGCTTCTCAAGATGAAGAATTAAGGGAGGCAAACACAAATCCTACAGTAGGTGAATCAAGCAATCCACAAGCAGAAGGTACAGAGGGTGTCGAAAGAAGAGCTTGTAGGCAACCAATGTGGATGAGTGATTATGCAACCGGAGAAGAACTCTCAGATTTGGAGCTGGAGGCTAATATGGCAGTGGTGTTGGCTGAAGATCCAGTTTGTTTTGAAGAGGCAGTAGTAAGTTCGAAATGGAGAGATGCAATGGATGTTGAAATTTAAGCAATAGAAAGGAATGACACTTGGAAATTGGTTGAGTTACCTGCTGGAGCAAAAAGAATTGGAGTTGAGTGGATTTACAAGACCAAATACAACGAAGCTGGAGAAGTTGACAAGTACAAAGCTCGGTTGGTGGCAAAAGGCTATTCGCAGAGGTAAGGGGTGGATTTTATTGAAGTATTTGCTCCAGTGGCTCGAATGGATACAATTAGGGTGATGCTTGCTCTATCTGCACACAGAGGCTGGACAGTGTATCAACTTGATGTTAAATCAGCTTTCTTGCATGGTGAGTTAATTGAAGATGTTTATGTAGAGCAGCCATTGGGATACAAAAAGAAAGGAGAGGAGGAGAAGGTGTATAAGCTGAAGAAGGCTTTGTACGGGTTAAGGCAAGCACCTCGTGCTTGGTTCAGCCGAATTGATGCATATTTCAAAAAGGAGGGCTTTCAAAGATGTAGCAGTGAGCAAACACTCTTCACAAAGATCAGCAGTGGAGGTAAAATCTTGCTTGTAAGCGTTTATGTTGATGACCTTATTTATACTAGCAATGATGATGTCTTGTTGAGAGAATTCAAAGCATCTATGATGAGAGAGTTTGAGATGACAGATTTGGGAAAAATGAGATTCTTTCTTGGGTTAGAAGTTCTGCAGAAAGATAATGGTATTTTTGTAAGCCAAAAACAGTATGTGATAGAGGTACTTAGGAGGTTTGGAATGGAGGGAAGTAAGGAAGTTAAGAGTCCAATTGTTCCGGGGTGTAAGTTGAACAAAGATGCAGAAGGAAGTTTGGTGAATGAAACTTACTACAAGCAAATTGTAGGAAGTTTGATGTATTTAACAGCTTCAAGACCGGATTTGATGTTTGTTGTGAGCTTACTTAGCAGGTTTATGTCAAAGCCTACGGATATACATGTTCAAGCAGCCAAGAGAGTGATGAGGTATCTAAAGGGCACTTCAAGTTTTGGAGTGTTTTATAGAAGGCAGAGCAGTGAGGAGCTTGTTGCATTTACAGATAGTGACTATGCTGGAGATTTAGATGATCGGAAAAGTACTTCTGGTTATTTTTTTCTAATTGGTGGAGCTGCAATGTCTTGGTCATCAAAGAAGCAGCCTATAGTCACTCTCTCAACCACAGAGGCTGAGTATGTAGCTGCAACAAGCTGTGCAACACAAGCAATTTGGCTGAAACGAGTACTAGAGGAGATGGGAAGCAAGCAAGATGAGAGCATAGTGATGTGGTGTGATAATAGTTCAACCATAAAGCTTTCGAAGAATCCAGTTTTTCATAAACAGAGCAAACATATTGACGTGAGGTACCATTTCCTTCGTAATTTAACTGAGGACAAAGTAGTTAAGTTGGTTCATTGTGGTACAAGTGAGCAGTTAGCTGATGCATTGACAAAACCATTGAAGTTAGAGGTGTTTCAAGAGCTCAGAACTCGAAGGGGGGTATGTGATATTAGCAGTATAAGCTGAGTGCTAGACGCACTAGCTTAAAGGAGGGATTGTTGGAAGATTTAGTCAAGTTAGTTGCACTAGAGTCGGAGACTTGGTTAACAAGTTCCAGTCAATAATGTTCCTACAAGTTAGGGAATAGTTGTTAGTTTGTTTTTCAATTCTAAGCTGTATCACCACGAAGTGGGTGAGCTGCAATTTCTCTTTTCTGTTATGATGTAAGGCTATAAAACCAATGCTTTAGTTTTGATTAATAACGGAAGTATTTTCCACAAAGCTTAGCTACAATTCCTGTGTGTTTTCTTGTGTGTAACCTCTGTTTTCTAGCAGGACCAAACCCTAGCCTCTTCTCAAAGTCTCAATAATTCGAAATAGAAAGTAAGAAACACGTTAAACAGTGTTGACGCAAAAGCCAATCCTAACGAGACTAGGACTCAAATATACAGCTTATTTATAATTCCCTAATAATAATAATAAATAAACACCTGCTCGCTCCTTTCCCTTGATATATATAAAAGCCAACTCGCTCCTTTTCATTCACTGCTCTCTGTAATCCACTTCATATTCCCTAATTTCCCAATTAAATATCTCCGGCCAAGAAATAAAGATGAAGGCGAAGAATAAGAAGCAGTGCTCCGCCGCCGTTCCGCCGCCACATCTCTTCCTGAAACCCCAGCTCTGCCCCGAAGCAATTCTCGCATGGTCCAACACCGTCGGCAAGACCCGAAGGACCGACATGGCCGACAAGGCCAAGTCCCACCTCTCCGCTCTGGGCTGGAAATTCTGGTACAAGAAAAAGTCCACCTCCAAGATGGAGTTGCGCTACCAATCTCCCGCCGGTAAAGTCTTCTACTCCCTCCGTACTGCCTGCAAGGCCTGCGTTGCCGTTGAGGAGGAAAAGAGGAAGAGGGAAAACGATGATGACGTGGGGCCCAAGAACAGCAGCAGCCCAGGCCCAAAAAGGGGAAGAAGGTTCTTGCGGTCTTGAAGAGGCTGAGGGACGAGAAGAGGGTCACGAGGAAGTCCCGTGACGACGACGAGAACTACGACGAGTGCAGCGTGTGTTGCTATGGAGGGGAGTTGGTACTCTGCGACGCTTGCCCCAATGCGTTTCATAAGGGCTGTATTGGATTGGACAATGATGACGTGGGGGACGGTGATTGGTTCTGCAAGGCTTGCTGCTGTGGTCTTTGCAGCTTTGGATTATTGGAGAATGAGGATGGTGGGGGTGAGGCCTTGACATGTGACCAGTGCGGGCATAGGTACCAGAGCGAGTGTCTAGGATATTCAGGGGAGGGTAAATGTAGCGAGGATGGTAAATTATTCTGCAGCGGTAAATGTGAAAATGTGTTTGTGGGGATGGAGAAGATTTTGGGGGAGGCTGTGGTGGTTGGTCCTGACAATCTTACTTGGACTTTGTTGAAGACTTGTACAACATTTGATGTGGAAAACACCACCAAGAATTACTTGAAGCACAAGTTGGCTTTGAATGTGATGCATGGCTACTTTGAGCCAACTCAGGACCCTCACACCAAAAGTGACATGGCGGAGGATGTGATTTTCAATAGGCAGAAGAAATTTAGTCAGTTTTACACGGCCGTTTTGAAGAGGGATGAGGATGTAATATGTGCGGCGACGGTGAGGGTTTATGGTGAGGTGGGGGAAGTGCCGCTTGTCGCGACGATGTTTAAGTACCGGAGACATGGAATGTGTCAAATTTTGATGTGTGAGCTCGAAAGGCAGCTAGCTAAATTGGGAGTTGAGAGGATGGTTTTGCCTTCTGCGAGGGATGCACTAGAAGCATGGACTAGTGCTTCATTAGGGTATTCGAAGATGAATGTCGATGAAAGATTGAGATTGTTAGACTATAGTTTCTTGAATTTCCAGGACACTGTAATGTGTCATAAGCTATTGAAGCAGCAGAACACTACTATTATAGAAGAAGGAAAGAATCAGTCTGATGCCATTTCCATCATAAAACAAGCAGTGGGCATTGAGCCATGTCAAGAGCTTATAAATATTGACATGATTATGATTTGATATTGGAGGATGACAACAAATTCATGTCATGGCTTTCTTCTGGATCTAGAGAAGTTTTGGCTATCTAGGATACTTAGCTGTTGGATATATAACTGTAAAGTTCTTGTTGATAATGATTGAGTGAGTGTAAGGTGTCTTTTTAGCTAGCTGTATATACAGAATTACAGATTGTAAAACTAAGGGATGTTCTGCTTTAGATCTTTCTCTGCCATTGATATGACATGCATGTTATAATTGGTGGACATACAGTACCCTTTGTATATCCTGCGCCAAAACATACACACGCAAGGAGAGTTTGACAATAATGCTGCGTACACTAGGACCGCTTGGTTAAAAACGTTGGGGATTTACATGGAGACATGGAGTACAGAATATACTGTAGGACGGTAGGACCCCTTGGTTAAAATCCTTGTAGTTTTCTCAAGGGAGATTTACATGGGAGTACTGGATATATATATATATATATATATATATATATATATGAAGCGCGATGGAATTGATGTTCCATAGTGAGGGCTGTGATGCTGGCTTTAGAGAGGATCTAATCATATGCTTTCCAAGTTTTTCCTTCTTGGGAGAAAATGGTAAAAAAATTGATTGGTTTTTCAGATTTATTGTTACTATATATGTATTGGTAAATCTTTTTTGAGCTGATAGATGATAGTTATTATTAGGGGTGGATACGAGTTAAGTCGGTACAATTTGATGCTCACACCACAACAAGTGGGGTGATTGCGGTTTGCAACAACCACCTTACTTGTTGCAGTTTGCTAAAAATGCAAACCACAATCACTTTACTTATTCGGTGCATCCACATTCCGGTGCACCACATATTCGGTGCGGAGCGATATAGTTTCGGTATTTAACCCATATTTAGTAATTTTGAACTAACAAGTAAATTTAAAAATTTGAATAATACATAATCAATGTCTTAGAATATCAACAATTAAATATTACATAATCACTAACTTAGTCGTGGTTTATATTTATATTGTAAAGAAGAAAAAGTGACCAGAGGGTTTATTAGTTTCGATTTTTATATACTGTTAAGATTTTGGGTCAGGTTTGTCATATTCTCACTTTCAAACAAAAAAAAAAGGTTAAAATCACAATTAAATAGAGGTTGATACGTATAAACTCTATTAAATATATCAATGAAATATAAACATGATGAAAAATTGCATTGTATATATATAAATTAAATGCGGTGCGGTAAATTCAGGCGGTTTGGTTGCTCAACCCACAACCACTCCGTTAATTTGGTAGCAGTGCGGTTCATCGGTGAACTTATTTGGTGTGTTTCCCGTTTTTCTTTTTTGGATCGATACAATGTAGTTCCCACTTGTAAAACGATTTTTGCCCAGCCCTAGTTATTATAAGTTGAAGAAACTGAGACAATATAGGTAAAACAAAATTGGGCTAACCATGGGTAAAACAAAACTGTAAGGCCCAGTTTGGTATTGAGTTTTGGGAGAAAAAATAGCTTAATTAATTATTATAGTATACTGCTAGATTGTTTGGTTAATATTCTATGTTTGTATTTTCCTAAATTTTTGGATCAATTAACATAAAAATCAAAAGCCTACTATGGTAATCTTCCTATTTATTCTTACCATAGTAGGCTTTGGTTAATTTTCCTACTTATTCTTAACCCAAATGTTGTCTCATTTTGGGGTTACTTTTTCTTAACTGTTTTTTTTTCTCATTATTGTTTTATTTCACTGATTTTTCTCACCATACTTAATTTTATCGCAATACCAAACTAAGCCTAAATTAACTTTAATGTTATAAGAGAAAAGGAACTAAGACAACATAGGTAAAAGAAAACTTAGTTATAAGAGAAACGAATAAATAAAAAACTGTTGTAGGAGAAAATATGTAAACGGGAAAAAATGTTTCTCTTTCATTGATAGAATGCCTTAAATACAGGCTGATACAATATGTTACAATAAGTGTCCCGATATAACGGGGATTCCATGTATCTATCTAATTAATATCCGTATCCAACTAGGACAAGACACACACCGGGAATTATGGAGAATTAATCTCCTTAAACACTCCCCCTTGTGTCGATGGCCATAAGAATGATGCATGACTTGTTGTCTCATTAAAAACCTCGCCAAGCAAACAAAAACCTCATGGATAAAATAAAAGCTTGGTCTAAGGGAAAAAGAGTACAACGCACAAACTATTAAAGCTACTACATGTGATGTAGACTTCCCCTGATTTCTACAGAAATGTAATTCTCCCTGACTGTAAACTCAGTCAAGGAGTTCTGATAACCTGCACATACCAATGCTTCTCACATGTTTCACAAAAGTAGATTTAGGAAGTGACTTGGTAAATAAGTCTGCAACATTATCAACGGAACCAATCTGGTTCACTTGGATATTCAACAGCTGTTGTTGTTGCTGATTAAAGAAAAACTTGGGTGATATATGTTTTGTATTGTCACCCTTAATGAAATCTAACTTCATATGTTCAATGCATGCAACATTATCCTCATAGATGCAAGTGGGATCAGTAACAGTAGATTTCAATCCACTAGAGCCTCAAATATGACCTATGATTGACTTGAGCCAAACACATTCTCTAACTGCTTCATGAAAAGCAATTATCTCAGAATGATTCGAGGAAGTAGCAACAAGAGTTTGCTTTCTTGATCTCCAAGATATCGCCGTGTTTCCCATAGTGAAAACATAACTAGTCTGTGAACGACTCTTGTGTAGGTCAGAGAGGTACCCAGCATCAGCAAATCTAACCAACACATCAACCGGTGTTTTGGAATAGGGGATAGCATGAAAATCACTTGTAGCTATTCCATTTTTCGATTGGTCGAACAACTCCTTCAATGCATCAAAGGGGTTACTCTAATCCGTCCAGGTTGCATCCTTCGATGCATCGAGGAAATCCTTCGATGGATCGAAGGGCCTGTTCGGGTCAGCACAGTTTAAGGCACCAAGATGCCTAGAACTCAAATGCTGTGATTCAGCATTCCCTTCACAGGGAATTTCATGCTTCTCTCTGTATTCTTTGTAAGGGAAGAATAAACTCATGTCAATGGAACCTTTCAAGTATCTAAAGATTTGTTTTACTCCATTCCAATGACGTTGCATATGTGCAAAGCTAAATCTGGCCAACAAGTTCACTGAGAAGGCAACATCTAGACGTGTGCACTGAGCTAAATACAACAAAGCTCCAATAACACTAAGATATGGAATTTCAGCTCCCAAGATCTCCTCATCGTCATCTAGCGGACGAAAGTGATCTTTCTTGGGGTCCAGACTGCGAACAACCATTAGTGTGCTAACAGGGTGTACTTTGTTCATATTGAATCACCTGAGCATCTTTTGGACATAAGCAGACTAGTGAATAAGAATTCCACCAACTCGATGTTCCAGCTTTAATCTGAGACAAAATCGAGTCCTACCAAGGTCTTTCATCTCAAACTCAGATTTCAAGTAGCAAACAGTTTCATTGATCTCTTCAAGAGTTCTGATGATATTAGACAGCTACTATAGCAAATCCTGAACTTATTCTTTTAATGTACACACAAGGGCATAAATCATCATTCTTATATCCCTTCCCAATCAAGTAGTCACTGAGGTGTGTATACCACATCCTACCGGATTGCTTCGATCCATACAATGAACGTCTCAACTTTATAACATGAGCATTCCGTGGTCTAGAGTTACTTGATTTGGGTATAGCAATGCCATCTGGCACTCTCATGTATATCTCTGAATCAAGATCACCATAGAGATATGCAATAACTACTTCCATAAGCTGCATATTAAGCTTTTCAGACACTACCAAGCTTATCAGGTAGCGGAAGGTGATGATGTCCATAATAACTATCCCTAACTGGCCATGTTTTTCGATTTAACCAAGGCTGATTAATTGAAAATTTACACTTTATCGCGCGGGTCGCACGTCCATTGAACGACCGAAAATGCCAAGCTAGTGTACTCTATTTAAATCTTAAACGTACTTAATTAATTAGCGTAAATTTTTAAGTTGTAATTATTATGGTAAGTAGGTATTTTAACGCATCAATCTTAGGTTTAAATGGCTCCGCCAAAGACGACATCCGGCAAGAAGAAAGCCCAAGCAGAGGCAGAAGATGCCATGCTCCGCCGCTTGGCGGACCAAGTCGGTTGGGAATTACCACCGGAGGGCAACGACGCTCTCAATCCGGACGGATCATCTGGTCCGTCCGTAGCGCCCTCTGGGGAAATTCCCGCTCCCCCTTTCATCTCGAGCGGTGATGACGTCGACCTCTTTTCAACTCCGACGCCCGGTACCGGTTCAACGGCAAGTACTCAGGCGTCCTCGACCGCCGAATCAATCATGTACAGCGCCCGCCGTAGGCAAAGGAGGGCCCCCACTGACCCGGAACCGAAAAGGACTCGGGGTCTCGTTAAAGGGGGAAAAGTGGAGCGTATTTGCAAGGCGACCGGTAAAAAGATCGACTTGCCGTACGACGAATTCACCGGTGGCCCTCCCACAGCTCAGCTAGCAAGTCTCTCGGCGCATGGGATAGGGTCAATCATCCGTAACCGGGTTCGTATCACTGCCCCTACTTGGAAGGAGGCGCCGGATCATGAGAAGGCGAAAGTCTTCAAAGATCTTTCGGTACGTAATACGTTCAATTTAGTTATTATATAATATTGTTAATCTCGGCCTAAAATTTCATAATATATACGATTATAATTTTCTATTTATTTTTCATAAGAACAATTTGACGTGGATCCGACACCGGCTATGTTGAGGCATATCAATCAAACCGCCAACTCCATCTACAAAGATTGGAAGTACAGGCTCCATAAGTACTTCAAAGATGTCGGTCCCGTGCCTCCCCCGGTAGAGCTGCAAGGGGAGAGAGAAGATGAGTGGGAGTGGTTGTGTAACCACTTTGCCGATGAACAATTTAAGGTATTAATTTAATTTTTTTATTTCAATTAAAATAATTGAATTATTTAAATTGTAGTTATTCATTTTTTAATGATTTAATTATGTTGTGTAACAGAAATTCTCCGGTGTCAACAAAGCCAACCGGGGGAAGAAGGAGAAACACCATACTACCGGCGCCAAGCAGTTCATTCAAATTGCCAAGGAGCACAAGGATAAGGGTTCCAAACACCCTTTTATTGATGCAAGCGTAAGCGCGTACGTGACGCCAGGACTCGATAATGAAGCGAGTCAATGCGGGGTAAGTGATATGCATGTATATATATATATATGTGATTTTAATTATAGTAATTATTATTTAAATATGATTACAAAATTATAATAAATTAATTATAATTTTGTAGGCAAGGGCGATAGAGCGTGCGCATGAAGAGTTGGCCAACACTCAGCTTGCGTTCCCAGATGTGCCGCCGGAAGACCTGCCTCCTCTATCCTTAGAGAGCCAAATTGCAATCGCGGATGAGGTCTACGGTCGTAGAGCTGGCAAGGAGGTTAGGCACTTTGGGCCTAGGGTGGTACGAGATTTGTCGACGACCTCCGGCTCATCATCTACGGGAGGTTCGAGGCAGCGGAGAATCAGTCAAGCTGCAGCCGTCGAAGCAGCCATTCAAGAGGCTCGACTGGCACGAGAGGAGAATCGACGGACACAAGAGCAGAATGAGTCAATGCGGCAAAGACTTGACGAACAACAAGCACAAATAGCCCAACTCATCGCGCTCATGAACCAAAATCGAGAAGTATGTCAACCTCCTCCGAACCCACACCCCGACGACAACGACCCGGCTGGAGGCGGAGGACTCGGCCCCGCATCTGCTCCTCCAGTGTATTAGCTAGCACGTAGTATATTATCTCGTTTCTTTCCGCATTCCGAACAATATTTTAATTTTTAATTTATGGGTTTTTTCGTATGTACAAATTAATTTACTTTGATTATTTAATAATTATATATATAAGTTATTAATTTTAATATTCAAAATTTAGTTTATTTATTTAATATTAGCATTTTTCATTATTTAAATTAAAATAATAATAAATTACATTAATAATATTTAATTTCAATTTATTTTTTAAAAAAAATTAAATATTCACTTGGACGACGGAGACTTAGTGTTTCCGTCGTCCAGGTGAAACCCTAAACCCATAACCCCTAACCCCTAACCCCTAACCCCTAAACCCTGTTGTTCACCTGGACGACGGAAACACTAAGTCTCCGTCGTCCAGGTGAACACCTGGGCCACGGATAATGGTAGCAATGTCCGTGGCCCAGGTGTTCACCTGGACGACGGAGACTTAGTGTTTCCGTCGTCCAGGTGAACCCCTGGGCCACGGACATTGCTACCATTATCCGTGGCCCCGGTGTTCACCTGGACGACGGAGACTTAGTGTTTCCGTCGTCCAGGTGAACACCTGGGCCACGGATAATGTCCGAGGTCCAAGTTCACTTGGACGACGGAAACACTAAGTCTCCGTCGTCCAGGTGCTTGGACGACAGCACTTGGAGCACGGACCTTGGACGACGGAGTTTCCGTCGTCCAAGTACTTAGACGACGGAAAACTGCACTTAGACGACGGAAATGGTCCGTGGTCTAAGTGCAGTTTTCTTGTAGTGAATAGTTCTTTTCCATTCTCACGATAGATTTCCAAGTGAAATCTGTTGGCACGAATATCCTTAAAACTTAGCAAGGTTCGATCGGCCTTTGTCGCGTATAAGGCATTAGTGATATATAATTTTGTACCATGGGGCAGCATAAACTCTGCAGAACCACGCCCTTGTATAACGGGCGCTGCACTAATCATGGTTGTCACTGATGATTTGTATGGGAAAAGATCCACAACTAGTTGCCTATTCCGCAAAATGGTATGGGTAGTACCACTATTTGCTAGACACTCAATTTCGCCATGAGTCATCTACAAAATCAATGTAAATAAGTAAGTCTTTATAACAAAGACCAGGCGTACACTTTAAGTATACACTTAAAGATTTGAATAAGGGTGCGACCCTTGTTGAGTGTTGATATAACATGACACAAACTGATGTATAACCACATCTGGTGTTGAAATCCAAGTTGGTTGGATTTTTTTTCAATATTTTCCAAGAAAACCGATGTATAAACAACATCATAAGCCGATGATATAGATGAAAAATTCATCTAAGTACATCACTCCCGGGTTGAATCTTCGATGGGTTGAAGGAAAACTTTTAATGCGTCGAAGAACCCAAAACAAAAAGTGATTTTCCGATACCATTTTCGATGGGTCGAAGCAAGGCTTCGATGGATCGAAAAATCCAGAGTGATCTCTTTGATAGGTCGAATCGATTTTGGATGGGTCAAAATTTTTACCAGAACGATGTCTTTGATGAGTCGAATTAATTCCTTCGATGAATCAAAGAATAAGATTGAATTTCCGACATCAGTATTTGATGGGTCGAAGAGATTGTCGATGGGTCAAAAAATTGACCTGAGACATTCCTTCGATGGATCGAAGAAGTGCTTGATGGATCAAAAAATTGACCTGAGACATTCCTTTGATGGATCGAAGAAGTGCTTGATGGATCGAAATGTGCAACCAAAGGAACCGAGGATAAGCTTCGATGGATCGAAAATGTTGTCGAGTTCAAAATAACATCCTCTCCTTTGTGTCACGTTTGGACTGTATCATTGTCGCATATTGCCATATACTTATAAACATCGAACCATACATAAGAATTTGCATGGAATAGAACATTGTCAAAATACTTTCATATATCGAAAATAGAGAAATATTCATTGCTTTCCAACAAAAATTACATCATAGATGTGTTCTTATTCATAAAACAAAGACAAGTGTCTTTAAAATTCTTGACCGAAAAGTAAGCTAAAAAACAAAACTAAAACTTGAAAGATTACAGAGACAATGCCTTTTACATAGGCTCAATCAAAATCCAGGGTAGCAAGATTTTTCCCATTGTCATCTGCAAGAACGAAATTGGTGTCAACCTCCATCTCAAGATCTCCAGCATAATTCGACTCTTGAGCCAAATGCTGCTTGTGCCTTTTGTAGATGTTCTTGATTTCTCTACTAGTCCGACATTGTTTGTGCATATGCTAAGTAGAACCACATTTGAAGAAAATGTATCTTCCAAAATGTTAGGACCGTTGACCATCAGAAACCGAACCAAAATGGTCCTTGTTAGAGTTAGCGTTCTGATCTCTATACCATGTCAGATTTTGGCTGTGGCCTTAGCCACGCCCACGCCCTCCTCTACCCCCACGTGGAGCATGTCCTCAATGGGCATAAGATTCTGAATGAGCAACCTTCTTATTTTTGCGGGCCTTTCCTCCAGTATGGTAACTCTCAGGGTTCTTAGTACCAACCGATCTTGAGTTATTATTGAGGATAATCTCATGATGCCATTCTTTTTTCGCAAGGCTATTGATGAGATCATTGAAGGTGGTAATTCTCCCCTGTTCGTACTCAATCTAGTACTGATGTGCGAGAATGCTCATGGAAGTTGGGAAAGTTTGTAACGCCCTATCAATCATGTCATTCTCAGATTTTTCCACCCCACAAAAACTCAACTCTGACTGCAGATCTAGCATGGCTTGATTAAACTCTTGGATTTTGAGAAAATTCAAAAGTCTAGTGTGCTCCCATCTAGCAGTCAACTCAGGAAGCCGTGCATCATGCACATTGTTGAAGTGCTGCTTCAGAACGTCCCATAATACCATGGGATATGTTTTGTTTAGATAATGCTTCTTGAGAGTTGGATGAATATGAGGCTTCAAAAACATGAGGGCTTGAGCTTTTGACTCTTCAGTGGGGGGCAGGAGATTCGTTCTAAGTCTAGAGGATTTAATGGTGTTGGTAAATCTCTTTCCGATGAATGTAGTTTTCACATCAGAGACCCAACGATGATATTTCTTGCCTTGGAGGTCAAGGATGTCGAATTCTAGTGTAGCTGGCTGATTCGAACTCATCTACAAAAACACACAGAGATGTTTTGTCAATAACGATTGAAAACTAAGATCACAAAAACTTTCAAGTTTTATTGAATAAGAACATGATCCATGATATATGGTCACAAAATCGATCATAAACAGTGGGAAAAACCACACCTAGCTACCATGACTAACTGTCACATGGGATCGATTTCCCTTTTCTTTTCTTTTCTAAACCGTGACTCCCCCCGGACCGTCACTTATATGCTATGGATATAGGTCTATAGGAACTAGGGTAAACATGTAATAGAAAGTAACTCATATTAAAATTATCATCAACTTAGATCTAGGGTTTTGCGGTAAGTAAATTTGCTAGATCTAGAGATTGATGGTTTAGAAAAGTTTACCTCAATGAGTGTTATGCTCGGTATGACCATCATACTTGTTGATTGATTTGAGGTAAAAGCCCTTATGAAATGATTCCTCGGAAGACGAGCAATCTTGAAACGATTTGAAGAACTTGTGCTTGAGTGAGGGACACCGAGATGAGAGAGAGAGAGACCAAGGGTGGAGCACAGTGGCCGGCGGCGGTGATGGCTATCAACTCTGAGAGCGTGCTGATAATGTGTTGTAGGAGAAAATATGTAAACGGGAAAAATTGTTTCTCTTTTATTGATAGAATGTCTTAAATGCAGGCTGATACAATCTGTTACAATAAGTGTCCCGATATGACAGAGATTCCATGTATCTATCTAATTAATATTCGTATCTAACTAGGACAAAACACACACTGGAAATTATGGAGAATTAATCTCCTTAAACAAAAACTTAAATAATTAACAGTAGTTGCCTACAATAAATATTAGCTAAAAATAGGTTTCCAACGTCAACTTAAGAGTTAAAGATCCGAGTTGGCCAAATTAGCCAACTGAAAACTACTTGAACTAGTATGTTAGAGCAACTCCACTGATTTCTATATAAGATTATAACTAATAATATATTAGCTTCAGCAAATTCCTTATATCAATCTCTATTTTAGGGAATCCCTAAATTTCAAATTTTTATCTCTTATTCTTATACCGAAAAGTGAAAATATAGGTGATGAGAATAAACAAAACTGTAATCGATCAATTATTTTCTTTTATGTTGCAAATATAATTTAAATTACATGTATTTAATGTTTTATTTAAATTAACTAATCAAAATTAAGAATTTGTTGGGAAAATTATAGAGTAGCGTAACTCTATGGTAAGTTATTGCTTAAATATTTTGAACCATTAAATTTATAATATATCTACTGTTCAAGAAAACGGCCTGCTCAGCTGAGTAATTGACGATTACTCGCTGTTCAGCGTGATAGCGAACCGATTTTCGGCTGAACGGACACCTAAATCGGGACACCGGTCAATTCAAATCGGTTACTCGGTCAAACTTGGTCAGACTCTCTCACTCTCGGACCTTAAATTCCTAAAATCAATCCGCCTCCTTTTCTGTTTCTTTCGCACTCACAAACTCACCCCATCATGAATCATTGTTCGCAACTTCTCTTCAACTCTCACCCCCCCCCCCAAATCGTCGTTGTTGTCTTCCTCCCGCGTCAGTAGGGTCACCGTCCGCAGCCGCCCACCTGCGTCGCTTGACGTCACCACCGCCTCCCAAATCTCCGCCCCCGCGTCACATGTTACTGAGGTTAGTGCTTAGTGCCTTAGTAGGGTATTCATGTTTGATTAAGTGATGATTGAGTGATGAATGATGATTATTGATGAATTGAGTAACTGATTAGGTGATAGATTTTTGATTAATTATGTTGATAGATTTTCACGATTTGGCGGATTAGCTACTCCCAGTAGCTAGTTAAAACTTTAAATGTCAAATGCTATTCATGTGTATTCTGTAGGCAGCAGCTATGCAGATGCGTCTATGCTTGTTAAAAACTCCCAGTAGCTATGTTGAATTGTTGATAGATTTTCACGATTAGCTACTCCAGTAGGCAGTACCCAATGTCATGTATTCATATTCATGTGTATTTCTGTTTTGATTTTTGAATTATCCATTGATATGCGTGTATTAATTTTATCATTTTGATGACATTTTATTTTGATTTTAATTAGTTTATCTTTTAATTAATGAAATTTTATATTTTAATTTAATATATTAATTATTATTTTATTATTTTTAAAAAAAATTATAGGCGATCACTTAGACGACGATACCAATTTGTTTCGTTGCCTAAGTAACTTAAATTTTTGGTAAAAAAAATTTGGCTGAAAACATTACCGCAAAAAATTTGAACTTAGGTGACAAAACTAACAAGTTTCATCGTCTAAGTGATTTTCAATTTTTGGTAAAAAAATTTGGCAGAAAAAAAAATTGCCAAAACGTTGGACTAAAGTGATTTTTTTTTAATTTTTATTTTATTTTATTTAAAAAAAATAAAATAAATTTCACTTAGGCGACGTAGGTTTCATCGCCTAAGTGATTTAAAAAAAACTAACTAAAAAATTTTAAAAATAAATTTCACCTGGGCAACGAAAATATATAGTTTCGCTGTCCAAGTCAAATTTTTTAATTTTATTTTTATTTTATTTTTAAAAATTCACTTAGGAGATGAAACTAATAGATTTCGTCACCTAATTAAGTAAATTATATTTTATAAGTATATGAAAATTAATTTTGGGTAGTTGCTTAAACATTATTAAAAATCAACTATCAGATGTAACCAATATATTTATACAATATTGTAGAAAAAAATTCAATATAATTCAGATTAGTTTAGGATTTGATCGAATGAATTTAGTGATTATCGAAAAATACTTAAAATTCGAAGAAAACTATCGTAAAAAATAATTCGTAAACCTGTATCTGAAGTTACGGGTGTTTGTCTTATCGTAAAAACTTAATTTATTAACTAAATATAAATTAATTCAAATTCTACACAAAAAATTTATTTAAGACTAAAAACTTGTTATATATCTACTAATGTTGTATAACTTAAGTGTTCATATGTCTATATTCACTCCACATCAACATTAACAAAATTGAATTTGGAAAAAGCAACCGTTGGATAAATTCATCATAGCATTATATGTATGTGGATGAATTTTTATTCAAAACGAAGTTCGTTACGGGTTTGATCAGTGTAGTCAACAATAAAACTGAAATTTCAACGAAACGGAAACGTTGATATACGAATATTCGTAACTCCGATTTTTGAACCGTTGACACTCACAGTCCAAGAATTGTTTACTCTATGCTCTCGACTAAAAAAGTATATATATTAAGATGGTATACATGGTCGTGCTCTTAGAGGTTAGATTGTGAAACTCTACTTAGACGACGAAAGTGGTTGAATTTTGTCCCCTAAGTCTTTCCTGGTTTCGAGAAAAGGGTTAATGAATTAGGGTTTAGGGTTAGAGATTTAGGAAATTCTTAGATGACGAACTGAAAATATTTGTTGTCTAAATGCAAACCCTAGAATTCTTAGAAGACATTTTTGTCGTTTCAGATATTATACTTAGACGATGAATTCTGATTTTCGTCGACTAAGTCAGATCTTAGATGACAAAAATAAATGTTTCATCGTGCAAGACATTTCTCTTAGGCGACAAAAGTCAATTTCGTCGTTTAAAGTCAGACTAGACGATGAAATTGTCTCTTGGCTGAAGATTTTTTTTGTCGTCGTCTAAGAGCCAGTTAGATTACAAAACTATTAAGGTTTTATCGTCCAAGTGTGATTTTCTGGTAGTGGTTGCCGGAGATTAATTTCACTTTGATTTCTTAGCTCGGTTAGCCTTTGATTGCGGAGAATCCAAACATTTTGTGTGACATTTGTTCCTTAGCTTTATAGTCTTTATTAATTTTTCCATTTAGGACTTTGTTTTGAGTATCTTTGATCCCTTGAATACTTTGGTTGATAGCTTTAAGATAAATTTGTGCTAGAACATGTACTACTAACCTTTTGCAGGGCATTCTGTTTGACCTGTCGAGAATTATTCTCGACCCATCGAGATTGGTGCGGAAGAGACACAGATATTCGACCCGTTGAAATTGCCATTCAGCCAACCAAAATTTCTATATAGGGAACCTGCATTTTTGATTTCTTAAGTGATGCTTGTTTACTCGCTTAAAGTTATCTACATTCTTGAAGCATATCTAATTTAGTGTATTTTATTTAAAGCATGTTTAGTTAGAGAATCTAGATTTAACAAATTTACTTACCGTAACACCCTAGAACATTATAACCTTATCATGTGATTTCAATATATTAGAATACGCACGCCTTTACCTTGGTTCACCTCGGTGTCCATAGCATTGTGAATGCCACTGCGTCATGTACCAAGATCTCATTTGAACTCTTAAAGTGCTTATTGATGTTTCCTTGAGGAGGGTGCCAAAGAAGTACCATGGAAGGCCCTCAAGGCTTTAAGTCACTCTAGGAGTTTGAGGACTAATATCTATTTGTTGCTTAGTGTGTTTTCAAGTTTCATGTCTTTGAATCCTCTTTTCGAGGAAGAACTGACCATGGACGGATGGTATAACGGTTGGGAGAATTCAAGTTGTTATGGGCAATAAGTACCCTACACTGGAGGCTATCAAGAGTAGAATTATCAAGCAGATGAGCCGATGTATTCTTATGTGGAGGCATGTGCTCTATGTGGTTCTCAAGTGCATTCACCTCTTGAGTGTAAATTGAAATATGAGTATCCCAAGTATGTTTAAGAGTACAAGTACAACATGAGGATGCATCAAGCACACTCAGTACATATTCAAGAAGAAGCCCCTAGTTCAAATTTGGAAGCACTCATTCACACCCTCTTACCCCGAGTTGAGGAGTACCTAGCTCGACAAGAGGAGACCCTGGCATACTTTAGGAAATTGGTGGCACCCTTTCCACCTCAAGAATAAAGCTCTAGATGGCTTCAGTCAAGATGTAAGCCTTCTTGTTTTCAAGTTTAGTGCCTTTGAGGATCCTCTTTTCGAGGAAGAACTCACCATGGACGGATGGTATAACGGTTGGGAGAATTCAAGTGGTTATGGGCAATAAGTACCCTACAATGGAGGCTATGAAGAGTAGAGTTATCAAGCCAATAAGTCGACCTATTCTTATGTGGAGGCATGTATTCTATGCGGTTCTCAAGTGCATTCACCTCTTGAGTGAAAATTGAGATATGAGTATCCCGAGTACATTCTAATTATGTGTCTAACCTTATGCTTAATGCTTGCCTTCTTGGAATAAAGCATCGTTTTTGATACGTTTCCTTATCATGCTTGGAAATGGTGAGTTTGCGTGAAAATGAGCTTAAATATGGAGATTAACCGCTTTTTAAAGAAGTCAAGCAAGTTTCTTAAGCATTTGGAGAAGAATGACCAAAACTAGGAATAAGACAAAAAGTCAACTCCGTCGGTCAACGATCAACTCCGTCAGTCAATGGTCAACTCCGGCGAGTCTTCACCGGTCAATGACCAGGTCAAGATATGATGGCCTAAGACTTCAAGGCCCAAGCTCATAAGAGCCCACATAAGAAGATATTTTGGTGTGGAAACATGCACATGCAACTTACATGACATGGGTGAGTCATCTTAGAACCCCCACTTAAACCCTAAAAATGTGGATCATGTCTAAGCTTGAATTTGAATTATTTGCACCCAAAATATCCCCCTTAACACTATAGGGTCGAGCTCCCCCTCACACACATAGAGAACTCACCTCATTTTTCATATTTTTCATAGATTTGCACTCTCTCTAGACCCATTATCCTTATCCCAACCCTCTAGTACTCTCTTCTACCTCTTCTCCTCCCTTTCTATGCCAAAACACCTCCATAAACACCACCATTAGAGACCATTTCTTCCTTCTCCTAGGTAGAGCCGAACCTCATCACCATATCACCACCACTTTGGCTTAGTTTGGGTATTCCTCCTCTCATCCTTCTAGGGTTTGGGTAAGCTTTTAGAGTTCAAAGGTGTGAGAAGTAATCTCTCTTTCCCTTGGCTTCTTAGAATCCTAAGGACTATTATTACCTCCTCTTTAAAGACTTGGTGCTAGCTTGGAGTGAAGAAGTGGAACAAGAAGCCTTGGAGTCATTTGGCGGAGCTTTGGCTAAGGGGACTCTTAGTTATTTCTTTCCTCTTCTTATTTTGAGCATGTATCTAGTCTTGATTTATATTATGCTTAGTGAGTAGTTTTCTTTTGGAAGGCTATGGCTTATCGAGTAGTTTCCTTTTGGCTAAGCAACTTAAAGAGACCATAAACAAGAAATTTGACCTCTTGTTGAAGAAAACTTGGAATGGAGGCTATGTTAATCAAATAGCGGAGACTAGTGTGGCACCTCGTATGATTTGTAAGAGTGTGATGCATGAGGCTCCATGTTGCCCACATCAAGGAGACCATCCAGAGACAATTGAGGAGTGGAAGCACATGTCATTGGGTGCACAAAGGAGTAATCCGGGTTGACATACCAATCATATTTTCTCATGGGATGATCCTAGCCAATCCAATCATTGTGGTGAAGTAAATGGTCAAGATTTTAAGCATGGAGGTACCAGAGTTATAAGGGATAATGGAGAGTATGTTAATGCTATGAGAGGCAACTCTTGCCAACCACAAGTATATTTCTCTCCAATACCACAACAAGCTCCAATGCAACAAGCACCTCCATCTTGAGGGAAATTGTCAAAGTCTAACTTGGAAGAGTTGATGACCAAGCTATTTTCACAACATGAGATGCTTCTTCAAAGCAAATTAGAAGCTTAACGAGAAGAAGACAAGAACATGTACTTGGATATCTTCAAGAGCTTAATGGAAGAGAACAAGGAGATCCGGAAGCAGAACGAATATGCACTCCAGAAGATGGAGGAACAATTAAGTCAATTTGCAAAGGCACATCGAGTTCAACAAGGCGGAATGACCAATAAATTCCTGTCTTGCACCAAGAAGGATAAAAAGCATCAAGGTCAAGTGGCTAATGCGGTGTTGGCTACCGAAAGAAGATGTGATGATTATGGTGATGCTCCCTTGGTAGAAAGCGATTGCCAAAGTGATGATGAGAAAGATGTAGGCACATCGGATGCCCTTAGCATACCTTTCGGATTTGATAATGAAGCCAAGAAGAAACATGAGGGTATTAGGACTCAAGCTGAGACTAAGGTGAACCCGGATAAACTTAGGTTCTTACCTTTTCCTCCAACTAATGCTAAAGGAAGGACCCATGCTATCATAAGCCGTCACGCAAAAGCCTTCAAGTTATTCAATGAAGCTCCTTCGATTCCGGCACTACAAGTCTATAGTGTTGATGTTGTGGAAAGCAAGGTCAATGATGTTAAAGAAGTCAAGGCACTAGATAGAAGCATGAGCCACGAAAAGAAAAAGAAATTGAAGCCGAACAAGCTTGAGAAACTGGCATTGGTAGTTAGTAGTAAGGTCATCTTGAAGAGCATTAATCCCTTGAAAAGTGCTAATTACAAGTTGCTTGAGCTATGTCCTCAAGGAGTCGTCCATTTGATAAATTTGAAGAATGGGAGAACTTTCAAGCTCCATGAGACATAAATTAGGGCTTTTGAGTCAAACACAAAGTGGAGTACGGAGGTCTATCACTTTAAGGACCCAACCATGATGGCTTGACCTACTCATTCTTTCACGAACCATGTTTACGTCCCTAAACTACAACCCGTGATGGTCATACACTATTGGTATGTTAGAAGAATAAGTGTGAGGTTGGAGGAGTGTAGAACATCATGGAATGGGCATGGAAGTTAAGAACTTGAAGAAGGGAAAATTTTTCTGAAAATACTGAAGTAGTGCAAACCAGGATGCCTGCCTCAATGTATCGAATGTTTTCCTCAATCCATCGAAACCTGTTGTCACTTGCTGATCTAGGGGATCTACCTCGATGGATCGAAGGGTTTTGTTTGACCCATCAAAGGCCATTCCATATGTACACTTTTCAAGCATCTTTTGGACTTTGAATGCCATGGCCTGGACCCTATACCCCTTTGAGCTTTCAAATGCTATCAATTTCAATGAGAGGACACCGTTTCCCGGTTCTTACTTCACTCATGTAACCTTTGGATGGTGAGGCCTAACTTGGCCTTAGTTGGTTAATATGCTCACACATTTAGAGCTAGGAGTCGGTCTTCAAAGCGTTTACACCCTCTTTCTCCCGACTCTCTCTTTACTTCTTAGCATGACATGTGTATAGTGAACAATGGTGCTTAGAGTATAATTTGCGTCGTGTTAGCATGTGGTAGTCTTGGTGTGATACATGTTGTGATACTTGTTACTATGACTTAAACGCCTTTCTAAGTGTTAAAGTTCTAAGTGCGAGGTCCCTTGTGTTACATGCTAGATTACAATGTAGTTTTCCTTTGAAATGTGATCAGTATGAATGCCCCCATTCTTATCCGAAAAATCCATAAAAATTGAAAAATGTGAGAAAATGTAATACAAAAATATGTATGTTTTGGTATGTTTTGTGTCCCAATAACCACTCCCAATGTATGTTATGTATATTTTGGTATGTTCTGGAAATGAGCTTAAATATGGAGATTAACCGCTTTTTGAAGAAGTCAAGCAAGTTTCTTAAGAATTTGGAGAAGAATGACTAAAATAGGGAAAAAGATAAAAAGTCAACTAGTGGTCAATGGTCAACTTCAGCGGTCAACAATCAACTCTGGCGAGTTTTCACCGGTCAATGACCAGGTCAAGGTATGATTGCCCAAAACTTCAAGGCCCAAGCCTACAAAAGCCCATATAAGAAAATATTTTGGTGTGGAGACATGTATATGCAACTCACAAGACATGGGTGAGTCATCTTAGGACCACCACTTAAAGCCTAAAAATGTAGATCATGTCTAAACTTGAATTTGAATTATTTGCACCCAAAATATCTCCCTTAACACTATAGGGTCGAGCTCCCTCTCCCACATATAGAGAACTCACCTCGTTTTTCATATTTTCATAGTTTTACACTCTCTTTAGACCCTTTATCCTTATCACAACCCTCTAGCACTCTCTTCTACCTCTTCTCTTCCCTTTCGAGACCAAAACACCTCCATATCCACCACCATTAGAGACATAGTTCTTTCCTCTCTTAGGTAGAGCCGAACCTCACCACCATATCACCACCACTTTAACTTAGTTTGGGTATTCCTCTTCTCATCCTTACCTCCTAAGATTAGGCTAAGCTTTTAGAGTTCAAAGGGGTGGGAAGTAATCCCTCTTCCCCTTGGTTCCTTGTAATCCTAAGGACTACCCTTACCTCCTCTTGCAGACTTGATGCTAGCTTGGAGTGAAGAAGTGGAGCAAGAAGCCTTGGAGTCATTTAGTGGAGCTTTTGCTAAGGGGACTCTTGGTTATTTCTTCCCTCTTCTTATTTTGAGCATGTATCTAGTCTTGCTTTATATTATGCTTAGTGAGTAGTTGCCTTTTGGCCCTAGCCAATTTAATGTACACACAACTATGTTTTGAGTTATGGATTTGAATTTGGTTTAGTTTACTACATGTTGTGAATGAGTTTGATAGCTTGTAATGTGATTGTGGTATGTTTGCATGTTTGGGCTTGATTCAATGTTTTCATATTCATGTCTTAGCCATGACTAAGTTGAGATATGTTTATGGAAGCTAAAAATGAAACCAAGTGAATTAGTCACTACCTTAGAAAGATAAACATGTAAATATGACTTAGGTTGCATTTGAGAAGATGAGCTTAATGTTTCGTTTTTATTGGGTTTGAGCATGAACCGAAGCCTTCTTGATGTCCAAATGAGTCAAGGAGCTTCGGTTAAGCTTACATTCACTACAAGAAAAAGTGACTTAGACGACGGAGAATTTCCGTCGTCTAAGTGCCTATCTCCGTCGTCTAAGTACTTGGACGACGGAAAATCCGTCGTCCAAGGTACGTGCTCCAAGTGCTGTCGTCTAAGTACTTAGACGACGGAGAATTTAATCTCCGTCGTCCAAGTTCACTTGGACCGCGGAGAATGTCCGTGGCCCATGTAGGGACTTAGACGACGGAGACATTAATCTCCGTCGTCTAAGTCACCACCTGGGCCACGGAGATTGTTAGCTTCTCCGTGGCCCAGGTGGTGACTTAGACGACGGAGATTAATGTCTCCGTCGTCTAAGGCCCTACATGGGCCACGGAGAAGCTAACAATCTCCGTGGCCCAGGTGGTTACCTAGACGACGGAGATTAATGTCTCCGTCGTCTAAGTCACCACCTGGGCCACGGAGATTGTTAGCTTCTCCGTGGCCCATGTAGGGACTTAGACGACGGAGATTAATGTCTCCGTCGTCTAAGTCACCACCTGGGCCACGGAGATTGTTAGCTTCTCCGTGGCCCATGTAGGGACTTAGACGACGGAGATTAATGTCTCCGTCGTCTAAGTGAAAAATTAATTTAAAAAAAAAATTAAATTCAAAAATATTATTAATATTAATTGAAAAAAAATTAATTAAATTAATTAAATACACTAAATTAATAAAATAATTAAAATTAATTTGTACATACATAATCGAAAAAACCTATAATTAAAAATGAAAATATTGTTCGTAATGCGGAAATTAAGAAACGAAATAATGAACTACTAGCTAGCTAAAACACTGGAGGAGCAGATGCGCCGCCTCGTCCTCCGCCTCCAGCCGGGTCGTCGTCGTCGGGGAATGGGTTCGGAGGAGGTTGACATTGTCTTTGAGCTTGTTGCATAAGGGCGATGAGTTGGGCTATTCGCTCGTCTTGCTGGTCCATTCTTTGGCGCATGGCAATATTCTCCTCCCGTGCGATTCGAGCCTCTTCATAGGCTGCCGCAGCTTGAGAACTTCTCCGCCGCCCCGAACCTCCCGTAGATGATGACTCAGAGGTCGACAAATCTCGAACCACCTTAGGCCCGAAGTGCCTAACCTCCTTGCCAGCTCTACGACCGTAGACCTCATCCGCAATTGCTATTTGGCTCTCCACAGATAGAGGAGGCAGGTCTTCTAGCGGCACATCTGGGAACGCAAGCTGAGTGTTAGCCAATTCTTCCTGCGCACGCTCTATCACTCTTGCCTACAAAAGAATAATAAATTTATTATAATGAAATAATATTTAAATAATAATTACTATAATTATTAGCGCACACACATATATATATATATGACTTACGCCGCGTTGACTCGCTTCATTATCGAGCCCAGGCGTCACGTACGCGCTTACGCTTGCATCGAGATAAGGGTGTTTGGAGCCCTTATCCCTGTGCTCCTTGGCAATTTGAATGAGTTGCTTGGCGCCGGAAGTATGGTGCTTGTCCTTCTTCCCCCGGTTGGCTTTGTTGACACCGGAGAATTTCTGTTACACAACATAATGAAATCATTAAAAAATTTATAAGTAACTAAAATTTAGAGTATTCAATTATCTTAATTGAAATAAAAAAAGTAAATTAACACCTGAAATTGCTCATCGGCAAAGTGGTTACACAACCACTCCCACTCATCTTCTCTATCCCCACGCAGCTCTTCGGGGGGAGGCACGGGACCGTTAATTCGGAAGTACTGATGGAGCCTGTACTTCCAATCTTTGAAGATGTTGTTGGCGGTTTGGTTGATATGCCTCAACATCGCCGGATCCGGATCCACCGCAAATTGTTCCTATCAGAAATAAATTAGAAATTATAATCGTATATATTATAAAATTATATATAACTAATATTAAAAATAGTATATAATAACTAAAATTGTACGTATTACGTACCGAAAGATCCTTAAAGACTTTCGCCTTCTCCGAATCCGGCACCTCCCTCCAAGTAGGGGCAGTGATACGAACCCGGTTACGAACAATCGACCCAATGCTATGAGCCGAGAGACTTGCTAGCTGAGGTGTGGGAGGGCCACCGGTGAATTCGTCGTAAGGCAAGGCGATCTTGCTCCCGGTCGCCTTGCAAATTTTCTCCGCCTTTCCACCTTTAACGAGACCCCGAGTCTTTTTCGGTTGGGGGTCAGTGGGGGCCCTCCTTTGCTTACGGCGGGCGCTGTACATGATAGACTCGGCCGTCGAAGACGCCTGAGTACTTCCCGTTGAAGCGGTACCGGGCGTCGGAGTTGAAAAGGGGTCGACGTCATCACCGCTTGAGAGAAATGGGGCAGAGGGAATTTCCCCAGAAGGCCCCGGATTGAGGGCGTCTACCTGCGGTTGAACCCAACCGACTTGGGCCGCCAACATTTGGAGCATCTCATCTTCTGACTCCTGTTGGGCTTTCTTCTTCCCGGATGTGATCTTTGGCGGAGCCATTTAAACCTAAGAGTACGTACGGTGTTAAAATACCTACTTACCATAATAATTACAACGACGGAGAATTTACGCTAATTAATTAAGTACGTTTAAGATTTAAATAGAGTACACTAGCTTGGCATTTTCGGTCGTTCAATGGACGTGCGACCCGCGCGATAAAGTGTAAAATTTCAATTAATCAGCCTTGGTTAAATCGAAAAACATGGCCAGTTAGGGATAGAGATAACGCGAGAGGCAGGACTAATTTCGACAAAAGTCTTTCTTAGTCCAAATCCTGTCACCAGTCATAACCCGTTTCTAGACACCATGTCCGACATTCGGCCAATTTTTCGAAAATTTACACTCCCTCAAGTCCTTTGCAAACTCCGCCCTCAACCTCGTGTCCATAACTTCACTTAGGTTATGGTGTGCGGTGATGAAATCCACACATCACGAGGGGTTAAGGAGATAAGCAAGGAAAAGAGGCGCCATCTATTCCAAAGAGTGCGACTTAATTACACCAAGCCTATGTACTAAATTTAAATCGAACACGTACTACCATGCAATTTACTAGAAAATACATATAATTATCAATTAATTATTATTTATCATGCATTTAATAATAATTATTCATTTACCAATATAATCAATTATTATTATTACTATTATTTAATTTTAACTAATAATTATTCATTACCAAATAATTAACAACTAATAATGATTACTAAATAATAATAATAACAAGAAAATAATTATTATAATTACAACTATTTATTATTTAAAACTAATAAATTAAAAGTATTTAGAATTTAAATAATTAAACAAATAAAAAAATTGTTAAAGAGTTAAAATTTCGAATTATTACCTCGTCGGAATTTCGCCGGAATATTGGAAGAGTAGAGTCGTCGGAGAGGGGGAACCACGCCGGAAAATTGGTCGTCGGAGCGTCGCCGGAGGAGGATCGCCGGAGTGAGAGAGAGAGGAGAGGAGAGTATAGAGGAGGAGATGGAATGATGAGAAAATGAGGGGGGGTGCTCCTCCTTATATAGAGTTTCACTTAGACGACGGAGCACTATTCTCCGTCGTCTAAGTTCACTTAGACGACGGAAACAGTGTTTTCCGTCGTCTAAGTGAAGGGTCAAATTTTTTCGAACCGGCGCCAAATAAATGGGCGGGCCGTTTCACCGCCATAAATGTTGACTTAGACGACGGAGACAGTGTTTTCCGTCGTCTAAGTGGAAATTCAAGCGGTGCCGAAAATTGAAGCGGCAAATCGAACCGCCATGTAAATATTGACTTGGACGACGGATATGTCGTTTTCCGTCGTCCAAGTGTTCACTTGGACGACGGAAAACGACATATCCGTCGTCCAAGTCAATATTTACATCGAAAAAATAATAAAAAATTATTCGAACCGCCATGGTAATTTGAACCTAGACGACGGATACGCTAATTTTCCGTCGTCCAGGTGAACACTTGGACGACGGAGAATGACCGTATCCGTCGTCTAGGTTCAAATTATGCAAAAAAAATATTTAAATTAATTCGCTAGGAATTTAGCGATCTGTCATTCGAGTGAAATAGTCGTACAATATCGATGAACGCATCGTATATATAAACAGATAAATTTGAACCGCCGAATAATTTTACGTTTTGAAAGTTGTTAAGTATCGACTAATCTTTAAGACTTTAGTGTTCATGAGTAGTTGCTGATTTGCAGCAGAGTACTAACGAAATTGAATTTGGACAAAACAACCGTTGGATATGTTCGTCGTAACATAATATATAATTACTATAAAGGACCAGGAAATAATAAGTTCGGGAAGGGTTTCATCGGCACAGTCAACCGCAAAACCGAGAATTTCACAAACCGGAAACGTGGATACAGGACATTTCGCAACTCCGATTTTCGAACCGTCGAAGCTCACACACCAAGAATATACTACTCTAAAGTCTTGACGAAAAGAATACGCATTCGAAGATGGTCTAGATGGTCGTTGTCTTAGAAAAAATTACGAAATTTACACCTGGACGACGGATACGACATTCTCCGTCGTCCAAGTAGACACCTGGACGACGGAGACGCTAATATCCGTCGTCCAGGTGTCTACTTGGACGACGGAGAATGTCGTATCCGTCGTCCAGGTGAATATACCCTGAATTCAGGGGTTAGGGGTCCTTAGGGTTTAGGGTATAGGGTTTGTCACTTGGACGACGGAGAATGCCTGTCTCCGTCGTCCAAGTGTGTACCTAGACGACGGATAATGCCTGTCTCCGTCGTCCAAGTGTAAAAACCCCGAATTCAGGGGTTAGGGCCTTAGGGTTTACGGTTTAGGTCGTCCCCGGTCATTTGTGTGTGCGTTCAATTATTCTGATTCAAAAATATAATTAAAAAATTGATCGATCGATCCGAACTGCTAGATTTAGGGTCCAAGATTTAGCTAGGGTTTTATATGAGATTGAGATTTGGCGCCAAAGGTGAATCTGCAATTAATTTCTCCGTTCTCGGTTAGGGGTCCTTAGGTTTAGGGTATAGGGTTTAGGGTGAATATACCCTGAATTCAGGGGTTAGGGGTCCTTAGGTTTAGGGTATATATACGACTGTCTCCGTCGTCCAGGTGAATATACCCTGAATTCAGGGGTTAGGGGTCCTTAGGGTTTAGGGTATCGGGTTTGTCATCTGGACGACGGAGACGACATTCTCCGTCGTCCTAGTGTGTACCTAGACGACGGAGAATGACTGTATCCGTCGTCCAAGTGTAAAAACCCTGAATTCAGGGGTTAGGGCCGTATGGTTTAGGGTTTAGGTCGTCCCCGGTCATTTGTATGTTCGTTCAATTATTCTCATTCAAGAATATAACTAAAAAAATGATCGATCGATCCGATCTGCTACATTTAGGGTCTAGGATTTAGGGTTTGAAGGGCTGCGTGAGCGAAATGTAGAGCAGCTTCAGCTTACTTTTAATAAGATCAGAGAATACACCGATGAAGTTGAAAGCAAAGAGAGGGGCCGGGACTAGAAAAACAGTCCAAAGACATTCAATTGAAACAGAGAGAAGTCGACTTAAAATCTGAGGAAGTTAAGCTGGCGGAGATCGATGTTAGTCCAGGTACAAACAACTTTTATATATATATACTACAATATTTGTGCTCTCAATAATACTATCACAAGTCAATATATATAATCATATATAGGGACCCATAATTAATCCAATTTATACATAAATAGTATTTAAAAACAATAAAACCAACCAAAGCTGGACGAGGAATCTTAAAGTCTCGACATAATAGAAATCTTTCACCTTTTTACGATGCATCGATCGATCATATATATATTACAATAATAAATTAGGGTTTACCAAGTAATGATCCTCGTCGTGTGACCGTACTCTTCGTCATAATCGTCATCATCATCATCACCGTTATCCGATTGCTCATCCTCCTCATCGTACTCAACATCGTCCGAGGAATAACCAGAGTCGTCGTCATCGTCCTCATCCTGCACGTCTTCTTCATCTACCTCAATGATCTCTTCTTCAGTTAGATCTGTACAACCATCAGGCATGGGTAACCGTTCACCGTCTTGAACCAGGTCCATTATGTCGGAGCGGATGACAGAAATATTAGGCTCTTGATAGGCAGGAATGTCTCTGTCTGGTTCAGCAGCATCTTCAGTCGTCGCCGGTGTCCCTTCAATTGTCTCTGTATTCCAAACTCCTCGATGAGAGATCTGGTTCACTATTTTCCACCCGTCACCAGCTTTCGGATCGTCGAGATAGAACACCTGCCTAACTAAGGTGGCGAGAGCGAAAGGCTCATCCTCATACCAGCTTGAGTTTGTATCGACTGATAAAAGTCCCAGGTCTTCCTTTGTACGCTTGAACCATCTGCACTTGAATAGGAAAACGTTGACATCATTCCCGTAACATAGCTGAACCACATATACGATCATTCCGTAATATAGATCAGGGTCTTTCCCAACCGCTATCCCACTGTTTTGTGTTCTTCTTCCTTCATCTCGCGCCAATGAATGGAACTTCACACCGTTCACAAAACATCCCGGATAAATATAGTGTTTAATCGGCTTCCCTGCTAGCAAGTGCTTTGGCCAAGACCACCACCCCCCGTGGTTTTCGGATTTTTGCAGATCAATCATCTGCGAAAATGGAAAAATGTAAGGGTTTACTTTCTACAAATTAAACATGCATGATCTCAATATGTATATAAATCACTAAATACGTACCCATTGGAAGAAATAATCGGGGAACTTTTTCTTAACCATTTTCTCAATCCACGCCGAACTCTTGTCTGGATATAACGCCTGAAGCCTCTCCCTGTATGACATCATGTACGGCTCAACTTCGTCACAGTCTCGTAACACTACCCAATGTGCCTCAATAAGTTCTTCCTGTGTTAACGTTTCCTTTAATACTCCTCTAAACGGTCGGACGACATTGGTGACGACAGAAAGATTGATGCGGGCACTGGGATCGGAGGCAGTTGGAGGTGGTGGATCTTTGAGGTACCTGTTGCAGTAAGTAACGCACTCATGCATTAGGTATGTCTCTGCTATGGAGCCATCCGGAGCCGACCTGTTTTTGACGAATGACTTATACTGTCCAAGCTGTCTACAAAATTAATCAAACGTACAATAAAAATAAGTACATGCATATAGCTAGCTAGTAATCTCCAGTGGAACAAATTATGAATCGAAAAACCTGTATAATTAATTAGTTGTACGTACCTTTCTTGAGGATACATCCAAGTGTACTGGACCGGACCAGAAATGAGAACCTGCTCGGGCAGGTGGATCATTAGGTGAATCATTATGTCGAAGAAAGCAGGAGGAAAAATCCTCTCTAGTTTGCAAATGATGTGCACAATTTGTTGTTGCAATTCCACGACATCTGACTTCTTTAATTCTCTGGCGCATAACCTCTGCCACCATCTGCACAATGCCACTATTGGTTCTACGACGTCGCGAGGCAAATATGGTCGAATTACCACTGGAATCAGACGTTGCAGCATAACGTGATAGTCATGTGTCTTTAGACCAACAAACTTGTGTTGCACCTCGTCCACTGCTCCAGTTATAGTAGCTGCATACGTGGCCGGATAACGAACGCCCTTAAACCAGTGAAATACAGAACGTCTAAGTGTCGGCTTCACTGTGTACGTTGCAGCTGGCATCTTGTTGTACACTCCTTTCCTATCCCTCCTCAACCACAAGGGACGACGTAGATTCATTGATTCCAAATCTTTGCGCGCTTTGGGAGTATCTTTAGTCTTGAACTTAATACCGAGAATTGTTCCCACCACGCTGTCGCACACATTCTTTTCTATGTGCATCGCGTCCAAGTTGTTCCTCAGCTTCAACTTCGACCAGTAAGGAAGTTCAAAGAATATACTCTTGTGATCCCAATAGCTCAGATCATGTGGAGGAATTGGATTGCATTTCTTTACATCCGCGTCGTTAGTCAACACACCAAAGTCGAAATAGCTCAACCTCTCTAAAATCTCTTCGCCCGACCAACTACGGGGTTTAGGATTGTTCTCTACCGTCCCGTCGAAATGAGCTTCATCCTGTCGCCAAGGGTGGTCGTGAGGGAGCCATCTACGGTGACCCAAGTAACACACCTTCCCTGCGTGCCAACTAGAGTTCACGTCGTCCAAACATATAGGACATCCATTATATCCTTTTGTCCTGCACGCTGCCAACATCCCATACGCTGGAAAATCGCTGATCGTCCACATTACGGCAGCCCTCATCGTGAACATCGTGTCAGTGAATTTGTCATAAGTTGGGACTCCATTTTCCCACAACAGTTTCAGCTCGTCGATCAAAGGTCTGAGGTAGACATCTAAGCACTTCCCTGGAGATTTAGGACCTGGAATTAGTACAGTAAGGAAATTAAATTCCTTGTTCATGCACATCCACGGAGGCAGGTTGTACGGCATCAGAATTACTGGCCAAGTGCTTACGGCGGAGCTATTACTTCCCCAAGGATTGAATCCGTCTGTAGATAGGCCGAGTCTAACATTTCTAACCTCTGCAGCAAAGTTTCCGAATTCTCTGTCGAAATGTTTGAAACCCTCCCCATCCGCGGCGTGTCGCAGGACATCGTCATCTATTCGCTTTTCTGCGTACCATCGCATCGCCTCTGCTGTGTGTAGAGACATGTACAGGCGCTGCAATCTGGGAATCAAGGGAAAATATCGAACAACTTTCACAGGAATTCTCTTTTTCGAACTCTTCCTATTCACCTGGAATCTGCACTGGCCACATACGGGACAATAGTCCAAATCTTTATACTCTTTGTAAAATAGCACACAATCATTCGGACATGCGTCAATTATCCTGTACTTTAGGCCGAGGCTGCTCAAGATATTTCTAACCTTATAATGAGATTTAGGAAGATTGTGATCATCAGGAAGCAACTTACATATTTGCTCCTGAATTTCGTCAAAAGCACTGACTGACATTTTGTGCTTCACTTTTATCTTCATTTGCTCCATCACATATTGCAACACATTCTCTCGACATCCAGGGAACACCGGGGTCTGCGCTTCAAGTAGCATCCGGTTGTACTTATCCATCTCACTGGTGTCAGTGGCCAAGCTAGCAGCGGGGAATGTGTCATCATGCTCATGAGTGGTACTGTAACCTCCGTCTTGGTGTTGGTGTCCACTATGACTAAATCCCGGAAACGCATCATGGACCAAATCTACAGTTGGATTGCAAGCTGGGGGTCCGGCACCACTGCCGCTGGATGAGGCACCATGGTAACTGTACCCTGAGCTGAAGTCTGCTGCGCTGAACTCTACTGCTTCACCATGCTCGCTCCATGTAGTGTAACTCCACATCATACCATTTTCGTACAGGTGTTGCACCATAACATTAACCTCCGCATACTGACAATTAAGACATTTCTGGCACGGACACCTGAAACGCTTCTTTCCATGACCATGTTCTATCGCAAAATTCACAAATTCGCTAATTCCATCCATATACCGGACATCACATCTATTCTTTAACTTCATCCAACTCTTGTCCATACTGCTACAAAATATGCAAAAAAAAATAATTATTACATATATATATATTAGTCCATTAATTTACCATTAATTATACGTACTCGATCTACATCGATCCATCAAATTACGTACGTAATTTAATCTGTATATATAGCTAATTAACATTCATGCATGTATATACGCACGTACGGTTTCCCTAAATATATATATATTTAATCATGCAAATTTTAACTGCCTACGTACGTACCTGCTGGCCTTCTCGATATCTGCAGTTAATTAAGCTAGCTAGTGATCGAACACCGGAGATCCGATCCTTTAATTAATTTCTAGCCCCGGCCTAGCCTAATCCGGCCTTCTCCTTCTCCTTCGATCTCAAAAATTCCCCACGGGAGAAAATATAATGGAATGATCGAAGCTAAGAGAGTTTGGCATGGCTTATATATATAATGCTTCACTTAGACGACGGAGGTGTCGGTACGTCGTTTAAGTGGAACTTACACCACGACGTGTCGGTCCGTTGTCCAGGTGATCACTTCTCCGTGGTCCAAGTCACACTTAGACGACGTAGATGTAATTCTCCGTCGTCTAAGTGTGACTTGGACCACGGAGATTTCTCCGAGGTCCAAGTAACACTTAGACGACGGAGATGTAATTCTCCGTCGTCCAGGTGATAACCTGGACCACGGAGAAGTCTCCGAGGTCCAGGTTCTTACCTAGACGACGGAGAAATTTCACATCCGTCGTCTAAGTTTTACTTGGACCTCGGAGATTTTTCCGTGGTCCAAGTAACACTTAGACGACGGAGAATTACATCTCCGTCGTCTAAGTGTGACTTGGACCACGGAAAAATCTCCGTCGTCTAAGTGTGACTTAGACAACGGAACTAATACTGTTCCGTCGTCTAAGTCCTCTTTTCTTGTAGTGATTGAGTTGAAGGGGCTTTGTAGCTAATCGTTACTTCTTCTAATTCATATTCTAAAATGTGTGGATTAAGAAAGTCATTAGAACATACTTTCATGTCCTCCAATAGAGACTTAGGAAGGAAAACCGTTCACATTCATCATACGTGAACACATATTGAACTCATTATATATGTGGTATGATTAGGATACAATTCATAATTGAGTTGCATTCTAGTTTTAGTTTGCTTTATATTTGAATGTTGGACCGGAACACTTCTAGTGCCCTAATGGCCTAAGAGATTTAGTTCACCAACTAATGGTGACTCGAAAAGATCAAGAATTGGACAATCACGTGTGAATCGGACTAAACTCATAATTAGACATATATTATTGGTACATTGAGTTTGCTAGTGGCGATATCTCTAGCCGATCAAACATTTACATATTGTTTTATTTTACTTTATGTTTTTACTTAATTTAGTTAGTAGAAAACATTCAATCAACAGGATAATCATTCATTGTAGTTCAATCATCCCTTGCAATGCTAAGTCTCCAAAGGACTTAGTCTTGTGAGACTTCCACATCTTGCTTTAGTTTTAGTATTATGTCTTATGTCTAGTTAATCCGTAATTTGAGTGTGTAATCAAGTCAAGCTAAAGAGTTTAAATGGTCAATCCTCACGGATTCGACACTTGACTTCCTTACAAATACTATAACTTGACCTCATATACTTGCGGGTAAGAGAAAATCAGTTAGCCTTCAAGTAATCAATAGTCAAAAGGATGGGGGGATAAATCTCACGAACAGTACCTATTCAAGAAGAAGTCCCTAGTTTAAATTTGGAAGCACTCATTCACACCCACCTAACCCGAGTTGGGTGGGGGATAAATGTACATTTCTATATGCAGATTGATCGAGTTAGAGCCAGTCAGATTCTTTGGCGACCCTGAAGATCAATTTTTCACAGGGAGTTTCGCTAGTCGATTTGTATTAGTTTTTGAATAGTTTCATAGATTTTGGGAACTTGGATAATATTTCTATGTATGTATAGGATTCGAATGCAACTGGATACCTTCGACGTGATCTTTCGTCGTGTGTCGAGTCGATGTGCATCTTTCTATGAAGCTTAGAGTCATAGCATGATAAATATGTTTGATATCGCGATGTGGTGGAGTAGTGACGCTTGGTGATTGAAAATGGGATGTGAGTATTTAGGATACAAATCATATCATATTCCTTATATGCTCTAGTTGTACTCGATTGAAATACTATATTAATTAAACTAGATCATTGATTGGCTTAGGAATGCTATATACGAATTAAGAGTTAGTAGATCAACTATTGGGTTTCTTACGATCCAGGTAAGTGGGCACTTTTATTTTCACTGTCGATTTGCTAGTTTATTTTATACATTTTACTATCGTGCATTTTACGATTATGCTTTTGCATGGAGGCATATATGATTTTGTTTTACACATAGCATAGTCACAGTTGTTGCATTAATGCACTGGCTTCTCGGCTGATCCCCGAGATGCTCCGGGAGGACCAGAGACCTGACCTGAGGATTTACATAATACCCAAGAGGACCAGGAACCTGACCTGGGAAGTCTTAGGACTTGAGATCGTTTGACCCAAGTCACCACCTCCACACATCACATAGTACCTAAGAGTACCAGAAATCTGACCTGGACGTTTATATTTTTTTTTTACTCACATCATTTTACTTATATTCTATAGTGAAAGGCATACTAGTTATGTTTTTCATTTAAATATGAACTTTTACTTTTCGTCCATTCACTCTAACGGTTTTTATTATTTTTTATGTCTTTTCCTGGGCATTTTGTTTTCAATCGCCCAGGTTGAAAAGTTTCAACTAATGTCAGACATGCACGAAGTTCATGGCATAACAACATCTACCGTAGAATCCTCCCCCACAGCCGAACATGGTTTCTAGCAATGTCACTACTGAGACAGAGGTCAACACTCAACTTCTCAAGGAACTAGAACTTGCCCGACAACAACGGGATGTTGAGCCCTTGGCTAACCAGCGTGTACTAGAGAAATTGGATGCTCTTCAGCAACACCCACAAGAACATCGTGATTCGTAGGAGCGCTCACCTACGCACCATATCCCTAATACTAATCATCAAAAAAATTTACACATGCCCGCCCAACTCATCAACTCACTTCTACCCTGTTCCCCGCCACTCCCTACAAAGCGCGTTGAGGCTCTATAACCTATTGCTCTCATCCTTGCTCACTTGGCTGAGCTCGAGGAAGAAGTGCACCAAGATCACGTTACCCAAGCAAACGCAAGCATGGCTTATACCCACGCACTACTCCATTCTCTAGTGCAATCAGCCGAGTCGGGCACAATCCTCATGCAAAGTCGTTAAAGGATCCGCATTACTCTGATATGGGTGATCCTAGCATCCACGTGGACAGTTTCCTTTCCGCTATGACAGGATGCCATCATGACGACCCTACTCTCTGTTATCTGTTCCTAGAAATGTTAACAGGCAAGACACTCAACTGATTCTTTGAGCTCCCGCTGGATTCAATAGGGTCATTCTCCAACTTCACAGATGTTTTCCTCAGACGATATAGACTTCAAGGTCGATATGACATCGTCAATGCCTTGTTCACTATCTGCCAATTTGAGCACGAGTCACTTTCTACATATATTGGCAGATTTTGGACCACCGCCTAGCATTGTCGAAACCTGGATAAGAAAATTGCTCGAACTGCGCTTACTCAAGGCATGGTGCCCATAACTTTCAAAGAGGAGGTTATCAAGCGCAAATACCTATCATATGAAGAGGTCATATACATGGTTGTCGAGAAGGCGCACATCTATACCTTGGTTTACAGTTCCAAATCCCGCCCTCTCTAGGAGGCAGTTCTAACTAAGGATGTCAGTTCGCCTGACAAAAATGCTCCACCTCGCCCACATAATCATGCCAAGCACCCAAGATATCATTATGACAATTGAGACGCTTATCAACCAGCCCACCCTGAAAACCCTTCTCATCGCTATAAACACCACCATAAATCATAAGCACCCAGTGTGGTCAGCTCATCTGTCAGCTCAAGCAATTTTCACCGTGGCTAATACCAATTATGCCAAAATACTCGTCAATAACAAGCAGTCTATTTTCCAACCACCCCAAGCTCAGAAATACTCCCATCCAGAACATTTGCAAATGGTGCAAATATCACGAGATTGAATCTCACAACATTGAACAATGCCTGACGTTGAAGCGAATCACACAAAATCTTTTCGACAAAGTTAAATTGGACCAATACAAAGCAAATACCAAACACCAAGTCGTATTACTTGAATCCAGGGAAATTATCAACACGGAGGAAAACGAAAACACAACATGCCTGCTCGAAGCTTGGATGTTTTCAGTTTATCTTGTCTCAATTAAGTCAAGGCCCAGCGCTGATATGGGATCCTATCATGTTTTCTGAAGTTGATGAGTGGAATATTCAAGCTACAGACATGACATTTGTTATTAATTCTCATGTAGACATATTCGATATGCAGCATGTCCTAATTAGCAGTGGAACTACCGCCAATGTCATCTTTTTCCCCGCCTATGAGCAATTACATCACCCACGTAGTAAGCTCACCCAAGATAATGAATCACTCATGAGTTTTTTCAGGTGACGTCATGTATCCCAACGATAGTGATTACAAGCACCTGGGCCTAGGGGCTTTCTGCACTCCTCAAAGTGAGGTGCACATCGATTTAGTTAGAGTAGATTTGCCTTCCTCCTACAACGTCATTTTGGGCCGTCTAGCTATCAAAAAGCTCAAAATCATCCTCGCCAACCATATGCTCTAGCTCTAATTCCCAACTAACTTTGGCACGAGCTCTATCAGAGGTTATGACTTCATTAAGTGCACTGTTAAACCTCATACAAGAACAATGACACGCCAGGAGATATTAGCAATCAAAGACAAAAACGTTAAACCTAAGGTGCCTGACAACCCTCATGACGGCATGAACATTATCTGCCATGTTGATGAAAAGAACTTAATAATCACCATTCAGCTCGATCTGACGCACCCTAAACGTATGTTAGAGAAATTCTACCCCTAACCTTTCGAACTATGGAATAGTTCTAAGGCAAGTGAAACTCTCTAGACCGCAAGTATACAGTGTCCAAGTAAATATTATTTGTAAGAAAGTTAGATGTCAAAACCACGAGGATTGACTATCCTAATTTCATAGCTTTTCGATTAAGTCCTTGATTATGTTATAAACAAACAAATAATGCAACAAAGAAACACAAAATGCAAACGTGAATCTCACAAGGTTAAGTCCTTTGGAGACTTAACATTGCAAGAGATGGTGTGATTACGATGAGTGATTAAAGATTGATTAAATGATTTGTGGCACTAATGCAAGACAAAAAAAGGTTATGATTCTAATTCAATGAAAAAGGAATCGTTGGCTAGAGATTTCTCCACTAGCCAACTTGATGCTCCAATAATGTTCGACTCATAATGATGAGTAGTTTTAGTCCGGTTCACACACAAGAATGTCCAAATCGTGACTTTGTGGTTCACGTTTGGTTTTGGACCAAAAATTCTAAAAGGTTTCAGCCTAACCATAAAGTAAAAGGCAATCCGAGCTTAGAGTCTAGGTATTTGTTACCTAATTAAACCCTAAATGTATATCGTGTAAAATGAATTCAAGAGTTAATAATTCGAGTGATATGGTTGGTTTCCCTTCCCAAGCCTTCAGTGAAGGACTCAGGAGAGAGTTCTACGGGACTATTCCAATTTGCACCTATTGAGATACAAATCGGAAGAATCAAGCATTAGCTACAAGGATTTGTGGCCTTTGTAAGCTTGACCGAAGCCCCTTGAGTCGCTTGAGCTCAAGAATACCTCAGCCCATGCTAGCACACAAGGAAACCAAATCTTATGGCTTAACCTCATTAGAGTAAACCTGTCATGTTTACATGCTCATCTTTCCTTAGGTGAGTAGCTAATTCATCCAATGTCCATTTTTAGTTTCTTAACACATACACTAGCTTAACTAAGGTCAAAACATACATAAAAGAAACCATTCATTGAGCACAAACACATAAATATGCCACAATCACATCATAAACTCATTCATATAACATACACTAAAATATGCTTCATCTAATAAATTGAAACATCATTGTTCTTTATCAAGTTTCTAGGGTTTAACCCCTAAACTTCTATACAAGACTACTCACTACTCATATTTATAACAAAATGCATAAAGGGATGTCTAATACTTGAAATGTAAAAGGAGAAAGCTAGGAGTGCGTCCAAGAAGTCCAAATTCACACCCGAGGGAAGTCTCTCAATCCTGGGTCTTCAAGTTGTCCACCGGGTTTCTAAGTGACCCTCTCCTTCCTTAGCTTCACCAAAGCTTACCAAAGAGATGATAAGTGACCAAGAATAGAGATCTTGAGTAATTTTTAAGGGCTGTTTTGGTTGTAGTAAGAGAAGGAAATCTTGGTTGCACAAAGAGGTATGCACAACCAAGTGAGAAAATGGAGGAAAAGGGGAAGGAACCTCAAGAGGAGTAAGGTAGCTCTAACTTGAAGGGATGTTTAGTGGTGGTAGAGAGGATATTTAAGGTGGAAGAGAGTGTAGAAAGGGAGGTTCAAAGTCTAGAAAGAAGGTAGAGCTCAAAAACGAGAGAGAGAGAGAGAGAGAGAGAGTGTGTGTGGGTGTGTAAATTTGCACCAAATGAAAGCTTGTTTTTATCTAGGGAGAGTGGAACTCGAATTTTCTAGTTAGGGAGAGCAATTTTCAGCCCTTAGATGATAGGAAATGATGAAGTGTAAAATCCAAGGGTGGGTAAACGAGACCATGATCCATAATTATAAGCTTTGGAAGGCTACAGACTGAAATGTGTGACATCATGTGGTCTATCTTCCTTCTTTTCATCTTAGATCAGATTTGACTTGGTTTTATAGGTGGATAGGGCCTCCTTTGGGCTGGACTCAAGGTGATTGGGTCATCCAAGGTGGTCCGGCTGGCCATGGTAGATTATGACGAATTCTTAGTAACTTTCGGCAACTTCCGGTTTTGCCCTTTTTCCAAAGTTGTTCCATCTTTTTTTGCGACTTAGGAAATGTATAAGTCTTCTCAAATGAGTGTGTATTTTTCGTTCTTTAATACATTTTCGAGTCAAACATGATTTCCTAACAAGATCAGGAAACGTTATAAGAATGATACTTTATTCACGAAAACAAGCAATAAGCATGCAGTTAGGGACATGATAAGAATATAATTATGGACCTAACAACATACAGTAAATATTGGCACACAACTGGACCCAGCAATCACCAATGAAGTCACTTAACTACTCAACGAATATCAGGCCGTTTTCGCTTGGTCATACGTAGTCCTGCCAGGAATATCGACCAACCTTATCTTTCACAAGCTCAGTATAAATCCAAGCGCAAGGCCAGTTAAGAAGAAGTGGCGGACTTACGATGAGGAGTGTTATGCAACAAAGCAAGCAGGAGTCGATCACTTATTGAAAATTGGTTTTATTCGGCAAGTCAACTACTCTAAATGTATTTCCAAGACAGTAATGATGAAAAAAAGTAATGGCACCTGGAAAATGTGTGTCGATTATACAAACCTCAACAAAGTGAGTCCAAAAGATAGTTTTCCACTTCTGTGCATTGATAAGATGGTAGATGCAATGACGGGTTACAAAATATTATCCATGATGGATGCCTATTCTGGATACAACCAAATCAAGATGCACCCGGACGATCAGGAGGTTACCATGTTTACTACCGATAAGGGGTTATCATGTTATAATGTTAGGTCGTTTGGTCTGAAGAACAGGGGATCTACTTATCAACAATTATGAACTTCATTTTTGAAGATGTAAACGGAGTTATTGTAGAAGTATATGTGGACGACATCCTAGTCAAGAGCGAAAAATCGGCCACATCGCCAATTTGCTCATTATTTTCCAAATCCTTATTGAGTGAGGTACGGTGTGCACCTAAATCCTTCCAAATGCACCTTCGGAGTGACTTCCACTAAGTTTCTGGGCTATGTGGTGAGTTAGCGTGGGATCGAGGCTAACCCTAACAAAATCAAAGCGATCATAGATATGAGGCCGCCCACAACAAAAAGGAACTCAAGAGTTTGAAAAGGAAATCGGCTTTGCTTAAGCGCTTTATCTCTCATTACGCTAACAAGTGTGAGCCCTTCTTCAGAGCTCTCCATTTATCTAATAAGCTATCAATCAACTGGATGCCAGGTTGTGAGGAAGCATTCCAAAATATTAAACGCTACTTAGCCTTGATACCTATTCTATCTTGGCCTAACAAAGAAGTACTATATATTTACCTCACTGTTTCTTCCACTGCTATCAGTTCAACCTTGGTTAGGCATGACAAGGATGCCGAACTCCCCATGTTCTTTTCAGAAAAAGGGCTGACAACTGTAGAGACCTGTTACCCAATACTGGAAAAGTTGGCACTTCCTATGGTTATTTCTGCATGCAGACTCCGTCCATATTTCCAGGTGCATAGTATCCATATGCTTACTAACCAGCCGCTCTGACATATCTTGTAGTCACCTGACCACAGTGGGCATTTGAGCAAGCGGGTGATCGAGTTAAGTGAGTTTGACATCAAGTACAAAACCAAGACTATCCTTAAAGGCCAAGCGGCTGCAGACTTTATCGATGAGTATATAGACCCTGAAATCCCATCACCCGCCTTACAAACCACATTACCATCCTCTGTAGCACCCACAGACAAACCTCAGTCCAAGCGAACTTGTATTTGGATGGTTCAACGAACCAAATAGCAAGCGACATTGACTTTATCCTCACAAGCCCAAGCGGGGTACACGCTGAATACGCTCTAAAATTTAACTTGGTGCTTTTAACAATGAGACGAAGTATGAAGCACTCATCGTTGGCCTCTATGCCAATGACATCAACATCTTCAGTGATTCACAGCCCGTAGTTAACCAAGTGATAGGGGACTTCGAGGCCAAAGATAGTAGTATGACCATAACACTCATGTGGAACCTCCTTTCGAAGTTCATCTACTTCAATATTACTCAAGTACCCAGAGCACAGAACGCAAAGGCAGGCACCACTCCAGCTCATTGCCCGCCTAGCCAAGCGAGAGTCAAAATCCTCAATCAACCACACCCGCTGGACCAAGCTAGATAAAGCCCATTTATTTGTACAAAACCAAAGGGATGTTACCAACAGACAAACTAAAGGCGCGCACCATCATCGGCAATTATATAAAAAAAGGGTGCGTATGGTCGAACCTAAAATGTGTTAATCCAAGCATTGGACATAACATTTTTACAGAGGGGCATAGCGGCATATGTGGGCACCATGCAGGCGCTCGCTCTATCGCCCATAAAGTCATGTGAACTATCTTCTGGTGGCCCATTATCTACGTCGACGCCACAGTCACAAGAAAAATGGTCATAGACATTAGATCTGGGCCGATGTCTATGAAAATCTGAACCGATGTGTTAGCGGCTGATGTTTATTCTCCAAAACTTTTAGACATCGATTGACCAACCGATGTGTAATAATATTTTAGACATCGGTTCTGGTTGATTAAACAATGTTAATGGCTTATATTTTGACAATTTTGTGAGTGTATGTATCATTAAATCTTCTTATAATTATGTATTATGCTTTATAAAATCAAAATGATGCAGAAGAATTTTCCTAATTAACATCGCTTACTCCTAAATAATCGATGTCTAATGCAAGTAAACCGATGTGTTTGTAACTAATTGACATCGTCTGTTTGATTACAAAGTAATGTCTATATATCTTCTAGACATCAGTCTTTTTTGGCTTTCCTGACCAGTTTGTACTTATAGACATCGCTTAACTTTGCTTAACTGTTATTTAATACCATTATAGACATCGGTTTTGCTCTATACTAATGCATTTTGTTTATAGACATCAGTTACAAACTGATGTTCATATCCTGATATGCATATATCAAAAGAAGTTCACAAAGCAAGCTATAACTCATGTCCATTTCCTAATCAGTCATATATCAAAAGAAGCTAGTTTACACACAGCAATCTAGCTCATGTTCATTTCCTGATATGCTTATATCAAAAGTAGTCTACAATGTGATGCCTCAATCTTCATATGACGTGCTAGACCGACACTGCTCATGATTCTCCATGCTCGATTGTTCTTGTTCTTATCAATTTTATCAGGAGAAGGGGTGCAAAGCTCGATGGAATTTGCCACTAAGGTTTCAGAATTGCAGGAAATGTAACTACAGCAAATAAGAATAAAAGTTAGCTTCCAATAAATAACTGTACAAACTCAGGTAACCCAAAAAAACAAAGCATGAGTACTAACACAAAGTGAATCCCTTGGTAAAATGCACCAATACTCGCCAAGCAGCTTACTTGTTAACATATGTTAAACTTATAAAGTCAGCATATTAGAGACAGCTTAAACAATTATATTTTTAGTTGTTGCAGCATGAAGAGTACAGTAGACTTGAAATACACACAGACAGTACACGCAATGTCAAGAGGCCGCTGGGTAAGCATCAAATCTTTCCTGACAAAGACTAGCATATTACAAGCATCAAAACAACCTGATGAAATGATGTTGGATGTGATAAAAGTACCTGATTTGATGCATAGCCAGTTGAAGAAAAAGAAGGAACTTCCTCTGAGTTTCCATTTTGAATGGCCCCTGTGTTTCCATTTAATGTATTTATGTCCATTTGGTTTCCATTGTTTCGAGCAAACTGAGATGCATCTTTTGAACTTGAATTGGCTAGACGTGATTCATCAGTGTAAGCTCCACCTCGTTGTCTGGCATCAGCTAACTCAAGCCCAAGGAAACCAGTCTGATAGTAACATTAAGGTAAGAGAAAAACATCAAGTACTCACTTTTAATGTAGATACTAGAGGCATGAGGGAAACTTATTTACCTTTGTCAAGGGCCTTGTTGAAGTTTTACTTCTTTCAAGTTTATTTTTATAGTAGATAAGCCAGTTCTCCAGCTTTTTCTTCTTCTTTACCAATTTCGTGAGTTTGTTGGCATTGTAAACCACCTGCATATAATTTGTAAATGGGTATCAGCTTTCATACAAATCAATTCGAGAGGTTCTGGAGTTAAAAAAAGGTTCATCACAAGCGCTTCCTTCAAGAAAGTTGGAGAACAATCATTGCATAGACTGCAATAATGATTTCAAATCCAATAATCTTCATTTACAAATCACAGAATCATATTTCTTGGAATAAACGCGTTTTTTGTCATTATAGATTTAAACTTTTACTGTATGGGAGGAACAAACCTGATGAGTAAGATAGTGGTCTCGATGATTCACAAGGAAAAAGTGCTCCACGCTCTCACTTGTAGATTCATCTGCATCTGGAGGAACATTTCTAACAAGGACCTGTGAATAGTAAAATAGTTAAGTACATGTCTAGCGCTTATCATTTTGATTTGGTAGATGCATGATCAGTAAAATGATGTTCCACAACAGTGAGCCGAACTAACAAACCGAGGCATGGAGGCAGTCTCACCGTAAATTGATCTGGTCTGCATTTTTCTGTTGCAAGAAAATGCAACCGCATTTTGGCAACTTTGTCATACTCCTTCAGTAGCACATAGCATGTCCAAAAGCTAAAGGCATAAACCATCACTATATGAGTCCAGAATCTGTAAAATTCAATCAAATAAGCAGTATGAGAATCCTTCGACCACAAATGAGCAAAAAAACCAGAAGAGTACTGAAAGTGTACAAAAATGTTCCGAAATATCTAGAAATAACGAGGATAAACAAGGAAGTGTCTCACCTTTGTGATTCCTCTGGGATATTGGAAACTGAAAGCTTATCAATGTCACTAGAAGTTACATTGTCTAACTTGCCTGCGAGATCCAAAGTGTTATTTGTCCAATTGACTGGTACCAAAACAGCCCATGCAAGGCACGCTATGGGAATGAAAATTTTAAGCCTCCATTGATATAAGGAGAACCGAATCGTCAACATAAGCTAACAAGTAACAACACAGATCCGAATCAAAAACTAAAACAGAAGACAATCCTAGAGACGCACTGCAGCCTGCCCTATCAAGTATATCCGCAAGTAACCAGCAGAATCCAATCCGGCATGGTCAATAAGCTCCGGTTCCGGCATCTTCAACGCTTCCGGCATCCAATTCAAGAACCTCACATACAACCTATAATCCAAATTGACAAATTTACTCGCAAACATGCCACCCCGTGAGGGACTGTCCCTCACTCCCTTGAAATACCATTTTGGAAAGTAAACCCCTGTCGTTGAACGGCTGAAGCCTTAGAATCACAAATACTATAAAGAACAGCAGAGCACTCAGTATATTGATCCCCGCTCCAACTCCTATGTCCCCGAGCGTCGCCATTTACGCCTCTGTCACAACGAAAACCGCATCACCCCTGCGACAAAAACACACAAAACCATTACCAATTAGAATTACAGACTTAATAACAACACTTCAACATAACAACAATCCAAAATCTACTTGTTCATTATCCATCAACACTAAATCAGTCAATCTCATAAGAATTCAACAATACAAGTCTGGCGGCAACAAAATAAAAATCAGAGTGAAATGAATGACTGGCCCGCACTTGTGACACAGATTGGCGAATCTACCAGATCGCAAAGCCCAACCTCTCTTCCATTCGATCGAGCTCGAGCTCCCACAATACGCGTTCACACCCGCTCGGATCCATTTCCACTGCAAACAAGTTCCACCTATTCAAAAATCCAAGTCAAAATCCAGTCATCTCTATTCTATCCAATCACAAATTTCTCACCAAAACAAATGAGATTCAAAATTCAAAAAACAACAGCAGCAGCAGAGAGAGAAGGGATCAGTCATCAGTACCGAACTGACCTCGAAGGATTCGTCGGGGTGGTGACTGTGTTTCCGGCGAGAGGCGACATAAGCCGGCGAGGAGCGATCGAGGTGAGCCAGTGAGTGAGAGAGAGCGAGGTCTGTGACAAGGAGAGAGAGCGAGGTGTTTAGAACTGGGGCAATTAACTCGCGTGTTTCAAGTAGTTCCCGCGTTCCCCAAAATCATACTTGGCCGCTTCAGCGTTTTATTTTCAATTTTCAAAACAAAGCATAGACATCGGTCAACGGTGTAAAGCGATGTCTATATACAATATAAACATTATTTTTTAATTTTCTAAGGTCTAATTATGATTTAACATAGGTGAATTTCTTTACCGATATTTATAGACCGTTGTCTATGAACACTTTACTTGTAGTGAGTTATCGCTAACACCTGCCATGAGTGCCAACTTCATGCCGAAAAAATACATATGCCTGCCATCCCACTCTTTATCATCATTTCTCTTATCCTGTTTTCTTAATAGGGTTTGGATCTTATTGGCTAGTTATGCAAGTCAAAGGGAAGTTTAATTTTATCGTTGTGATCATCTACTATTACACTAAGTTTTTTGAATTGGAACTACTAGTCAGGGTTACAATAGAGAAAGTCATAAAGTTTCTATGGCAAACACTTTATTGTCGATATGACGCTCTGCTCAACATCATTACCGATAATGGGCCATTGAAACAACCAATTCATTCAATTCTGCAAAGACTTGGGGACTACCATTTTGTTCTCGTCACCTGCTTATTCTCAGTACAATGGACAAGTGGAAGTAGCAAACAAAATCATCAAATATGGCCTCAAAAAAGAGCATTTTTGATGTTAAGTGCGGTCATCTAAAGTATGGAAAATGGCCCCAGCTACTTCCTGGTATACTTTGGTCAATTTGCACCACTGCTACCAATTTAATATTTGGGTCAAAAGCATTTCTCATTAGAGATTACACATCAAAGTCCGTGAGTCATTGCATTTGATCCTATCTCAAATGACGATGGACTACGCTTGAATAATGATCTCTTGGAGAAACGTTGTGACACTGTTCACCTGTACAATGTCGCCAATAAACATAAGGTCGCTCATCTATACAATCAACGTGTCAATGCCTGCCCACTCTAAGTAAGCGATTGGGTCATGAAAGCCATTCAGACACACGTAAAGGACATTTCAAGATTGCAGAAGCTTCAGGTGCTAGGACCTTCTATCTACACAATAAAGACGGTTACATGAATCGCCCTTAGAACTTGGAGCATCTTCACAGGTACTATCATTGATACATAGTGTGTTTTAGAGTAGTCAGCAGGTTTCCACACTGGGGACTCCACCAACTCTAAACTAGTTAGTAAAATTACTATGTTTGCCATTCTCTTGCACTAGAATGATTATGTTATCAATGAAGTATATTTTACTTTTCATAAAACAACAAAACAATAGTTCATTCCTGCTCAGCTGCCATTCAACCAACAATAGCAACAATCGGAAACTCAAATAAATTCTCATACATCATAGATCACAAATGTCAACAACCAAAGGAAAATGTCATCAACGACATTAATTTATCTCCTACATCAAACAAGGGCAAATTCATATTGTTCAAAAGCAAAGCAGCGCGAAAAAAAATGACACATTACAAAGAGACATTTTTCACTCAAGGGACTTCTTCTTCGCATACGCCTTATTATCTGCCTGAAACTTCTCCCAGTCAAAATTTGAAAAGTTTTGCAACTTAGCAAAGATGGGATTTTGTCCTACATCATTGGCTTGAGCTAGTTCATGTTGGTATTCATCTGATGCCTTAAACGCTGCCACCACTTCTTAAGAGAATTTTTTCCTCACATCTTTAGTCAGCACCTGTGCCCCAAGCTCTGCAATCCGAGCACCCAAATTTAAGACTTCCTTTGCGAGCTTTTCTCTCTCTTGAGAAAGTTCCGCTTTCTCTGCTTCCAGCAACACCACTCTCTCTTCTGCTTATTTCTTCTCATACTGCACCTCCAACAACGATTCATTGGCCACATCCACGTCTCCTTTTAGCATGTTAATCTGGTGCTCAGACTTTGTCGGCTGTCCCTACAGGTGCTTTTGGACATCCCCACACTTCTTCACCTTGCCTTATAGCAGGGAGTTCTTCAGTTTTACCGCTGACAATTTTGCCACTTGCTCAGGAGTATCCACTGCATTAATCACCACAAAATGCTTGTGTGATGCCTTGATCTGCTCGGTCAAATCGGCTTCAAGATTTCCTTTTATGGGCTGGTGCGCTAAAGTGTCGTGTGGACACTCTCTGTTCCTCTATACGTCCATCGCCCAGTTCACGCGCTGAAGGAATTGTGAAAACACAGTAGTCACTCGCTCGAAGGCCAGGTTTTCCTAACCAATCTTATCACCGCACATACCATATTGAGTGAATGCAGGCATCACTTTATGCCTCTTGGATGTCATATTTACATCTTCATCTTCCATCTTTTCATTTCTTACCATCACATTCAAGCAAGGCAATGACTTCCTTGAGGCAGATTGTGAGCGCAACTTGTTTCCTTCTTCCTGTAGCGTTCATCAATCTTCGCCTTCTTCTTCTCCACTTTTCTTTCCAAAATGGCCTTCTGTTTCTCAACCCCAGACACTTCCTCATACCCAATCGAGCGTTGGTAACTGGTGGTATCCTCTTCTACCTCCACCACTTCCCGTTCGTTCTTTAGCAGCTGCAGTGATCCTTCCCCGTTTCCTACTAGTTCGACAATGTACGGACCTTCATCCTGCTCCCCGCCTTCTTATGGCTTCAGCACTGATTCTTTCTGCATCGATAGAGCTGGGACATGTACCGCCATTTTAGTACCCCTACCTTGCGCAACAAGCTTCTTCATCTTCAACACTTGTTGCATCAACAATTGCAGTTTGCCTTTTGCCTCCACCATCTTCTTGTCAGTACGCATCATCACTAGCTTCACCACAAAAAACCAGATGTCACCTTGCTGTTTTTTATAACCACTATATCATACAAGTTACTATCAAGGTGATGTCGTTTACCTAGTTTACGACTTAAACCCGTTTGCTCAAGTAGCTCCCAGTGATGTGCCACCCAAATATGTCGGCATACGTGCTCTCTATTCCAGATGTGCAAAAACTGTAGTAGGTGACATTTTCCCACCCGGCTCATGGGAAATCTCATGTTTCCTACATGACAACAAAACATTTCTATTAGCACCACGCATTATTTCTTCACAAGTTAAGGAGGACCATCCAGAGAATGTCGTGTTTCTGAGGTGCAAAACGGGGATTAACCATATTGGTGGTGGGGTTGGGTCGGTCATGCCGTCTATGGGTCGGATCGAGTGGGAGAAGCAGGTCAAGGATTTGCAGATGGAGAGGACAAAAATATGATGAACATGGTCCTGTTGAAAGCATTTGTGTTTGGGCTGGCCCAAAGCGACGTGGTGATGTGGGAAGAGTGTTCAAGGGCGGAGGAGATGGGGGCGAAGGTCGGGTTCCATTGGTGGCATGGTTGGAGGCGGCGACGTCGAGTTGAGAGTTTTTTTTTCTTCGATTGATGTCGAGTTGAGAGAGAGAGAGAGAGAGAGAGAGAGAGAGTTAAAAGAAATATTATTAAAGTCTTTTCTTCTCTATTTTGAATTTTTTTAATACGTTAGTGACATAAACAGCTCTGTAACAGAAAATTAGTTTTGACATCACGTAGATATAGTTTCGGGAGTTTGGGCATCACTTTGATAACTTTTAAAGTTCAGGCATCATATTGATGTCCCCGCGAAAGTTCAGACCCTAGTGGTGAATTCCCCCCCTATTAAAATATCAGGCCCCTCGGAATAAATTTTCAAAATGTTGAATCACGTCCCTTTCTTTTGGGAGAAAGATCGGGATGACCAAATTATGTCCCCTGGGGCCTACAAATTACAGGTAGGGCTGGGTGAACTTGGTTCACTTTGAACGTTTGGTTTACGGTGAACTCGATTCACATGAGAACTTCTCACAAATTACCATGTATAATTTGGTTTTTATCACTACTTAGAACTAATATAGCTATCTCATACTGATTCGAGTCCATCTAATATTTTTTTCTTTAGAAATTAACTTATATGATTGTACAGTAAATCCTTGATAATTTAATACTCAATTAATTAATAACCTCGATAAAACAATATATTTTTTTACAGATTCTAACTTGGGAACTTGAGTATTAATTTAATACTTGATTACTTAATAACCTCGCTAAAATAATAAATTTTGTCAGTTCCGAAATTATTAATTTATCAAGATTTTACTGTACAACAAACTTAAATTTATTTATTTTTTGAAAGGGACGAACTTAAACTTAAGGTAACAGTAATTTCTCATGGTAAAACTGTAAAATGTTAATTGTTAAGAATGCAATAAAAGTTAAAAAAGGATTAATGAGGAATCAAAATGACAAAATAGGTGATCGTGTTGTATAAGCGGTCAATTTTAAGAAGTCCCAACATTTAAAACTAGCCATTTGACCAATTATAACTCTGGCACAAGGTCTCTCCGTCACCCCATGCCACACTGCCTTCTACACTACTGTCTCTTTCACCCGGTTAATATTAACCCCACAGTAACAAAAATATTTCACATCCAGTGAAAAGATGAGGGAGCATTAAATGCAACAATTTGAATGGAAATGGAAGACACTAAGTATATGTTTATTATTCATTACCCAAAAAGCCATTGAGTTTTTAATTGTTCCCTTTAAAAATGGGTGTTGGACCCTTGAACTTATCAACCTGGGCACCCCAAATGTTTTTGACTCAACAAATTGATTATTTATATACAATTATGGGAAAAAAAAAGTTGAATACTTTTAGGAGTTTTATGCCTAGAAAAAGCAAACTGAAAAAACAAAAAGAAAATATAAAAAGGGAGAAGATGGGTGCGTGCGTGGGACAATGTTGGAAGTAGGGTTCTATGATAGAGGATTAAGATTAAATTATGATACCATAAAAAAGACATGATATAATGCAATGGGGGATACGCATTATTATTCCAAAACAAAACAAAAACAAAGGCTAAGGAAGAAGAAGGGCAAGAGCAGGGTGGTGTTGACAATTAACCCTCAAGTAGATCTGGAATCTACCACTCACTCTCCCCCTCTCTAGTCATCACTCCTTCCCGTCTCCCTCAAATATAAAGATAGATTAGATTAGAGAGAGGAGAGAGAGAGAGAGAGGAGAGAGAAAAAACAGGAGAGGGACCCTTTCCAACTCTACTCAAAGTCTCCAAGCAAAAGACCTCTGCTTACCTTGCTACTCCCTCTTTGAAACCCTACTAGTTACTACTCTCATATACTCAGAGAGAGAGAGACCCATTTTTCTACTTCACTCGGTTGGTTTGCTTCGTCTCTTTGTTGCTTGTTGTTTCAGAGAGAGAAGCAAAGATGGGTTCTTTGCAGTACGAAGTAACGAACCTACTGTTCGGTAAGATCAAGGCTTTGGAGCCTGAAAATGCTATCAAGATCATGGGTTATCTACTCATTCAAGATCTCGGCGAAAGCGATTTGATGCGGTTGGCGTACGGTCCAGACACTCTTCTCCACACTCTGATTCTCAGAGCCAAAATACAGTTGGGACTTTCGTCGAACATTTCTTCTGCATCTTCTACGCCGTCTTCTCCTTCACCTCTCAACCCCATAGCCAGGCCCACCAACAGCAACCCATTTTCACAGTCGCAATCTTCGCCTAGAGTTCCAAATGGTTTCGACTTTAGCGGCGGCAAGAACACCAATCCATCTTCTCCTTCCTCGAATTCATGGCCGCTTTCTGGGTTCAACCCCATTAGCCCAAAGTCGAGCCCTTTGCTCTCTTTCGACAATATCCGAGCCGGGTCTGGTTCCTGGTCGGGCCCACTTCCTTTGCATTCGAAGCACTCCGGCAAGGACGGCGATTGGTCTACCGGGAATGACCTCATTGACGAACACCAACTCAACGACTACTTGTCCTTTCTCAACGAGTCGTCGTCATCTTCTTCAAGGCCAGACGGGGGCGATTTCATCGATCCTCGGCTCGAATTGGGCCAGGGGGTTCCGGACTGGGCCCATTCTCTCGGCAATGGCGACGCCCACTTGCACAGGAGGAGCTTTTCGGCCAGCGACGCTTGTTTTGGGACGGAAGAGGCGGCGCTAGGAGGCGGTGGTGGGTTCAAGCCCTGTCTCTACTTTGCTAGAGGGTTTTGCAAGAATGGGCCCAATTGCAAGTTCGTGCATGGAGGCGAGGCGGTGGACGGCAGCATTGTTGGGTCGCCAAAGTTTGACGCTGGGTTCGAGCAGCTACAGCAGCATGAGGAGATGCTGAGGTTGAAGGCTGCTTCTCATCAACAGAGGCTAGCTGCTGCTGCTGCTGCCTCTCAGTTCATGGCTGCTGGAGGAGGAGGGGGAGGGGGAGGCCCGCCTTCGCCTTACAGCAAGTACATGAACTTCCTCTTGCAACAGCAAAATGATCCTCAGAGGTATAACGGAAATGGCCCTTTTGTGAGTGTGTTTTGGTTATTGAGTCACATTAGTTTTGGTTTGAACCTGTTGTTGTTTTTGTTGGTTGGGTGCATTGTAGAGTTGCGGCAATCATGATGGGAGATGAATTTTTCAAGTTTGGGCGGTGCCGCTCTGAGAGGAATGAGCTTTTGGCTATGGCTTCCGTCGAAAAGGCGACTTCTGCCTCCAGACAAATCTACTTGACATTCCCAGCTGAGAGCACATTTAGGGATGAAGATGTTTCAGAATACTTCAGGTAGCATTGTACATTTTTCAAGTATACATGTCTAACATGAATGGTTTGGTAGTTAGCAATTAGGAGAAAGCAAGTTGCGGCTTTTTGTCATTGTATGTTCTCAGAGCACTTCCCATCCTACTTAAGAATCTTGCAATGTTATCTTGTCATTCTCTGCTTGATTTGCCTTCAACTTCTCCATTGTATTCCCAGAATATGCATGTAGGTGATTACCTAATGTTACCCTCTTTAGGTCTTAAAATTGTGTGAGTAGTAGCCAATTCTCGCACAATGTCTGAGCTCATGAAAGCATTTTCTCTAATTTGATCAAAGTTAAAATATTCTCATCAATTTGTCGTAAGAACTATCAAGAACTTAGTATTTATTGAAGAAAGATGTGATTGTTTTTGTTAAGTAGTATAGCATATGCAAATGTGGATGTTTGTAAAGGATGTTTTTCTATTTTAATGAACTGAACATTGATTCCTTGTTTAGACTTCAAATCTGCTCTCAAAAGATATAAGAGAGCCATTGCATTGTTTTTAAATGTTGTATGTCTTTCTGTTTTCGCAAAATCAAAGATTTGGCATCGTGAGAATGAGAATCCGTTAAATAAATCAGCCAAGTCTTGTTTTTTGATCAAGTGAACTACTTTTCAAGATAACCTGAGGGTTTAGCAGGAAATCCAAGGTAACAAGTGTGTACATATTGGAGACCATTTTCTGCATAGCGATGCCACAGCTCAAGAGTCACAATGCAAGTTAATAGAATTGGATCTCTACTGGTCCCAGGATTAGGAATTCCTAAGAGGGGTCAGATGTCTTTCGTTGTTGTACTGTTACAAGGCCAAGGATGTTCATTTTATTCTTTCAGAAGATAGATTCTCAATCATTGTTATTACTATAATTTAAGGATTCAGAGTTGAGGAATCATTTTAACAGTAGTTCTGCTTTGTAACTTTGAAGCAAGTATGGACCAGTTCAAGATGTACGGATTCCATACCAGCAGAAAAGAATGTTCGGATTCGTTACGTTTGTCTACCCAGAAACTGTCAGGCTCATATTATCCAAAGGGAATCCTCATTTTATATGTGAGTCACGTGTTCTTGTGAAGCCCTATAAGGAGAAAGGAAAAATCCTGGATAAGTATGTTCGTTATAACTCATCTGGTATCAGATTCGTGGTTTTTTTTTTCCACATCCTATTTTGATGCTTCTACTGCTGATTGTCTGCAGGAGGCAACATCATCAAGAAAGGGGAGAATTTTCTCCATGTTTGAGCCCTGCTGGCCTTGATTCTAGAGATGCTTATGAGCTTCAACTTGGTAAGTAACTAGAAGAATCTTTTTTGTCACAGTACACTGCGAAAAAATGGACGAGTATGTTTAGAATTGCTTTGATATTTTGTTTTCACAAATGTGCAGGAGGAAGAATGCTCTATGACACACAAGAGATGTTATTGAGGAGAAAATTGGAGGAGCAGGCTGAGTTGCAGCAAGCCATTGAATTCCAAGGGAGAAGACTAATGAATCTCCAGTTGCCAGACTTCAAAAATAACTGCTCAAGTCAGCACTATCTACCTCATCACTTCCACAGTCTATCTGTTGGTGCTCCTGTTCCCTTGAGCCCTCAATCTCATGCTCAGATCAATCAAAATGCCATTCCATTTGAAAGCATCCAACATGAAGTTGTGGAAGGTATTCGAATGGATAGTAGCTCTTTGAATATATACGTATACACAAATTTCGCTTGAGACCTTCTAATGCTGAATACTGTAATATTGGTGCAGGCCATGGTGATATCCCACCTGCCTCATTTTCTGTGACTGCCGCAGTTTCTGAGCAGCAACTTCAGAAGGAAGTCAACGTAGCTTGTACTAATGACAATGCTAAGATCGAAAACAATGAGCAAGGCTTGGATACTGAATATCATGACCTTCATGCACGGTATGTGAAATTTTAGGTCTTGTAAAACTTTTTGTTCTAGCTGAAGTCTTATTCTGTAAGTTCAGTTTCTTGTACTTCCTAATATTGTATTAAATTGTTTCCTGTTGCTGTCTTCATGAGAGCAGTGTAGAGCAGGTCCTTCCAGATAGCCTTTTCCCTTCTCTAGAAAATTCAGCTGAGAATCATACCGCTGCAGGAGATGAAACGATTGTTGTTTCTGAAGACAATTCATCCACATCAGTTAATGCTGCTACTTGTGTGGCTTCTCAATAATGATCCTTCTAATGCGCAGGTGCTGCCTCTGCTTTCCATTGTGAGAATTCGTTCCTCTCTTCATAGAAATCGATTCAAATAGTGATGTTCTGACTTCGGTTGTATTTTTCTTGCTTGGATGAAGCTTTTGAAGTGTAGGTAATAATGGTGAGTTTGGGCTGCAGGGATTGACCTAGGGTAAGATTGTTTATCTTCTTTCTAGTTCTTTAGTTTTAGTTTTATCTTTAAGGGGATACACGATGTTCTCAGTATGATATTGGGTTTGTTATGTTATCTTTGTTATATGCAGAAAAGTAGAGAGAAGCACATAAAAGGAAGACAAAGCCTCTAGATGTATAGCTGAACAATACCTACATCAAAGAGTAGATCCATAGAGACGATCTCGTGGCGACGACGGTGACGAGGTCTCAGTGTTATGAATACAACATACTGCTAACAGCGAGCAAAATAGATCATCATACTTAATGGGACTGAGGGAAAGAGTAGGATTTCTCTCTTTTCTACCTTCTGTACCATCTCTGTAGGTGTGCGTGCTCCAACCACACTTAAGCTTAGAGCAGAAGAACAAAAGTATATTACTAGAGCTAGTATTGTATCTTTTGTATGACTATCATCTACCATATAAACAACTTTTCCTATCTATACTGGGTATTCTCTACTGTGTATTCTGGACCTATGCTGTTCTTAAAAACACACACCCAGCACAAGTTTGAAGAACCGTACCACAATGATGCAGACGGGTCATAATAGATGGGGGAGGGGAGAAAAGTCGGTCTTGTTTTTGTGTTGGGCGGTGAACCATGATTGTTATTTGTCTCATATTGCAGTATCACTCACATGGTCCTCTCACCGAAGGTCAAAGGGGTAGAAGAGACATTTCACCAAAAAGCCAGTTTTAGGGGAACGGATTTCGTCACCTAGTGTCGTTGTATTGCAACAAAACCCACATGTGGGAGTGGTGGAAGAAACAAACAAAGGTTGTCACATGGGTTGCTGACATCAAATAGGGTTCAAATGCACTCCTCTCACTTTCCGTTTCCAAATGGGAAATGTTTTGTTTCTTTCTTTAACCAAAAATGTTCGTTTCTGAAATCTCTTTTTCTCTGGAAGCTGGATCCCAAGACCAAGAAGCCCTCTTCTTCCTCCTTATTTTCTTCATCTTCGTAATGTCGACATTTTTACCCGTAAATTTGGGTACCCACAAATATTATTCTGTTTTAAAACTAACGAACAAGTAAAATTGTATTTCGTCTTATTAATAGATGGGTAATGAATATTTTCAAAAACACTCGATAATTAAATGAACGGATATAAGAACACCCGCGAGTACCAATGGATATCCATTATCCATCCAAATACTCTCTCTCTCCGTCTTCTTCTTTTCTTCTTCTCTCCTCCTTTTCTTCTTCTCTCTCGTCTTCTTCTTCTTTTCTTCTTTCTCTCCTCCTTTTCTTGTCTCTCTCTGCTCTTTCTCTCTTTCTCTCCCTCAATCTCTTCTTCTTTTTTTCTCTCTGCGTCTTCTTCTCTCTCCCTCAATCTTTCTCTCTTTGTGTTCTTCTCGAGTGCCACTTAATTGCACGCCATTTCTCCCCATGAAATTTATCCAGAGAAATGGACACGTGTCAAGCTGTCTTTTGTTAACGAGTAATAAGTGAATGAGCTTACAATAAGCTCGGGGCATGCGATCATATCTCTGGTAAGATGAATCCCTGCCATTCGCACCAGCACTTTCAGCTGCTTCTCCATCACCACCACTACTATTCCCTGACTGCGATATCCCTTCTCTGGAACCTATATCCGTCCTAGCATCCCCCTAACCCTCTTCAGTCAACAACGTAACTGAACCCACCCAAGCTATCAGCTGTCCCCACACATCATTCTGGCTCAGACTACTCGGATGATGATGATGATGATGATAGCTCGTATGAAAGTGAAGAGTCGTCAACAGAGTCTTCTCCATCGTCTTCCAAAGACAGAAAGCCATATAATCCGAAGCAGCAGCACAAGGAACCTGATCAGAGTAATAAGCAAGACCACGTTCTTGTTATGGCCGGCTGCAAATCCTGTCTTATGCATTACATGGTCCCCAAGCAGCACGAGGATTGCCCCAAGTGCAGTGGCCAGCTCCTTCACTTTAATCGTTCCGAAAACGAAAACAACTCCCCATGAAATCACCACAACCATTTCATTTTTTTGTTGTTTCTAGTTTACTTGATCCAATCTTTCGTTAGACATCCGAAATGTGATCGAGAGACAAAAACGTGGATTGAAAAATTGTTAGTGTGGTGGGTGGTTGTTGTTGTTAAATGTTCGTTTTCTTGTGCCTAGCTAGCTTGTTTTGTCAATTTGGGAAGTTTTTTTTGGGGGAAAATCCAAGAGTTTAATCAAGCCATGCTAGACCTACTGTCTGAGTTGAGTTTTTGTGGGGTAGAAAAAATATGAGAATGACATGATTGAGAGGGCGTTACAAACCTTCCCAACCTCTATGAGCATTCTCGCACATCAATACTGAATTGAGTACAAACAAGGGAGAATTACCATCTTTAGTGATCTCATCAATAGCCTTGCGAAAAAAGAATAGCATCATGAGATCATCCTCAATAATAACTCAAGACCGGTTGGTATCAAGAAGCCTGAGAGTTATCAAATTGAAGGAAATGCTCGAAAAATAAAGAAGGTTGCTCGTTCAGAATCTTATGTTCGTGGAGGACATGCTCCACGTGGGGGGTAGAGGAGGGCGTGGGCGTGGCCAATGCCATAGCTAAAATCTGACTTGGCATAGAGATCAAAACGCCAACTCCAATAAGGACCAGTCTGGTTCGATTTCTAATGGTCAACGGTCCCAACATTCTGGAAGATACGTTTGCTTCAAATGTTGTTCTACTAAGCATATGCACAAACAATGTCGTGCTAGTAGAGAAATCCAAAACATCTACAAAAAGCACAAACAATATTTGGCTCAAGAGTCGAATTATGCTAAAGATTTAGAGATGGAGGTTGACACCACTCTCGTTCTTGCAGATGATAAGGGGAAAAATCTTGCTACCCCGGTTTTGATTAAGCATATGTAAAAGGCATTGTCTCTGTAATCTTTCAAGTTTTAGTATTGTTTTTGGCTTATTTTTCGGTCAAGAATTTTTAAAGACACTTGTCTTTGTTTTATGCTTAAGAACACATTTATGATGTAATTTTTGTTGGCAAGCAATGGATATTTCTCTATTTTCGGTATATGAAAGTGTTTTGAGAATGTTCTATTCCATGCAATTTTTATGTATGGTTCAATGTTTATAAGTATATGGCAATATGAGACAATGATACAATACAAACGTGACACAAAGAAGAGGATGTTATCTTGAACTCGGGGAAATTTTCGATCCATCGAAGTATTGCACTTCGATCCATCGAAACTATCCCACGGGTTGTTTTCTGGCATTTTTTGATCCATTGAAAATACACTTCGATCCATCAAAAATTATCCTTGGGTCCTTTGGTTGCACATTTTGATCCATCGAGCACTTCTTCAACCTATCGAAGAGATGACTCAGGTCAATTTTTTGACCCATCGAAAATTAATTCGACCCATCAAAGACATCGTTCTGGACAATTTTTCAACCCATCGAAAATGGTATCGGAAATTCACATTTTATTTTGGGTTCTTCGATGCATCGAAAGTTTTCCTTCGACCCATCGAAGATGTAGCCCGGGAGTGATGTACTTAAATGAATTTTTTCATCTGTATCATTGGCTTATGATGTTGTTTATATCGGTTTTATTGGAAAATGTTGTCTAAATCGATCAACTTGGATTTCAACACCAGATGTGGTTATACATCAGTTTGTGTCATGCCATATCAACACTCAACAAGGGTCTAAATCTTGAAGTGTATACTTAAAGTGTACACCTGGTCTTTGTTACAGAGACTTACTTATTTACATTGATTTTGTAGATCGATGTCTCAAGGCGAAATTGGGTGTCTAGCAGATAGGAAACTATTTGTGGATCTTTTCCCATACAAATCCACAGTGACAACCATGATTGGTGCAACACCCGTTATACAAGGGCGTGGTTCTGCAGAGTTTCTACTGCCCCATGGTACAAAATTATATATCACTGATGCCTTATACGCGCCAAAGGCCAATCGAACCTTGCTAAGTTTTAAGGATATTCGTGCAAACATATTTTACTTAGAAACCTATTATGATAATGAACAAGAACTATCGTGTATAATCTCTGTTGAATGTGGCCGCAAGCACATTCTAGAGAAGTTTCCGGCTATTCGTAGTGGTTTATATCTCACTATAGTTGGATCATTGAATCTAATGTCGTGACTCACACTACTACGTGTGATTTTGTATCATACAAGCTTTGACACTTTCGACTGGGACACCCAGGTCGTGACATGATGATCAAAATGTTAAAAAATACTCATGGTCATCCGTTCTTCAGAGCGAAAAAACATGTGGGATTACCTATTTCCATCGGTTTAGATGGTGAGGATGAGACTACTCTTATCAATCCTAGCTCAGTTTCCAAGATAAATGCAGCACCATCCCGACAAAATACTGCTGAGGCGTTGTGCGTTATCTCACCAGATTCTTATGTTGCAATCTCTGATGCACATTGCTCGTTTTGCAAAGCTTGTTCTTTAGTAAAGTTACATGCACGTCCTTTATTTGCTGTTGATAATAATGACAATATTTCATTTTTACAAAAGATCCAAGGTGATATTTGTGGACCTATCAAACCCGAATGCCGACCATTTAAATATTTCATGGTTTTAATAGATGCATCAACGCGATGTCACACGTTGCTTTGCTGTCCACAAGGAATGCTGCGTTTGCAAAACTTTTGGCTCAAATCATTAAGCTCTGGGCTCACCACCCGGATCATCCAATCAAGTCTATTCGATTGGATAATGCAGGAGAGTTTACATCAAAATCTTTTGATGATTACTGCTTGTTTCTTGGGATTGAAGTTGAACATCATATCCCTCATGTTCATTCTCAGAACGGTTTCGTAGAGGCTCATATCAAGCGGATACAGCTTGTGTCTAGAGCTTTGGTAATGCATACAAAACTACAGTTCTCTGCGTGGGGATATGCAGAGTTACACGCAGCAATGCTTCTTCATTTTCGACCCGTAGCCCGCCAACCATTCAGTGCGTACCAGTTGGTAACTGGATATGAGCCTGATGTTTCACATTTGCGCATTTTTGGTTGCGCGGTTTATGTGCTAATTACGCCTCCACAGCGCACTAAAATGGGTCTTCAGAGAAGATTAGACATTTATGTTGGTTATGAATCTCTAACGATAGTCCACTATCTTGAACCTTTGACATGAGATCTCTTTACTGCTAGATTTGTAAATTGTCACTTTGAAGAGACATATTTCCCGCCGTTAGGGGGAGATAAGAATGTTTCCATTCCAGTGGAACGTCAGGAATTGGCGTGGTTTAATCCCACTGTGTCTCTTCATGATCCTCGCACGTCTCAGAGTGAGACGAAAGTGCGGAGAATACTTGATTTTCAGCAAGTAGCAGACTCTATGCCTGACTCATTTGCTGATATCGCTAAAGTGACGAGATCAGATTTATCTGCTACAAATGTTCCTACAAGGTTGGAAATCCCGAAAAAGGAATTTGTTAGTAGCAACATTGGGCAAGGAAACGTTCCCCTTGCTCATGTGGAAGGTGTTGCGTCGGCCTCGGCTCCCACTAGAAAAAGGAGGAGACCAAGAAAATCCACTGATAAGCCGTCGGTTAAAAGGCAGGCCATCATGGCATAAAAAGATCCATTAATCATCAAAATTGTGAATCCTTCACATGAGATTGTCTCTGACTATAGTTATGTCCTTGAATCACAATTGGCAAGTTTGGGGAACGCTTTAGAACCTCTTGTGATGTCAGAGAACAAAGAAATCTCGCTTAGAACAAATGATGCGCGCGTTCTTATGGATAGATCTTCCATGTTAGTTGATGATATGTTTGCTTATTCCGTCGCTCAGGAGATTATTGACGACGATGAAGTGGAACCCCACTCTGTTGTTGAATGTCAACGTAAAGCAGATTGGCCGAAATGGAAGGTAGAAATCTAGGCTGAACTAGACTCTCTGAATAAAAGGCAAGTATTCGGTCCGGTTATGCTATGCCCACTGAATGTAAAGCCAGTTGGACATAAATGAGTCTTTGTCCGGAAGCGTAATGAGAAGAATGAGGTCTTGCATTATAAAGCTAGGCTTGTAGCGCAGGGTTTCTCTCAGCGCCCTAGAATTGATTATGAGGGGATGTATTCTCCTGTTATGGACATCATCACTTTCCGCTACCTGATAAGCTTGGTAGTGTCTGAAAAGCTTAACATGCAGCTTATGGATGTGATTACTGCATATCTCTATGGTGATCTTGATTCAACGATATACATGAGAGTGCCAGATGACATTGCTATACCCAAATCAAGTAACTCTAGACCACAGAGTGCTTATGTTATAAAGTTGAGACGTTCACTATATGGATTGAAGCAATCCGGTAGGATGTAGTATACACGCCTCAATGACTACTTGATTGGGAAGGGATATAAGAATGATGATTTATGCCCTTGCGTGTTCATTAAAAGATTAAGTTCAGGATTTTCTATAGTAGCTGTCTATATTGATGATATGAATATCATCAGAACTCTTGAAGAGATCAATGAGACTGTTTGCTACTTGAAATTTGAATTTGAGATGAAAGACCTTGGTATGACTCGATTTTGTCTCAAATTAGAGCTGAAACATCGAGTTGGTGGAATTCTTATTCACTAGTCTGCTTATGTCCAAAAGATGCTTAGGCGATTCAATATGGACAAAGCACACCATGTTAGCACACCAATGGTTGTTCGCAGTCTGGACCCCAAGAAAGATCCATTTCGTCCGCTTGATGATGATGAGAAGATCTTGGGAGCTGAAATTCCATATCTTAGTGCCATTAAAGATTTGTTGTATTTAGCTCAGTACACACGTCCAGATATTGCTTTCTCAGTAAACTTGTTGGCCAGATTTAGCTCTGCACCTACGCAACGTCATTGGAATGGAGTAAAACAAATCTTCAGATACTTGAAAGGTTCCATTGACATGAGTTTATTCTTCCCTTATAAAGAATATAGAGAGAATCATGCAATTCCCGGTGAAGAGAATGTTGAATCACAGCATTTGAGTTCTAGGAATTTTAATGCCTTAAAATGTGTTGGCCCGAACAGGTTCTTCGATCCATCGAAGGATTTCCTCGATGGATCGAAGGATGCAGCCTGGACGGATCAGAGTAACCCCTTCAATCCATCGAAGGAATTGTTCGATCCATCGAATGATGGATCTGCCGTAAGTGATTTTCATGCTATTCCCTATTCTAAAACAGCGGTTGATGTGTTAGTTGGATTTGTTGGTGCTAGGTACCTCCCTGTCCCTTCTAAAGGTCGTTCACAAATCGGTTATGTTTTCACTATGGGAAACACGGCGATATCTTGAAGATCAACAAAGCAAACCCTTGTTGCTACTTCCTCGAATCATTATGAGATAATTTCTTTGCATAAAGCAGTTAGAGAATGTGTTTGGCTCAAGTTAATCATATGTCATATTCGAGGCTCCAGTGGATTGAAATCTACTGTTACTGATCCTACTTGCATCTTTGAAGATAATGTTGCATGCATTGAACATATGAAGTTGAGTTTCATTAAGGGTGACAATACCAAACATATATCACCGAAGTTTTTCTTTAATCAGTAACAACAACAGCTGTTGAATATCCAAGTGAACCAGATTGGTTTCGTTGATAATGTTGCGGACTTGTTTACCAAGTCACTTCCTAAATCTACTTTTGTGAAACATGTGAAAAGCATTGGTATGCGTAGGTTATCAGAACTCTTAGACTGAGTTTACAGTTAGAGGAAGTTACATTTCTATAGACATCAGGGGGAGTCTACACCACATGTAATAGCTTTAGTAGTTGGTGCGTTGTACTCTTTTTTCCTTAGACCAAGCTTTCGTTTTACCTATGAGGTTTTTGTTTTCTTGACGAGGTTTTTAATGAGACAACAAGTCATGCATCATTCTTATGGTCATCGACATAAGAGGGAGCGTTTAAGGAGATTAATTCTCCATAATTCTCGGTGTGTGTCTTGTCCTAGTTAGATACGGATATTAATTAGATAGATACATAAAATCCTTGTCATATCATGACACTTATTGTAACAGATTGTATCAGCCTGTATTTAAGGCATTCTATCAATGAAAGAGAAACAATTTTTCCCGTTTACATATTTTCTCCTACAACACAAACAAAATAAAAATCTTATTTTTTATTTTTTTATTTTCTAGATAAAAATAATCAAACTTGATTTTGAACGGATATCCACAGGTTACTCAAAATTTGACTGGGTATGTATGGATATTACCCGATTAACATTTCACGAGTAATGGATTAACGAGTTTTACCCGTTTAAATATAGGTATTCCGTTTAGTAGACGGGTACCCGTCCATTTACCTATATTACCAACATTACATTTTCATTTGCTTGTTGCTGAAATTCAGTGGCCTTTTCCGGGACAAAACGGTCGAAACGGTCGTAACGCTTCACTTTGTTTCCGGGGGAAACAAGGAAAACCAAACTCTAGCGATTCAATGCGGTTGGTGAAATGAAACAGAAAGCAAGTAATGCCAATGTGCGTGCGTTAGTCTCTTTTGTTTTGATTTCAAGATGTACTCTTTGCTATAGTAGTGTTGTGCTCTCCTGTCGGTGGTTTCTGGATTTGAGCCCTTATTTTGGGCCCAATTTTCAGTTTAGCTTTAACTCCTTTAAGAATAGTGAGTGGGAGTTACTGCTATTTCAGTTGGCAATTCCGATTTTTGCTTTTTCTGAGTTTAACGATTGAGTTAACTAACTCGTTAGCTCTATACAAACAAGGTAGTTTTATAGGTTTGTTTTATTTGGTGAAATGAAACTTAGGACTTAGAAGGGTTCCTAGCTCATAGCGATGAACAACAAACTAGGAGAGGTCAGTAGTACTAGAATAGAACGAGTCAACCAAACTAGGAGAGATGTAACTTTCACAACGTCCTAAACTAAGAGAGTGAAAGACTAAAAGCATTCACAATATTGCTCTACGGGTTAGTAGTCCAAATGACAACTGGATATATACTCAAAGTGGAATGCAAAAATTGCAAATCCACTTATTCTATATCTTCCATTTTAGAATGGAAGAATAGGGAGATGAAAACAAGAGGTCACACTTGGCATCATTTTATCATTTTACGTAATTGTTTTTGTTTTTCAAATGCAAAAGTAGAGTAGAAATGCATCTGCATAGATCGTCTTCAAAAAATAATTTTTGTAATTTTTTTTTAGAAAATAAACCCTACACAAGTTAAAATAAAATAAAATATGTTATGAATAACATCAGAATAAGATTCAAACATCTACTTGTATTCAGAACAAGAACTGAAAACTGTTAAGCAAAAATCCTAGTTTAGAAGCGTTCTCTCTGCCTCGCTGAGAACCCTCAACCCCTTTTGTATGATGTCATCCTTTGATCAAATGGCGGAGCAATTGAGATCAATGCTGACGATCTCCGGTGACGGGCACACCTCCTTTGGTGTGAACAGATCCCTTTGTGGTTGGCCGATTGATCTCGGTGAAAGGAAAACCAAACCAGTAAGAACCGATAGGATCCCTAGGAGCCCTCTTGGGTTTGGGCCATAGGTTGAAGATCCGTCCAGTCGAGGATCGATTTCTGATGGAATTCTCTCAAGCTTTAGAGGTGCGATGCATCATGGAGGGCGGGCCTTGGTTTTACCTAAAATCCTCCATGGTGATGGCAAGTTACAATGGTCAAGGCGACCCTATCAAGGTACCCTCCGGTATGGGTTGTTATTCAAGGGCTAGAACCCATTTTTTCATAAGCAAAGCGATTCGGATGGTAGTTAATGCCATTGGCATTTTTGAAAGAATATGTGAGCCGAGTTTTCACAGGGGAGGGGCGAAAGTGAGAATCCACCCTTTAGTTTAATCTAGGGATTGACAGTCTTTTGCAAAGAGAGAGTTTGAGTTTGAGTAGGGTATTTCGGTATGAGCATTTGCAAGGGTATTGTGGCACCTGTGGGCTATTGGAACATCCCAAAACATGATACATTGGTGCCCCGGAACACTCGAAAAATATAGTACTTGAATCCACATCGACATTCATTGGAAGTGGTGAAGATACTTCTATGAGTGAAACTGTTAGGGCATCAGATGTGGATGGTAACCTAATTATGTTATTGACTTAGCTTTGAGTGTGTAGGCAGCACCTACACAATAGATTGGGCAACTCCTTTTTTGAGTACCAGGCCTTTCTCCGGAGACCTTTGCTGCCATGGATTCAGCACTTTGCAATGTGGTGATCTCCACACCAGTGTGCACAGACACCTCGAAACAAAAAGGAGGTGAGGAGAATGTGTTGCATTTGAAGAAGCCGAGAACTTTATTGAGGGAGAAATTAGGTCCTTTGCTGCTCTTTTGTCCAGAGTTGGTGATACCAGAGAAGAATGGATTACTGTTGAAGTCCCCGGCAAAAAAACCTAAACAGAGAAGACTAGTAGGTTCCAAGAACAAGGCCAAAAAATGGATCATTAATGGGGGTGACCAAGAAACTCCATGCCACATCATTAAGCTTTCCTCCTAGCACAAACAAGCTAAGGCATCCATAGATGGTGGTATGGAAGTGGGAGATCTACGTCCGGCTGAGCATGCAGCTGTGTCTTCATTGGCTATCACCACCATCGAAATAGAGCCATGCAGATGTGGTCCTCAAAGGTGTTCAGAGCTGTGGAGACTAACACAGTTTCTTCAAGTACTACGCCTATTGAAGGTGACAAGGAGTTGGAGGCGGATCAGCCCTTCTCGAACTAACATTGATGGAGCTTGTTTCACTTTTGTTTTTCAGTTTTTAGTTGGTTTTTGCTTATGGTTTTTTTGGAATTATTTGGTTGCTTTTACTTTTGAACTTACAGTTGGTCCTGGAATAGACATTGTTTATCGTCCCAAGATCTTCTACTTCACCGATTACCTTTTTTGCACTCAATGATAGGTTTCGATTATTTGGGTAGGTATAGTAACATGATTCCTTTAGTTACCTAGACTATGACTTATTTCTCTTGGCACCCTTAAGTGGGTAATGGTAGTTGTAATCGTTACGTCTTTTCATCTTTAATGAGAACTGATGTCTCACGCATTACCTTTAAAAAAAATAAAATAAAATAACATGATAACAATGTTTGCACTGCTTTTTGAAACTCTAAAACAAAATTCATTAAATCTAAAAACAACTCTTATTAAATTTAATATTTTAAAGTTCATTCAAAATTGTAGACTTTATATATATAAGTTTGTAAAATATAAAGTCAGATCAGTTTAATTTAAAATACCATACGCAACCAGACCTATACTCCAGAAGAACAGAAACACCCAAAATAATACCAAGTGACTCGACTAATACAATGTATCATAAACTGCACCATTTAGCAAAGAGTGCATCATTGATTACTTCATTTGCTTTACATTTAAGGTGACACATTACCAGGAAGACAACGCGAAAACGACGACGCATCAATTCATTATGATTAGCTTTCTATCTATGTTGCCGAATGAAACTTTCGTTGACACTACAACTTATTCTGCTACTAGGAGGGTGCGCCCAGTGGCCGCATCAATTTGATTTGTGGAGTTATATATAATTTTAAGAAATGATGTTTTTGTTGGTATAAAATATGGGATAAGGTTATGGTAGAGGGATCTATCATATTATCAAATATGATGTTAAGTATTATTTAAGTGATTAATAATTATTCACTTAAAAGTTTTTCAAGATAAAAACTAGGACAAATTGCAGTGGGATTATAACAATATTGTTTTCCGTAGTTGGTATGTTAGACCAATTTTGTATAATTTTCATCAACTTAGCCCAACTTTGGTGTAAGATTTTGTAGTCATTGAGTTCCAATGAAATTACTTTTATAGACATTAAATCACCTTTCATGTTAATTATTTTTAATTATATCACCCCAAAATCCTTTGTTGCAACCCCGGCCATGAGTAATCAGAAGTCTTGTGCTTAATTAGATGGGCATATAAGAAAACTTATTATTGAATTTTTGTGCCTACAAGGAGTGATGATTTCACTTAAAAAGCTCATTAAAGAAAAAAAAAAGCAAAAAACACCGTAAATTGCATATATATATATTCTATGTCTTAATTAACTAAGCTACTATATATAGCAACTATTGATATGAAAGATTTTTTTTCCCTTCCCAGTAGATATCAGCCCACTCACTCCTGAAAATCAGCCTTGCCAAGGCTGAGGTTGAGGGTTCAAGTCCCTCCTTCCGCTTCCAGCTTTCCCCCGGAGGTAGCTACACCATCCGTCCACCTCAAATTGTTTATGAATCTAAAACTCTAAGATGCTTGTACTCTTTTATTTTAGTGATGAAATTTAAGAAACTTGAAAAAGAGGGTGACACTAATAAGAAAAATAAAAGAATCTCAATCAAGAAATTAAAATAAAATTATAAAAAACCAGAGTACGTGTGGATCTTAAATTTATGTTTTCCGTGTCTTGCATATGATAAGATATGAATAGTGTTAGAAAGCAATATGAATGAATAACTATCAATGTAGAGTCATGTATCACTAATTAATATAAATTTCTTGCTCATATAATTGTGTAAATAAAAATTCTCCAAAAGTGAAATGAAAAATTATAAGTAAATAGAAACGAGATAAGAGCACATACAAATTAGGTCTGCCAGATCTTCAAAAGTTTCTAAGTATAATTTGAAACATCTGTTTCCCTTGATCGCATATCACAGATCTTGTAATAAAGATATGGAATTGAGACTTTCACCATATTGATGAGGGAGAAGAAGTCGCGCGAAGGTCTGGTGTAGAAGGAAACAACAATACACAGTGTCACAAATTATAAATCTAGTGAGAGAGAGATGGAATCAAGACTTTCACAATAAGATGTGGCCGGGAGAAAGAATAGCGTTGTTTTTTCGTTGAAGAAGAAAACGGCTGCACAGAGATACCATGTAAGAAATACATTTATATGTAGAGAGAGAGTCACAAAAGATTAAGAGCATCTTGCACAATAATACTTTATCATCATCATCATCATTTTGTGCAAAACTATACCATAAAGTCATTTTTGAATAGACTGATAGAAATTTGGTATATGATGAGATTCGTAAACATGTCCTCAAGGGAATCCTATTCTGGTGGTCAGTAATATCATGTCAGTTTTGGTCAATTGTCATTAGATTGTCATCCAACGGTAAGTAATTAAAAAATAATTAAAAGAGTATTTAATATCATTTATTGGATGCAGATCTAACAGTAATTGACTACGGTTGACAACAAACTTTCTGACCACTAGAGCATGATTGGACCTTAGGGATCACGATATGAGTTTGTACCATTGGATTACAACTTGCCGACATAGTTACACAGTTGTAGAGTTTTTTTTTTCCAACAACAATCCTTAATTTTTTTTTTCTATTTGATTCAATGTTGGGTTTTGATTTATTAATCGAGGTAGGTTCTAAATATATAAAGAACATTAATTTCAATCATTACATGAAAAAAAAGAAGCATATGCACCAATTGCTTGTACAATTTGGGTTGTTCATGTTATTTTGGGTACCATAGTATGAGCAAACATAATTCACCTAAATACCACTTGCTATTGTACTTTTTTCATCCCGCGGTAGAAAACAACATGTGTTATTACTATTCGTCAAATTTTAATATTTTTTATTTTTTTGATTTCCAATAAGATTTTTGATTAATAATGAATAACGATACGACACATGTCTTTGCCATGTGTCTTTCTCGTATAAATAATTGAACCAGATTCTATGTAAGAGTTTCAGCAAATTGTGATATAACACTTGTCAATTTCACATGTCATTATCGTCAAAATAATTAAATCAGATTCTCGGTAAAATTTTCAGCCAATGATAATATGACATGTGTATTCATCTTCAAAGATCAGATCATCTACAGTTGGCTATAAATATCATCCATCACTCTTTTTATACTCACACTATCTATGACTCTCTTCCAAATCGAGCCGAAAACACATCTCTTCAAACACTTCACAACATTCCTACATCATTCCAAAGAATCCTTTCAACCTCCTCAAATTTAAGAGGTGGAGACAACAATAAAATGAATAGAATAGTTGGATTGTTGCTGTCATTATCGTTAACGCGTCTATGGTGGTGGCACAACTTCAAATTTTTGACGAACCACTAGGTCGTGATTCACGTCTTGGTCATCATCTGAATCGACCGTGACAGAGGGAGTGAGGGGACATAACCACATGGAGATTACTTCATAGAATAACCGATCTTGAACGCACAAGAATTTCGTCGGAGCTGCCGAATGAGTTCGAACATTTTTACCATATCATGATGGTTTAGTACAACCACGACCAATATTGGCATTAAATAGCAGATGCTACCAGAATGCATGGGTTAATTTCTTCCCCAACAAAATATGAGAGGTGTTCTACGAATGTCTGCGTAAGGGGGCTTAGTTTTTGACTAATGTGCTAAAATTACCAAGACGGGGGAACCAACTACACTAGATTTTTGGGCCCCGCTACCTCCAAGCTCCAACACTGGCATACCTCGTCTGGTTTATAACTAGGGCCAAACAAAGAGGATTTCTAGGTATGGATTGCATTAAGGCATGGATTGGGAATGGAAGTGAAAGGACCCAACCCCGATTTAGCTCCCTAAACCGGAGTTAAACCCCTTCAAAAGCACGAACCAACAAATTTTTTTTGAAATTTCGGCAGAGTTTCTTTACTATCGTGGAATTACCATTACCTGCACGCGGAAAATACACTTCATCCTATGCCACAAAAAGCAAACCATGGGCACCAATCCCATCTGGATTTCTCAATATATCAACAATAATGTAAAGTAGTAAATATATATGTACTTTACTGAAAATCCGGAGTAAAATCGTATAACATATACAATAGGAAGCTCAGAGCGACTTCTAATACATAATCATATACGCATACCACAGTAGGTAGAACAATAAACCTACTGGATGAAACAAAGTAGCTCGAGCACTATGCCTCCGACCACGACGTGCGACACCAGAGCCTGAACTGCAAACTGGGCACGGAAACCGAAAAGTCCAGGGGAAAGACAATAAACACGTTAGAGTGAGTGTACAAAAATAAATGTCTTTCACCAAGTAATATATATACATATAAATCATATGCGAGTCAAATGCATTAAAAATAAATGATACGTGAGGAGACTCCAGCTACCACTCACGTACGGAGCATGCAACGTAAATATATCGCGGAATCTCTCATGGACTACCACGCGATAGCACAGTCTGAATCACGGGATCCCAGACCCACACATAATTCCTAGCCAGAAAGGCCTCGGGTCAGGATATCTGTCCTTCCCGGAGCGTACTCGGGGATCAGCCGAGAAGCCAATGTGTATCGATACCACAACATATACTGAGACTGTACTCTGTGTAAACCAAATCATAAATCTTTTCTATGCACATGCTTAAAACATAATATGTACATATGTATAATCGTATATGTATATTCGTATATGCATAATCATAAAACACATGCTCATAAAATCATAATCAATCTGCATGCTCAAGTTCGTAAATCATTTATAAAAAGACTCGCAATCAATCCGTGAAAAGAAATGTCCACTCACAGACTGGCGTAACGCGTATCGCGTTAACCCGTGATCCGGCGGAATGTCCCTCGCCAAACGAACGATCACGAACACCTGAATATTCACAATGTCCAATATTCAAAGTCATAACTCGACAAAACAAAACAAATCACGAGAAACCGCCGTTCTCGAAAACACGTAATTCAAAGTCGACGAATCGTCGAAAATCCGTATATAACACCTCAATACCTCGCTTTACGTTCGACGCTCAACTCGAAAAATGAACCTCCTCACTGCGATCGGAGCGCGATTTCGAGTCAAATGACATGCAAGTTGTCGAAAGTCCGAAAAAGTCAAACTTTGACCGTTGACCGCCGCCCACGGCGGCGTCACCGCTGACCGGAGAATTTCACGGCGGAGCAACCCCTATTCCACTCAAAATCACCCACTGAGCAACTTTGTCAACTGCAACGAAGGTCAATTCTCACTCTAACATGGTCAATTTCATGAAAAACCGAATGTACACACAAATTTCAAATCCAAAATTCTCCTTCCACAATCAAAATTAGAACTCCAAACTTACATGGTAGCTTGCTAGTGATGAGAGCTTCAAAGCCCATCCAAAATTCCAGCTCAATTCGGTCCAAAACGTTAAACCCGAAACACCAAGTTTCCCTTGAATTTTGGCCGGATTTCTCTCCTCCTCCGGCGACCCTCGCCGTGAAAGGAGGCCGGAGCCACCAAGAGGTGACCTCGCCGAGCAAAAGCAGCCCTAGGCCGAAGCCTAGGGTGGCCGGATTCAATTCCACCGCCGTGGGAGTCGCCGTCGGTCTTCCTCACTCTCCACCACCGAGTTGACTCGGTCAACTCGGTCAACCTCCCAAAATGGTAAGTCTGACTTTCCCTAAATAGCAACTTCTATTTATAGGCCTTCCCTTTTTGGAAACTTCGTAATTATCCTTTTCGACGAACTTTGAACATCCGTAACTTTCTCGTCGTAACTCCGATTCCGATAAATCTCGCGGCCACGAACTCGTCTCGACGTACTCTTCAATAATCACCCAAAGTCAAACACATCGACCAAACGGATAAAAAGTCAACCCTTCGAACCAACACACATTAAATCGACTAAACAATCAATAATCGGAAATATTCACAACTTAAACTCCATAACTCAAAATCATGCTCCGGAAGTTCTCACAAACTTGAAATTAAATTCCGAACAACTTCCGTGAAGGAACCGAAACCAAATTCTCGTCCGGTAGTTTAGTCGCGAACAAACCTGCCATTTAAATCCGTTTCCGTCGAAACTTCAAATATTCATAACTAATTCCTCGGTCGTCCAAATAACGATCCGGAACCGCTCACGAACTCGTAATTACACGTACAACGACTCTCGAGAAGAGACCCAACTACAATTCTCGGCCAATAATTTAGTCGTTAAGAAAGCTGGCGGTTTTAACACTGTAGTAACTCTGCGACTATGCGACTTAACTGCTGATTCTGTTTCGGGTCGTCACAGGAAGAAATTTCTAAACACTTGATAATGGGCATACTTAGTTTAGAAGGGTCGCCCACTATGATCTTAGAGGCGTTGACCTCATTTTACATGTGGATATATCACGCTTTCTTCAGGGTAGCTGGAGCTAAAAATGACACTAACGTGCTCCGCCAATCTGACGTCTTCCAAGAAGACCTTACTAGAAAAAGTTCAACTACGACGTATGTTGTAAACCTTACTAGGTACTTGACACTTATAATCGATCTAACGAAATATATCTTAGGTACTTCTCATGTGTCAAAATAATTTTCAATCCCCATTGTGAGAGAAGATTTTGGATGCCCTCAAGCTTGTACTTTATTGTTGAATGAAAGCACCAGATTATATGAGTTACCCATGATCATTGAAGATTGAGACCTCCTTTTTGAGTTTTGTTGATGATGTGAGACTTCATCATATTACTTTGAAAGGACCCAACCCTAGTTTAGCTAGTAAACTAGAATTAAATCATAACGATTAACTAACTCTGAGAAATTCTATGAAAATTTTGACATAATTCCCCTTGAAAATTGGACAACTCAAAAACCTGCAAGAAAATAACACTTCTAAACCAAATTCCCACAAAAAAACCATGGACCACCAATTTTCCATCCAGATTTCTCAAAAAATAACATTAACAAGAACCATGAATTTAAAAATGTATTTACAATAAGCTGGTTTTGAATACAAAGAAAAACAACTCGGCTGCTACTCGAGAAACTGAAAATAACATAATACAACTGGAATTCAGTGGGACTTCTATGAACAGATGATACATAAAAAATATGGTGATAGTGAGTTGGAACCTACTAAATGAATAGTTGACAGGTGAACTCAAAACATTTGACGACACCACACAAATTTAGGATTTAACTGCATCTTGGGCAACGGAAACCGAAAGGCCCAGGGAAAGACATTTAAAAATATAAAACGTTAGCGTGAGTAGACAAAATCTCGCAATAATCTGTGTAAATAATAGAATATGATTTAGTGCATTTCCACTGATTTATGTAAAATAATGCGAGTTCAAGTATAAATCTGAACTCTAATAGAGGTGGTCGCTCATGAGTGTTTTCCTAACCTGAGTTGACAAAATTTTAAAAAAAAATATAGGTGATGGGGCAGATGAGACAACCAGACCTCCCCTAACTGGACTATCCAATGATCAGCCGAATAGTCAGTACATCAATAACTAAATAAAACCATCATAAAGAAAAATCTCCAAATTTTAAATGTTCTAAAATATGCTGTAAATTAAATTAAAATACTAAATTATTGAAAATTGAACTCACTACGACTGTGAAAATAAAAGGGTCAACTTACAAGTTTGCGACTACTGCTGGCTGGGGTCCAGCAGAATTTTCTTCACAACTAGGGTCGCGATCACGATATCCTGTAAATATGGATCACATACGATATTAGAATATGCGTAAAACTATGGAAATCAACCCTAAAAAAAACTCAGAAGTCTCGCCTAGGATTCCTACACACTGCCCTGCCGGAGCACAGCCGTGGGCGATGGTGCGTGGCCTTCACGCACCTCCGTAGGCGGGCGCGTAGGTTAGATGTGCCTCTGGTGAAAGTTCTCCGATGGGGGAATTTAGCGCACAGCAAGCCCTTCCACTTTCGTAACTTGACCGAGGTCTAATTCGACTGTGTTTGGCCTGAAATTGTCGAAACAGACCAGAATTCTATTTTTCGGTAACCGCCACCAACGACGGTGATTAACCCCTCAAAAGACTCCTTTCATAAGCTCAACCTAACCCCTAACTCGACGCATACCAACTCGCCACCACGTGGCCAGGATAAGCTTCCAAAGTCAACGGTTTAAACTGGCCAGAATTTAACGTAACGTCGAAGCTCTGTTATGGTTAAAAAAGGTCAAATTCTCACCCGGTGAAAAATTCGATAACAACTTTGGTAACGCCACTAATCCGCGATAAATCTTAATATAACCCGATAAACGTGTAATTTTGGTTCGGGTCGTAACAATCTACCCCTCTTACAAAAAATTTGTCCTTGAAATTTACATTCCTGATAGAAAATATGAGGGTACTTCTCTCTCATGTGCTGCTCTAGTTTTCAGGGGGCTTCTTCCTCTGCATGATTCCTCCATAATACTTTTACTAAAGAAATGGTCTTATTCCAGAGAATTTGCTCCCTACGGTCAAGATCCCTACTATCAAGAATCTCTGCTGGTTCCTCAATATAAACCAAGTCATCACGTAATGTGATTTACTAAGGCACAATAACATGAGAAGGGTCATAGATGCATTTTCACAACGAGGACACATGGAATACGTCATGAACACATGCTAGTTCTGATGGTAACTCCAAACGATAAGCAACATCACCAACACATTCAATAATCTCATATGGTCCGATGTATCATGGTTGAAGCTTGCCATGCCTGCCAAATTGCATAACACTCTTCCATGGTGACAATTTCAAAAATACCCATTCACCAACCTCGAATTATAATTTATTCCTCCTAATGTCTGCATAACTCTTTTGTTAATTCTGGGTAGCCTTTAACCTGTCTCGAATGATCTGCACGTTCTCTGTCATTTCTTGCACAATATCTTGACCAATAAGGCATCTCTCGTCTACCTTGCTCCAAAACAGCGGGATCCTTCACTGTTTCCCGTATAAGGCTTCATATGGTGACGTACCAATGCTGGAGTGGAAACTATTATTATAAGAAAATTCCATCAAATGCAAGTACTTATTCCATTTTCCTAGAAATTGCAATACGCAGGATCTTAGCATATCCTTCAGCATCTCAATTGTTCTCTCGGACTGGTCATCCATCTGGGGGTGAAAAGCTGTACTAAATCGTAACTTGGTTCCCATAACTTCTTATAAAGCTCTCCAGAACTGTGAAGTAAAATGGGAATCTCGATCCAAGATAATAGAAATAGGCACACCATGTAGCTTCACAATCTTTTGAATATACAACTGATCTAGTTTGCTCACAGAAAGTTTCTCTGGAACTGAAATAAAATGTGCAGACTTTGTGAAGAGATTCACAACTACCCAAATACCTATATGACCCTTGGATGTATGAGGTAACTTGTAGACAAAATCTATAGTAACATGCTCCTATTTCCAAACTGGAATCTCAAGACATTGCATCCAGCCTGAAGGTTTTTGCCTCTCCTTCTTCACTTGTTGACAAATGGGACACTGGCTTACATATGTCGTTATTTCCCTCTTCACATTTGGCCACCAATAATATTCCTTAAGAGTTTGATACATTTTTGTACTTCCGAGATGCATTGCATAAGCTGAACAATGAGCTTCATCAAGTATTTCTCGTTTTAACTCTTTATTGTTTGGAACACAATGTCTACCTTTGATCATCAGGAAGCCATCTCTCCTACGTACTGCTTCCTTTAGTTTAAGAAATGAGGCATCTAAAAATCTTGTAAGTCACGAACTTTGTCAACAAGAATAGGTTGAACCTGAAAGTTGACAAGTAAAACTCTCGGCTCATCATCATCTGTATACAGAAATGCGCCAGTGGCTCGCAACTTAGATAGTAATGGCATCCAAGTCATTTGTATATGTGACAGAGAAACTTTTGATTTTCGACTAAGAGCATCAGCTACCACGTTCGCCTTTCCAAGATGGTGCTCAAAAGGGCACTCATAATCACACAACAATTTTATCCACCTCCTCTGCCTCAAATTCATTTCCTATTGTGTGAGGAAATACGTAAGACTTTTATGGTCGGTAAAAATCTGACACCTGGCACTATAAAAGTAATGTCTCCAAATATTCAACGTGAAAATAATTGTTGCTAACTCCAAGTCATGAGTGGGGTAATTCATTTCATGAGGCTTTAATTTTTGTGAACCGTAAGCGACAACTTTGCCTTGTTGCATCAACACACATCCCAAGCCTGACTTGGATGCATCACTGAAAACCGTAAACTCCCCAGTATCATTAGGTAAGGTCAATACTGTAGCAGTGGTCAGCCTTGTCTTTAACGTCTGAAAACTTTCCTCACAAGTCTTTGACCATTCAAATCTAACTCATTTCCTCGTAAGTCGGGTAAGAGGTGCAGCAATACGTGAAAAGTCTTGAATAAACTGACAGTAGTACCTAGCTAAGCCCAAAAACTTCTAATATCGGGTACACTTGCAGGTTTGTTCCAATTCAACACCGCCTCCACCTTGACATGATCAACACTAACTCCATCTGCCAAAATCACATGCCCAAGAAATTTAACTCTGTCCAACCAAAACTAACATTTACTGAACTTGGCATGTAACTAAGATTCTCTCAAGTCCCTCAGAATAATATGCAAATGTCTTGCATGTTGCCTCGCATCGCTAGAGTAAATCACGATATCATCAATAAATACAATAACGAATTTATTAAGATATGTATGAAATGCTCGATTCATCAAATCCATAAAGGCAGCAGGTACATTCGTCAGGCCAAACGACATTACTGGGAACTCATAGTGCCTATATCGAGATCAGAACGCAGTCTTAGAGACATCTGACTCTCTAATCCGCAACTAATGATATCCTGATCTCAAATCAATCTTAGAGAACACCATAGCTCCCTTAAGCTGATCATACAAATCATCAATCTGTGGTAGTGGATACTTGTTCTTTACTGTATCCCGATTCAGCTTCCGATAGTCTATGCATAATCTTATAGATCCATCTTTGTTTTTCACAAATATCCCATGGTGAAAAGCTAGGACGAATAAAACCCTTGTCAATTAGTTCCTGAAGCTGAATGTGCAACTCTCTCAACTCAATTGAAGCCATCCTATATGGAGCTTGAACTATGGGGCCTGTACCCTGAAGTAGCTTAATCGTGAAATCAATTTTCCTTACTGGAGGAAGACCTAGTAATTCTTTTGGAAAGACATCAGGATATTTTCTAACCACCTTAATCTGCTCAAAGTTAGGGGTAGAAATACTGGTATTCATTACATGTGCTAGATATGGGGTACACCCTTTCTGCAACATCTTCTCAGCCTTCACAACTGAAATAAAGCATAATGAAAGCACATTTCTTTCCCCACAGAATAAAATCTCAGGGAAACCCACACTTCTAAATACTACATCTTTTCAATGAAAATCAACCTGATGATTGCTCAGAAAGTCCATGCCCAAAATTAAATCAAAGTCTACCATGTCAAGAGGTATCAAATTGATAGACAATCCAAAATCTCTAACCATTATGCTACACTCTTGATACATTAACCTAACTAAAATCACCTCGCCAGAGGGTATATCACTCACCACATTTTCAATAAAGGAGTGGCAGGTACATTAATTATTGATGCTAATCTCACGGAGATAAATGAGTGTGTCGCCCCCAGATCTATTAAAGTATAAACAACATAACCAAAAATATGCAACATGTCAATGATCACTTCTAGAGATGCTCTGCCCTCCTATATTGTCATTCGATAATGTCAGGCTTCTCCATTCTGTCCAGCCGGTCCCCCTCTCAGGCTCTGGTCCTCATAAGCTAGGTGTCTGGGTGGCAGTGCGGTTCTAACTCTTGAAGTGGCTCCTTAATCACCACCAGAACTCTGCACCAAAAATCCAATTGAGGTGTCCCTCTATTGACAATGCCTCGCAAAGTAGCCCATCTAGCCATAACGATAGCAAGCTGAAGTCCTTAGCTGACACTGTCCAGAATGGCGTCTTTGAAAAATGTTGCATAAAGAAAACTCTCTGGATGCTGGTAGAGTAGGTTGGCATCTACTGGACCCACTAGATTTGGCCCCAGATCCTTACTTCTGTGGTCTACTCCGCTTCCATCTAGGAAAACAGCTCTGACAACATGCGCTAGAGGTCTGAGATCCCTCACTGGAAGATGATGTGGAACTAGATATGCTGGAGCCTCCCCTTTTTGAAGGACCCTGGCTGTGCCTACCTTCCTTAAATTATCGAGTCTGGTCCCGCTAAGATCGATGTTTATCCTCGCATCTCACAGTAGCACTGACAAACTCATCAAAACCAATGTGTGGTACACCTGACATGAATGGAGCAATCTCATGTCGCAAAACTTGCTCAAACCTCCAACATCTTTCCTTCACTAGCTTGACAAAATTTGGTGCAAGTCGGGATAAATGGGTGAAACAATCCTGATACTCCATCACAAACGAGTCTCCTTGCCGAAGATTCATAAACTCCTCATATTTCCTATGCTCTATAGCTTCACTGAAGAAACGACTCATTAACAACTCCATGAACTCTGCCCATGGGGTGGTGGTTTTATTTTTCTTAGTGCTCTCCCACCAACGGTAAGCATGGTCTTGTAACAGACCTACAACTATCTATGTTCTCTGCTCTAGGGTCGATTGGGAACGCAAACGGTCACATACTCTGCCAATCTCTATAAGCTAGTTCTTACAAACCTCAAGGCCATGAGATCCTGCAAAGGGAACTACACCTGCCGATTTATCTTTGGTAACTAAATCATCATGACCCTCACATGGCGCTGGCATTATGCGTGTAATTAACTCGCGCATATGTTGTGCCAAAGATTGCGCTTCATCTTGTTGAGTTGGTTGTCGAGGAATAATGACCTAAGAGTCCACAAAAACATATTTAGCTCACTTAAAGATACCAAGAAAAATGGCTTAACTAAGAGACTCTAGACAGTTAATAATGTACAACACTTAAAGCTATGATGGGGATCCGCCGCCCGGTCGAGCCATCCTCCCGGGAGTGTTGTACACTATCAAATGCCTGTACTGACCTGACCAAGAGTCTACAGAATCTGTAACCTAATTCTCTGATACCAACCTGAAAGGACCCAACCCTAGTTTAGCTAATAAACTAGAATTAAATCCTAACAATTAGCCAACTCTGAGAAATTCTACAATTTTTTTTGACATAATTCCTCTTGAAAACTGGACAAGCCAAAATCCTGCAAAAAAAAAAAACACTTCTAAATCAAATTCCCACAAACAATCCGTGAACCACCAATTGTCCATCCAGATTTCTCAACAAATAACATAAACAAGAACCAAGAATTTAACTCAGGAATTTAAAAACGTATTTACAATAAGCAAGTTCTGAATATAAAGAAAAACAACTCGACTTCTACTCGAGAAACTGAAAATAACATAATACAACTGGAATTCAAAGCGACATCTATGAACATATGATACATAAAAAAAAGTGTGACAGTGATCTGGAACTTACTAAATGAACAGCTGACAGGTGGACTCAAAGTCTTCGACGACACCACGCAAATTCAGGATTTATACTACAGCCTGGGAAACAGAAACCGAAAGACCCAGGAAAACGCATTTAAAAATATAAAACGTTAGCATGAGTGGACAAAATCTCGTAATAATCTATGTAAATAATAAAATATGATTTAATGCCTTTCCACTGATTTATGTAAGATGAAGCAAGTTCAAGTATAAATCAGAACTCTGATGAAGGTGGTCGCTCATGAGTTTTTCCCTAACTTGAGTCGACAAACTGTATAAAAAAAAGAAGGTGATGGGCCAGACGAGGCAATTGGACCTCCTCTGACTAGACTATCTGGTGATCAGCCGAACAGTCAGTGCATCGATGCAACTAAATAAAGCCATCACAAAGAAAAACCTCCAAATTTTAATTGTTCTAAAATATACTGTAAATTAAATTGAAATACTGAAATACTGAAAATTGAACTCGCTGCGACTGTGAAAATAAAAGGGTCCACTCACAAGTCTACTACTACTGCTGGGGTCCAGCTGAATTTTCTTTGCTGCTAGGGTCTCGATCACGATGTCCTGTAAATACAGATCACATACGATATCAGAATATGTGTAAAACTATGGAAATTGGCCCTAAAAACAAACCTGGAAGTCCCGCCGAGGATTCCTACATACTGCCTTGCCGAAGCACCGTACTGCCATGGGCGGCGGCGTGTGGTCCTCACGTGCCTCCAAAGGCGGCGGCGCGTGGATTACACGCACCTTTGAAAGTTCTCTGATGGGGGAAGTTGACCCATCGATGGAAAACTTATGGCAAGCCATTCCACTTCGTAACAGGACCAAGGTTTAATTCGACGGTGTTTGGTCTGAAATTGCCTAAACAGACCGGAATTCCATTTTTCGGCATCTGCCACCAATGGCGGAAATTGACCCCTCAACAGACTCCTCTCATAAAACTCAACCTAACCCCTAACTCGACACGCACTAACTCGCCTCCACGTGGCTGGAATAAGCTTCTAAAGTCTACGATTTAAACCGCCCAGAATTTAACGCGACGTTGAACCTCCGTCGTGGAGCTTCGTCAGACCACCATAACAACCCAGAATGACTCAGGAGGGGGAGAGCTTCTAAATCCCCCCACCCTCAACCCTTAACTCACGCCGGAGCACTGCCACTGACAGCGGGGACTCCATCAATATAAACTCGAATCAGGTTACGCTAAAACCTACAAATTCCTCAAAAGCAACCACACTAAACAATCAAGGGAAGCAAAGGCTTTGTTTCCCTACCTTTTTTGTCTCTGGAGGTGCACTACCACATAATGACTCATTGCCGGCGACTTTTAAGTCGCCGGCAATGTTTTTTAACATTACCAACGATTTTTTAACATTGCCGGCGACTTAAGTCGCCGGTAATGTCTTTTTTTTTTTTTTAGACATTGCCGGCGACATAAATGTATGTCGCCGGCAATGTCTCGATGGTAATGACATTGCCGGCGACTTAATTTATGTCGCCGGTAATGTCTTTTTTTTTTTTTTTTTTTTACATTACCGGCGACAAAAATGTATGTCACCGGCAATGTCTTTTCCGGCAAGACATTACCGGCGACTTACATTTATGTCGCCGGTAATGTTAAAAAAAAAAAAAAGAAGACATTACCGGCGATTTTTCCGGCAAAAATCGCCGGTAATGTCCAAAAACATTGCCGGCGACATAAAAGTCGCCGGCAATGGGAAGAAATGTTGTAGTGGTGGCCGGAATCGGTGATATGGGTGGGGTCGAGTGAAACGGGTCGCGGGGAAGAAAAATGAGTCGGCACCGTGGGGAATTTCAGAATTTTCTGATTTTAATTTAAAAAAAACCTATTTATACCCCTAAGCTGCTCGAAACATCGACGGCCCAAAACTTATTTTATCGCGTTGAAACGGTCGAGATTTAACCGACTAAAAATAAATTACTTTTTAATAATATCTCGCACAGACTTCCGATAAGCATAAGAAATAGCTCGCTTATCGAAAAAATTCCCCAAAAATTCCTACGAGCTCGAAATTAAATACTCTATAGTTTTTATGAAAAAATTCAAATCAAATTCTCGCCCGATGAAAAAGTCGTTAACAACCTCAGTTATGCGACTAATCTGCGATAAAGCTTAATATAACTCGATAAGCGTGTAATTTCGGTTTGGGTCGTAACATGATTACCCTGAGCATTCCTCCTTGAAAGCCTGGAAAACAAGTCCAAGCACGAGTGGTACCACGCTTAGACCATCTGATGCTTAAGTCAGTATAGAACCAAGAATAAGCATATTAGGGTTGATATTCTTACATTTGCCAAGCTATGACCTTATATATATAGTGAACGTTCAAGGTCTAAGCATAGCCCATATAGGAACGGGAATACATACTTTCAAGTAAAGTAGAGCCCAATAAGGAGTTGATCTCCTTAACCCAATATTTCCTTATTACCACAAGCCTTTTGGTGCTATCCCTATAACGTTCATGATTTGATTCTTTTGTGGGCTGGGATTAAAGGGGTTTACGATGCAGCTAGGGATGAGTATTTTACGCTTAAGGCATGCCTGCTTTGGACAACCAATGACTTTCCAGCCTATGGCAACCTATCGGGGAGCAGTACTAGAGGGTACAATGCCTGCCCGATTTGTGTGGATAAAATTTCATCTAAGCAACTGGTTCATTCAAGGAAAGTGGCATACATGCGTAGTCGCCAGTTCCTTAGACAAAACCATCTTTATCAAAAGCAACGATCTCAGTTTGATGGTCATCAAGAACTGGACTCTGCTCCGATTCCATTGACTGGAGAAGAAGTGTTGCAGAGAATGGACGAAGAAGTCTTGCCTTGGCCATTTGGGAATAGCAAGCATATGCTGGTTTATAGGGGTGAGGAGAACAAAAATAGATCATGCTGGAAAAAGAGGTCAATTTTTTTTTGAGATTGAGTACTGAAAATTTCTCCCTGTCCATCACTGCCTTGATGTAGTGCACATTGAGAAAAATGTGTGTGAACGTTTATTAGGAACATTATTGAACATTCCGGGAAAACTAAAGACGGGCTCAATTGTAGGAAGGATCTGGTTGAGATGAAAGTATGGCCGGGTCTACATCCTAACATGGATGCTCGCAAGAAAGATCAGTTGCCATTGGCAAGTTGGAATTTGAATCTAGATGAGAAGAAATGTGTATGTGGGAATATGTTTAATATGAAAGTACCAGAAGATTATTGTTCTAACATTCAAAATCTTTTTACCTTGGATGATATTAAGATTAGTAGTATAAAGTCGCATGATTGTCATGTATTAATGCGACAACTTCTTCCTATTGCATTAAGGGGAGTACTAGACAAGCCAGTTAGGGTTGCTGTGATCAGACTATGTCTTTTCTTTATAGAGATATGCGACAAAACATTAGAGGTGGACAGGCTACCCAAAGTGGAAAGCGATCTAACTGAGACTTTATGCTTGCTTGAGATGTACTTTCCACCTCATTTTTTTGACATCATGCTTCATTTAACAATTCACTTAGTTAGAGAAATTGAATTGTGTGGACCTGTGTATTTTCGTTGGATGTATCCATTTGAACGATATATGAAGGTTTGCAAAGGATATTCGCAACAAAAATTGGGTTAAAGGTTGCATAGCCGAGAATTACATTGCTGAAGAAGCAATTGAGTACTTAGCAGAGCGCATTTCAATGGACAGAACTGTGGGACTCCCAAAAGGATGTTATTTAGTCACTAAGCATACAAGTGGTGCTCATATGTCCTCTATTTATGACACTGAGTATCGGTGGGCACATCTCTGCGTTCTACAGAACACCGATGAGTTCATACCATGCTTCGAGTAAGTCTTCTCAACTTCTGACCATAGTTCATTATTTTTGTGAATCTTTTGAACTGTTTTAACACTTTGCTAATAATGCCCTTTGTTGTAAATTGTAGAGAGCTTCTTGAATACTTGAAGACAGTGTATCCTAAATTTAAATGTAATGAAAAGTGGCTGAGAAACAAACAAAATAAGGAATTTACTGAATGGGTGAAGAAGAAGGTAATATTCAAGTATCTAAATTTATTGTCACTTTTACATAGCTTAGGCTAATGCACACATCTGGATTCTTAACCATTTTCAAATTATTAACAGGTTAGCTAGCAATTAGCACAACCAGATCACAACATTTCTGAAATTGTCTGGTGGCTTTCCAAAGGACCAAACCATGAAATAGTAAAGTTCAATAGCTACATGGTTAACAGAGTTCAGTTTTACACCAAGAGCCTTGACAATGTTCGTGCTTGTCAGATTAATGGTGTTTACCTTGTGGCTGACACTATGCAAGTTGATAGTGGTCGTGATAAAGCTCCTGTGACAACAGATATGTCTTTCTACGGAGTAATACAGGAGATCTGGTGTCTAGATTATATCATGTTTAATTTTCCTCTATTTATGTGTGATTGGTGTGACACTTCCAGAGGCTTCAAAGTTAACGACCTTAGTTTCACACTAGTCAATATCAAATAGGAAGGCACAAAATAGTGACAAATTTGTGCTCAGAAATAGTGTAGACCAAGTCTTTTACGTGCAAGATACGGTCAATCCTAGTTGGTCAGTAGTCTTACGAGCCCCAGAAAGAGAAGCTATTGACTTTGCCAATGACGATAAGTTGGGGGATGTGGTAGGCGATCATCGTCCTCTTGTTGATAGAATGCCAGAAGTTCTGGATGTTACTGAAGAATGAGAAATGGCATACATGCTTGATGACGATGAGGAAATTTTGATTGTAGAAGAATATGGCTTAGTACTGTCACAATGGTTCTTCACCTTTTGTTTTGGCTCATCTGTGTGTGGCTCTATGTCTGTCATGCTTTACTTAGCTTTGTGTTGCATTAATATTTTTGCTTGGTTGTAATCTGATAGTTAATGACTGCAGTTTTATGATATGGATGATGTATTTTTTTGCTCTTTCAATTGGTTATGCATTCTGGAAGCTATATTGATTGTGGCTTAATTATGTGTTTGCAGATATTGATTGTGGCTTATGTGTAGGAAATGGCGCCTTCAAAAACTACCTCATCGCCGGCAAAAAGGAAGTCTAAGTCACAGAAGTCCAACACTGAAGATGCTCTAAAAGTAAGTAAGTCCAAGTCTGAAGATGCTCAGATAGTAAAGAAGACCAAGTCCGACAAGTTGGGTATGGAGTCGACACTATCAAACACAAAGTCAGCAACATCGAAGACAAAGAAGCAACTTGAGGAAGATGAAGGGAGTACTGGAGGTCTTAAGCGGTTCAAACGTAAACCAGTTACCATATCTAAGCTGACTGCTGCAAAGGTACTTAGGCATAAGTTGAATTTTTTGTATGATATGTATGGGAATCCATCTGGGAAAGAGCGAAGTACGCTGCAGTCATACATTTGGGTGCTAGCAAGAACTAAAGTCCCAATATCAATATCTGGTTGGAGATTTATGAGCAAGGAAGATAAAAAAACAATCTGGGATACTTTCATGGTATAATTTTTTGTATTTTGGTGTTCTAATATTTAATATATAAATGTTGAAGGCACTTGTTCATGCTTTGGTCTCTTAATTTTCTAATTCATATGTTGCTTGCAGAAGGCATTCATATTACCAAGTGAAATGGGACATGGTGTTTAAATCTGTGGGCGTCAAATAGAGGAATTTTAAGGGGACGCTCACCAAACACTATGTTTGGCCATTTCTTGATGATGAGGAAAGCATAAAATTTCCCCCAGATGATTATAGGTTTATATCACAGGCTGATTGGGATATTTTTGTGGCACAGAGGAAAAGCCCAAAATTTCAGGTAGCTAGCTAGACATGTCATTTTTCTTTTAGAGATATATTATGACATATTTATGGTTCTCAGTTCACAACTTGATATAATTTGTTTCAGAATATAAGTAAAGTAAACAGAGGTAGAAGATATGAAAATGATTATGACCACCGTACTTCGTGTAAAAGATATGTTGGATTGAAAGATGAACTTGTATATTCATAGTAATTATAGTATATATGCCTTGTGTTTACGGTTCCAGTTGTTTATAGATTTATTCTTATCATAATGTACATACTTCATATTGTCTCTGCAGTGTGCAACCATGGATGAAAAAGATATTGACCGAGCTATGTTGTGGGTAAAAGGGCACTTAGGTAAAGATGGTTCATGTAAGGATCCCCAGATTCTGGAAATGGCTGAAAAAATAGTAAGAATTGTAATGCTTACTTGCATTTATGTACTTTTTGAATAAGATTCAGTGCTAATTACAACCTTACTTCTTTTTTTATGGCAGAAAGAACTAAAACAAAAGGAACAAGATGGAAAATTGGAAATCCATGGTACTGAAGATGTGCCGAGGCTTTGGGGACTTCAGAACATACAGGCCATGTTTGTGGAATTGGCGGGTATGTGGTTACACTGTCCACCTTCTTTGATCTCTCAACATCCCAAAAGAACAAGAGCATTGTGAAGACTGTTACTGATACAATGGAGCAAATTTTGGAGAAGAATAATGAGAAGATGTTGGAAGATCTAACTATGAGGATTAGAGAAGTAGAAAGAAAAAAATCTGAGGAAAAGGAAAGGATTTGGGAGAGTAAACTCGTAGCAATGGAAGCAAGACTCAACGGTGCTCTTGGGGTTGCTTCACTAATGCAGTTTGCTGAAGTAAGTTGTTCTAAACATGCTGACAAAGGAGTGATTGCTGTTCAAACATCTATAAGGCTTGGGAAAAAGAAGAGGCATATTTTCATGGATAGTGTACCCAAGGAAAAAAATGATGATGACAATTTCTGTGTTGTGACCAAGAAGAAGAAACATAAGTTGGAGGCTGTTGTTTTGGACAAGTTGAATGAAATTAAAGGTGAAACGCTTGCTGGGAACATTGGCGATGAGAAGTTAGAGGAGTCTAATTGTGGTGATAGATGTAAAGAGGCACCTACAGACATGACATGCTTCGAACCAACGCCAAGTCCAAAGGTACGTGTTTTGTTAAACAGGCATGACAAAATACTTGAAATATTCTAATGCTTGACAAAAGAATTGACCTAATTCATTATTATGTGTTTTCTTAAACAAACTACCAATGTTGAGGTGAATTGCAAATTGGCAGTGGGTTCGATCGATAACATTGTTGCTAAGGCAACAGTGATTAAATCCAATAATCTTTCGCTTGTTTGTCATGGAAAGCTGCTGGGAGCTGAAAATTGGTGTGTTTCTGTTAATCAGCCTCTGAAAGAGAGAGCGTTGGTTCCAAATCCAGTTGGAGATGAAATCAAAACTGTTGTTCAAGCTTGTGGAAGCTAGGTGGCATGGCCAAAACAGTTTGTCATATTTGATGAGGATTTAGTCCGTAAGGACGTAGATGAGGACGTAGATGAGGAGGTACATGAGGAGGCAACTAAGGTAGATGAGGAGGGAGTTAAGGTAGATGAGGAGGGGGAGGTGGTAGCCACTGAAGAGGTAATGTAGTGTAGAACAATGGCACAACTTATTTTTTCTTCTATGTAGGAGCCTGCAAGTTATCCTAAGCCTATCATTACTGCAATTATCTTTATCTTCTATATATATATAAATTATGTAGGAACCTGCAAAGGCGAAGTTCAAAAAGAAATGTGACAAGTCTTCGTGTCCATTCGACTTAGGATCAATCGCTGACACACATCCACCATCATTGAAACAACTTTGTGATTGGGGTAAACATTTCTTCACAGAGCGGCAAAGTAATCAGTTTGAGATTGAAGAGAATGTGTTTGGCATTATCCGTAAAACCTACATGATGGATACTGATGTTTTGAGGCTTGCAAAGATGGAAATGGTTACAAGGAGCTATATAGTTGTGTACATGAGGTATGAATTTGTAAACTTACCTACATCATCTTATTATGTGTCTTTGTATATGGTCTGCATCTTGTTCTATGCAAGAAACAATAATATCTTTATGTTATGTGTGTTTATGTCAATGTAGGTACTTGTTTGATATTCTTAAGCAATAAAAAATGGAGGACATGATAGGGTACATTGACCCAATAACTGTTGGTGCTGACACTTCCCCGACAAGTAGGGGCAATGCACTAAAGAAGCAACTTATCTCATCAAAGGATGGTTAAATGTTCTTGATGCCTTACTATGCAAAGAACGTTGATAATTTTTTTTATAACCCTATTAGTGGATACTGTATATTGTAAAATTATTGGGTATATACTTTTTATTTATGTGTCTTTGTAGTCAACATTGGATGCTAATGTTGATTCATCCAGACAAGGAGGTGATATATTTTATGGATCCAGCTACAAGGTGATTGCTCACTGGAGAGCCGCACTATCATGGACAGGTTCCTTTTTCCTGATATTAACACTTACATTTTAGGCATCAAGGTTTAATTTGGATTTTTTTAAAGGGTTGTTTAATATGATCAATTGGTTACTATTTAGTGCAATATCAAAGTTCAATGATCATCAAAAGATGAAGGGAAGCCTTAAGGCTAAATGAAAGAACTTGAGGGTATATTACCTATTTTAATAGTACAAAGTAGTACATTTGCTATCTATTTTTTTTCCTGGATTACTCAGTACATAAAATTATGGTTTAGAGCATTGCACATCAACCTGATGGCATAAAATGTGGCTATTATGTAATGCGCTTAATGCGAGATATTATTTATGACAAGGAACTTGCGTTTGCTGCAAAGGTAAAATTTGTACCTATTTTTTTGTTTGCATATGATGAATGCTATGTGATTTTGCGTTTCAGTTTTGATATATATGTGTAACGATATCAATGGGAAAAAGAGATCGACGAGGAAACGAATACACTCGAGAAGATATTGACCAAGTAAGAGATGAGATTGCAAGCTATCTATTGAAGAACCATGTGAAGCTTTGAATGAGTATCAAGAATGTTATATGTTTTGGTATATAGGATGCTCAGAATTCTAGTGGTACCTATATAGTATATGGCTAATCCTATTATAGTTATGTGGACTTGAATTGGTCATATTTTAGCCACTGAAAGCTACAATTGTGATGAAAGAAGTTGATTTTGGTTTTGCTGCCAATGCATGTGTTTTTAGAAGTGATTGTATAGCTTCATGTTTTAAAAGAAATCTAGCTAGAGACATATATATATATGGTGGGTGTATTCAGTACTATCCTTTGGTTTTGTGGTTTATTTGCATCAATTCAGGTTTATTTGTGGAGATGAAACAATACTGTTCATTTGGTCAGTATTGTTCATTTGGTAAGATATCAAATAGACTCAAATAACAGACTCAGTCATATAATGACTGATGTTAGAAACTCATTCATATGACACACCATATAATAAAACTAGTGACATATGAACAAAATTCTAATGACACCATATAATTAAATGAGTGACATCTGAACCAAATTCTTATGGCACACACAATCGTATGCAAGACTGACATCTAAGAGAGCTCGGATGACATATAATATGATAGTGTAAATGACATCTGTGTTAAATTCAGATAACACTCACCTTGACAATATGACCAAGATCACATTGCACTTTACATGAAAGTTTGAGTGTTATCAGATTACATGCCATCAGACACAAGATGTGCACACCATGAATGCCATCAGTCATCTGAACAACCAAAACCATCATCCTTAGGATCTATATATGACAGTCATTACCAAGGCCAAATGACATCTGAATTAGTTTCACATGATACTCTATTTGACAAACTGACTGCTGTTACAAGGAATTTCACAAGACAGCTGAATGTCATCTTACTATATACCATTCGTCACAAAAAATGTGCATGTAAGTTGGCATCAGTTGGCACCATGAATGCCACCCGTCATCTAAATACTACGAGTGTCATCCTTATGATCGGTATATGATAGTTATTTTTGGGTCTTTCCTGTCATCTGAAAGTGTTTTTAGCAGATGACACTGCGGTATATGACGGTCAAGATGCATATGAGATGACGGTTAAGAACCGTCATCTGAAATGTTCTGTATACTAGTGATATATCAACCCCCCATGGATATTAGAATTTTGTCATCAAAAATGGCCTGCAAAATAAACTATGATCGCTGAAGATTGAGATCTCCTTTATGAGGTTTGTTGAGTATGTGAGACTCTGTCGTATTGCTACCCCTGAACATTCCTCCTTAAAAGCCGGCAAAACAAGTCCAAGCACAGGTGGGACTGGGCTTAGACCCTCTAATGCTTAAGTCAGTATAGAACCAAGCATAAACATGTATTATGGTTGATATTCTTACCTTTGGTAAGCTATGGTCTCATATATATAGTCATCATTCAAGGTCTAAGCATAGCTCATATAGGAATATGACTACATACTTTAGAGTAAGGAAGAGCTCAATAAGGATTTGGTCCCCTTACTCAAGGCTAATCAGATTTCCCGATTACCACAATCCTTTTGGTGCAATCCTCTAAGGTCTCGGACTCTCATTCATCGTTCCTCAAGGATTCCCATAAATCTTCAAGATTCCCCTAGGTTTCCCAAAAACCTCAGGGATCTCTCAAAGTTTCCCATAAATGGGATTCCTCTAGGATTCGTAGAATCTTCGTGCCTTCTAACATCTTATCCTTTCTCAATCGTTCTTAGGGATTGTTACACCTCACCTCCATACGTTCTAAAGGCTTCTACACACTTTTATATAGTTCAAGACATTTCCAGTCGTCCATGAGATATCCAAATGTAGCCTACACCTTTTAATATATAGGCCTAGGCCCAAAGGCCAAATCTTATCGTACATCAAACCAAGAGACATCTTTAGGGGAACCCCTCAAGCATTTATGTGGCCAAATTTGACTCCTACACCCATGACATAAGCTACCAGATAAGCTCTTCGCAAAGAAATAATGATCATACTTCAAAGATGTGGATAGTTGCTTTGGGAGCTTGTGATCTTGTTGGGTAATTGCTTGTCATGGTTGTTTTTACACAAACGTTCGACACTAAGAATCATCGTGTTGACTTTCACCACACTGCATGACATGATTACTGAGGATGAATTTTTGAAGCACGAGTTTGAGGAGAACTAAGAAGAAGATCTACAAAATCTATTGAGTGTTTTCCGTGTTTATGATAGATTAGTGGATCCAAAAAGGGATCAAAGAGATGGACATAATCAACAATGGTTTCTTGACAATGTTGTAGATCTCAAATATTTTTATGTCCATCAAGAGCTTGAAAAAGACTTAATGAATCACAATTGGACACTGGAAACGGGCCGGGTCAAATTCTTTATGTATTCAAAGTTTCTATTGTTTATTAATTTTATTAGATATTGAAAATGTGTTTTTATTTCTCAAAAATTTAAATTAGATAATGACAAGTCAATATATATTTTGAAGATAATACTAAACTAAAGAATTGAATGAGCAAGCGATAACAATTTTGAAAACTAGTACTCTCATCCGTTTCATCTTCTCCCCACTGATTTGCAATTTTATACTTTTGAAATACTTTCTCAATCTTGGTGCCATAACAACCCAATCCATTGTCATGATCCTCATTTCGTCCTCCGAGGCCAAACTTGCTTTTTTTCTTGCTGAAGTTGGTTTCGATGAGCTATGGGGGAGAAATATTTCTCCACGTCAACGAGCAGGATGAGGTTCTCAGAGAATGAGGAGACCTCAGATCGTTTGGATTAAAGGTGAATGAGAAGATTTGAAAATAGGTAAAAACTCGACGAGGAAGGAAATTGCGCGCTAAAAGGTCGATGGGAAATGGCCGTGCACCAAGGGGTATGAGGCAGAGTCAAAGGCCATTGAGATGTTCACGGTGTAGGAATTGGTCTCGACAAGAATATCTCGAGTAAGTTTCGCTTGACGAGCAGCATATCGTGGGCATGCAGGTAAGGAGTTAGTTTTGGATGATAAGGTCCGAAACTTGAGGCTCAAAAGTTGGTTCCCGATTTGGAGGGAAGGATGCGACTATAAATACAGCCCTTCCCGGCACATTTGAGGAAGAATCATTTTTCAAAAAACTTACTTACACTTACACTCTCAAATAGAGCATTTTAAGTGACTTGAGCGTCAGACTGTCTTTGTAGGTACCCCCTATGGGAGCCGAATAGGCCATATTAAGCTGGATGGATTCTGGTCCCCCAGGTCCACAAGCAGAAGAGGTCCGGTAATTGAAATAATGGGCTTAAGCCAGTACAATTAGGGTTCCAAGTATGAATCGATTAATCTAGAGGTTTCTAGAAACATCTAGAATGGTGTAGAAGACTTTAGAATGTTCGTAAAATGGTGTGACAATCCCGAAATACTATCAGACTTCAAGGGAATGCACGATCAGACCTTGCGGGATTACATGATCAGACCTCGAGAAATAGTACAATCGGACCTCGAGGGATTGATAGAGTCAGACCTCGAGGGATTGGCAGAATCCTAAAGAAAAATGGTAAGATTCGTATAAATCTTAAAGGGATTACACCAAAGGGATTGTGATAATCTGGAAACATGAGTGGCTATGGATATGGAGATCCATTCCTTAATGGGTTCCTCCTTTTCTAATGTAAAATAGTCAGGCACGATAAGGACTATGCTTAAACGTAGCTCGATCTTTATATATAGGCCATTCATACATGATTTTCGGTAACGTAACTCTGCCCCAATCACTCCTTGATTAAAGAGACAAGTTCTAACTTAAGCATCAGAGGGTCTAAGCACGGTACAACACCATGCTTGGACTTGTTTTGTAGGCTTTCAAGGAAGAATGCTCAGGGGAAGCGGTATGGAGAATCCTCACATCATCAAAAAATCTCAGAAGGAAGGTCTTCACCTTCAACGATTGTAGGCAGCTCCAATGATCCGGTGCTTTCATTCAATCATAGAACCCAAGCTCGGGGGCGTCACAAATCTATGCCCATAAATTAGTGCTCTTGTTGAGAGAAATCGTACATGGATCATTCTATGATCATCCAATGATCCTTCCACAAACAAGCTCTCCAATAACATAGATATATCGAATTATCACCTAAATCCTAAAAAATACGATGAAGAACGACGTTTCAGAACCCCAGAAAAATAGAGTATTTGTTCTTCAATATTCTGACAATTATATAGGAAACATTAGTCATTCATATACCGTTGAAAATTTACGGAAGTCTAGTTTCCAACGAAACAAATTTCATCCCAATCGGAATTTGGAGCAGAAAGATATGGCCAAAATACTGGATGGAGGTCGAGTTTGACTAAAACAGCACCGTTGCTTCTAGTCTGTTTTGTGGGCTACTTTCGGAGATCCATATCCGAGAGCCAGGAGGGATGTGACCTATGGTTGGAAAGCCCCTGAAGTATACTTTCCAACATTATCTTAATTGCATCAATTGAACGTTCGTAGAGAAAGATATAACAAAATTTCCACGATGCTTCGCAGCAGGAAAACTGGCTAGAAACCTTTCATAAACAAGATAACATGGAAGCACAACAACAAACATGAGGAGGTTACCAAACTAATTTAAATGGATTTTAGAGGATTACATCACCTATGGATGATCTCACAACCTCACGGAGTCTAAGAAAGCCCGAGGATTTCAAGAAAATTGAGTTCCCCAACGAGTTTTCCAAAAAACCAAGCCTTGGGAGAGATGTAGTTCTATACGAATGCATTAAGTTTGAACGATGATGACCAGCTACCAACAAAGTAACTTATTTGATTAAAGAAACAGTAGCTTGGGCACGGAAGCAACATTTTCGTATGGGAAGAAGATCTCTCTCTCTCCAAGTCAGGTGAAGCGATGCTTTTTCACGAAGAAGAGATAGCTCCTCTAGCTCTCTACTCCAAAGCGTATGGTTTTCCAACAAGAACGATGTGTTTTCTAGCAAAAGCAGTTGTCTACAACAAATTATTTTGCCGACAATGGTACAATGAAGGAAAGCTGGGGGCAAGGTTGCCCCAGCTCCCCAAGCATAAAATCACAGGACGGGGGTCGAGAAGGCACGATCGACGAGCTAGATTTTGAGCTTGACCCCCAAGGGGCAGGAGTTTCATGTTGACCTCTAGGAGCTGCCCTTCAATGAAAAGGCATAGGAAGATGAGGTACTCTCCGTGAAGGGAGAACTATGGATAGCAGATCATGAGAAAGCGTTCTAAGCACTCAAACACTAATTCATCTCTCATCCTGTCCAGACCAAACTCGTGCTATGGGCGGACCTCTATTTGTACTTGGCTATCCTAAATATGGCCGTGAAATGGAGCTCTGTCTTGAGAGGATACTGGGGGGCAGGCTCTCATGTATCACATTTTTGAATATCTTCTCCACCCAGAGACTCGTTATCCCAAGCTGGATAGGCCGATATTGGCACTCGTTATATCATTACGTAAACTTGGACCATACTTCCAAGCTTTCAAGACAGTTGTCTTGACCGAGTACCCATTAAGAATGATTCTACATATCCCTGGTTCCTCTAGCGGGGTAACCGAGTGGGATATCGAACCTCCATAACACAACATTGAATACAAAACTCGAACGGCTATGAAGGCATAGGCACTGGAGGATTTCTTGGCCGAGTTCACAATGCCAGAACCAGAAGTGCATAAGAAAATAGAGAGAGCTGATGGAGCTACTGAGCAGGGGTCGATCACTGGTCCATGTATACTGAGGGATCTTCAAAAGACAAGGGTACAAATGTGGGTATGGTGTTGAAAGCTTTAGCTGGAACCCTCATGGATGGACGAGATGATAGACTACATAGAGACATGAGCCCTACCTGAGAAGCAAGCTGAGGCCAGAAGGGTCGTTCGCTAAGAAGCGTGAGACATAGTCCTTAGCCATCGATGCACTAAGAGGAACTACACCTAGTCTCGGGTTCATAAGTGTTTGCCCAGAGGAGGTTCTAGAGACGTAGTCACACTAAACATCTACACAAAATCCACAAAGTTGCAATCAACCTCGAGGATCTAATCCAATTCACTAGTACGATTGAGTTATGAATGAGGTTTTATAACATGACGACATGATGAAGACTTGAAGACCACAAAGACAACATCTCCAAGAAATCATCGAAGCTCAAGATCGATTAGAAAGCTTTGTTTGGGGGTAAAGAGTTGTGCAACCAGTGATCAATATCTTGTCAAACCATGCATGAGTAATCCCTAAGGCTCAATATCCAATAGTTGGAGGTTTGGAAGACATATCCGAGTACTGGAGGAAGTTTGGAGTGAATGAGAACAATAGAAGAAGAAGAAGGGTTTCAAGGTTCAAGCACAGAATTCTGCCTATACAGATTAGTTGACTTCAAAGGAGAACATGGAACAGCTCAGAATGAACCAGTGTACGATCTTTATATGCATAGAAAGCTCCAAGTGTAGTTTCTGGAACATCTTTTGGATTGTGATTATCATATTCCATAAAGAAGTTATGACTAATTTAGTGAAAGGATGTCAGCCTGCTCGGGAATCTGACCCTTTACCTCACCATGAGGGGTAGCTCGAGGATGACCTTATGGAGCAATGTGGCAAGGAGTGACGACCAGAATCAGAAGAAGAGGATCAAAGATGAAAGGCTATACTCACTAACGAGATCAAGAAACTCATGAAATCCAACCAAGATCTCTATCTCGAAAACACTTCACCATATCAAAGATGAGCCGCATTTGAAGAGAATTCTCCCACTCTCGAACTAACCCAAGAACGACTGAAGGGACTTCTATGCCTACCACAAAGTGAACGATCATAAAGTGATACTTTAGTGAGCTAGTTGACTAGTGGTATTACTAGGAGTATTTGACTGATGAGTACATGTGAAAGCTTGAAGATTCATTGAGGCCTCAAGGTAATGCCAAGCATCCCAAGAGTGACTAGACCTTGTCACTACCAGGTAAAGTCCAAGAGAAGAAGTGCTTAGTGCTATACTGTACCATCGGAGCTCCAAAATACCTTGAAGGAATGACTTTTTCAGGCAGCAGTTGGATAATGCTTGAGGTACGATTGAGTGGTAGAATTTGAAGACTTGGGGGCATTCTCCAGCCTGGGATGCTCAATGACGTGTCAAGAAAGCTCGAGGCATGCCAATGCTTAAGGAAAGATAAGCAAAGACCGAGAAAGAAGGCGACAGTCACCGGACAAGAAGCCAATTCCCTGTCCTCCACTAATGTACGATTATGCCATATTGTACATCATTCAAATGGTGCTAGAATCCTCATGGACTGAAGAATCTTCTGACCCATGACCAGGGGGCTCGAGGTTAGCTAGCAACCTCAAGGGCAACAAACCAAGAGAAGACCTAAGTGGAGGTTTCCAAGCAGACCCTAAGGAACTTCAGTTTCATTTAGCAGGCAACAAAATAAGTCCAGAGACAAGCTGTAGAACGAAATCTGCTTGACTGAGAGATGTACCCTCAAGGTTTCCATGAGAAGCAATTCAGAGCTCATGGAGAGCTAGAGGAAACAGACTGAAGACCACATATACTCTTATAAGTAGTGGGAGAAACACATCCTGCTTACCTAGCCGAAATATGATCGTTATCGAGCTTAAGGAAAACACGATGACCTCAAGCTTTACGTCGAAGCTGGGGGGGGGGGGGGGGGGTAGTTTTTCTGAAGAACCCAAGATCAAACCTGGGGGCATTGTTCCCTTTAGCTCAAAACTTGTTGGGGGTAAGGTTACCATAACTACACACTTGAAGCAGTTTGCAATTCTCCATGAAGCTACTAAATTAAGGAGGAGACCACGAGGGCACACACCCAAAATCCCGAAAGCTTAAGGGTCATGCACACTCAGGATCTAGAGGATGGTGGAACACTTCACTCTTGGAAGTTTGTTGGACGATTATTGGAACAAGGACCGAATGTACAGGAGGTCATTCATGGAGAGAATTCAATCTAAGGGCATTGAGTATTCTCCAAGACTCGAACAGTCTAGCAAAATACTGGGGGCAAAGAGTATCTAGCCAAATATCAATCTTTTCAATGCAAAGTTAAGAGATAATGTACCTCGACAAGGACTTGTTGCAAAAGAATTTGACTTTCCGATATGGGAGTCAGTTTCAACTAGTGCTTGACAAAACGGTGCGAATTTGGAATTCAACTTGTTCTTCACAAGAGCAGGGGGTTGACCATTGGACTTTGTACATTGATGGGTCCTTAAAGGATAAAGGCCTTGGAGTAGGTTTGGTACTTAAAACTCTAGATGATACAATCATGGAGGAAGCCCTAACCTTAGGATTGAAGACAACCAACAACTGAACCGAGTACGAAACCCTTATGGCAGAGCTGAGGTTAACTCGAGAGCTGAATGTAAAGAAGATCAAAGTGTTTCATAAGTCCTAGTTGATTACAAACCAGGTACTTTGAGGGCACGCGGGTCATCACATGCTTATGGAAGCATATCTTAAGGTAGCAAAGGGGCTAGTCAGCCAGCTTGAAGAGTTCTCGATCATGCAGCTTCCCAAGTTAGAGAATGCACATGTAGATGCGTTGGCCAAATTAGCCTCTAAATACAGACTATCATCCGAGGTGAATGATCCATGATAGGCATTTGCTTATGCCTAGTATAGACAAAGAGGAAACAGTGATAGTGACGCCAATAAAGATGGGAACTTCATAGATGGACGAACTGATGGATTATAGTGAGGTAGGAATTCTCCCTGAGGAGAGTACAAAGGCCAGGAAGGTTATTCGACAAGCAGCACGATACGACATCAGACACGGTAAGCTATACTGATGACCCTTAAATCGGGTCAGACCAGCTAGCGATACATCCCCTTGGTCAGGATGATAATGGAAGAACTACACTCTGGGATATGTGGCATGCACATTAGGGGCATAAACCTTCCTGGTGAAAGGGAAACTGAGCTGAGGATTATCTATTTCCTCAGAGATAACCAATGTTCAAAGAACAAGCTGGGGGTTGAGCATCAGCATGTGGGACAAGCTGGGGGTTGAGGACCAGAGATCTTCAAAGATGAGTGGACAATCAGAAACCTCAGGGAAAGTTGAATGATCAATTAGGTACCTTGAGGAAAGTTATGTAACATATCAGAAACCTCGAGGGAAGGCGATAAATCAATTACTGACCTGGAAGATCATGAGCGTTCAAGATGGAAAGCTTAAAGGATCGATCACAGACCTCGAGTGTTGAGAGCTTTCGAATGGAAAGCTGAGGGATCGATTAACGAACTTGAGGGATGGTCATTAAGCTTAAGGGATCGAATGAAGACCTCTAGGGTCATGAGCTTTCGAAGGGAAAGCTCAGGGGATGATTGCTGACCTGGGGAGACGATTTCTAACCTGAAGGGTTAGAGGCTTTTAGAAGCTTGAAGAGTCAAGTAGAAGGCTCGACGCCAGACATTGCCGGAGCTTGAGGAGCCGAGCAGAAGCATTAAGGCCACCACAACCCTCTACGAAAAACCATGTCTAATGTAGATCATGCCACCAAACATGGCCAAGGTTAGTATTACCTTTCAAACCTCGATTCATTATGAGGATTATTGAATTAAATATAAGGATTAAATGGAGATCGATGGAGCATATTTGCTCAGAACTGTAGCAAGATCATGGAGTGTGATGGTTTAGGTGAAGTACGATGAGGAACGATGATGTGTTCGGTATATTTACATGTGCGATTTATATGAAGCCCATGTGGTCGACCTTGATAACAAGAAATGGGAAAAACTTTATACTTAGTATCAGTGTAGAAACCTTGAGGTTTCTCTCAAACCTTAAGGGTTTTCAAGAAGGTTTATCAGCATCCATCGCGAGCCCGAGGAAACCCAGAAAATCGAAGGAAAGCTAAAGGGTTCTATTTTGCAAGCTCTCATGTCACATGGAGAAGATAATACTTGCTGAAGGGATGCCTTCCCACGAATCTATATAAAGTTCTCGAGCATAGAACGTGGTATTGCTGGGGATGACGATGATGGGCTTGGTCAACCTTGGAATCTAGGGTATTCTGAGTAAATCCATTGATGTGGGGATCCTAGCAATGTAATCCTTCGAGGTTTTCTCAATTTTAGAATGTTCCCTCGAGGTCCATGATAGCTGGGCATTCCCTTAAGGTCCATGGCAGCAGGACAAAATACCCCCCGGGGGGGGAAAGAATCTCTTGGAAAAGCTCCATGAAATATCTCAAAATCATGCTTATCTCTAAAAAGGATGGCGTCCAAGATTTATTCAATGGATCAATTGTATACGATGAAGTACGATCCATAGCTTGAATGTTTTCCAAGTGTACGATCTGTTTGATGTGTTATTCGATTACGAGGAGCTTAACGCCCAGGAAAGGCACCAAGCTTGAGTGGGGCAGACGACGTTGGTTCCCATGGGAAGGACTTTTACCCTGCGAGCTAAGTAACTCTCCCAAAGGTAAGGCATCCTAAGGGAATGTGGTTAGGGCATCGAGGAGGACGCCCATGGATAGACCAAAACAATCAAAGAAAAACCCCACAAGAGTTCAAAGTAATCTTGGGTTAGTAAGGCCTCGAGGTTAGATTTGATGGAGTCAGATCATACGTGGTAAGATTGACAATGCCCCATGGGTAATTCAGCCATATACTGGTGATTTGGGCATCTAAGTCCCAAGCGTATTCATTTGGCGATGCCTTAGGGATAAGCTAGCTACAATTTGGGTTTTGTGGGAGTTTGTTGTAACACCCGGGATAAGTTTTCTGGATAGGGAAGCCCAAGGGACCCGACCAGGCAAAAAACCTTGGTTACAACGAAGCTTGAGAGTATGATAACCTTTTATACAAGGTTAAGACTAAGCTAGCAGTATTTTGAGGGAAAACGTCTCAAAACCACGAGTATTTCCTGGAGACCTCAATAAATTACAGAGGCCCTCCATAAGCCTCATCCATGAGAATTTGTACGATCCATAGGGTCCAAGAGGTATGTTGCAGCCATAACTAGTCAGAGGCGACCTTGGTTATGTTGAAAAAATTGAACGATTTGCTTGAGAAAGATTGTTTGATTGATCGAGAGAGATGTGTTTCATGAAAGTTTGAACTGTACTGTTCATAAATAACTCGAAGCTCGAGGGAGAAAGATCTATTTCCCAAAAGCTCGAGGAAAATAGATGGAATGCATCATAAGCTGAATATTTTTAGATAAGAAAGTTATTTTCTAAAAAAGTTACAGTTTTTCATAAAGCCTCGAGCTTTCCGTGAAAACTAGGGGTGATAGCTCGAAAGCTTGAGGAAAGCTAGAGGAAGGTTCCAGAAAGCTGGAGGAAAGTGTCACAGAGCTGGAGCAGATTTCCACCATGCATTGTGAGCTATCTATTCTGGAATATGAGGTTGAAAAGTCGAGAAAGAAAGAACTATTTGCTCATACCTGCTTGATCGAGCACGAGGAAAGATGTCAACATCAATTTGCTAGGCAAAATTACACGCCAAAGATGATCATACAAACCAAGGTAGAAGATGATCATGTTCGAAGGAAAGGGTTCGTTTTCCCTAAGTAAGCAATCTAAATAAACCAGGGGGCTTTCCTGACTTCAAGGGGCGTTAAGACCTTAAGGGTTTTCTAGACCTCGAGGATTTTTTAGCAACGACTTTTTGTTGAACATTCTCTATGGAAACTAGGTTATAACGATTTGGTTGGCATTCCAAACTGAGGGAAGACTCCAAGGAAAGATATGAGTGGATTTTCAAGTATTCCTGAGCTCATCATTATAGAAAGCTAAAGGATTTGAGTTAAGTAGGTTTCTTAGCTTATTATCAACATCTTCATGAACGATTCGCCTACTATAATGTTGAGGTATCACGTGGAAGACTTGTGGAAACAAGAAAACTTTCATATATGATGAGAAATCTCTTAATGGAGTTTTGTTTCCATGAATTGATCATGCCTAAGGTATGTGTTTCTTTTCAAGTTTGATTTAATATGTCGAATATTATTGCTTTGACGTCTTTGTAGGCCAAATTAGCTGGAGTGTGAAGTCACACCAATTAACAAGGTCAGCTAGGAGGGATTCTGGTCCCCTGGGTCCGCAAGCAGAAGAGGTCCAATAATTGGAATAATGGGCTTGGCCCCGTACGATTAGGGTTCCAATTATGAATCGATTAATCTAGAGGTTTCTGGAAGCATTTAGAATGGTGTAGAAGTCTCTGGAATGTTCATAAGATGGAGTGACAATCCTGAAATACGATCGGACCTCAAGGGAATACACAATTGGACCTTGAGGGATTAATGATCGGACATCGAGGAATAGTATGATTGGACCTCGAGGGATTAACAGAGGCAGACCTCGAGGGATTGACAGAATCCTAGAGGAAAAGGGTAAGATTCAAATAAATCTTAAGGGGATTACACCAAATGGATTGTGGTAATCTGAAGACATGGTTGGCCATGGATATGGAGATCCATTCCTTAATGGGTTCCTCCTTTCCTAATGTAAAATAGTCTAGCACGATAAAAACTATGATTAGACCAAGCCCGATCTCTATATATAGGCCATTCATACATGGTTTCAGGTAACGTAACTCTGCCCTAATAACTCCTAGCTTAATTCGAGAGACAAGTTCTAACTTAAGAATCGGAGGGTCTAAGTACGGTACCACACCGTGCTTGGAATTCTTTTGTAGTCTTTCAAGGAAGAATGCTTAGAGGAAGCAGTACGGTAAAGCCTCACATCATCAAAAAATCGTAGAAGGAAGGTCTTCACCTTCAACGATTATAGGCGCCACCTATGATCTGGTGCTTTCATTCAATCATAGAGCTCAAGCTCGGGGGCGTGAAAAATCTGCGCCCACACCTCCCCCCTCCCCCGTAAAACTTCATTTAAGGAAGTCGAACTCAGACTTGTCAAATGTATGGAATCGTTCGGTGTTCGTTGAAAAGTTCTTGGTGAGGTAATTAGTCCTTGATGTACCTTTTATCCCCAAATAAGTGGCGCCGTCTTTGGGAAACTATAGTACCAATCATCCTTGAAAACAATGACAATAAGGCCTTGCCATACTACAACGATGACAACCAGTCTGAAGACTATGAGAGTGGTGAAATTTAGGAAGAGGGAACAGTTGGACGAGCTGAAAGGAAACCCATCGATTCAGATGTTCAGGTAGTTCGGGAAAACGGTGAAAGCTCAAGGATAGCTAGCCGACAAAGAAGAAATCCAAGGAGGAACCCTCCCGAGATAGACCTTACAGCCGAGGGTATCCAGAACTTGAACGTCTCCGAAGAAAGGAGAACGAATAATACCATGGAGAAGGACGAAACCGATAATGAATTACATGAAGATGAAGGACTGTGGGAAGATGATTAGTCCTCTGATAAGGATTACGAACTATAAAAGAGATCTCGTCGAGAGTAGAAACTCGTCAAGAAGAGTTCGTCGACTCCGACGGGAAATCAATTGAAAGAACTCATAGCCGAAGCTATGAAGGAAGCTACATGGACCAGATCCTGAGACAGAGCCGCTGAGTTGGCCAAAGGAAATACACAATCCCTCTACTAATCGAATCTTTAGGGCTAAGAAACTGAAGCATTTTTTTGACTTCGACGGTGTTACCCAAATACACGGGTAATACTGATCCCATCGATCATCTGAAAGAGTATACGGGAATAATGAGGCTGGAAAATGGCTAATAAGTAAAGTTTTCTCGACAAGCTTATCAGGACTGAAATATTCTCGATAAGGTAGGATGATAGCCAACATCGAGGACGAGACGGAACCAGAAAGTTCAATGAGAAAAGAGAAAGCCAAAGCCACTAAGGCTGGGGGCAAAACCAGCAGCCAAAGACAATAGGAAAGACACGGGGGTAGGACTACGAAGGATGAACCATGGTTCACACAGAGCCATGCCTCTATCTTCTAAAAACATGAGGCGAAAGACATCTTCAAAGACCTTGCACCTCAACCAGTGTCCCCCAACATCTTCGAGCAGAAAAGTTATTGCATACACCACAAGACAAAAGGACACAACATTAATAGTTGCGAATCGATAAAATCATCCATAATGGAACTTATAAAACAAGGGAAGCTTCAATAGTACAAGCCAGTGAAATAAGAGGTCGAACGAAGGGTCACTGATGATGAGGCTTCTGTTCGAGAAATCCTCGCCGTCCACGGGGGGACCATCAACTATATGAGAAGAAGATGTATGGTTGAGAAGCAAGGCCAGGCAAGTCGAGAAAATAAGAAGAATATGTAATGTGGAATGAGGAGTGTGAAGGTGGAAACCGTATAAGAAGAGCCCGTCATCAGCTTCTCAAGCAAAGATGGCATATGGATACTATTCCCCCATAAGGACGCACTCGTCATGTCGACGAAGATCAACGATTACTTGGTATGATGGGTTCTCATATACGCCGGAAGCAGTGTCGACATTGTCTACATTAGGGAACTTGAAAAGGTGAAAATTGGTCTGAAGAGAGTGAAGAGGAGTAAATCCCCTATGTTGGCCTTTGATGGGACCGAGTCATGGACCTATGAAGAAGTGACATTGCCAGTGACAGCAGGAAAGAGGGTTGATGTCACCTTCGTTGTTATCATTAAGCACTTATGTTACAACGTAATGCTAGTAGAGGATGGCTTCACATGATGGATGGCGAAGCGTCAACAAGATATCAAGTGCTTAAGTTTATCTCTACGGATCGCAAGAGGGTTATATCCATTCGAGGAGACCAGCCACAAGCGAAATAGTTGTATGCAATGGAAATAAAGACTTTTGTCGAGCAAAATGATGAAGGTCGAAGCTCGTCGAGATTATAACAATTACAGATGGGCTTAGGGGCATAATCTATGGTGGATGAAGAAGATTGGCAGACCCCCATCATACTCGAAGCTACAAGAGAAATGTTTCACGACGAGGAAAAGAAGAAAACAGTATTGATCGACGAGTTTTTTCCTATCTAGGAAACACGAGCTTTGATAGATTTCTTGAAGAAGAATCAAGACGTGTTTGCTTGGAATCACAAGGGCATGCCGGGCATTGACCCAAGAATCGCCTATCAGAAGCTAAACACTGATCCAAAGTTTATGCCATACCAACAAAGGACGAGGAGACATGCCCCCGAGCTCAACCAATTAATCAACGATGAGATCAACCGTTTTCTCGAAGTAGGCTTCATAAGACAGGTCTGGCATCCAACCTGTATATCCAACTTGGTCGTCGTATAAAATAAGAATGGGAAATGGCGCGTGTGCGTGGTTTTATCAACCTCAACAAGGTTTGTCCCAAGGATTTCTACCTAAAACCGAAGATAGATTAAATGGTCGATGCCACAGCCGGTTACGAAAGGCTATCATTCATTGATGCGTACTCGAGGTACAAAAAAAATACTACTGCCTTAAGAGGTTCAGCTTAAGACAACTTTCATGTTCGAAAGTGTGTTGTAATACTACAAAGTAATGCCGTTTGGGCTCAAGAATGCGAGATCAACTTACCAGCGATGAATCAATATGATGTTCAAGGAACAGCTCGACAACAAAATGGAAGCATACATTGACGACATGGTGGTGAAAAGCAAACGGAAAGGTGATCACATCAAGCATCTCGACAAGGTTTTTGGGATACTAAGGAAGTATGGGATGAGGCTAAAGCCAGCTAAGTGAATTTTTGGAGTATCATCGAGGCAGCTCTTGGGGTACATTGTGAACTAACGAGGAATATAGCCAAACCTGCAACAAGTGGAAGCTATATGCAACATGCAAGAACCGAGTACCAGGAGGGATATCTAAGTCTTGATGGGGAGGATAACCGCATTGAGTAAGTTGATCTCCTGGATGATTAACCACTGCAAACCATTCTTTAAGGTTTTAAAAACTGCCAAGGGACAAAAATTTTGGGGAGAAGAACATAAACGAGCATTTGCCGAGCTAAAAAGATACATAGCTAGTCAAAATTTCCTTGTCGTGCTAAGAGACATGGAACCTTTGTGCCTATACTTAGCAGTGATACAAATAGCTACAAGCGCTGCATTATTTAGAGAAGATGGGACATTCCAATGGCCGGTCACATTTTTAGCCATAGCTTATCGATGCAGAAACTAGATACACACCCGTCGAGAAACTCATCTTGGGCTTGGTGCACGCATAGAGGAAACTTCATCAATATTTTGAGGGGAGACAAATATATGTACATAGACCTTCCACTTTGAGGGATCTTGACGAAGCCAGATACATCTGGGAGGATGATGAAATGGGTGATAGAGCTCAGCAAATATGACATAAAGTTTAGGCTGAGAACATCGATAAATGGTCAAGCATTAGATGATTTTCTGATCGAGTGTCACCTCCCGTTAGCCATAGACAGTATCCCTCGGGAAGATCCGATATCGAAAATGGATATCGACAGCTCATCCAACTATGCTGGAGCCGAAGTGGGAATCGTGTTGAGAAGCTCGGAAGGATTCAATCCTGATTGTGCCGTAAAGTTGGAATTTCCCGCATCAACAACGTCCTTGAATATGTGGCACTTATCACCAGACTCAAGTTGGCCAAGCAATTATGCATTCGGCTTGTCCAACTGTACTCAGATTCGTAGTTGGTAGTGGGACAATCAAACTATGATTACGGAAAAGAAGATTTGAAGATTGCAGACTACCGAGAGTTGGTGCGCGAGATGATCTGGGAGTTCGAGAAAATCTCATTGGTAAGAAGTTTCACGAGAGGAAAATCGACGAACAGACAAGTTGTGAAAGTATGCTTTGGTGTTTATTTAGGGACCAGTACCAATCCAGCTCGACGTGCTCGAAATCCCCAACATCAACGAGAGATTTGAGTGAACTACAATGGCAATAGATGCAATCTCAAATGATTAGAGATGCTAGGAAAGATTATCAAAAATTTAAAGTTTAGCATTCAACCAAAAGATTTCATCAAAGTGAGGAAATTGAGGATAAAGTCTGCAAGGTATGTATTTCTCAATGATGTTCTTTATCAAAACTCTTTTGGTAGGACCGTGTTGCGATGTGCTGGGCCAAGAACAGTCGAGGACATCATAGGGGAAATCCATGGAGGATTGTGTGGAAGTCATGTTAGTGGGAGGAGCTTGGCCAAGAGAATAATCACGCAAGGATAGTTTTGGCCCTAGATCGCAAGGCAATCAGAGCAATAAGTGGGAAAATGTCCTCAATGCTAAAAGCATGCACCAGTGAGTCATGCCTCTACACAGGAGCTCGTTGCACAATCAGGTCCATGGTCTTTTGCTCGTTGGGGAATGGACATTATGGGACCATTATCGCTAGCACCTGGAGGACTCAAATAAGTACATGTTGCGATGGATTACTTCACAAAATGGGTAGAAGCCGAGCTGTTTGTCATCATCTCCTTAAAAGATGTGGTTAACTTCGTATAAATCCTAAGGGGATTACACCAAAGGGCTTGTAGTAATCTGGAAACATGATTGGCCCTAGATATGGAGATCCATTCTTTAATGGGTTTCTCCTTTCCTAATGTAAAATAGTTTAGCACGATAAGAACTATGCTTAGACCTAGCCTGATCCCTATATATAGGCCATTCATACATGGTTTTAGGTAACGTAACTCTGCCCTAATAACTCCTTGATTCGAGAGATAAGTTCTAACTTAAGCATCGGAGGGTCTAAGCATGGTACCACACCATGCTTGGACTTGTTTTACAGGCTTTCAAGGAAGAATACTCAGGGGAAGCAGTACTACAAAGCCTCACATCATCAACAAATCTCAGAAGGAAGGTCTTCACCTTCAAAGATCATAGGAAGCCCCTATGATCTGGTGCTTTCTTTCAATCATAGAGCCCAAGCCCGGGGGCGTCACAAATCTGCGCCCACACCACCCCCTCCCCCCCCAAACCTCATTTCGGCACAAGGAAGTAGAACTCAGACTTTTCAATGGTATGGAATCGTTCGATATTCGTTGAAAAGTTCTTGTTGAGGTAATTAGTCCTTAGTGTAACTTTTACCCCCCAACAAGTGGCACCGTCTGTGGGAAACTATAGTACCAAACATCCCTGAAAACAGTGACAATAAGGCTTTGCCACACGACAACGACGACAACCAATCTGAAGACTATGAGAATAGTGAAATTTCGGAAGGGGGAATAGCTTGACGAGCTGAAAGGAAACCCATCGATTCAGATGTTCAGGTGGTTCGGGAAAACAGTGAAAGCTCAAAGGAGAGGCAGCCGACAAAGACGAAATCCAAGAGGAGGCCTCCCGAGATAGACCTTACAGCCGAGGGTATCCAGAAACTGTGGTCATAACTCGAATGTCTCCGAAAAATGGACAACGAATAATACCATGGAGGAGGATGACGACACCAAGAATGAATTACATGAAGATGAAGGACTGTGGGAAGATGATGAGTCCTCTGATTGGAATTATGAACCATAAAAGAGATCTCATCGAGTGCAGAATCTCGTCGACTCTGACGGGAAATCAATTGAAAGAACTCATAGCCCAAGTTATGAAGGAAGCTACATGGACCAGATCCCGAGACAAAGCCGCTAAGTTGGCCAAAGGAATTACACAATCCCTTTACTGACCGAATCTTGAGGGTTAGGAAACTGAAGCACTTCTTGACTTCAATGACGTTACTAAAATACACAGGCAATACTGATCCCATCAATCATCTGAAAGAGTACACGAGAATAATGAGGCTGGAAAAAGGCTAATAAGTAAAATTTTACCGATGAGCTTATCAGGACCGGTGACAAAATGGTTTCGAGAACTGAACCCAAATTCCATAGTTGGCTTCGACCAAATGGCTCAAGATTTCATCTCGCAATATTCCTACTCAAGAAAGCAGAAAAAGGACCAATAAGTTTTATTCAATGTCAAACATAAGAACGGGGAAAGATTGGAGAAGTACTTTGAAAGATTCAAGGACGAAATGACTAGTATCCGGAATTGTGAGTTTAAGTACGGACTTAGACGACGAACACGAAATTCGTTGTCTAAGTTTGCACTTAGACGACCAATTTTTTTATTTCGTCGTCTAAGATCTTACCCTAAACCTAAACCTAAACCCTAAACCCTAAGCCTTAAACCCTTTCCCCTAAACCTGGACTGCCTTAGGCTACTTAGACGACGAAATACAATCAATTTCATCGTCTAAGTAGAAATTCACAATCTGACCTCTAAGAGCACGACCATGTATACCATTTTAAAATGCATATTTTTTCGTCGAGGGCATAGAGTAAACAATTCTTAGGCTGCGAGTGTCAAATGTTCGAAAATTGGACTTACGAAGATTCGAAACCCTTACATATTATGTTATGATGAATATATCCAGCGGTTATTTTGTCCAAATTCAATTTTATTAATGTTGATGTGGAGTGAATATAGACATACGAATACTTAAGTTAAACAACATTAGTAGATATATAACAAGTTTTTAGTCTTAAATATTTTCTTTTGTCAAATTTCAATTAATTTATATTTAGCTGATAAATTAAGTTTTTAGGACACGATAATCACCTGTAACTTCGGAAACAGGTTTACGAATTATTTTTACAATACTTTTCGTCTTTTGTTTATTTTTTGATAATCACTAAATTAATTCGATTGAATCCTAAACTAATTTGATTTAGGTTGAATGTTTTTTCTACAATAATGTATAAGTGTAATTGTTACATCTCATGGTTGATTTTTGATAATTTTTAAGCAACTACCCAAAATAAACTTTAATATTTTTTATAAAAATAATAATTTGACTTACGTGACAAAACTAATTTGTTACGTTGCCCAAGTGAATATTTAAAAAAAATTAAATTATATTACCGCATAAATTTTGAACTTTGGCGACGAAATCAGTAGGTTTCGTTGCCTAAGTGAAATTAATTAATTTTATTTTATTTTTTAAAAAAGTTAATTTTAAGAAAGAATTAATTTTATTTTCTAAAAAAAATTAAAATTAAAATTAAAATTACAAAAATTAATTAATTTCACTTAGGGGACGAAACTAGTAGGTTTCGTCGCCTAAGTCCCAAATTTAGGCGGTTAATTATTTTCTGCCAAATTTGTTTACCAAAATTTGAAGCCACTTTGGCGATGAAACCTACTAGTTTCGTCGCCTAAGTGAACGCCTATAAAAAAGATTTATCCCATTTTTTTCACAATCTCGCCAAATCTATCTCTCTCTCTCTCTCTCTCTCTCTCTCTCTCTCTCTCTCTCTCTCTCTCTCTCTCTCTCTCTCTCTCTCTCTCTCTCTCTCTCTCTCTCTCTCTCTCTCTCTCTCTCTCTCTCTCTCTCTCTCTCTCTGAAACCACAACCACCACCACTTCAGCACCACCACTACCTCCACCACACCACCTTGACACCACCACCACGCCACCGCCACCAGTACCGCCACCACACCACCTCCACCACCACCTCCACCACCACCGCCACCTCGACACTTCCACCACCTTTACCACACCACCTCGACACTACACCACGTCCACGTCCACGTCCACCTCCACCACCTTGGCACCACCACCACCATTATCATTAAATTATTTCCTAATTAAATATTTTTTATTAATTAATAATTAACATTTCATTAATTAAAAAATAAAATTTCATTAATTAATTATGGTTTAATTAATTTTCATTTATTTATTTTAAAAAACACTTAGATGACAAAATCAATATTTTCGTCGTCTAAGATGTTTTTATTTTATAATTTTTAATTTTTAAAATTTTTCACTTAGGCGACGAATCTAGTAGATTTCGTCGGACAAGTTTTGTCGCCTAACTACTTAGGCTACGATTGTTACGCGACGAACCTTAGGCGACAAAACTTTCGTCGCCTAAGTGTGTTTTTGTTGTAGTGAGGAGAGATAATCAACTTTTTAAAGTTCAGCATTCAACCAAAAGATTCATCAAAGTGAGGAAATAGAGGATGAAGTCTGCACGGTATGTATTGCTCAACGATGTTCTTTATCGAAAATCTTTCGGTAGGACATTGTTGCAATGTGCGAGGCCAAGAACAGTCGAGGATATCATGGGGGAAATCCATGGTGGATTGTGTGGAAGTCATGTTAGTGGAAGAAGCTTAGCGAAGAGAATATTCACACAAGGATAGCTTTGGCCCTACATCGCAAGGTAATCAGAGCAATAAGTGGGAAAATGTCCTCAATGCCAAAAGCATGCACCCGTGATTCATGCCTCTGCACAGGAGCTCGTTGCACAATCAGGTCCATGGCCTTTTGCTCGTTGGGGAATGGACATTGTGGGATCATTACCGCTAGCACCTGGAGGACTCAAATGAGTACATGCTGTGATGGATCACTTCACAAAATAGGTAGAAGCTGAGCCATTTGTCACCATCTCCTCAAAAGATGTGGTTAACTTCATATAGAAACAAATAGTACGCAGGTTCAAAATACCTTGGGAGATTGTGTGCGACAATGGAACTTAGTTCAACAATGCGGCATTCTGCAACTTCTGTGACAAGTATAGAATCAAGTTGAGATTCCCGTCGAGAAGTTATCCTCGAGAAAAAGGTTAAGCAGAAATCACCAATCGAATTATTTTCTATGGTGTGAAAAAGAAGTTAGAGAGAAAACCAGGTGCCTGGGCTAAGGAGGTTCCAAGAGTGTTTTATGCATACAAAACAACTCAAAGGAAAACAATGAGGGAAACTCCTTACTCGTTGGTATAAGGGGCCGAAGTAGTAATTCCCGTCGAGAATATATTCCTAACAACAAAGATGATGGCATACGTTGCCGGTGGCAAGACGAAGGCATGGTCGTCGAGTTGGACTTAGTAGAAGAATGGCGAGAAGAAGCTGCTGCTCGAGTGGCTGAGTACCAAAGACAGGTTGCGAGGTACTTCAATAAAAAAATTCAACCACGAAGTTTTCAGCTCGGCGAGCTAGTATTAAAGAGAATGGTAGAGGACATACGAGCCCACAGAATGGCAAAGTTCGAAGCCACATGGGAAGGACCATTCCATATAATGGAAGTGTACAGTCAAGGAGCTTATACGCTCGAGGAAGTTGGCACTGGGCGTTATCTCCCAAGGCCATGGAATGTCGTCTACCTGAAAAAGTACTACCAGTGAACCTGGGGAAGTATGTCAGAGCAATAAAGTTGTTTTCAATTTTTGCGATGTACTTTGAATTTATTTTCATAATTATAAAATGCTTGTAGCAAAGACAAGTGAAATGAATAAAGTTTTTGTTAAGGCCAAAACTGTGTTGATATGGCATCATGATGAATGTGACCCAGAAAGTATCGGGCATGATGGGAATTAAATGGCAGAAAAGCTTAATAGCAAAAAATGCATAAAGATCGAAAAGCTGAGATCATATCAATCAAAGTGCTCGATGAGAAAATCTCGACGAGCATGTGACCCAAAAAGCCTTGAGCATAATGGAAATTATTAGGCATAAAAGCTTAAAGAGCAGAAAATGCATAAGATCGAAAACTTAAGAGCTTTTCGATATGGACGCTTAACGAGAAATTTTTGACGAGCATATAACCAAAATCTAAGGGCATATAGACCATAAAGAGCCCAATATACCAAAGGGTGAAATGGCATAAGATCGACGAGAGATTCTCATCGAGATATTTCTTGTCCTTGAGAAAATATCTTTTGACGAAAATATTTCGAGTAAAAGACATTGGGGGCATGTATAGGGAAATATATGCTTTATTAATAGTGCTTACAAGAATAAAAGCTCGGAAATTTGAAATAAAAGAGATCACCTTCTGCGAAGTCCAAAATTATTTGTCGTTAAGAAAAAATTTGACGGACTTTTTCGACAAGTTCGGAAAAGAAGATTACAAAAACAAAAAGGAAAACTACAGCATGTTGGAGCTCGAGAACAGTTACAAGAAGTGAGTAGTGTGACGACCCGGACCAGAATCACCAGTATGATCAGCTATGTACGTGAGTTACCGCGTAGTCACTGATATCCGACGGTTGTTTGGAATTCTCGGGTTTGTTAGCGACTTAATTATTGGCCGAGAATTGGAGCTGGGTCTCTTCTCGAGAGTCGTTGTACGTGTGATTACGAGTTTGTGGGCGGTTCCAAATCGTTATTTGGATGACCGAGGAATTAATTATGAATATTTGAAGTTCGGATATAAATGGTGGGCTACTTAACGACTAAATTACCGGACGAGAATTTGGTTTCGGCTTCTTCACGGAAGTTGTTCAAAATTTAATTTCGAGCTCGTGGGAACTTTCAGAGCATGATTTTGAGTTACGGAGTTTAAGTTGTGAATATTTCCGATTATTGTTTGTTTTGTCGATTTAATGTGTGTTGGTTCGAAGGGTTGACTTTTTATCCATTTGGCCGAAGTGTTTGACTTCGGGTGATTATTGAAGAATATATTGAGACGAGTTTGTGGCCGCGAGAATTATCGGAATCGGAATTATGACGAGGAAATTACGCGCGTTTGAAGTTTGCCGAAATGGATAATTATGGGTTTCCTTTTTGGGAAAGTATAAATAGTGGACTTACTATTTTGGGAAGGTCAAAGATGGTCATTAATACAGTTGACCGAGTTGACTGACTCAACTCGGTGGTGAGAAGAAAGATGGCGACGGCGATTCGAGCTTCACGGCAACGGTGGGTTTCCGGCCACCCTAGGGCTCGGCCTAGGGATGGTTCTGCTCGGTATGGTCCTCCCGTGGTGTTTCCGGCCACCGTTTGTGGCGTGGCTCACGGTGGAGAGAGGAATTTCGGGTTAAAGACCAGATTTCCCCGAGATGCTGTTTTGCGGTGATGGTCGAGCGGATAGTGGTAGAGACGAGTTGTGTTGTTTGCTTAGCTCATGTTGTGGATACTACGGTTGCTGTGCCCGACATTGGCGACATTGAGATGGTTTCCGAGTCTCTAGGTTTGTTTCGGAGGAGTTACCAGGTGTTCCTCCAGTTCGGGAGATTGACTACACCATTGAGCTTGTACCAGGCGCTGGACTCATTTTATCGGCATTTTGTCGTTCGGAGCCAGCGGAGCTGATGGAGCTACAGTTTCGACTCCAGGAGTTGCCAGAGGAGATTTCAGGAGATTTCATGCGACCCCGCGTATTTGCGTGGTGTGCTCTTGCATTGTGTATATGGATGATGGATGATTCGACGTGGTGGTCCGTTGACTACCGAAAGCTTGATTTACTTCAGAGGAGAGTGAGTATCCTCCGCTTCGGATTGACGGTTGGTTGATCAGCTCGCGAGAGCTTCAGTCTTTTCGAGGATTGATTCTGGATCCGGATACTATCAGTTGAGGTTCGGTGAGTCAGACGTGGTTATGTTAGCTTTCAGATCATGGTGCAGGCATCAGGAGTTCTTGGTCACGCTGTTTGGTTGACCAATGCCCCGTAGATCGTGTGGACTTGATGGACCATGTGTTCAGACGGTTTTTGGACGAGTTGCAGTCATCTTCGTTGGCAATGTCCTGATGTACTCCGAGAGTGTGGACCAGTACCTGGAGTAATCGTGAGCGGTTTCGCGGACTTTGCGAGACGACCAGGTGTTTGCAAAGTTCAGTCAGTATGAGTTTTGGCTAATTAGCGTGAAGATTTTGGGCTGTGTGATGTTATCCGAGGGTTAAAAGTCGTGTTGATTTGGGGTTGACCTACCATTGTACCAGAGATCAGGAGTCTCTTAGGTTTGGCAGGCTATTACTGACGGCTTGTGCAGGATTTTCCCGGATTGCCACTCTACTTTCCGGATTGACGAAGAAGGCGCCAAGTTCGAGTGGTTCGATGCACGCGAGGAGAGTTGCTTACTCCTGCAGGTTGGTGACCGTTACTGCGATTTTGACCTTACCTGATGACCGCGACGTGTTCGTGGGTTATGTCGATACATTGAGGTTTGGATTTGGTTGTGTATTGATGCTGTATAGCAGAGCGGTGGCTTATGGTTACGGATAGTGGAAACCTTATATAGCTACATATCCTATGTATGATTTGGGTGTAGCTGTCCTTATGTTAGCATCGAAGAGTTCGAGATACTACTGCTATGGCGTGCAGCGTGGTGTAGGACGTACACCGACCATTGAGTTTCATCCAATTGCATTTTCGGCCAGATTTGAGCTTGAGGCAGTGTCAATGGATGGAGTCGACTAACGACTATGGCTGCACATTAGAGTTTGTTCGAGAAGGCTAGAGGTTGCACTTTGACCATCCATCTGGGATATTGTTGCTGATGCATTCAGTCGAGAATCGGGAGCTTCAGTTTTTCATGTGAGTATGGCTCGAGTCTCCGTGTTAGCCGGGTTATGCGCTATGGAGACTGAGTTCGTGTATGATGATGTTGAAGCTCATTGTTTTGCGTGCGTTTGGCACTAGTGATGCGGAGATGTATCAGATATTTCGAGTTTACTACTCGTGACGCAACATGAAGAGAAATGTAGCAGCTTGTGTGTGCGCAGCATGTATATGCAGATGCCACATTTGTCAGTTGGTGATGGCTAGGAGGCAGAGACGTGCCGAGATATGTTAGCCATTTGAGATTTCCGGTTAGACGTGGCGGTTGCTGTTGTGATTGTGTATGTTTGTATGCACTTTGGTTGTGATACCAGTTGTTTGGCTTTTGTGGATCGTGTGATGAACTTAGTACATTTTCTTGTGCATTCGGAGATGATTTCAGTGGCAGGTTGGCATAGTTGTGTTTGACGGAGGTTGTTCATTCCCGCGGTGTACCTGTGTTCCAGTTCGCTGATCAAGACAATCAGCTACAACTATGTGTTGACAAGCTTTGTAGCGAGCATTGGGAACCAGATTGCAGATTAGTACCGGTTTTTATCCTCAGATTGGCGAGCGATCTTTGAGGACTATTCAGACCTTAGAGGGCATACTGTGGACCTCGGTATTGCAGTTCCGAGAGATTTGGGACCAGCAGTTTCAGCTGTTCCAGATTGCAAGCAGTACCAGTTTGTGGACCACTATGGTTTTGATGCTGCATGATGTCGTTTTGAGGACGATGTTGTACTCCATTGTGCTGGAGCGAGTTTGGTTTGATGTTTGATTCTGATTTTGTGGAATATGCTACCACATACTGTCAGATTAGCGGAATGGGTTGATAATTGCCCAAGTCCGATGTTTGAGCTATGTTGATATGAGTGTGTGAGTTATGATGATGTGTGTGGACTGAGTCGTGATTTACCACGTGGTTTTGATCCGTGGTGATCATAGGCGAGTTTGTGTTGTGCTGTATAGTTCGGCATCGCCTATAGCATTGGTTTTGTGCGTGTGTGTGTGTTATGTTGTGTTCCATGTGGTGGAACTGTGTTTCGGGTTTGTTACGTGTTGCGTACCCTATCTGTTCCTTATGTAGGAACACTTGGCGCTTGTGTAGAGCCAGTTCAGATTCAAGATTCGAGGGTACAGGGATTTAAGCACGGAATTATCTCCTATTATGGAGTTTGTGATCAGAGTTGTTCAGTCGACATTGTCACTGGAGAATTGAGAAGTATGCAGAGGCAGTGCTCCTACTTTTAGCCAGCAGACTTGGAAATTTCGAGGTCGAAATTTTTCTAAGGGGGGTGGATTTGTGACGACCCGGACCAGAATCACCAGTATGATCAGCTATGTACGTGAGTTACCGCGTAGTCACTGATATCCGACGGTTGTTTGGAATTGTCGGGTTTGTTAACGACTTAATTATTGGCCGAGAATTGGAGCTAGGTCTCTTCTCGAGAGTCGTTGTACGTGTGATTACGAGTTCGCGGACGGTTCCAGATCGTTATTTGGACGACCGAGGAATTAATTATGAATATTTGAAGTTCGGATATAAATGGTGGGCTACTTAACGACTAAATTACCGAACGAGAATTTGGTTGCGGCTTCTTCACGGAAGTTGTTCATAATTTAATTTCGAGCTCGTGGGAACTTCCGGAGCATGATTTTGAGTTACGGAGTTTAAGTTGTGAATATTTCCGATTATTGTTTGTTTTGTCGATTTAATGTGTGTTGGTTCGAAGGGTTGACTTTTTATCCATTTGGCCGAAGTGTTTGACTTCGGGTGATTATTGAAGAATATGTTGAGACGAGTTTGTGGCCGCGAGAATTATCGAAATCAGAATTATGACGAGGAAATTACGCGCGTTTGAAGTTTGCCGAAATGGATAATTATGGGTTTCCTTTTTGGGAAAGTATAAATAGTGGACTTACTATTTTGGGAAGGTCAAAGATGGTCATTAATACAGTTGACCGAGTTGACTGAGTCAACTCGGTGGTGAGAAGAAAGATGGCGACGACGATTCGAGCTTCACGGCAACGGTGGGTTTCCGGCCACCCTAGGGCTCGGCCTAGGGATGGTTCTGCTCGGTATGGTCCTCCCGTGGTGTTGCCGGCCACCGTTTGTGGCGTGGCTCACGGTGGAGAGAGGAATTTCGGGTTAAAGTTTGGGATTTTTTGAGGTTAATCGGGTTTGTATTTTCCGGCCATGTTGAGCTCGATCAAGTAGTGGGCTTTGAAGCTCTCCTCTCAAGGATTCTAACCATATAGGTATGGTGTTCTAATTCGATTTGTGTTTGGAGAATTTTGGATTTGAAATTTTGGGAACAATTCGGTTTTGCTTGAAATTGGATGAATTAGAGTGAGAATTGGCCTTTGTTGTAGTTGACAAAGTTGCTCAGTGGGTGATTTTGCATGGAATGGTGGTTGCTCCGCCGGAAAATTCTCCGTTTGGTGGCGGCGCTGCCGTGGGCGGCGGTCAACGGTCAACGGCGGTCAAACTTTGACTTTTTGGGATTTTCGACAAGTTGCATGTCATTTCACTCGAAATCGTGCCCCGATCGCAGTGGGGAGGTTTGTTTTTCGAGTTGAGCGTCCGAAATTACAGTGAGGTATTGTGGTATGATTTCCGGATTTCCGACAGTTTGTCGTGATCGGATTATGTGTTTCTGAGAACGGTGGTTTCTCGTGATTTTTTTTGAATTGTCGAATTATGTTGTGAGAATTGGACATTGTGAATATTCAGGTGTTCGAGATCGTTCGTTTGGCGAGGGACTTTCCGCCGGATCACGGGTTAACGCGAACTGCGTTACGCAAACGTGTGAGTGGACAAGTTCTATTTTCATTGTTGATTTTGCGAGTTCGTGGATTTATTGATTTCCGTATTTAATTATACGATGATTGTGATATATGTTATTTTCGGAGGTATGTTATTATGTGTTATTGGTGATTGGCATTTATTGCATCAATGCTACCAGAGTTGAGAGATTCCTCTGGCCCAGAGTTGAGAGATTCCTCTGAAGCAGGGTTGAGAGATTCCCCTGAGTGCCGCCGGGGTTGAGAGATTCCCCTGGCCTTTCACCGTCAGGTTTGAGCGATTCACCTGACGTCGGGCTTGAGAGATTCGCCCGACAACCTCCATATATATATGTGTGTTGTGTTTTCCGAACTCGCATTGTTTTATATTGAGTATGTTTATAAACTGGTGAAAGGCATATGTTATTTTCGTCCACTCACTCTAACGTTTATCGTTTTTATTTGCCTTTCCCCTGGGCTTTTCGGTTTCCGTGCCCAGTTTGCAGTTCAGGCTCTGGTGTCGCACGTCGTGGTCGGAGGCATAGTACTCGAGTTACCTTGTTTCTACCATTAGGTTTATTGTTCTACCTACTGTGGTATATTTATGTGATTGCACATTAGAGGTCGGTCTGAGTTTCCTATTGTATATATTATACGATTTTACTCCGGATTTCAGTAAAGTGCATATATATTTATTGTTTTACTTTACTGTTGATATATTGAGAAATCCGGATGGGATTGGTGCCCACGGTTTGCTTTTTGTGGCATAGGATGAAGTGTATTTTCCGCGTGCAGGTAATGGTAATTCCACGCTAGTAACGAAACTCTGCCAAAATTTCGAAAAGTTTTTGTTGGTTCGTGTTTTCGATAGGGCTTGATTTCGGTTTAGGCAACTAAACCGGGGTTGGGTCCTTTCAAGTAGGGAACCCTTGTAGAGTAATCAAGTTATTTCGGTAGTTGTTGGCTCCGGCAATCATCCCATGATCATAAGCAATGCCTACTTTGGTTTGATGATTGTTGACATTGTTACGAAGATGCTTGATGGTATCCTCGGAGTATGCGAGCTCACTATGTAGCTGGTTGACAACACCTTCCAGGGATTCGATCTTGAATCGGGCACCCTCCAACTTGTACTCAAGGTCGTGAAATGTAGGTCTGCGATTTGATCAAGGAGAGTTAGGGGCAACATAGCTGCAGCCTCAGAAGTTGTGGCTTGCTCGTAAGTCGAACTTCAAATCTCAAGGACTTGTGCAATAGTTTGATCAAAGAGGGATGTAAGCAGGTCGGCCGAGATCTTCAAAGCTTTGACTTCGATGTATTTTGGAAACATTATTAACCCGAAACCAAGGAGATGGGAGTGAGGGGAAAACAACATGCTCGAGGTTACAGACCCGGACCTCTAGGGAAGCCTTTTGATCTGTGCCTTCATTGTAATATGCATACCATTCAGAGCTAGTAATCATCCCAAAGGGAGAGGATGAGCCGTGGGACCTGTTATTGAACTACATATTAGCATAAGTATGCATGAAAAAGGACGTAGAAGAGGACGTACAAGATTCTACTTGGTTGACGATTGTTCAGGAGATAACTAGATGGTCGTTCGTGAAAGTTCCTTTCCTTCACCATGCCTCGATGGAGGAGAAAGGAGAATGGGGTTGTTTGAGGGCGAGTCCATCACAAAACCAACTTTAGAGAGTCTGGCCGACATAATGAAGGATTTTGTTAAGCACAAATGGAAAGTATGGTGAAACAAGTTTATAAAACCCAAGTGAGATAGGGTTTCTCGTGCGAGACACAAGGAAGATGATAAAATGAAACCCCGAGGTGACCGAGATAAAAGGAATTTTGAAAAATCCCTAACTGAAATCAGTTTCAGAAAGTCGACATGGTCAAAAGCCCATTAGGAAGAAATTATGGTCGACAAGTGGTTAAGCCTTTCTCAATGAAGTTTTTGCTGACAGAGAAGCTTTGCATCTTGAGGATTGTTCAACAAGTTCAAATATTTGTCGAAGAAAGGAAGACAAAGGAAATTCGGCAAGCAGAAAGTAAACAAATATGGGAAAAACATAGAGTACTGAAAGTAAAGCATCCATGCAAAAATAAGAAGCTGATACGTTGTTCAAAAGTCAGCTTAGGCCGAAAAATTACTGGCCCAAGATAAAAAGAAAGAAGACAAAAGTAAGGTAGGAAAAGCTTCAAGTGGTGTTCGTCACTTCTTTCTCCTCTAACTTCTCTTTGGCAGGCTCCTGGGTGCTCAAGGTGGTCTCGACGAGAGTCTGCACCATTGAGGGAGAATGCTTTATGTGCCCGAGATCCATGTGCACTACAAGAACAATATGGATGTGCTTAGGTGTGAGGACAAATTCCTCGGCAGGCTAGGCCATGTTCTCGGTAGGAGGATGATTTTTAGGAGCCGGATGAGTACGGACTTCACCAGGATTGGAACCAACTAGGGGCTCATACTTCTCTGCACATCGGAGGAACTTGTTGATAGATTGGGTCCTTCATAGATATATTCCTCAGCCGGGAGAGAAGACTGGGCCTATGCGAGGCAGAAGTACTTCACCGAGGACTGTCTCACCGTCTGGTTGGCATTCTTGAACTCCTTGTCGTGGATTTTCTCGCCCTCATCGATGTGCATTTTCAATGAGGAAATACGCTTCTTGGTCTCCTAGTTTTCTTTTTGGAGCTCGACAAGTTTCCTTGAGGTACCCACCACTTCATGATCCTTGACGAGACACCTCCCTTTGAGCAAACTTGAGGTTGTCAGAGAGCTCATTGTTGTATTTCTCGAGGTTGGAGATGTGCTCTTTGAGGGCCTCGAGCTCTCACACCTTATTCCAATAGTGGGAGGAAGAAACGGATAGTTTGGCCTTGGCCTCAGTGAGCTCAATCTCGAGGGCATCGACAAGATGGGAGTTGGAGGCGAAGATTGTTTACGCGTGGAACACAATATCACTACCGGCATTTTCACTATAGCCGACGACATTAAAAAAAATAGGCCAACGAGATTTTTTTTCGTTGGCTATAGTAGACGACATACACAATATTTGCCGTCGGCTATACTTTCGTCGACGTTTTTTTGCCGACAACACCAAAAATCGTTGGGTATAGTCCCGTAGGCTAAACAGCGTCAGCAAAAGTATAGCCAATGAGTTTTTGTTGTTTTTTCGTGGGCTATAGTACTATAGCTGATGAAATTGTGTATGTCGTCCACTATAGCCGACGAAAAAAAATCTCGTCAGCTTGTCTTTTTTAATGTCGTCGGCTATAGTGAAAATGTTAGTAGTGTATGAAAAAGGAAAATTAGTTAGAGGTGAAAAGATTTGTGAGTAAATCTTAGGGAAGGAAAAGAGTGCTTACGTCAATAGCCTTGGATAGCACCGCCTTCTCATGCTCCTCACGAGATCCTCGTCGGAGAATGTCACGGTCTGGAGAACACTTGCAAAGTTGGAGAGCCATGCTACGCGCCACCTCAAGTTTTCTGAGGAAGGGCTGCTTCTTGTTGAGTAGGAGATGGACCTTGGTGGGCTTCGAGCCACTGGTCGACGTGCTTTTCTCGGCGGGGTCATAATATTCTTTGACGGAGGACATTTGAGGAGTATAGAGGCTGCATGATTGTTGAAGTTATTTGAGTGAGGACGAAGAGAGATAAGTACAACGCAAATCAAAACAAGGAGATAAAAATACCTTGGGGAGAAGGAGGATGCAGTGTTTGCTCATGCAAGAGGGGATCCAAAACTTCCACGAGAAGTGGACAAGCTTCATGCGCTCCCATAATATATCAATGGCAAAACGATACAAATCACTGCGACACTGACATTTCATACATGAGCAATAATGAATTGTATTCCCATTAGCATTAGCCTTCACATATATCACAAAACTCCACATTCTCTCTGATATACGCATTTTATGCTCGATTCTTAACGCATTTCCCTTTACGTTTAGCTATGTTATAATCTTAGTTTTTATGTTTTTTTTTATTTAATTTGTTATTTTTAGGTTATTTACGGTGGAGATGAATAACGGCGCGATTCGGAGGAATTTCGGCGATTTTGCGATTTTTGCGATTTCGGACCACCGGGAATGGGCCGGCCCATAAAGCATTTTGTGGGCCCATTTGTCAAAGTTTGTTTCGGCCCAAAATCAAGCCCAAGCCCATTAAATTCTGTAAGCAAGCCACTTGGTGAAGAGGAAAAGTCAAGTTTGGCAAGCTTTGTGACTAGGCTTGGTGACTAAGCTTGTGGTCATCACAAAGGGTGACTAGGCTTCGTGACTAAGCTTGTGATCATCACAAAGGGTGACTAAGGGTGTGACTAGCCTAGGTGACTCTTGCTTGTGATGATCACAAATTGTGACTAAGGGTGTGACTTGCCATGGTGACTAAGGGTGCATTTAATGAAGAGGCAAGGTGGAAGAGAGAGGTAGGCAATTCCTTTGCCTATATATAAGAGGGAGGCCAGCCATAATACAGATCATCTCCCATTTTTACAAGCCAAAGCTCTACACAAATACTTCTCCTCCATAAACACTTCAAAGGTCCTTTACAAGCCGAAGCAATCCATCCTCCGAAGCCATCGATCATTCACAATACGCTAAGTCCCTTATGAATGAGAACCACCTTCAAGAAGTCATCAAGCATTCAAGACAAAAAGTGTAACCATGATCTTCAATCTCATGTCTTTTGCTTTGTATTGGATCACTTTGATGTATTTAATGAAGAACAAGTTTGGATTTGAGTTATATGTTCTTAAGCCTTTTCGTAAATTGCATGTGTTTATGATTTCAAGCCTTTTATGCATGTTTGATATAATCTTAAAGCTTCGAAAGCATGTGTTAGATAATACGCTAAGTCCCTCTCTTTCGCATGTTTCGATGATCGTACTTTGTTTAGGGTGTTTAGACGCTAAGTTGCATTCCTACTCAAATATCAAGCATGTATATTTAGTTGGAAGTTATAAATTTCGTAGCTTACTTAGAGTATTGAGGCATGAAAAAGAGTAAGGTTAATAAGATGAGATGATCACTTGTAATTAGTAGTGTAGCTTCTTATTTTTAGTAAGCATAATTAGACTTTAAGGTTTCTTGATTGTTAAACTTGTCTGAGTAAAACATGTTAGAAGTCTAGGAGTTCTTGTTGTGTTTGCATGTTTTGTACTTTAATTTCGTAGATTAATTAACCAATTTCCAATCCCCCCAAACCTTTAGATTTACGCTTATTAACGAAACCATGCATACGCCCTTTAATTCCCCGGATAGAACGATCCCTACTCGCCAATATTATAATGACAAAATAAGGGTTTTAAATTGCTTTACGTGTGAACTGTGTTTTTAGGGTCTACTTTGTGTTAACGTTAAACGCATGTTTTACGCATATCAATTTTTGGCGCCGTTGCCGGGGAATTATAAAGTTTTTGTATGATTTTGTTGTACATATGTAATTAAAAGCATGTTTATAATTTTCGAAATACATACTTGTTTGTACTTATAGAAATTTACATACATGTTTACAATTCATACTTATTACTTATACGAATGTATTTACACTTGCATAATTTATTTTCATGTTAAAGGATAGTCTTTGATTTAATTTGAGTACTAGCACTTAGTTACTAAATAAATCTCTTTGGAATAGGGAGGTGCCTCTTTTGTTTGTCTATCTCCTTAACCCTTCATGAAGTGTGGATTTCATCACCACACACCATAACCTAAGTGAAGTTATGGGCATGAGGTTGTGGGCGGAGTTTACAAACATTTGAGATTGTATACTATCTTGTGATTTCGAGTAATAATTGGTCATGATGTCTAGAAGGGTTATGAATGGTGACTGGTTTTGGACTAAGAAAACAGAACACCATTGGAGTACATACTCTTACGAGTAAGCCTTGGGATGTTTCTAAGAACAACAATGGAGTATATACTCTAACGAGTTAGCCTCAGGTTGTTCCCAGAAATTAGTTCTTACCTCTTGCGTTACATCTATCCCAACTGGTCATTTCCAACAATTACGAGAATTAACGATAGTTAGTATACATTTTCGCGCGGGCCGCACAACGAAGAGATTTACTCAATAACTAAATCGTGTATTCCTTTTAAATCTTAGGCGCACTCAATTCGTAGACGCACTTAATTTGATTTACATTGAGTACGAGTATTGGTTATTAAGTTTCGTTCTTTGGAATAGGGAGGTGCCTCTTTTTCTGGTTTATCTCCTTAACCCCTCATGAAGTGTGGATTTCATCACCACACGCCATAACCTAAGTGAAGTTATGGGCATGAAGTTGTGGGCGGAGTTTACTAAGGACTTGAGATTGTATACTATCCCAAAAATTTGGCTGATTGTTAGATATGGTGAGCGGGTTTATGATTGGTGCCGGGTTTCGGATCTAAGCAATAGAACACCATTAGAGTATATACCATAACTGGTTAGCCTCGAGGTGTCTCTAAGAACAACAATGGAGTATATACTCTTACGAGTTAGCCTCAGGTTGTTCTAAATATTAGTCCTTACCTCTCGCGTTATCTCTATCCCTACTTGCCATTTCTAAACGTAACTAAGCTGAATTAGCGAGAGTCAGTATACATTTTCGCGCGGGCCGCACGTCCAAGAAATTTACCGAAAGATCATTTCGAGTACTCTCTATAAATCATAAGTGCATATAAATACGGACAATACATGAACTTAATAAATACGACATAATCCTTTAAAAGATGGTATATAGGATTATGCATGCTTACACCTCTTGGAATCAGACTTCATCTTTTGATGAACGAGACCCATTGCATAGTGGAGAGCCTCTGCACCACGTACCATCGGGGCCAAAGGAAAATAAATAATACTTAGTCACATTTGTGTGTTTTTCTTTTTGCATTAAAATCTGTAAAGGACTAACAAAACGTTACATTTAGCTTGCATAACCTCTCTAAAGCTTTATGATGCTCGGATTTCACTACCGAGTACCCTAACCTAAGTGAAGTTAGGGGCATAAGATCGAAGAAGAGGTCATTCTTTGCATTCATATTTTAAGCACATAACTCGTGTGTTTTCTGCAGGTTCTAACAATTTCTCTTATGCATTCACTCCATTTTTCATGTAGGATTGTTGTTTGATGCATTTTATTTAATGAGAATTTGTTGTGCATAAATTCAATGTGAATTATTGTTTGCTTTCATTTGAACCATGTTTATATGTGTTCTAACTAAATTCGTAGCTTTTACATTATATAGTGTTAATTTGCAGAAAATGTGTGTCTTAGTTCATTGCATTCATTTGCTTTATATGTTTTACGTTTTTTTGGTTAGTATCTCTATATTCATTACATATTCTTTTTGATACTAACACTTGGTCTTTGGTGGATACTCAGGCTAATGAATGTCCGATCAGAATCATGGACCATCTAAAACAAAGTTTGAGGAAATCGCAGAGAGGATAGCTAGACTTAGAGCTCAATCAGAACCGCTGGATTATCCCATTATTGAGGAAGGTTCTGATTCTTCACATTCATCAACTGATCATAATTCAGAGCCGGAAGCACAAGAAGTCAAAATGGCCAACGTAGGACAATCCCTTCGTCAACGCACTTGCTCAATCGAATGGAGCAGCAGGCCTTCAAGCATTGCTTTTCCACCACCGGGGGAAAACATGAAGGACATCGAGCTGAAGAGTGGTTTCCTCCACCGACTGCCCATTTTTCACGGACTTTCAAATGAAGATCCGAATAAGCATCTCAAACAATTCCAATTTGTTTGTAACAGCATGAAGCCATCAGATGCTGATACGGAGCTCTTCAAGCTTAAAGCATTCCCATTCACCCTAACCGACAGGGCCGAGTCTTGGCTCATGGAACTACCGCCGAACCATATTACCACATGGAAGCAACTTGCGGACATGTTCCTGGCAAAGTACTTCCCGGCCTCAAAGATCACCATCTTGAGGAAGCAAATCAATTGCATTACACAGAAATCGGATGAGACTTTCGGCCAATATTATGACCGATTCAAGGTTTTGTGTGCCACCTGCCCATCTCATGGATTTTCTGAGACTAATCTCATGAATTACTTTTATGATGGTCTCAAGGCGATCGATAGGGAATTGCTCGATGCAGCAGCTACCGGTGCATTCATGGACTTAAAAGAAACCGAAGCTAGAACTCTTCTAGAGAATCGGGCGAACAACGATGCACAGTATGGAATGTCCAACAGAAGAGCAGTCGGCGAAGTGAGTTCTCAAACCGACGCGAATGAAAAATACGACAAACTAGCTCATATGCTAGAGAAGGTTTTAGAGCTCGAAACGACAAGAGCCAAAGCAACTCAAGGGCCTGTTTGTGGCATATGTCAAGCACAAGGTCACCATAATGACCAATGCCCTCAAGCGCCAGAGCAAGCTAGCAAAATGGAGCACGCTAACGCCATCGGTGGATATCAAGGAGGCCAATGGTACAACAACTACAACAATTTCGGCAACCGAGATCATCCAGGGTTTAGATGGAGCAGCAATGAGGGAACTTTGAACCCTCCGGTACCTCAACAAAGCTACCAACGCCCTCAATTTCAGCCTAGGCCACCGATGCAGCATGGTTCTTCATCTCAATCCTTCACAAATCTGGATTATGACAAGATGTTGTCACAACTTTCGGCCTCCACACAAGTTCTCCTTGATGGAAAATCAAAGACCAAGGAGACATTGGATTCTCATGGCTGAGACATCACCGAAGTGAAGAAGCAACTTGGCCAACTTGTTGATTTCATGGGACAAATCAAAGAAACTAGTCGGCTTCTACCTCAAACCACTCCTAATCAACGAAATGTGAATGCCATTGTCACAAGGAGTGGGAAGATACTAGAAGAACCAAAGACCAAGAGATCTCATCTCGATAACGTAACTATCGAAGACATCACTCAAGAGGAGGAAGATGAGATCGATTCGGCAGCTCAAGAAGCCGAGAAGAAGAAGGTGACGCCTATTGTCACCAAGGCACAATCCCCTCCACAACCCACCCCAATCAACGGTAAAAGCCATATTCCTTCAAATACGGTTAATACTAATTCTCCGTTTGCTATTGCACCTTTCCTAAGTAGATTATTAAAATCAAAGAAGAAAGATGATCAATATGAAGATATCTTGGACATCTTTCGAAAGGTGCAAGTGAATTTGCCCTTGATTGAGTGCATAAAACAAGTGCCAATATACGTGAAGTTTCTAAAAGAATTATGCACACAAAGGAGGCAAACACGAGAAAAGGAGGTTGTGAAGGTGAATGCAACCGTTTCGGCGGTTTTGCAGCGTCGGCTACCCCCAAAACTGAAGGATCCAGGGAGTTTTGCAGTTCCCTGCGTAATTGGTGACAAACACTTCGAAGACGTAATGCTTGATCTTGGAGCCTCCATCAACGTCATAGCTTACTACCTCTACAAGTCGATGGAGCTTGGGGATCTCAAGCAAGACGGTGTTGTCATCCAACTAGCCGATCGTACACACAAGTATCCAAGGGGATACGTAGGAGACGTTCTTGTGCAAGTCAACAACCTGATTTTTCCAGCGGATTTTTACATCGTTGACATGGAGGAGAGTCCTTTGAACACAATGCCATTGCTTCTTAGACGATCCTTTATGAGGACTGCAAGAACGAAGATAGATGTTTTTCAGGGAACTTTCTCCATGGAGATTGATGGAGAAAGAATCGAGTTCAACATATTAGACGGGATGAAATTTCCGATGTCAAGTGTGGCTTCCGTCTCAACATATGATCTCGTAGATACCTTAGCACAAGGCCACCTTGATACCATCAATGAAGATGAACTCAACATGGCCATCCAACTCGGGGATGACGCCCTTTTCGAGGCCTTAATAGAGCTTAAGCCTCGAATTCAAGAAATGGCCATGGTTCCAACTAACGCACCACGAAAAGTAAGTTTTTCTCCCCCTTTACCAATTACTTTTGGTATTAATAAAATTGTTCCCTCCATCGTAGAAGCTCCAGTTTTAGAACTCAAGCTATTACCGGATCATCTAAAGTATGCGTACTTGGGCAAGCATGAAACCTTGCCGGTAATTATTTTGTCTACGTTAGAGGGGGAGCAGGAGGAGAAACTTGTGAGTGTACTCAAGAGGTACAAAACCGCAATAGGTTGGACGCTTGCGGATATAAAGGGAATTAATCCAGCAACCTGTGTGCATCAGATTTTCCTAGAAGAAGGCACCAAGCCTACAAGGGAAGCACAACGTCGGCTCCACCCTCCCATGATGGAGGTGGTAAAAAAGGAGGTAATTAAACTCATGGACTGTGGAGTTATTTACCCTATTTCTGATAGCCGTTGGGTTTCCCCTGTGCAGGTTGTACCTAAGAAATCTAGAATCACCGTCGTAAAAAATATGGAGAATGAACTCGTGCCACAAAGGACAATCACTGGACACCGTGTGTGCATTGATTACAGGAGGCTCAACGCCGCAACTCGCAAGGATCATTTTCCATTACCGTTCATAGATCAAATGCTGGAAAGGTTAGCCGGCCATGCATTTTACTGTTTTCTCGACGGATACTCCGGCTACAACCAAATTAGCACTGCGGAGGAAGATCAAGAAAAGACAACGTTCACATGCCCTTTCGGAACGTTTGCATACCGCCGAATGCCATTTGGATTATGTAATGCACCAGGTACATTTCAACGCTGCATGCTCTCAATTTTTTCCGATTACATTGAAAAAATTATTGAAGTATTCATGAACGATTTTAGTGTATTTGGGAATGATTTCGATGCATGTTTAAACAATTTAGAAACTATTTTACAAAGATGCGTTGAAACCAACTTGGTGCTTAATTGGGAGAAGTGCCATTTCATGGTTACACAAGGGATCGTGTTAGGTCATATTATTTCTGAAAAAGGATTAGAAGTTGATAAATCCAAAGTAGATCTTGTGCGTCACTTACCCTCTCCAACTTCGGTTAGAGAGATACGTTCTTTTCTTAGACACGCAGGATTTTATCGAAGGTTTATCAAAGATTTTTCCCACATCTCTCGCCCGTTGTGTAAATTGCTACAAAAGGAGACTCCGTTCGTATTTGACGAGGAATGCAACGCTGCCTTTAACAATTTGAAGGAACTTCTCACGAGCGCTCCTGTTTTGAGCAGCCCTGATTGGTCTCTACCATTTGAACTCATGTGTGACGCCTCGGATTATGCCGTAGGAGCTGTTTTGGGTCAGCGGAAGGACAAGAAGCCTTATGTAATTTATTACACCTCTCGGACGCTTGATGAAGCTCAAAGAAATTATACCACCACCGAGAAGGAGTTTCTTGCAGTGGTTTTTGCTTTAGATAAATTTCGGTCTTATTTACTTCAAACTAAAGTAACTTTGTATACTGATCATGCAGCTTTGAAGTACCTAATGCTAAAAAAGGACGCAAAACCAAGGCTTATTAGATGGATACTTCTACTCCAAGAATTCAACATCAAAATCAAGGATAAGAAGGGAGTAGAAAATGTTGTCGCTGACCACCTATCACGCTTGATAGGTGAGAATGAGACTGTTGAAATTGAGGAAACTTTTCCGGATGAAAAACTCTTCGGAATTGAGGTAACTGTTTCGGAAACTCTATGGTATGCAGATATCGTTAATTACTTAGTTACCGGTGAGTTTCCATCTACCATGCATAAATTTCAGCGTGACAAACTTAAACATAATGCTAGAACTTTTATCTGGGATGAGCCTTATTTATGGAAACAATGCTCCGATTTAGTGATTAGGAGATGTATCCGAGATAGTGAATTTAAGCCTATTCTAGACTTTTGTCACAATGAAGCATGCGGGGGACATTTTGGTTCAAGGAGGACAGCCCTTAAGATTTTAGATTGCGGTTTCTTTTGGCCTAGTTTATTTCGCGATGCTCATGCATTTTGTGCTGCATGTGATAAGTGCCAGAGATTCGGTAATTTAGGACCTAGAGATCAGATGCCACAACACTACATATTTAATGTCGAGATTTTTGATGTGTGGGGTATTGATTTTATGGGACCATATCCTCCCTCCAATGGTTATACGTATATTTTACTCGCAGTAGATTATGTTTCGAAATGGGTGGAGGCAAATGCCACCCGTACTAATGATTCGCGAGTTGTTGCAGATTTCTTACGAACTAACATTTTTACTAGATTTGGAATGCCGCGAGTTTTAATTAGCGATGGAGGAAGTCATTTTTGCAACCGCACGGTGGAAGCATTGATGAGGAAGTATGGCGTAAGACACAAGGTTTCCACACCATACCACCCTCAAACAAATGGAATGGCTGAAGTTTCCAACCGTGAGATCAAGAAGATTTTGTAACGAACCGTCCGCCCAAACCGGAAAGATTGGAGTCAGTGCTTAGATGATGCATTGTGGGCTTACAGGACTGCCTACAAGACCCCCATTGGTATGTCACCTTTCCGATTAATTTATGGGAAAACGTGCCATCTTCCAGTTGAATTGGAGCACAAGGCATGGTGGGCCGTGAAGAAATTCAACATCGATCGAGATGCAGCAAGTTTGCATCAAAAGCTACAACTTTGTGAACTTGAAGAGATCAGAAATGATGCTTTCGACAATGCGTGGATTTACAAAGAGAAGACGAAAAAGATCCATGATAAGATGATTCGCGGGAAGAGTTTTGAAGTTGGGCAGAAAGTATTGCTTTTCAATTCAAGACTTAAGCTCTTTCCGGGAAAGCTTCGCTCTCGATGGATGGGGCCATTCATAGTTGCTCAAATTATGCCTCATGGAGCAGTTCTCATTCGATCAATAGACAAGGGCAGTGAGTTCAAAGTAAATGGCCATCGCTTGAAGCCCTATTTTGAGGCATTTGCGGAGCATAACGTGGAGGAGATGCAACTCCAAGAACCGGCCATCTCAAAAATAAATTGATGCATCACGTCTAAAGCATATGGCGTAAAATGACCGCTCATTGGGAGGCAACCCAATTGGGAGACAACAGATTTGTTTTCTTCTCCTCCTTTTAATTAATTTAATGACTTTTGCATTTTAAATTAGAATTTTCGTAGATCCTATACTCCATGTTTAATTCTATACTTTTACTTTAGTACATTGAGGGCGATGTAGAGTTTAAGTGTGGGGGAAGGGTTTACAATTTAATTGTCTCTAAATTAGTGTTTTACCTTAGTACATTGTGGACCCATTTGTCAAAGTTTGTTTCGGCCCAAAATCAAGCCCAAGCCCATTAAATTCTGTAAGCAAGCCACTTGGTGAAGAGGAAAAGTCAAGTTTGGCAAGCTTTGTGACTAGGCTTGGTGACTAAGTTTGTGATCATCACAAAGGGTGACTAGGCTTGGTGACTAAGCTTGTGATCATCACAAAGGGTGACTAAGGGTGTGACTAGCCTAGGTGACTCTTGCTTGTGATGATCACAAATGGTGACTAAGGGTGTGACTTGCCATGGTGACTAAGGGTGCATTTAATGAAGAGGCAAGGTGGAAGAGAGAGGTAGGCAATTCCTTTGCCTATATATAAGAGGGAGGCCAGCCATAATACAGATCATCTCCCATTTTTACAAGCCAAAGCTCTACACAAATACTTCTCCTCCATAAACACTTCAAAGGTCCTTTACAAGCCGAAGCAATCCATCCTCCGAAGCCATCGATCATTCACAATACGCTAAGTCCCTTGTGAATGAGAACCACCTTCAAGAAGTCATCAAGCATTCAAGACAAAAAGTGTAACCATGATCTTCAATCTCATGTCTTTTGCTTTGTATTGGATCACTTTGATGTATTTAATGAAGAACAAGTTTGGATTTGAGTTATATGTTCTTAAGCCGTTTCGTAAATTGCATGCGTTTATGATTTCAAGCCTTTTATGCATGTTTGATACAATCTTAAAGCTTCGAAAGCATGTGTTAGATAATACGCTAAGTCCCTCTCTTTCGCATGTTTCGATGATCGTACTTTGTTTAGGGTGTTTAGACGCTAAGTTGCATTCCTACTCAAATATCAAGCATGTATATTTAGTTGGAAGTTATAAATTTCGTAGCTTACTTAGAGTATTGAGGCATGAAAAAGAGTAAAGTTAATAAGATGAGATGATCACTTGTAATTAGTAGTGTAGCTTCTTATTTTTAGTAAGCATAATTAGACTTTAAGGTTTCTTGATTGTTAAACTTGTCTGAGTAAAACATGTTAGAAGTCTAGGAGTTCTTGTTGTGTTTGCATGTTTTGTACTTTAATTTCGTAGATTAATTAACCAATTTCCAATCCCCCCAAACCTTTAGATTTACGCTTATTAACGAAACCATGCATACGCCCTTTAATTCCCCGGATAGAACGATCCCTACTCGCCAATATTATAATGACAAAATAAGGGTTTTAAATTGCTTTACGTGTGAACTGTGTTTTTAGGGTCTACTTTGTATTAACGTTAAACGCATGTTTTACGTGTATCACTCTCGGCATATCTTCAATCCCATTTTGGAAGGCAAATCCAACTCTTGTTCATTCTGAAAATTCCAGCTGAGTGTGTGTATATATATATATATATTTATACACATGCATTAATTAAAAATTCATCATTATATCTATATATATTTAAACTACAAAGTTCTACTCCTTAATTACAAATTAATACACACACACATATATATATGCATATTATCAACAATTAAGATATAATTACGTACATATATATATTTTCATCAAAATTAATAATTAATATATATAATAATTCAACTCAAAATCAACAATCAACACACACACACACATATATATATGTATCTATATATATGTAGCAGGATATAGCTTCAGCACTAAATTTAGACAGTGTCTGACGACACCCAACATTTGAGAGCAAATTGTGTTTTTCTCCCAAAATTTTTTTTTCCGAATGAATGAACTGATGCCGAGATCTGTAACCATAAAGAACTTTAGCCGATGATATTATAATTTTGTCCGCTAAAGTTCTTTATTTTCATCGGCTAAATAAAAAAATTTCGTCGGCAAAAGTTAAACTTTAGCTGACTAATTTTTTCGACATAAGCCACAACTTTTTTTCCCCACACAGCTAAAATACTTTAGCTGATGACAAATTTTCTTCGTCGGATAAAGTATAGCTGATGAAAAAAAAGTCGTCGGCCTGTTTTTTTTTACTTTCGACAGCTATAGTGTTTGTTCTGGTAGTGAGTGCTAAATCTGAAAAACCAAAGATTTGAGACAGAAATAAATCAATTATGGTAAGGACCCAGGGACCTAACATCACATGTCGTCTAATGTCAATTAGGTGCCTAACATCCATGGCTAAATGTGACTAACGTGACACACTAAAATATCTAGAATAATTGTGAGATCAAGCTGACACTGTAGTAACTAATAGCTCAAACAACATAGATGTACCTAGGGGAGGTGGCAATCAAGTGGTCTAGCTAGAACATGTCACCTAATGTCATCTAGGGTCTAGCTAGCCTAGATGACATAAGCCACTCTATGATCAGTCGAGTGACTTGTATGCGCATACGTAACTGATCTGAAACTGAAATAATATAAACTGAGATCCATCTGAATTGAATGCTTAACTGAGGGAGTCATAAGCTAAAATAGCTGAATTTAAAACAACCTTGGTGAACTACGAACGTAAAAGCGCAAACACCTTAATCAAGTAGGAAACCAACTAAACTGCAAGACTAACTGATATCTGAACTGAAAGCTAAATATGTCGATGTTGAAAAATAGACTCAGCATAAACTCGAACTAGCTAACTAGGAGTGTAGAGTAGTGAACGCCAAAGAGAAATGAAATTTAAGCTAAACTAAACTGAAGACATTGAAAACTTAAAGAATTAGTCAAGTTAAAAACATAACCATTTAATGATTTGAGCTAACGTAGCTAGATTCTAACAACATACTTGCCAAAACAAAATAGAATATGTAAAGGTAATTTCGAAAATAAGACTCGCATTCGCAACTGTGAAAAGCAAGAGTCCACTCACCTGGGTCACCCTACAAATAGTTCATTGACTAACTCGCGTGACAGTCCAACTCAAAGTGTCTGAGGGAATACCGAAAGCCTATTAATTAACAAATAGTATGAATTAACAAATAGTCCATTTAATGCTAAAGTCAAGTACTAATCATCAAAACAGAGTCGTTGAAAGACTTACATAACTTATTTGTAAGTGGCAAATACAAAAAAAACATTCTCATCCCCAGTAAATTAATTATGAATTCTATGAGTCATGTCTCGATCTTACCTGATGTGCCTTACTGCTCTAGCTTCATTGGTACATGTCCCTCAACTCGACATACGACGACCAACGTATATGTGTCGAATCGCCTTTGATCCAAAACAAATGCCTAAGCTTTACAATTTTTTTTGTTGTAAGTATGAAATCACATGAAAAGTCATGGAAAACCAACATAGGAGATTTTCTATGAAGGAATTGGCTTCGGATCGCCACAGATCCGTCATGCACGGCGGCGCATGTTGTCTATGCGCCTCCACTACCAGTGGACATGACCGACCTCCAAAGTCGCCGGGTTTCGCCAGATATTTCTCGAGATTGGCCTACGTCATATGGCCACGACCCGACCCAATGCTAGTCATGTTCAACTGCTGGAAGGGTGGGGAGGAAAAACCCCATGGTGTTGCCACCAAAAACTTGTCACAACAGCGTCGTTGGCGACGGAGTCGAGCTGGGAAAATCGAGAAGTTTCTCAGCCTCGATTTGCCCTTCATTTTATGGTGCATGATGATTTTGAGAGCAGAGGGAGATGGGGGATGACGAGAGGGGAATTTTCTGATTGGAGCGCCATCCACCAGTGGCCGGACGACAAGGATCCGATTGGGTCACGAATCCGGGTCGGATCGCACTGTCGGATCACTATTCGGGTCGTGTGAAATGGGTTTTACCCATCTGGGTAGAAAATATGAATTTATACCCTAGGGTTGAAATGAATCAACGACCCCAATTTGATCTACTAAAGATCTGACGGTTCAAAATTTTTGACCATATGTAGATTTTTAAATAATCAATTAAATACTCCAAACTTTCAAAATAAAAATAAATAAAAATATGCATGGGTTCATAATAATTTCCTCTACGACTTGTGTGTAGAAACTGAATCCAAATTCGTAACTTATAAAATGTCGAGTTTAGGTCACGACAAACGACGAATCTTGATAAACACGCCAAAGCTAACTCGACTCATTTATAAGCTCGACAAACAATGATTAGTGGCATGATTTAGATTCGGGTTGTTATAAAAATGACGGTGAAGGAATGGTAGCACGTGTTGGGAGATAGTTTGGGTTAGTATGTAAACCTTGACCATGATCGACTATGGGAAAGCAAGGTGATTTGGCTACTGGTAGTAGTGGATCGTGAGATAGAATATCTGACTCTTAAGGGATATTGTATGGTGTGGTAGCTTTGACCACCTTGCAAATGGTTGTACTATACAATGTGGGTGTATTGTTGCTAAGGAAGAGGTTGACAGCATGAGGTTGGTGCAGGAGATAATGGTGAATTCAGATGTAGGTGATGGTGGAGATGACCAAGTGGACAAGGTTGCAGGTATTTGGATTAAGGAGGAGACCAAGGGCCTGAGTGCTACTAGAAAGTTTGTTCAAGTGTAGGATTTTGATACAAGGGTTAAAGATGTAGTAAGGCCATTGGATTTGGTGTCAAATCCTGGAGGAGGTAGGAAAAAGAGGACGCATTGTAGCTTGGCGAGTGCTGAAAAAAAAAACAAATCTTAGGTTTGATGGGAGGCAGTTGTCGTTGACCACTTAGCATAACCAATCTGGTCCTTTGTGTACTGCTCATCACACAAGGGTGAGACAAGGTTCTTTTGGAACGAATCAGAGCAAGGCCTCATCAAGTTCAAGTGGGGCACTGGAAGGATGTCGTTCGTTGAAGAGAGAGTGGGCATCCATAGGTTGAGTTGGAAATGCAGCCCCTAACCCGATTGTATCTCATGGATAGAGACGGTGCCTAGATACACTAAGAAGTGGTGCCCCTATATTTTTTGTAGTTCTTGCGCTATTCTGGTTTGTCTATCTATGTTTGTGAACTGAGAACTATTTGTAAAAAAGTAATGCGTTAGGGTTTTGTTTTATCTAGCTGGGTAATCTTGTGAAACTTTGTATTGCTATTATCTATTGGAGTGAAACTTATCACCATAAAAAATGATTTGACCTGCAAACAAATTTTGGTACTTTTATATTTCCCTCTAATAATTTAAATCAACTCAAGTTTTTCATCTTCTTTTTTTTCCGCTAAAACGATGAAATTTTCCACTAATATTTGATATATGTGGGAAATACAAGTTGGAAACTGAAAATTGTTGCTTTTGTGATATGTGGCTCTCTTTAACTATTATTTATATTCACTAAAAGATTATTCAACCTCTTTTCTGCCCCTCTTTCACTATGCTTTATGTTTACTAACTATTTTAGAGTTAAAATTGCAGAGTTTAGCTTAGTGAAAAATGAAAGCTCTTTTGAAGAAATTAGCAATGGGGAAGAAAAATAGAGTTGGCAGCCAAAAATAAATAGTCCAAAAGTAAACCTGCCAAAAATCAACCTAATGTATCTATCAGTGGCCATAATAGGTTAGTAATGTTCGTTTTGATTAGCAATCTCAAGCTAAGAATATTAGTTGTTTATTGAACCTTATATAATTTTAATTTGAGATCAACATATTAGTACCATGTATATATCTATTCTATTATACTTCACATAGTTATAGATTACTTCTATTGTGATGTTGAGAAACTGTTCATTTTCTAGGTTTCCAATTCAAAGGGTCATTAACAAAGGTTTAGAGATTACAATAAAAGCCAAGACAAATAATCTTGATTAAATAATGACTTAGTCAATGATGCTTCCTTGATGAGTGATGTATTTAGAGAATATAAAACTAATGGTTCAAAAAACATATAGAGAATGGTGAATATAAGTAATCAAACTATCCCCATCAACATTATTCTACCTTACAATCTTTCAAATCCATGTACTCAAGTAGTTAAGAAGAAAACTGGAACAAGTACAAACATTTAGTAAGTAGAGGATAAAATAAGCCCAATTTTGTAACACATCTGCATAAGAAGATGATTGTCAATCTTGCTGGTTAGGACGTTGTGCCAAAGAAAACTGTTTAAGGTATTCCAGGTTCATTTCAATGTCACAGACTATAGAACTTTGAGAAAACTGGACCTAGTAAAAGAAGCATGACTGACCGTTAATGTAATTTCTATGATTATCTATTCTCATATGGACTTTTATCATATGTTGTAATGATCATGAAATAGTTGTACAATTATGTTGTAGCCTGTCATTGATTGAGGTCATCATAATAATATTTTAAAGGAAGACAAGATCAAGAAAACTGCGGAAAAAAAATTAGCTAACCGCTAGAGAAAATATAGGTACACTCTTCACTAAGAGAACTAATTTCCATTCTTAGGTAAACATTATATCTTCATACGGGAAGATCGATGGAATGACATTAGTGATTATCAGTTATTGGTCGAAATTAGGGATAAAGATGGGTATAACGTGGTAAACTCATTAATTTTACAATGCTCATATTCCTAAGACATCGAATCATTTTCATATGTTATCTAATGGGCTGAATATTTTAGAAACGATCAGCATCAACGGACAACAACTAAGGATGTATCATACTACCAGAACTATGACATTTGCTCAAATACGCTACGAATGGGTAAACATACATGTTTATATCTATCTAACAAATCTTGTCATCAAAGGACCTGAGATGTAACAAATCTTGTATCATTTTCATATTTGTTGATAAATATATAATCACAAAATAGTGAATTTCTACTACTATTAGAGTTTCATTATTGAAAAATGTAGACCTAGTATATGTTAGAAACTATCTTATATTATAGTGAACTACTATTTGTTGAATATAAGTAATGTATATTCTAGTATACTATATGTTGGAATTGTTATGTTACAATGAAGAATATGTTATTATATGGTCAAATATAAGATTGCATTCAAGCTGGAATTCTTATTTGTCTTTGAGCTATTATTTGCTAGTGGTATAAGTATTTGTTTTCCTTCCTAACAAAAAATGATATTGCTACTAATAGAAGTATTCATTACATAATGTAGTTAATTTCGTAGGATTTTGAACAACCAAATGAGGTGTTAGACCTTGGTTTGCATCGCCGCTCGCATTTATTCAAAATATATCTTGTCCAATGATGAGCCATTTCAAATGTTGAAGTACTTGGCTGGAATTGTCATTCTTACTGGTGTTTTCGGTATGATATCAAACCGAGCAATCAAGATATTTGGGAAGTTTCAGAATACTAGCCCGCTATCCAGCAATGCATGGCGAGTCGTAAATTTCTCTTATTTTCTCTTCTTTTACTTAATTGCTGAATCACTGGTCTATGATACAAGAGAAGCCGAGGAGAGTTCCCAGTTGAGATTATAGATCGGTGCTAAATATTTCTCAAATAACTAGGAGATGATAGCTCGCAGTTTGCGTGACTATTTCAACTATTTCATAACCTCCGTAATAGATGAAATCGACTATTTCACTGCTATAAGCCATCATCCAGTAATGTGTGGTTAGTTGTAAATTTCTCTTGTTTTCTCTTCTTTCACTTAATTACTAAGTCGTTGGTCCATGATACAAGAGAGGCCGATGCGAGTTCCCAGTTGAGATTATAGACCATTGCTAAATATTTTTCAAATATCGGAGCTACAGCCCACAGTTTATAGGGCTATTTCGACTATTTGACAACCCCCGTAATAGATAGAATTAGCTATTCCACTTCTATAAGCTGGAAGATGTCGACGAGTATGTACAATTTGTGAGTAGAATTACTACTGTGGGATCAATATTGTAGCCTGACATGAACCTTGACTACAGAGTATTTAGATGCGCACCCTGAAGATGGACACATTATGCACAGAGGAGGAGATCACCGGCCACTATAATCTTGAGCAGCGATGGATCCACGTAGAGGCAAGGTTGGGCAGTTGCCCAACCTGATATTATCCACTTAGCTTTGATATATAGAAGTTGGGCAGAGCTTGGACCGATAAAAATGGCAGAAACAAGTGAAGATGGAGGAAGACGACGATTCTCCACTGCGAACTTCTACTTTCAGTTTACAATGAATGGAAGCAACATCATTTCTATTGTTAATTAAACATAAACGGTATCATTTCCTTATCAGAGTACTGAACAGACAAGTCTGTAATAAAGCTAAAATAAAAAAAAACTTTAAAAAAAATTGTTTATCAGGATTTGTAAAGTGGAGCCCTGACATCACTTTTTTTTGGCATCTGCGGTTGCCAGTTGCCACGCCTTTAGCTAATTAATTAGAAAAAATATGGAAATAAGAGGTCTGACGATTCAATATGCTTTTAATTGATTCAATCTCAACGTTTAATTGTGTTTTTCAGTAAGCTAATTAACTTTTCTTTTTTTTACAAAGTTACCAATATACTGAGATACTTTCTTTTCTTTTCTACAATCTAGCTAGTTAAATATGCTTAATTATGATTTTTTCTTTTTTTCTTTATATCTTAAAAACTAAGTTACTTTTGCAACATTTGGGGTCTGCCCTGCCTAAAACTAGTTTCTGGATCCGCCACCGATCATGGCGGATGATGATGTCGGCAAACAATAAAAAATTGAAGGACAACAATCAAGGTGTCAACATACATTAATTATTTTAATGTGTATCGTAACAGACTAAATTATTGAATATTATGTGACGTATATTGAAAGTGAGTCGTAAATAAGAAATAATATTTTTGATGTAAACAAAATATATGTCGTGAAACACAAAAATATGACTCTTTTACTACATAAATATAGTGTATCGTAAAAAACTAAAAACACTAATTTTTTTTATGATATACATACATGAAATGTATGTCAAAATTTGCATGTCGTAAAAGATCAATTTTTGTTTAGTGATTAGTGTTTTTGTAGTTTATTTGGTTAGTTTGTGTGCTAATTAATTTATAGTTTATAGCTTATGGGTTGTTGAATTATTGTAATATCAGTCTTAAATTTGTTGGAAATTTTTGAGGAATAATGTTGACTATGTACTTGAATTAAATATGTGTTTGTTTGTTTTTGTTTGATTAATTTAGTCGTAATGTTGACTGTTAAGTTAAGGGTGTTGAAAAATAGATTCCTATTGGTTGATATATATGTATATACTTGGTTAGTATTTGGATTATGAATTTTATAACTCCAAATCCCCAATTGATAATTAGATTACACCATATCATTGTTATGCAAAATTGTTTGGGCTCTAATATGTTGCTTTTTGTGTTTGAAATTGGTGAAGAGATGTAGATGCAATATATTTGAACTCTTGAATATGCAATTTTCATGCGTAAACTTTGTTGGTTTGTGATTTTTGCTCATGGTTGCTTTTGTTGTTTCATTAGTTAGACTACTTCAAGTTTGTTATGTTTTGCCAATATTTGGTAACCTATATGTGTGGAAATTGCTAAGTTGAACATATTGTGGTTTGTAAGGGTTTAGAGCATTTAGCTTCGGATAATTTTGGTTATGACCTTGATTTGGTGAGACACTTTTTTGCGTCTATTTGAAATGCGAGTGTGCAAAATGATGGGCTTTTGCTAAAGCCTTTGAAAAAAGACTTTTGTGTTTACCTATAAGACCATTGAAGCTTGTCTCCAGTGGCCAGCCATTAACGAAGACAAGACATAAATCTTTGGGGAGAGGTTTGATGATATTACTTTACACGACTTTTCCTTGGATGTATGTCTTACCCCAACACATTCCGATTTCAAGAATGAGCGAGGGTTTTCAAATTGGGATTTGAGTCAAATTTTTAGAGTTGTCACTACAAGAAAACATCACTTAGACCACGGAAACAAAATTGTTCCATGGTCCAAGTGACACTTGGACGACGGAGACTTCTCCGTCGTCCAGGTGGTACTTGGACGATGGAGATAGTATTCTCCGTTGTCCAGGTGAGCACCTGGACGACGAAGAATACTATCTCTGTCGTCCAGGTTCTCACCTGGACAACGGACCGACAGGCCATGGTCCGAGTGACGTTCACTTAGACCACGTACCGACACCTCCGTCGTCTAAGTGAAGCATTATATAAGCCCGATGCCAAACTCTCTTTCCTCTCCCGGGAATCGAAAGTTTAAAGAAGAAGAAGGAGAAGGAGAAGGAGAAGGATCGGATCTCCGCTCACTAGCTCTTAACTGATATCGAGAAGGACAGCAGGTACGTACGCAGTTAAAATTTGCTTAATATTTAGTTAAAACGTACATACATGCATGGATGTTAGCTACACATATTAAATTACGTAATTGATCGATGTAGATCGAGTACGTATTATTAAAATTAATTAATGGACTAATATATATGTAATAATTAATTAATTATAATATTTTGTAGCAGTATGGATAAGAGTTGGATGAAGTTAAAGAATAGATGTGATGTCCGGGATATGGATGGAATTAGCGAATTTGTGAATTTTGCGATAGAACATGGTCAGAGAAAGAAGCGTTTCAGGTGTCCGTGCCAGAAATGTCTTAATTGTCAGTATGTCGAGGTTAATGTTATGGTGCAACACCTGTACGAAAATGGTATGATGTGGAGTTACATTACATGGAGCGAGCATGGTGAAGCAGTAGAGTTCAGCTCAGCAGACTTCAGCTCAGGGTACACTTACCAGGGTGCCTCATCCAGCGGCAGTGGTGCCGGCCCCCCAGCTTGCAACCCAACTGCAGATTTGGTCCATGATGCGTTTCCGGGATTTAGTACGTCATGGTGGACACCAACACCAAGACGGAGGTTACAGTACCACTCATGAGCATGATGACATATTCCCCGCTGCTAGCTTGGCCACTGACACTAGTGAGATGGATAAGTACAACCGGATGCTACTTGAAGCGCAGACCCCGGTGTTCCCTGGATGTCGAGAGAATGTGTTGCAATATGTGATGGAGCAAATGAAGATAAAAGTGAAGCACAAAATGTCAGTGAGTGCTTTTGACGAAATTTAGGAGCAAATATGTAAGTTGTTTCCTGATGATCACAATCTTCCTAAATCTCATTATAAGGTTAGAAATATCTTGAGCAGCCTCAGCCTAAAGTACAGGATAATTGATGCATGTCCGAATGATTGTGTGCTATTTTACAAAGAGTAAAGATTTGGACTATTGTCCCGTATGTGGCCAGTGCAAATATGAGCTGAATAGGAAGAGTTTGAAAAAGAGAATTCTTGTGAAAGTTGTTCGATATTTTCCCTTGATTCCCAGATTGCAGTACCTGTACATGTCTCTACACACAGTAGAGGCGATGCGATGGTACGCAGAAAAGCGAATAGATGACGATGTCCTGCGACACGCCGCGGATGGGGAGGGTTTCAAACATTTCGACAGAGAATTTGGAGACTTTGCTGCAGTGGTTAGAAATGTTAGACTCGGCCTATCTACAGACGGAATCAATCCTTGGGGAAGTAATAGCTCCGCCGTCAGCACTTGGCCAGTTATTCTAATGCCGTACAACTTGCCTCCGTGGATGTGCATGAACAAGGAATTTAATTTCCTTACTGTACTAATTCGAGGTCCTAAATCTCCAGGGAAGTGCTTAGATGTCTACCTCAGACCTTTGATCGACGAGCTGAAACTGTTGTGGGAAAATGGAGTCTCAACTTATGAAAAATTCACTGACACGATGTTCACGATGAGGGCTGCCGTAATGTGGACGATCAGCGATTTTCCAGCGTATGAGATGTTGGCAGCCTGCAAGACAAAAGGATATAATGGATGTCCTATATGTTTGGACGACGTGAACTCTAGTTGGCACGCGGGGAAGGTGTGTTACTTGGGTCACCGTAGATGGCTTTCTCACGACCACCCCTGGCGACAGGATGAAGCTCATTTCAACGGAACGGTAGAGAACAATCCTAAACCCCGTAGTTGGTCGGGCGAAGAGATTTTAGAGAGGTTGAGCTATTTCGACTTTGGTGTGTTGACCAATGACGCGGATGTAAAGAAATGCAATCCAATTCCTCCACATGATCTCAGCTATTGGTATCATAAGAGTATATTCTTTGAACTCCCTTACTGGTCGAAATTGAAGCTGAGGAACAACTTGGACGCGATGCACATAGAAAAGAATGTGTGCGACAGCATGGTGGGAACAATTCTCGGTATTAAGTTCAAGACTAAAGATACTCCCAAAGCGCGCAAAGATCTGGAATCAATGAATCTACGTCGTCCCTTGTGGTTGAGGAGGGATAGGAAATGAGTGTACAATAAGATGCCAGCTGCACCTTACACAGTGAAGCCGACACTTAGACGTTCTGTATTTCACTGGTTTAAGGGAGTTCGTTATCCGGCTACGTATGCAGCTACTATAACTAGAGCAGTGGACGAGGTGCAACACAAGTTTGTTGGTCTAAAGACACATGACTATCATGTTATACTGCAACGTCTGATTCCAGTGGTAATTCGACCATATTTGCCTGGTGACGTCGTCGAACCAATAGTGGCATTGTGCACATGGTGGCAGAGGTTATGCGCCAGAGAATTAAAGAAGTCAGATGTCGTGGAATTGCAACAACAAATTGTGCACATCATTTGCAAACTAGAGAGGATTTTTCTCCCTGCTTTCTTTGACATCATGATTCACCTAATGATCCACCTGCCCGAGCAGGTGCTCATTTCTGGTCTGGTCCAGTACATTTGGATGTATCCTCAAGAAAGGTACGTACAACTAATTATTTAATTATACAGGTTTTTCGATTCATAATTTGTTCCACTAGAGATTACTAGCTATATGTACTTATTCTTATTGTATGTTTGATTTTGTAGACAGCTTGGACAGTATAAGTCATTCGTCAAAAACAGGTCGGCCCCGAATGGCTCCATAGCAGAGACATACCTAATGCATGAGTGTGTTACTTACTACAATAGGTACCTCAAATGTCCACCACCTCCCACTGCCTCCGATCCCAGTGCCCGCATCAATCTTTCTGTCGTCACTAATGTCGTCCGACCGTTTAGAGGAGTATTAAAGGAAACGTTAACACGGGAAGAACTTATTGACGCACATTGGGTAGTATTGCGAGACTGAGACGAAGTTGAGCTGTACATGATGTCATACAGGGAGAGGCTTCAGGCGTTAAATCAAAACAAGAGTTCAGCGTGGATTGAGAAAATGGTTAAGAAGAAGTTTCCCGATTATTTCTTCCAATGGGTACGTACGTACGTCTCGGTATTTAGTAATTTATTTACATATCAATCATGTTTGTAGAACGTAAACCCTTATATTTGCCCATTTTCGCAGATGATTGATCTGCAAAAATCTGAAAACCACGGAGGGTGGTGGTCCTGGCCAAAGTACTTGCTAGTAGGGAAGCTGATTAAACACTATATTTATCCCGGATGTTTTGTGAACAGTGTAAAGTTCCATTCATTGGCCCGAGATGAAGGAAGAAGAACACAAAATAGTGGGGTAGCGGTTGGGAAAGACAATGATCTATATTACGGGGCTATTGTAAATGTGGTTCAGCTATGTTACGGGAATGATGTCAACGTTTTCCTATTCAAGTGAAGATGGTTCAAGCATACAAAGGAAGACCTGGGACTTTTATCAGTCGATACAAACTCAAGCTGGTATGAGGATGAGCCTTTTGCTCTCGCCACCTTAGTTGGGCAGGTATTCTATCTCGATGATCCAAAAGCTGGTGAAGGGTGGAAAATAGTGAACCATATCTCTCATCGAGGAATATGGAATACAGAGACAATTGAAGGGACACTGGCGACTGAAGATGCTGCTGAACCAGAAAGAGACATTCCTGCCTATCAAGAGCCTAATATTTCTGTCATCCGCTCCGATATAATGGACCTGGTTCAAGATGGTGAACGGTTACCCATGCCTGATGGTTGTACAGATCTAACTGAAGATGAGATTATCGATGCCATTAATGAGGTAGATTAAGAAGACGTGCAGGATGAGGACGCGGACGAGGACTCAGGTTATTCGTCGGACGATGTTGAGTACGATGAGGAGGATGAGCAATCGGATAACGGGGATCAGGATGATGACAATTATGACGAAGAGTACCGTCACACGACAAGGATTATAAAATTGGTAATTAATTATTGTAATTATTGTAATATATGATCGATGCATCATCGATCAAAAATTAATATAAATATTATAAGGACGAGAATGTATGTACGTAGATCTTAATATTTTTGTACTTAATTAATTAATTACACGCGTCCATGCTCGATCAGATCGGATCAACCGACGTACGTAAATTAAATTTAATTAATTAATTAATCCAAATTATATATCTTGGACAACGGAGAAATTAATTCCAGATTTCACCTTTTGGGTATTTTGGGCTTTGTGTAGTCCAAAAGGTGAAACCTTTCTATTATGTCCAAGAAGCTTCCTCAAGAAGCTTTCGTTCGTTTAATTTTTTTTAAATAATATTTATGTGTAAATAGGATTATGGGTCCCTAGCTATGATTATTGCGAGAGATGAATGAAATAAATGTTTCAGAAATTATACTATATTATTCGATGATTGATTATGTCATGCGATAGTATTACTGTGAGCACGATGTAGTATATGTTGTTTTAATTACGGCGTTAAATCTATATATCATGCCAGAAGGAAAGTTCATACATAAATACCTTGAGCTATCTCCCTAAACCCTAAAGCTAGCAGATCGGATCGATCGATGATTTTTTTAATTATCGACTTGAATCAGAATAATTGAACGGATACACAAATGACCTTGGACCACCTAAACCCTAAACAGTAAGGCCATAACCCCTGAATTCAGGGTCTCTGCACCTGGACGACGGAGATGACCTTATCCGTCGTCCAAGTACTAACTAGGACGACGGAGAAGGGCATTTGCGTCGTCCAAGTGCACAAACCTTATACCCTAATCAGTAAGGCCCCCTAACCCCTTAATTCAGGGTCTCTGAACCTGGACGACGGAGATGAGCTTCTTCGTCGTCCAGGTACTCAACTAGGACGACGGAGAACCTCATCTCCGTCGTCCAGGTGTAGAGACCCTAAACCCTGAAGAGTAAGGCCCTAACCCCTGAATTCAGGGTCTCTACACCTGGACGACGGAGATGAGCTTCTCCGTCATCCTAGTTAGTACCTGGACGATGGAGAAGCTCATCTCCGTCGTCCAGATGCAGAATTCGTAATTTTTTCTAAGACAACGACCATCTAAACCATCTTCCAATGCATATTCTTTTCGTCAAGACTTTAGAGTAAACAATTCTTGGTGTGTGAGCTTCGACGGTTCGAAAATCGGAGTTGCGAAATGTCTTGTATCCACGTTTCCGGTTTGTGAAAATCTCGGTTTTGTGGTTGACTGTGCCGATGAAACCCTTCACGAACTTATTATTTTCTGAAAATTATTGTAATTATATATTATGTTACGGCGAACGTATCCAACGGTTGTTTTGTCCAAATTCAATTTCGTTAATACTCTGGTGCAAATGAGCCTATACTTAATAACACTTAAGTCGTAAAGATTAATAGATACTTAACAAGTTTAAAGACGTAAAATTATTCTTCGTTTCAAATTTAACTATTTATATAAACGATGCGTTCATCGATATTTTACGACTATTTCATTCGAATGACAGATCGCCAAATTCCTTGCGAATTAATTTTTAAATTTTTTTTAACGTAATTTGCACCTGGACGACGGAGAATGACCATCTCCGTCGTCCAGGTGTTCACCAAGAGGGCGGAGATGATCATTCTCCGTTATCCAGGTTCAAAAGATAGGGCGGTTCATTCTGCCGCCTTAAATTTCGGCGCCGCTTCAAATTTGACTTAGACGACGGAGAATCAATTCTCCGTCGTCTAAGTTCAAATTCAAGGCGGTTGAAACGTCCCGCCGATTAATTGGGCGCCGTTTCAAAATTTTGAAACGCTTCACCTAGACGACGGAAAAGCCCGTTTCCGTCGTCCAAGTGCACTTAGACGACGGAAAATAGGGCTCCGTCGTCTAAGTGAAACTCTATAAATAGAACAGTCCCCCCCCTCCTTTTCTCATTCCATCTCCTCTCCTCTCCTCCGGCCTTCCTCCTCCGGCGACGCTCCGGCGACTTAAATTTCGGCGTGGTTCCCCCTCTCCGATGACTCTACTCCGGCGATATTCCGGCGAGGTAATAATTATATTTTTTAATTAATTAACATTATTTTTATTTAAGTAATTATTTAATTTGTAAATAGTTTTAAATAATTAGTAATTATAATAATTATTTAGTTGTAATTATAATAGTAATAAGTAAATAATAATTGATAGTTGTAATTATAATAATTAGTAATTATAATAGTTTTAAATAATTAGTAATTAATAATAATTATTAGTAATAATTAATTATTTAGTAATCATTATTAGTTGTTATTTGGTAATGAATAATTATTAGTTAAAATTAAATAATAGTAATAATAATTATTGTTAATAATAATTAATTATATTGGTAAATGAATAATTATTATTAAATGCATGATAAATAATAATTCATTATTGTCATTATTTATTGTTTTAATTAATAGTATAATTTGTGATTATTATTGCATGTAATTAAAAATTATTAATTGATAATTATGGGAATTTTCTAGTAAATTGCATGGTAGTACGTCTTTGATTTAAATTTAGTACATAAGCTTGGTTTATTAAGTCGCACTCTTTTCCTAGCTTATCTCCCTAACCCCTCGTGATGTGTGGATTTCATCACCGCACACCATAACCTAAGTGAAGTTATGGACACGAGGTTGAGGGCGGAGTTTGCAAAGGACTTGAGGGAGTGTAAATTTTCGAAAGATTGGCTGAATGTCGGACATGGTGTCTAGAAACGGGTTATGATTGGTGACAGGTTTTGGATCTAAGAAAGACGACACCAATAGAGTATATACCATTCATTTGGTTAGCCTCGGGGTGTTTTGTCGAAATTAATCCTGCCTCTCGCGTTATCTCTATCCCTAACTGGCCATGTTTTTCGATTGAACCAAGGCTGATTAATTGAAAATTTACACTTTATCGCGCGGGTCGCACGTCCATTGAACGACCGAAAAAGCCAAGCTAGTGTACTCTATTTAAATCTTAGCCGCACTTAATTAGCATAAATTTTTTTATATAATTATTATGGTAATCAGGTATTTTAACAACGTACTCCTAGGTTTAAATAGCTCCGTCCGGAAAGAAAAAATCCCAACAGGAGGCCGAAGATGCTATGCTCCGCCGCTTGGCGGACCAAGTCGGTTGGGAATTACAGGAGGGCAACGACGCCCTCAATCCGGACCCTTCATCTGGTCCGTCGGCAACTCCCTCTGGAAAAATTCCCGCTCCCCCATTTATCCCGAGCGGTGATGACGACCCCTATTCAAGTTCGACGCCCGGTACCGGTTCAACAGCAAGTACTCAGGCGTCCTCGACCTCTGAATCTATCCTCTACAGCGCCCGGCGTAAGCAAAGGAGGGCCCCGACTGACCCGGAACCGAAAAGGACTTGCGGTCTAGTCAAAGGCGGCAAAGCGGAGAAAATTTTAAAGGGGACCGGGAAAAAGATCGACTTACCGTACGACGAATTCACCGGTGGCCCTCCCACAGCTCAGCTAGCAAGTCTCTCAGCGCATAGCATAGGGTCAATCCTTCGTAGCCGGGTTCGTCTCATTCCCCCTAATTGGAAGGAGTTGCCGGATGAAGAGAAGGCGAAACTCTTTAAAGAACTTTCGGTACATAATACGTATAATTTTAAATTTATTTTCTAATAACCAATAAATATTATAATTTCATAATATATACGATTATAATTTTCTATTTATTTCTGATAGGAGCAATATGAGGTAGATCCGACACCGGCGATGCTTAGGCATATCAACTCCACCGCCAACTCTATCTACCGTGACTGGAAGTACATGCTTCATCAATACTTCGAACATATCGGCCCTGTGCCTACCCCGTAGAGCTGCGTGGGGATAGAGAAGATGAGTGACAGTGGTTGTGTAACCACTTTCAAGATGATGAATTTAAAGTGTTTACTTTTTTTATTTCAAATAAGAGAATTGAATTATTTTAATTTTAGTTACTTATTAATTTTTTAATGATTTATGTTGTATAACAGAAATTCTCCGAAGTCAACAAAACCAACCGGAGGAAGAAGGACAAACACCATACTTCCGGCGCCAAGCAGCTTATTCAAATAGTCAAAGAGCACAAGGATAAGGGCTCCAAACACCTTTATCTCGATGCTAGCATAAGCACATACGTGACGCCTGGGCTCGATAATACGGGGTAAGTGATATATATATATGTGCTTTTAATTGTAGTAATTATTATTTAAATATTATTTTATTATAATTTTTTAATTATTCTTTTGTAGGCAATGGTGGTAGAGCATGCGCAGGAAAAATTGGCTAGCACTCAGCTTGCGTTCCCAGATTTGCCGCCGGAAGACCTGCCTCCTCTATCGATGGAGAGCCAAATTGCAATCGCGGATGAGGTCTACGGTCGTAGAGCTGGCAGGGAGGTTAGGGGGTTCGGACCTAGGTGGTTCGAGATTTGTCGACGACCTCCGACTCATCATCTACCGGAGGTTCAGGGCGGAGAAGTACTCAGGCTGCGGCCGTCGAAGCAGCCATTCAAGAGGCTCGACTCGCACGAGAGGAAAATCGATCCATGAGTCAAAGGCTTGATGAGCAACAAGCACAAATAACCTAACTCATCGCCCTCATGATACAAGCTCGAGGAGAATGTCAACCTCCTCCGAACCCATACCCCGACGACGACGACCCGGCTGGAGGTGGGGGACTCGGCGGCGCATCTGCTCCTCCAGTATTTTAGCTGGTAGTTTATTATATCGTTTATTTCCCCATTCCGAACAATATTTTAATTTTTATGCGTTTTTCGATAATGTATGTACAAATTAATTTTATTATTTAATTTAGTAATTACAAATTTATTTTAATTAATTAATTTTAACGTTTTTCGAGATTGGTTTATAAATTAAATTATTAATATTTAATAACAATTTAATGTTAAAAAAAATTAAATAATCACCTGGACGACGGAGATGATATTCTCTGTCGTCTAGGTGATTACTTGGGCCGCGGAGAATATTAGCTCCTCCGCGGTCCAAGTAAGTACTTGGACGGCGAAGAATATCATCTCCGTCGTCCAGGTGGTTACTTGGATCGCGGAGGAAGCTAATATTGTCCGTGATCCAAGTAACCACCTGGACGACGGAGAATATCATCTCCGTCGTCCAGGTAATCTCCGTCGTCCAAGTGCTTACTTGGGCCGCGGAGAATGTCCGCGGTCCAAGTGCATGGACGACAGCACTTGGAGCACAGAGCCTGGAGGACTGAGCCTCCGTCGTCTAAGTACTTAGACGACGGAAACGCTCCGCGATCTAAGTGCGTTTTTCTTGTAGTGTATGTGACTATTTTTTAAACATAACATTAAACCTCATTCCCATCATAGTGAGATCCCTGTAATAAGTTTTCAAACATTATTGTGGAGGATGAGAGATGAGGGACAATTGGAGTATGCTAAGCTTATTTATGATTCCATCAATGCTTTAAAATGCGGCATGTTTCACACGCTAAGGCGTGTCTCTAGACAACGCCTTCAGAAATAGCATCATTCAAAGTGCCGCACAAAATGAAATCGCGGCCAAAAGTGGCTACCGGCGACGGTCTAGGCAGCGAAAATCACTTAGAGAGAAAATGGTTCGGTCAACGCCTAAAATGGAAGGTCTGACTTTCCATTTTGGGAAACTCCTATTTATAGTTGCACATTTACGATAATGTAATTTTGTCAAACTTCCGTTAATCGCAAGTTCTATATTGTAACTCCATTTTTGACATTTCTCGCGTCTACAAACTCGTCTCGAAAAATACTATAACTTCTATCCGAAGTCAACCAATATCATCAATTCAGTAAAACGTCAACTGATGATATATGCTCGACACTTACTAATAGTGAAATTATTTTTGCGTCCATGCACAATAAATCAAATTCAAAAATATCGCAAAACTATGAGTAATTATATGCAAAAATTCAGATATCACAAGCTAATCCATGCAAGTTTTTTTAAAAAAAAAAATCAATTCACCTAGAAATCATTTTTATGGGGAATTGAACACTTGACCTCTCAGCATATGAGAGTTATATCAGGGTGCCCAACCACTGCACTACCAACAACTAGTTAAACTAGCTATTCCATGCAAGTTTTTTAATTATTTTATTTTTTATTTTTGAGAAGGTCGATCGAAATTAACTTGGAAAAAGTGATAGGTATATAGAACTTCACCAGATTACCAGACCCGACTAAAAGAGGTCCAATGGTATGGCTACGCTAGATAATAGGGGAAACACATAAAACCCTAAACTAACAAATCAAAGTATCACGAGTAACTATAAAAAACTCAATTGTACTTAGCACTCTTGTGTTAGCAAGGCACCTTCTCCACAGAGTTGCTTTAGACCACAACTCCCGTTTCTGCGGTCACCCGTTAGTCAACGATGGCTTACTCCTAAGTACATCAAGAAGATTTCAATTGGCAAAAAATACGCTTCTTCATTGGTTTCACACCCTTCCTAGGTCTCAGGCTCCACTTGCAAGTTAAAATGCAAAAAATGCTGTAGATAGAGCAAAATAACCACTTGTATATTTGCATACATACAGCATAGTAAAGACTGAAACTAAACCGTAACTGTATTTTAGCTTTCCTCGATCTAAATATCATTGTTCACATGAGAAAATATTAATAAAAACACAAAACCACACAATGTCAAACAAACTAAGATATTTAGAAAACTGAAAGTTGATGAAAGTATTGCAAACAGCAAGTAAAATACGTAGCTCGAGATATATACTATAGGTCTATCTATAGCTAACTAGACAAGTAATGCTGGGTCTAATACACGACGGCGCCTCTTTGATCTCTCACTAATACTGTTTGAGCGTTCTAGTAATGACTTGAACGCATTCTGCAAAAAAGGAACCGATTCAATTGTATGATCTTTGTCCGCAGCAACAATAAGCACACTGCGAACTCTTCCTCCAAGAGTTGCAATTTCAGCTTTGAGTGTCTTGAGATGGAGGGATTTTAGTATTTCGATTAGGTCGGGCAGGAGTTCTGATCGGTCCTCGCAGCACAATGAGGCCTTGAAAATGATTCTTCCATTGCTCGAATAATCCTCCTCGCTCGAGGAAAGTACTGTAATTTCATCAGTTTCAGAAGGAAAGGTTTCGAGATCAGTAATTTCCGACAGTTGTTGTTTCAGCTCTTTTACTCGTTCAACCACCTTGGCTAAGAGCGAGGCTTTGTCTGTCTGACGAGATTACAAAGAAGTCAGAAACAAAAAGGATCGATGAAAATTAGAGAGAACCCTACTGAAAAAAGTTGAGCTATATATTGTCCAAGTACGTATGACATGCACCCTTGGCCTCCTCATACATAAAGTCCAGTTTTGCTGCTGTGCATGCATTTCTAAGATCTCAAAATTATCTTCTGTATTCATATAGCCACTTAAACTATGTAAAGTCATTTCCAGTCAAAATTAACACAAAAAGTCCTAGCATTCTAACTTCTGCAGCAATAGTGTGTTTCTTTATTGTCAAATCTTCTGAGCTGCCAAGGTAGTAGTTAACAAAGCATACTGTATGTATTCCGTCTATAGATCTAAGACAAACAAAAAGGAAAGAGACTAACTCGATCATGATCGAGGTGTCTCAAAAGCTTAATTAATTCGACGCCAACACAATTATATCAAAACAATTAAGTGAATTCACATATACCCCTTCAAGCTAAGTAATCAATCACGCAAAATTAAGATGATCGATCGATGTGATGCATGTATATGCAAATTAATAAAAACATACGTACCTTGGAATTACAAGGAAGGAGTGCTCGTAGATTATCAAGATGCGAGTTAATTCTCTCCCTCCTTCGCTTCTCGGCCACCTTGTGATTGTTGAGAGCAGCTAGGGCTTTATCTTGAGGTGTAGTAGTAGTAGCAGCAGTATCAGTACTAGTAGTACTAAGTACCCCAGACACATCCAGAGCATTACTCAGAGGGTAATTACTACTGTTGTAATAAGACGAGGAGCTGCAAAAGCTCTGCATAGGCCCAATAGCTGAAGCTGAAAACTCACAGTTAGATACTTCGCCGGGAAATGATCCGTACGGATGGCAGCCGCTGCCAACTAAGCTGCTTTGGGCAAGAAAGCGGTAGAGTTCTTGGTTCTCAGGCTGCATTATATGGTATATTCGATCTGATGATGAAGGAGAGTGTGCTCTGACTCGTCTCTACTAATTATTGTGCTGTTTTTATCTTTGGTGGCGTGCTATGACTGATATGGAAGCTGGTGAAGTTGTGAGTGGAATGAATAATGAAAACTAGTTTCGGAAAGCGTCTTTCTTTTGAAAAAAGTGTTGGAAAGCTTTCGGTGGTTTAAGCTTTTGTCTTTAGGGCTTTTCGTGTGTATTTATATCTTTTGACCTGGGCTCGATCTACTGGAAAGCTGTCATTTTATACTGTCGGAATGATCTTGCGGTTTAACAAACTTTCAAGGCCGCACAAATTGACAAAGATAAATCGCATGCGTCCTCACTCTCTCTCTCTCTCTCTCTCTCTCTCTCTCTCTCTCTCTCTCTCTCTCTCTCTCTCTCTCTCTCTCTCTCTGTTCAAAATCGTCTTCCAGCAAATTAGCTATGTATTATGTCGTCTATGTACGGTACGTTGATAAGCGTACGTATATAAAGTAAATTGGAGTTTATAATGTACATGTCATAGAGATATAGACTAATTGGTAGATCCAAACCCATCTATTTCCATAATGGATGGAATTATGGCCGGAAAGAGACCCAAGTGGGTGTTCTATAGTACTTCGGAGTACTAAAATCTCCAGTTTTGGAGCGTTGGATCACTTCATTTTTTCAAAAGTAGGGACTGCTTATTCAATGTTCCAAACCTAGGGATCGAGTTTTTGTACTCCGGAGCACCGTAGAATTTTCGGATGGATATCAATCCTCGCTCTCCCAAATCAGTTCAAAAATGACATTTCCATCTTATAAACATGTACATCGAGAATGAGAGTAGGGAAATGATTATGAGATCCAAGCATGATCAAGCCCTTATTTCTAATACAACTTGAGCTTGAACATCGGAGTTTTAGAAATAAGGCCTTAATCTGATGTGAAATATGAGCATCAATAATTATATTACTTAAATATGCATTATCAGAAGAAAATAAAGAACCTGGACGAAGAAGCCATTTCATCATCTAACATGCCTTTTTTTGTCGTCTAAGTGTCGTCTTTGAAGTACATAGTTGTTGAAATTAACAAAAAAGTTTCATCATCTAAGTAGCATCTAAGACAACGAAATATGTTTCATTGTCCAAGTACAAAGACTATGAAAGTTTTCTTTAATAGACGACAAAATTTTTCGTCGTGTAAAATTGCTTAGACGATGAAGAAATTTTATCGTCTAAGTATTATAACTGAGACAACGAAACATTTTCCGTCGTTTATATGATAACACATAGACAACGAAGAGAAATGTTCGTCGCTAAGTTCTAACACCTAGACAATGAATGATGAAACAGATTCGTCGTCTTAGTGATCAATCCTAGACGACGAATATGGTACTTTCGTCGTCTAACAGTATAAATCGAGACAACAAATTTTTTTCGCTTGTCTAAATATTCTTTTTAGACGACAAAATAATCATTTCATCATCTAAAAGTTTTCTACTAGGCGACGAATTCTTCTAGTTTCGTCCTCTAAGTTCAATTTTATTTTATTTTAATAATTATTTCAGAATTAAAAATTGAATTAAATATTAAATATTAAATTAATATTCATTGAATATATTACATATAAAAATGTGTACATAAAAGGTGTATCGATCGAAACTAACTAAACCATATAAACTACGAAACTAAATCGGGAGTATGGATCCCGCTGATTCCCCCAACACTCGGATTGTCATCATTGTGTCTAGGATCCCGATGCGTGACAATCGATTGACACATAGGCGGAGAATCCTTTCCCATCGACCTAAGGAACTCGACCTTCTCTATTTCACAATAAGGAAAATTAAATAATAAATAAATGCTTAAAACTAAGAAATGGTTCATTTTCATTACATTAAACAAAAGCAAGACGAACCTTAAACTTATCGGACTCAAAGTGTCCGACCAACCACTACCACTGGTCTTCCATTTCCATCAACAACTCCCTTGCGACACTTGAGGCACCGTGTTCCTTGTGGTGCTTGTGCAGATTGTGCTTTTAATCCTTCTAAATACCCGTAGTCGTCTTCTCTATGGATTCCTACATCTCTGGTCTTTGATCATAGTTATATGTACCTAGGAAAAAATAAAAATAAAAATTAAATTCCTAGAGGCTATAATTTGTAAATAATTATGAAATTAGATAACATTAAATAGACCCTATTAATGAGAGTTCACGATACACCCTAAACTTGTCGGCTTCGGGCAACTCGTCCCAATAAGGGGCCTTCATACGTACGTATGTTGTTCTGTATCATATATTTGATGTTGTGCGAGTACAAATTACTCAGCTCCGGCGCCAGAGGGTCTTTGGTAAAATCATTATACAACACATCTATCTTCTTCCCGGTTGACTTGTGTATCTTCTCGACTTTAGCTCCCTTTACAAGTCCCTGGGTGAGTTTAGGGGCTAGGGCTAAGGGGTCCCTCATGTTCACTTTGCGTTGAACGCTAAAGCAAATAGAATCGTTGACGAATGATTGGGGAGCTTGTGACAACTTGACGTCTAAAGTTAAAATCCCTGGCTTGACTGTATAGGCTGTCAGAGCTTCATTGGGAGCATTAGGAAATGTCTGTGACCTATCAGGAGTCGCATTAGTTGTAGGAGTCATAATAATCTCCTCTGAATTTTAACCCCAACCCAATTTTCGTCCTATGGATTGAAATTCTGCACTCTTCTCTTGTAAAGTGTGCCTCTTCTACCGAGCGAGAATTAGATTTTATTTTCTTCACAGAAGTCGTAGAGCATTTTATTTTGAGTCGTAGGAATTTTTTGGAGAATTTTTCGGAGAATTTTTCGGATAAGCAAGCTATTTTTTAATCATTTTTAGAACTCTCCGCGAGGATATTATTAAAAAGGTTTTTTTAGTCGGTTTGATCTGTACCATTGGATTTTCATCAGATCAAATCTCAGCCGTTGATTTTATCATGAGCTTAAGGGTATAAATTGGGGTGTTTTTTTGAAAAGAATCAGAAAATTCAGAAAACAAGAAAATCCGGTTAATCCGTCGACCCATTTCGCGACACGACCCAATTCCCGATTTCACCCACCCGAAAACGCCATCATTGCCAGCATTCTTGATATGGTTTCGAAGCTCTTACTTCCCTCTTTCATTTCATATAGGTGTTGTTGATTTTCCAGTTATCTCGCCAGTGGTGCTCTAACGACTTTCCAGCGGCTGGGTGGGATGGAAATGGTTGGGTTTCACCCCAGGGGTCGAGCCCCTTTGGTTTGGGGGATCGAGGAGCGAAGACAACTCCAAATTTGGCTGAAGCCCGATTTCGGCGGTTTTCGGGTCGTGGGCTTTCGAGCTGTCTTCCGACAAAACCATGGATATTTGAGGATAGGTCCAGTTGGGAATGTTGTTAGGATCAACAAGATCATTACAGCCATTGATCGAACACTCACATTGGAGCAGTGTGCATCGAAGGTGCGTAGGGTCACACGCCGTTGTCCACGGCGGCAACAGCGGGGCTCTAGCGAGGTGAAAATTCAAAATTGACTGGGGGGTTTCTGGGAAAGTTTCTGAGTTGATTTTCGCACTTTTTATCAAATTATAGTATTAAATAAATATGTTATTTCTTCAAGAGACTATGATCGATATTTTGGAAAGGGAACTTCCGTCGGACCATAGAGCTAGTTGTGTACTGTTAGTAGACACTTTATTTTCACTATCGATTTGTGAGTCTTTATTATACATTTTATGATTATGCATTTTACGATTATGCATTTGCCTGGAGGCACATATTATTTTGTTTTACATAGAGCATAGTCACAGTTGCATCGATGCACTCGCTTCTCGGCTGATCCCCGAGATGCTCCAGGAGGGTCTAGGACTTGATTTGTGATTTACACAATACCTAGAAGTAGTGGTGGGGACATTGTAAATGAAAACCGAAAAAATCTGAACTGAAACCGAGCCGTGGCCGAAAAAAACCGAATCTGATACAAACCGAATCGAAAAAAACTGAAACATTTTGTTTGGTTTGGTTTGGTTTTTGATTTACAAAAATAAAACAAACCGAAAAACTGAAGTTTGCAAAAAATGACATCATTTTGGGTATTTTATAATATATTATATAAATATATGTAGTATAATAAACATAAACTCCTAAAATTCTAATCTCATTATGCGCAATTCTTGACAAATTCTCTCATATAAACGAATTAAAATGTTATGCGACTTAAAAATAAGAATTTTATAGACAACTTTTTAGTTATTTTTTGACAAAGTTTGTTTTTATACATCATGTAAAAAACCGAAAGAAACCAAAAAAAATCCGGAGAAAAATCCGAACCAAATCGAACTGAATAGTCATGGATTTTCTTTTGAAAAATCAAAAACCGAACCGGAGCGAACCGAAAAAATATTACGGTCTAGTTTGGTTTTTACTAAAAATCGAACCGTTCGGCCCGATTTCCACCCCTACCCAGAAGGGTTAGGATAAACATCTGACCTGAGCGCTCTTGGGAATTGAGGGTGATTGATTCAAGTCAGTGCTTCTAGACATCACGCAGTACCAAGGAGGGTTAGGACAAACACTTGATCTGGGCATGTACATATTTTTAGACTCACATCATTTTTTTTATATACTCTTTGGAGAAAGGCATGATGAAGATATCTTTCAGTTTAAAACGAAACATTAATTTTGTCCAGTCACTCTAATAGTTTTATTATTTTATATGCCTTTCCCTGGGTGCCCAGTTTGTAGTTTTTATCCTGAGGTAGCATGTCATCAACGGAGGCATAAAGTTCATGTTACAGTACTCATCTAGTAGGTTTCTAACTTGACCAGCCAGTCCTATGTATTATGTAAATTAAAAGTCACTTTGAATATTGTATATAGTTTACTTCAGTTTGTTTTCTTATTTTCCCAATCAGTCTTCAGAATTCTTATCACCTTCTGTAAACAGTATATATTTCTAGTAGATTCAGTGTTTGGTTGATTTGAGAAATCCGGATGGGAATTTTTGGCCACTGTTTTTTTTGTGGACCATTTTAGAAGTGTGGTTTCTTTGCAGGTTTTGGGTTTCTTGAATTTTAGAGGAAACTCTAGCAATTTTTTTGTAGATTCTGTTGTTGTGAGGGCCTAATTTCAGTTTAGGCAACTAAATAGGGATCAGGTCCTTTCAGTTGGTATCAGAGAATTAGGTTATAAGTTATGTAGACTTTCGCAGTTGTGATGCTAAGGTTATTTGGTAATGCACAACACTTCTGGAGCGATGGCCCGACTGGTCGGCGGATCCCCATCAATGCTCAAGGTGTTGTGTTTTTTTAAAGTTTTAAGGTTTCATGACTGCATCCTTCGTGTTTTTTTTACTAAAATGTTTTCTCATCCATTGGAGATTCCTCCTAGTTGTGGAGCCCGTGTTAATAGGGTTGAGGATCATGATAAGGATTAGCGAACGCGAGACTTCCTTGCACGAGCTTTGTAGTTAGATGAGCGTTTTGATCCTATAGTAAAGGCAAGGACAGCTGGAGCAACCACATTTCCTGGTTCCACAGATCCTGAAAACATGTGAGGCTTGGATAGTCCAGGCGGAGCAAGTATGTGAACGACTTGACTTCACTCCAGAGCAGAGGACTGTAGCAGTTGTTGGATTACTTGAGTCAGATGCTTACTTTTTGTGGGCTAGTATTGAGAGGGTTCATGTTGACACCCCATAGCCTGCATTCAAAGAATTGTTCATGTGCCGATATTTCAACCAAGCTACCTAACAATGCACTACAAGAAAACAGCACTTAGACCACGGAAACGTAATTGTTCCGTGGTCCAAGTGACACCTAGACCACGGAAAATACTCCGTGGTCCAAGTACCACCTGGACGACGGAGAATATCATCTCCGTCGTCCAGGTGATCACCTGGACCACGGAGTTTTCTCCGTCCTCCAGGTGATAACCTGGACGACGGAGATGATATTCTCCGTCGTCCAGGTGATCACCTGGACCTCGGAGTCTTCTCCGTCCTCCAGGTGATCACCTGGACGACGGAGATGGTATTCTCCGTCGTCCAGGTGATTACCTGGAGGACGGACCGACACGCCGTCGTCCGAGTATACGAAACGTACTTCCACTTAGACGACGTACCGACACCTCCGTCGTCTAAGTGAAGCATTATATAAGTCCGATGCCAAACTGATCGAATTCATTCCTAGCTAGCCTCGATCTCTTCATGATTCCATTTGAAGAAGAATTGAAGGAGAAGGGAGAAGGAGAAGGGAGCTAGGTAGCTAGAAGCTAGCTAGCTAGGCCGAGAAGAATCAGGATCGATAAGGGATCTCCGCTGACTACCTAGTTAGCTTAATTAACGTAAAGATATCGAGAAGGCCAGCAGGTACGTACGTACGCAGTTAAAATTTGCTTAATTAATATATATTTAGTGAAAACGTACGTACACACACACACATATATATATATACATGCAAGGATGTTAGCTGATGTTAGCTATATATATATATGTACAGATCGATTAAATTACGTACGTACGTACGTAATTGATGGATCGATATGTAGATCGAGTACGTATAATTAAGCGTAAATTTATGGACAAATATATATATATATATGTAATAATTAATTAATTATAATATTTTGTAGCAGTATGGACAAGAGTTGGATGAAGTTGAAGAATAGATGTGATGTCCGGTATATGGATGGAATTAGCGAATTTGTGAATTTTGCGATAGAACATGGTCAGGGAAAGAAACGTTTCAGGTGTCCGTGTCAGAAATGTCTTAATTGTCAGTATGCGGAGGTTAATGTTATGGTGCAACACTTGTACGAAAATGGTATGATGTGAAGTTACACTACATGGAGCGAGCATGGTGAAGCAGTAGAGTTCAGCGCAGCAGACTTCAGCTCAGGATACAGTTACCATGGTGCCTCATCCAGCGGCAGTGGTGCCGGACCCCCAGCTTGCAACCTAACTGCAGATTTGGTCCATGATGCGTTTCCGGGATGTAGTCATAGTGGACACCAACACCAAGACGGAGGTTACAGTACCACTAACAAGCATGATGACACATTCCCCGCAGCTAGCTTGGCCACTGACACCAGTGAGATGGAAAAGTACAACCGGATACTACTTGAAGCGCAGACCCCGGTGTTCCCTGGATGTCGAGAGAATGTGTTGCAATATGTGATGGAGCAAATGAAGATAAAAGTGAAGCACAAAATATCAGTGAGTGCTTTTGACGAAATTCAGGAGCAAATATGTAAGTTGCTTTCTGATTATCACAATCTTCCTAAATCTCATTATAAGGTTAGAAATATCCTGAGCAGCCTCGGCCTAAAGTACAGGATAATTGACGCATGTCCGAATGATTATGTGCTATTTTACAAAGAGTATAAAGAGTTGGACTATTGTCCCGTATGTGGCCAGTGCAGATTCCAGTTGAATAGGAAGAGTTTGAAAAAGAGAATTCCTGTGAAAGTTGTTCGATATTTTCTCTTGATTCCCAGATTGCAGCGCCTGTACATGTCTCTACACACAGCAGAGGCGATGCGATGGTATGCAGAAAAGCGAATAGATGACGATGTCCTGCGACACGCCGCGGATGGGGAGGGTTTCAAACATTTCGACAGAGAATTTGGAGACTTTGCTTCAGAGGTTAGAAATATTAGACTCGGCCTATCTACAGACGGATTCAATCCTTGGGGAAGTAATAGCTCCGCCGTCAGCACTTGGCCAGTTATTCTGATGCCGTACAACTTGCCTCCGTGGATGTGCATGAACAAGGAATTTAATTTCCTTACCGTACTAATTCGAGGTCCTAAATCTCCATCGAAGTGCTTAGATGTCTACCTCAGACCTTTGATCGACGAGCTGAAACTGTTGTGGGAAAATGGAGTCCCAACTTATGACAAATTCACTGACACGATGTTCACGATGAGGGCTGCTGTAATGTGGACGATCAGCGATTTTCCAGCTTATGGGATGTTGGCAGCCTGCAGGACAAAAGGATATAATGGATGTCCTATATGTTTGGACGACGTGAACTCTAGTTGGCACGCGGGGAAGGTGTGTTACTTGGGTCACCGTAGATGGCTTCCTCAATACCACCCGTGGCGACAGGATGAAGCTCATTTCGACGGTACGGTAGAGAACAATCCTAAACCCCGTAGTTGGTCGGGCGAAGAGATTATAGAGAGGTTGAGCTATTTCGACTTTGGTGTGTTGACCAATGACGCGGATGTAAAGAAATGCAATCCAATTCCTCCACATGATCTGAGCTATTGGGATCACAAGAGTATATTCTTTGAACTCCCTTACTGGTCGAAGTTGAAGCTGAGGAACAACTTCGACGCGATGCACATAGAAAAGAATGTGTGCGACAGCGTGGTGGGAACAATTCTCGGTATTAAGTTCAAGACTAAAGATACTCCCAAAGCGTCGTTCATGATTTTTGAACCTGGACGATGGAGATGGTCATTTTCCGTCGTCCAGGTGTTCACCTGAACGACGGAAAATGACCATCTCCGTCGTCCAGGTTCAAAAATCATGGCGGTTCAAATTTATTTTTGTTTATTTTTTTCATGTAATTTTCTTTTGGACGACGGAGATGGTCAGTCTCCGTCGTCCAAGTCCAATTTTTATGGCGGTTCAATTTACCGCTTCCGTTTTTGGGACCGCTTGAATTTTCACTTAGACGACGGAGAATTCATTCTCCATCGTCTAAGTCCAAAATCATGGCGGTTCAAAACGTCCCGCCGATTAATTACGCGCCGCTTGAAATTTTTTAAACCGCCACTTAGACGACGGAAAACACTATTTCCGTCGTCCAAGTGGACTTAGACGACGGATAATAGTGCTCCGTCGTCTAAGTGAAAGCCTATAAATAGACTGTGCGCCATCTTCTTTTCTCATCATTCCATCTCCTCCTCTCCCTCTCCTCTCCTCTCCTCTCCTCCGGCGATCCTCCTCCGGCGACGCTCCGACGACATTTTTTCCGGCGTGGTTCCTCCTCTCCGACGACTCAACTCTTCCGATATTCCGGCGACATTCCGACTCGGTAATAATTCTATTTTTTACCTTTTTTACATTTTTGTTAATTAATTAATTATTTAATTAATAAATAGTTTTAATTTATTAATTAGTTTAAAATAATTAATAGTTATAATTATAATCATTAATGAGTTGTTATTATTAATATTGGGATAATTATTATTAGTTGTTAATTATTTGGTAATAATTTTATATTTGTTAGTTAAAATTAAATAATAGCAATAATTATTATTGTTAATAATAATTAATTATATTGGTAAATGAATAATTATTATTATATGCATGATAAATAATAATTTATTATTGTAATTATTTATTGTTTTAATTAATTGATAATTAATTACGTGTATTTTCTAGTAAATTGCATGGTAGTACGTGTTCGATTTAAATTTAGTACATAAGTTTGGTTGATTAAGTCGCACTCTTTGGAATAGATGGCGCCTCTTTTCCTAGCTTATCTCCTTAACCCCTCGTGATGTGTGGATTTCATCACCGCACACCATAACCTAAGTGAAGTTATGGACACGAGGTTGAGGGCGGAGTTTGCAAAGGACTTGAGGGAGTGTAAATTTTCGAAAAATTGGCCGAATGTCGGACATGGTGTCTAGAAACGGGTTATGACTGGTGACAGGATTTGGACTAAGAAAGACTTTTGTCGAAACTAGTCCTGCCTCTCGCGTTATCTCTATCCCTAACTGGCCATGTTTTTCGATTTAACCAAGGCTGATTAATTGAAAATTTACACTTTATCGCGCGGGTCGCACGTCCATTGAACGACCGAAAATGCCAAGCTAGTGTACTCTATTTAAATCTTAAACGTACTTAATTAATTAGCGTAAATTTTTAAGTTGTAATTATTATAGTAAGTAGGTATTTTAACACCGTACTCTTAGGTTTAAATGGCTCCGCCAAAGACCACATCCGGCAAGAAGAAAGCCCAACAGGAGGCAGAAGATGAGATGCTCCGAATGTTGGCGGCCCAAGTCGGTTGGGTTCAACAGGAGGGCAACGACGCTCTCAATCCGGACGGATCATCTGGTCCGTCTGTAGCGCCCTCTGGGGAAATTCCCGCTCCCCCATTCATCTCGAGCGGTGATGACGTCGACCCCTTCCAATCTCCGACGCCCGGTACCCATTCAACGGGAAGTACTCAGGCGTCCTCGACCGCCGAATCAATCATGTACAGCGCCCGCCGTAGGCAAAGGAGGGCCCCCACTGACCCGGAACCGAAAAGGACTCGGGGTCTCGTTAAAGGGGGCAAAGCGGAGCGTATTTGCAAGGCGACCGGTAAAAAGATCGACTTGCCGTACGACGAATTCACCGGTGGCCCTCTCACAGCTCAGCTAGCAAGTCTCTCGGCCCATGGGATAGGGTCAATCATCCGTAACCGGGTTCGTATCACTGCCCCTACTTGGAAGGAGGCGCCGGATCATGAGAAGGCGAAAGTCTTCAAAGATCTTTCGGTACGTAATACGTTCAATTTAGTTATTATATAATATTGTTAATCTCGGCCTAAAATTTCATAATATATACGATTATAATTTTCTATTTATTTTTGATAGGAACAATTTGACGTGGATCCGACACCGGCTATGTTGAGGCATATCAATCAAACCGCCAACTCCATCTACAAAGATTGGAAGTACAGGCTCCATAAGTACTTCAAAGATGTCGGTCCCGTGCCTCCCCCGGTAGAGCTGCAAGGGGAGAGAGAAGATGAGTGGGAGTGGTTGTGTAACCACTTTGCCGATGAACAATTTAAGGTATTAATTTATTTTTTTTATTTCAATTAAGATAATTGAATTATTTAAATTGTAGTTATTCATTTTTTAATGATTTAATTATGTTGTGTAACAGAAATTTTCCGGTGTCAACAAAGCCAACCGGGGGAAGAAGGAGAAACACCATACTACCGGCGCCAAGCAGTTCATTCAAATAGCCAAGGAGCACAAGGATAAGGGCTCCAAACACCCTTATTTTGATGCAAGCGTAAGCGGGTACGTGACGCCAGGGCTCGATAATGAAGCGAGTCAATGCGGCATAAGTGATATATATATATGTGCTTTTAATTATAGTAATTATTATTTAAATATGATTTCATTATAATAAATTAATTATTCTTTTGTAGGCAAGGGCGATAGAGCGTGCGCATGAAGAGTTGGCTAACACTCAGCTTGCGTTCCCAGATGTGCCGCCGGAAGACCTGCCTCCTCTATCCTTAGAGAGCCAAATTGCAATCGCGGATGAGGTCTACGGTCGTAGAGATGGCAAGGAGGTTAGGCACTTTGGGCCTAGGGTGGTACGAGATTTGTCGACGACCTCCGGCTCATCATCTACGGGTGGTTCGGGGCAGCGGAGAAGGAGTCAGGCTGCGGCCGTCGAAGCAGCCATTCAAGAGGCTCGACTGGCACGAGAGGAGAATGAGTCAATGCGGCAAAGACTTAACGAACAACAAGCACAAATAGCCAAACTCATCGCCCTCATGCAACAAAATCGAGAAGTATGTCAACCTCCTCCGAACCCACACCCCGACGACAACGACCCGGCTGGAGGCGGAGGACTCGGCGGCGCATCTGCTCCTCCAGTGTATTAACTAGCTAGTAGTTTATTATCTCGTTTCTTTCCGCATTCCGAACAATATTTTAATTTTTAATTTATGGATTTTTTCGATTATTCATGTATGTACAAATTAATTTAATTTAATTATTTAATAATTAAGTAATATTCAAAATTTAGTTTATTTAATTAATTTTAGCATTTTTCATTATTTAAATTAAATTAATAATAAATTAAATTAATAATATTTAATTTCAATTTTTTTTAAAATTAAGTATTCACTTGGACGACGGAGATTATGTTCTCCGTCGTCCAGGTGCACAAACCCTAAACCTAACCCTAAACCCCTAAACCCTAAATCCTGTCGTTCTCCGTGGCCCAGGTGTTCACCTGGACGACGGAGAATTAGTTCTCCGTCGTCCAGGTGAACACCTGGGCCACGGAGAAACGAGCAATGTCCGTGGCTCAGGTAGACACCTGGACGACGGAGAATTAGATTTTCCGTCGTCCAGGTGTCTACCTGGGCCACGGATAATGTCTGCGGTCCAAGTGAACCTGGACGACGGATCACTAAATCTCCGTCGTCCAGGTGTCTACCTGGGCCACGGATAATGTCCGCGGTCCAAGTGAACTTGGACGACGGATCACTAAATCTCCGTCGTCCAGGTGCTTGGACGACAGCACTTGGAGCACGGACCTTGGACGACGGAGATTCCGTCGTCTAAGTACTTAGACGACGGAAAACTGCACCTAGACGACGTAAATGGTCTGTGGTCTAGGTGCAATTTTCTTGTAGTGATGGAAATATAAAGAGTTCACCAACCAGAGACAAGGTAGCATGTTAGTGCTTGAGTATCAAGATAAATTCACTCGTTTGTCTCGATGTGTACATGATATGGTGGCGAGTGAACAATCTAAATGCAGGAGGTTTGAGTTAGGTTTGAATTTGAACATCAAGGGGACATTGACAATTATGCCTCGGTATAACATTGATGAGTTTGTTAGTACAACAATCATAGGCAAGGATGTGGAAATGAAGAGACAGTTGTAGTTTCATTCTCGCCGCTTTGAGGAAGGTGGACCCAGTCAGGGACCTTCAAAGAGATTTAGTTCAGATACATCAGGCTTAGCCTCTTCTTCTGGTAGTGGACCTTATAGATTTCTTGCTGGCATATCTGGTCAGGGTAGGAGCTAGCCATAGACGGAGGAGGAATTGACCTCAGAGGTAATAATCATGTGAAGGTTGTAGTGGATCGAGTTACCCTCGGTGTCTATATGACACACATACTGCACCGAGAGATTTTTCGTTGTGTAACATTTGTAACAAGCGGCATTTCAATTTGTGTAAGCGGGGAACCACCATTTGTTATCGCTGTGGCCAAGAGGGTCATTTTGGCAGGGACTGTCCACAGAGGGGCACTTTTGGTGGTTTAGCAGCCAAGATTTCAAGTGGAGATTAGGGTACCACTTTTGGAGTTCGGCCAACGCAATCCACAATGCAAGAAAATCAGCATAACTGCAATCAGTGTGGACAACCAGCTGGACAGGCCTGAGTGCATGCCATGACCCTGTGAGAGGGCAAAGCTTCTCTAAAGGTTATCATTAGTACATTATACATTTTTAGTTATCCAGTCTTTACTTTATTAGACGCAAGGGCTACACATTCATTTCTTTCATATAGATTGGCATATTTGGCCACTATACATGCCTCTCCACTTCTGGAACTTTGGCGAATGTTATATCCATCCGGTGAGGCTGTGAGTGTCGAGTGGGTGTATAGGGACTGCGAGATATTCATAGGAGGTTATGGGTTAGCTGCGAATTTGATGTTGTTAGACATTGTAGATTTTTATGTAATTATGGAGATGAACTTCTTAGAAGCTCGTTGGGCAGTCTTTGATTGTCATAAAAAGGAGGTAGTCTTTAGAAGTCCAGGAATGCCAGAAATTTTTTTTTCGTGGTGAAAGAAATACTTCTCCACTTTGTTTGATTTCGGCGGTGAAAGCAGAGAAGATGTTAAAGAAGGGTTGTGAGGAAAACTTAACACGTGTAATCAATACTTAAGTTTGTGCGCCGAGTATCGGAGATATTCCAGTGATTTATATGTATCCAGATTTATTTCTTAAGGACTTACCTGGTATACCTCCAATGAGAGAGATTGACTTCACCATTGAAATACTTCCAGGTACGAGTCCTATTTCTCAAGCACCATATCTAATAGCCCAAGCAGAGTTGAAAGAGTTGTAGGTTCAACTGGAGAAGTTAATCGATAAAGGTTTCATTCAATCTAGTGTTTCACCCTGTGGTGTTTCCAGTGTTATTCGTGAGGAAGAAGGATGGTTTAATGAAGTTGTGTATGAACTATTAAAAATTGAATCAAGTAACAGTAAAGAATAAGTATCCTTTAACACGGATTGATAATTTGTTCGATCAACTAAAAGGAGCAACATTTTTCTCGAAGATTGATCTCAGGTCAGGATACCATCATCTTCAGATTAGAGAATCAGATGGTTCTAGAACAACCTTTCGATTACGCTATGGGCATTATGAGTTTCTTGTCATGCCTTTTGGCTTGACAAATTTCCCAGCTGATTTTATGGACCTCATGAATATAGTCTTCAGGCGATACTTGGATAAGTGTGTCATTGTATTTATCGATGACATCTTAATATATTCCACGGATGTGAAGAAACACAAGAAACATCTACGTGCTATTTTGTAAACTTTGCGAGATTCTCAATTGTATGCAAAGTTTAGTACGTGTGAATTTTGGCTGGATAATGTGAAATTTTTGGGTCACATGATTTCATCGGAGGGAGTTAATGTTGATCTTGATAAAATTGAGGCGATCTTGAGTTGGAGCAAACCTACAAATGTAACTGAGATAAGAAGTTTCTTGGGTTTAATGGGTTACTAACGCCGTTTTGTATAAGACTATTCGCGAATTGTGGCTCCGCTTACCCGATTAAAGAAGAAGGGGGTCAAATTTGAGTGGTCTGATGCTTGTGAAGAGAGTTATCTTACACTGAAAGAAAGATTGACCACAACACTAGTATTGACATTGTCAGAGGAAAGTGGGGAATATGTCATTTATAATGACGCTTCGAAATTGGGTGTTTGCTATATTTTGATGCAGCATGGCAAGGTCGTTGCCTATGGTTCTAGATAATTGAAGCCCCACGAAGTTAATCATCCTACACATGATCTTAAGTTTGCCGCCATTGTGTTGGCACTGAAGAGTTGGAAGCACTACTTATATGGAGCGCAGTATAAGATTTACACTGATCACAAGAGTCTTACTTACATGTGTACTCAACCAGATCTGAACATGAGGCAACGGAGATGGATGGAGTTAATTAATGATTATGACTGTACTTTTGAGTACTATCTAGGAAAATCCAATGTCGTTGTTGATGCTCTTAGTAGGAAATCTGAATCTCTATTTTATGTACGAGTCGCAAGAGTATCACTGTTAGCTGAGTTGCGAGCTACGGGAACAGAACTAGAATAGAGAGATGATGGAGCACTGTTAGGTAGTTTTCAAGTTCGGCCAATGTTGTTTTACCAGGTGCGAGAGACCCAGGATGTGGATTCCTATATATTGAGTAAAAAGAATATGATTCAGAATGGTGAACCAGCAATGTTTTCACTAAGGATTAAGGAATGACGATACCTTAATGTTCAGAGGAAGACTGTGTCTTCCAAGGAATGACTAATTGAAGAAGGAAATACTTTATGAAGCTCATTGTTTAGCCTATGTCAAGCATCCAGGTAGTCCGAAAATGTTCGGACACTTAAAGCTTATTACTGGTGGTGTAATATGAAGAGAGAAATAACAATGTATGTGAGAAACTGCCTTATTTGTCAATAGGTGAAGGCAGAGCGGCAGAAACCTACTGGAAAATTATAACCATTATAGATTCTAGTTTGGAAATAGGAGTATATTACCATGGAATTTGTATATCAATTACCTCGTACATCCAAAGGTAACATAGGCATTTGGGTACTTGTTGATCGCCTTATGAAATTTGCTCATTTTCTAGCTCTTCCAGGAAACTTTCTATGAGTAAATTAGCAAAGTTATATATGACGGAGATTGTGAGGTTGCACAGAGTGCTTATGTCTATAGTTTCTGATCAAGATACTCAGTTCATATCAGCATTTCAGCGAGCTTTGCAAAGGGTGTTGGGGTCCAGATTACATTTTAGTATAGCCTTCCACCCTCAGACTGATGGTCAATCAAAATGAACCATTCAGACTTTGGAGGATATGTTGTGGTCCTGTGTTCTGCAGTTTAAAGGAAATTGGGATCAGCAGCTTCATCTGATAGAGTTTTCGTACAAAAATACTTATCAGGCCAGCCACAGGATTGCTCCATATGAAGTTTTATATGGAAAACAATGTCAAACTTCATTATGGTGGAATGAAGTAGGGGAAATGTGGCTTATTGGTCTAGACATAGTGAAAGAAAATGCAAAGGAAATTCAAATCATTCAAGACGGGTTGAAAAGCTGCACAAGACAGACAAAAGAGTTATGCTGATGTAAGCAGAAAAGATCTCGAGTTTGAGGTTGGTGATTGGGTATTTTTGAAATTATCTCCTTAGAAAGGTGTTGTGCATTTCAAAAAATGTTGCAAACTTCGTCCATGTTACATCGGTCCGTATGAGATTATTGGACGAGTGGGTGCGGTGGCGTATAAGTTAGCACTACCTTCTGAGATGGCCAGGGTGCATGATGTATTACATGTGTCTATGTTGTGGAAGTATATTTCTGATCCATCTCATGTTCTTACACCTTATCAACTTCCAATGCGTGAAGACTTATCTTATGTGGAGGAACCAGCTCAGATTCTTGATCGGCAAGAGCAGGAGCTACGCAAAAAAAAGTATTCCACTGGTGAAAGTCTTATGGAGAAACCATGAGGTTGAACAAGCCAGGTGGGAAACCGAATAGCATATGCGAGAGCAGTACCCCTATCCCTTCGATTAGCAGGTATGTAAATTTCGAGAAAGAAATTTTTATTAGGGGGGTAAATTGTAACAATCTGAACCAAAATTACACATTAATCGACAATAATTAGGTTTATCGTGAATTTGTCGCATCGTGCGATTTGTTAACGACTTTTTCACCGAGCTAGAATTAAATTTTATTTTCTTCACAGAAGTCATAGAAAATTTTATTTCGAGCTCGTAGAAATTTTCGGATAAACGAGCTATTTTTTTATGATTTTTGGAACTCTGCGTGATGATATTATTAAAAAGTGTTTTTTTAAGTCTGTTTGATCTGGACAGTTGGATTTTGATCAGATCAAATCTCAACTGTTGATCTGATAAGGAGCTTAGGGGTATAAATTGGGGTATTTTTTGAAAAATAATCAGAAAATTCAGAAAACCAGAAAATCAATCCGATCGACCCATTTCGCGACCCGACACGACCCGATTTCACACCTGGAAAAAAACGGCATCGTTGCCAGCGTTCTTGCTATTTTTTTAAAGCTCTTGCTTCCCTCTTTCATTTCATATAGGTGTTTTTGATTTTTTGGTTGACTTTGGATTCGAATCGAATTGATTTAACAGTTAGGTTTTAGGTTATCACGTCGGTGGTGCTCTGGCCACTTTCCGGCGATGAGGTGGGGTGGAAATAGTTGGGTTTAACCCCAGGGGTCGAACCCCTATACTTTGGGGGACCGAGGAGCGACGACGGCGCCGGATTTAGCAGTAACTTGATTCTAGCGATTTTCGGGTCTTGGGCTTTCGGGTCGTTTTTCGACCAAACGACGGCGATTTGGGGATAGATCTAGTTAGGAATGTTGTTGGGAACGATGAGATCTTTCTCACTATTGGTCGAATGCTCCCATTAGAGCATTTTGCACCGGAGGTGCATGTGACTCGCGCGCCGCCGTCCACGACGGGGCTCTGACGAGGAAAAAATTCAAAATTGACTAAGGGGGTTTCTGGGATAGTTTTTGAGTTAATTTTTGCACGTTTTATCGAATTACAGTATTAAATGAATTTTTTATTTCTTGAGGAGACCGTGATTGAGATTTAGCGAGGAAACTTTCATCGGACCACAGAGCTGGCTGGATACTTTATTTTCATTGTCTATTTGCCAGTCTATGTTTTATATTTTATGATTATGCATTTGCATGGAGGCACATATGATTTTGTTTTACACAGAGCATAGTCATAGTTGTTGCATCGATGCACTGACTTCTTGGCTGATCCCTGAGATGCTCCGGGAGGGTTTAGGACCTGATCCATGATTTACATAGTACCCAAGAGGGTTAGGACTAACACCTGACCTGAGCGTTCTTGGTACTTGAGGACGATTGTGTGACGACCCGGAACAGAATCAGTAGAGTAATCGGCTTCATTCACGAGTTTGCGGGTAATCACAGTTTTTCGTAAATTGTTTGATTTGCCGGTTTTGATTACGACTTAATTACCGGGCGAGAATTTGAGTTAAGTCTCTTGTCGAGAGTTGTTGTACACGTGATTTCGAGTTCGTGGGCGGTTTCGGATAATTATTTCGATGATCAAGGAATATGTTACGAATATTTGAAATCGGAGAATTTCGTCGAGTTTATCCGTTTGTATTCGAGTTTATCCGAAACGTGGATATGATCCGTTTTGGACAGTCGATCGTCCCAAGCCGCGAGTATAAATATCGAAAATAGTCAAAAAATTGTTGAAAACACTGTTTCGGAAAGTTTGACCGCTGTTGTCCGTGTTGACCGTTGACTTTATGGGTTGACCGGAGCTCCTCCGTGCTTGCGAGCTGCCGCCATCAGATTTTGAGATTCCGGCCACTTCTGACCTTGAAACTTGTAAGGTTAGCTTCCTCTCTTCATTTGCAATGGATTGGAACTTGGTTTGGCTTGAATTGATGTCGTTTTGAGCTTGAACGAACTCGGGAAAGATTGGACTTTTCGCCGGATTCGGGTGGCCGGCTCCAGCCACTTTTGAGGTCGGGTGTTTGGGGGGAAAGGTTCCCCTCAACCTCTAGTTGCTTTGGGTAGAAGGAATTTCAGGATGGTTGCCGTTTTGGAGCTCGCCGGAAAGTCACCGGAATCCATGGATTCCGTGACTTTCGAGGCTTTTTCCGGCTACTGTGGTGGTTGGATTGTGGTGATCCTTTGAGAGATGTTGTTGGGCTTGGACGAATGATCATTTATGGAAAGTTTCATCGAGTTTGGACGCCGTTGCCACCGCGCCGCCGCCGCCGGCGGTGCTCCGGCGAGGTCCGGATTTTCGACATTTTTATGTGTTTCTAACTCATTTTCGCGCTCCGAACGCAGTCGTGAGGTTTTCGAGATGATTTGGGTGCCGGATTTTTAGTCGAGAGTTTATGCGGAGAGTTTTGGGAATTTCGTCGATTATTTTTGTACCGCGTTATATGTTTTCGGGAACGGTTGGTTTCCGAGGTGTGGTACAGTGTGTTGAACTGTGATTTTGATCAGTTATATTTTATGATTATTTAGGGGATCGAGATCGTATGTTGGGCGAGGGATCTTCCGTCGGATCTCGAGATTAGCGCGAGTGCGCGCTGTGCTCACCTGTGAGTGGACTTTTCTATTTTCACTGTTGTTGCAAGTTCGTGATTTCCGTATTTGTTTATATACGATGTTGAGATAATTTATTGCTTTTGGAGGTATTATTTTATATTTTATATGGTGATGGCATTACTTGCATCGATGCTTTGGCTACTCGGCTGATCACCGGTAGTCAGACCCAGAGTTGAGAGATTCCTCTAGGCAGGGTTGAGAGATTCCCCTGTTGTGCCACTAGGCTTGAGAGATTCACCTGACCGTCTGACTTAAGAGATTCGCCTGACCGTCGGGCTTGAGAGATTCGCCTGACCGTCGGGCTTGAGAGATTCATCTGGCACCTCCATATATTTTCCGAACTCACATTATAAGATTTTATCATATATGAAATTGGTGAAAGGCATATGTTTATTTTCGTCCACTCACTCTAACAATTTTATTTGCCTTTCCCCTGGGCTTTTCGGTTGCCGTGCCTAGTTTGCAGTTCAGATTCTGGTGTCTCACGTCGCGGTTGGAGGCTTAGAGTTCGAGCTACCTTTCTTTTTCAGTAGGTGAAAGGACCCAACCCCGATTTAGTTTCCTAAACCGGAATCGAACCCCTTCTAAAAATACGAACCAACAAAAATCATAAAAATTTTGACAGAGTAACGCTACTAACGCGGAATTGCCATTAACCTACACCCAGAAAACACATTTCATCCTATGCCACAAAAATCAAACCGTGGCCACCAATCCTATCCGGATTTCTCAATATCATAACATTAATGTAAAGTAATAAATAAAACTATACTTTACAAAAATCCGGGGAAATATCGTATGAAAGTATAACATCAGAATGCTCAGAGCAACTTCTAATATATATATACAAATAGTAGGCCAAACTAAGAACCTACCATAAAAGAAATATCGCTCGAATACTAAGCCTCCGACCACAACGTGCGACACTAGAGTCCGAACTGTAAACTGGGCATGGAAACCAAAAAGCCCAGGGGAAAGGCAAATAAAATCGTTAGAGTGAGTGGACGAAAATATACATATGTCTTTCACCAATTTCATATGTCATAAAATCAATGCAAAGCGAGTTCAGAAAATATATATATATGGAGGTGCCAGGCGAATCTCTCAAGCCCGACGGTGATAGGGTAGTGGATTATCTCAACCCCAGCGCCATAACAGGGGAATCTCTCAACCCTGCCCAGAGGAATCTCTCAACTCTAGTCCAGAGGAATCTCTCAACTCTGGTAAGATTACCGGTGATCAGCCGAGTAGCCGAAGCATCGATGCAAGTAATCTCTCAACTCCACGAGTGCGTAAATTCACCAAGTTGTATTTAGGAGCGTTGGATGACCCTCCACAACATATGCTGGTAAATGAACCACAGTTAAAACTTTCTATCCTCTCATATGATGTTGAAGTTGGTGAAAATTTGCCAAATTCGTACCAGTTGGAACAATATGAGCTAGTCATTGCCCACTGGTGGGTATTGCTTAATTGTCCTGAAATGCAATACTGGAAAAACTTTCATCTATATTATCCTCAGGTTGGCGGTGATTTTGAGTACCACAATAGGGAGTTTGCAAACTATTTTGGCGGCTAGGTACGTCAATACATATACTTATTGATATATATAATTTAATATATTACGGTTGTCATCTAACATGTCGGTTATTATTGCTTCAGATGAACCACGTAGAGTATGATGGTAATCCGAACTGGTCACACAAATTAAGGCTTTTGGCGATGAAACCGGTAACTTCAAGAGTATATCTGATGTGTAAGGTCAATGGCGTGCAATTTATATGTGCACATAGAGATGCGAGTCGAAAAACACAAAACTCTGGGGTAATAGTGCATGGTCAACAGAATGGTATTGACTATTACGACATTCTCCATTCAGTTGTTGAACTAATTTATGGGGAAGACATGACATTACACTTGTTTAAGTGTTGATGGTTTGATACTAGCCATCAGAACACAAAGACCGATGACTATGGAACCTTTTCGGTGAATACTGCTACAACATGGTATGAAGATGACCCTTTTATTTTTTTACCACGACGGTAAAACAAGTGATTTATCTTGATGATCTTGTGCAAAAAGGCGTGTGGAAAGTAGTTAACCATGTTGTTCCTAGAAACATATACAGTGCTGCTACACTAGGTGATGTCGCAGAGAATAAAGAAGTTACTGCATACCAAGAGCCGAACGCAATTAATATTTCAGATTCCTCGACAATTCGCCTTAACAATGTGACGCCGGGTAGTATGGTTCGACTTCCTCGAGCAGAACATATGGATGTCAATCCAAATGAAGACTCTGGCGAAGAGGAGCAGCACATATTACTAAAAATTAACACGGATACCGAATCAGACTTAAGCGATGATTCTGATTATGCGGCTAGATTAGTTAAAAATGAATATGTGTTGTATAATGGTGCATGCATGTTTGTGATGATCATAATTAGGTGTTAGTTAAATTTACATGTGATGATCCAAATTTAGTTAAATAGGTTTTGCAGGAATTGTGTTTTCAAATGACCGAGGGTAATTTTTCAAATAAATTAGGGGGTATACTCGACGACTTTTGATATTTGTTGTCTGGTATACTATACCCGATGAATTTTGCACGACATGTCGTCAGGTATACTATACTCGACGACGTTCATATGACACGTCGTCGGGTATAGTATACCCGATGACATTTGTTTTGGGTAGTCGGTTATACCCTACGGATATAACTCCCAAAACTGCCTCATTTTGCCCCATTTCGCACCTCCTCCTTCAAACACCCTCTCCTCTCTCTCAAATCGACCCCGGCCCTCCCAAATCGCCGCCGCCCTCCCTTCTGCTGCCGCCGCTTCCTCTAAAAATAGTTTATTAACTCCATCTCTCTCTCTCTCTCTCTCTCTCTCTCTCTAAAAATTGTTTAGTGAATTTGTGATTATGATGTGATTGGTATTATGATTTAGGTGATTAGGTTTGTGAAATTATGGGTTATATTATTGTGATTGTAATTGGGTATTGTGAAATTATGAATTGTGATTAGGTTATGTGATTGTAATTTGGTTAATATATGGTGATTAGGTTATGGGTTACACATTTGCGTTGGAGGATTGTGATTGTGATTATTATTGTGATTTATGTGATTATGTTTGTGATTGTGAAAGTAAGAATTGTGAAACTATGAATTGTGATTAGATTGGGTATTGTGAAATTATGATATTGTGATTAGGTTATGGGTTTGTCATTTGCGTTGGAGCATTGTGTTTTAGGTTATTGTTTGATGAATTTGAGAAATTATGGATCGAAATTATGTGTTGTGAAATTATGAATTGTTATTAGGTTATAAGATTGTGATTATTTTCAACGTAATTATTGTGATTGTGATTATTGTGAATTTTAGGAATATATCATGCATTTGTTTTCGGGTAGAGGAAGGAAGTCGACATCTAAGAATTGGGAAAACGGGTCGAGCAGCGACAGTTGTGGGTCCAACTCGAACAACTGGCCCCACCAGCCTTACGGCTGCCCGTACAACAATCATCGTCGACAACTGCTTGGAGGCACCCTGGATATGCCTGTGCATGATGATGTGGCCGACCCCCAACGACCAAAGAGCGCGAGACATCTTTTGTTCTCCAACAGGAGCCAGACGTCTACGTCCGGCTCTACGGGTCTTGACCCTTTATGCCAAGGTTTACCAGACATGAGCCACGTGTTGGGTATGCCCAGCTATACGAGTCCTGCTCCTTCAAATCCTCATATGCTAAAAATCAACTGGTCAGAACCAAGTCTTCTCCCGGTGATGCTGGTTGTTCAGGGACATCGTCGTCCGGACAACAAGGATGTGTCTACCCTTCTCACCTCTATTTCCCCTTGCAAGGCGTACTTGCCCTGCCATATGTCGATGAAGCGGGAAACCTTCAACCAGCTGTTGATGATAAGGGAAACCTTATTTACATCCACCCGAAGGAAGCATACGTCTTTCAGCCGTTGAGGATAGAAAACGCATCGACGTTAGAATCATCGGGTAAATAGTAAATATATGCATTATTTAATTTCAAAATTTCCATTAATTTGTATAATAATGTGACGACCCGGACCAGAATTAGCAGTATGATCAGCTGTATATATGAGTTACTGCGTAGCCGCAGATTGACGACAAGGTTTGAACCGCCAGGGATTGTTAACGACTAAATTATTGGCCGAGAATTGGAGCTGGGTCTCTTCTCGAGAGTCGTTGTACGTGTGATTACGAGTTCGTGGGCGGTTTCGGATCGTTATTTGGACGACCGAGGAATTAATTATGAATATTTGAAGTTCAGATTTAAATGGTGGCTACTTAGCGACTTAATTACCGATCGAGAATTTGGCTTCGGATCCTCCACGGAAGTTGTCCGGAATTTAATTTCGAGTTCGTGGGAACTTCCGGAGCATGGTTTGGAGTTACGAGGAATTAGTTGCGAATATTTCCGTTTGTTGTTGGTTTAGTCGATTTATTATGTGTTTGGGCTGAACAGTTGACTTTTTATCCGATTGGCCGATGTGTTTGACTTCGGGTGATTATTGAAGAATATGTCGAGACGAGTTTGTGGCCACGAGAATTATCGGAATTGGAATTGCGACGAAGAAGTTTTGCGCGTTTGAAGTTCGTCGAAATGGATATGTATGAGTTTCCTTTTCGGGAAAGTATAAATAGTAACTTACTAAAAGGGGAAAGTGAAAAGTTGCATGGATCATTGTTGACCCGGTCAACTGGGTTTGACCGAGTGGGAAGAGGAGGCCGACGGCGTGTTGGTTGCTCCACGGCGGTGATGCTGCTCCGGCCACCCCACGGCATGGGGGTGGTCCTGTTCTCTTCGTCTCAAGGTTCCGAGTGCATCCCCAACCTCCTTTTCCGGTATGGTTCACCGTGGAGTGAGGATTTTCCGGCAAGAAATTGATGAAAACTTGGTGATTCGGGTTCCTCAAATTCGGCCGAATTAAACTTCATGAGGTACTGGGTTTTGTAGCCCTCTTCATTGTGATTCTAACCATATAAACATGGTGTTCTAATTCGATTTGAGTGTGGAGAATTTTGACATTGAAATTTGTGGAACAATTCGGTTTTGCTTGAAATTGGATGAGTTAGAGTAAGAATTGGACTTTGTTGCAGTTATGAAAGTTGCTCAGTGCAGGATTTTGAGTGGAATAGAGGTTGCCCCGCCGTGAAATTCTTCGGTCAACAGTGGCGCCGCCGTGGACGGCGGTCAACGGCGGCGGTCAACGGTCAGGGTTGACTTTTTGACTTTCGACAAGTCGCATGTCATTTGACTCGAAATCGCGCCCCGATCGCAGTGGGGAGGTTCGTTTTTCGAGTTGAGCGTCCGAATGTAAAGCGAGGTATTGAGGTGGTATATACGGATTTTCGTCGATTCGTCGACTTTGAATTATCTGTTTCCGAGAACGGTGGTTTCTCGTGGTTTGATTTGTATTGTCGGATTATGACTTTGAATATTGGACGTTGTGATTTTACAGGGGTTCGTGATCGTTTGTTTGGCGATGGACTTTCCGCCGGATCACGGGTTAACGCAATACGCGTTACGCCAGTCTGTGAGTGGACAATTTCTTTTCACGGAAATGATTGCGAGTCTTTTTATATGATTTTCGAACTTGAGCATGCGTATGAGATTTCGGATTATATGAGCATATTTACGAGATTACGATTATTATGAGCATGTGTTATATACGATTATGTTACGCATATGCATTTTTATGCTGTTTACTGTACATGCATCGAGATATTTGTGATTTGATTTTCACAAAGTACAGTCGTAGTTCATGTTGTTGTATCGATACACACGCATCCCCGGCTGATCACCGAGGGTGCTTACCAGTAGGGGTACCGTACCTTGTGCCGATGTAGTTCCGGGTGGGTACTGGTTTCTGTACCTTGTGCCGATGTAGTTCCGGGTGGGTACAGATGTCTGTTTCTTGTGCCGATGTAGTACCGGGTGGAAACAGATACCCTGACCTGAGGCTTTTCTGGCTCGAATCACGTGTGGGTCTGGGATCCCGTGATTCGGACTGTACTAGCACGGTGGAGTCCATGAGTGACCCCGTGGGATTTTACTTGCATGCTCAGTACACTGGAGGAGTATGAGTTTTAGCTCGTGTACTATATTGTTTTTTATTTATCTGGACTCGCATATGTTTTTGTAACATATATATATTAACTGGTGAAAGACATTGATTTTCGTCCACTCACTCTAACGTGTTTATTGTCTTTCCCCTGGGCTTTTCGGTTTCCGTGCCCAGTTTGCAGTTCAGGCTCTGGTGTCGCACGTCGTAGTCGGAGGCATAGTGCTCGAGCTACTTTGTTTCATCTAGTAGGTTTATTGTTCTACCTACTGTGGTATGCGTATACGATTATGTATTAGATGTCGCTCTGAGCTTCCTATTGAATACGTTATATGATTTTACACTGGATTTCAGTAAAGTGCATATATATTTACTACTTTACTTTACTGTTGATATATTGAGAAATCCGGATGGGATTGGTGCCCACGGTTTGATTTTTGTGGCATAGGATGGAGTGTATGTTCCGCGTGCAGGTAATGGCAATTCTACGTTAGTAGCGAAACTCTGCCCAAATTTCGAAAAGTTTTTGTTGGTTCGTGTTTTCGAAGGGGTTTGATTCCGATTTAGGAAGCTTAATCGGGGTTGGGTCCTTTCAAATAAATTGGGTTATCCTGTTTTAATATTTTTTACTATGTCTTATGCGACAGATGTCGGAGCGGAGAGTTAGGACCAGAGGCCCTGTTGTGAGGAAGCAACTTCAAAAGGACGTGGAGGCCTACAGGCCCCTAGTCATAGAGACCGACAAGCAAGGATTGGTGAGATAGGGAAACATTTGTAGGAGATACTCTGGCATGGTTGGAAGCATTATCTGGTACAAAGTCTCTATTCTGTGGTCAGAGTGGTCTTCAGTCCCTCAGTCCATGAAGGACTAAGTGAACGATGCGATGTCGGTGAGTTAGATATTAATTGTGTATGTCTACTTATATTAATTAATTCTTTTAAAATATAAATATATTAACATAAAAAATGAGATATTGAAGGTGTGGTTCAATGTTCGGGAGGACCTTAAATCCACATGGGAAAATGAGGTTCGAGGAGGAAGGTGACGAGAGTTATATAATATATATGTAGATATCACAGGGATTATATAACATGTTTATAATATTTTTGTGGCATATATAGGTATAAAGAGTGGAAGAATAAGCTCTGTAAGTTCTGGAAGAAAACGACATGCTAAATGACCGGTCGGGTACCCCTATAGAGTTCATGCTTAGGGAGTACGAGTGGAAGTGGCTTCTAATCCACTTCAATGCCCCACGATTTGAGGTATATATTTAATATCATATGTATTTACTGGTGGATAATTTGGCGTTGATAGTTTCTAAATTAATTTTTTTAATATATATTTATGAAACAAGGTAATTTCCTCCATAAACGCAAGCAACCGAGCAAAAAACACGGACAACCATCATAGCGGTTCTAGACCCTATGCGTCTTATAAGGAGGAGGCAATAACCCAACACCCTGAAGAAAACCCGTTCGTGTAGATGTATGAAAAAAACGCATCCTCAATCCCACAAACAAGCTATAGGTATTGTGCTCTTTCAAGTTTACAAATTTCTTACATGTGTATTGTCCGGTTATTTTTTTTATGTATGTTTTCTAATATGTTTTTTTCTTATCATTTTCAATTAGGCTCATTTAAGGGAAACAGCTGATGAGGTATTGACTCAGATTGCGAGGGAGCGAAACCCTAATATCTCTGATGATGAGATTTCCCAGGCCATATCTTAGATCGATCAATTTGATTTAAGGCTTGGGGAGAGGATCATGGGAAACGCTTTCCCACCACGAAGGAGCAATTACTATTACAAGGGTTTAGGACGGCAAGGCGATGGGATATTGAAGAACACGCCTGGTTTTCAATGCAAATCAGGATCTTCCAAGGCCCAACTAGAGGAGCAACTTAATAGGCAGACTGAGGAGTATCAAAGCAAGATAGAAGAAACTCAGCGACAGATGACCCGGCAGATGGAGGAGATGCGTCAAGAGATGGCCCGGCAGCAGGCTGAAGAGTTAGCTCAGATGCGAGCTAAAATGACTAGGAATTTTGAAGGCCTGAACTCAACCCTTCAAGTGCAAGGAATAAACGTCCCGACCCAAGGTTGGACTCCATCTAATCAGCACCCTCAAGATACCCCACATGAGCAGCAGGATCCTTCCGATGATGATGGTAGTGGCCCATCTTATCTCTACAACTTTGACTTCGGCAACATTTAGTTTATATGCACATGTTTCAAAATTATAAGCTAAATTTTAATAAATTTGTGTTTTGTGTTGATTGTGAAGTTGTTATGCGTTGTTGGACATTGTGGAAATGAAAATATATGCTCGTTAGTTATTTTCAAACTGCTAGTTCAAGGAATGGTAACTCCAGAATCTGTAGTTTTTTTTTCGTAAAATTGCATACTATAGCCGACGACCAAGTACCGAAGTCATCGGCCATGATCAACTTTTGCCAACGATGTGCATCACTATACCTGACGATCTTCATCACCGATAACCGACAAATAGAACCTTAGTCGTCGGCTATAGTGTCCCTCCGATCAAACATTTTTGACTGGCCGAAAAGGTATGCCTGACGACTTTCCTCTCAAAAGTCGTTGGTTATAGTGCCCAACTATAATCGACAACTTTTTGTTGTCGGCTATAGTTGTGGCCTATGGCCGACAAGGTGCTCCACAGGTCGTCGGATATATTATAGCCGACAACCATTTACGGACGACACCAAAGCCAACGACATGTTTTCGGCTATACTATAGCCAACGAATTTGGGCTAGTAGGCAGACAACTTTATGTCGTCGGCTATAGTGCATATGCTGGTAGTGTAGCAGTCGATCAAGAGTTTATGTATGATTGGGGGCCTATGCTTGTTAGTCTTAAAAAGGATGTTCATTAAACTCATGCCAAATTTTACATAGGAACTTGTCCTCAATTCAGATTTGTCATATGAGAATCCAATGACGAGTCTTAGTGGGGAGTGAATGCAAACGGGCAGCGGCGAGCTAGGATGGCAAGCCCCGTGAGGGAATGAGAATTTGAGGGACCTTGTCTAATCTCAGCCTTAGGATTTAGTTATTTAGAAATGGATAGCTAGAATAGACAATCCCATTTTATCAATCAAGATTTGTATGTATGATTGGGGCTTATGCTTGTTAGAGTCTTAATAAGGATGTTTATCAAACTCATGCCAAATTTTATGTAATAACCCATCCCGAGAATTTTCTTTTCAAAGATTTTTTTTTTAAGATTGATCGAGGAATATTGTAGATTTTATTGAGGAAAGTCGTAAAATTTATCGAGACAAGTTCGTGGCTACGTCAAGTGTTAAAATCAGACTTATGATGAAGAGATTACGGTCAGTGGAAGTTTTATACGATTTTATGATTCGGTTAGCGCAAGTATAAATATACATTTCCGGGATTTGAAAGTCAAAGACTTTCCATATTTGGTCTGAGTTTTCTCTCTCTCCTATGTGTTTCTCACTCTCCTCTCGTTCCCTCCCGACACCGTGCCACTACCGGCAAGCCACCACTGTCGGTCGGCCACCAAACCATGTGATTTTGGTATCAAAAGTTTTTTCTCTCCTCCATCTTTCAAACCCCTATAATCTCAGCCTTCAATTCAAGAAGCCTTTGCCATGATATCCTCTTGAAGAACCATCGAATCCTAAGCTTTGGGGGTGCCTATTTCGAGCTCGAGTTGATGGTTCTTACCTACTGAGCTTTAAAGCTCTCTTCACCACGAAGCTCTCCTAATTCTATATGTAGTGGAAGAATCGATGAATTGAAGATTTTGATGTTCCGATCCTGGTTTCAAAATAAAATTGGGTGAGTTATAGTTAAAATTAGACTTTTTTATAGAAGAGGAAGTTGTTGTTGGGTTGAAATTTGAGCAGGTTGAGCTTTAGATGGCCAAAAAATTTCACAGTCATCGCCAGCAGTGGTTCGTGGCGGCGCTTCGGCGAAGGGAATTTCGACATAAATTCTATGTCGTTTTACTCGTAATTATGTTCTGAATATAATAAAGAGGTTATTGAATTGATTTGGACATTGATGATTAAGACGTGTGATTAATCGGGTATTAATTAAATAATTTTATGATATTACTAAACTATTGAATCGATTGTCGATTCGACTTCGAGTTGCATAACGTTTGAGGAATATGTTCCGACTTTAAAAAGGATTCAAAAACTAGAATTTAGAATTTGATTAAAGCTCGTCATTAATTCAGAAAGCAAGATATTTGAGAATACGATGTTCTCGACGATAATGTTCGTTGGTATACGAGCTTAGTTATTCATTATATTTTTCAACGATTAGTTATTAAATAATAATCGTTGTTTCAGGACAACGGTTTTTAGCAGTAAGTGATAGACGGGTAGAAACATCAACAGACATACCCTGGATTAATGGAAATCACGGCACACTACTATGAGTTGACCATTTTTATTTTCACAGTCGATAGCGAGTTCATTTTTTTTCAGCATTTCAGTATTTCAGTTTATTTTACAGTATGTTTCAGAGTATTTTATTTTTGAGTTTTTTCTTTGTGATGGCATTAGTTAGTTGCATCGATGCACTGACTGTTTGGTTGATCACCAAATAATCTAGTCAGGGGAGATCAGGGTGCCTCGTTTGGTCGTTATGGAAGGTCAAGATACATCATGAGGCCCATCACCTAAATTTTTTTTTATACAAATAGTTGACTGAGGTTAGGAAAAATCTCCTGAGCGACCACCTCCATCAGGATTTTGATTTATGATACTTGCACTCTCATTATTTCACAGAAATAAGCGGAAAGGCATACAGTTGTAGTTTTACAGATTTACATAGTTTATGCTTTGTGTCCTCTGACTCTAACATTTTATGTTTTTATGCCTTTCGTTGTGCCATTTGTTTTAAATTGCCCGGTTTTCAGGTTTTCCAACTGAAGGGGCATGACAGTCCAAAACTTATGTTTTCTCAGTAGAAATTCAGGGTTGCTCGTGTTAGGGTAGCTGGTACCGATTAGGCAGTGCTAGATACTCTAATATGGGTTCCGCAAGACTTATCCTGAATTACTACGGTTATTTGGGGTGGGTCTTGTCAATTGGTATCAAAGCATTAGGTTTTAAGATCTTGTCGATAATCTTATATTGTTAGTGATGCTTAGAGTGTGATGGTCCAATTGTGGCAGACTCATCATATGCCATCGGGTATTAGTGTCGCTGACGATATAAGGTAATCTTCTGAATCTATTGTTCCTCAAGTGTCATCCATCGTGGACGTGATCAACGACTTCAACATCCGCACTCATCAGTCAGTAGTTTCAACGATGAGTTACTTTTTGACCTTTAGAGGGAGAGATAGGCATCACATTTTGGGCCTTAAGTTTTTATTGTTGTCTTTCACATATTATATTTTTGGAAGTGCATAGGCATTTCCCACATTATGCGGAACTATAGAGTGAAGTTTTGGATAAATTGCCATATGTTGATTGAGCAATATTGTGAACTCTTTGTTTCCACCACGCACCTCATGTTTGTGTCAATTCAATGATGGTACGAGTACGTCGGGTAACTCACCACCATGATTGTATACCATGCATCTTCATTCTGACGTCAGATTTCTTCTTTGACCCGTTTATAGAAGACAAGAAGGTAGTAACCATCTGTGTTGCTTCTTAGTCTAACGACGGCAACCTGAGTAACACTGCGTACAAACTATTAGGATTATGGTATGGGCACTATGAGAATTTGGTACCAGTAGTTTGTATAATTATCATTCTGTAATATCAACTCAGATGTTAATCGAGATTTGAGGTTGACCTCTAAGGAATTTATCGTATTGGCGCAGTCGTATGGGTTAAGAAAATGGTATATGTCCACCCTTAGTATCTCACGATGTTTCGCTATTCTTTCTTGAGAATCCTTAGTATGTCATATGTGGGCTCTTGATTCTCCTTCGACTGCGAGAGTTTTAATACCTACATTCGTTCCAATTTCCTCCCCATAGTGTAAGGTTTATTCTAAGCTATTTTTATATATATTTCATCCAACGAGAAATAGGAGATACATAGCAAGTTAGGGAGCTTGCTTCTTTTGGATTTTGTAATGCAACATTTTGGATTTTTTCCCTTAGTGAATTGAATATCAACAAACCTTTTTTCAATACTCGTTTTGTTTGTTCCTACATTCGAGATCCGTTTGCTGATGTGAGTCATTTGCATGAGTACACGAGGTGTTTGTGATGATAATTTCAGGAATTGAAGTAAAGTTTTCTTGAGACAGATTCGATAATCGGGTTTACCTATGGTGGTTATACTTCTGAATCATTAACCCTCAAATTTGTGATTTCAAAATTTTTAGCGCCTTTAACTTGTCGTGTTATGGGTAATGTACTTCCTTTCCATCGTGAAAAGTTGTAGTTTTGGACAGTACAAATAGGGTATGAAGGTTATGACATAATAGTGAAACTGAAGATGAAGTTTATTTGTAGAGGTCAAGTTGATCCTCTGATAGTTTTTGGGATAATATTATTATCAAGAGTACGCTTTCTTGAGCCACATGTTACGTTTGGCTCAACTCTTGTCGTTTCGACCTGATCCAACTATCTCACCCGCCACCATCTTTATTGTTGAAACTATTATTAGTGTTTAAGGTAATGTCTTAAAGTGCTCTTCCTCCCGATTCATTTTTCCTTTGGGTTTGTTGTATGTAGATACTAAGTATAGGAATCCAATTGATGTCTCTCCGGGGAGCACTACTGTCGTGTTCTGTGGTGCTCCGGCCAATGGAGGATGTCGAGGATGAGGGCTAACTATATTCTTGTACAGTATGCATGGCCATAATTACATAACCATATGATGCGGCAAATGTAGTTGTTTTTCGAGTATGTAGACTTTGTTAGATCAATATTAAGAATTCTTCATCTTTTATTGCAGGTTGTGTTACTAGTTTGAAATTTTGCATTTGCATCACGTTCCATGAAGATTACAGTCTGACACATTACTGCCGTGAGTGCATCTTATTTCATTTCAGATGTTCAGTCAACTTGGTTGACTCTATTTAGTAGAGTGCGAACGTAGTAGGTGATTTGTATTGTTCCTCATTTACTCACGTCAAAGAGTTCGATATGATCAGTATTGTAGCCGCCTCAATTTTTGGGAAATTTCAATCTAAAGTTGGTGATTCAAACACATCCGCCCACCTGTGAATTTTTATCTATTCTGTTTTATTTTCCAAGAAATTACCTTAGATCTCGACTCCAATCTATTTTCTTCATATAAGATGGGCATCGCTTGTTGTATATTGTAGCAGCGGTACTTTAGTATTCTTCTCCACTAAGTATTGTGATTAGTGTAGTGGTTGAGTTAGACAATTTTTCCTCATGCCACAATGTGAAATTTGATTAAATTATCACCGTGATCGCCTCGATGCGTGGCAAGTATCAAATAGACGTCAGCAATGAAGATTCATTTACAAATGCAACTTTTGGTTGCAGAATTAAATTTTAATCTCTTTACTCAAATCTTTTCATGTATTGGTTGTATTCATTTTGTGTCATGAACACACTTCTCTCTATATAAAGATGTCTTTTAAAATGAGCAGCTAGCTCAAGAATGTGAATTTTTCCAGTTATGAATTATGAGAGTTCGCAAGAAAGAAGATGAGCATCATTTCGCAACAGAGAAGATGAATATTTTTGGGACTAATATGTTGCACGATCTTGGGATTCTTATTAGAGTAGTTAGAGGAGCATCATACAGATGACCTAGCAATCATCACCCACACGGGTATATATGAGAATCAGGTTTTTGGGTTTCCTTGAGTTTAGTGGAAAGTCTGCCAAATTTTCAGTAGAATTTTCAGAAATAAGAAAATTGAGTAGGGTCAAAACTTTCCTTGTGATAGATTAGATGTTCACTTATGTTACAACTTTAGAATGGTCAGTCTGGGTCTTCAGCTTATTACCTTTGTGGCCACAAGAGTCCCTTTATGTGAGAGTGTCAGTGGGGGACCCTCCAGTAGACTCGTGGTGCTGAGTTCAAGTGGTGAGCCACTTCAGGAAATAGAGTCGCACCGCCATCTAGACAGCTGGCATATCAGAACCGCAATTGCAGGCTGGACTAACCGAAGATGCCGAAATCATTAATAGTACTTGCTAATAAAGTTGGCATGGATATCAGATGTCTTAGGTGTTTATGTTATAGAGTTTGCATCAAGCCCCTTTCATGTACCATGCTTTTAGTGAGTAGTTTTTTTAGACTCTCGATCAGAAGAACAAGACTACATAATCAAGTGATAAATTGTAAAGGTATTACGGATAATCCCTCTCAGTTGTAGATGTTACTTGCAAGCTGTGTGAAGTCATGTGAGAGTTGTACACATTGGTCTTTTACTAGTAGATGTGCAAATTTCGAGGATGGAATTTTCTTAAGGAGGTAGGTTGTAATAACCCGTCCCGAGAATTTTCTTTTTTAAGATTTGTTTAAGGTTAATCGAGAAAGATAGTTAGTTTTTACCTTCAGTAATTATAGATGACCGTTCTATCATAATTTTATTGATTACATTTTTTGGGGAAGTTTATTGAAGAAAAGTCATAGAGTTTATCGAGACGAGTTCGCGGCCACGTCAATTGTTAATATCGGAGTTGCGATAAAGAGCTTATGGTCAACAGAGGTTTTATACGATCTTACTATTCGGTTAGTCGCGAGTATAAATATACATTTCCGGAATTGGAAAGTCAAAGACGTCCTTCCATATTTGGTCTGACTTTTCTCTCTCTCCCACGTTTTTCTCTCTCTCCTCATGTTCCCTCCCGACGCAGTGCCACTGCCGGCGAGCCACCACCGTCGACCGGCCACAAAACCATGTGATTTTGGTATCAGAATGGTCGTCTCTCCTCCCTCTTTCAAAACCTTATAATCTCAGCCTTCAATTCAAGAAGCCTTGGTCGTGATATCCTCTTCAAGAACCGCTGAACCCTAAGCTTTAGGGGTGGCTATTTCAAGCTCGAGTTGATGGTTCTTACCTACTGGACTATGAAGCTATCCTCACCACGATGCTAATGACACCAAGATCAAGTCCTAATTCCATGTGTGGAGGAAGAATCGATGAATAGAAGATTTTGATGTTCTAGGTTTCAAAATGAATTTGGATGGCTTATAGCTAAAATTTGACTTTGTTGTAGAAGAGAAAATTGTTGTTAGGTTGATTTTGAGTAGGCTGAGCTTTGGGTGGCTAGAAAATTTCTCCGGCGCTCAGGCGAAGGGAATTTCGGCATAAATTTTATGTTTTTTATTCGTAATTACGTACTGAATGTAATAAAGAGGTTATTGAATTGATGATTAATATGTGTGATTAATCGGATATTAATTAAATAATTTTACAATATTATTAAACTGTTGAATCGATTATCGATTCGACTTCGAGTCGCATAATGTTTGAGGAATATATTACGACTTTAAAAATGATTCAAGAATTAGAATTTGGAGTTTGATTAAGGCTCTTATATTCAAGAATGCGATGTTCTCGATGGTAATGCTCGTTGGTATACGAGCTTAGCTATTCATTATGATTTTCGAAGATTAGTTATTAACTAATAATCATTGTTTCAGAACAACGTGTTAGCAGCCAGTGACAGACAGATAGAAACGTCAACAGACATGCATGCCCTGGATTGATGAAAATAATGGCACAACACTGTGAGTGGACCCTTTTTATTTTCACAGTCGATAGCGAGTTCATTTTTTCTTCTTCTACATTTCAGTATATTTCAATTTATTTTACACTATGTTTCAGAGTATTTTAATTTGGAGGTTTTTCTTTATGATTGCATTAGTTAGTTGCATCGATGCACTGATTATTCGGTTAATCATCGGATAGTCCAGTTAGGGGAGGTCAGGGTGTCTCGTCTGGTAGTCAGGAGAGGTCAGGATACCTCGTCTGGCCCATCACCTATATTTTTTTTATATATATAATGGACTCAGGTTAGGGAAAAACTCTTAAGCCACCACCTCCATTAGGATTCAGATTTATGATACTTAAACTCGTATTATTTCACAGAAATCAATGAAAAGGTATACAGTTATAGTTTTACAGATTTACATTGTTTATGTTTTGTGTCTACTCACTCTAACATTTTATGTTTTTATGCCTTTCCTTGGGTCTTTTTTTAAAAAATTTCCTAGTTTTCAGGTTTCCTAGCTGAAATCGTGACCATCCAGAGTACGAGATATGACGGTCCACAACATCTATTTTCTCAATAGGTTCGAAGTAAAAGTTCAGGGTTGCTCGTGCTAGGGTAGCTGGTACCGATTAGACGGTACTAGATACTCTAATACGGATCATACAAGACTTATTCTAGATTACTATAATAATCTGGAGTGTGTTTTAACATTTTACATAGAAACTTGTCATTAATTCAGAACGATCATACGAGAATTTGGTGGCGAGTCTTAGTGGTGAGTGATTGGAAATGGGCGGCGCAGAGATGGGATGCCAAGCCCAAAGAGGGAATTAGACTTTGAGAGACCTTGTCTAATCTCAATCCTAGGATTTAATCATTTAGAAATGGATGGCCGGAATAGACTATCCTATTTTATCATTCATATTTAGTCCCTCGGGAGAGCGAGGCTGATGAAAATTAATACTTTAATTTCTTTTTTTTGTATTTCTTGTTTCACAACTGCCCTTGAGTATTTTTCTTTTCTTCTGCAATCGCCAATCAACATTTTACGCAGACCTCCGTAGTTTCAATGAATCTATTGTGAGATCTCTAAAAACCTCAAGCCTATATGGAATATACATATACATTGAATTCTTTGAAGAATAAGACAATTAAACTTCAAAATTTGAATTCGATAGTTGAGTTCAATGACCATCAACATCATCCATTCCATATCTAACCTCAGTAACTAGGGGGGTGGGCAAGCCTAATCAATCTCTTGTGTGATTTTGCATATCTTGGGAATTTGACAAAGACCCAGCTAAGAGAAGAGAGGGATTGTGATGATGATGAGTCGGTGTCGTATAAGTCTGGGTAAGAAAAAAGTGTTTCAAAATTCATTTTTTCCATAGAGATTTGAGAGATAAGGAGATTGAAAATTTTATTGTCTTTGTTGAAATTTGACGGTGATAAACAAGATGGAGGATCATAGGTTTGCAGATCTATTTTTCTTTTGCCTATAATGAGGACGAAGGACAGCAAATAAAGAAACAGGAAGGAGAAATATTGTGTCTGTTTTGGATAGATTTTCAAAGTAATTTTTGTTATTAGTAGGTTCAGAGAAATATTTTTAAAAGAAATTGTCTCACGTGTGTTTTTTACAAAATTATTTTAAAAGTATATAAGTGATATCCTAAAAATTTTTAAAACATTTTTAAGTATAATTAAACATTCTAAAATTTTTAAAAATATTTTATATGTTTGAAAATATTTTCAAAAAGGATGCCACACACAGACCAGGTAGACAACCGATCAAACATTAATTATTTATAAATATTGAAAATGGTAACAAAAAAAGAGAGAGAATAAAAATTGGAGCACACGTGTATGGTAAAGAAGCGAGTGTAATGGGACACTTAGATTAGGTGTGCCAGACTCAAACTTACCGAGTCTGAGCTTATCACTCTCCATTGAATAAAGGACTTCCCAATTGGCACTACAAACTCAGGGAAGGCAACGTAATTAGGAAAATCATACCCAACAACTGGCACCCCTTGGATCTGAGGTCCTCAAATTTTTCTTGCAAAACAAAGAAAGTGGAAAAAATTGAATCAAAAGCTTCTGAGAGTGAAGGTCGGAGAATTTGAGAAGGTCGGAATGAGCTGGTTACGTGGTCGGAGGAAGCGATGACATGGACGTCGTCGGTCGTCGGGGCAGTTGCAGGAGGGGTCGGAGCAGAGGACGACATTAATTGGCGCGATTGAGCTTTAGAGCATCGTGGAATGCCTCAAGTTTCTCCGGCCGGAGGAGCGACTCAATTAAGTGCAGCAGAGGCTGAGGACAACGACTGACGTCCGGGCGGGGCGGGAGGCCGAGCTCCGACAATCTTACTACATGTGTTGAAGCTCGTGCGCAGTAAAATGCTTGAGAGAGGACTTTTTTTTTTATCTGACGAGTGACGAGGGAGAGAACTTAGGTGGGACTGAGAAATTGTGAAGGCTGCGGCCTGCAACTTCAGTGTTAGCATTTTTAGGGTATTTTTCTTTTCAGTCCAAACAACTTCGATTCGTTTTCAATAGCAATATATCAGACAACATCGTCTCGTTTTTGACTAAAATTAACATTAAATTGTTAATTACTAAATTACAGACCACATATAATTTGTAATCTATTTTTTAATTAAAATCAGTAAATATGTACATATAATATGTCATCTATGATTTCAAAGAAATTAAACCAAAATATGTATGGTTTGAATGAGGAAATAACGACTTAAAACTAGTATATGTCGTCTCTTAAATTTGTACAGCATATAAAATCACATATATCGTCTATGATGTGTCGTCCTAAGCAGACTAGGCGGTCGACACATTTTCGATCAATAATTTCACATAAGATTAAGGCCTTATTTCTAATTAAGGTTTTCCTTGGTACTCGTTTTTCCTACTCTCATACTCGATTATGTATATGAGATGGAGTTGTCGTTTTTCAACTGATATGGGACTGCAAGGATTGATATCCGCCGTGATCAACTTGAGTCTTGCTCTTTCCATCTATTATGCAAATAGATGTGTTTGGATTTACCGATTAGGCCTGCTTGATGTTTAGAAAATTTGTACGACATGTACAGATGTACATTGATATGATAAACAAATTACTTCATATACGTATGTTTGTCAGCCTACCGTAAATAGACGACATAATACAGAGAGAGAGACCCAGGTTTTGGGGAGGGTAATTCTGGAATGTAAAATAGGAAGAAAAGAAGAAGATGGGTAAGTGGGAAGACTCTCTTAAGAGAGTTTGGACGCGTGGAATACTTCATCCTGCTCGTGGAAGAGATATTTAAAAGATTAGGGCGGGTAGTTAAACTACTCACAAATATCTAGCTAATTATAATACGATTGGGTCTAAAATAAATTAAACATTTATTATAATATTTTTGGACTTTGAAAGACAAAATGGGTCAGCTACGAAGTGGCTCAGCGAGGAACTGTGAATCAGGAAAGAAATCAATGAGATTCCTGGATAGTGTAGGAAATCTAGCTAGAGGGTTAGATATCATTCCCAATTAACAACGGTTACCTTATCAAGCAAGGAGAGGTTTGGTTCCTACTATTATAAATAGACGAGGCGGAGCAGATTTGCGGACACCTACACACATACACAATTTGCGCACCAGTAAATCTACTCACCCCGAGTAAACAACTAGCAACCAGTGAACTAAAGATCTAGGCCACCCGACAAAGCGTGGGGATTTGAAGGTTCTCTCAATCTAACCAACCGGCGATAGTGAATTCAGGATCTAGACCACCCGACAGAGCGTGGGGATTCGAAGATTCACTCGAGCTACGACAAAGAAAGTCAGCGAAGTCTAGGTCACCTGACAGAGCGTGGAGATTCTTAAGATCTATGACGTCACACTATCTGGTGTTCTCGACACTTCACCCTAGGGAGTACTCTGCTTTATACTTGCCCTCAAGTGTAAGTACCATTTCCCTGTGGCTCAAGCAGAGAGACACACTACCCTGAGTTCTCAACACTTCGTCCTAAGGATTGCTCTGCTTTGTACTTGCCCTCAAGTGTGAAGTATTGATTCTTTGTGGCTCAAGCAGAGAAACACGAAGTCTACGTCTTGTATCAAGACAAGTGGAACTCAACGAGTGGGGTTGGTGCTTTACCACTTCAATCGCTTAATAAGAAGCAGATACTACATGCGCACTACATTACTACATTCTGCCCTTGGCAGTGGCACGTCTCGCACACAGCACAACAACGACTGGAAAAATAAAAGAGACAGTTTGTGATCACTCCACTCACAACGACCTGACTGGAGAAATTAAAATCGAAGCCAAACAACTTGTTATCAGAATATCAGCTATATTTAACATATATTAATCAAAATCAAAAGATACAAAATGAAGAACAACAATACATCGACTAAACACAATGTATAAACAGTGATCTTGATATCACAAAAAAGTGTAATTTATGGCGAGCATATATGATGATGGAAGTCAAGCATACAGCGGCTCTTCTTCTTTTTTTTTGAAAGGACAGCGGTTATAGGGTGGAAGAGAAATTTGCAGCGAGTATTATCGTGGTAGTGAAACTACATACTGCTCATCCTTACATACTGCCCACTCATCCGCCATATATGAACTGATGTACTTTTGGCCACCATGGGAACAAGAATGGGTAGTAGCAGGGGCTAAAATTATCAAATTAAACCTTAGTAACCATCTCTAACGTACCCTGTTGATACACAAATGTTGCAGTAGGTGAACAAGTCTGGACGCCATTGGAAATACATGATATCCTCGTTGTGCTTGAATTGTGAAAATGTACCATGTCAAACGTGTTGAGGCTAGCTAGGGTCTATTAAAAGAGATGTTGTTTTCATCTTGGACAGTCAATGTTAGAACTCTTTCGGCCAACCATTTGAATTCAAATTCGCCATGATCTCCTAAGTCGATCGTCATCTTTCACCACTTACTTCAACTCCCAAGCTCTCAAAGCAGGTTCATGGCCTCCTTCTTCTGGATATATACTTGTGGTGGCCAAAATTGGTCTTTAAGACGACGACGTACAGGGGAGGAAACAAAGAAAGAAAATTTGTTTTCTGGATGTCAAGAAAGGTGTAGTGATTTTGGAAATTGGAACCTTCGAAAAAGAACTAGGGCTGGAATGCAGTACCACCTCGCCAAAGCCAATGGGCAACCACGTACCACGTACCACGTGCCACCACCAGTCCACCACTACTATCGTGCCTCTTCCATCTCTGTGTTCCCGATTCCCTCACTCTCTTTCCCTCCATTTTTTCCATTTCCACTCCATCAAATTCTCACTATGTTTAAGTTCGAAGTTCAAAACCCTAGCTTTGAATCGGAGTCGGAACCATCTTTAGGTTTTCAGTTTCCGACTCTCGAAGCTTCCGGTAACTGTTCATTTCGCTCTCTCTGCGTTCAAAGCTCGGTGAGCGAACAATGGCGGCTATGGCGAGCGACTTTCAAGATCACCGAGACTCCGAGCTCTAATATGAACGGAGACAAACTATCTATTAAGTTAGAATAAATGGCTCATTTCAACTCCATCACCCTCAATGCCAAGCCAACTCGGTCTCGTGTTGTCAACAAAACCTACCACATTCGATGATGACCTTATTAATTGCTATTACGTACTGCTAAGCTAATCTCTGTTTGATCTCATCTGCATGCATGTCTCTATTCTCCCGATCAGTATTTTGTTTTTACTGGATTTGTATCGACTCTGTTTCTCTTTATTGCAATTGACTCTTGTTATTGCATTCTCAAAGTTTAATTGGTTCTAAATTTCTAAGCAAGATCATTCGAATGCCAATGTTTTGAAAAACCAATAGTGATACAAATTGATTAGATTCTGTGATAAAATAGATGAAGAAAAGTTTAGCTTCAGTAGCTTAATTAATTAATTAGTTTCATGATGGTTTTCTGCAAAGAAATGGCTATAAATTAAGTTGAAGAATATAGATTATTTTCATGAACCATTGAACAGTATATAGCAAATGTGTTTTTATAAATTCTAAATGAGAATTTATTAATTTGTGTTTTCTTGTAGTATCGGATTATCCGTTGTACGTATACATTGGGGCAAGCTGGGCACTCTTATTTGTTTGAAATACAACGTATATGCTAGTGGTGATCGACACTGCTCTAAGCGAAGGTAAGTGCATACTTAGGCTGTTTGTTAGGAGAGAATAAGCCGAAGTGTTTCTCAGTTTCTGCACCAACTTTAATATTCTCATCAAACATGGCAAACAGGTACGTTTCAATAGCTCCGTTAGGCCTCTTTGGAGTTCCGGTCTTGACATGATTGATCAAATTTCTGTAGTATGTCCCTGCATTATCAACAGTTGCAGCATCACCACCTTCGGATGGCCAACCGCTTTCGGACACAACTATCGCCAAATCGGGAGCACCTGCCTTTTCGAGTGCAGAGTAATGGGCATCTAACTGAGCATGAAAAAGGTTCTGGTAGCCATTACTGCCGTCCTGTACCACTACCCCCGGGGAAGTGAACAACGCATAGGCTAGGTCTATATTAGCAGGGTCCCCGATGTAGGCGAAGTAAGGGTACACATTGACAAGAAGTGGTGCTCCATTGTTGACCAAAAAGGTGATGATAGGGGTTATGAATGAATTTGCAGCATCACTAAATTCCCCACTTGAAGGGGGATAGCTGGTTCCCAAAAGAGTTGTGTCTACTGCTGTTGACACTTTGATTTGGCCTTGTAGGTTGGCCTCAGCGACTGCGTTCTGAATGTTTTGTATGGAAGGAAGCAAATATTGGGCTTCTGCATAGTCAGGGTGGACTTCGTTGCCAACGGCAATGTACTTGAATTTGACATCAGCCGAATAAGGTACCACATTTTGTTGGACCCAAGCTGTAGCTGCTGCAGCATCGACGAGGGCTTGAAGGTTGTTGTTGGGGATGGTGACCATGAGTTCAATGTTGGAACCTCTAAGGGCCTCAAGGGTTGCTTGGTCTGGTTCATATATCCTCATCTTTCCAATCCCATTGTTTTTGTACAGAATAACTACTTCTGTTTCGGCCGGTAAATTATCGCCGTTCTTCCCATAGCACACACCAACAGATTGTGCACCTGAAATTAATACACCATAACAGAATTAAAGAGGAACAATTATATATAATATGTTGCATCCACCAGGAGTAAACTAGATCGAATAACTCGATCAATATGCATGCGCAACATAAATCAAGGACATTCTGTAACTCCTATTAATTAAATTGAGGCAATGAAAAAGTTTCCTTCAGCATGCATCAAGATAGATGTAGTAACATAAGAAACAATCAATCAGTCACCATTTGCTGCTAGAGGCGACAGTAAAGAAGTTTTCTTGAGCATCCATCACCGTAAATCAGACAAACTTTTGCTCTTGATGTAAATACCCTCATGCATGTAGAACATAACTGCTTCACGCACTAGTGCAAATCAGTTTTTTCTTAGCTTGGTAACAAGTCGAATACTACCTCAAATCCGATAATTACCAGTTCACCATATATATTTGGGAAATGCTTACTATCTGACAAGATGTCGAGACTATCAGTTGAGCACCGTGCATGAAACAAACAACTATCTGATTTGATGAATGATGCAAATCAACAGTGTGACAGAGAAGCCTAGCTTAACTATATAAACAATATATATGTACGAAATATAATGGACCTGTTATTTGTAGAGCAGGCATCAACAGTACAAGGAGCAGCAAAATGGAAGCCATGAAGGTATTTTTACGCGCTGTGTAGGAGAATAATGCCATGAAGAAGATGGAGGAAGCTAGGAAATAACCAAGATAACAGATTCGATCGGAGAGGATATCATGCTAGTCTGAGCTAGTACATTAACACTAGTTCTATTTATAGAGTCATGCACGCAGGGCAGGGGATGCTAGTCATTATTATATGTTGATCCCGCATGGATTAGTAGTGTTGACATCACTTGAATATTAATTCTCTGCATTTGCATATTTTCACTAGTTGAAAATTCATTAATTAATTAGGTTCATATCCTTCCAAATCCAATTGAGGAATTAAGGTGCTTGTAGTATGAAGCACTGAAGCAGGATGGTCCAGAAGTGTAGAAAATAAAGTTCAAGTTGATCGAGGGATTCGTGCGTACGTTCGGGACTCCAGGACCATGAATATGTGTGGTCAGTTGGATTGAAAGACCCGTTTATAGCTAGCTCTCAACATGTCGTGTTGTTTAGGTTAACTCAGTCAGTGGAACAACATTTTATGGACTCTTGAAATTTGACTTCTGGCGTAAAAGAGGCTGTTTATGAATTAGTTTGTACAAGGTTCTAAAAAACGTTAGGCGACCCTAAACGGTGAACATACCTTCGAGCGCCTAGGCGGTTAGACGTGGATTAATTGGAATTAGACGTTTTCTAGGCGACTTAAAGGCGGTATTAATTCAATACATATATATGTGAAATAATGAATATTTAAAACACTTATATAATAAAATTAGCAATAAATATAGTTTAAATTGTCATAATCTCCATACAAAAATATATAATATAGAGTAATAATCTCAAATCTCAAATTATTTGGGTTTTAAATTATTATTATTTTCACGCCCAGCATCCCCTAGGCTCGCCTAGGAGCGCCTGAGAGTACCTAGCCCCCCCAGAGAGCTTATTCCCTCATTTAGCTTCGCATAGCGCCTAGGCGGTCGCCTAGGTCGCCTTTTAGAACAATGAGTTTGTACCTGATTTGCACATCGGCCCATGAAGTTTAGTCGTTTTTTTGTTTTGTTTTGAAAATAGAAGTTTAGAGAGGGAGAGGACTACATTTGTTAGCACATCCGCTTTTGGAATTATAGCCGCATGCGCCGATGAATAGGGGCTGTCCTAAGTCAGCGGAGGCCTTGTGCAAATTTAAAAGTGTGATCTATTTTAAATTTTTTATAATGTTACGACTTCAACAAAATCTTTTTTTTTTGTTGAAGGAAGAACGATTGTATTCAAAACCAAATCAAGAGTTACAAGTAGGAGCTATACAGCTCTCTAGTTCTGGAGGAATAGCACCCCACTAACCATAATCAAAATCAAAAAGTAAAGCAGAATGAGCAAGCTTATGGGCACAACCATTCGCTTCTATATATATATATATATATATATATATATATGTGTTTCATAGTTGATCCTGGAATCAACCTCAACAATGAACGAGTCTCCTCCATCACCATCCCAAAACATGAATCATCTTCATCGTCTTGATCAAATAATGTCACCACACGAGCACAATCACCTTCAAACGAAATACTAGAGGCAGCATACACTACCAGAAGGATCACTATAGCCGATGACGAAAAGTCGTCGGCCTGTTAACAAAATTCGTCGGTTATAGCATCTTCGGAAAAAGACTGTCGGTGATACTATAGTCGACGAGGTAATAGGGTTATCATCTACTATAGGTTGAACTATATCCGACGACGTATATGTCGTTGGGAATAGTTTAGACTATAGCCGATGATGAAGTCGTCGGTCAAATCCACCCCGTGGTCAAAAATGTTGACTGATCTCGACTATAGCCGACGAGGTTTTCTATGAACGTCGTCGGCTATCGTGCAAGAACATCGTCGGTTATAGTTTAAATGTCATCAATTATAGTCAACAGAAATGTCAGCTTCTGGAAAACTTTAGCCGACAAAATAGATTCATGTCGTCGGCTATAGTTGGTGATTTTGAAAGAATCTGCAGATTCTGGATTTCATTCCTAGAACCTGCAATTACAAAATACAACACATATTTTTCTAACAACACATATTGTCCAACAAATACATCCATACAAACAAAACACATATTCACCCACAAGAAGAGGTAGCTACACTAAGGGTCCCAAATATATGTTATCAAAAGGATTTGTTTAATTACCATGGTCATGCTGATCCTCCTGCGGCTGCGGCTACAGTTGTGGTGCACTAAAAATATGTGGAGGTGGGGCCGGGATCTGGATTCCAGAAGCCTGAAACTGTGAAAAACATTGCTGCATCCATGTCGCTATAGATGTCTGTTGCTCGGCTAATCTCATCTGCTCAGCTAATCTGGCCTGCTGCTCGACTAATCTCACCCGCTTCATCTCCCATTGCATCTCCTCCATCTATCTTTGAGTCTCCTCCATCAACCTTGCCTGCCTCTGAAGCTGCTCTTGTAGCTCAGAGTTCCTAGAAGTTCCCGACCCACGGAAGAATTCAGGAGTCTTCTTCAAAACTCCTTCACCCCTCTTTCCAAGACTCCTGCAATAGAAGGTGTTCTTTCCTGGAGGGATCACGGTTTACATGATCCTTTCCGCTATCATCGGATTAGATGGATAAATCTGATAAATCTGGAGGTCCGCATCCGGGGTGTTAGGATATAGCTCTCTCGCTACCTGAGTCAACACCTGCGGCATCACCTCCTGCACTCTCGCCTGATTGACAAGGTAAAAAAATAACATTTAATTTAAACATACAAATTCTTTTAGAGAAAATACATATAAGCAAATATGTTAATTAATTTATAAGGACTCGAGACTTACAGCATCTTCGAGGCACTGCTGATATGAGTGATGCACCGTATACACCAACGCGAGGACTTCTGGGTGTTGGGTGGCCTCCTCCATCCAACCCGAATATGATCTGGAACCGGCATGATGGTTCTTGGTGTTTTTACCCCGGTTCTTGGAGTTTGTTTCAGAAATGGCTTTGTTGGGTAAACCTACATCAAAACATTATTAGCTAACTATTTTCACGAAATACGATACAACACAAATATACTCAGGTTGCATACCTTTAATCTTGTGTTGTTGAAGTGGGTTACAAGTCATCGCCACTCGTACTCCTTATAACGAAACTCGCTAGGGGGTACCCGAACGGTCGTCACTGTACTTTTTCCAGTACTTTTTGAGGTCGGCCTTCCACTCTTTGTACCTATATTAATGCAACACAAATGTTAGAAATTGACAACACTTAATCAAAAAAATCTAACTCGATATATACAATATATATAACTCTATTCACATCACATGCCACCTTGTACCTCATCTGCCCACGTGGGTTTGAGCTCGTTCTGCACGTGAAACCACCTCTACAATGCATATATAAATGATAAAAATTGTATATTTATTCAAACTTGATTTATAAGTGGAAAAGATAAATAATGAATATACAATATAACTCACCGACAGTACATTATTCACTTTGTACTTCATGCAGTGTGGCACGGAGTTCCAATCTGGCCACAGCATTGGGACATTGTCCCATATGATGCTTCCCACCATGCCAGTGTAATTTCACATTATCTTTCACTCGATCACCTCGCCTCTGTCAGTGTCTAAATGACCACTTTCCCACCACCTCTGATCGCCTCGCCCAGTAGCTTGCCAACGACGAGGCCTCTGGTGTTCTTTTGTTTGTCTCCAGCAACGATTTCGCCTAAGACAAGGTAAAAAGATTAAAACATAAGCATCCAATTTAATTTACATATCATTAATAAGTTTGAAATTAAATAGCCAAGGTTGTTAATTAGTATTTACCCAATTCGTCTGTAGCTTGTCCCAGAACCCTCCCACTCTAGAGAGATGTCACGAACGGTACATATATATATATATATATATACTTGTTCCGAGGTAGTGAATCCTTGCTGTCCTGGAATAGGCATTCCTGTGTCATCAACGGCAGGTATGGTAGGTATCTCCAGGGGCAAGAATAGGGTAAAGGGTGGACATAATCGTACCCCAGTCAAGGAACTACCTGAAACATCAGCCTCAGATTAATGAGGAGTCCGAGCCGTAGAGGGAGAAGGCTTCGACCTATGAATGTTTGACATATAGACCAAGGATTGAGTCGCACTATATGTTGAGGGCATGCGGTTGTTGTTGTAGAGCCTTCTCGCACTGTAGGGTCAGCGGGGCACTACTTCCTGGTGCGGCGTCACCCCCTAACCTAATAGTTGAAGGTGGCGAGAGCTGGGAGGGCCACTATAAGTGTTGCCAAAAGTGGCAGACCCGGAATAACTAGCGCTAGTCTCATTTCCACCTTTGGATCTCGACCGGATCTCGACAAATTACCACAGTTTAACCAATTGATCATTTCTAATCAATTTTCATAGCATAATCAACTAATCAACAACACAAAATTCACCAACACATACACATATTCACCATCACAAATTCAAAAACAGTAGTAACACATACACATATTCTCACATCCCTAATAATCACCCAAGCCTAATAACAAAATTAACAGCCATAAATATCCAAACCTAATTAACAGCCCTAATCACAAAATTAACAACCTAATCACATAATCACTCAAACCTTAATTAACACAGCACAACATGTATCACAGTCCTAATAACACAATCTGCACTAAATTAACATCCCTAATAACACACCCAAACCCAATCTTCACAAAACCTGCATAAACAATTCCTAAAATTGGTCTATTGCAAAATTGAACAAAAACCCTAAAATTGTTGTGCTGTGTTGAGAGAGAGAGAGAGAGAGAGAGAGAGAGAGAGAGAGAGAGAGAGAGAGAGAGAAATAGAACCTGTTTTCTAGTTTGTTAGAGAGAGAGAGAGGGGCGGCGAACCGCCTGCAGTGGCGGCGGCGTGCGGAGTGCGGCAGAATTCGAATTTTAGGGTTTTGGGTAGTTTTGGTTCGTGTTGGGCTGTGCGGGGTCGATTCTAGGTAATATATCCAAAAACTATAGCCAATGTGACGACCCGGAACAGAATCACTAGAGTAATCAGCTTAATTCACAAGTTAGTGCGTAATCGCAGTTTTTCGATAATTGTGTGGTTTGCCGGTTTTGATTACGACTGAATTATTGGCCAAGAATTTGAGTTGAGTCTCTTCTCGAGAGTTGTAGTATATGTGATTTCGAGTTCGTGGGCAGTTCTGGATGATTATTTCGACGACCGAGGAATATAATATGAATATTTGAAGTTTTGGAATATCAACGAGTTTATCCGTTCGTAACGAGTTTATCCGAATCGTAATGGTTATCCGTTTTGGACCGTCGATCGTCCCAAGACGCGAGTATAAATATCGGAAATAGTCAAAAATTGTCGAAATTCACTATTCAGAAAGTTTGAATGTCGTTTGACCAAGGCTAAGCGTTGACCCGCGTTGACCGGAGAAGAAAATCTCCACCACCGCTGACTCACCGGCGACCTTCATTTTCCGGCCACCTCTAGCTTGGACCTTGGTATATTTCGATTCCTCTCTTGATTTCTTGTTGATTAGAACTTGGAATTGCTTGATTTGGTTGAGAATTGAGGGAGAAATGTCGATTTGAAAATTTGGGAATTTTGGCCGGAATCGGCTTCGACGGGGAGAGGAGTTCCAGCGACTTTCCGAGGGGGGTTTTTATTGGAAATTGTTGGGCTTGAGGCAGGTAAGTGGACCCTTGAGGTTGGGAGGCCGAGATGGCCTCACGGTGACGGAATTGGACGGCGGAGCAATTTCCAGCCGGTTATGGATCTCAGACTTTCGAGCTGTTTTACGGTGTGTGTGGCCGGAATTGGGCTTAACCATACAAAAGAGATGTGTTGTACTCGTTGAGATGAAGCTTCGGTGAGTTTGGCCGCCGAAAAATCTCTCTGGTTGACGGCGCGCAGCCGGCGGCGGCGGCGGTCAACGCCAGAGCTCCGGCGACCCGTTGACTTTTTAGAATTTGATGATTTTAATGTCGTTTTGCTCGTATTCGCGCCCCGATCGTCGCCTTGAGGTTTTCGATTTGATTTGGGTATCGGATTTTCAGTCGAGGGTTTTGAGTGGAGATTTCGTGAATTTCGTCGATTATTTTTATTTCAGTTATACGTTTCCGGGGACGGTTGGTTTCCGCAGTGTGGTACAGTGTTGTGAATTGTGATTTTGATCAGATATATTTTTTGATTATTCAGGGAATCGAGATCGTGCTTCGGGCGAGGGATCTTCCGTCGGACCACGAGATTAGCGCGAGTGCGCGCTTTGCTCATCTGTGAGTGGACATTTTTATATTTTCACAGTTGTTGCGAATTCGTGAATTTTCGTATTTATTTTATACGATGTTGAGTTATTTATTATTTTTGGAGGTATTATTTTATATTTTATGGTGATGGCATTACTGCATCGATGCTTCGGCTACTCGACTGATCACCGGTAGTCTGACCAGAGTTGAGAGATTCCCCTGTTATGCCGCCGGGGTTGAGAGATTCCCCTGGCCTATCACCGTCGGGTTTGAGCGATTCGCCTGACCGCCGGGCTTGAGAGATTCGCCTGACACCTCCATATATACTTTCCGAACTCGCATTGTTTTACATTGATTATGTATATGAAACTGGTGAAAGGCATATATTTATTTTCGTCCACTCACTCTAACTTTTATTTGCCTTTCCCCTGGGCTTTTCGGTTTTCGTGTCCAGTTTGCAGTTCGGATTCTGGTGTGTCACGTCGCGGTCGGAGGCTAGTTGTTCGAGCTACCTGTCTTTTCCAGTAGGTTCCTTGTTTCGCCTACTGTTGTATATTTTGTATATATATATACTAGAGATCGCTCTGATACGATACGGATACATGTTTTATGTGGTTTTTCCCAGATTTTCTATATTATACAGTTATGTTTACTGTTTATTACTATTGTTATGATATTGAGAAATTCGGATGGGATTGGTGCCCACGGTTTGGCTTTTGTGGCATAGGATGAAGTGTATTTTCTGGGTGCAGGTTAATGGTAATTCCGCGTTAGTAGCGTTACTCTGCCAAAATTTATTGGTTTTTGTTGGTTCGTGTTTTCAGAAAGGGTTTGATTCCGGTTTAGGAAACTAAATCGAGGTTGGGTCCTTTCAGTCAATGACTTAAGTATTGTCGTCGACTATACTGTTGCCTGGCGCATAAATGTCGTCGGCTATACTGACTATAGACAACGACATGAGTCAATGTCGTTGGCTATAGTGTTAATTTTTTTTTTGGCAAAGTAGGCTCATGTGGAAACAGGCTTCCCATAAATACTTGTTTAACTAATTAAAGAACTTAGGCAAAATTAGGCTCATGACCAACAAAGATACAAGTTTATACTCAAATACAATTTTAACAAAGGCTCATAATCAGAATCATCGCTTGAATCTGACTCGATGTTCGAGTTAATTTCTGGTAAGATGTGCCGTTCCTCGTCACCGGAGTCTTCGTGAACTTCATTTGGATTAACACCAACAAGTTCTGGTTGAGGAATTCGAACCACACTACTCGGAATCATATTATTAAGACTAATGTAGATGATTTAGGAATACCAATTACGTTCGGCTCATGGTATGCAGTAACTTCTTCTTCATTATCTGCGGTCTCACCAAGTGTAGCAGCATTGTACATGTTTCTAGGAACAACATGGTTAACTACTTTCTACGCGCCTTTGTGCACAAGATCATCAAGATAAAACACTTGTTTTACCGTTGTGGTAAAACAAAAAGGGGTCATCTTCATACCAGCTTGTAGCAGTATTCACCGAAAATATTCTGTACCGATCGGTCCTTTTGTTCTCAGGGCTAGTATCAAACTATTTACACTTAAACAAGTGCACTGTCATGCCTTCCCCATAAATTAGTTCAACCACTGAATGGAGAACACCGTAATAGTCAATGCCATTTTGCCCACCATGCACTATTACACCAGAATTCTGTGTTGTCTGTCTGACGTCTCTATGTTCACATATAAACTGCACGCCATTGACCTTACGCATCGAATAAACTCTTAAAGTTACCGGTTTCATCGCCAACAGCCTCAATTCATGTGACCAGTGTACGTTACCATCATCTTGTACATGGTTCATCTGAAAAAAAAACTATGTGTACAACCATTAACTTTAAATATGAACATTGATATTAATTACATCGTGTAATATATAGAAGTAAATATATATATATATACGTACCCAGTTTGCAAACGTCTTGTTGTGGTACTCAACATCACCAGTAATAGCAAGGTAGTAAAGGTAGATGTTTTTCCAGTATTGAACTTCTAGACAGTTAATCAATACTGACCAGTGGGCAATGACTAGCTCATATGGTTTAACTTGTGTGAGTTTTGCAACATTCCAGATACTTTAACACCATTGGAGATGATAGAAAGGTTGAACTGTGGTTCATCTACCGGCATATGTTGTGGAGAGCCATCCAACGCTCCTAAATACAACTTGGTGCACGTTACGCACTCGTGTGCAAGATATGTTTCAGCGATACACCCTTCAGGTGCGGATTTATTCATCACATAGTCTTTTTAGTCCCCGAGTTGTCTATCAAGTTGCAAAGTGCATGCTATGATTATTGAAAAATAAGTATTTATATATAATTAAAAACATAGCCAAATTTAGATGTTGAATCGTATGTACCTTTCCATAGGATACATCCAAGTATAGTGTACTCGACCGATAAGCAACAATTATTCAGGAAGATTGAGCATCAGGTGAGGTATTATAAAAATGATGTCCTATTGCATTTCTCACAGGTCTAATTTTTTCACTTCTTTGGTTCATAACTTCTGAAAGATTATTGACAGTGCCATTAACGGCTCCACCACCTCTTTGGGTAGGTACTCTCGAATGAAAACAGGGAAGAGGCGTTGAAGCAGTACATGGCAATCATGACTCTTTCATCCGTACATCTTATTATCCCGGAAGTTAACACACCGGCCTATATTTCTTGCATAGCCATAAGGATACTTGACATTACCCATCCAACCAAAAATTTCATTCTTCTGGTCGGGCTTAACAGTGTGAGGAGCTTGAGTCATTTTTTTCTTCCCTTCTCTCAACCACAAATATTTCCGCAGTCCCATTCTTTTCAGATCAATGTGTGCTTTAGTGCCGTCTTTAATTTTCCCCTCCCAATTCAGAACTGTGCCTACCACACTTTCGCACACATTCTTCTCTATGTGCATGACATCTAGGTAGTGCATGATCGGTTACTTAGGCCAGTACGAGAGTTTCCAAAATATACATTTGTGTGTCCAAAATTTATACCTGTCGGTCTGTTAAGTATTGACGCCACTAGTTCAGGATGATTTCTTAACTACCCAAAATCGTATTCATTTAGCACTTCCAAAATTTCATCCCACGTTCATCTTCTAGGTTGCACACTCATTTCTATAGTCCCATCAAAAGGCTCTTTATCCTGCCGAAATAAGTGATCATGTAGAAGCCAACAACGGTGACGCATCTGCACAATCTTCCTGTAATGAGGTCTGCAGCACTCAACAGTCATGCACTCTAAACAAGCCCTGTATCCCCTGGTAACATTGCCCGACCACATCCCACAGGCAGAAAAATCACTAAAGGTGCCAACAAGCATGGCATGCATATGAAACATCTCGTTTTTGTACTTGATATAAGTAGGATTCCCATGCTCACTCAGGTACTTAAGCTCCTAAATCAAGGGTCTCAAATACACAACTAGACACATTCCTGGATAACCTGGGCCTGGAATTAACAGAGTGAGCACATTATATTCCTTCTTCATGCACATCTATGGAGGAAGGTTGTACAGTACCAAAATAACTGGTCATATACTGTATTGCAGACTCATGTTGCCAAAAGGGTTGAATCAGTCAGATGAGAGCCCAAGCCAAACATTTAGGACCTTTGATGCAAAATGAGAAAACTCCCTGACAATGTGCTTCCAAGCCTCTCCGTCAGCAGGGTGTATAAGGGTATTATCGTCAGGCAAATTCCTCTCAACCCACCATCTCATAGCTTCAGCTGTGTGTGCACACATAAACAACCGTTCCAGCCTATCAATCAACGAAAAATAACGAAGTTTCTTCATAGCTTTCTTGTTCGCTGCAAAAGTCAACTTACACCTATTCGTACCTCATACCGGGCAAGCGTTAAGGCATTCAAGATCATTCCCATAAGCATCTTCACCCCAGAAGAGAACACAATCATATCTGCATGCATGGATTTTGATGTAAGAAAGACCAAGATGTTTCAGAATATGTCACACCTTATGCTGAGTGGTAGGAAGGCGATGATCGAGGGGCAGCATCGAAGTAGACCACTCCAGCCAGTCATCAACAGCCCTGACACTCATTTTGTTCTCTACTATGAGCTTCATTACTCTCATGACACTTTCAAGAATAGTCTTATTACATCCGTTGTACAACAGGGTATGTTGGAAGGCAATCAGGTTGTTATACTTGTCCATACCGGCAGTGTTGAAAGCTCTAGATAATTGCTGGACTGGCTCAATATGAGAGAAGCCCCCAGCGGGAGGGATATCTGGTGCTTGAGGAAATACACCACTCTCATAAGGAAACACATAGTTGATCAACCTCGTTGTTGGATCATTGGATGTACTGGCACTCTCATGAAAATTTCTCATGATCATGTTGACCCATTGATGATGTTTCACCGTGATAAATCCAACATGTGTACATATCCAAAAATCTGTTTTTCTTCATGTTCTCCAATACTTTTTCAATGGGAAAATAATATCGCTCGCTGCGACATTGACATTTCGTACACGGACAATAATGAATTGTCATCACTCCACTATTAGCCTTCACATATTCCACAAAACTCCTAATTCCATGGTGATATCTTACATCACATCTTGGAAGGCACATCAAACTCTTGTCCATCCTGAAAATTCCAACTGTATATATATATATATACATGCACTAATTAATTAAAAATTCATCATTATATCTATATATATATATCGATCTTTAAACTACAAATTACATAATTTAATTCTTCTACTCCTTAATTACAAATTAACACATATATATCAACAATTTACATATAATTATATATATATATTTTCATCGAATTCAACCCAACTCAACTAAAAATCAACAATCATTTCCTCAAAATCAACAATCAATTACTCAAACCAACAATTAACTCAAAATTAACAATCAACAATCAACACACACATATATGTAAATATACGTACCTATATAGCTTCACGAACCTATTTTGGACAGCTCCCAACAATTTCAGAGCATTTTGAGTTTTTCTCACCAAAATTTTTTTGATTGATTGAGCTACTGCCCGAATCAATCTGTAATAAAGAACTATAGCCGAAGAAATGATGTAGTTTTCGGCTATATATAGTTGAAAAATATTTTCAGTATTTGTAAAAATCTATAGCCAACGACGGTCCCGTCACAAACACTGACGACTTTTTTCCGGGAGTCAGCTATAGTACTATGCTCGACGACGGGAAACTATGGCCGACAAACCCTTTTTGTCGTTGGATATACAATACTATACCCGATAACTTTTAATGTCTTCGGCCTATTTTTCGTCATTTCATCAGCTATAGTACTTATTCATCTAGTGATACCTCTTCATTAATTCAACAACAACCTTACACGCCATAACCTCAACCATAGAAGTTGAGAGAATATGTTTAACGTCCTGACACACTCCCAACCACACTTTCAGTTGAGTCTCAGACAACTAGTCCTAAGCCACCAATATCAAATTCTACACCGAAACCACCATCCCAATTACACTTCAACCCCCCAGCACTAGGAAGTATCCAACGCACATTATTCCTACTCACTTTTGGACCCTGGTTTGGTCGACAGGACTGCCACACTGAGTGATATGATCTAATTTGATAAGCCAAATGATCCAGTGTTACAACCCGAATCGTAATCACACAGTTATCGGTTTGTGTTACGCATTATCGCGAATTAGTCACGTAATTGGGATTGTTAATGACTTTTTCACCAGACGAGAATTTGTATTGACTTCCTTCACAAAAATTATAGAGTATTTAATTTTGAGGTTATGTGAATTTTCAGAGAATTTTTCGGATAAGCGAGCTATTTAACGAGTTTTGAAGTCGGTTGTGAAAATATTTTAAAAAGTGTTAATTTAATTACTGATTTAATCGTGATCGTCTGATTTTGATCAGATTGAATTGTAGCCGTTGATTTGGGCTGGTATGGATATGGTATAAGTATGAGCTATTTTTGGAAAGTTTCTATTTTTGGGAGAAAACATGTATGTATACTGATCGACCTGTATACCATTTTGACCCGTTTTAGCCACGGAACTTCTCGCCGGCGGTGAGCTATATTCCGGCCACCTCTGGCCGTGTTCTTTGGTAAGACATGTTGGGTTCGACTTCCTCTTTCTTTTGTTTGATGGATCAATAGTGTTGGTGACTAAAGGACAGCGGTGGAAGGCGACGAAAACCAGCCAGAATCGGTGGTTTTTGGCTGTGTTGGTGGCAGCTCAAATCGGCAGCAATGAGGGTCGAAGTTATGAGGGTTTGATAGTCCTTGGGATTGTTAGTTGAACCCATGTGGTCTTGACCCTTGCCATGGTCGGACAGTGCCGATCGGAGAATGTGAATTCCGGCAAGGTTTTGAAACTTCATGGTGACATTTCGACGTTTTTCAGTTAGAATTGGGGTTAGCATTGAACTAGAATGTTGTTGGAAATCTTGAAATCTTTAATTTGATGTATAGATCGAAGAATTCTGTACCGGTTGGATACCGGTAGCCTGCAGCGGCGGTCCAAGACCCCACGCGCTGCCGTGAGCGGCGGAGCTCTGGCAATATGGAATTTTCGACAAAGTTTTATCTTGTTTCGCTCGTTTTCACGTGCCGAATGTAATGGTGAGGTTTATATTCGGATATGAGCTTGATAAAATTTGACAAGTATTTAATCAGACAATAATCAGTTTAATTCACGACAATATTAAAGGACACTTTGATTATCAGTTTAATTGCGAGTCGTTTGATATTCTAGATTTGTTGGAGACTCTTAAAAGTGAGGGATTATAAGGAATTGAATTTTGGTTGAGTTAGTAATTAAACAGAAAATACGTAATTTGAATATACGAGATTCTCGATGTTATTACTCACCAGATTACGATCTTAGCTATATATTCAGTATGAACCCCGATGATTAGATATTATTTTTAATCGTGGTTTTAGGATATTGAGTTAGTAGGCATATCAGATGAATAACTGTGTTGATCGACAGGTTTTCAGGTTTGTGAGTGGACCTTTATTTTCACAGTCGTAGGGAGTTCAGTTATTTTACTACGCTTTCCAATTTTTTTTTTGTATGCATTATTTTTGGAGGTTTATTTGTGATGGTTTGATTAGTTGCATCGATACTCTAACTATTCAGCTGATCACTAAATAGCTAGTTAGGGGAGGTTAGGTGGCCTCATCTAACCCAGATCAACTCAGGTTAGGTGGCCTGGGAACGATCCCGTCACATTTATTTTACTTATGTTTTCTATTGATAGTCGTACCGGGTGAGAGGCTCAGAACGACTATCCCTCCATTGCATATCAGTTATTTATTTTGAACTCGCATTATCTCCAGAAAATAGCGGAAATGCATGAAATTACAGTTTAGCGATTTACACAGATTATTATATTATTTTTGTTTGCTCACACTAACGTTTTTACGTTTTATTTGTCTTTCCCTTGGCCCTTCCATTTATCGATGCCCAGATTGCAGTGTGTATCATGAGGGTGCTGGATGTCGTCGAGGGCGTTGAGTCCACTAGTCAATTCCTTTAGCAGTAGGTTTTAGCTCATTGTCAGTATGTCTCTTGTGTTATTGAAGTCACTCTGGAGACTGGTTCAGTAGTATTATCTTAGTGAGACTCTTGTGATTAGGTTGTCACTCGTGTAGTAGTCGAGTTGAATTTCTTTGTATGTGAATCAGTATATACTGGATGTATGTTTTCAAATTCTGAATAATGTATCAGGTTTGATTCCAGTCTTATATTGAGAAATTCGGATGGACATCGGTGGTCCACGATATTGTTTTTGGGTTTATCTGCGGAGTGTCAGTTTTCCCTGCAGGTTTTTGGATGTCTCTTTATAAGGGAGTTATGTCAAAATATTCACAGAAACTCGTAGATGTTAGGGCTTGATTCTAGATTACTCGTTAATCTAGGGTCGGGTCCTTTCATCCAGGCTCACTGCTTCATCATACCAAAATCGATTGTTCCTTTCTTCCCAGACAAACCATAGAAGCAAAAGTAACAAAGCCATCTTATCATGAGATAGCTTATCAAAGCAGATCGCTAACCAATCTAACACTGATGCTTCTCTCTCAGCATCCTCCACAACAATGCTACAAAGTTTTGGGAATAAACCAATCAGATCCACTACAAAAGCGCAATCTCGACTAATGTGTGAAATAGTTTCTTCATCCCCAAGACACAGACAATACCCTTGATTTATAGACTCTTTTAGAAGCAAGTTGCACCACTATAGGTAAAATATTTGCACACACTCTCCTAGTGTTAAGATGTACCGTACCTTATTGGGAACCTTAGCCTTCCAAATACTTCTCCAAACCTTAGTTAACTCACCAGAACTCGACGAAGATGTCAGCGGTGTAAGAACAGCTACCGCAAGAGCATAAGCTAATTTGGCAGTAAACCGACCTCTATCATCGTAATGACAAATTATCTTGTCTTCAACATCAGAATAAGGAAGTTGAATACTCAAAATAGCATTACTCTCCTCTTCAGAAAACATATCAGTCACCAAAGCCTCATTCCATTCTCCTCCGGGCAACATAAACTGAAAGGACCCAACCCTGATTTAGTTTCCTAAAGCGGAATCAAACCCCTTCTGAAAACACGAACCAACAAAAACCATAAAAATTTCGGCAGAGTAACGCTACTAACGCGGAATTGCCATTAACCTACACCCGGAAAATACACTTCATCCTTTACCACAAAAGCCAAACCGTGGGCACCAATCCCATCCGGATTTCTCAATATCATAACAATAGCAATAAATAGTAAACATAACTGTAATATATAGTAAATCCGGAAAAATCCGCATAAAACATGTATCAGTAACGTATCAGAGCCACCTAGTGTATATATACAAAATGTACAACAGTAGGCGAAATAAGGAACCTACTGGAAAACATAGGTAACTCGAACAACTAGCCTCCTACTACGACGTGAGACACCAGAATCCGAACTGCAAACTGGGCACGGAAGCCAAAAAGCCTAGGGGAAAGACATGAAAATCATTAGAGTGAGTGGACGAAAATAAATGTCTTTCGCCGAATAATATATGTTATAATAACATATGCGACTCAAAAATGAATGAACATTAAATAGTACACGAGGTGAACTCAAACTCCTCTAGCGTACAGAGCATGCATAGAAAAATCCCACCGGGTCGCTCATGGACACATCCGTGCTAGTACAGTCCGAATCACGGGATCCCAGACCCACACGTGATTCTAGCCAGAAAGGCCTCAGGTCAGGGTATCTATTCCCACCCGAAAAAACATCGGCACAAGGAACATAAATCTGTACCCACCCGGAAATACATCGGCACAAGGTACAGTTCCCCCTTGGTCGACATTCTCGGGGATCAGCCGGGATGCAAGTGTATCGATACAACAACATAAACTGTGGCTGTACTCTATGTAAATCAAATCATAAATAGTTTCATGCATACGTATAAAGCATAATCGTAAAACACATGCTCGTATAGGTCATAATCACAAACGTATGCTCATGCTCGTAAAATATAATGTAAAGACTCGCATTCGATCAGTGAAAAGAAAAGTCCACTCACTGACGAGCAAAGCGCGCACTCGCACTAATCACGTGGCCCGGCGGAAGATCCCTCACCCAAAGCACGATCTCGATCCCCTGAATAATCATAAAATATATCTGATCAAAATCACAATCCACAACACTGTACCACACCTCGGAAAACAACCGTTCCCGGAAATATATAACATAGTGCAAAATAATCAACGAAATTCCCGAAATCTCCACTCAAAACCCTCGACTGAAAATCCGATACCCAAATCAACTCGAAAACCTCAAGGCGATGATCGGGGCACGAATACGAGTAAAACGACATTAAAATCACTAAATTCCAAAAAGTCAACGGGTCGCCGGAGCTCCGGCCATGACCGCCGCCGCCGCCGCGCCGTCAACCGGATAGTTTTCCCGGCGACCAAGCTCCCAAATTGTTCTCCTCCTCAAGATGAGCAACTTTCCTCAAGGCACCACCACCATCCAACCACCACCGTGGCCGGAAATCAGCTCGAAAGAGCCACGGCCGAGAATGGCCGGAAAATTTTCCCGGCCGATTTCGGTGTCGTTGCTCCACCTCAACCCTCGAAACCAAAGGGGAAATGATCACTGTCCAAAACCCAACCGTTTCCACCTAAATTCCTCCCAAGAAAGTCGCCGGAACGCCACCCCCAAACGAGGCCGATTCTGACCGGAAAACCTAAAACTTTAACCTCTCCGTTGTACCTCATTTCGGCATCAATTTCAACAATTCCAAATTCTAAACAGTAGGAAATTGAAAGAGGAATCGATTCATACCAATATCTCGGCCGGAGGTGGCCGGAATCGTCAAACCCGACGGCGGCAGCGCGGTGGAGAACCGGTCAACGGAAAGTCAACGGTCACAGCTCGGTCAACACCGGTCAAACTTCCCAAACAGTGTTTTTCGACAATTTTTGACTATTTCCGATATTTATAGTCGCGCCTCGGGACGATCGACGGTCCAAAACGGATAACCATTACGTTTCGGATAAACTCGATACGAATGGATAAACTCGTCGATATTCCGAAACTTCGAATAATCATATTATATTCCTCGGTCATCGGAAAAATCATTCGGAACCGTCCACGAGCTCGAAATCACGTGTACAACAACTCTCGAGAAAAGACTCAACTCAAATTCTTGGCCGATAATTAAGTCGCAAACAAAACCGGCAAACCACACAATTAACAAAAAACTGTAATTACGTACTAACTCGTGGATTACGCTAATTACTCTACCGATTCTGGTTCGGGTCGTCACATTAAATCATTAAGAACAGCCAAATCATCATGCCAAAAAATTGGAAGAAAAGTAATTGGCCTAGGAATCAAGGAATCACTCCCAAGCCGAATAGACTTCCCATTACCAACCTTCCACCTTAAACCTTGTTTCAACACCGACCTAGCTTCAAAAGTTCCCCTCCAATAGGCTAACGGTGAAGTTGTAGCATTACACTCCAAAAACTCACCATTAGGAAAATACCAAGCTCGATTCAATCTTCTAAGAAGAGAATTAGGATTATTTATAATACATCAGCCTTGTTTTGCAAGAAGAGAAATTTTATGTGCATACAATTCCCTAAATCCTAAACTACCAGCCTCTTTTGGCTGACACAACTTATCCCAAGCTTTCCAATGAACTTTCTGCTCGTCTTCTTTACTTCTCCACCAAAACTTGGCACACATTTGTTGCAACGTCTCGCAAAAACCTTTTGGGAGAAGAAAAAAATTTATTGAATAAGTCGGAAGTAACAAAGCTACCACATGAATAAGAATCTCATTACCCGCGTCAAAGGACCCGACCCCGATTTAGTTGCCTAAACTGAAATCAAACCCCTTCTGAAAACATGAACTTTCAAAAATCATAAAAATTTCGGCAAAGTTACTCTATATCGCGTAGTTACCATTAACCTGCAGCGGAAAATACATTTCATCCTATGCCACAAAAGCCAAACCGTGGGCACCAATCCCATCCGGATTTCTCAAAAACATATCATATACATGTATACACAACAGTAGGCCAAACTAGAAACCTATTGAGAAGGAAAAGTAGCTCGAATACTAAGCCTCCAACCTTGACGTGCGACACCTGAATCCAAACTGCAAACTGGGCATTGAAAACAAAGAGCCCAGGAAAAGACATATAAACTGTTAGAGTGAGTGGACGAAAATAAATATCTTTCACCGAATAAATATATATGTTTATAAAACATATGCGAGTCTAGATGCATAAAAATCAAATGGTACACGAGGGAGACTTTAACTCACGCATGCAGAGCATGCATCGGAAATCCTGTGGGGTCACTCATGGACACATCCGTGCTACTACAGTCTGAATCACGGGATCCCTGATCGTCACATGATTCCAGCCAGAAAGAGCCTCAAGTCAGGGTATCTGCTCCCCCTCAGGTAAAGACCTCGAGTCAGGGTACAGTCCCCCCCCCCCCGGTAAACATCCTCGGGGATTAGCCGAGATGCTAAGTGTATCGATACAACTACTACTGAGACTGTACTCTGTGTAAACTAAATCATAAAGGTTTCCATGCAAATGCAAAAAGCGTAATGTAAAAGCATACTCGTAAGGCATAATTATAAAAGCATATTCGTAATTGCATAATCATAGAACACAGGCTCGTATAATTCATAATCATAAATGCATGCTCATGCTCGTAAAAACGTGTATAAAAGACTCGCAACCAACAGTGAAAAGAAATGTCCACTCACAGACAAGCACAATGTAAAAACGCGCTAATCCCGTGATCCGGCGGAAGATCCCTCGCTAATCGTACGATCCCGATCTCCTGAATAATCACAAATACCACTGATCAAAATCACAATTCAAAACTCTGAACCACACCTCGGAAACCAACCATTTCCGAAAACATATAACTCGAATATCAACGAAATCGTCGAAAATCCCATAAATACTCCACTTATCCCTCGACACAAAACCCACCACCCAAATCAACTCAATAACCTCAAGACTACGATCGGGGCGCAATTATGAGTAAAACGATATAAAACTTCCCAAAATTCCAAAAAGTCAACTCTTCCCCGGAGCTCCGCCGTTGACCGCCGCCGACGTCGCGACATCAACAGTGAGATTTTCAGGCGACCAAGACCCCCAAAGCTTCCTCTCCTCAAGCCCAGTCCTACTCTCCACTACACCAACACCCAAATCGGCCGGCAACTACCTCAAAAGTCCCTCGAAAGTCCACAGCCCGAAATCGCCGGAAAACTTCTCCGGCCGATTCCAGCGCCGTCGCTCCACTATAGCCCCCCAAACCTTAGGGGTTCCCTTCCTTAGCTCAAACCCAATCCATTCCTACCCAAAACTCAACCGGAAAGCCACCGGAAAACCCTCCTCCGATAACCTCGATTTCGTTCACCTTTTCTTCCAAAATTCTCCAACCAAATCAATACTAAACAACACAATATACACATCAATCGAAAGCCCAAGGGAAGAGCTTCAAATCCATACCTCAAACTCCGACAACCATGCCGTTTTCCAGCGACAACCTCGACGGCGAGTCACGGACTCAGTGGGTCAACACGGGTTGACTCGGTCAACTCGGTCAAAAGTTGGTCAACTCGATCAATCTGCCCAATTTTCAACTTTTGCGACAACTTTATGACTATTCAGCTATTTATACGTCGCGAACCGACCCTATCCGCGATTCGGATAACTCTAACTCAAACGGATAAGCACGACTAACTCGACGATAATTTCAAATATTCATTTTATATTCCTCGATTATCCGAAAAATCCTCTGAAACCTCCTATGAACTCGAAATCAAATCCTCTATATTTTCCACGAATGAACCCAAACCAAAATCATGTCCGATAATTAAGTCATGAACAAGGCCGCATAACCGATTAATTACGACCAACTACAATTATACGTGAAACTCACGAATTAAGCCGATTAACTACCAATTTCCGGTTCGGGTTGTCACAAATCTACCCCCCTTATAAAAATTTCGACCTCGAAATTTACATATCTGCTAACTGAAAAGATGAGGATACTTCTCCCGCATGTGCTACTCGGTCTCCCAAGTGGCTTCCTCCACTGAATGATTATGCCATAAGACCTTCATAAGCAGAATAACTCTGTGTCTTAACTCCTGTACACGTCGATCAAGAATCTGCTGATCTACGCATTTTATGCTTGATTCTTAATGTCTTTCTCTCTACATTTAGCTTTGTTGTATGCTTAATAAATATGTTTCTAACTTACTTTATGCTTTTAGGTAGAAATAAAGGAGAAAATAATAAAGGAGGAGTTTTGGAGCTAAAAGCGTATTAAGGAGAGAAGTTCTCAATTCCGGAGAAGAAATGGTCTGAGAAATGGTCCGAGGAATGGTCTTCAAATGGTTACTAAAATGATTTCCCACATAGTGTCAAGAATTGAAGACCAAATGCCAAAAGAAATGGATACCAAAATGGTGGAAAAAAAAGATGAAGACATTTCTCCTGCGCGACCCAGGAAAGAGCAAATATGGCGGAATATATGGAGCATATAATGGACGAATTTTGGAGGATATTCCATGAAGATAAATACCTGATTTGAGGGCCAAAATATGTGCAAGAATATGGTATATTCGGCCAAGAATTATTAGGGAATAAGGAATGCAAGATTTGAAGATATGAAGATTTCCTTTTCCTTGAAGAAGAAGAAAACAGGGCAGCCAGGTCACTTAACTTCTAAAATCCGTAGTAAATCCAATTCAATTCCAAATATGGCGTTCCTTATATGGATTTTATAGCCCTTTGAATAAGCTTTCCAATGAAACAAGAATCGGAATTTTCCAAGATCTGAAACCTCGGGAAAACGCGTTTGAAGACAGACTGTCAGATTTGCCCGGGTACATAAGGAAAGTCTTGTTTTGGTAGGAAAAGACCTATTCTTCTCCTATATAAAGGGAAGCTCGGCCTCATTCTCAGCATCACTCATTCTACACACCAAAAAGCTCTGCCAAGCATTCCTCTCCACCACTATACCAAATTTCTACAAGAAGCCGCTCCTCCGTCCATAAAGAAACTCCTCCACCGAAGTCGGCTATAAGGCAAACTCCTTTAGAGGCTCTCCATATCCTAGAAGGCCGGATCACACTCTCGACGTAGGGCAAATTCCCGAGCGAAGTGTATTTCGAACCCTTCTATTTTCTTTCTTGTAAACTTTTGTTATTATGGTTGAAATAAAGTTTGTTTCGGTTCACTTCCTTGTCATCTTTGTGTTATCTTCATGACTTATTATTATCTTAGAATTTGGTCAAGCATGTCGAGCTTAATGAATCAATTGAGGCTAAGGCAAATTCCTTGCCAAGTTGGTATGTGTCGTAGGGCAAATTCCCGAGCACTAATAAAGATCATACATGTTAACTTGATTAAAGACTTAGATATTAATAGGTTGCATATAACATGACTAGGTTAGTAAGACGTGGTGTGTGGATGAGTTGATCAATGTGTAAATATGTAATTAGACTTTATTTTCGGTTTAGTAAGCATGTTTAGGATTCTATGTTCTTGTTTGTTTTGCTTGTCTATGAGTTTAAGCATGTTAGAACTAGAAGCCAACGATGTGTTTGCTATGCCATGTTTTTGTCTTTAATTTCGTAGACTATAAATAAACCAACTCTTAAACTCCCCCCTTTCCAAACCTTAGCGTAAATATGCATGCACCCTCAATCCCCGGTTAAGAACGATACCCTATTTACCAATGCTACATCTACACCAAAGGGTTTTAATTGTTTATGCGTTTTTGTTGATTGTTAAGTGTTAATTTAATGGTTGCAAATTCGTGTATCAATTTTGGCGCCGTTGCCGGGGATTGTAAAGAATTGTGTGTTTATGCTTGTAAATATGTGAAATTGTGTAAATAAGTATATATATATATGTAAAGTGTCGAAATTTTTCTATACATGTTCATAATACGTTCCATTCTAACCTTTTGTTTTGCAGCCATGTAAATAGGTACATATTAAAGGAAGTCTTCGATTTACATTGAGTACGCAAGTTCGGTTGATTAAGTCTCACTCATTGGAATAGATGGCGCCTCTTTTTCTTGTTTATCTCCTTAACCCCTTGTGATGTGTGGATTTCATCACCGCACACCATAACCTAAGTGAAGTTATGGACATGAGGTTGAGGGCGGAGTCTACAAGAACTTGAGGGAATGTCTTTCTCGAGATTTTGGCTGAATGTCGGACATGGTGTCTAGAAACGGGTTATGACTGGTGACAGGTTCTGGATCTAAGAAAGACTTGCATCAATGGAGTATATACCAATGATCCGGTGAGTGGATGAATACTTGTCTTTGAGTAAGAAATCTTTGGTAACTTGGTGTCTAGAAGGTGACGGTTTCTATGACGGGTTCTGGATCCGAGATCTCAAATCGGTCCTGCCTCTCGTGGTCTCTCTTGCCAACTGGCCAAGCTTATTAAAGTTACCCAAAGGAGACAAGGACTAAATCTACTTTCCATGATCGGTAAGCCTCGGGATGCATTGTCGAAATTAGTCCTGCCTCTCGCGTTATCTCTATCCCCAACTGGCCATGTTTTTCGATTGAACCAAGGCCGATTGATTGAGAATGTACATTTTATCGCGCGGGTCGCACGTCCTTTGAAAGACCTAAAGGCTAAACGAACGTATTCTCTTTAAATTGAAGGCGAAACTCAATAAACAAAATACTTGTGCATATTACTTGTAAATTTCGTGTACATTAAAACTTGTAAAGAACTAACCACGTTGCATTAGCTTGCATAACCTGCCGGCGGCTTTGTGATGCTCGGATTTCATCACCGGGTACCCTAACCTAAGTGAAGTTAGGGACATGAGGCCAAACGTATGGTCACATTGCATCATGTATTTAGCACGTAACTTTGTGTGTTTTCTGCAGGTTTCTAACGTATCCTTTTATGCATTCATACCATTTTCACGTAGGATCCCTTATGTGTGCATTTAAAATCTTTCTAAGTGCATCCATCGTGTTTAATGTTATTTTTGCATAAATTTCGTGTGCATATGTGTGCTCTAACTTGTTTATAAGACTTGCATTGTATATATGTCTAACTTTGCAGAAAACGTGTGTACATGTGTTTTTAGTTTATTTCATGCATTTCGTATACATTCTAGACATTATATATATATGTATCTAAGCATGACATTCGTTTCTACAATCTATATCCTCTATATAACGTATGTTTTATTTCTTGTGTTTTGTTTGATTCCGTGTGTTTCTGTGTTTTATGATTTTGTGTGTTTTTGTGTGTTTTCTTCCTTTCTTTTTGTTTTCCACGTTTTGGTGAAGTATCATGCATTCATTGTGTATTCTTTTGATACTAACACTTGTTCTTTAGTGGTGGTGTAGCTTCAACGTATGAACGATCTCAACGTACATTACAACACTCGACTACAAGCACGTCGTTCTGCACAAACGTCCGAGATCATTCCACTACCTTTGATTCTCGATCAACCTACTATTGAGGACGGTTCTGACTCTCCACATTCATCCCATCACTCCACCGAGCACTCACAAGAAGAAGAGCAAGAAATGGCACATAACAACCCACCGAATCCTCCCATCAATGAGAGGCGATCTCTTCGCCAACGTACTTGCTCCACCGAATGGAGTAGCGGTCCTTCGTGCATTCGATTTCCAGATCCTCAAGAGGACAAGAAGGACATTGAGTTGAAGAGTGGCTTCCTACACCGTTTACCAATCTTCCATGGGCTGTCCAACGAAGATCCAAACATGCATCTCAAGCAATTTCAGTTCATTTGCATGAGTATGAAGCCTTCGGATGCCGATGAAGAACTCTTCAAGCTCAAGGCATTTCCGTTTACATTGATTGATAGAGCTCAATCTTGGCTTTTGGAACTCCCGCCTAACCACATCACGACTTGGAAGCAACTTGCGGACCTGTTCTTGGCTAAGTACTTTCCGGCCTCAAAGATCACTGTTTTGAGGAAGAAGATCACGGGAATAACACAAGCATCGGATGAGTCCTTTGGCCAATATTATGATCGTTTCAAAGTTCTATGCGCCACCTGCCCTTCCCATGGTTTTTCCGAGACAAACCTCATGAACTACTTCTATGATGGTTTAAAACCGATGGATAGAGAGCTTCTTGATGCCGCTGCAAACGGAGCTTTCATGGATCTAGATGAGATTGAAGCTCGAACCTTGTTGGAAAGCCGAGCCAATAATGATGCTCAATATGGGATGGCTCCATGGAAACAAGTGAATGAAGCTAGCTCAACGCAAGCGAAGGATGAGAAGATTGACAAACTAGCATCTATGCTAGAACAAGTGCTTGAGCTAGAGACAAAGAGAGCCAAGGCAGCTCAAGGACCAACGTGTGGAGTATGTCAACTACAAGGGCACTATAATGATCAATGCCCTAATGTGGTGGAACAAAATGGAGATCTGGAGCAAGTTAATGCTATTGGAGGTTATCAAGGTGGCCAACGTTACAACAACTATAACAACAACAATTTTGGCAACCGAGATCATCCGGGTTTCAAGTGGAGTAGCAATGAGGGATGTTTAAACCCTCCGGTACCTCAACAAGGCTACCAACGTGCTCCCTTCCAACCAAGGCCGCCAATGCATCAAGCTTCCATGCAACAAGCTCCTCCGGTCCGACAATTCACAAATCCGGACTATGACAAAATGTTCACACAATTGTCCGCTTCAACACAAGTTCTCTTGGAGGGCCAAGCAAAGCAAAAGGAGACCTTGGATAGCCATGGCCGAGATATACAAGAGATGAAGAAACAAATGGGCCAAATCGTGGACTTCATGGGCCAATTCCGAGATTCCGGCCATCTTCCACCTCAACCACAACCACCAAATCGGAATGTGAGTGCAATTATTACGAGGAGTGGAAGAACTTTGGCACCTCCTTTACCAAAGACAAGCTCGGCACCTCCTCACACCATTTTTGAGGAGGAAGACTTAGAAGAAGATCCGGCCACTAAAGAAGCCGAGAGGAATGTGGCTCCTCACGCCACTAAGGCACAACCCTCATCATCACAATCGGCCCCAAACAAAGGTATTAACTCTATCCCTTCAAGTTTGGTTAATACTAATGCTTCGTTTGCTCGTGCACCATTCCCCCATAGATTGACGAAATCTAAGAGAGATGATCAATATGAAGACATCTTGGACATCTTTCGGAAGGTGCAAGTAAATCTGCCCTTGATCGAGTGCATAAAGCAAGTGCCTATCTATGCAAAATTTCTCAAAGAGTTATGCACCCAAAGGAGGCAAACGAGAGCGAAGGAGGTTGTGAAGGTGAATGCAACTGTATCAGCAGTTTTACAGCGTCGGTTACCCCCCAAATTGAAGGATCCGGGGAGCTTTTCTGTTCCTTGCGTGATTGGTGACAACAAATTCGAAGATGTTATGCTAGACCTTGGTGCATCCATTAATGTAATGCCCTATTACTTATATGCATCCATGGACTTAGGCGAGCTCAAACGAGACAACGTCATCATTCAGCTAGCCGACCGTTCACATAAGTATCCTAGGGGATACGTTGAAGATGTTCTTGTGCAAGTCAACAACCTAATCTTTCCCGCTGATTTCTACATTGTTGACATGGAAGAGAGTCCTTTGAACACCACGCCATTGCTTCTTGGACGACCTTTCATGAGGACTGCAAGAACGAAGATCGATGTTTTTGAGGGAACGTTTTCCATGGAGATTGACGGAGAAAAGATTGAATTCAACATATTAGATGCCATGAAGGTTCCCACGGCAAGTGTCAATGCAATATTTTCGATGGATGTGGTAGAAGAGGCAGCTCAACAACACTTAGACACCATTGGAGATGATGTGCTCGACATTGCCATACAAGAAGGAGCGGGGCTGACTCGACTCGGGGATGAAGCCCTTTTTGATGCACTTATCGAGATTTTGGAGCCTAGAATTCTAGAGATGGCTATGGTACTCAATGAGGCTCCACGGATTGCAAATAGGCCACCTCCAATTCCGTTGGCCTATGGAGAAAACAAGCTCGTTCCATCCGTGATCAAGGCACCGGAGTTAGAACTCAAAGTGTTACCGGCTCATTTGAAGTATGCTTACTTGGGAGAGAATGACACTTTGCCGGTTATCATTTCATCATCATTGGAGGAAGAACAAGAAGGCAAGCTCATCAACATGCTCAAACGTCATAAAACAGCAATTGGATGGACCCTTGCCGACATCAAAGGCATAAATCCGGCCACTTGTGTGCATCGAATTCTACTCGAAGATGGGGCTAAACCTTCGAGAGAAGCTCAAAGAAGACTCCATCCGCCAATGATGGAAGTTGTGAAGAAGGAAGTTATCAAGCTCTTGGATTGTGGCGTCATATATCCAATTCCGGACAGCCGATGGGTCTCACCCGTGCAAGTTGTTCCTAAAAAGTCCGGAATCACCGTGGTGAAGAATGCGGAAAACGAATTGGTGCCACAAAAAACCGTAACCGGCCATAGAGTTTGTATCGACTATCGGAAGCTCAATGCCACCACTCGCAAAGACCACTTCCCCTTGCCATTCATTGATCAAATGCTTGAGAGGTTGGCGGGACATGAATATTATTGCTTCCTAGATGGATACTCCGGTTACAACCAAATCAGCATCGCCGAGGAAGATCAAGAGAAAACAACGTTCACTTGCCCCTTTGGAACGTTTGCATATCGACGGATGCCATTTGGACTATGCAATGCACCAGGTACCTTTCAACGTTGCATGCTTTCAATTTTTTCCGATTACATAGAGAAGATAATAGAAGTTTTTATGGATGATTTCAGTGTCTTTGGGAAAAATTTCGATGCATGCCTAGCTAACTTAGAACTGATTTTACAAAGATGCGTTGAAACGAACCTAGTGCTCAATTGGGAGAAATGCCATTTTATGGTTACTCAAGGGATAGTTTTAGGTCACATAGTTTCGAAAAGGGGAATAGAAGTTGATAAAGCAAAAGTAGATCTTGTGCGGTACTTACCCTCTCCGACTTCGGTTAGAGAGATACGTTCTTTTCTTGGCCATGCAGGTTTTTACAGGAGATTTATCAAGGACTTTTCCCAAATATCTCGTCCCTTGTGCAAGCTTCTCCAAAAGGACACTCCCTTTGTATTTGATGAAGATTGCCGAGCTGCATTTGACAAGTTGAAGGAGCTTCTCACAAGTGCTCCTATCCTTTGTGCACCGGATTGGTCCCTACCATTTGAATTGATGTGCGACGCTTCCGACTACGCCGTTGGAGCTGTTTTGGGGCAAAGGAAGGACAAGAAGCCCTACGCCATTTACTATGCCTCTCGAACATTGGACGATGCTCAAAGCAACTATACAACAACCGAGAAGGAGATGCTTGCTGTGGTGTTTGCCCTTGACAAGTTTCGTTCATACTTGTTGCAAAGCAAGGTGATTGTCTATACGGACCACGCTGCATTGAAGTACTTGATGGCGAAAAAGGATGCCAAGCCACGACTAATTCGTTGGATACTTCTACTCCAAGAATTCGACATAGAAGTGAAGGATAAGAAGGGAGTAGAAAACGTGGTGGCAGACCACCTATCTCGAATTGTACATGACAAGGAGACGGTGGCCATTGAGGAAACATTTCCGGATGAACAACTCTTCGGACTTCAGGTAAGTACCTCGGAAACTCCTTGGTATGCGGATATTGTGAATTATTTAGTTACCGATAAGTTTCCACCTCACATGCATAGTGTCCAACGCCATAAACTTAGATCAATTGCTAAACATTTCATTTGGGATGAGCCTTACCTATGGAAACAATGTTCTGACTTAGTAATTAGAAGGTGTGTCCCCGATTGCGAATTTGAGTCTATTCTTAAGTTTTGTCATAACGATGCATGTGGAGGTCATTTTGGTTCTAGGAAAACAGCCTTGAAAGTATTAGATTGTGGATTCTTTTGGCCTAATATATTTCGTGACTCTCATGAATTTTGTGCCAAGTGTGACAGGTGCCAAAGATCCGGTAATATAGGTCCTCGTGATGAAATGCCACAACACTATGTGATTAATGTCGAAATATTTGATGTGTGGGGTATTGATTTTATGGGTCCATTTCCCATGTCTAACGGTTATACTTACATCTTACTCGCTGTTGATTATGTTTCGAAATGGGTGGAAGCCAAAGCCACCCGTACTAATGATTCGCGAGTTGTTGCAGATTTCCTCAAAGCACAGATTTTCACACGACATGGAATGCCTCGCATTCTAATAAGCGATGGAGGGAGTCACTTTTGCAACAAGACGGTAGCAACATTAATGAAAAAGTACGGCATCACACACAAGGTCTCTACACCTTATCATCCACAAACCAATGGATTAGCGGAAGTCTCCAATCGAGAAATCAAGAAGATTCTGGAAAGAACTGTCAAGCCGAATCGCAAGGATTGGAGCCAATGCCTTGATGATGCACTATGGGCCTATAGGACGGCATACAAGACTCCCATTGGCATGTCCCCTTATCGCTTAGTCTACGGGAAAGCATGTCATCTTCCGGTAGAACTTGAACACAAGGCATGGTGGGCTGTAAAGAAATTCAATATGGCTCGCGACGAGGCTGGTTTGCATCGGAAGCTCCAACTCTGTGAACTCGAGGAAATCAGGAATGATGCATTCGACAATGCTTGGATCTACAAGGAAAAAACAAAGACTTTTCACGACAAGATGGTCCGGCGCAAAGAATTTGTCATCGGCCAAGAGGTGTTACTTTTCAACTCTCGCCTAAAAATTTTTCCGGGCAAGCTACGATCTCGATGGATTGGACCATTCATTGTCCTTGAGACCTTTTCCCATGGTGCTGTCTTGATCAAGAGCCCAATATCCGGCAATGAGTTCAAAGTTAATGGCCACCGGTTAAAGCCATATCATTCGAGCATCAAGGAAGACATCATTGAAGATTCACGGCTTGCGGACCCAATTCCGTCAAATGAATGATGAAGTATCATGTCTAGGCTGTAAGACGTTAAAAAACAAGCGCTTGTTGGGAGGCAACCCAATGGAGGAAATCGCCAAGGATTTGTTCTCTCCTCCCTTATCTTTTTAATTTCATTGCTTATTTACTTTCCTTAGCTAAAATTTTCGTGGGTCTCTCTCTTCATACTTAGTTCTATGTTTCCCTTAAATACATTGAGGACAATGTAGAGTTTAAGTGTGGGGGAGGGGTTTACAACTTTATTTGAGTCTTAAAACCATAAAACCGGGCGGACAATGGAACTTTCCGGCGGATGATGCCCTAAAAAAAAAATGTTTTTAAAGAGTCTTTTTCATTTTAGGATGCCCTTAGTAAGTCTATGATGAAAATGGACGGAAAAAGAATACATATGGCGATGAATAAACACAAACTGTTTCCGTGTGATAAGTGAAATATTTTGATTGTCATAACATGTAGTGGATATGGTATGCTTAAACATGGTATAGAATTCGCATGTTAGAATAAGTTTTAAATCATACAAACCTAAAAGTGAGTTTTTGAGCCTACATTACTTCATTTGAGAGTAAATTTCGTGCATATGGTTTTCAAAAACAAAACATGCTTCATCTAATTACTTGCCATAGATTTTAATGAACTAGAGATTACTAGAACTTACTCATGTAGATTTACAACGCTTTTAAGTTGATATATGCTCTGATTTTGGATATGATTAAAGGCAAATTAGGTTACCACCACTTAAACCAAATGGCCTTGTGTCCCATTGTGCGCACGAGTTGCGACACCCTTAGATTACCCCTTTGTGCCTACGTTAAGCCTTTTCTTTCATTTACCACATACATATCTAAACACTTAGCCTAGTGTAGAGTTTCCAACCCTTGTTCAAAGACTTGGTGAAGAATTTCAAAGCTAGCATAAAAGAAGTGGCGAAAAAAGTGATGAAAGAATACAAAAGAAGGGAAGACTTGTCCAAAAGATGATTGCCGAAAGAAAAAAAAAAAAAAAAAAAAAAAGAAGAAGGAAAAATCGAGAGCAAAAGAAAAGAAAAAATGTGTAAAAGCTCTCCGGCAAAAGTTCTAAGTGTAAAAGTTTGGACAAGTGAAGTTTAGAATGAAGTTAGGGCCCAAAAAGATGAAAATTGGCCCCCGATTCTGAAAGTTTGACACAAGGAAGTGTGTAGAAAGGATGAGCCACGAAATTTGAGAATTCTAAGTGCTAGACTAAGTCTTTGGAACATGTTTTAACCACCACTTATCAAAATTTCGAATGCCTTAGCCTTAGCCCCATTACAACCTTTCTAAAGTCCTTTATGATCCTTAAGATGAGTAGCCTTCAATTGGTTGAGTAAGTTGCATGAGTAAGCATATGGTTTGGTTCATTTGTGCAAGTAATTATGAGGTATTTCGATGCAATACATACATTTTGAGTGAACCTCTTTTCATGAGTGAAAATATGATGAGAGCATCCATATGAGATTGATTTAGACTTGTTCGAAACATGCACAGCTTTAAATTCACCATCGTTTACTCCAAGTCCTACTTGTTTATGACATGATCATATTTCTCTTATCTATCGAAAATTTTTGAACTTTTCACTATGAAATCTTGTGACTCCATCGCCATATACTTAAGAACATTTCTGAGACAAATTGTACTAAGGGTTTAGAAGTTGTTTTTATTATTTTGAGTCCATGAAATATGTTCAACGTGAAGGCTAGCCTCATCGTTGGAATTATGTTGCTTACCTTCTCGTTTCCTTTATTTTAAGTTTTTGCTAGGGACTAGCAAAGTCTAAGTGTGGGGGAATTTGATCTACGCATTTTATGCTTGATTCTTAATGTCTTTCTCTCTACATTTAGCTTTGTTGTATGCTTAATAAATATGTTTCTAACTTACTTTATGCTTTTAGGTAGAAATAAAGGAGAAAATAATAAAGGAGGAGTTTTGGAGCTAAAAGCGTATTAAGGAGAGAAGTTCTCAATTCCGGAGAAGAAATGGTCCGAGAAATGGTCCGAGGAATGGTCTTCAAATGGTTACTAAAATGATTTCCCACATAGTGTCAAGAATTGAAGACCAAATGCCAAAATAAATGGATACCAAAATGGTGGAAAAAAAAGATGAAGACATTTCTCCTGCGCGACCCAGGAAAGAGCAAATATGGCGGAATATATGGAGCATATAATGGACGAATTTTGGAGGATATTCCATGAAGATAAATACCTGATTTGAGGGCCAAAATATGTGCAAGAATATGGTATATTCGGCCAAGAATTATTAGGGAATAAGGAATGCAAGATTTGAAGATATGAAGATTTCCTTTTCCTTGAAGAAGAAGAAAACAGGGCAGCCAGGTCACTTAACTTCTAAAATCCGTAGTAAATCCAATTCAATTCCAAATATGGCGTTCCTTATATGGATTTTATAGCCCTTTGAATAAGCTTTCCAATGAAACAAGAATCGGAATTTTCCAAGATCTGAAACCCCGGGAAAACGCGTTTGAAGACAGACTGTCAGATTTGCCCGGGTACATAAGGAAAGTCTTGTTTTGGTAGGAAAAGACCTATTCTTCTCCTATATAAAGGGGAGCTCGGCCTCATTCTCAGCATCACTCATTCTACACACCAAAAAGCTCTGCCAAGCATTCCTCTCCACCACTATACCAAATTTCTACAAGAAGCCGCTCCTCCGTCCATAAAGAAACTCCTCCACCGAAGTCGGCTATAAGGCAAACTCCTTTAGAGGCTCTCCATATCCTAGAAGGCCGGATCACACTCTCGACGTAGGGCAAATTCCCGAGCGAAGTGTATTTCGAACCCTTCTATTTTCTTTCTTGTAAACTTTTGTTATTATGGTTGAAATAAAGTTTGTTTCGGTTCACTTCCTTGTCATCTTTGTGTTATCTTCATGACTTATTATTATCTTAGAATTTGGTCAAGCATGTCGAGCTTAATGAATCAATTGAGGCTAAGGCAAATTCCTTGCCAAGTTGGTATGTGTCGTAGGGAAAATTCCCGAGCACTAATAAAGATCATACATGTTAACTTGATTAAAGACTTAGATATTAATAGGTTGCATATAACATGACTAGGTTAGTAAGACGTGGTGTGTGGATGAGTTGATCAATGTGTAAATATGTAATTAGACTTTATTTTCGGTTTAGTAAGCATGTTTAGGATTCTATGTTCTTGTTTGTTTTGCTTGTCTATGAGTTTAAGCATGTTAGAACTAGAAGCCAACGATGTGTTTGCTATGCCATGTTTTTGTCTTTAATTTCGTAGACTATAAATAAACCAACTCTTAAACTCCCCCCTTTCCAAACCTTAGCGTAAATATGCATGCACCCTCAATCCCCGGTTAAGAACGATACCCTATTTACCAATGCTACATCTACACCAAAGGGTTTTAATTGTTTATGCGTTTTTGTTGATTGTTAAGTGTTAATTTAATGGTTGCAAATTCGTGTATCATCTGCACTGGCTCCTCCACATAAGTCAAATCTTCCCGAATAGGAAGCTGATATGGTGCTAAAACATGCGGTGGATCCGAAATGTATTTCCGCAACATAGATATATGGAAGACATCATGCACTCTAGCCATCTCTGAAGGTAACTCCAACCTGTATGCCACAGCACCAACTCTCTCTGTGATCTCATAAGGACCAATATACCGTGGCCGAAGTTTGACACGCTTCCCGAAATGAACTACTCTCCAAGGAGACAATTTCAGGAAGACCCAATCGCAAACCTCGAACTCAAGACTCATCCCCTCACATCTGTATAGCTCTTCTGTCGATCTTGAGCAATCTTCAATCTGTCTCTGATGACCTGAATATTCTCAGTGGTGCTCTTCACCAAATCAGGACCAATGAGCCAACGCTCACCCACCTCACTCCAACACAATGGAGTACGACACTGCTTCCCGTACAAAGCCTCATAAGGTGCCATATTGATGTTGGCCTGATAACTGTTATTGTAGGCAAACTCGATCAAATGAAGTTTTTGGTCCCAATTCCCTCTAAACTATAATACACAGGACCGCAACATATCCTCGAGGGTCTGAATGGTCCTCTCAGACTGCCCATCAGTCTGAGGATGGAAAGCTGTACTGAAATGTAGTCTGGTCCCCAAAGCTCATTGTAACAATGGACACAGGCATACCATGCAAACGAATAATCTTAGCCAAATACAGCTTCGTTAACCTGCCCACTGAAATCTTCCCTGGAAGTGCAAGGAAATGAGCTGATTTCATCAAATGGTCCACAATGACCCAAATACCAGTGTTACCAGAAGAAATATGCGGTAACTGATATACGAAATCCATAGTGATATGCTCCCACTTCCAAACTAGAATCATTAATGATTGTAGCTTTCCAGCAGGTTTCTGTCTCTCTGCCTTCACTTGATGACAAATGAGGCATCTGCTCACATATGCTGCAATTTCCCTCTTCATATTCCGCCAACAATAGTAGGCTCTAAGTGTGCGAAACATTTTCGTACCGCCTGGATGCATAGCATAAGTAGAACAATGGGCTTCATCTAAGATCTCCTTCTTCAAGCCTTCGTCTCTGGGTACATAAAGTCTGCCTCTAAACAGTAATGTACCGTCACTACTCAGCTGAAACTCTGTTGGCACACCATTCCGAATCATGGTCTACTTGTCCAACAGATAAGAATCCGCACCCTGAGCTTCACGAACCTGATCAACCAATACTGGTCAAACCTAGAAGCTAGCCAACAAGGCTCCATCATCATCCCACTCTCACTCAGCTCCCGTAGCCCGTAACTCTGCTAACATGGAAAATCTGGCCACACACACATGAAACAATGAAGCTCCAAATTTCCGTCTGAGTGCATCAGCAACGACATTAGCCTTCCCTGGATGATACTCAAAGGTGCAATTATAGTCATTGATCAACTTCATCCATCTGCGCTGTCTCATGTTCAGATCTGGCTGCGTGCGCAAATAAGTGAGACTCTTGTGATCTATATATATCTTGCACTGAGCTCCGTACAAGTAGTGTCTCCAACTCTCCAAGGCTAATACAATAGCAACCAACTCCAAATCATGTGTAGGATAATTGACTTCATGTGGTTTCAACTGCCTGGAACCATAAGCCACCACTCTGCCATGCTGCATCAAGACACAACCAAGACCCAATTTCGATGCATCGTTGTAAACCACGTACTGTCCACTATCGTCAGGTAGAGTCAGAACCGGTGCAGTAGTCAACTTCTCCTTCAAGAGCAAGCAATTTTCCTCACTAGCATCGGACCACTCGAACTTGACGTCTTTCTTCGTCAATTTGGTAAGTGGAGTGGCAATCTGTGAAAAATCCTGCACAAAGCACCGATAGTAACCTGCCAAGCCAAAGAAACTCCTGATCTCAGGTACAGTGGTAGGTCTGCTCCAATTCAATATGGCTTCAATCTTGTCAGGATCCACGCTGACTCCCTCAGCAGATATCACGTGACCCAAAAACTTCACGCTGCTCAACCAGAACTCACACTTGCTAAACTTTGCAAACAATTGATTATCTCGCAAAGTCTGCAAAATCGCTCGCAAATGTTTCTTGTGCTGGCCCACACTCCTGGAGTAAATCATCATGTCATCGATGAATACGATCACAAACTTGTCCAGGAATCGCCTGAACACCATGTTCATCAAATCCATGAAAGCTGCAGGGGCATTGGTCAACCCAAACGGCATAACCAAGAACTCATAATGCCCGTACTGTAATCTGAAAGCTGTCCTGGGCACATCTGACTCTCTGATCCTCAATTGATGGTATCCAGACCTGAGATCAATCTTTGAAAAGACTGAAGCTCCCTTGAGCTGATCAAACAAATCGTCAATCGGCGGTAATGGATACTTGTTCTTCACCATTACCTGATTCAGCTTCCGATAGTCAATACACAACCGCATGGAACCATCCTTCTTCCTCATAAACAATACAGGAGCACCCCACGGTGAAACACTAGGTCGTATGAAACCTTTCTCCAGCAACTCTTGAAGTTGAATCAGTAACTCCTTCAACTCCGTTGGTGCCATACAATAAAGTGCCTGAGATATAGGTCCAGTGCCTGGTAAAAGCTCAATGGTGAAATCAATTTTTCTGACTGGAGGAACACCTGGTAACTCCTCCGGAAATACATCTGAAAACTCATAAACAACCTCAATATCACCAATGTCTTGTATAGCAACCTTTGTATCCACAACATGAGCTAAGTATGCCACACAACCCTTCTTCATCATCCGCTCGGCCTTCATTGCTGAAATCACACATGACAGGGAAATATTCATCTTACCATGAAACAATATCTCTGGGAAACTTGGACGTCGAAAAACCACCTCCTTCTTGTGACAGTCGAACATAGCCCAATGTGTCTCCAAGAAGTCCATACCCAAAATCACATCAAAATCGACAATATCCAGCAATAACAAATCCGTGGCTAAACCATAATCTCCCACAAAGATCTCACAATCTCTATACACCCAACCAATACTCACAACCTCACCAGACGGATACAACACTCTCCACAACCCCAGAAGTGGAGATGCAGGCATAGTAGCAAAAGATGACAATCTAAATGATATGAATGAATGCGTAGCACCTAGATCTAGCAAAGTAAGTACTGGATAGCAGAAAACATGCAACATGCCAATGACAACCTCTGGTGAAGCTCTGCCCTCTCACAATGACATAGCCTGTCCAGCTGGTCGTCCACACTGATAGCGACTCTGATGTCTGCCTTGTCCAGAAGACTGTACTGGTCGAGCTCCAGAAGTAGTACCTCGATCTCCTCCTGAACTCTGAGCTGCCTGACCACCAACACCAAAAAAATGAAGACACTCCCTCGCAAAGTGACCATCTTGGCCACAACGATAACAAATGGTAGTGCCCCGCTGACAAGGACCAAAGTGATGCCCTTAGTACAGCAAAAGTGCCACTAGTACGTCGAGGATAGCTGGATCCGCTGGAACTCCCACTAGACTGTGGTCTCTGTGGCTGATTCCTCCTCCATCTCTGATGCTACCTAGCCGTACTAGCAGGATGTCTATAAGGTCCACTACCAGATGATGATATCGATTCGTAAGTGCCCGAACTCAGCCTCTTGGAAGGTCCCTGACTCGGTCCACCTTCCTCAAATCGTCGAGACTGGAATCGCATCTCTATGTCCTCGCCTCGGGGTGCAGCACTCACAAACTTATCAAAGTTGTTTCGAGGCATCGTAGTCAATGTTTCCTTGATATTCAGGTTCAAGCCCATCTCAAATCTCCTGCACTTGGCTTCCTCTGAAGCCACCATGTCACAAGAAAATTGAGACAAACGAGTAAATTTATCCTGATACTCAAGTACTGACATGCTACCCTGTCTCAGGTTGGTGAACTCCTCATACTTCCTCTGCTGAGGAGCCTGATTGAAATACCTCTGCATAAACAAATCTCTGAACAATGTCCATAAAGTATCAACCAGAACTCTATTAGTGCTAACCCACCAAAAGTATGCATCAGAATCAAGAAAACCAACTGCTATTACTGTCATCTGCTCAGGAGTGAAATGCAGACGCTCACAAACTCATTCCACCTGAACCAACCAAGCCTCACATATCTTTGGATCAGCTGAACCCAAGAAAACAGTTGCTCCATGTGATTACCCGGACCAGAATCAGCAGTATGATCAGCTGTATACATGAGTGACTGCGTAGCCGCAGATTGACGACAGGGTTTGAACCGCCAGGGATTATTAACGACTAAATTATTGGTCGAGAATTGGAGCTGGGTCTCTTCTCGAGAGTCGTTCTACGTGTGATTTTGAGTTCGTGGGCGGTTCCGGATCATTATTTGGACGACCGAGGAATTAGTTATGAATATTTGAAGTTCGGATTTAAATGGTGGGCTACTTAACGACTAAATTACCGGACGAGAATTTGGTTTTGGCTTCTTCTTGGAAGTTGTTCAGAGTTTAATTTCAAGTTCGTGGGAACTTCCAGAGCATGATTTTGAGCTACGATGATTTAGTTGTGATTATTTCCGTTTGTTGATTATTTAGTCGATTTAATGTGTGTTGCTTTGAAGGGTTGACTTTTTATCCGTTTGGCCGATATGTTTGACTTTGGGTGATTATTGAAGAGTACGTCGAGACGAGTTTGTGGCCGCGAGAATTATCGGAATCGGATATACGACGAGAAAGTTACGCGCGTTTCAAGTTTGCCGAAAAGGATAATTACAAGTTTCCATTTTGGGAAAGGCTATAAATAGAAGTTGCTATTTTGGGCAAGTCAGAGACTTTCCATATTGGGTGTTGACCGAGTTGACCGAGTCAACTCGGTGGAGAGAGAGAGAATGGCGACGGAGCCACGGTGCTCCACGGTGGCGCGACGTTTTCGGCCACCCCTTGGCATGGGACTTGATCCACTAGAAGCGCCTTGACCTCCCGAGTCTATCCTCGGTCATCATGCACGGCGGGGCTCGCCGGAGAAGGAGGAATTCCGGCCAAAAGTTTGGAAGATTTTGGGTGATTTCGGGTTCCATGATTTAAGCCGAATTGAACTGCAACTTTGAGTGGGCTTTGAAGCTCTCCTCACCTACAAGCTACCATGTAAGTTTGGTGATCTAATTTTGCTTGTGTATGGAGAATTTTGGGTTTGAAATTTGTGTGAACATTCGGTTTTTCATGAAATTGACATGGTTAGAGTGAGAATTGGCCTTCGGTGCAGTTATGGAAATTGCTCAGTGGGTGATTTTGAGTGCAATAGGGGTTTTTCCGCCATGAAATTTTCCGGTCAGCGGTGGCGCCGCCGTGGTCGGCGGTCAACGGCGGTCAACGGTCAAAGTTTGACTTTTTGGACTTTCGACAAGTTGCATGTCATTTGACTCGAAATCGCGCCCCGATCGCAGTGGGGAGGTTCGTTTTTCGATTTGAGCATCCGAACGTAAAGCGAGGTATTAAGGTGTTATATAAGGATTTTCGACGATTCGTCGACTTTGAGTTATGTGTTTCCGAGAACGGTGGTTTCTCGTGATTTGTCTTGTATTGTCGTGATATGAGTTTGAGATATGGATTTTGTGAATATTCAGGTGTTCGTGATCGTTCGTTTGGCGAGGGGCTTTCCGCCGGATCACGGGTTAACGCGATACGCGTTACGCTAGTCTGTGAGTGGACAATTTCTTTTCACGGATTGTTTGCGAGTCTTTTATATGATTTTATGAACTTGAGCATGCATCATGATGATGATTTACGGGCATGAGATTTCATACGAGATTATATTATATATAAACATGTGTTTACGATTATACATATACGGATATACGTATACGAATATACATACATTTATATGTTGTTTCATGCATTTGCATCGAACTGTTTATGATTTGGTTTTCACAGAGTACAGTCTTGGTTACGTTGTTGTATCGATACACTTTGCCTCTCGGCTGATCCCCGATGGTAGGCTGCCAGGAGGGACGTCGTCATCCCGACCTGACCGGTGAGGGGCGTTTCCCCGGAATCGAGGCCATTTATGGCTTAGAATCACGGGGACAAAGGACCTCGTGATTCGGACTGTACTAGCACGGTGTGTGTCCATGAGTGACCCCGTGGGATTTATACTTGCATGCTCAGTACGCTGGAGGATTATGGTTTTACCTCGTGTACTTGTTATATTTTATTTACCTGGACTCGCATATGTTATTTTAAACATATATATAAACTGGTGAAAGACATTTATTTTCGTCCACTCACTCTAACGTGTTTCATGTCTTTCCCCTGGGCTTTTCGGTTTCCGTGCCCAGTTTGCAGTTCAGACTCTGGTGTCGCACGTCGTGGTCGGAGGCATAGTACTCGAGCTGCCTTGATTCTTCCAGTAGGTTTATTGTTCTACCTACTGTGGTATACGTATATGTTTATGTACTAGAGGTCGCTCTGATTTTTCTGTTGAATATGATTATACAATTTTACCCCGGATTTCAGTAAAGTATATATTATATGTATTGTTTACTTTACTATTGATATATTGAGAAATCCGGATGGGATTGGTTGTGACGACCCGAAACAGATTGAGCAGTGTCATCAGCTGGGTCTGTCAGATTATGAGTTAATAGCGGATTTCCGATAATGGATTTACTCGCCTGGTTTCTTAACGACTTAATTATTGGCCGAGAATTGGAGCTGGGTCTCTTCTCGAGAGTCGTTGTACGTGTGATTACGAGTTTGTGGGCGATTCCGGATCGTTATTTGGACAACCGATGAATTAGTTATGAACATTTGAAGTTTCGACGGAAACAGATTTAAATGGCAGGTTTGTTCGCGACTAAATTATCGGACGAGAATTTGGCTTCGGATCCTTCACGGAAGTTGTTCGGAATTTAATTTCGAGTTCGTGGGAACTTTCGGAGCATGACTTTGAGTTACGGAGTTTAAGTTGTGATTATTTCCGTTTGTTGGTTATTTAGTCGATTTAAATGTTTTGGTTCGAAGGGTTGACTTTTTATCCGTTTGGCCGATGTGTTTGACTTCGGGTGATATTGGAAGAATATGTCGAGACGAGTTCGTGGCCGTGAGATTTATCGGAATCGGAGTTACGACGAGGAAGTTTCGGATGTTTAAAGTTCGTCGAAATGGATAAACATCAAGTTTCCGTTTTGGGAAAGGCTATATATAGTAACCTGCTATTTTGGGCAAGTGGAAGACTTTCCAGATTGGGTGTTGACCGCGTTGACTCGGTCAACTCGGTAGAGGAGGAGCTAGCTCGCGACCGCGACGGCATGCAGCACGGCGGCGAGCCGTCCGGCCACCCCAGGCGACGGGGTTGGTTCCATTGCGTGCGCCTCGGTCCCCTCTACCCATCCCCGTCCACCGTTTGTGGCGTGGGTCGCCGGAAAAGAAGGAAAATCCGGCCAAAAAAGGAGGAAAAACTTTGTGATTCGGGTTCCATGTTTCAGGCCAAATCGAGCTACAATTTTGAGTGGGCTTTGAAGCTCTCCTCACCTACAAGCTACCATGTAAGTTTGGTGATCTAATTTTGCTTGTGCTTGGAGAATTTTGGAATTGAAAATTGTGTGTTCATTCGGTTTTACATGAAATTGACCTAGTTAGAGTGAGAATTGGACTTCGGTGCAGTTATGGAAATTGCTCAGTGGGTGATTTTGAGTGGAACAGGGGTAGCTCCGCCGTGAAATTCTCCGGTCAGCGGTGGCGCCGCCGTGGACGGCGGTCAACGGTCAAAGTTTGACTTTTTCGGACTTTCGACAAGTTGCATGTCATTTGACTCGAAATCGCGCCCCGATCGCAGTGGGGAGGTTCGTTTTTCGAATTGAACATCCGAACGTAAAGCGAGGTATTGAGGTGTCATATACGGATTTTCGACGATTCGTCGACATTGAATTGTGAATTTCCGAGAACAGCGGTTTCTCGTGGTTTGATTTGTATTGTCAAATTATGACTTTGAATATTGGACGTTACGATTATTCAGGGGTTCGTGATCGTTTGTTTGGCGATGGACTTTCCGCCGGATCACGGGTTAACGCAATACGCGTTACGCCAGTCTGTGAGTGGACAATTTCTTTTCACGGAAATCTTGCGAGTCTTTTATATATGATTTACGAACTTTAGCATGCAGCATGATTATGGTTTTACGAGCATGAGATTTCATACGAGATTATGTTTAATATGAGCATGTGTTTTACGATTATACGATTTATTTATACGGATATACGTATATGAATATGCATACATTTATATGCTGTTTCTTGCATTTGCATCGAATTGTTTATGATTTGGTTTACACAGAGTACAGTCTCAGTTACGTTGTTGTATCGATACACCTTGCCTCGTCGGCTGATCCCCGACGGAGGGCCGCCTGGATGGGCGTTTCCCCAACCAGACCGGTGAGGGGCGTTGATCTACGCATTTTAGGCGTATTAATTAATGTGTTTTCTCTACATTTTTACTTTGATAACTGCTTAGTTTTATTAGTTTTAACTTATTTTGTTAAATTCAGGTGTTGACCAAAAGAGACGGAGTAAAGGAGTCTACAAGCACGCAAAACGCAATAAATCCGGAGAAGAAATAGTCCGAGGAATGGTCTTCAAATGGTTACTAAAATACATTCCCATATGGTGTCAAGAATTGGAAACCAAATGCCAAATAAAATGGATACCAAAATGGTGGACAAAAAGATGAAGACATTTCTCCTGCGCGACCCAGGAAAGAGCAAATATGGCGGAATATATGGAGCATATAATGGACGAATTTTTGAAGGATATTCCATGAAGAAAAATACTTTATTTGAGGCCCAAAATATGTGCAAGAATATGGTATATTCGGCCAAGAAGTATTGGGGAATAAGGAATGCAAGATTTGAAGATATAAAGATTTCCTTTTCCTTGAAGAAGAAGAAAACTGGGCAGTCAGGTCACTCAACTTCTAAAATCCGTAGTAAATTCAATTCAACTCCAAATATGGCGTTCATTATATGGATTTTATAGCTCTTTGCATAAGCTTTCCAATGAAACAAAAATCGGAATTTTCTGAGCTCTAGAACTCCCGGAAAAGACGTTTCAAGACAGGCTGGCAGGTTCTACCCGAGTACACTAGGAAAACCTAGTTTGGAGAGGAAAGTTGGAATTCTTCACCTATAAATACAAGAGCTCGGCCTCAAAACAAAGGATCACATATTCTAGGCCTAAGCTCTGCAAAATTACTCTCCACCCTCTCCCTCAAACACCAAGGCCGAGCACAAAGTGACTACACCGCCATCCACCATCACTCGGATCGCTTGCACACGTTAAGTCCATACAAGTGAGAACCACCATCCTTGGAGTCATCTACACCTTGGGAGTTTGCAGCGTTAAGCGGGATTTCTTCAAAGTGTAACCATGAACCCTTTACTCCGTAGTCATATTTTGTTCTTGTATTCTTTTTGTTTGACATTGGGTTTCGGTGAATACTTTTGGATTTTTAATACTTACTTGAGTATATCTTCCATGTGTTTATGTTCTTAGTTTTGTTTGATGCATGCTATGTCTAGTTCTTAATGTGTTGGGTAGTGCGGGATGATTGTGTTTTAACCTTTCGCCTGGAAGTTATTCAATGATTCTTAGATTTTAAGGCGTTAAGCTTTAACCCACATGGCATGTTAATAATAAAAATTAGGAGCATGAATTTCGAAGGTAGCTTAATTAGGTAGAGAAAATTGGCTAGGTTGAATATGATGATCACATGTAAATAATTAGCTTAGGTTTATTTTTGTCGAAAATATGGTAAGGGTTTTTGGGATTTTCTTATGTGTTTGCTTGTCTATGAGTTGATGCATGTTAGAATCCTAGGAATACTTGCTATGTGATTGACGTTTTTAGTAAATAAATTAGTAATTAAAATCAACTCTTTTATACCCCCCTCTTACTACACATGCAAGAATTGCATGCACCCTTCAATCCCCGGTTTAGAACGATCCCTACTTGCTTATATTATACTACATCTATAGGGTTTTAAATTGTTTATGGTTGATTTATGTGTTTAATTTAAATGCATGTTTCCGTCATATCAATTTTTGGCGCCGCTGCCGGGGATTGTTAATTGTTTGTGATTTTTGTGTGTATATATGTAAATTTATACTTGTGCATAGTACTAACCATTTTCTTTTTCAGGAATTTTCGAAGTATATATGCTAATTTTACTTACAATTTTCGATGCTTTGTATATGTGCCTTAAATGATTTAATTCTTCGTAAATAAATACATGTGAATAAATGTTAGTGTAAATTTTAATTTTTGTAAATATTAATCGGTGTTTGTATATATATATCTAATAATTGTTAAGCATGTTAAAGGATAGTCTTAGATTTACATTGATTACATGCTTGATTAATTAGGTCTCACTCCTCGGAATAGATGGTGCCTCTTTTTCTTGTTTATCTCCTTAACCCCTTATGTTTTACACATAAGGTTGAGGGCGGAGTCTACAAGAACTATGAGGGAGTGTGAATTTTTGGAAGTTTGGCTGAATGTCGGACATGGTGTCTAGAAACGGGTTATGACTGGTGACAGGTTCTGGATCTAAGAAAGACTTACACCAATAGAGTATATACCATTGGCCCGGTTAGCCTCGGGGTGTATTGTCGAAATTAGTCCTGCCTCTCGCGTTATCTCTATCCCCAACTGGCCATGTTTTTCGATTGAACCAAGGCTGAACAATTGAGAATTCATACTTTATCGCACGGGTCGCACGTCCTTGGAAAGACTGAAAAATCAATGCCTTGTAATCCTTGTAAATTTTTGGCGAAATCAATTTGGGACATGTGTTCTAAAAATCTCGAAAATTGTTGAACATGTAAAGGACTTTCCAACGTTGCAGGTACTTAGTTGCATTAACTCCCCTGCGGTTTCATGATGCTCGGATTTCATCACCGGGTACCCTAACCTAAGTGAAGTTAGGGACATGAGACCAATGGACGAGTCATTCTATTCATGATTGTTCATGTAACTTGGATGTTTTCTGCAGGTTCTAACCATTTTCTCTTATGCATTCACACCATTTTATCATCTAGGTTAATCTTGTTTGATGCATTTAGTTAATTCTCATTAAGTAAATGTGTGATACATGGTAAATCGAAGTGTGACATTGTGTGAAAGGTGCCCTAAGAACATGTCCAACGTGTGAAACAAACTTTGTGTGTTTTATACTTAGATTTCTCATTGGTTACTATATTTCTGCATCATTTGCATTGCATTTTTGTTATATATCATTTGCATTCACGTTTAAGTGTGTTTCTGCATTTAACATTGTATATTTTTGCATTTCATATGTATTCTGTTGATACTAACGCTTGATCTGTTGAATCTCAGGCCATTTAATGAATGTCCACTCCTATTCTTCATCAACTTGAACTCAGAAACCGAACAGTTGTTAGACAGAATCAAGGGAATCAAGTTAACGCAGAAGGGGTTTTACAAGGGCCTATTTTCAACAGTCCACCAAGTAGTCCACCTAGACCACCATCACCTACATCATTTTCAGACACTTCAGAAGCCGAATCCATGGGTGACAACAGGGATAACGTTGAGCAGTCCATCAGACAGCAGACTTGCTCGAATCTGGGTAACTTTGGCCCAATGTCGATCACTTATCCAACACCAACAGCGGGCCAGACTACACCAGAACTCAAGAGTGGTGTCATCCATCATTTGCCACGTTTTCATGGCCACACAACAGAGGATGCCAACACTCACTTGACCACATTTCTGTTTGTGTGTGATTCCATGTGCCCCACCAACACTGATAGGGATGCATTTCGACTAAGAGCCTTCCCATTTTCACTGGAGGAGAAGGCCAAACGTTGGCTCTTCAGTCTACCTGCTGGATCCATCACCACATGGGACGCTTGCATCCAAGCTTTCCTCACCAAGTACTTTCCGGCGTCCAAGATCACAAGTCTGAGAAAGAAGATAACGGGCGTTATGCAAGAAAGTGATGAGTCTTTCGCTACTTACTATGAAAGATTCAAGGAGTTGTGTGAATCATGCCCATCACATGGAATATCTGAGAGCAACCTCTTGACATACTTTTATGAGGGACTCAAACCGTTGGAGAGAGAACTTCTAGATGCTGCCGCTGGTGGATCATTTCTGGAGAAGCCTGCAACTGTGGGACGTACTTTATTGAACCAGCATGCTCTCAACACTCAGCAGTATGAGGGAATGACGTTGCATCAGACTAGGAAAGTGAGTGAGGCGTCTTCCTCAAGCACTAGTGCCGAAATTGCCAAGCTTTCTTCATTAATTACCAAGCTTCTGGAGACCAAGTCACCTAAACCACAACCACCTGCAACGTTGGTATGTGGGATCTGCCTGCTGGATGGACATCATAATGATCAGTGTCCTCAAAATGTACCTGCTCAGGGGATGGAAGAAGTCAAGGCCATTGGTGGATATCAGAATAATCAAGGAGCCCCTCGCTACAACAATTATGGCAACTACAATCAAGGGATTCGAAATAATCATCCTGGATTTCAGTGGAGGAACAATGATGGATGCCTTAATCCTGCGCCTCAACTATTGCAGCAACAACAACCGACTCAGCCTGTACTCACCAATCCGGATTATGATAAGATGTTGTCACAACTTTCATCGTCTACACAGGTTTTGCTGAACACTCAAGCCCAACAAGGGAATGACATTAGTGAATTGAAGAAGCAGATGGGCCAAGTGATTGAATTCATGGGCCAGATTAAGGGCGGTTCTGGAAAATTACCTACTCAAACAGTTCAAAATCCTGGGGGAGATTTTCGTCCAGCACAGTGAGTATCATTGGAAGAAGCCAACGTCACATAAACATCCTGGATGGCGTTGAGCAAGAACCGGCCATTCCCAGCAACTAAATGAAGCATCATGTCTAGGCTGTAAGACAATAAAAAACAAGCGCTTGTTGGGAGGCAACCCAATGGAGGATCGACATACAGATTTGCTTTCTTTTCCCTTCCTCTTTATTAATTAGTTTGTTAGTGTGTTAATTAGTTAGTTATTTTTGGTAAATTTTCTTCTACATGCTTGGTTCTATGTTTTTCTCTATTTACATTGAGGACAATGTAGGATTTAAGTGTGGGGGAGGGGTTTACACTTTATTTGAGTCATAAATTGTAAAAATTGGGCGGACAATGAAACTCCTCGGCGGATGATGCCCTAAAAATTCATTAAATTTTCGTGGGTTTTTAGTTTTCAAAAATTTTAGGTAGTTTTTGAGTGTATTCTAGTGTTTTTCAGAGTCTTAGGATGCCCTTAACTCGTCTATGATGATATTTTTCTGAGACAATTTCGAGTTCATGGCTTTCATATTATTAAACTATGGAATTCTTTTGTTAATAGAGATGTTTTGATTGCATTAACATGTAGTGGATATAGATAGTAAAACTTGGTACAGAATTCGCATGTTAGAATAAGTTTTAAATCATACAAACCTAAAAGTGAGTTTTTGAGCCTACATTACTTCATTTGAGAGTGAATTTCGTGCATATGGTTTTCAAAAACAAAACATGCTTCATCTAATTACTTGCCATAGATTTTAATGAACTAGAGATTACTAGAACTTACTCATGTAGATTTACAACGCTATTAAGTTGATATATGCTCTGATTTTGGATATGATTAAAGGCAAATTAGGTTACCACCACTTAAACCAAATGGCCTTGTGTCCTTTTGTGCGCACGAGTTGCGACACCCTTAGATTACCCCTTTGTGCCTACATTAAGCCTTTTCTTTCATTTACCACATACATATCTAAACACTTAGCCTAGTGTAGAGTTTCCAACCCTTGTTCAAAGACTTGGTGAAGAAGTTTCGAAGCTAGCATAAAAGAAGTGGCGAAAAAAAAAAAGAGATGAAAGAATACAAAAGAAGGGAAGACTTGTCCAAAAGATGATTGCCGAAAATACAAAAAAAAAAAAAAAAGAAGAAGAAAAATCGAGAGCAAAAGAAAAGAAAAGAAAAAAAATGTATGTAAAAGCTCTCCGGCAAAAGTTCTAAGTGTAAAAGTTTGGACAAGTGAAGTTTAGAATGAAGTTAGGGCCCAAAAAGATGAAAATTGGCCCCCGATCTTGAAGTTTGACACAAGAAGAAGTGTAGAAAGGATGAGCCACGAATTTGAAGAATTCTAAGTGCTAAACTAAGTCTTTGGAACGTTTTTACACCACCACTTATCTAAATTTCGAATGCCTTAGCCTTAGCCCCATTACAACCTTTCTAAAGTCCTTTATGATCCTTAAGATGAGTAGCCTTCAATTGGTTGAGTAAGTTACATGAGTAAGCATATGGTTTGGTTCATTTGTGCAAGTAATTATGAGGTATTTCGATGCAATACATATACATTTGAGTGAACCTCTTTTCATGAGTGAAAACATGATGAGTGCATCCATGTGAGATTGATTTAAACTTTTTCGAAGCATGCATAGCTTATAAATCACCATTGTTTTCATCTAAGTCTTACTTGTTCATGCATGAGAATATCTTTATTAACTCTTGAATTCCTTGTGCTTTAATTTTGTGAATTCTCATGAATTTTCGAAATTCATTTGTTAAAGGGCTTAGTAGTATTTTTGTTGGAAAAATTTTGAGTCTTAGTTTAATTTAGTATTTGCTAAGGGACTAGCAAAGTTTAAGTGTGGGGGATTTGATCTACGCATTTTAGGCGTATTAATTAATGTGTTTTCTCTACATTTTTACTTTGATAATTGCTTAGTTTTATTAGTTTTAACTTATTTTGTTAAATTCAGGTGTTGACCAAAAGAGACGGAGTAAAGGAGTCTACAAGCACGCAAAACGCAATAAATCCGGAGAAGAAATAGTCCGAGGAATGGTCTTCAAATGGTTACTAAAATACATTCCCATATGGTGTCAAGAATTGGAAACCAAATGCCAAATAAAATGGATACCAAAATGGTGGACAAAAAGATGAAGACATTTCTCCTGCGCGACCCAGGAAAGAGCAAATATGGCGGAATATATGGAGCATATAATGGACGAATTTTTGAAGGATATTCCATGAAGAAAAATACTTTATTTGAGGCCCAAAATATGTGCAAGAATATGGTATATTCGGCCAAGAAGTATTGGGGAATAAGGAATGCAAGATTTGAAGATATAAAGATTTCCTTTTCCTTGAAGAAGAAGAAAACTGGGCAGTCAGGTCACTCAACTTCTAAAATCCGTAGTAAATTCAATTCAACTCCAAATATGGCGTTCATTATATGGATTTTATAGCTCTTTGCATAAGCTTTCCAATGAAACAAAAATCGGAATTTTCTGAGCTCTAGAACTCCCGGAAAAGACGTTTCAAGACAGGCTGGCAGGTTCTACCCGAGTACACTAGGAAAACCTAGTTTGGAGAGGAAAGTTGGAATTCTTCACCTATAAATACAAGAGCTCGGCCTCAAAACAAAGGATCACATATTCTAGGCCTAAGCTCTGCAAAATTACTCTCCACCCTCTCCCTCAAACACCAAGGCCGAGCACAAAGTGACTACACCGCCATCCACCATCACTCGGATCGCTTGCACACGTTAAGTCCATACAAGTGAGAACCACCATCCTTGGAGTCATCTACACCTTGGGAGTTTGCAGCGTTAAGCGGGATTTCTTCAAAGTGTAACCATGAACCCTTTACTCCGTAGTCATATTTTGTTCTTGTATTCTTTTTGTTTGACATTGGGTTTCGGTGAATACTTTTGGATTTTTAATACTTACTTGAGTATATCTTCCATGTGTTTATGTTCTTAGTTTTGTTTGATGCATGCTATGTCTAGTTCTTAATGTGTTGGGTAGTGCGGGATGATTGTGTTTTAACCTTTCGCCTGGAAGTTATTCAATGATTCTTAGATTTTAAGGCGTTAAGCTTTAACCCACATGGCATGTTAATAATAAAAATTAGGAGCATGAATTTCGAAGGTAGCTTAATTAGGTAGAGAAAATTGGCTAGGTTGAATATGATGATCACATGTAAATAATTAGCTTAGGTTTATTTTTGTCGAAAATATGGTAAGGGTTTTTGGGATTTTCTTATGTGTTTGCTTGTCTATGAGTTGATGCATGTTAGAATCCTAGGAATACTTGCTATGTGATTGACGTTTTTAGTAAATAAATTAGTAATTAAAATCAACTCTTTTATACCCCCCTCTTACTACACAAGAATTGCATGCACCCTTCAATCCCCGGTTTAGAACGATCCCTACTTGCTTATATTATACTACATCTATAGGGTTTTAAATTGTTTATGGTTGATTTATGTGTTTAATTTAAATGCATGTTTCCGTCATATCAGGCGTATTCCTCGGAACCGAGGCCATTTCTGGCTTAGAATCACGTGGTAGTCAAGGACTCCGTGGTTCAGACTGTACTAGCACGGAGGAGTCCATGAGTGACCCCGTGGGATTTTTACTTGCATGCTCAGTACACTTGAGGAGTATGAGTTTTACCTCGTGTACTATGTTGTTTTTATTTACCTGGACTCGCATATGTTATTTTACACATATATATTAACTGGTGAAAGACATTTATTTTCGTCCACTCACTCTAACGTGTTTATTGTCTTTCCCCTGGGCTTTTCGGTTTCCGTGCCCAGTTTGCAGTTCAGGCTCTGGTGTCGCACGTCGTGGTCGGAGGCATAGTACTCGAGCTACCTTGATTCTTCCAGTAGGTTTATTGTTCTACCTACTGTGGTATATATGTATATGTTTATGTATTAGAGGTCGCTCTGAGTTTTCTGTTGAATATGTTTATACGATTTTTCACCGGATTTCAGTAAAGTACTATTATGTTATTGTTTACTTTACTGTTGATATATTGAGAAATCCGGATGGGATTGGTGCCCACAGTTTGCTTTTTGTGGCATAGGATGAAGTGTATTTTCCGCGCGCAGGTAATGGTAATTCCACGATAGTAACGAAACTCTGCCAAAATTTCGAAAAGTTTTTGTTGGTTCGTGTTTTCGAAGGGGTTTGATTCCGATTTAGGAAGCTAAATCGGGGTTGGGTCCTTTCAGCTTGGTATCAGAGCATTAGGTTATAGGTTCTGTAGACTTCTGTAGTCGTGTCTACTAAGGATATTTGAGATTGTACAGCATGTCTGGAGTGGTGACCCGACCGGCCGGCAGATAATCATCAAATTCCGGGTGTTGTATGCTTTCAAATATTTGAAGTTCCATGATTACGTTCCACTTGTTGTGAACGATGTTGTATTCATTAGAATGCCTCCTGACGTGCTTTCCGTGTCGTTTCGGTTGTGGATCCTGTAGAGGATCATTCGACGCGCGATTTGCCAGAGAACAGTGGATTCAGATGAGTATTCAGAGTTCAGAGATTTGTGTGGCACGGTTTGCCTGGGGATGTATATATGAGTGTCTATACGTTGCCTCAGAGCTGAGAATTTTGGCAGTGATGTTTGCCTGAGACAGATTGTTGTATTTGGTGGGCCGATATTGTGTGAGTTTCAGTTGCGACTCCACGGCCTACATTCAGGGTGTTGAGTATACGGTAATGGTTTTATCAGGCTACCCAGCATTTGAATGTGGAGTGTTTACCCACTTGAGGCAGAGATGCATTGTTCACATGTTTGTTCCTGTTTGCACGTGTTGTGTGGCTTCAGAGGGAGCTATACACGAGGTTCGAGGTGAGTTTGAACCTGAGCATCAGAGAGAGTTGATTATTGTGCCTCGAGACATCCGTGAGGAGCATAATGTGCTGCACTCAGTGGCGAGGCTATTGAGAAGGAAGTGTACGCGGTTTTCGATGTGATGATTTGAGGAAAGTGGATTTAGTCGAGATTTTGATGACGTTGAGTTCTGGCACTTCGGGATTAGTGACTTCATCAGGCTGTGGTTTTTCCGATATTGTTGAGGGCCATCAGATCAGGCAGAGGATCCGTTTGACAATGGCGGCGATCACGGAGTAGCGGATTTGCTCCTGTGGCATAAGTTTGGGCGATCGTTGGTGATCCTTTCTCGCAACAGGTGTTGCGGTGACTTGTGTTTGTGGTACACTCTCAGTTGTTATTGTGGTGGCCAGGAGGGTCACGTTACGAGGGAGCGCTCTCAGCCAGCTGTGTTAGTGGTACGGTAGCTCAGAGTTTACGAGGAGATCCTCATGTTATTCCTGAAGTCTGATCAATGTATCCTTTTGATGAGTTATTCAGCAAGTCGCGATTGATGTGTGCGGCTACTTGGGCATGTTGGAGTTCGTGCCATGACCTTGTTTGAGAACAGACTTTTCTCCAAGGTTATTGTTGTTGGATATCCATGGCTATTGTACCTGCATCTCCACTTCCGAGGTCTTGGAGAGTGTTGCATCCATCTGGAGGTTGCGAGTACCTTGTTTGAGGTTATGGGTTAGCCGCGGATTTGTTATAACTGGACATTGTGGTTTTAGTGTGCTTGTGAGTATGGACTTACTGACGACGCATTTGGTTGTGTTCGAGTGCCTCGAGGAGGAGGTTGTGTTTCGACGACCAGATTTCCCGAGATGCTGTTTCTTGGTGATGGTCGAGCGGTTTGTGAGGATGAGTTGTGTGGTTTGCTTAGCTCATGTTGTGGATACTGTGGTTGCTGTGTCCGACATTGGTGACATTGTGGTGGTTCCCGAGTTTCCAGGCGTGTTTTGGAGGAGTTACCAGGTGTTCCTCCAGTTCGGGAGACTGATTACACCATTGAGCTTGTACCAGGCGCTGGACTCATTTTACCGGCATTTTGTCATTTGGAGTCAGCGGAGCTGATGGAGCTATAGTTTCGACTCCAGGAGTTGCTGGAAGGGATTTCATGCGACCCCGCGTGTTTGCGTGGTGTGCTTTTGCATGGTGTGTACGGAGGATGGAGGGTTCAACGTGGTGGTACATTGACTACCGGAAGCCTGATTCGCTTCAGAGGAGAGTGAGTATCCTCCGCTTCGGATTGATGATTGGTTTGATCAGCTTGCGAGAGCTTCAGTCTTTTCGAGGATTGATTTCGGGACTGGATATTATCAGTTGAGGTTTGATGAGTCAGATGTGGCTATGTTGGCTTTCGGATCTCAGTGAGAGCATCTGGAGTTCTTGGTCACTTCATTGGTTGACCAATGCCCTGTAGATCGTGTGGACTTGATGGACCAGGTGTTTAGTCAATTTTTGGACGAATTGCGACCATGTTCGTCGGAAATTTCCTGATGTACTTCAGGAATGTGGGCCGGCACCTGAGACGATTGTGAGTGGTTTTACGGACTTCGCGAGACGATCAGCTGTAGTGAAGTTCAGCCAGTGTGAGTTTTGGTCGATTAGCGTGAAGATGTTAGGCTATGTGATGTTATCCGAGGGAGTTAGCGTAGATCCTGACCAGTTCGAAGCCGTGTTGATTTGGAGTTTGCCCTACTACTGTGCCAGAGATCGGGGGTCTCTTGTGTTTTGGCAGGCTTGTACCGACGGCTTTGTGCAGGATATTCCCGAATTGCCACTTCACTTTCCGGATTGACGGAGAAGGCGTAGAGTTCGAGTGGTTCGATGCATGCGAGGAGAGTTACTTACTCATGCAGGATGGTTGACCGTTGCTTCGATTTTGACCTTACCTGACGATTACGACGAGTACGTGGGTTACGGCGATGCATCGAGATTTGGATTCGGTTGTGTTTTGATGCTGTATAGCAGAGCGGTGGCTCATGGTTACGGACAGTGGAAACCTTGTGTGGCTAAGTATCCTGTGTTTGAGTTGGGGTAGCTGTCTTATGTTAGCATTGAGGAGTTGGAAATACTACTGTTATGGCGTGCAGCGCGGTGTAGTACGTACACTGATTACTTGAGTTTCATCCACTTGTATTTTCGGCCAGATTTGGGCTTGAGGCAGTGTCGATGGATGGAGTCGATTGACGACTTTGGCTGCACATTAGAGTTTGTTCGAGAAGGCTAGAGGTTGCACTTTGACCATCCGTCTGGGATGTTGTTGCTGATGCATTCAGTCGAGAATCGGGAGCTTCAGTGTTTCATGTGAGTATGGCTCGAGTCTCCGTGTTAGCCGAGTTATGGGCTACGAGAACTAAGTTCGTGTATGATGATGTTGAAGCTCATTGTTTTGCGTGCGTTTGGCACTAGTGATGCGGAGATGTATCTGATATTTCGAGTTTACTACTCGTGACGCTACATGAAGAGCAATGTAGCAGCTTGTATGTGCTGAGGCCCCACTTGTCGACTGGCGATGGCTATGAGGCAAAGATTTACCGAGATGTATCAGCCATTCGAGATTTCTGGTTGGACGTGGCGTTTGCTGCTGTGTTTGTGTGTGTTTGTACATTTTGGTTTGTGATACCAGTTGTTGGACCTTTGTGGACCGTTTGACGAATTTAGTACGTTCCCTTGTACTTTCAGAGACGATTTCAGTAGCAGGCTGTCATGGCTGTGTTTGATGGAGGTTGTCCATCTACGTGGTGTACCTATGTCCCAGTTCGTCGATTGAGGTAATCAGCTACAACAAGTGTAGACGAGCTTTGCAGCGAGCATTGGGGACCAGATTACAAGTTGGTACCAGTTCTTATCCTCGGATTGGCGGGCGATCTTTGAGGATTATTCAGGCCTTGGATGGCATATTGTGGACCTCGGTATTGCAGTTCCGAAGGATTCGGGATCAGCAGTTTCAGCTGTTCGAGATTGCATGCAGTACCGGTTTGTGGACCACTATGGTTTTGATGTTGCGTGACGTCGTTTTGAGGATGATGTTCTACTCCATAGTGCTGGAGTGAGTTTGGTTTGAGTTGAGTTGGTGTTTGATTCTGATTTTGAGGAATGTGTTACCACAGACTGTCAGGTTAGCGGAAATAAGTTGGTTATTACTCGAGTCCGATGTATGAGTTATGTTGATGTAAGCAGACTGAGTGGTGACCTGCCATGTGGTTTTGATTTGTATGTGGCCATAGGCGAGTTTGTGTTATGCCGTATGGTTCGGCATCGCCTATAGTGTGGGCTTTTATGTGTGTTGTGTTCCGTGAGGCAGAACTGTGTTTCAGGTTGGTTTTGCATTGTGTACCATGTATGTTCCTTATGCAGGAACACTTGGCGATTGTGTGAGCCAGTTCAGATTTGTGATTGAGGGTACAGAGATTCCAGCACGGAGTTATCTCCTATTGTTAAGTTTGTGATCAGAGTTGTTCAGTTGAGATTACCGTTGGTGAGTTGAGCAGTGTGCAGAGGCAGTGCTCCTACTTTTAGCCAGCAGACTTGGAAATTTCGAGGTCGAAATTTTTCTAAGGGGGGTGGATTTGTGACGACCCGAAACAGATTGAGCAGTGTCATCAGCTGGGTCCGTCAGATTATGAGTTAATAGCGGATTTCCGATAATGGATTTACTCGCCTGGTTTCTTAACGACTTAATTATTGGCCGAGAATTGGAGCTGGGTCTCTTCTCGAGAGTCGTTGTACGTGTGATTACGAGTTTGTGGGCGGTTCCGGATCGTTATTTGCACAACCGATGAATTAGTTATGAACATTTGAAGTTTCGACGGAAACAAATTTAAATGGCAGGTTTGTTCGCGACTAAATTATCGGACGAGATGAGTTCGTGGCCGTGAGATTTATCGGAATCGGAGTTACGACGAGGAAGTTTCGGATGTTTAAAGTTCGTCGAAATGGATAAACATCAAGTTTCCGTTTTGGGAAAGGCTATATATAGTAACCTGCTATTTTGGGCAAGTGGAAGACTTTCCAGATTGGGTGTTGACCGAGTTGACTCGGTCAACTCGGTGGAGGAGGAGCTAGCTCGCGACCGCGACGGCATGCAGCACGGCGGCGAGCCGTCCGGCCACCCCAGGTGACGGGGTTGGTTCCATTGCGTGCGCCTCGTTCCCCTCTACCCATCCCCGTCCACCGTTTGTGGCATGGGTCGCCGGAAAAGAAGGAAAATCCGGCCAAAAATGGAGGAAAAACTTTGTGATTCGGGTTCCATGTTTCAGGCCAAATCGAGCTACAATTTTGAGTGGGCTTTGAAGCTCTCCTCACCTACAAGCTACCATGTAAGTTTGGTGATCTAATTTTGCTTGTGCTTGGAGAATTTTGGAATTGAAAATTGTGTGTTCATTCGGTTTTACATGAAATTGACCTAGTTAGAGTGAGAATTGGACTTCGGTGCAGTTATGGAAGTTGCTCAGTGGGTGATTTTGAGTGGAACAGGGGTAGCTCCGCCGTGAAATTCTCCGGTTAGCGGTGGCGCCGCCGTGGACGGCGGTCAACGGTCAAAGTTTGACTTTTTCGGACTTTCGACAAGTTGCATGTCATTTGACTCGAAATCGCGCCCCGATTGCAGTGGGGAGGTTCGTTTTTCGAATTGAACATCCGAACGTAAAGCGAGGTATTGAGGTGTCATATACGGATTTTCGACGATTCGTCGACATTGAATTGTGAATTTCCGAGAACAGCGGTTTCTCGTGGTTTGATTTGTATTGTCAGATTATGACTTTGAATATTGGACGTTGTGATTATTCAGGGGTTCGTGATCGTTTGTTTGGCGATGGACTTTCCGCCGGATCACGGGTTAATGCAATACGCGTTACGCCAGTCTGTGAGTGGACAATTTCTTTTCACGGAAATCTTGCGAGTCTTTTATATATGATTTACGAACTTTAGCATGCAGCATGATTATGGTTTTACGAGCATGAGATTTCATACAAGATTATGTTTAATATGAGCATGTGTTTTACGATTATACGATTTATTTATACGGATATACGTATATGAATATGCATACATTTATATGCTGTTTCTTGCATTTGCATCGAATTGTTTATGATTTGGTTTACACAGAGTACAGTCTCAGTTACGTTGTTGTATCGATACACCTTGCCTCGTCGGCTGATCCCCGACGGAGGGCCGCCTGGAGGGGCGTTTCCCCAACCAGACCGGTGAGGGGCGTATTCCTCGGAACCGAGGCCATTTCTGGCTTAGAATCACGTGGTAGTCAAGGACTCCGTGGTTCAGACTGTACTAGCACGGAGGAGTCCATGAGTGACCCCGTGGGATTTTTACTTGCATGCTCAGTACACTGGAGGAGTATGAGTTTTACCTCGTGTACTATGTTGTTTTTATTTACCTGGACTCGCATATGTTATTTTACACATATATATTAACTGGTGAAAGACATTTATTTTCGTCCACTCACTCTAACGTGTTTATTGTCTTTCCCCTGGGCTTTTCGGTTTCCGTGCCCAGTTTGCAGTTCAGGCTCTGGTGTCGTACGTCGTGGTCGGAGGCATAGTACTCGAGCTACCTTGATTCTTCCAGTAGGTTTATTGTTCTACCTACTGTGGTATATATGTATATGTTTATGTATTAGAGGTCGCTCTGAGTTTTCTGTTGAATATGTTTATACGATTTTTCACCGGATTTCAGTAAAGTACTATTATGTTATTGTTTACTTTACTGTTGATATATTGAGAAATCCGGATGGGATTGGTGCCCACAGTTTGCTTTTTGTGGCATAGGATGAAGTGTATTTTCCGCGTGCAGGTAATGGTAATTCCACGCTAGTAACGAAACTCTGCCGAAATTTCGAAAAGTTTTTGTTGGTTCGTGTTTTCGAAGGGGTTTGATTCCGATTTAGAAAGCTAAATCGGGGTTGGGTCCTTTCACTCCAGCTGTGCGAGCTTTGACCACAGGGTCAAAACGCTCCTCCAAACGCAATACTCGCATAAGCAAGTCATGAGTTCGGCGACCCTCATCAGGATCCACATCCCTATTGACACGGAAACCACGTCTAAGAGGCATCCAAATGATAAAAGAAAAGCATAAGTCACAAGGCACAAAGAACGTAATCATGAAACTTCAGACATTTGAAAGCATACAACACCCGAAGCATTGATGAGTAACCGCTGGCCAGTCGGGCCGCTCCAGACATGCTGTACATTCTCAAATATCCTTAGCAACACAACTATAGAAGTCTACAGAACCTAAAACCTAATGCTCTGATACCAAGCTGAGAGAACCCGACTCCGATTTAGTTGCCTAAACCGAAATCAAACCCCTTCTGAAAACATGAACTTTCAAAAATCATAAAAATTTCGGCAGAGTTACTCTATATCGCGTAGTTACCATTAACCTGCAGCGGAAAATAGACTTCATCATATGCCACAAAAGCCAAACGTTGGGCACCAATCCCATCCGGATTTCTCAAAAACATATCATAACGTAAAGCAATACACAAAACTGTAGCTTTACAGAAATCCGGGAAAATCATGTGGAAATATATACATAATAGTATTCAGAGCGACCTCTAGTATATACATGTATACACAACAGTATGCCAAACTAGAAACCTATTGAGAAGGAAAAGTAGCTCGAATATTAAGCCTCCAACCTTAACGTGTGACACCTGAATCCAAACTGCAAACTGGGCATTGAAAACAAAGAGCCCAGGGAAAGACATATAAACTGTTAGAGTGAGTGGACGAAAATAAATGTCTTTCGCTGAATAAATATATATGTTTATAAAACATATGCGAGTCTAAATGCATAAAAATCAAATGGTACACGATGGAGACTTTAACTCCTCATGCGTGCAGAGCATGCATCTGAAATCCCGCGGGGTCACTCATGGACACATCCGCGTTATTACAGTCTGAATCACGGGATCCCTGATCCTCAGAAAGAGCCTCGGGTAAGGGTATCTGCTCCCCCTCCGGTAAAGACCGCGGATCAGGGTACAGTCCCCCCCCCCCCCGGTAAACATCCTCGGGGATTAGCCGAGATGCTAAATGTATCGATACAACTACTACTGAGACTGTACTCTGTGTAAACCAAATCATAAAGGTTTCCATGCAAATGCAGAAAGCGTAATGTAAAAGCATACTCGTAATGCATAATTATAAAAGCATATTCGTAATTGCATAATAATAAAACTCGTGCTCGTATAATTCATAATCATAAATACATACTCATGCTCATAAAAAAGTATATAAAAGACTCGCAACCAACAGTGAAAAGAAATGTCCACTCACAGACAAGTACAACGCAAAAACGCGCTAATCCTGCGATCCAGCGGAAGATCCCTCGCCAACCGTACGATCCCGATCTCCTGAATAATCACAAATACCACTGATCAAAATCACAATTCAAAATTCTGAACCACACCTTAGAAACCAACCATTTCCGAAAACATATAACTCGAATATCAACGAAATCGTCGAAAATCTCATAAATACTCTACTTATCCCTCGACACAAAATCCACCACCCAAATCAACTCAATAACCTCAAGACTATGATCGGGGTGCGATTACAAGTAAAACGGTATAAAACTTCCCAAAATTCTAAAAAGTCAACTCTTCGCCGGAGCTCCGCCGTTGACCGTCACCACCGTCGCGACATCAACGGTGAGATTTTCAGGCGACCAAGACCCCCAAAGCTTCCTCTTCTCAAGCCCAGTCCAACTCTCCACTACACCAACACCCAAATTGGCCGGCAACCATCTCAAAAGTCCCTCGAAAGTCCACAGCCCGACATCGCCAGAAAACTTCTCCGGCCGATTCCGGCGCCGTCTCTCCACCATAGCCCCCCAAACCTTAGGGGTTCCCTTCCTTAGCTCAAACCTAATCCATTGCAACCCAAAACTCCATCGGAAAGTCGCCAGAAAACCCTCCTCCTATAACCCTGATTCCGTTCACCTTCTCTTCCAAAATTCTCCAACCAAATCAATACCAAACAACACAATATACACATCAATCAAAAGCCCAAGGGAAGAGCTTCAAATCCATACCTCAAACTCCGGCAACCGTGCCATTTCCCGGCGACAACCTCAACGGCGAGTCACAGACTCAGTGGGTCAACACGGGTTGACTCGGTCAACTTGGTCCAAAGCTAGTCAACTCGATCAATCTGCCAATTTTCAACTTTTGCGACAACTTTACGACTATTCCGCTATTTATACGTCGCGAACCGACCCTATCCGCGATTCAGATAACTCAAACTCAAACGGATAAGCACGACTAACTCGACGATAATTTTAAATATTCATTTTATATTCCTCGATTATCCGTAAAATTCTCTGAAACCTCTTATGAACTCGAAATCAAATCCTCTACATTTTTCGCGAATGAACTCAAACCAAATTCGTGTCTGATAATTAAGTCGTGAACAAGGCCCACATAACTGATTAATTACGACTAACTACAATTATACGTAAAACTCGCGAATTAAACCGATTAACTACCAATTTCTGGTTCGGGTTGTCACACCGCGCCACTCAAAAGCTTTCCTTGTCAGCCCCCCAATTTTGAACTCAGCTTCTTTTTAATAAAATCAAAAGTTTCTATCTTCTGTCGCCCTACATAAGTCGAAAGATCCAGATATTTCTCGTGTTTAGCTTCTATAACAACACCCAATATCTCTGCTAATTCTACCTTCACCTTCTCTGATAATTGTTGATTGAAAACCACACTACTCTTCTCAAAATTTACCTTTTGACATGAAGCTTTCTCATAGTCAACTAATACCTATTTTATCACCCAACACTCCTCAATAGTTGCCTTGCCAAATAATAAACTGTCATCCACGTACAAAAAAGAGACGATGAACAATAGGAGCACCATCACAAATCCGAATACCTTGTAGTTTTCCATGCCTACCTTGTTCTTCCAATAAATATGAAAACACGTATATACCCAACAAGAATATAATAACTTCTTCAACTTATTAGCAACCACCTTAGAGAAAATCTTGTACCACACATTACATAAAGCAATAGATCGAAATTCTGACATAGACTTTGGATAGGGTACCTTCGGAATAAGATAAATACGCATATGATTAATATCACCCGCAAGATTGCCTGAATGAAGGAAGCTCTGAACTGCCCCAATTGTCTCCCAATATTTTTGAAAAAAATAAAGGAGGCATCCCATCCGACTCCGGAGACTTAATCCCATACATTTGAAACAAAGCACTGCAAATCTCAGCTGCAGTATACGGTGCACACAAACTCTCATTCATCTCTGTTGTCACACACGGCCTGACTAACTAGACCACTGAGTTCTGAAATACCACATCCTAAGGAGAGACAGTGAACATGTTCGAAAAATACTTAACCACCACATCCTCCATACCCCTTTCCATAGTCTGCCACTGCCCAAATCCATTAAACAAACCTTTCAGTCTATTCTTAATTTGCACGCCGATTTGTAGCCTCACGACAAAAAAAAAATTGTATTCTGATCACCTTCATTGAGCCACACAATTTTTGACATTTGCCTCCAATATTGATGCTCCTCTTCCAATAACACGTCAAGACGACTTGATAGACAGCAGTCTTCATCTTCAGTTTCAGTAGATAAAGGTATCAATAGAATACTTTGAAGCTTGCTTCGAATCAAAGCAATTTCTTTCTTCCTCCCACCAAAGATAGCACGTTGCTAAACTTTTAAAGCAAAACGAGTACCCTTATTTTTTTGGATAACTTGGAAGATAGGCCTACCCGGAGTCGCACAATGCCAACCCCGAGCTACCACACTCTGACATTCCTGACGCTCAGCCTAAAGACATTCGAAATAGAATCTCGCCTGATGCCTACCTCGTTGATCCGAATCAAGCTGCACTACATGTACCAACACCGGAACATGATCTCTGTGAATAGGAGACAAATACTCCACCATCGAATTAGGAAACAGGTCAACCCAACAGGCATTAGAGACAGCTCGATCAAGTCAACTACGAACTCCTCTTCCTTTCCAAGTACAAGCTGCACCAGTGAACCCTAAGTCCACCAAATCACTGAAAGAAAAGGCATCCCGAAACAACTGCATTTGTCCCTCTCTCCGTCTTGCCCCACCTTTTATCTCCTCTACTGACAAAAGCTCATTAAATTCTCCGACAATAATCTAAGGCAAGGACGACAGGCCTGCCAAATGATGCAACCGAGACCACGTTCGATGTCTCTCCGAAGTCGTAGGGTGCCCATACAACCCAGTGAGTCTCCATGGTGCGCCCCCATGTTCCTCTCTAACTGACACATCAATGTGAAACTTCGACCTAGATTCAAGTCCACAGTTATATCATCCTGCAAGAACAGAGTTAAACCTCTTGATTGACATGAACCCTCATCCTGGTTGACACTCCAAATAGCTTCACAGTTCAAGTAACCCAGCCTACCTCTCAACGGTTCCATGTATTTTGGATCTGATACCTCGTTTTGCTTAAGAAGATAAATGAAGGTCTATGTTGTTGAATCAACAACTGTATAGCCTGCACATAAGCATCGTTATTGATGCCTCTAAAATTCCAAGCCAAGATTTTCATGAAATCTGGCAGATTCTGAGCAAACGCGGAGGAAACCCTAAGGAACCCAAACAACGCAGCTCCAAGAAAGTCAGAGACTTTTTTTAGATTTTTACCTAGCTTTCTCCGTATAAAATATCTTAATCTAGACTCCTTCAACAAAATCTAATTTACGCCTACGATCATGAAAATTTCATTTAAATAGTCAATAGAAGAGGAAAAGAAGTTGTACAAAAAGAGGGGAAAGTAATTCGAACGGAAAAAAGAGAAGGGAAGGTAATTCACAGGAATAAAAAACTAATCTATACCTTCGATCATCAAAATTTAATTTAGATGGTTAATAGGAGAGACACTTACAAAAGAAGTATATAAAGAACAAAATGACATTTGAACTTGGGTCGACAGCTAAACTACTCAAGCATATTAATGCCTTAAACAACTGTGTTGCAGCTTTGGTTTGTTATACTTGGGATATTTTTTTGTATTTATCCGGTATTTAAAAAAGATAAAAAAAAATTATGGCCCCTCAAAAAGTGGAGGTCCAGTGCGGCCGCACAACCCGCACGGGCCAATGGCCACCCTGCTGATGAACGAGAGAAAGTACGCGCTTGCTCATTTTTGTTAATATTTACTAAATTCTAATAATTCAGGTGTAATTATTATGAAATGATTGGATATTAATAAGAATGAGACCTTATTGAATTAGATAAAAGAAATCATGCATAATTATCAAGATACGTACTGCTATGAACGTGGGAAGGAATAATAATTGCTGTGTATAGATCTACCCTTTTTCTTGGCATGGAACATCAAATTTTCTGATATAATGAATATAATGCTGATTATACCACATTGATGATGGAGAGTACAGTTTGAGAAGGCTTCATGCTCAACCTCTGTTACCAAGAATTGTACGTACTAATATAAATAGGAGTAGTCTTCTCAAATGCCTTTTATTTCTTCTCGGTATAATTATCTTTTTTTATCGCTTTCATTTCTTTATGCACTTTTTGAAACGATTTTCATTATGGACTTATTCATTATAGATTTAGTTTTTAGTGCAACTATTTTCACCTTACAAAATCCTCTATTTACCCCACAATCCTTCGATCAATTACTAGCTAAAAGACAATTTTGAAAAAGACAAATTTATCCATATACAAAATTACATTAATATAAAGGACAATAATTTGCGAAATTACCATTTGTACACGGTTTTAGCTTTAAAACAAATGTTTTTTTCTCTTCTATGGATCTCTTGTCGACCTAACAACCATTTTTTCGTTGATTTATATCATTCTACACGTATATATAGAGACACAACACGTACACTTATTTGGAGCATGAAAATAAGATGTTTTTAATTCTTTTTTAATCAAATTTTCATCGATTTAATTGTTTTGCTTCGTTCGATAGGGTTGAAAGGACCCGACCCCGATTTAGTTGCCTAAACTGGAATCAAACCTCTTCTAAAAACGTGACCTTTCAAAAACTATTTTGACAAAGTTTACTCTATAATGTACGATACCATATAACCTGCAGCAGAAAACACACTTCTCCATATATCCACAAAAGCCAAACCGTGGGCACCATATTCCAACCGGATTTCTCAAAAACATAACGTAATGCATAAAAGAAATCATATCTGATACATAAATCCGGACAAACATTTGAAAAGATAACTCATATTCAGAGCGACATCTATATACATATATACAAATAGTAGGCCAAACTAGAAACCTAATAGAAAAGAAAGGTAGCTCGAATTTTACGCCTCCAACCGCAACGTGCGACAACAGAACTCAAACTGTAAACTGGGCAAAGGAAACTGAAAAGCCCAGGGAAAGACAATTAAAATCGTTAGAGTGAGTGGACGAAAATAAAATGTCTTTCACCATATATATATACATGCTCATAAAATAAATGCAAGTCAAAACAAACAAGCCCAGGTCAAGTGCTCATAAAGACGTAACTCTCCTGGGTACTGTGTGTGTGGAGGCAGTAACTTGAGTACATTTTTCTCAAAGTTACAACATGCTCGGGTCAAGTGCTCATAAAGACGTAACTCTCCTGGGTACTGTGAATCACGGGTCAGGTGCTCATATAGACGTAACCCTCCCGGAGCATGTTAGGGATCAGCCGAGAGGCCATAACATCGATGCATCCATATATCCATACACAGTGTAAAAACAATCACATGTGCCTCCAAACCAATGTATGCTCATAAAATTCATAATCATAAATGCATACTCGTAAATGCATAATCGTAAAACATACTCATACACTTGCAAATCCACTGTGAAAATCAAAGTGTCCACTCACTTATAACAGCTAGCCCTGAGGCCTGGTGGAAGATCTCTCGCCAAAAACTCTCTCACTATCACCTGAATAACAGGGATACGATCAATACATAAGGAATTTCGACATACGTAGCAAATACGTAAAGAACCTCGCGTTCTCGAAAATGGTATCGCTCAAAATATCGACGAGGATAACAAAATTCCCAAAATATACCCAAACACCCCTCGTCCCAAAATAAAACACTCAACTCGACCCAAAAACCTTAAAATTGCGTTTGGCACGCAAAAACGAGCGAAACGACATAAACTATTATCGAAAATCCACCTCGCCAGAGCTCTTCCGCAAACGGCGGCGCGTGGGACTGCCTCCACCGCCACTGGCCGCCAGAATTCCAACCGGCCCAGAAATCTTCGACCTATATATGGATTTGAATGTCTCAACATTTCCAACAACTTTATAGTTCAATGCTAAGCCCAATTTTAACCGGAAAAGGTCCAAAACTCATCGTGAAGTTCGAAAACCTCGTCGGAATCATTTACTATAATCAGCCACCACCGGCCACGGCAAGCTAGGGCTGAAACCACTTGTGATAAACTCACCATTCCATGGGCTTCAAAACCCCCATAAGGTTGACCTCCATCGCCGTCGTCTTGAGCCGCCACCAATGCTGCCGATTTTGGCCGAAAATCCCTCATTTTCATCGCTTCGATTCTTCCTCCTCCGGCCACCAAACTTGATGATACACCTATCAACTTGAAGAGGAGCTCAAGCCCAACAACTTTCATCAAGAAATCATGGTCAAATATGGCCGGAAAAAGGCGCACCGCCGGCGAAAAGTTTCGGTGACAAAATGGGTCGATTTGACCTATGGGTCAACGTGGGTCAACCCAAAAATTTCAAAATGGAAAGTTTCTTAAATTGTCTGGTATTTATACCGTATATATACCGTACACATACATGCCCAAATAAACGGTTCAAAACAAATCTGATCAAGATCGGACGGTCACGATTAAGTCAACAATAAAAATAACACTTTTATATATTTTCACTTACCAACTTCAAAACTTGATAAAACATTGCTCGCTTATCCGAAAAATTCCTCAAAAATTCCCACGAGCTCGGAATTAAATACTCTACAATTCTCGTGAAGGAAGTCAATCCAAATTCTCGACTGATGAAATAGTTGTTAACAACTCCAATTACGCGACTAATCTGCGATAATTCTATTTGGTGCTGATTAATACGTAGATTTTGGTTCGGGTTGTCACAAGGGTCATACTAAAAACCTAACATATTTCAGCAGGGTCCTACTAAAGTTTGACTTTTTTCAGTAAACCCTTACTACAACAGGGTCTTGCTGAAATTTTTGATTCTTTTTTCAACAATTCCTTATTGAAGAAAATGTCTATACTTAGTAAGCCTATGTTGAACTCCGGAGAAAAAATTTCGGTACTAAAATGAATTTAGAAAAAAATTTAAAAAAAATAAACAAACATTTTAAGAGGTGAAGAGAATATTATGTGAGGGGAAATAGCTCCACCCAAAGAAAAGAGACCGGAAACGCCAAAAAATCCTTATTTATAAAGCCAAGAGAACCCGATGGCCAAAAAAGTTCCTTTCTCAACCCACAATCACTTGAAGAAGTCAGATTCACATGCTAATCTTTTAAAACCTTGCTTGAAATAAGCTGCAAATTGGCACGCCCACGAGTTCAAGACTGAAATTATGAACCAAAGTCGCCCACCGACACAAGCCATCAGGATTTAGGATTTGTGCAAATAATCTCTCTTTTGCTACCATTCAAAGCTTGAAATCACATTTGATGTCCTTGTTTGTTGTATGGGGGTCTGCGTTATATGCCACATAGAAAATATATTGAATATCAACGTGATTTTGTAAACAAGACACATGGTGGATAGGAGAATATACAATTTTGTATAAATAATCAATTGCTGTCCATCTGAGAACAACAAATTCTTTCCCCTCCCCAACACAGAATTTCTATGACATTCACAGTTAATCTCAATTTTTCTTTCTCTCTCTCTCTCTCTCTCTCTCTCTCTCTCTCTCTCTCTCTCTCTCTCAACCAAAACCCAAAAACCAGAGTGGAAAACAAATCTTACCACGCCGTAAATCTGATGCTAGAAGAAATCCTCAACCTTGGTTTTCCTTTTTTAGATATCTGCTCAATATCTACACATTCAAAATTTCCACACCCTCTCTGCACACAAACACACATCGCACAGTAGGCATCCCTTCATTGTATTTATAGCACAGTAAGACTGGTGATCATCAGTCTTTCAAAGGAAACAACAGCCTGCTCTTGCCTGTTATATGCTATCACATACTTCAGAACCAACATAATCACAATGTCACTGAAGCTGTTGACAACTAGCTTTCTGATGCTGCCTACCAAATGCAAAGTTTGGTGGTTTGAAGCTACTTAGAAGATGTGCATCAACCAAATACATTTCTCTGCCCACATTCCAATAAGCCTGAAATCCAGGTTCAGATCACGCAGGTCTAAACAAGCTTTCAAGAATATCTGTCTGACCATGTCGTTTCTGATCCTCTCGAAGATGAATTCCCATATGATCTCCAAACCTCTCTCCATTGTCTGCTATTGCCGCTTCTTTCAAATGGGTAATTCTGAGCATCTGCAGGCATTCTAGTCGCATTGCTTCCACTGCGCTTCTTTTGTGCATTCCTAAACTCTTCTTCAGCGTCATACCGTGCACGCTGCATAAATGACAACAAAATTTTTTGAGATCAATAAAAGAGAAGCCTTTTAACATATGTGATTGGCAATTAGTGGGAAAAAAATTAGAAGTACGGTACAAAGAAACTTTATATGAATACATGTCAGCTGAATTACTGAAGCACCCATCAATTGATGGTTAATCCTGAATACCACAAGAATTTATATGCAATCACGAATGCGCCCATCAACCATGCAGTTAGCTAGTCCAAAACTGACCCAAAAAATGTTTCTATATATATATATATGAAGCACCTTCCATTGAAAGAGGAGATACAAGAGATATGGACCAAAAGTTCACACAAGAAAAAGAAACACAGATTCAGAAAGACTAGCCCAGGAGACACAGATCCCTTACAGAAATAAGATACAATAGAGTAGTCCTAAATAACAGAATCGAGGGTATAGCATTTGATTTAGTAGACATCTAAAAGAAACAGAATCCAAAAGAGTTAAAAACCCATGGTACATCTTAAAAGAATAAGGTTCTCTGATTAAAGCATTAAGAAAGATGGTGACAAGGAATAGCTGAATTGGTAGCATACTAATAACTGCTATGCAACCTTCAAAAGCAACCACTATTGAAGAAAAATAAAGGAATATTATTTCGAAGAAACAGAAAGTTAAATCTTAGAACCATACTATAAACTTATTTTGAACTGCAAAGATAATGGACAAAGCTCAAATTTCATTAATCTAATAGTGATTCCCAACCAAGATCAGAAACTATATTCTTGTCATCCTTTCTTTTACTTTTGTTACAATGCTAGGAAGCAAAAGAAAACACATAACAAAAAGTGTGCATAGAAATTGATTAAGTCAGAAGTAACTGAGGCATGACTCTGTTTTGACCTTGGTAGGGTCTGAAAGTACTGCATATGCCTCCCCAATAATTTTGAAAAGCCTGTCAGCATTGTTGTACACTTCTTCTGCTATTTCTTTCCAAAGTGCATCATCACTGGTTTCACTCCTGACAAAAAATTGACCAGCCTACAATAGAACATGTCAGAGGGTGGATAACAATAAGCAACTATTAACTTATGAAGCACTGACATGGGAACGGCGTGTCGGATACATGGACATATGTCAAGGGTGTGTCCAATATATATGTAAAATTTTGATAAATATGTCAATCCTACTTGCATAAAGATCACTACCAAAACAAAATAAAGTTTGTGATAATATTCGTCTGTAACACCTGAATGGTTTGAATGTCTCAAATATTGGTATTAAAGATGGAAGAATCCTTCCGCTATGAGGTCTGGACGCAGCTGCCTCTTTCAGGTCAAAGAAGCAAAAACAGAGCAGTCTTGTTTACGTGAATAAAGAAAACTAATGATTAAATTTAATCTTTGTAGGTTTGATACACAAAAATGATAAAAACAACCCCTCAAAACATATGAGAATTGCTGCGCTGCATATTTGTAGGTATTCTGATGATCAATAGTGTGTAAAGTCAACTAATGCATATGGCCGTATCCAAAACCACATGAATACTGCACCTAAATATTTCTTGCATATAGTCATACTAATAAGTAATTAGAAGATTCTTATGTAAGGGCTAAAGCAAAGAAATAAAACCTACCTTGTCAGGATGATGTCTGAGTGCAGCTTTTCTATAAGCCTTCTTGATTTCTGATGCTGATATAGATGGTTTAATTCCTCTGCCATAATTGAAAACAAAGATGACTCATAATTGACAGAGATAAATTATAGTTGCCTGGATTTACTTCACATCGTGCTAGCATAGGAGTAATATTAACCCCAAAAAAATGTCATAAGCAGTATGAAGTTGCCAAAGACTCAATTTGTAGTAAGCCTTCAAGATGCATATGAACATACATCAACTTTGTCCACCATAACTTATACATGACCATTCTATAATGCATAGGCATATAACAATTGGCAACAATATGCTTTCAAATTAAAACACATCCAAATGTTCTAAAACTTGCTAGTGGTGGACGGGAGGTGCGGAGGAGCCTAGTGTCAAGGCAGGTTACTATCTGACTCTCTTGTAAATCTATTCTGAGAAAACATCTTTAACCCCATGTTTTATGTGGTTTCTCACTAAAAGGGCCCTTAACCCTAGTGCCTATGTGAGTAATTTTAGAACACTGAAAGTAGAAAGATACACTTACAGAATAATATACATATCCAAGGGGATGTCCTTTTTGGCTTCTTCCTCTATTTCTGAAAGACGAAGACGAACTTGTTTCAAATCGCTTTTGCAGCTATTGGATCTATCAGAAGTTCCCATTTGACTGATATTTTCCTCCAACTGCTTCGTGAGAAGAGATACAAGTCTACGAAGATCTCTAGCTGCTTGTCCATAATCTCGGATCATCTCATGTAAGGTAGCTCGTCTAGAAATAGCCTGTCAAAGTGTAATTGCAGATAACAAAACCAATAAACAATGATCATAAGCAAGGACATATTGAATCACCATTCAGAAATCATCAGCATTGAACAAACCTTTAAATAACTTCCATCAAGAGCTATAGCGAGACTGCAATCTGCAATAGCATCAGTAATCTGGCCCAATGCTTTGTATGCAGCAGCACGATTGCAAAAACAAACAGCTGAGAAAGGACGCGATTCTGCATTACATGACAAAGCAGATGTATAATGCTCAACAGCTTCTGTATGCCTCCCTGCCTGAAATGCTTCATTCCCTGCAGTCTGTAATAAAGATTACATATAAAATCAATACAACGGATATCAAACCAAAATATTATACCCATTGTACTTTAATAATGTATAAACTAAACACATCAGACACTGCAAAGACCAAGGATTCTCAAACATATAATAATATAAAATTGCGTTTTGCAGTGAAAATGGAGGGTTCTTACTCATTCTTTTTGCATAAGGGTTTTTACTTCGTACAAGAGTATAGATATCAAACTTTCTTTAAAGAAAACATTACTCGCACGCACAAGCACAGCCCTTGAAGCTGATACGAAAAGAAAAGACAAAAATAGCTTGAATAACCCTTCACTGCTCATTTTTGAAGCTGATACAAAAAAAGTTTCATACTGCATACCAAAATTCAGGGTAATTAACTGCTTTAAATTCTACATATATATAATTGTAAAATAATAATAATAATAATAATTATACATTCAAAGCATAATATATATATACTAACAGTATACAAGTGGCTGTCATTTGTCCCTCATAGTCCCTTTAAAACAGTCCCACATGTGACTAAACTGGTATGCAGTATATCCATCAATAAAAGAAGCAGATTCTGGAGATCTGGTATGAAGCAAGATGGGGTATTTCGCCTTCTTCTGATTTAGATGTCACTCTCAATTGTCAACCAAATTATAAATACTTTTGGAAGATGTGATTGTAGAAGACAAAGGCCTTTGATTGTAATTTTCATCTATTATAGTCTATTACTAAGAAGCAACAGATCGACAATTCTACATACACTAAAACACAACTCCACTCTTCAGACCTTCAAATATCCCTCTTCTAATTGATTAGGTAGTAAACAGTAACTATAAGCAAAGAGAATAAGGGATTGTTAGTACCAAAATTCACTAACACTAAAGAAAACATTTTCTGCTATTTTTCTTCACCACACACTTCACTTGTAGACATTTCAGAATTTAACCTCCGGTGAAATGCTTAAATAACAGATGTTTCTTTGTTAGTTATCTTGTAAATAATAGACATACTCCAGAAGTTTGCTATTTTTAATTTTCTCAGCAGATAAAACACCCGAGTTATGTACATTTCATGCTATCCATATGTAAAAAGCTTGAGAAGATAGATAGATAATTGAAGATACCTTATGAGACAGCAGCTCACGAACAATGACAACCAGGGGAATCGATGACTCCAAAGTTTTTCTCCAATTCCTGGATGTTCTAGTCAACATTATGAACTCCAGAAACAAAAGGAAATACATTTTACATTAGCTGACCATGGAAAAGCATCGATAATTTACCTGTATGTGGTAGACATTAATTGCTCTTGTTTCTCTAGTGAGGCAAGACCCTCCTCGAGCTTCCCTAAATGGAAATATGATTTAAAATTCAGACGACACCGCCAAAGTCTGAAGTACAAGTACTTCGACAATTCGGAACCACCAGAAGAAATGGCAGTATCTACTAAAGGAGAGTTCTTTTCAGCAGACTCTACTAAAGGAGAGTTCTTTTCAGCAGAACCAAGGGTCTTCACACAAAGCTCAATAACTTCTTGATACCTCCTCACCTGGCAGATAAACATAGATTTCAACTTGCAACTGACCAAAAGCTATCCTGAGCTCAAGCAAAAGCTTAAAGTAGACCATAAGGTTGACTTTTCGATTTACTAAGATAACTATTCTCAGTTTTAAAAGTGATCCAAAATAACCAAAATAAAAAAATTGAAAGCTATAAAATATTAGAAACCCTTACTGCAAAAAGAGCCTCTGCTTTCATTTCAAATAATTTTTCGGAGCAAGGGCTTATAAAGGAAGCCTCAGCAATAAGTTCCAAAACTCTTTCTGCATTAGTAGATGTCTTCCATTGCAAAAGTTCGGCACAAAGATTCAGGCATTCAGATACTTTCTGCCAGACATGAAATGTTGTCCATTAGTTTAGGACCTTACGTACACAAAAAATATCTCGATGTGAAGGGGACTTCAACTGAGGTTCTCCTTACTATATTCAACAAGACCACCTAACCAACTTTTCACTATCCCACTCCAATAAATTGTTTTGATAATGCATTGAGGCAGGCATGGATTAATAATTATTAAAGCAAAGCATAGCTTTCAATAATAGGATGTTACATTTCTGGAGAACATGACACTAAGCCAGATCGAGCAAGTACATACATAACAAAGTGCATAAGCGCAAGGAAAATTTCAATCATGAACATATTCAATAAACACAGGATCTGAATTTAAAATTATCACCGCACCTGCGCCTTTTGTAACCCATCAGAGGCCATCACATTTGTTGAGGGCATGACACTATGCCCAATAGACCAAATACATACTAAACCAAATGCATATGCATAAGGAAAATCCAAATTATTCATATTAATTGACATTAAGCAATGAACATGAACAAATCCAAAAACATATGCTATGACTTCAAGCATATCACATACTTGCGCCTTTTGTAACCCATCAGAGGCCTCGACAGCAATCTTTTGGTCCACACAGACATCACTGGCCAATTGGAGGCACCTCCTGAAATGCTGTGAAGCATCTTCAACCTCACCAAGGGCAAGATAACAGCTTCAATAATTATGAAAAGGAAAATTAGGTGCTGATTAAGGATACTTCCCCCCCAGCTCAAAAATTAAAGCACCCATGTACTATTTTATGATAAAAGAAATAACAGAGATGTAATTAGCGGCTCAACAAGAAGTATCTGCATGGAGCTTATGAGTTCCAAAATTACAGTCATAATCTGGATCTCAAGCATGGCCTAAATTGGAAACACATCTTATAATGCAATAAGCTTGTTACAGAATTGAACGTAAATGATGCCAAATGGAACCAAGGAAAGATCTGTTTCACTAGCATTTAATTACGACCGGAATAGTGATAGATGTAAATCATAAAATAGAATGAAGAAAAGTAGTTAACTTACTTGGCAGCTCTAACTTGCACTTTGAGAAAGTTTGGATCGAGTCCAGCAGCCATTACACAATCTCCAATTGCATGTCGAAGTTTTCCAAGAGACATACGTGTTGCTGCACGGTTGCTATAGCATAGCATCAACGCCCTAAGACAACTCTTAGATGTCTCATTTCGAGAAACACGATTAACTCCTTGAGTGTAGCAATCTTCAGCTTTAGACAGATCCCCATTTGAATATGCTTGGTTACCCCTGATATACAATATATCCAGCAAGTCAGTGCAGGGTTATTTAAGTAGATTAAACAGTCAAACACTTCACACGGAGGTTCTTAACTAAAGAAAAATTATTAATCGAGTTTCAAGCATTGATAATGATAATACAAATTTTTATTACCTTAATCGCCACTTCTCACATGCTTCCTGAGCTGCAGCTGTTTCTGCGGACAAAGAAACAGCCTCCGTCTTAATCTCCTTCTTATTCAGCAATCCAGCGTTATTTTCATGTTTGCCTTGTGAAATCAAAGGATCAATTTGCTGATAGTGCCCCGGTGTTGAAAGTACTGGAGCTTCAGAATATGGCAAGAACTCTGCAAAGGATGATCCATATGGAACCTTGGCACTTGAAATAAAATTTCTGACATCTTGACCAGCCTTTACGAAACTTTTCTTTTTGTTGAAATGCTTTGATGCCAACAATTGTGATTGGGCAGCAGTAGACGCAGCAAACGTGAAGTTAGAACCACTACCATTTGAGGAATCTGCATGAAAGCCAAATGGTCTGCTTCCATCAGTATCATCACTATCATGTCTCTTCACTTTTGGGCTTGAACTAGTTTCAGTCTCTACTGAATTAGAGTTGTCACTGGTATAGTCTACCTCATCAGTTGCAGACATAAAGCTATCAGATTCAGCCCCTGAAACAGACCCTTCCACACTGCCCTCAGCTTCAACACTTTCACCAAAGTGATGTTCATAAGCTTCCTCTTGTAGAGGTGTGCTAACAGTATCAACTCTATTTATATCCAGACCTTCAGTTGCCATAGCGAGATCCTCATCGATTGAATCATTTACAACTCCAGGAACTGAATCAGTTTCCAGATAATTGTTGACAAGACTATATGACTCACAAGATGCAGAATTTCCTTCTGAACTCTGGTTATCAGCCAAAGTTTCTTGATAAGGAGAAATGTCCATGGGTGAATAGGATTCGGAAGCATCAGCATGTACTGGAGAGCCACCTTTTGAAACAACATCATGCATGATTCCCTGCTGGTCCGAAGTAGAACGTCTTATTTTTCCACTTGTTCTTTTCGTTCTTGTATCCCTACTAGACCTAGCTGGTTCCCTCTTTGCATTGAATTCCAAATTCTTGTTCAAGCAGGAAAACAAGTTGGCTTTAGTGTCTGGTGTCTTAAATTCTACAGATGATGTACCTAAGTGATCCTGTGTGCTTGTAAAGTTAAATCCATCCATGACCTTAGGACTGTTGTCACGATTGCCATTTTCCATGTTTTTCAAAAATGTTGGTTCAGATGATGTCCCTACATCTGATTGAGTATACTTACTGGCCTTACTTCCTATATCCAAAGTCTCCAACTTCCTCAACAGAACAGTTTCTTTCCTTCCATCAAAACTAAGACCTATGTTGAGGTTCTTCATCTTACCTGGAAGTGCATTAACCGAGCCTCCATCCTTCTTAGTACTACTAAACACAAACTCATTCGCCTTTTCAGCATTACGCATAGTATCAATACCACTGCCACCGCCCATCTGCACCTCCTTGTTGATATTCAATTTCTTCTCTAACTCAACAGGGAGTTCCGACACCACATTTTTACATATAGAACCACCCACATTGCCATCCCTCCCCATCCCAAACTTGGTCTTAACAGATTCCCCACTTCCGGGGCCTTTGATATTCAACTTTCTGAGATCCTCAGGAAGCTTTGACATTACATTTTGATCAAAACTAGAACTCTTCTTATAATCATCGCTCCCAAACACAAAGCCACTCTTGGAACTCAAACTGGAACTGGAACTGGAACTAGAACTGGAGTTAAATCCAGTTGTTGCATTAATATTGAAAGCAGCCACATCAGCAGCAGTATCATCTTTGTTATTCCCAATCTTCAAACTATTCATATGTTCAGTGACTCCTTCCCTCATATTCCTAAACGGATTGAAACCGGGTATCTCGGTTTCAGGTGAAGCTGTGGGCTTCAATAGCTGAGTATTCAACCCTCTTCTGACCTTCAAAAGCCTCGGCCTCGTAAATTGCCGAGAACTGAAGCTAAAATTAGAGCTGCTGCGATCGTTCGAGTCGGTATTAGAATCCCCAAATCCAGAAGTAGCATTTGCATTTGGTTGTGGGTTCATCTTAGATTTAATAATCTTATTATTATATTCCAATGAAAAGCTCAAGGAGAAACAGAAGTGAGAAATCTGACCGTTGATCAGGGTGTGCGGCGGCGCCGGAGCTCGGGTCTCTAGCAACGCCGACGACATGTCAACGTGGGACCCATCAAATCGGACACTATGAACAAGAAAAGGGGAAACAAAATTGCGCTTTTTGTGTATATAGGAATCGAATTAGCTCTAAATAATAATATATGATATGATATGGGATGGGATTCAATTCAGAAAGGGAAAGTTAGTGTGGTTATTGGGATATGCGAGGTCTAGTTTGTATGCCGTTGGTTTCAAGGAATACGGAGAGACAGAGAACCAGAAAGGAGGAGGGAGGATCACGGGTTATAGCCCCTATAGCGATCTGTCTATCAGCCCCTTGCTCTCTCATGAAAAAATTTCAAAGTTGCTCAATCATTTTCTCAGGAAAAAGAAATCTATAAATTAATAATTGCTGAGTCTTATTTTTTATTTTTATTTTTTCATTCTTCTTTCAATTATTGTAAACTTATTTTTATTATGTAGAAATCTCATTTTCATTTCGAATGATTTTTGTTAGAAGATGGTCTAGTCAAAAGATGTTCAGAAGAGCATACAAGAAAGAAATTAGATTGTTCGTATACTTATTAGTTTCAACACTTCAAAATTTTAGGACACTTTCAGCGAGGAGGGAGCAACAGGGGGACCAAAATCGTAAAGAAAAATAAAACTAGACACAGATGTCATGGACTTGCAGTCCAGTCACATGAACTAACCAAATCAAACCCTAATGGCTCATGGAAGAAGGCCTTGCACGTCCACAATAGTGGCAACACTAGTTCAACTCTAGATGAAGATCGAGCTCGGCTCCGAATAAGTTTTGGATGCAAGAGGAACTATCAGTTACGTTGAGAGTGAATTAATGTTGACAAGTGTATTGCTGCAAACGAGATTGCATTGTGGGCAACTTGCCATTGTCATTGGTTGTTGTACTTATTCGCTACACTCATCAATGAATTAAATTCACTGGTGGTTGGATGGCCATGACTGATGCGATGGCCGGAAACGGTGCTCATGGTTGCATATTTGGCAAGAAATTGATTTGATTCTGCTGATGGTCAAGCTGAGGTTCTGACGATGGTCGATATTCGTTCCGGGAGTGGTGTGATGTGGGTGTGAGAACATTGTGTCGTTGACGGGTATAGCATATGGGTGTGAGTTTGCATGGTGTAATCGCTAATATTTAATGAGGCCTATTAAAAATTGAAAACAGCGGCTAGAGAGAGAGAGTCTTCATTCTCTCTATAAATGTCTTTCTTTATTAGGGTATGTGGCTTCTTTGTCTTTCTCTTGTACTCTTATCTTGTTGTTACCTCAACTACATTCATCATATTATCTATGCTCCAACCCTACTTTCTGCTTCCTTAACTCTAACCTTAATTTCTTTTGCCCTGACAACCAAATCATCCACGGTCTTTACTCCACCCACCTACCTTAGTTTCCAGCTTGCCCTCTTTTCAGATCTTCCTTATTGAGTTTCATCATTTAATCCTTACCCAATCTCACTTCCTATCTCTACCTTTTTAGTAGTTGGCTCAGAGTTGCTTCTTTGTTGTACTCTATCAGTGTGGTAGTTTTTTCTAGTTGCAATGAGGTCCCATGATCACCTTCCGGATCTCCTTAAGGACTCTCTCTAGTTTGAAGAAGTTCAACAACTTTTCGCCCTCATGGGAGCTGCTATTACTAATAATTTACCCATTATTAGAGCTATCAAGGACTCGCTTCATAGTGCTTGGAGAAACTTTGGGAGTTTCAAAGTAACTCATGCCAATAGTAATATCTTCTCCATCTTGAGGGTTTAGGGTCCATGGCATGTGAAGAATTTTCTTTAGAACCCTAAGGTAATGTACCATTACGAGGGACTTGGAAGCTTTTGCTACTGATGTGGAAGATTGCGTCATTTGGAGATTGCTTGTAAAGCTTCCATACAAGTCACTATGAGTCGACAAACTCTAGAACAGTTGATGGTATGGTTCTTGGCTCTCGTGCAAACCTATTAGGGCAAGTCTTCTTCCTTTGGTGAAAAATAATTTCTCCTCACAACCATTCCCATGCTCTCGACCCCACCACTTCCCCGGTAGTCCACAAACTCTATGGAAAGGCCAGTAACAAGAAAAATTTTGAATACCTCCTCTTTACGTGTTGTGCCTTGCACAAAGGGGACTAATCAACCTTGACAGCCGCCTTTATGGTCTAAGAGAGACGAATAATCTTTTACTAGCCCAGAGGGACCCAGTTTTGATGTCTCTTTAAAAAAACCAATTGTGATGGTTGACCTTGAATTGTCAAAGCACGTGCTCGCACACCCCATGAAGCTCAGCCATAATCCCTACCCTAGTTCACATTGGTGGAGGCATGAAGTTGCCTCGATAAGTATACGTGGAGAGGATGAAACTATGGGCCGAGGGGGTAAAGTAAGGACTCAGTGGAATGCAACTTTACCCTCTCCTTCTGGGCCTCCAACGGTTTAAGTTAGGAAAGTCAATTTTGTGTCAGTAGCTTCTTGTTTGGGGCTAAAGAAGTTATTGGGCCAAGATTTAAGTTAAAAATTATATAATAAAACTCCCTATCTCGCCACCATTCTCCATTATTGGGCATGTCTCAACCTAATCTCCTATTTCAAAGTCGGCATGCTATTATTATTCTTTTGTAGTCGTTGACCAATAGTCAAAGAGAGGTGGTCATTTATTCTTTGTACAAAAGATGTTTGGCTGAACTCAATTTCATTGATGATAAATAGTACATATATAGTGCTAATGTCCTACATAATCAAGGACTAAATCTATTATAATCTAAATACAAAAGAGAAACTAAATAAGATGATGGATTATTTTCTACACCCCCCCCCCCCCTCCCTCAAGTTGGAGGGTGGATATCATGCACTCCCAACTTGGGAAGCTTTATTTGACTGCAAAGAAAAATAGTGTCACTAAGTAGTATAATTCGTCACACTGTTTATCCAAACCAATCGTTCTCCTCGTAGCCAGATCTTGGCTTTGTTACTGTGTTTGCTTTAGAACTAGAACCTTAATCTTGATTTGGAAGATGTGTCAAGAGCTGCTTGAGTTGAGCTTCTGATAATGAGATTGCAGGTCTTCCTTCATCCTTGTGATTATTTGGGCCTGAATTATTCTTTGCTCTTGGATGGCCCACTGGATAGTCATTTAGCTCATGGCCCAAATGATAGCGACCAATATTTTCACATGAAAATTATTCTATATACAGCAGTGCATGTGCACTTGCCTACTAGAATGAAAGGGACAAGGGTAAAACTAAAATTTCGATCTTTTTTATATTATTTCTGATAACTTTCTTTTAGTTTTGAGCCAATAAAAACTTGTCACGTAGACGGTGCAAGTGCACTGCTGTGTGTAGAATACATTATGTATTTTCACAATGTGAAAAGTAAGGTCGGCCTCTTCCTGATCTAGCGCGACATGTTTCACTACCACACTTTGTACTATTGCCGGCGAGAGTTGAAAAAAAAAAGGCCGGCGACGGAGCAAGTCGCCGGCAATAATGAGCATTGCCGGCGATATAGGCCGTCGCCGGCAATGAGTGCGAAAAGTGGCCGGAAAAGGTCCAAATTATTACCGGCGACCTTCTCCGTCGCTGGTAATAATCTCTCCACCATTGCCGGCGATATTCCGGCCAAAATATCACCGGCAATGGTGAAAAATTATTGCCGGCGACGGAGAAAGTCACCGGCAATAAGTTTCCACAATTTTCGGCGATTTTTGGCCGGAATTTCACCGGCAATACCTCTTATATCAGATCCAGATCGCAACAGCTCATTCATTTGGATATAGAAAAATCCGGTGAAATCAAAAGAAGGAAAACGCTCTGAAATCCTTGGGTATTGTCAAAAAGCGTCGAAAACCCGCTCGGGAAGCTATATACGTAGCTATATATAGGTACGTATATACATATGTATATATATGTGTGTTGATTTAATTAGATCGATATATATATATATGCATGCATGTGTTAATTTAGAGTTGAGATATCGATTATTGGTTTGATATGCAAATAGAGTGGATATATTGTTGATTTCGAGTGATTGACTGTTGATTTTGAGTTGATTTGAGATTATTTCGATGAAAATATGTTAATTTGTGTATATATATATGTATGTATATAAAATTATTGATGGTATATTAATTGTTAATATGTCTATATATATATACAGGCATGTTAATTTGTATTTGTGAATTGTTGGTATATATATATATATTTTAATTTATATACATGCATGGGTCAACTTTTGTTAATTAATCGGATGAATTCGAATGTAATTAATGATGATTTATTAATTAATTAGTAATGAATGTGTGTGTGTGTGTATATATATATATATTTATAGTACGTAATATTAGAATTTTCAGGATGGACAAGAGTTGGATGAGCCTCGAAAGATGGGATGTGAGATATCACCATGGAATTAGGAGTTTTGTGGATTTTGTGAAGGCTAATTGTGGAGACACTACACTTCATTATTGCCCGTGTAAAGAATGTAAGTGTCGTAGCGATCGATTTCGTTTTCCCATTGATAAAGTCCAGAAGCACCTGAGTAAATACGGGTTTTGGGATAAGTACACTTGTTGGATTTATCACGGTGAAACATCGTTAGCGGGTCTGCATGATCATGGACAATTTGGTAAGAAGGCCAGTCCATCCTATGATCATGGACATTTTGCTGAGAGGGCCTGTCCATCCTATGATCCAACATCAATGTTAATCAATGATATGTTTCCTCATGAGAGCGGTGTATTTGTTGATCAAGCACCAAATGTCCCTCCCGTCGTGCAGGGTTTCCCCCATATTGAGCCAGTCGAGCCATTACCTGGAGGTCATGTCAACATAAGCGGTATGGACAAGTACAACAACCTGATTGCATTGCAACAGACTCCGTTGTACGACGGTTGTAGTAAGACTGTTCTTGAAAGTGTCATGGGAGTGATGCAGCTCAAAATGGAGAACAAAATGTCTATCAAAGTTGTTGATTCTTGGCTGAAGTGGACTGCTTCGCTACTGCCACCCGGTCATCGTCTTCCTACCACTCATCATAAGGTGCGACATATCCTGAAAGATCTTGGGCTTTCCTACATCAAAATCCATGCATGCAGATATGATTGTATTCTCTTCTAGGGAAAAGATCTTGAAGACCTTGAAGCCTGCCCGGTATGTTTTACAGAAAGGTATAAGTTGACTCCTGCAGGCAACAAGAAAGCTGTGAAGATACTTCGATATTTCCCGCTTATTGATAGGCTGGAGCGGTTGTTCATGTGTGATTTCACGGCCGAAGCTATGAGATGGTGGGCTAAGAGGAATTTGCCTGACGATGACACCCTTTTACACCCTTCCGACGAAGAGGCTTGGAAGCACATGGTCAGGGAGTTTGATCATTTTGCAGCAGAGGTCCGAAATGTTTGGCTAGGGCTCTCATCTGACGGATTCAACCCTTTTGGCAACATGAGTCTTCAATACAGTATATGGCCAGTTATTTTGGTACCGTACAACCTTCCACCATGGATGTGCATGAAGAAGGAATACAATATGCTGACTCTGTTAATTCCGGGCCCCGGTTATCCAGGAAAGTGTCTCGATGTGTATTTGAGGCCTTTGATTGAGGAGCTTAAGTACCTGAGTGAGTGTGGCCACCCCACTTACGATAGGTTCAAAAATGAGATGTTCCAGATGCATGCCATGCTTGTTGGCACCATCAGTGATTTTCCTGCCCGCGGTATGTTGTCGGGCAACGTTACCAGGGGTTACAGGGCTTGTTCAGAGTGCATGACGGTTGATTGTTGCAGTCCTCATTGTAGTAAAATTGTTCAGATGCGTCACCGTTGTTGGCTTCCATATGATCACCCATTTAGGCAGGATCAAGACGCTTTTGATGGGACTGTGGAAACAGGTGTGGCACCCAGGCGATGGACAGGGGATGAAATTTTGGAAGTGTTGAATGAATATGATTTTGGCCAGCTGAGCAATCATCCTGAGATAATGGCGTCAATTCCAGACAAGCCCGAAAGGTATAAGTTTTGGACACACAAGAGCATATTCTGGGAACTCCCCTACTGGCCCAGGTTGCCTATCAGACACTACCTAGATGTCATGCACATAGAGAAGAATGTGTGTGAAAATGTGGTGGGCACTGTTCTTAATTTGGAGGGGAAAACAAAAGACATCCCTAAGGCACGCATTGATCTGAAAGCTATGGGACTGCGGAAACATTTGTGGTTAAGAGATAGTAAGAAAAAAATGCCGCAAGCTCCTTACACCGTCAAGCCGAAGCATAAGCATGAAATTTTTGGGTGGCTGAGTAATGTCAGGTATATATTCTTATGGCTATGCATGAAATTAATATAATTTGTACCTATATATGGTTATATGCGAGAAATATAATTGTTGCTTATGGCTATATATATATATATGCAGGTATCTTTATGGCTATGCAGGAAATATAAGCAGGTGTGTTAACTTCCGGGACAATAAGATGTACGGATTAAAGAGTCATGACTGCCATGTACTGCTTCAACGCATTTTCCCTATTTTCATTCGAGGGTACCTGCCCAAAGAGGTGGTGGAGCCGTTGGTGGCCTTGTCAAGATTCTTTCAGAAGTTATGCCCCAGGGAAGTTAAAAAATCAAATTTCAGGGAGATGCAAGATGACATCATTTTTATCATGTGCAAGCTTGAGAGGATATTTCCCCCAAATTTTTTCGACATCATGCCTCACCTGATGATCCATCTTCCCGAACAATTGTTGCTTACCGGTCCCGTACACTACACTTGGATGTATCCCATGGAAAGGTACAAATGATTCATACATTTGGTTTGCCTCTATTTTTATATGTAAATTCTTATTTTTTAAGTATCATAACATGCACTTGTTAACTTGTAGACAATTGGGAGCCTACAAGGACTATGTGAAGAATAAATATACACCTGAAGGGTGTATCGCTGAAGCATATATTGCGCACGAGTGTGTAACGTACACCAACTTGTATTTGGGAGCGCTGGAGGACCCCCAACAACAGATGCTAATAGATGAACCCCAGTTCAACCTTTCTATCATCTCCAATGACGTGGTAGTACATGGAAGCTTGCCAAAGTCGTACAAGTTGGATGGAAATGAGGTAGCCATTGCCCACTGGTCGGTACTGATTAACTGTCCAGAAGTACAATATTGGAAAAACTATCATCTTCACTGCCCTGCTATTGCCGGAAATGTTGATTACCACAACAGGACGTTTGTAAACTACTTTGGTCAATGGGTAAGGGTATATGTGTATATATATTTTTTTTATATCCTTATATAGCATCTGTGTACGTGGTTTTCTTTTTCTATGTTCATAATTTCTTGTGTGGTTTCTTATCGTTTTCAGATGAACCATGTAGCAAATGATGGTTGCCCAGAGTGGTCAAACGAATTGAGGGTCTCGGCGATGAAACCGATAGCTTCAAAAGTTTACTCGATATGTCAGGTCAATGGCGTGAAATTTATATGTGAAAATCGAGACGACCGACTGAAAACACAGAATTGTGGGGTGATGGTCAATAGTGGGCAGGATGGCGTTGACTATTACAGTGTCCTTCATTCAGTTGTTGAACTAATTTATGGGAACCGCATGAAAGTGCACTTGTTCAAGTGTAGATGGTTTGATACTAGCTCGGAGAACACAAGGACCGATCGGTACAGAATATTTTCGGTGAATACTGCTACAAGCTGGTATAAAGAAGACCCTTTCGTTCTTGCCACATCAGTAAAACAAGTGTTTTACCTTGACGATCTTCTCAACAAAGTCCCGTGGAAGGTGCTTAACCATGTTGCTCATAGAAACATATACAGTGTTGCCACACTTGGTGAGACCGCAGATGATAAAGAAGTTACTGCATACCAAGAGCCGAACGCTTTTGACATTCCGGAATCATTTACGATTCGCCTTAATAATGTGAGATCTAGGAGTGTGGTTCGAGTTACTGGAGCAGAACTTCTCGTTGTTAATCCAAATGAAGTTGACGCTGATTCAGATGACGAGGAGCGACACATATTGCCAGAGGTTACCTATGAAACCGAGTCAGACTCAAGTGATGAAGATGATTATGATTATCATCCTTAATTAGTACGTTAATGATGTACATATTTATAGTCGGAAATTCTAGTCGGAAATTCTAGTCGTAAATTATAGTCGTAAATTATAGTCGGAAATTATAATCGGAAATTCTAGTCCAAAATTATAGTCAAAAATTCTAGTCGGAAATTATAGTCGTAAATTAGATTCGAAAATTATAGTCGGAAATTATAGTCGTAAATTATAGTCAAAAATTATAGTCGAAAATTGTAGTCGAAAATTATAATCTATCGGAAATTATATATAGTTGGAAATTCTAGTCGGAAATTCTAGTCGGAAATTATAGTCGGAAATTATAGTCGGAAATTCTTGGCCATGCCAACGTCATATCGATCGGTGTTATTTATGAATTAATACTTGCTGGAAATTCTTGGCCGGTTATTTATGGGTAATAGTATTACCCACGAGTTATCAACTCGTTGGTAATAGTATTGCCGGCGAGTTGATAAGTAACTCGCCGGCAATAGTCCCTTAAAATCCAGCAGCTCGATTTTCTCCCCACCATTTCTTCACCGAGCTCGAATATCCTTGCAAACCTTAAACGTCTCACCTCTTCCTCACCTCGCCGCCCACAAACATTACTTCCTCTCCTCAAATCTCGTCTCTCTCTCCCCTCCCCTCCTCTCCTCTCCCCTCTCCCCTCTCCACACAAAAATACCCCAAATCTCAATTTCCTCTCCTCCTCCCCTCCTCCTCTACCTCCTCCCCTCACCTCCGTCGCCGGAAGCCGAGCTCGACCATGACAGGTCCCCTAGCTCCCCCCTTCTCTCTCTCTCTCTAGATCTCTCTCTCTCTCTCTCTAGATCTCTCTCTCTCTCTCTCAATTTATGTTTTTTTTAATTATGTATATATATATATGCATTTTAATTACATTTGTATGCATTTCAATTAACTTGAATTGATTAATTATGTTTTGAGTTTTGAGTTAATTTTTGATAATTATTAGGCAAGTGTATGTATGTATATATGTAGAAAATATTTAGGTAATTTAAGATGATTTGGATTACTTGATATAGGTAATTTAAGGTAATTTAAGGTGTTGGGCAAATTAAGGTGATTTGGATTAATTGATATAGTTGATAATTATATTGTATTTTTGATAAGTTAATTAGTTAACAATGATGCTTATGTATTTTTGTGTAGATTAATTATATTTGTTACGCCAATTAGTAGAATATATTTGTTAACTTAATGAATTGGTTAAATAAGCATTTCGGTAATAATTAATGGATATTTTGATAATTATATTCATAATGATCGAAATGATATGATGCAATTTAATTTAATGTTTGATATGATATCATAAGCATTTGGCCTATGAAATTTAATTTAATGTTTGATATGATGCAAACGGTTCAAAACGGTTCCGGTTCCGAACGGTTCTGGTTCAAAACGGTTCCGGTTCAAAACGGTTCCGGTTCCAAACGGTTATCGGTTCCAACAATTAGTCCTGCATTCGGTTCTATGAAAAACCGGAATCGTTTGGAACCGGAACCGTTTGGAACCGGAACCATTTTGAACCGGAACCATTCGGAACCAGAACCGTTTGGAACCGGAACCATTCGGTTCCGGTTCCAGTTCTAGCGGTTATCAGTTCAAAACGGTCCCGGTTCCAAACGGTTCCAGTTTTTCATAGAACCGAAACCAGGACTAATTGTTGGAACCGATAACCGTTCGGAACCGAAACCATTTGGAACCAGAACCGTTCGGAACCGGAACCGTTTCGAACCGGAACCGTTCGGTTCCGGTTCCGGTTTTAGCGGTTATCAGTTCCGGTTCCAAACGGTTCCGGTTCCTTAATTTTCATAGAACCGAATCCAGGACTAATTGTTGGATGTGCAGGAGGTTTGCGGCAAATTGGCTTGGAGGCATCAAACGGAGAGGGACTAGAAACAATGGAGGGAGCAGCAGTCAAGATTCCTCAGCCGCAGTCAACAACACGTGCAGTGGGCCAATTATGAATGCTCGCACACAAATGTTGCTAGCTGCGCGAGGAGAGGAAGAAGCTGCACGATCCGGATCCGTGTAACCCCCAGTCCAGCCTCGAGCCTCAGTCAGCAAACGCTCAGTCAGCAGACCCTTAGTCAGCAGACCCACATACGAGCGATAGTCAACGGGGGCATTAGAAACCCCCTCCATCCGAATGCCCCCTATTGGCCCGGTGCCTACTCCCGTTTCACGGGAATCATCTGAGGCAGATGGTGCTGGCGCCTCATCGTCCAGGCCTCGTCTATCTCCGCCGTCCGGTCTCTTCCTGCCCGACGAGATTCCTGTGATTTTTGAATTCGATGATAGGGGGAGGCCTATTTATATTGAAGGACGGTCGGAGTTCCTGAGCGTGGAGGAAGCGTACAACTTCATCCCGTTCGACCCCGTGTATCTTTGGAGTGCGAGGTGCACCAACCAGCAAACGGACGATGCAGGTAAATTTTATTTAACAAGATTGATTACTTAATTATTACTTAAGACTTACGATAGGTTCAATTAATGATATCAATTTGTTGACATTGTATTATTAGGCAATTTCGTTAATGGCACTGGAAAACGAAAGACTAGAGGCCCCTGCACCGGGAAGAATCTTGAGTAGGCCACCGGGGGAAGGAAAACGCTCATTAGGGCCAATGAGCATGGTGAGGTGATCGAGACATTTGACACCACGCGAAAGTATGGCAGCATGGCCGGGGCCGTCGTGCGGGACAAGGTCCCAATGCTTTGGCCAGATTGGGAATCTGTGCTTCTCTACGTGAAGATGCAAGTGCATAATGCACTGAGTGTGAGTTAAATCGTATTTTCTTTACGTAAATTTTACATTTATTAATTAAGTCCGAATAAATATATAATTTTACCGTTTATATATTCATCTTGCAGGTGTGGTTTGACGTGGATGAATGCCTTATTCACACGTGGGTAGAGCGTCAACTACATATCAGGTGATGTGATTCGAGTTATTTGAGTATATATCGAGTTAGATTTTTGTTTATCAAGTGTTTTAATATCTCTAACTTTTTTCTGGTGTTAATATAGGTATAAAGAGTGGAAGAACGAGCTTTCAAAACATTACACACAGTACAAGGAGCTAGGCCGAGGTTCTACCCCTAGCGAATTCCGGTTTAGGGAGTACGAGTGGCTGTGGCTGGTAGCCCACTTCGAGCACCCCAAAGCGAAGGTATGCATCCTGAATATATTTTACAACCCTAATGTATCGTATCACATTGAAATAGTTAGTTACTAATTTTTTTACATATGTTTATCAAACAAGGCGATTTCCAAGACGAACAGGGAGAACATATTGAAAAACACCAAGGCCCATCATGCAGGTTCACTCAACTATTTGGGTTGGTCGAGTAAGACGTAGCAACAATAAGAAGTTAACCCGTTGGTGTTTATTCATTAGAAGTTCTATCCGCAGTGCCCTGAAGAAGTGGTAAGTCTTTAGCCTCATTATTTTGTACTTCACATATGCATGTGTTAATAAAACTATTTTTCTCTATTAATACAATTGTTGTTTAATAATACGTTATTCATATTCTCTTTTCAATTAGGCAAGAGTGGAGGAGGCGATCACAAAAGTCACCATGAATATAGCTCGAAACAACCATCTTGACTGCTCGGAGGAAGAAGTGACCCAGTATGCCTCTCAGATCGATCCGCTTGATCGCCCTATAGCGGCTTAGATCATGGCAAAAGCGTGCGGGACTGGAAAGAATACCTACTACTGCAGGGGAATGGGCTCGGTGGGCGAATGAGTATTGAAGAACACTTCGGAATACTCTACCGGGTCAAGAACTTCAACTTCTAGGAACTCTAACCTAGCAGCGGAGCTTCTAAGGACACAGAGGGATTTGGAGGAGCAAATGAGGCAGATGGAGGAGATGCGACAATTGGCCGAGCAGCAGGCAGATGGAGGAGATGCGACAACCGCTCCCCACACCTCCCCTGGTCCCTGTGTTCCACACTGATCCACCACCGCAGCAGTCACCGCCACAACAAGACCAGGGTAGCCACCGGAGTTCAAATGATTACGTCCACATGGATTTCCTCGACCCTTAGTGTTGTTGTACTTTATTTTCGTATTGTTGCTGTTTGTACTGTATGTTGGACAATTATGTGTGTACTGTTGAACTTGTATTTGTACGGTTTCTGTTTTTCAGTGCAGGTTCTGGAATTGGGCCCAATCCAGAACCGGCTTTTTTTTGACAAATTTCTCCGGGGTCCAAGTCGCCGGCAATACCCCTCATTTTCCGGCCACTACAGAGGAACATTGCCGGCGACTCAAGTCGCCGGTAATGCCCTAAATCATCGCCGGTGACTCATGTCGCCGGTGATACCTTTAGGCATTGCCGGCGACTTGAAAAATAAGTCGCCGGTAATATTTTCACCGGCGCCAAATTTCCGGCGAGAGTATTACCGGCGACTTAAAAAGAAAGGCCGACGACTTTAAGTCGCCGGCAATACCTCTTAGTGTGGTAGTGTTTCTTGGTAGCGGCGTCCTCCCCCTTCATTGAAAATCTCTTATGATCAATTATCAGACCTCTATGTCCCTGTTTTTGGTGAGGATTGGCTGCTTTTTCAAACTGCCATGGCAACGCTGTTTAAATCGTCCATTGAGATTGATGACGCTATAGCGACGAGACGTTGCTTTTCTTCTTGAGAGACTAATGAAAAAGCTTGTCGAACTGTGGGAAGAGGTTTCATGAGAAGGATTTTCCCATGGATAGCCTGGTATGTTTCATTTGAACCCATTAAAAATTGCAACAATCTTTGTTTATCTGCTTGCGTCATGTCATGTGCTGCCAATTCATCCCATAGGGTTTTCAATTTTGTTTAATAGGCTGGGGCAGAGATTTGTTCTTGTTTGAGTGAAGCAATATCTCGCTGAATTTCAAAGATGTGAGTAGGATTTCCTTGAGAAAAGCAGTCATGGAGATCTTCCCAAACTTCATGGGCACTAGGATAGTAATTCACACTGTCGACTATTTCTGGTTCAAAAGAATTAACAATCTAGGAATGAACCATATCATTATATCTTGATCAAGTTGAATATCCCTTAGGACCATTCTTTGCTGAAGGAGTCTTGATAGAACCATTGATGAATCCGACATTCTTTTTAGAGTTTAGAGGCCGAAGCATAGCTCTTTCCCAACCAGAGTAGTTGTCCCCATTTAAGAGTTTGGAAATGAGAACTAATCCAGGATGATCAGAATGGTGAATAAAGAAAGGGTTGGAGAGATCTGATTGCTGTGAACTTGAACCATCGTTCTTGTTTTTAGTCATGATGAAATATGTGGTGATGAAAGGTTGTATGAGAAAGTAAAGTACAATGGATGATACTACACTAGAAATTAGTGTGTAGCGATGGATGATACTACACTAGAAATTAGAGTGTAGTTATGAGTTCAGGATTTGGTTAGAGGCTACACAAGAAAGTAGAGTGCAGCTGAGATAGATTCAGGATCCTAGACCTACTCTGTTACCATGTAAAAGAGATGTTTGACTGAACTATATTTCATTGATGATAAACTATACATATATAGTGCTAATGTCCTACATAATCAAGGACTAAATCTATTATAATCTAAATACAAAAGGGAAACTAAATAAGATGAAGATTCATGGAATATTTTCTACATTCTTCATCTTTGGACATCTCTCAGACGCAAGGTGAAAACATTGTGACCCATCTTGATTCAGATGGTCATTCATGTATTCAAACCCTCCAAGATCGTGTCTCTAAATCTTATCACTCCCCTTATCTATTCTTCTCCGAGTCGATCGATTTTCAAGCCAATTATTCAGAAATGCTTGACATCTAAGGTAGACAAGGATCTCACTTATCGAAATCCAAAGGGGTGAGTAGTGTTTGGTACTGTTGAGTAGTCAGAGCTGGTACATGAGTTAATAAACTCTTCTCAATCACGAGATGGCAAGAAAAGATGTACAAAGAGATTCATGACTTACAATCGTTCCAAGCGTGATCCGAAGGTTGCTTCCTCTTTAGCATCCACAAAGGACCCAACCTAAACCTTTAGTGTCCATTTAGTAGGAAAGTGATTGAGTGTTCGAAGCAGAGTTTGAATTCTGGCACAATTGTCTGAATTGAAAGTTACAAGGATGTGAAACCAACATGGGAATATCTAGGAATGGCCTCTGCTAGTTTTAATGTTATTTATACCTTCTCTCAGGCTGATGAGGATGTGGTGGAGTTGATAAAGGTTTATAAAGGAGAGAGAAAGAGAAACTAAGAAAGAGTAATTTTTTGCAATTGGGCTAGGTCATTCTCTTCCGCGTGTTTTTTTAGTCCAAATTTGGTTCCCACACGAACATAAATTTTAACTTAGTAGTTTTCGCATTTCTTAAAAATTTAGAACAAAAATGTAGACATTGGTTGGTCATAACAATTGATACTAATATTAATAAATGAATACATCGAATTTTAGAAAAGCGATGTTCTAAAACGATTTTACATGGGGCGAATTTTCAACCGATGTAAAAGGTGCGATGTCTAAGACCATATTTCTAGTAGTGGAGGTGGTGGATTTGGATAGGTCTCAAGGGGTTAAGAAGGAACATACAGATTCTGTGGAATGACAATCCTCTTCTTAAGACGGTTGTGGCTGGTCAACCGCCACACGAGAGTCGTGATACACCTCTCTCTTGGAATAGTTAAGGATTGGATTTTTTTGTTAGCAGTTATGGGCTGGTGACATATCTGATGTTGTTAGACATTCTGGACTTTGACTTAATTCTGGGGATGAACTTTTTGGAGACTCATCGAGCACTCTTTGATTGCTACAAAAAGGAGGTAATCTTCAGGAGTCCTAAATGTTGGATATTTTATTTTGCAGCAAAGGAAATACTCTTCCATCGTGCATGATTTGGCTAAAAAGGTTGAGAAGATGTTACGATAGGGTTGTGAAGTTCTTGTGACCCTAACCATACATGGTTCCCTTCATTATCTTCTTCAGACCTTAGTCCCTTATCCCTTAGACTATTTGGGTCCACGTAAGTGGGTTTGGGGTTTTAACTTTAGGGTTTAAAAATGGGGTTAGGATAGTACCTACAGGTTAGAACACAAGTGGACAAATGTCAAACGTAAGTGGGTTTGGGGTTTGGCTTTAGGGTTTGGCCAAACCTCTTTTCTTCTCTCATCACCATCATCCATCATTTCCTCCTCTCATCTTTGCCTCCAAGGTTTGGGTGATTCTCTAGAGCTTGGAGAAGTGTAAAGTAATCATTCTTCCTGTTGGCTTCTTTGAGTCCAAGATATTGTCATTTCCTCCTCTTCAAGTGTTGGATGCAATTTGGAGCCCAAGGAGTGGAGAAAAAAGCTTGAAGAGCCATAGGTGAAGTCTATTAATTTGGTGGAGCTTAACATGGGGACCCTTCGTTTATTTTCTTGGGGACCCTTCGTTTATTTCTCACTCTCTTAGCTTCTAAATTTGTATCTAAACACTCTTGTATATATGGATTTTAAGTAGTTTATGTATGGAAGGCTAGGGTCAAACCCTAGCCACTTGATGTAGTCCAATGGTACTTTGGTTTATGAAATTGAGTTTGTTTTTGGGTATGAAATGCTATGGATGAGTTTTGTTTGTATGTGATATGTTTGTGGCATGTTTATGTTTGTGCTTAATAAATGGTTCCACTTATGCATGTCTTGGCTTTTGTTAAGTTAAGATTAGTCCAAGGGAACTAAAAATGACACTTAGGTGAACTAGCCACTCACTTAGGTAAATATGAGTATAAAAACAAGACTAGGGTTGAAACCGAGAGGTTAAGCCTTAAGATTTGATTTCCTTAAGCACAAACAAGGATCAAAGCCTTCTTGAGCTCTAAATGACTCATGGAACTTTGGTCAAGCTTACATTGATCCGAGAGGCTTTGTAGCTAGTGTTTGGTTTTTTCGATTCGTATTCTTAATAGTGTGAGTTGGGAGAACCCCTTAGAACCTACTCCTAAGTTCTCCAATGGGGGCTTCAGATGAGAAGCCATCTACATCTATCACATTATTTGCTTGCCGAACTCCTTCTACATGACATATGGTTAGGGCGAGAGTCCAATGTGACTTGGGCCTTGATCTCGGTTCACCATATTCCTAAACGGCTGAGGAACTTTGGTTCAAAATCAAACGTGATCCGAGAGAGCACGATTTGGACAAGATTGTATGTGAATTGGTCTAAAACAACTCAAGATCATGAACTTGGACATTGTTTGTACATTGAGTCAGCTAGTGGCAATAGAAAAGTATTTCAGGGAGAATTCAATGATTTCATTCATCCCAATTTTGGGGTTAAGTAAAAATTTACAAGTGGTTTTCTAATAGAAAAATATATTTACATAATTCTATCATATCTACATGAGTTAATTCTAATTACAATAGGACTATACTTTCCAACACTCTCTCTCAAGTTGGAGCATAAATATCAATCATACACAACTTGTTAATCTAATCTGCAAATGCTTGGTGTAACAACCCCTTAGTGAGTACATCTGTCAGTTGCTCTTCATTAGTTCAAAGGAAAACCAAATAATCTTCTTATCAAGGTTATCCCTGATTAAATGTCGATCAACCTCCACATGCTTTGTTCTGTCATGCTAAACTAGGTTATGTGCAATTTCAATTGTAGCAGTGTTGTCACAATGTAAGTCCATCAATTTCAGAAGCTTGTAACCCAATTCCTTCAATACAGTTTGTATCTATAAAAGTTCACTCATTCCATGAGCCATTTCACGGTATTCGTCTTCAGCACTAGAACAGACAATCACATTCTGCTTCTTACTGCACCAAGTTACTAAACTTCCACTAATGAAGGTAAAGTATCCAGAAGTAGACTCCCTATTTGAAAGGACCCAACCCCGATTTAGTTTCCTAAACCGGAATCAAACCCCTTCTGAAAATACGAACTTCCAAAAACCAAAGAAATTTCGGCAGAGTTTCACTATATCGCGGAATTATCATTAACCTGCACCCGAAAAAAACATTTCATCCTATGCCACAAAAGCCAAACCGTGGGCACCAATCCCATCCGGATTTCTCAAAATCATAACATCATAATATAAAGTAATAAGCAAAACTGTAACTTTACAGAAATCTGGGAAAATCATATGAAAATATGAACATCAGAGTATTCAGAGCGACCTCTAGTATATATATACATAAATACACAACAGTAAGCTAAACAAGAAACCTACTGAAAAAGAAATGTAGCTCGAACACTAAGCCTCCGACTACGACGTGCGACACCAGAATCCGAACTGCAAACTGGACACGGAAACCGAAAAGCCCATGTGAAAGGACCCAACCCCGATTTAGCTTCCTAAATCGGAATCAAACCCCTTCGAAAACACGAATCAATAAAAATCGTAGAAATTTTGGCAGAGTTTCGTTACTAGCGTGGAATTACCATTACCTGCACGCGGAAAATACACTTCATCTTATGCCACAAAAAGCAAACCGTGGGCACCAATCCCATCCGGATTTCTCAATATATCAACAGTAAAGTAAAACAATAAATATATATATACTTTACTGAAATCCGGTGTAAAATCGTATAACATATACCACAGAAAGCTCAGAGCGACTTCTAATACATAATCATATACGCATACCACAGTAGGTAGAACAATAAACCTATTGGATGAAACAAAGTAGCTCGAGCACTATGCCTCCGACCACGACGTGCGACACCAGAGCCTGAACTGCAAACTGGGCACGGAAACCGAAAAGCCCAGGGGAAAGACAATAAACACGTTAGAGTGAGTGGACGAAAATAAATGTCTTTCACCAAGTATTTACGGTATAAAAACACATGCGAGTCGGAACAAATAAATATAATTAAATACGCGAGGTAAACTCATACTCCTCCAACGTACAGAGCATGCAAGTAAAAATCCCACGGGGCCACTCATGGACACGTCCGTGCTAGTACAGTCTGAATCACGGGATCCCAGACCCACACGTGATTCGAGCCAGAAAGGCCTCAGGTCAGGGTAACTGTTTCCACCCGAAAATACCTCGGCACAAGAAACAGATAACTGTACCTACCCGGAAATACATCGGCACAAGGCACAGCGTCCCCCCTGGTATGCACCCTCGGTGATCAGCCGGGGATGCGCGTGTATCGATACAACAACATGAACTACGACTGTACTCTGTGAAAATCAAATCAAAAATATCTCGATGCATGTACAGTAAACAGCATAAAAATGCATATACGTAACATAATCGTATATAACACATGCTCATAATAATCATAATCTCGTAAATATGCTCATATCTGTTTATTCGTATACGTATATCCGTATATATATATATATATAATTATACACATGCTCATGTAATCCGAAATCTCATACGCGTGCTCAATTTCGAAAATCATATAAAAAGACTCGCAATCATTTCCGTGAAAAGAAATTGTCCACTCGAAGTCTGGCGTAACGCGTATCGCGTTAACCCGTGATCCGGCGGAATGCCCCTCGCCAAACGAACGATCACGAACACCTGAATAATCACAATGTCCAATATTCAAAGTCATAATCCGACAATTCAAATCAAATCACGAGAAACCACCGTTCTCGGAAATACACAATTCGAATATGACGAATCGTCGAAAATCCATATATACCACCTCAATACCTCACTTTACGTTCGGACGCTCAACTCGAAAAACGAACCTCCCCACTGCGATCTGAGCGCGATTTCGAGTCAAATGAAATGCAACTTGCCGAAAGTCCAAAAAAGTCAAAATTTGACCGTTGACCGCCGTTGACCGCCGCCCACGGCGGCGCCACCGCCGACCGAAGAGTTTCAAGGCGGAGCTGCACCTATTCCACTCAAAATCATGCACTGTGCAACTTTCATAACTGCACCGAAGTCCAATTCAAACTCTAACTCATCCAATTTCAAGCAAAACCGAATTAGAACACAAAACTCAAACCCAAAATTCTCCATACACAAGATGAATTGGATCACCAAACTTACAGGGTAGCATCAAGGGGATGAGAGTTTCAAAGCCCATTCAAAGTTGTAGCTCAATTCGGACTAAAATAGGGGACCCGAAATCACATAAAATCCCTTAACTTTGGCCGGAAAATTCATCTACTTCCGGCGAGCCTCGCCGTGTGGGGTGACTAGGAACAGACTCGGGAGGCCGAGGCGCACCTTATGGGACAAGTCCCGAGCCAAGAGGTGGCCGGAATCGGTCGCCGCCGTGGAACCACCGTGGACACCGTCGCCATTCTCTCCCCACCGAGTTGACTCAGTCAACTCGGTCAACCTTCCAAAATGGTAAGTCACACACTTGCCCAAAATAGCAGGTTTCTATTTATAGCCTTTCCCAAAATGGAAACTTGTAATTATCCTTTTCGACGAACTTCAAACGCGCGTAACTTTCTCGTCGTAATTTCGATTCCGATAATTCTCGCGGCCACAAACTCGTCTTGATATATTCTTCCAATATCACTCAAAGTCAAACACATCGGCCAAACGAATAAAAAGTCAACCCTTCCAATCAACATATAATTAAATCCACCAAACAATCAACAAACGGCAATATTCGCAACTAAATCTTCGTAACTCAAAATCATGTTCCGGAAGTTCCCACAAACTCGAAACTAAATTCCGGACAACTTCCGTGAAGGATCCGAAGCCAAATTCTCGTCCAGTAATTTAGTCGCGAACAAACCTGCAATTTAAATCCGTTTCCGTCGAAATTTCAAATATTCATAACTAATTCCTCGGTCGTCCAAATGACGATCCGGAACCGCCCACGAACTCGTAATCACATGTACAACGACTCTCGAGAAGAGACTCAGCTCCAATTCTCGGCCAATAATTTAGTCGTTAAGAAAACTGGCGGTTTCAACACTGTCGTAACTCTGCGACTATGCGACCTAACTGCTGATTCTGGTCCGGGTCGTCACAAATCCACCCCCCTTAGAAAAATTTCGACCTCGAAATTTCTGAGTCTGCTGGCTAAAAATAGGAGCACTGCCTCTGCATACTACTCAACTACCCAGTGGTAATCTCAACTGAACGACTCTGATAACCGACTCCACAATAGGAGATAGCTGCGTGCTGAAATCCCTGTACCCTCAAATCTCGAATATGAACTGGCTCACACAATAGCCACGTGCTCCTGCATAAGGAACAGATAGGGTACATAACACGTAACAAGCTTGAAACATAGTTTCGCCACACGGAACACAACACACACAAAAGCCAATGCTATAGGCGATGCCGAACTATACGGCACAACACAAACTCGCCTATGACCACATACGGATCAAAACCACATGGCAAATCACAACTCAATTTACACACATCAACATAACTCAAACATCAAATTCAAGTAATTATCAACCCATTTCCGCTAATCTGACAGTCTGTGGTAGCACATTCCACAAAATCAGAATTAAACATCAACTCAAACTCAAACCAAACTCGCTCCAGCACAATGGAGAACAACATCGTCCTCAAAACGACAACATGCAACATCAGAACCATAGTGGTCCACAAACTGGTACAGCAAGCAATCTTGAACAAGTGAAACTGTTAGTCCCAAATATTTCGGAACTGCAATACCGAGGTCCACAACATGCCTTCCAAGGTCTGAATAGTCCTCAAAGATCGCTCGCTAATCTGAGGATAAGAACCAGTACTAACTCGTAATCTGGTCCCCTATGCTCACTGCAAAGCTCGTCAACACTTTGTTGTAGCTGATTATCTCGATCAGCGAACTGGGACACAGGTACGCCACGTAGATGGACAACCTCCATCAAACACAGCCATGACAGCTTGCCACTGAAATCGTCTCCGAAAGTACAAGGAAACGTACTAAATTCATCAAACGGTCCACAAAGGCCTAACAACTGGTATCACAAACCAAAGTGCATACAAGCACACACAATCACAGCAACAATCGCCACATCTAACCGATAATCTCAAATGGCTGACACATCTCGGCAAGTCTCTGCCTCCTAGCCATCGTCAGTCGACAAATACGACATCTGCACACACAAGTTGCTACATTGCTCTTCATGTTGCGTCACAAGCACTAACTCGAAGTATCTGATACATTTCCGCATCACTAGCACCAAACACATGCAAAAACAATGAGCTTCAATATCATCACACTCGAACTCAGTTTCCTTAGCTCGCAACTCGGCTAACACGGAAACTCGAGCCACACTCACATGAAACACTGAAGCTCTCAATTCTCGACTGAATGCATCAGCAACAACATCCCAAACGGATGGTCCAAGTACAATCTCTAGTCTTTCCCGAACAAGCTCAAAGGTGCAGCCATAGTCGTTAATCAACTTCATCCATCAACACTGCCTCAAGCTCAAATCTGGCCGAAAATGCAAGTGGATGAAAATCAAGTGATCGGTGTACGTCCTACACTGTGCTGCACACCATAGCTGTGGTGTCTCGAACTCTTTGATGCTAACATAAGGATAGCTACACCCAAATCATACATAGGATACGTAGCTACATAAGGTTTCCACACTGCCTGAAACAATGAGCCACCGCTCTACTACACAGCATCCAAACACAACCAAATCCAAACCTCGATGCATCACCGTAACCCACGAACTCGTCACAAACGTCAGGTAAGGTCAAAACCGAAGCAACGGTCAACCATCCTGCAGGAGTAAGTAACTCCCCTTGCGTGCATCGAACCACTCGAACTTGACACCTTCGTCGCCAATCCGGAAAGTAGAGTGGCAATCCGGGAAAATCCTGCACAAGCCGTCGGTAATAGCCCGCCAAACCCAAGAGACCCCTGATCTCTGGTACAATGGTAGGTCAACCCCAAATCAACACGGCTTCTAACTAGTCAGGATCCACGCCAACTCCCTCGGATAACGTCACACAACCCAACATCTTCACGCTAATCGGCCAAAACTCACACTGGCTAAACCTCGCAAACACCTAATCGTCTCGCAAAGTCCGCGAAACCGCTCACAATTGCTTCAGGTGCTGGCCCACACTCCTGGAGTGAATAAGGATATTACCGACGAACATGACCGCAACTCGTCCAGAATCACCTGAACATCTGGTCCATCAAGTCCACAAGATCCACGGGGCATTAGTCAACCAAATAGCGTGACCAAAAACTTCTGATGCCCGTACCGAGATCTGAAAACTGTCCAAACCACATCTGACTCACCGATTCTCAACTGATGGTATCCAGACCCGAAATCAATCTTCGACAAGACTGAAGCTCTCATGAGCTGATCAAACCACTCGTCAATCTGAAGCGAAGGATACTCGCACTCCTCTGAAGCAGATTGAGCTTCCGGTAATCAATGCACCACCTCGTCAAATCATCCAACATCCGTGTAAACAATGCAAGAGCACACTACGCAAATGCGCGGGGTCGCATGAAATCTCCTGAAACCTCTTCCAGCAACTCCTGGAGTCGAAACTGTAGCTCCACCAGCTCCGCTGGCTCCAAACGACAAGATGTCGGTAAAATGAGTCCAGCGCTTGGTACAACCTCAATGGTGTAGTCAGTCTTCCGAACTGAAGAAACACCTGGTAACTCCTCCGGATCAACACCTGGAAGCTCGGAACCACCTCAACATCAAAAATGTCGGGCACAGCAACTGTAGTATCCGCAACATGAGCTAAACAAACCACAACTCATCTCCACCATCCGCTTGACCATCACCGCGAAACAGTATCTCGGGGAAATCTGGTCGTCGAAACACAACCTCCTTCTCGAGGTACTCGATCACAACCAAACACATCGTCAGTAAGTCCATACTCACAATCACACCAAAACCACAATGTCCAGCTATAACAGGTCCGCGGCTAACACATAACCTCCAACAAGGATCTCACAAACTCCGGATGGATACAATACCCTCCAACAGCTCGGAAGTGGAGATACAGGTACAATAGCCATAGATATCAAACAACAATAACCTCGGAGAAAAGTCCGTCCTCGAATAGGGTCATGGCACGGACTCCAACATGCCCAACTAGTCGCCCATGTCATATGCGACTTGCTGAATAACTCGTCAAAAGGGTACATTAATCAGACTGTAGGAACAACATGAGGATCTCCTTGTAAATCTGAGCTGTCGAACCGCTAACAGAGCTGGCTGAGGGCGCTTCCTCGCAACGTGACCCTCCCGGTCACCACAATGGCAACAGAGAGTACTTCACAAACACACGTCACCGCAACACCTGCTGCGTGAAAGGATCACCAACGATCACCCGAACTCATGCCACAGGAGCAAGTCCGCTACTTTGTGATCTCCGCCATCATCAAACGGATTCTCTGCTTGATCTGATGTCCCTCAACATATCAAAAAGGTTGCAGCCTGATGAAATCACTGATCCCGAAGTGTCCGAACTCAATCTTATCAAAATCTCGACTAAATCCACTTGTCTCAAATTATCACATCGAAAACCATGTACATCTTTCCCTCACACTAGCCTCGCCACTGAGTGCAACACACTAAGCTCCTCATGGCTATCTCGAGGCATAACAGTCAGACTCTCTCTAATGCTCAAGTTCAAACTCATCTCGAACCTCGTGCACTACTTCCTCTGAAGCCACATAACACGTGCAACTGAAAACAAACATGTGAATAATGCATCTCTGCCTCAGGTGGGTAACCACTCCACATTCGATCGCTGGATAGCCTGATAAAACCATTACCGTGTAAACATCACCCTGAATGTAGGCCATGGAGTCGCAACAGGAACTCACACAATACCAGCCCACCAAAAACAATGATCTAACTCAGGCAAACATCAACTGCCACAAATCTCAGCTCTGAGGCAACATGTAGACGCTCACTCACACATCCCCAGGCAAACCGTGCCACACAAATCTCTGAACTCTGAATACTCATCTGAATCCACTGTTCTCTGGCAATTCACGCGTCGAATGATCCTCAACAGGATCCACAACCGAAACAACACGGAAAGCACGTCAGGAGGCATCCTAATGAATACAATATCGTTCACAACAAGTGGAACGTAATCATGGAACTTCAAATATTTGAAAGCATACAACACCCGGAATTTGATGATTATCCACCGGCCGGTCGGGTCACCATTCCAGACATGCTGTACGTTCTCAAATATCTTTAGTAAACACGACTACAGAAGTCTACATAACCTACAACCTAATGCTCTGATACCAAGCTGAAAGGACCCAACCCCGATTTAGCTTCCTAAATCGGAATCAAACCCCTTCGAAAACACGAATCAACAAAAATCGTAGAAATTTTGGCAGAGTTTCGTTACTAGCGTGGAATTACCATTACCTAGCGTGGAATTACCATTACCACAAAAAGCAAACCGTGGGCACCAATCCCATCCGGATTTCTCAATATATCAACAGTAAAGTAAAACAATAAATATATATATACTTTACTGAAATCCGGTGTAAAATCGTAGAACATATACCACAAAAAGCTCAGAGCGACTTCTAATACATAATCATATACGCATACCACAGTAGGTAGAACAATAAACCTACTGGATGAAACAAAGTAGCTCGAGCACTATGCCTCCGACCACGACGTGTGACACCAGAGCCTGAACTGCAAACTGGGCACGAAAACCGAAAAGCCCAGGGGAAAGACAATAAACACGTTAGAGTGAGTGGACGAAAATAAATGTCTTTCACCAAGTATTTACGGTATAAAAACACATGCGAGTCGGAATAAATAAATATAATTAAATACGCGAGGTAAACTTATACTCCTCCAGCGTACAGAGCATGCAAGTAAAAATCCCATGGGGCCACTCATGGACACGTCCGTGCTAGTACAGTCCGAATCACGGGATCCCAGACCCACACGTGATTCGAGCCAGAAAGGCCTCAGGTCAGGGTAATTGTTTCCACCCGAAAATACCTCGGCATAAGAAACAGATAACTATACCTACCCGGAAATACATCGGCACAAGGCACAGCGTCCCCCCTGGTAGGCACCCTCGGTGATCAGCCGGGGATGCGTGTGTATCGATACAACAACATGAACTACGACTGTACTCTGTGAAAATCAAATCACAAATATCTCGATGCATGTACAGTAAACAGCATAAAAATGCATATACGTAACATAATCGTATATAACACATGCTCATAATAATCGTAATCTCGTAAATATGCTCATATCTGTTTATTCGTATACGTATATCCGTATATATATATATATAATTACAAACACATGCTCATGTAATCCGAAATCTCATACGCGTGCTCAATTTCGAAAATCATATAAAAAGACTCGCAATCATTTCCATGAAAAGAAATTGTTCACTCACAGTCTAGCGTAACACGTATCGCGTTAACCCGTGATCGCGGTGATCCGGCGGAATGCCCATCACCAAACGAACGATCACGAACACCTGAATAATCACAATGTCCAATATTCAAAGTCATAATCCGACAATTCAAATCAAATCACGAGAAACCACCGTTCTCGGAAATACATAATTCGAATACGACGAATCGTCGAAAATCCATATATACCACCTCAATACCTCGCTTTACGTTCAGACGCTCAACTCGAAAAACGAGCCTCCCCACTGCGATCGGAGCACGATTTCGAGTCAAATGATATGCAACTTGCCGAAAGTCCAAAAAAAGTCAAACTTTGACCGTTGACCGCCGCCCACGGCGGCGCCACCGCCGACCGGAGAATTTCAAGGCGGAGTTGCATCTATTCCACTCAAAATCATGCACTGAGCAACTTTCATAACTGCACCGAAGTCCAATTCAAACTCTAACTCATCCAATTTCAAGCAAAACCGAATTAGAACACAAAACTCAAACCCAAAATTCTCCATACACAAGATGAATTGGATCACCAAACTTACAGGGTAGCATCAAGGGGATGAGAGCTTCAAAGCCCATTCAAAGTTGTAGCTCAATTCGGACTAAAATAGGGAACCCGAAATCACATAAAATCCCTTAACTTTGGCCAGAAAATTCATCTACTTCCGGCGAGCCTCGCCGTGTGGGGTGACTAGGAACAGACTCGGGAGGCCGAGGTGCACCTTATGGGACAAGTCCCGAGCCAAGAGGTGGCCGGAATCGGTCGCCGCCGTGGAACCACCGTGGACACCGTCGCCATTCTCTCCCCACCGAGTTGACTCAGTCAACTCGGTCAACCTTCCAAAATGGTAAGTCACATACTTGCCCAAAATAGCAGGTTTCTATTTATAGCCTTTCCCAAAATGGGAACTTGTAATTATCCTTTTCGACGAACTTCAAACGCGCGTAACTTTCTCGTCGTAATTCCGATTCCGATAATTCTCGCGGCCACAAACTCGTCTCGACATATTCTTCCAATATCACCCAAAGTCAAACACATCGGCCAAATGAATAAAAAGTCAACCCTTCCAATCAACATATAATTAAATCAACCAAACAATCAACAAACGGCAATATTCGCAACTAAATCGTTGTAACTCAAAATCATGTTCCGGAAGTTCCCACAAACTCGAAATTAAATTCCAGACAACTTCCGTGAAGGATCCGAAGCCAAAATCTCGTCCGGTAATTTAGTCGCGAACAAACCTGCCATTTAAATCTGTTTCCGTCGAAATTTTAAATATTCATAACTAATTCCTCGGTCGTCCAAATAACGATCCGGAACCGCCCACGAACTCGTAATCACATGTACAACGACTCTCGAGAAGAGACTCAGCTCCAATTCTCGGCCAATAATTTAGTCGTTAAGAAAACTGGCGGTTTCAACACTGTCGTAACTCTGCGACTATGCGACCTAACTGCTGATTCTGGTCCGGGTCGTCACACCATGGGAAAGGCAAATAAAATCGTTAGAGTGAGTGGACGAAAATAAACATATGCCTTTTACCATTTACATAACATAAAAATATTGCGAGTTCTTAAAATAAATAGAGGTGTCGGGCGAATCTCTCAAGCCCGACGGTGATAGACTAGGCGAATCTCTCAAGCCTAGTGGGCACATCAGGCGAATCTCTCAAGCCTGGAACTTGACTACCGGTGATCAGCCGAGTAGTCAATGCATCGATGGTAAGTAAATGCCACCACCAATAAAACATAAAACAATACCTCCAAAACAATAAATAATCTTAATACTGTACTGGAAATAAATACTAAAACCAAAAACTCGCCACGACAGTGTAAATAAATGTTCACTCACAGATAAGCACAGCGCGCAGACGCGCTAATCCTGAGATCCGGCGGAAGATCCATCGCCCAACGTACGATCTCGATCCCCTGAATAATCACAAAATAGCACTGATCAAAATCACAATTCATTACTCTGAACCACACCTCGGAAACCAACCATTTCCAGAAACATATAACTCGGATAACAAAATAATCTCCGAAAATCCCAAAATACTCCACATAAACCCTCGACTTAAAATCCGGCATCCAAATCAACTCGAAAACCTCAAGAAGATGATCGGGGCGCGATTACGAGTAAAATGGCATAAAACTTGTCAAAATCCAAAACGTCAACGTCTCGCCGGAGCTCCGCTGTTGATCGCCGGTGGCGACGCGCCTTCACCAGAGAGATTTTCTAGCGAGGAAAGCCCAGATTTCTTCTCCTCCTCGAGCCCAACACTTCTCTCCACTACCATTACCACAACCTCCAATTCCGTCGCAATTCACCTGAAATCAGCCCGAAACCTATGCTGGAATTCCTCCTCCGGTCACCGACCCCAAACACCTCAAACCTCAACCAAAATCACATTTAAATACCCAGAAAGCATCGTGGAGTTGAGGGAAACCTTTCCCCCCACAACCCCGACACCGAATCTCGCCGGAATCCGCCATCCGATTTCGGCGAAATCCCCCATTTTCAACAACTCCGTTCACCTCCAATTCTCCATCAATTCTAACCAATTCAAGTTCTAATCATAAGCAAATTACAAGGGGAAGCCATACCTATCAAAACCGTGGCCGGAAGTGGCCAGAAACGTCAAGTCCGACGGTGAGATTCAAACCGGGTCAACTCGACCCACTCGGTCAACGGTCAACACGGGTCAATTTCGGTCAACTCATGTCAAACGTCCCAAAATGCAACTTTTTGATAATTTCTACGACTATTCGGCTATTTATACGTCGCGACTCGACTCTATCCACAATTCGGATAACTCAAACTCAAACGGATAAACATGACTAACTCGGCGATAATTTTAAATATTCATTTTATATTCCTCGATTATCCGAAAAATCCTCGGAAAGCTCTTACGGACTCGAAATCAAATGCTCTACATTTCCCACGAACAAACCCAAATCAAACTCGTGTCCGAAAATTAAGTCGTGAACGAAGTTGCATATCTAATTAATTACGATAAATCTCGATTACTCGCAAAACTCGCGGATTAAGCCGATTACTATACCAATTCCGGTCTGAGTCATCACACTATTAATCTTATTACCTACTCAATCTGCATCTGTGTAGCCTGTAACTTCAAACTTACCATGCTTTGAAAATAATAGGCCTTTGCCTAGTGCAAACTTCAAGTATCTAAGAATACACTTTATAGCATCTATATGCTCCTCACTTGGATTATGCATGAACTGAATAACAACACTTACAACATATGTAAGATCATGTCTAGTATGTGACAAGTAAATCAATCTCTCTACTATCCTCAGATACCTGCCTTAGTTAGTTGGAACTTGATTAGAATACAAAGCCAACTTATTGTTCATCTCAATAGGAGTGTCAATAGGTTTGCAATCTAGCATTCATGTTTCAGCAAGACAATCAAGTGCATACTTCTGTTGTGATAAAGTGATTCCAACCTTCGACCTTGCAACTTTAATTCCCAAGAAATACTTTAACTGGCCCAAATTTTTCATCTCAAACTCTTGAGATAAACGCTCATTCAATTTTTCCATCTCAACCGGATGATCACCTGTAACAATGATCTACGCATTTTAGGAGTATTTATTAATATATATTTCTCTATATTTTTGCATTGTTAATTACTTAGTATTATTAGTTTTAATATATTTTGTTAATTTCAGGTGTTGACCAAAAGAGACGGAATAAAAGAGCCTACATGCATGCAAAACATAAGGAAAATGGAAAAGAAGATGAGGAAGAAATCGGCAAAGAAGATTGGTTCGAAATTCCAAGAAAAGAAGAAGAAAATTAAAGAGAGAGAGAAATCATTTGTTGACTAGGAAAATCTTTCCTATGTTGACTAGGATTTGAAAGCTTCTGGAAGAAACTTGGAAGAAGAACAAATGCAAATAAACCAAATTAATTAGAAGACTATTTGAAAAGTCCAAACTTGAAGACCAAGTCAGCCAATTTCGTGGAGAACAAGTTATGACAAGAAAAGGATTCCCAAGTTGAGTAGGAGAAGGAAATCATGAAAAATAAAGAAAGCAGAATCTACATGTGTAGATTGGCCAGCTTCAAAGGATAACTAGGAATATCTCAGGAGGAGTTAGACAACGGTTAACCTATGGTTGGAAATCTCTTTGAATCTTCTTTCTAACAAGCCAAAAATAATAATTTTTAGAGGTCTATAACTCCAGAAAAGTGTGATTCTTTGCAGATTGCCAGACTTACCTAGGTGGAATATGAAAACCTTGTTTTGTGAGGAAAACTACTTTGTAATGCCTATAAATACAAGAGGCATGTCCCAAATCAAGACCATCTCTTATTTTAGCTCTCTTGCCACCAGAATACTCACAAACTCTCCTCCACCTAAGTTCTCCAAAGTAAGGCCGACTACACCATCACCACTGCCTTCAAATTTCCAGTGCCTCGACCAAAGCTTCCTCTTTGCCTTTGAGTTTGCAGTGCTATCACAGAATAAAAAGTGTAAACATTGAACCTTTACTCTATAGTCTCCTTTTTTTTGTATTCCTTTGTGTGTGAATTCGGTGAATTTATGTTTACTTTGGTTTTATACAATTTTTGAGTTCCATATATCTTCTATATGTTTATGAGTCTTTTATTTCTTTTGCATGTTATGTGTTGAACTTAATGCTTCGGTTTGAATAGAGATTAGGGTAACTAGGGTGTTTAGATGTGGTCATTGTATGTAGTCCCTATCTTTGTTTAAATTCGATGTTTTGATTAAGGTGTTTAGATGCGGTCATTGCACTTTAATTCAATTAGCATAAATATCATAACATGTAACTGGAATTAAGATTTGTAAATTTCGTAAATAATGGGAGGATTAAATTAATATAATTTGTATGTTGGTTAGGATGAGATGATCATTTGTAAATAATTAATTAGGTTTATTTTTGTCATAACATGAACTAGTGTTTTTGAAAGTCTTTTATGTGTTGCTTGTCTATGAGTTTATGCATGTTAGAGTCTTAGGAGTACTTGTTTGTGTGGTGGCATTTTCGGTAGATAAACTAGGATAAAATCAACTCTTTTTATCCTCCATTTTATACACAATTATTGTATACACCCTTCAATCTTCGGTTAGAACGATCCCTACTTGCTTAAATCACTACATCTATAGGGTTTTAAATTGTGTGATTGATTTATGTGTTAAGTGTTTATTTGAAACATGTTTTAGTCATTATCAAACAACCATGTCATCCACATACACAATCAAAGAAGTAATCTTACCATCCTTGCTTTTGATGAACAAGGTATGATCATAGTTGCTTTATCGATATCCAAACTTCTTCATGGCTTTAGAGAACCTTCTAAACCATGCTCTAAGAGATTGCTTCAAACCATACTATGACTTCTTTAATCAACATACCTTTCTAACATCACATGACCTACAATTAACACCAGGAGGAATATTCATATACACTTCTTCTTCTAAGTCTCCATTAATAAAGCATTCTTCACATCAAATTGGTGTAATGGCCAATCATGTTGAACGGCTAAAGCAATAAGAATACTCACTATATTGATCTTGGGTACTGGAGAAAATGTTTCATGATAATCAATTCCATACCGTTAAGTGTAGCCTTTAGAAACCAGATGAGCTTTATATCTATCAATGCTTCCAGATGCTTTCAACTTTACTGTAAATACCTATATACATCTAACCATCTTCTTTCCAAGTGGTGCAGGAACAGTCTCTCATGTTCCAGTCCATTACAAAGCCTCTAGTTCTTCATTCATAGCATGTTTCCACTTTGGATCTGCCAAGGCATCTTGTACATTACTGAGAATAGATACTGCAGATAATTGATTAACAACAACTGCATGTAATACAGGCAACCTATGGTGAGATACAAAGCTAGCAATCTGGTAATTGGCTTTGGCTTCTATGGTTAGTTCATATTGTTTCTTTGGAACCCCTTTTGTTTCCCGTTGAGATCTCCTAGGCACAATAACTTCTACATTATCTGATTCAATGTTATCAGTACGTACCTCTGGTAAGACATTCTGGACCGGCTCTTCAGTTGATGGAGTAGAAAAAGGGTCTTCAGGTATGGTCATTTCAGTAGGAGGAAGTTGAGCTTTAGGTTGACTTTCTAGTGTCGCCATTCCAGGTTCATTTCTTGTCAGGTCAAGAGGATTTGTCTACTCAGTTCCTGATCTGTTTTTCGACGGATTGAGAAGTATGCTCGACGAGTTGAATGAATCCTTCTGTCTCGTTCCAGGTTTGTCATTTGAAGGGTCGAAAGGAGTTCTCAATGGGTTGAACAGATAGACTGCAGGTTTCTTCAGTTTGATGTCCAGCTTCCAATTGACTTTCCAAGCTTTCCAATTCTTCAAATTCACTCATATTTAGAGGGTTTCCTTCTCCTCTATTGTTCTCCCCCTGAAGGGAAGGCTTTGAAACTGCCCCTGAGTAATAAGGTTCAGAACCACAGAAAGAAATATCCAGAAAAACATGTATTTTGTTCATCACTCGGTCATAACAACGGTATCCTTTTTGGAACTTAGCATATCCAACAAAGACACACTTCACAACACACAGATCAAGCTTGCTTATTAGTTGTTTGTTGATGTGAACATACATAGCACACCCAAAAACTCTTGGCTCCAAATTTGGAAAAGATGGTACATTTAGCACCGCATGCAACTTCTGATAAGGATTCTGAAATTCAATTGCACGAGAGGGTGTGCGATTAATCAAATATATAGCAGAACATACAGCTTCTCCCTACAAATTTTGAGGCACATTCATACTAAACAATTAAGTACGAATAACTTCCATTAACTGTCCATTCTTTCGTTCAGTCAATCCATTATGTTGAGGAGTGTAAGCAATGAAAGTCTGGTATTGAATCTCATATGTGTCCAAGTAAGATGACATCTCAACATTCACATATTCTCCACCATTATCACACTGGAGAACTCAGATTTGCTGCTTGTACTAGGTTGCCACCATCTTGTTAAATTCAATAAATCTAGAAAATACTTCAATTTTATACTTCATTAAATAAATCCAAGTTATTCTGGTACATTCATCAATAAAAGTCACAAAATAGAGAAAGTTAGAACAAGAAAAGATTCGTGCAGGGCTCCAAACATCAGAATAAATCTTCATAATTGGGAACTAAACATTTATTCAAGCTTGGCAAATAGGTAATACGGTGACTCTTGGCAAGTTCACGTGTATCACACTGAAACTCTGAAGTATTCATATGAGAAAACAATTGAGCTTGAAGCTTCTACAAGTAATGAAAACTCAAGTGACGAAGATGACGGTGCCATAACCTCACATCTTCCCTAGCTTTATTCAAATTAGTGGTATTATTTGCCTGACCTAACAATTTCAATTGTCATTCTCTACTGCTTGTAAAAGTAAAGTAGTATAATTTCCCCCTTCTAACACCATAGCCGAGAACTCTCCGAGTCAGAATGTCCTAAAAGATACAAAAGTCTAGATAGAAAGTTACAGAACAGACAAGTGCCGAAGTTATAGAACATACAAGTGCCGAAGTTATTTGACTAACGAATAAAATGTTTTAGGCAAGAGAGGGAATAACAATAACAAAATCAATTGACAGATTTTAACAGAAAGTTCACCAAGAACAGAAGATAGAGAACCATCAACAGTAGTCACAACATGTTGAGGGGGTGGTTTAATAGTTTGTACTAGATTAGGAGTATTCGTCATATGATCAGTTGCACCTGTATTAATTATCCAATTAAGTATTATTCACAAATAATATGGAGAGAGATGATGTCTTACTCCTCATACCTGATTCAACTATATTAGCAAAGGTAATTGATGGATGTTCTTCCTCTGAAATAGTAACAAATCCAAGCGACATCTTCATGTTTCAAGTAGTCAAGAGTTCAGGTTTTAGGATTTCAAGAATATATTTTGAAATTATGGGTTTTCAGATTCAAGATTCAGGTTTAATTACGGATTTTAGATTTCAAATATTCAAGTTCAATTTTAGGGGTTTCACGGTTTGAGATTTCAGGTGTAGTAGAAGGTAAAAAGTTGGTGGTGGTCATTTAGGGTTTTTCAAGATCCCAAGAATTCGGCTCGGATGCCAAGTAGAAAAGTATTCCAGGGAGAATTCAATGATTTCATTCATCCCAATTTTGGGGTTAAGTAAAGCTTTAGAAGTGGTTTCCTAATAGAAAAATATATTTACACAATCCTATCATATATATCTACAAGAGTTAATTCTAATTACAATAACACTATACTTTCCAATAGGGGCGACATCTCTAGCCGACCATTTCTTGATCTTATATTTAAGTCTAATTAGTAGTGTTTTAGCATAGTGTAATCATTTCATCCTCATTTTAAAATTCACATCCATCGTAATCAAACCACCATTGCGACGCTAAGTCTCTAAATGGCTTAGAAGTGTATGAAAGTACATGACCCCGATTTAGTTGCTTAAACTGGGATTAGGCCCTAATAACTTTGCCTACATAGACATAACACGCACTTTTCAAAATCTACAATGGGGATCCATAAGTCAAAAGTCATAATTAAAAGAAAACTATTTCTGATGTCAACTCCCATCGAATAATAGAAATTGTTAATTGTTTACGACATCTAAGCAACTATACTTGTAAACTAACTATGATATATAAAACACTAATCCGTAGAAGGATCCTACGGTGGATTCTGTTATATTTCGATATGCGTGCACACCTAACCTCAACAGAAAATCTGCAGGCTGGGCGGATTGAAACAGAAGGGCCTAGGAGAAAGGCATATAAATATAAAAATTGTTAGAGTAAGTGAACAAAAATAAATATTAGTAAGAAAAATTGTAAAACAGAACTTTATGCCTTTCACTGAATTCATATAACAAAAACATAGGGAGTCAAAGTAAAATATATATATATATATATATATCATAGGTGTGTGGAGGCAAGTACAGCGTAATCTTGGGTCAAGTGTCTGTCATGGCCTTCTCAGGGCGTATTCGGTGATCAGCTGAGAAGCCGATGCATCGATGTAACTTACATAGACTCAGTGTACATAAAAACATAAGACCATATCATAAGCTTCCATGCATAGCATAAATGTATCGTATCATATTATTGCATATATATATATTGAGAGGACCCGACCCTAGATTAACTAGTAATCTAGAATCAAGCCTTAACGACTAACCCTAATCTACTAATTTCTGTGAATTTTTTTGACATAACTTCTCTTATAAAAGAGACAACCAAAAACCTGCAAGGAAAACTGATACTCCGCTGATAAACCCAAAAACAATATCGTAGGCCACCGATGTCCATCCAGATTTCTCAACATAAAATGGAAATCAAACCTGATACATTATTCAGAATTGGAAAACATACTTCCAGTAAATACACTAATTCATAAACAAAGAAACTCAACTCGATAACTATACGAGTGACAATCTATTCACAAGAGTCTCACAAAGCAGATACTTCAAAACTAGTATCCAAGGTGACTTCAATAACACAAGAGACATACTGACAGTGAGCAAGGACCTACAGTTGAAGGAATTGACTTGTTGACTCGACACTCTCGACGACATCCAACACCCTCATGATACACACTGCAATCTGGGCAAATAAAACTGAAAACCCCAAGAAAAAGGCACATAAAATCATAAAAACTGTTAGAGTGAGTGAATGAAAATAATAATTCACTTTTTAACTGAAACTGTAAATAATATGCCTTCATAAATAATATACATAAAAATAATGCGAGTCTGGAAATAAACATGCCCAGGTCAGGTGTTTGTCCTAACCCTCCTGGGTACTATGTATATGTGGAGGCAGTAATTTGAGTATATTTCCCTCAAGTTAAAACATACCTAGGTCAGGTGCTTGTCCTAACCCTCCTGGGTGTTGTGTAATCACGGGTCAGGTGTTTGTCATAACCCTCCCAGAGCATCTCGGGGATCAGCCGAGAGGCCATAGCATCGATGCATCCATAATAACCATACTTTGTGTAAAAAAAAATTATATGTGCCTCGGAACCAATGTATGCTCATAAAATGCATAATCATAAATGAATACTCGTAAAAGTATAATCATAGACTCACAAATCAACTGTGAAAATAAAATGTCTACTCACAGATTGTCGGGATAAACATAAAGCTGAAACCCTGTTGATCGGCACGATTATTCATCTGATATGCCTACTAACTCAAGATCCTGAAACAATGATTAAAATAATATCTGATCATCGGAGTTCATACTAAATAGCAAAGATCGTAATCTGGTGAATAATAACATCGAGAATCTCGCAACCTTGAATAACGTAATTTCTGTTTAATTAGTGACTCAACCAAATTCTGAATTCAATTCCCTGTAATCCCTCATTTTAAAGAGTCGCAAACCAATCATGAATATCAAACGATTCGTAATTTAACGGATAATCAAATCATCCTTTAATATTGTCGTGAATTAAACTGATAACTGTCCGATTAAATACTCGCCCAAATTTAACAAACTCAAATCCGAATATAAACCTCACCATTGCGTTCGGCACGCGAAAACGGGCGAAACCACAAAAAACTCCATCAAAATTCTACCTCGCCTGAGCTCTGTCGCTCACAGCGGCACGTGTGGCCGCGGGCTACCGGAATTCCACCAGCCCAGAAATCTTCAATCTATACATCGTTTTGAAGATCTCAACATTTCCAACAATTTTCCAGTTCAAAGCTAAGCCCAATTTTAACCGGAAAACATCCAAAACTCACCGTGAATTTCAAAAACCTCGCCGGAATCTTTTCCTCCGATCAGCTCCGTCCGGCCATGGCAAGGCCCAAGACCACTTGGGTTTAATTCACCATTCGATGGGCTTCAAAACCCCCATAAGGTTGACCCCCAACACCGCCGTCTCTGCCACCTCCGTCATCGGCGAAATACCACCACCGCCGGCCGGATTTCATCAATTCGGTTCTTCCTCCTCTGGCCACCAATCTCGACGATCCACCTATCAGCTTGAAGAGGAGCTCAAGCCCAACAACCTTCATCAAGGAACCATGGCCAAAGGTGGCCGGAATCAAGCTCACTGCCGGCAACCATTTCGGTGGCATAATGGGTCGGCTTGACCCGTGGTCAACGCGAGTCAACTTAGTAATCCCCAAAATGGAAGTTAACTTTCCTAAATTGTCTCGTATTTATATTGTATACATACCGTACACATACCAGACCAAATGGACGGCTATAATTCAATCTGATCAAGATCAGACGGTCATGATTAAATCAACAATAAAAATAACACTTATATATATATATATTCACCAATCGACTTCAAAACTTGTTAAATAATTGCTCGCTTATCCAAAAAATTCCCTAAAAATTCCCACGATCTTGAAATTAAATACTCTAGAATTCTAGCGAAGGAAGTCAACACAAATTCTCATCTGGTGAAAAAGTCGTTAACAACCCCAATTACGCGACTAATCTGCGATAATTCAATTTCGTGCTGATTAATACGTAGATTTTGGTTTGGGTTGTCACACACATATATATATATATATATTTATATATGTATATATATATATAGCACCCTTCCACTAAGGTACACTTTTTTTTGGTTATTTTCAGGTATAGGGCATTATACCAACTTTTCAATCATATTTTACCATCTCTACCATTCAGATCTTAGGTCATAATGTGTAGATCATTCTTGTAAATTTTTAGCCAAAATGGTGATCGTTAAGGTATAAAAAATTGCAATTGAAGTTTATAAGTATGAACGGTTCAGGTTTGATAGATTTGGTCCGTCCCTTCATTTAACCTAGTTCGATACCTTAACGACCACCATTTTGGCTGAAAATTTACAGGAATGATCTACTCATATAGACCTAATAATTGAACGGTGAAGATGTTAAAATATGATTGAAAAGTTTGTGTAATGTCCTATACCTAAAAATGACCAAAAATAAGTGTACCTTAGTAGAAGGGCCCTCTATGTGTGTGTGTATATATATATATATATTCTTAAAAGAAATCAGAATCATAAATATGAGTCAGTAACAACAGTGAAAAAGAATGTGTCCACTCATCTAGATCGTCAAAAAAGTAATTTGTTGTTCCTCTTACTCGTTATTCTTACTCGGTGCTCCTAAAGCAAACCAGAGATCTAAATTAATTAATATAAGTTCCGATCGTGCAATTAACGTAAAAAGATAAATTTGAGACAACACGTTTATCGAAAAACTCACATTCATTTTCAATAGTAAACTAACGCTACCGTGACTCATCCTCGTACTAGATGGGCCATGCCTCGATCTTAATTGTCGTGCTCTATAGTTCGTGCCCTACTAATATTACTTTTCGACTCGACATGTGACGAACGATCAAGTCTGCGTGTCGAGTCTCCCTAATTCATGTGCATAGCTGAAAACATTACGAAAAAAGTAGAATAACACAAAACTACATGAAAACGTTTTCGAAAAGGCTTAGAGAAACTTCACGTGAAAAGTTGGTCTTCGCCGCGCACAACGGCACATGTGGCCCACGCGCCACCACGGGCGACAACGAACACCGATCAACTGCAATTTGGTCCATCAGCATGCCAAATCACACATCTTAACAAGCCTAACAATATTAATAAACAACTCGAGGTTAAAAACTGGCTGGAACATGTTGAAAATTACCTTGAAAGCTTGGGAAATCTCGCCGAAATTGGAAAATGGCCGACCGGTCTCAATGGACCACAATACGACACGAGATTGGTGGAAAATGACTCCTTAGGCGACAAGTTTCAAAACCTGTGTGGTCTCGTGGTCGGAGTTGACTTGATCTCTCGCCGACGACGGAGGCCAAACAGGGAAAATCCTATAATTTTCCTTCGTTCGATTCTCCCCCCATAACCATTGCATGTTGAAATTGAGGTTATGGGAAGGTCGAGGATAAAAAGAGGGATCGATTTCGACCGACCCGACCGTTAAAGATGGTCGGCCGGAGAGATTCAAGTCGGGCCCCGATTTGTGAAATGGGTCAGGTTGGGGTCACGGGTTGACTTTCGAGTCAACCAGATAATCTTCTCATCCCAAGTAGGTCTTGGGTATTTATACCCTTAGATAAAATTAAAATCAACAGCCGAGATTAATTCTATTGTTTTATCTAACGGTCAGGAAAGATTGACCAATAGCAGATTTCTAAATAATCACTTAAATACTCAAAATTTCTAAAATTCATAAAAATTAAATCAGATCTCCGAAAACTCCAATAAAAATATGGATGAGCTCACAATAATATTCTCTACTACTTCCATGAAGAAGATGAATCATAAATCATAACCTATAAAAAGTCAATTTTTGTGTTGCGATCGATGGCGAACCTCGATAATCGTGTCAAATTAAGATTAACTTGTTAATAAAATCGACTAATAAAGATTAACATGCTAGTCTAGGTTCGAGTTATTATAGCGTAAGATTCACCACAATTTTGTATTTATGTTTTAGTGTCGCATTGTGTGTTTATCTATACCGTAATCTAAAGAATTTAATCGAATCAAAGTAGGGAATTATGGTGGTCAATCCTCTTGAGTTCAACACTCTACTTCTTTTATCTATACTAAAACTCCCCACCGTGCATTTGCAGTTTTAAAGAGTTTCACTTATTCTTTGACTAATCCATAGTTTAAAAGATGAGGGGAGTAATTTATCTAACAAGAAGAGGGAGTGGAATATCTCACATATCAAGCCTTTTATCCCCCTAGACGAGGCAGTGGCAATTGAAAAGATTGGGAATTTCAGGATGTGGACAGGCTTATATGGCCTTTGCCTTGGAATGATGTCTATACTGTTTAAACAACGTATAAGGCTATTCACTAAATCACGCCTCTAAAGCTTCGGTGCCTCCTCCTCAACTCAGCATGCATGATATAATATTTGGAAGATTCTGGAATTTATCTCATGTTCCGAAAGTTCGTTTGGTCTTGTGGAATGTTATATCTTCTTCTCTCCCTTGCTACAACCCTCTTGTTAAGCAGACGAATGAGGCTTCCCCAAATTGTCCAATCTGTAGTATGTTCGATAAATCAATCGAGTATTGCTTACTCCTGTATTCTTAGACGGGTCCAGTCTGGTTTGGCAGTTCTCTGGGATACAAAATGACAAAACAAGGCATCACAACTCTGAAAAAGTGGCTTCTTGGTTTTGTTAAATCTTTTGCATGAGGGGATTGATACCATGCCTATCCTCTCTGTTGTGGCTGCGCTACTATGGCGCATTTAGAAGGAGAGATGCTCCTTTGTTTATCGAGATTCGCCTCTTAAGTTATTGCGGAAGCTTCTAATTTTTTGTTGGAGCTGAATGAAGTGTGGTTGGTGCCTTTGGTCAATCAGAATCTGGGCTCTCCATGTTGTTATGTGCCATGTTGATCCCATCATCTCGTCTCCAAGTTTAAAGAGAATGTAAATGGTTCGTGGGATGGAATTGTTAAGACAGCTAATGCTACCAGAGACTCCAATGGGACTTTTGTTGCTGGTGCCACCTAATGTGCTCAAGCTTGTTTTGATATTCAAGCTTTACCTACATAATATTTGATTTACATTGTCTTAGGATCTTACCTCTTTTAGTTCTTGTTCTAGGGGATGGATTTCTAGATAAGCTAATCACGCTGCAGATGCAGCCGGTATGGGTCAATCGACCCCAACCTCCCTTGTTTATGTTCTGAGTTGTGATGGTCTTCCCTGCCTTCATGATGAAGGCTAGGCCCTAGCTTGGTTCTTGTAGCATTTGTTTGTTTTTAGTTTTTTTCTCTTTTCTTGGTACTCTCAGAGCCTGTTTGGTGGAGTAGTGGAGGTTGGGCCCTGCCCCATCCTTTTATGTTGTATCTTGTTTTTGTGTGTCTATTTTAATGAAGTTTGTTTGAAATAAAAAAATGTACGTATATTATCACCGCTATGGCCGTTGAATATTTTCATCTGAACATCACATGCAGATAAGAATTTTTTACAAAGATAAGGGAGTAAGGATGGGAGTGGTAAGAAAATCCGGTTTTGGTATACATTCTAACTTGAATAGTTATTAAAGTTAATGGAGGTACCACGTTTTGATGTAATTTATGTGGTTTAGAACTTGATTACGAGAAAGAAAACGGAAAGAAAAACATACAAAGGACGAACCTAAAAAACATAGACATGAGAGCAGAAGAAAATTACACATCCTATGGGGCAAGGCAACCCATAATAAACAAGAACATCAACGAGAAAGGTTGGAGGTCCATTGACCTAAACCAAAGCGCATAAACTTGATTTGGCAAACCTTGCAAGTGAATCACAATTCGATTGGCTTTTCTTGTGATCCACTCCCAAGTTATTCCTCAAGATCTACTTTGAAGTTTTCTAAACTTATGGATAAAGCCGTAAATTCTCTAATCCATAAAATCAATATCTTTGTCAAAATCAGACACACAAGACATTTGGAGTCACTTTCAATAATGACCTCTCTGATATTAAGGTTAGAGGAATTATCACCAATGATACCTGACAGATAGACCATTCATCATTTTGGTACCTCACTTTTGAAAATTATCACTTTAGTACATCACATTCAAATCCTTATTAAGGATTAATACCTTCCGTCACTAACACCGTCAACTTATTGAATTTTTTCTGAAAAAAAAAATCAAATTTTAAGGGATAAATTTTCAATTCCAATTGTTTTCTTTCTAGTTTTGTTTTTTATTCTTTTTTCTAATACTCTTTTTTATTTTTTCATCTCCAAAATTGACATTTTTCAATAATTTCTTAATAAGTTAATGGTGTTACTAACGGCAGATACTGATTTTAGATAGAGATTTAAAAGTGAGGTACCGAAGTGATATTTTTCAAAAGAAAAGTACCGAAGTGATGAATGGTCTATGTGAGGTACCATTCATGATAAAAACTCTTAAAGTTATTAACCAACTTCATTCCAATGATGAGGGCAATTGCTTCTGCTTCCAAGGCAAACTCGACATGACAATGCTCAACGTACAATTCCCCCTATAAAATAACCATCAGAGCTATAGATGACTACACTAGCCCTGCCTAGATTTGTTCTAGGAATCCACGCACTATTAATATTTGGTTTGAAAGTGGGGGGAGGAGGTCGGGACCACACATTCATCTGATTAGGAAAGGAGCTAGAGATCTGCAAATGACTAAGAGAAGCCTTGATCGCAAAGAACTCAATAGTAAAGGCATTGACTGCATAGATCACTGTAGAAGGATCAAAGTACTGATGTTGATAAATGAAATTACACCTCTCATTCCATATCCCCTAGGAAATTACAGCAAATTGAGCAAGGATATCGCCTTTACCATGATCTGAAGGGATAGATCCAACATGTCCAGAATCCATTTAGAGGTAGACGAATTACATGTTTAGGAATACACAACACCAAGATGTTCCCAAACCACATAGCTTCAGTCCAACCACACAGAAGAATGTAATGTTCCATTGTCTCTTCGAACTCCATTCAGTTTCCAGCATCACCACTGAACCTGTCCATCACCACGACCTTCCAATCCGGGCCAAGCCCATTGAACTCCTCCACCGTCAAGTATTCCAACTCAAAATCAACCATTGACCTTAGCCCTAGCAGAAGCCTCAACCTCAAAATCATCTACTTCCTTACATCCACCACCACTAATAATTAGACTTTCCCATGCATCCCGCCAAAGCCGATTTATCAAAATCCACATTTTGACCAGAACTATCACCCAACTCACACCACTATTCAACCTGTTAGTACGCCATTGGCTAAACCCATAAAACATGCCACACTTGGCACCAAAAATCAATTACCAAAAGAAGTGTGGCATGTTTTATGGGTTTAGCCAAGTGTCATCCGCGCTCTGTCAGCGATCTCCTAATGCCCAAAAGACACTTGGTTTACCCAAAATCAATCGAGACTCTGGCTGGGGCTCATCCGCGCTCTGTCAGCGATCTCCTAATGCCCAATCTCCCACCCACGAGGACTAGCACAGTGAATGATGGAATAGACAACACCACTCTAGGTGAGGACAACTCCTGCCTGGTCCAAGAGATGGCTCACCTTTCGAGTAGAGCGCGACACCGAGCACCGCATGAACGGGCACTTACACAAGGCCCTCGCCGCTCTCCATGCCCTAAAATTGGAGTTTGGCAGACATGATGAGCACTGCAAAATCTTCCATATGAATGCCCAACTTGTCAACCCTCAGTTTCCGAGAGATCTACTAACGCCAGATTCACAACAGCAGGCGCCCAATGCCACTGCCCAGATTATGGCCCGCTTGGCCGATATGGAGGGCGAGCTCTGCCACGTGTGTCACCCCGCCATAGTTAGCCTTCCATACACACCATGTACAATCCCGTCCTCTCGGGATATCACACACGTCGAACGTGACAGACACGTAAAATCTTTAAAGAATGAGCGCTATGGTGGACACGGAGACCCTGGTACGCATGTTAACAAATTTTTGTCTACAACAACAGGGCACTAGTACGATGACCCTACATTATGTTACTTGTTTCTCTAGACGCTTACAAGAAAAGCACTTAACTGGTTCTTTGAGCTCATGCCTGGCTCTATTGACTCTGTCTCCGACTTCACAGAAGAAATCCTCAAACGCTACGTCAACTCATTATTCTCCATTTACTAAGGCGGCTCTGAGCCTTTCTCCATGCACATCAACCGCTTTTGCACAGCCGCCCAGCTCTGTCGGAACCTGGACAAGCAGACGACTCTGTCCGCCTTAATAGAGGGGCTGCGACCTTTATCATTCAAGGAAAAAATTATCAAGCATGACTACTTGCGTAACATCCCATCATGAGAACTTTTTTTTTCAAGATTTATTTACGGTTAATCGAGAAAGGTAGTTAATTTTTACCATCAATAATTACTATCAGAATTTTTTTGAATAATTTTTTTGAGGAATTTCTTTCGGGAAGGCCATAGAGTTTATTGAGATGAGTTCATGGCCATGTCAAGTGTTACAGTATGAGTTTTGACGAAGAAATTATGATCAGAGAATGTTTTGTACATTTTTACGATTTTAATTAGTCGCGAGTATAAATACCACTTTCCGAAAGTGGAAAGTTAAAAAGTTTCCATTTTAGTCAGTTTTTTTCTCTCTCCTTTCTCTTTCCTCCCCCGCATTTTCTCTTTCTCCCATGAGCATGAATCGTCGACGACATAATCTTGTCGATTGGATACCAAAACCAGCGAGGATGGTCCCAAAAGCTTCGTCTCTCGTCGCTCTTTCAAACCCCTATAGTCTCAACCTTCAATTTGAGAAACGTTGGCCGTGGCATTTACGTGAAGGGCCGTCGGTGAAGTGAAAACCTAGAATTTGGGGTCAATCGATTTTGAGATGATTTGGCCGGTGTAACCTATTGGGCTTTGAAGCTCTGATCACCACAAAGCTAACCATACCAACATCAAGTCATAATTCCATTTGTGGAGGTCAGGGTGCCTCGTCTGGCCCGTCAGAGTAGGTCAGGATACCTTGTCGATCTTGCGCATCACCTACAGTTTTTATAAAGATAGTTGACTCAGGTTAGGAAAAAATGCCTGAGCAACCACCTCCATTTGTAGTTCAGTTTATGATATTTGAACTTGCATTATTTTATCAAAATTAGCAGAAAGACATACAATTATAGTTTTATAGATTCACACAGTATATGATTTTTATCCACTCACTCTAACGTTTTATATTTTTATGCCTTTCCTTGGGTCATTTGTTTTAAATTTCCCCAATTATAGGTTAGCTAGTTGAAGTCGTGACTGTCCAGAGTTCGAGGCATGAGAGTCTACAACTTCTGTTTTCTCAGTGTAGGTTCTCAACTGAAGTTCAGGGTTACTTTTGCTAGTGTAGCTGGTACCGAATAGTCGGTACTAGATACTCTAATACGGGTCCTGAATGACTTATCCTAGATTCCTACAGTAATCTGGGGTGTGTCTTGTCAATTGGTATCAGAGCATTAGGTTTCATGATCTTGTCGTTTGTCTTATATTCTTAGTGATTCTTAGAGTGCGATGGTCCGACTGCAATAGATCCCATCGTATGCCTTCGAGTATATGGATCACCAATGTTATAAGATAATATTTTAGGTATGTCTCAGATGATAGTGAGTCTCTTCAGTCCTAGTGTCATGCCTGATGAACGTGATTTACGACTTCAACAAAACCTATCGTGAGTAGCGTACGAGACGGTTCTAGAATATCCTGTTATGACATATTTGGATGATTTTCACTACATGGTAAGATGGCGAGGTAGTCATGGGTATTATGATGATAGTTTTTTCTAACTTTGCTGGATTTGGAGTAGTCATATGGGATGACTAATGAAGGTCTCTTATGGTTAGTTTCCCCGTAGTGTAGTGTTGCGAGGGAAATCAATTGTAGTTTCTTGGGAACTTCTGTGTAGGTCGTTAGGGTAACCTTGTTATGAGATTAGGTGATCTCGATTTTTGGCTAAGGAGCCATTATTATATGATATGTCGACAACTATAATGTGTTAGCTTGTTATTATAAGCGGCACTAGTAAAGATAAGTGAACTTGTACATATATATCTCTATCTTTGAAGGATGTGAGGAGTTTCTCGCTATAATATATGTCTCTAAGGATTTGCCTCTGGTGAATATTATTGGCTAATTCTTAGTAGGTCGACTGCTAGGGCACTATGAGAAATCAGTGCCTATTGTACATTAGTCATTGATCTATAACATTTACTCGAGTATTGGTCGAGTACATGATGATGCTTCTAGGGAAGACTTTCGATATCGTTAATGTTAAGTGGGTCATAGAGATTTAATATATTGACCCAACACACTATTTATTATTGTTTTACAAGAATCCTTAGCGTGTCATTTTCATCTTCTAGATTCTTTTTTGAGTACGAGATCGGGTACTCATGTTTGTTTCAATTCGATGATTACTCGTTGTTTAAGGTGCATGCAAGCTATTTTTTAGGCCTCATGCAATGTGAAGGAGGAGTTGTTGGCATAAGTGCTTCGACTTTGCCCCATTTCATTCACGCTTGTTAAACACAAACTAAGGAAGCGCACAAGAGAAAGGAAAACATAGGCACACCGAGTCCCACATCGAAGAATAAAGAGGACGAGCAATCCCAGATAAGTATATGGTATATTAATTATCATTAAAGAACAGTAATTGATAGTTGTAGCCTTAACTACATCCACATTTACATTTCTTTATCTTCCGCATAACCCATACTTACTTAAGCATTGGAGTGTGATAAGCGGGTCATCTTGCCTTCACTTCTGACGATCATCTTTCTTCTTAGCAGCTCAGTATAGTCAGGCAGGTTATCAAGCTCAACACGCCCATCTCTCTTCATCTAGGTGTTTTGTCAGTATCCGCTCAGATCCTAGTACAAACATTTGGCGCCGTCTACAGATTCTTTCTCCTCTACTTCAACAAAAGCCCACACATTCTCTTCTCGACTATGGAGCAGACTTCTGCCCTTGGCTTCACTACTCCAATCCTCCAGCCTTTGGAAAAACCGGGTGGAGAGGCCCCGTGCAGTTCAGCCATCCCCACACTATGCACCCCCAAGAAGGCAGGCGAGGATATTGATCTACACATTTTATGCTTGATTATTAAAGTCTTTCTCTCTACATTTTTCTTTGTTATGAGGTTAGTAAATATGTTACTAACTTACTTTATGTTTTTAGGTTGAAAATAAAGGAGGAACAATAAAGGAGGCAAAATGGAGCGAAAGCGTAGAAAAATGAAAAATCCCATTTCAACTAGAAATCCTTGTTGGAGTAGAAGTCCTTGGGAGAATAAGAAAGTGAATTCGGAACACATGTGCAAAATATTTTCTAAAGTGAAGACGAAGTATCCGAATCTTTCCTAATTAATGAAAGAAACATTTCCTAATTGTGATTGAAGAAGAATTGAAATCCTAGTCTACCGAGAAGAAGGATTTGTCACGGGCTTGCTTATATATTGAAAAGGCCGACCCTATTACTAAATAGGAGCCAAAATTACTCAAGAATAGACCAAGATTAATGAAGATGGGTCAAAGACCAAGAGCATGTCGAAAGAAGCCGTAAGAAAGAAGATGGATTAAAATTAATTATTAGAAATCGGCCTTTGTACATCAGCCCACTTCGAAAGACTACTATAAACAGATCTCGATGAATCTAGATGAGATTAGCATATGTTTGGAAATACCTAGAAGTCTAGTTTCCAACGCAACTGGAATTACACGATTTGGAGTTCTATAACGACATAAATTTCTGTTTTCGTGGAGAAGGGTCAGGTTATCCAGGTGGAGTAGGTAGAGTCCTAGAAGGAGTCGAACTAGGCTTTACTTGGCCTATATAAAGGGAGCTTCGGCTAGAAAAAAAGTATCACTCATTTTAGAAGCCAAAACTCTGCCTAAATACTCTTCCTCTCCTCCCAAAGATGAAATCATCCAAGAAGCCGCCCTCCATCCACAAAACAGCCTCCTTTACGCCAAGAACTCTCTAAGGCAAATTCCTTGAGTGTTCTCTACCTCCATTGAGGAATCTTCCAAGCTTTGTACTTGGGCAAATTCCCAAAATATAAAGTGTAACATGATTCCTTCTATTTTCTTCTTCTTGTATGAATTTTCAAATTTGAAATATTGGTTTTATGGAGTATTTTGGTTTTGTAACTTTAAATGTTTTATGTGATCTACCATGTATTTATTTCTTTATGCTAAGCATGTTATACTTAATGCATCAATTTAGACTAAGAAAAATTCCTTGCTTAGGTTGATAGATATGTCATAAGGCAAATTGCTGAAGCATGAAATATGAAACGCATGATCTTAACTAAAGACTTAGATATTAACAGGTTGCATATAATATGACTAAGTTGTTAGAGTTAGGTGAAAAAGATGAGCTGATCACATGTGTATATTAGTTAGTATTTTGTTTTCGGTCTAGCAAGCATGTTTAGGGATCTTTATTCTTGTTTGTTTTTCACTTGTCTATGAGTGAAGCATGATAGAGTCTAGGATTTCTCAATATGTTTACTTGCCAATTTCTATCTTTATATTTCGTAAATTAATAGCCAAACTTTCAAACCCCCCCATACATTTGCTTTTCTGTTTATAAACGTTATCATGCATTAGTACCCTCAATCCCTGATTAAGAACGATCCCCACTTATGAATGCTACATCGACAAAGAAGGGTTTTAAATTGTATACGTATGAACTATGTGTTGAGTGTCTACTTTGTGTTAATATTTGATGCATGTTTTACACATATTAGATATATCTGTCCGACTCATTTGAGAATTCGATCTCATTCGACACGAGCATGATGTTGAGTGCTCAACTACGTAGGAACTCCAAAGCACCTTGGGTACCCTGCTACAAGGCCACTTAGAGCATTATTCAATTCAGTATATCGCTAACGCTCGTCTGAATCCTGCGGTCATCCAAATTCCAACTCCGCTTCACCACCCTTTGTTCCAAGGTCCGCCCCCCTTCTAGAACCAACTACCTCTGATGCGGTTGCCCAAATCCTGTCCATGCTAATAGAATTAGAAGCCGAAGTTCATCAAGGGTGCTTCACACATCAGCAGGGCATGAGCAGAATCTATACACCTCGTATAACCCCATTTTTGGTATCTATTACTAGAGTCGGGCGTGACCTGCATGCTAAGGCTCCCAAGGATCCATGATATTCTGGGAAGGATGACCCGAGCGCCCATCTAGATGAGTTATTCTCGGCCATTGCTAGGCAACATCAAAATGATGCAACCCTATGTTACCTCTTCTTGGAAACTCAAACGGGCGAGTCATTGAAGTAGGTTTTGGAAATACCTGAAGGCTCCATTGACTCCTTCACAAATTGGTAGATGCTTTCCTTAAGCGATATAGATTGCAAGGTAGGTATGATACAACCGACTCCTTATTTGCTATTAAACAGGCGGAGCACGAATACTTATTGTCCTTTATCGGTCGATTTTAGATGGCCTCTCAGTCATGCGGCCATCTAGATAAAAAGATAGTTGTTGCTACTCCATTCAGGGATTAACACCTTCCCGGTTCAAGGAAAAATTTGTCAAACGCCAGTGCTCTTTGGATAATGACGAGCTCATTGACATGGTTGTAGAAAAGGCAAACATCAGCAAATTTATGTACAGTGGCCAACCCTGCCCTGCAAAGCAATAATACCACTTCCACTCCACATGAAAAGGTCTCACACCCGCACCAGTTCAAAAGTAAAAAGTTTGGTCATGATGACAGATGGGACGCCCCACCCATTCCACATGAAAACCCTCATCACAGGCGCAACTCTACCACCGATCACAATAGATAGGTACGATAGTACAACATCGTCCCTGTGCAACATTAACAAATGGTGTGAATACTACTATAATGAATCACACAACACGGAGGAGTGTTTTACTCTAAAGAAGATCATCTAGAAATTATTTGACGAGGGCAAGCTGGACCAATACAAAACTAGTGGTTAACCGCCGCATTAGATCTTGCTTATCAAACCACGGGGGATGATCAACATAATTTTTGGGGGTAAATTGAAATCTTGTGATGCCTAAGAGATATTCATTTTGTCTGCGGACAATGGTGTTAAGGCTCAGAAGTGCTCATGGGATCCTATTACCTTTTCAGAGGCAGACGAGTGCAGTGCACACCCATCGGATGCCCTGCTCGTCATTGATGTCGTGGTTGATCGCTTCAAAATTTAGCGCGTTCATATCGATTCTAGAGCCGTAGGAAACATCATGTTTTTACCTACCTACAAACAGTTATGCTGCCCGAAAAATAAACTGATATAGGATAGTGAATATTTGATGGGTTTTTCGAGCGATGTCGTGTATCCACTGGGCTATGACTCCATGCACCTATGCCTGGGCGAGGTAGGAATGCCTCAAAGAGAAGTCACCACCGACTTTATAATTTGTGACTTGACATCTTCGTACATCATTATACTTGGGCGCACCACTTTGGTGAAGCTCAAAGTCATTTTATCCCCACACATGCTTTACCTCCAATTTCCCACCGATTTCGGTACTGGTTCTGTGCGAGGCACCCAGTTCGTCGAGCGCCCAGTGGACCCTTGCACAAGTAATATTGTCCGATAAGAAATTTTGGCCCTCAAGGATAAAGACCCAATTACAACAACTTTGGATGACCCAAGGGATGGTGTAAATTCTATCCACCTAGCTGGCGATAAAATTAGCCTGATCGATGTCCAGGTCGATCCTAATAATCCTAAGCAAATTGTCAAATTGGATTCCAGTTAAATCCATATATTGCTAGGGATCTTACCGCCCTCTTCCAATAATTCAAAGAAGTTTTCGCTTGGTCTTATGCTGATATGCCTGGTATTTCTTTTGACCTCATCTCTTATAAGCTAAGCATAAATTCAGGAGCCTGCCTGGTTAAGCAAAAGAGACGTGCTTACGATAAGAGTGATATGCTGCAATGCAAGCAGAAATGGAACACCTACTCAAGATTGGCTTCATTCGCTAGTGAATTATCCTAAGTGGATTTCCAACACGGTGATGGTCAAAAAGAGTAACGGGACGTGGAGTATGTGTGTAGACTACACTAACCTAAATAAGGCATGCCTAAAGGATAGCTTTCCATTTCCCTACATCAATCAATTAGTAGATGCTACAGCTGGTTATGAGCTACTATCAATGATGGATGCATACTCCGGATATAACCAGATTAAGATGCACCCGGTCGACCAAGAGGCCACCACATTCACCATAGACAAAGGATTGTATTGTTACAATGTCATGCCATTTGGATTAAAACATGCTGGCTCCACGTACCAACAGTTCATGAATTTCATTATGGAGGAAGTGTATGGGGACATCATTGAAGTTTATGTGGACGATATACACTAAGTGTAACTACTCAGGGACACATCGCCAACCTCTGCATAGTATTTCACATCTTATTGGCTCGAGGTGTCCACTTAAATTCTGCAAAATGCACATTTGGTGTCACAACCAGTAAGTTTTAGGCTATGTGGTAAGCCAAAGAGAGATCGATGCAAATCTAGCCAAGATAAAGACAATTATGGAAATGAGCACACTGTCTAATAAAAAAGAACTGCAAAGCTTGACCGGAAAACATGCATCCTTGAACCGCTTTATATCGCGTTATTTAGATAAGTGTGAACCATTCTTCAAAGCGCTTTGCTTAATCCACAAGAGCGAGTTACAATGGACACCAGAAAGTGAAGCTGCCTTTGTCAGCCTCAAACACTATCTAGCATCAATTCCTTCTGAAACTACTGTGAGTTCCGCCCTTGTCAGGAGAGAGAGTGATAAAGAACTTTTAGTGTTCTATGCGAGTAAAGGTATGATAGACATTGAGGCTCGATACCCCACCCTCGAGAAGGTTGCACTAGCAATTGTCATGGTTGCCAGAAGACTATGCCCATATTTTCAGGCGCATAGCATTCATGTTCTCATTACCTTAACACTTCGGCAAGTTCTTCAGTCACCTTACCATAGTGGGATTTTAAGCAGGTGGGTTGTTGAGCTCAGCAAGTTCAACATTGAATACAAGCCCCTTACTACTCTCAAAGGTCAGGCTGCCGCTGACTTCATTGCCAAATGCATTGGTTTGGAGCCCACCCAGTCATTAATTGACATAACTGGGAAAATCATAACCATCCCCATGGACCCCACCAAACACCTCGTAGGTCCAAATGGGAATTATACATGGACAGGTCCAAAAATCAACTAGCAAGCGGCGTTGAGGTTATTTTCTCCGGCCTCGGGGGCATCCATGTGGAGTATGCGCTATGATTTGATTTCCTAGCCTCAAACAACAAAGCGGAGTATGAAGCTCTTATTGCAGGACTATAACTCGCTTACCAATTAGAGACTCGAGACATCAACATATTTAGTGATTCACAATTGATGCTCAACCCAATCACACGGGACTTTGAGGCTAAAGATGGGCAGATGAGTGCCTACCTGGCACTCACCAAATTTTTGCTTGGCAAATTCAAGTCTTATACATTCACACAAGTACCTTGCACTTAGAATGTAAAAGCTGATGCAATAGCCTGATTGGCTACCGCCTACTATAACTCAAAAGACAAGGGGGTCTAAACCCTATCAAAACCAAGCACTGCCAGAGTCTTTTTTGAGTTATTGTTAGTAGCGCCCGCCGAACCAAGCTATATAGACCCCAAATATTTGTACAAGACTAAAGGCATCATCTCGCCTGACAAGGCCGAGGCGTGAACAATTGTCGCACGTTTAGCCAATTTCAGTATTCGAAGCAGGCAATTATACAAGCATGGACATACATGGCCAAACATAAAATGCGTCACTCCAACAATCGGACTAGGCATATTAGCAAAAATTCATAGTGGGATATGCAAACATCACATATGCGCTCGATCATATCCCTCGCCCATAAGGTTCTTTGAAGTGGCTTCTAGTGGCCCATAATATAAGCGAACACAACCGACCTAGCAGAGAAAGGCCACGAATGTCAGTTGCACGCTCACAAACACCGTATACCAACTATCCCACTTTCAATCATCATTTCATCCATACCCAGTGGGGACTCGACCTCATTAGTAAGCTACCTAAAACAAGAGGCCAGTATAAATATATTGTGGTCATCATTGACTATCACAAAAAGTTTATTGAGGCGGAGCCATCAGTAAAGGTCACTACTGAGAAGATCCTTAAGTTCCTATGACACACACTTTACTGTCGCTATGGCGCCCCCATTAACATCATCACTGACAACGGGCTTCAGTTTAAAAATAATGAGTTCATCCAATTCTGCAAGGAACTGGGAGCTACAGTCTTATTCACTTCTCTGGCCCACCCTCAGTGTAACGACCAAGTAGAAACCGCAAACAAGATTAGAAAGGACGGGTTGAAAAAGAAAATATGGGACATCAAGAAGGGCGACCCATGTTTCGTCAGATGGATATGTAAGCTACTTAATATCCTATGGTTTATCCACACAACTTCTACCAAGGCAATGGGTGAAACTCCTTTCGCATTGACCTTCGGGTCCGAAGCATTGCTCCTGCTCGAAATCCCCCATCAAAACCCTCGCGTTACTACATTTGACCCAGTCACAAATGTAGATGGCCTCCACCTGAATAATGATCTGTTTGAGGAGCGGCGATGCACGGCTCACCTTCGTAACATGGTCAACAAGCAGAGGATCCCACGTTTGTATAATCAGCGTGAAAAGGCCTGCCCACTCCGAGTAGGGGACTGGATAATGAAAACTATTCAGACACCTGTAAAATCCCTCCGCCCATGTTGGTAGGCCCATATTAGATTACAAAGGAAGTCCATCCAGGAACCTTCTATCTGAAGGATGGTAGTGGAAGTACCCTCCCACACCCGTAGAATTCAACCCACCTATGAAAGTACTATCATTGATCTATGCCTGCCCATAGTAGGCAATATTTTTGTTGTATTCCCGCTTACTATTTTGTGTTAGGATATTATTTTAATCAATGAAAGTGAATCATTTGTCGATTTTTTTAAAAACACTGCTAAAAAAAAATTCAAAACATTTCAGTAATAATGAGCGTTCCAACAACATGATTATACGATTCATAGACGAATAAATATTAAATACCATAGATAGATAGGCTTTATAAACGAAACATTATCTGCCACTATGGGCTACCCCAACATAACTTTACATATCTAAGGAAAAAAAAGAGAACAGAAAATCCTCCAAAACATCAAAGTTCGCCCATTTCCTGCACCACTATTTAGACATCTTTATCTTTCTTGAACTACGCCTAATTGTAGGGGGACTTCTCTAGCTTCTTAAAAAGAGAATCCTGTGCGTCTTCCTATACCCTTTTCTTCTCTTCTTGGGCTTCCCCCACCTTAAAGGCTTCCACAGCCTCCGCTTTCATCTGTTCCATTTGGTCCTTGCTTAGCACCAGGTTTGGTAGACTTTCGATGTGAGCAGTGAGCATCTTGATCTCTCCTTCAAGCTTTTCTTTCTCTATCTTCCACCCCGCCTGCTCCTTCTTTAGTAATTGACTTTGCTCCTCCAACATTTGCTTCGCCTCTCTTTTCTCTCTGCTCACCTCCTCTGCATAATCTTCAGCAGTCGTCTTTTTCGCCTTCAGCTTCTCCACTAGCAGCTCTGCCTTCTTCAATTTTTTCTCAAGCCGCTTTTCTGCCTCCTTGACCCTCTTTAGCTCGCCTAAGCACTTGTCATACTGCAGACAGCAAGGCTACCATCTAGGCTAGATGGCTGTCACTTCTCTTATTCTTCAATTCCAGGTAGAGTTTATGATTCGCCCGGATGTAATTAGAGAGAATAGGTTGTAAATTTTCCCTGGTCGGGGTCGATCATATTTATACTTGATAGACATTATCATATCCATTATTGATCGACTCAACTACCCGCCTAACATACCCTGAGCAAATAGTTGTCGCATCCTCTACGACAAGCATTGCCCAGCCAATCGACGTCCCAATTAACGGGGGAGTCGGACGTGGTTGAGAAGTATGCATGCCTTCTTCATCCAGATCTTTGACCTCATCATGCCTTAACAACTTCTGAGGGCGAGTGTCAGAGTGCAACGAGCGGGAATGAAGTTTCTCAGACTTCTTCCATAGCTTCTCATCAATTTTTGCTTTCTTCTTCTCCGCCCGCCTCTTTTTAAAAGCTAGCTCATTCTCGATCTCAATCTGCTTAAGTGGGTTCAAACGTTGGTAGCTTGCTTCTTCCTCAACCGCCTTATCATCCCCTTGCTCGACCATCTCGTCATCGTCATCGTCCCCCAGGCTATCTTCTTCAATAGCTGGCCTCACTTGGTTTTCGTCCAATACGGTATCTGCAGTGATTAGCACTGGATCCCTTCATTCAACCTGCCCCCTTCTGTGGCTTAAGCTTTCTGCGCCTGCAACACTTGCATCATCAGCTGCTCTCTTCATTAAGTCCATCCATCTTCTTAGTAGTCCATGTCTTGGGAACTTTAACTGCACCCATTGTCGCCCAACTCAAATTAATGAACAACACTAAAGGTTATACAAATGAAGTACCAACAATGTTTCATTCAGTCAGCTCAGTTACCCAGATGATGGCTCACCCCCGTCTGCTATAATAAATCCCAATTATTCAGAGCAATAAGTGAGCGACAGTCTTGTTCACCTCCCCAAGCGTATATGATCTTCCTTAAGCGCTGCTTTTCTTATCGACAACAAGGGAATCTCCGTTTAACTGCAAATGGATGCACACATGTAAGCAAATGCAAGTGGACTACAATGAACTTAATCTTGTCTCATGGGTTATCTATGACATATACCTATTGCTTGAAAGGCTAAAGGGACTCATTGCATGTTTGTTCTCGCTTCTTGGCTTATAGCTGCCCCAAATTCCCACGCCCCACCAATTAATACGTCCCCCTGGGTGTGCGACATCACCATCCCATGCCGAAAATTGTAACTATGCATACATGCGAAAGGTGGGCGCGCCGTCGATTCGCCATCCTTCAGGCTCCTCAATATGACACTTGAAGGAATTCGGTAGTCTTGTCGTCGACCTTAATTTATTTTTCTATTAGTACACTCACCGGCTCTTATGCTGCAGTGTTGTCACTTAGGCGATACAAAAAAGGTCCGTCTGTCTCAAATTGAGGAAGTACGACCATTAAAGTTCTTTTGACTGACGGGGCAGTGCTCGCCTGTTTCTTTTCTATTTGCTTCCTAGCAATTTGTTTCTTCCTCTTCCCAGGCTCAGGCATTTGTTCCTGCTGGGCCTCGGTTGTTGAGGTCCTAGCCCCCGACTCAATCCTTCGTTGTGCAGACTGCTTAGGCCCAGAGGCCATATATGCATCCATTGCGGCATTCTTCATTCTGGGCGGAGCTGGCAATAAAAGTAGATGTGCATTATGGTCATGTCTATGCATAAGCGGCACTGCATTACTAAAACAAGGTTTTGAATTGGACGAGGTGGTGGTTACACTCTCGCTATACGAGCTAAGACCTAAATCTCCTAAGCCCATCTCTGTGAAGGAATTTTTTTTCCTTTGGGCGATGTTTTCTCTCGTTCACTATCCTATAATCTCCACTAGACATCTGTATTACCTCTTTAGCATCCGTTCCCATATCGTCACTTGAGCGGCCTAAAATAAAGGTATACATATGGTTAAACACCTGTTTAGTACACATAACCCCACTCATTTTCCCCACTTACACTTCAAATTTTAATTTTTCTTCCTTGACTCAATCAAATGGAACCTCTTTTCCTTTTTATTGATTCGTATCTTTTAAACCTCAGTTCTTCTTGATTTCATAACTTACCCGGATTTCTCTCCACCCCCCCTTTTTTTCATTCTCAAATTTTCTACACTCTCCCTCCTGAAACCCAGAATTTACATACTTCTTTACCCTCGTTTGTACCTAAATTTCCAGATTTCCTACCCTCGTTATTCACACATCTACTTACACTAGAATCTCCACTACAATTCAGTGATATACATAAAACCCACAATTTTACTAGCTAAATTTTGATGAACAGATTCGAAAGCCAAAAAAACTTACTTATGCTGCTTCTCTGGATCTGGATCAGGTTTCTGTTTTCTTTCTTCTTTGCTTCAAATTTTTACTCTAGGTCTCTTTGTCTTTCTAACTCCTTTTTGTCAAAACTCTCTCTTTTGGTGCAATGATGAAATGAGCATGGGCGGCAAATCTTCCCCCCCCTTTATAAATTTTAGTAAGAAACCCTAGAGCGAACAGATCCATACGCATGGCTCAATCCTGGCCCTTGGTTTCTTTAACGCACCTCTTCATCTTGGAAGTCGAACCAAGTCGCATCGTTTCCCACAATGTCATAATGATTCACGCCATCATGATGAGGATATGCGACGCTATGTTTTTCTCTCTCCATCACCACAACTTTCTTACATGTATCCATAATGCATTTAAGGAACACAAATATCTTCTACAATAAACGGATCTGCTGCTTGTTTGCTCCATATTCAAACTTGGAGGTAATTCTTTTGCTCCTGCCCCGCCCAAATGCACGTCTCGTTTTCTTTTTGGCAATGAATTATTCCCACCCAATGGCAACGCCATCTAGTTCTTGGGTGCTTGACAAATGCACCATTTGAGCGGACCCCATGATTGATCATCATGTGTGTTGTCCCTCATAGTGCTACTCTATAAAGTGAGCGTGATATGGCACTACACAATCACCAACAAGTGACACTCCTTGTTAGGTTCGAGTAGTTCATGTCTCCACTTTTGGGTGACCCACTCAGATGTAGCACCATAAATGGTATTGTGTACTCGCATTCGTGCGTTACAATGTTGGGTGACCTGCTCAGATATAGCACGTTCAGAAAAGTGACATACCTACTTATGTTTACACGTTCACCATTTTTCTTATGCAATGTTCCCAGCAATGGGCGGATCATTCTTTCTTGCGGAGTCGAAGGGGACTATGGGGTACGCCCAGCTGCTTCATAGATGAAGTCAAGTGTGTATGAAGTAGGCAAATCAGTTTAACTCCCCATTCAAGAATGATCTTAATAAGGAGACTTGGGGGACTTTTTGGCATAAGCGCTTCAGCTTTGCCACATTTCGTACATGCTTGTTAAACACAAACCAAGGAACCGCATAAGAGAAATGAAAATAGGGGCACACCGAGTCCCACATCGAAGAATAAAGAGGAAGTGCATTCCCAGATAAGTATATGGTACATTAATTGTCATTAAAGAAAGGTAATTGATAACTGTAGTCTTAACTACATCCACATTTACATTTCTTTATCTTTTGCATAGTCCATACTAACTTAAGCATCAGAGTGAGATAGGCGAGCCATCCTACCTTCACTTCTAATGTTCATCCTTCTTCTTAGCAGCTCAGTATAGTCTGGCGGATCATCAAGTCCAACACGTCCATCTCTCTTCATCTAGGTGTTTCATCAGTATCTTCTTGGATCTTGGTACAAACATGAGTTAAATAGTAATTTAAGGGAGATTGCTTTTTAAGTGCTTGCGTCAAAGCTTTGGAGGAGCTAGGTAGCATTTTGCAACTATACATCGGAACCTTATTACTTAATTGGGTAATACTAACCCTTTTCTCAGTACTCATTTCTTCCTTTATTTTTTTCGAGATTATTTTACTGGTGGGCTGGATTCATGGGCATAAGTACTGGTGTAGCTGTAATGCTTATGTGAGAAACTTTAGGAAGTAGAGTTTCTCGAAAACGGTTTTGGTAATCGAGTAACCCTCGTTAGGTATACCTTTGGGTACTCGACCATCGATATGGTGATTCCTGCCACTTTGGCATGTTAGAATTGCGAGTATTGTGAACACTTATTCTGTCAGAGAAAGGTGCGGTACCATAGTTATGGACGAGACGAACAAAGTATCAAAGATATGGCATGATCGTGAAATTGAAGATGAAGTTTGTCGCAGAGGTCAAGTTGATCCTCTGATATTTTATGGGATCATGTGTTATAGCGAGTGTATGTTTTCTTTAGTCATATGTATACTCTTTGGCTTGACTATTGCCACTTCAGTGTGACCGAACATCCGACCCAACATATCTTTTATAGTCGGTCACCATTGTTGGCGTTTAAGGTAACGTCTTGAAATTTTCTATCTCCTAATTCTTTTTCTATATGGTTTGTTGTTGTGGGTATCAGACAGAGTGAATGGAACAGATTTTTCTCCGGGTAGCATTACCGCCTTATTCTTTGGTGCTTCAGCCAGTTCTGGATGTTATGAGTAAGGCTAACTATTTTTTGGTATGGTATGCAACCAAAATTGAATAACCAAGTTTTGTGATGAATGTAATATGTTAGGTATGTACCCTTAGTTAGCTTAGCTTTGTAAACTCCTTGTCCTTTATCAAGGATTGTGTCACTAGCTTAGAACATTATATTGGCATCGCAAATCATGAAGATTTTTGCTTAACACACCATTGTAGTGAGCATCTTATTTCATTCCAGGAGTTTAATAAGTTTGTTTGAATTTATTGTATAGAGTGGGTACATAGTAGTCAATTTGCTTCGTTCTTTATCTAACCATATTATGAAGTTTTATAAGACCGGCAATGTAGCTGCTTCGGCTTTTGGTAAATTTCAATCTATTGTCAACGATTTAAGTTCATCCACCTATGTGTGAGTTAACCTATTCAGTTTGTTTTATAAGAAAAAGACTTAGATTTGGATGCCAATTTCTTTTTGTCACAGGAGTTAGTCATTGCTTATTGTATATTGCTAACTTTCTCCCACTTGTAGGATGTCACAAGCGTGGAAGAACTAGCCTGAGATTATAATTTCTTTAGTCAGTTGGGAATCACGAGAACGCACTAGAGAGAATACCTTTATGGATGGACCTTAGTTGTGCATACTACATTCCTTTAAGAGAAATTTTTAAAGCGCGATAATCGTTGAGAAGTAGGATTGTTTATGAGTATGCTTAAGAATAGAGGGAAACATGTCACTTGATTTAGTAGGTGATGCAGGATTGTAGGATCCCATTCCTGAATAGAGGAAGGAGTATCATTTAGACAATGCAACCAGTCTTCGCTTAGATTATTGTACATCAAAGTAGCAGAATAACCTGTAGTGCACTATGGGGTGCTCAGATTTAGTATAGTATTAATTGTTTCAGATTGAGGTACTTTAGTTGTGCAAATAGTCACAGAGAGTTCTTGGACTCAACTTATGCATCGCAGCTAGATGTAAAGCATGTTAGGATTACTCAGGCCTCATATGAGATACAATATCTTATTACCTATTACTGCAAGGCATTATCCCGTTTCTTGGACTTCGTAGCAGTCTAATCCTCTGAATTACTGATGGTTATCTTCTTAAGGGAATCAAGAATGTTTATGGTAATAGAGCGAGGGAAGTTGGAGCGATTTAGATTATTCAATTCGACAATAGGTTGGGAAAAGTAAATGAGCACCTCAGTGTTTTACCACTTTGAGTGGCAAATATTATTAGGCATACATTTATGTGTAATTTGAAGCCTATGTCTATTTCCAACGAATCTTTTGACGTTGGATAGTAGTAGACATGCTATACGTGAGTTTTTGATGCTCATGTATAGGTGTGATGTCCGTTAGGTAGATTGTGGTACGTGAGTCATGAGACTGGTGATAATGAGTTTTGGGACTCAAGTTACGCACCGACATTAATTTTTTATCCCTGATAGGTACATAGCTACCATGATTAGTCAGATATGGGAGGAAATGCAAAGTTGTTGTCTCCATATTATAGTGGGATTGGAGATCACAGTTTGATTCTTTGGAGTCCACTCATAGTTTTGGACGTATTTGAGGCAAATTACAGTGGCTTCTTTTGAACTTCGCTATCTTATAGTTATTAGTTATTGCTTTTTGAGTTAGTCCTTATAGTGTATTTAACAAAAATTATTTGATTTGTTGAGATATATGGTATTTTGATCATTGTGATTCATAAATTCGGACGAGTATCAGTGGCTTATGATCATAGTGTTGCTTAGTTGGATTATGAGAAATCTGGATGGGATTCGGTGTGCACGGTTTGTTTTTGGGATTTGGTTATTTGAAGTGTTCTCCTTATGTAGACTTTTGGGTTTCCTTGAGTTTTAGGGGAAACTATGCCAAATTTTTAGTAGAATTTTCAAGAATAAGAGAATTGAGTAGGGTCATAACTTTCTTTGAGATCAAACAGATGTCCACTTATGTTACGGCTTTAGAATAGTCAGGCTGGGTCTTCAACTTGTTAGCTTTATGGCCACAAGGGTCACTTTTATGTGAGAGTGTTCGTAGAGGGACGCCTCTGGTATGCTTGTGGTGTAGGGTACAAGTTGTGATCAGGAGTCACTTCAGGAGGTATAGCAGCACCACCATCTAGATAGCTGGCATATTGGGACCACAATTGAAGGCTGGACTGACTGGACATGCAAACATCATTAATAGTACTTGCCAAGAGTTGGCATGGATATAAGATGTTTTAGGTGTTTATATTACTGAGTTTGCATCTAACCCTTTCATGTACCAGGCTTATAGTGAGTATTTATATGAGACTCTCAATCAGAAGAACAAGACTTCATAATAAAGTGTTACATGGTGAAGGTATTACGGATAACCCCCTCGTAGTTGTGGATGTTACTTATGTGTCGAAAGAACTTATGCGGGAGTAGTACGCGTTGGTATTTTACTAGTATATGCATAAATTTTTAGGATGAAATTTTCTTCAGGGAGATAGATTGTGAAAGGACCCAACTCCGATTCAGTTGCCTAAACCGGAATCGAACCCCTTCTGAAAATACGAACCAACAAAAATCATTCAAAATTTCGGCAGAGTAACGTTACTAATGCAGAATTGCATTAACCTGCACCCTGAAAATAACACTTCATCCTATGCCACAAAAGCCAAACCGTGGGCACCAATTCCATCCGGATTTCTCAATATCATAACATAATCAATAAACAGTAAACAAGACTGTAATATATAGTATATCCGAGAAATCCATATAAAACATGTATCAGAATGTATCAGAGCGACCTCTAGTGTAAATATATACAATATATACATCAGTAGGCGAAACAAGAACCTACTGGAAAACACAGGTAGCTCGGATCACTAGCCTCCACCCACGACGTGAAACACCAGAACCTGGACTGCAAACTGGGCACGGAAACCGAAAAACCCAGGGAAAGATATGAAACTCGTTAGAATGAGTGGACGAAAATAAATGTCTTTCACCGTATAATATATATGTTATAAAAACGTATGCGAGTCAAATGCATGAAAATCAAATGGTACGTGAGGAGACGCTGACTCCAACCCACATACAAAGCATGCATCGTAAATATCGCGGGGTCACTCATAGACTCCCTCGCGATAGCATAGTCTGAATCACGGGATCCTAGACCCACAAGTGATTCCTAGCCAGAAAGGCCTCGGGTCAGGATATCTGTCCCCCCCCGGAGCGTACTCGAGGATCAGCCGAGAAGCCAATGTGTATCGATACAACCCTGATAACTGAGACTGTACTCTGTGTAAACCAAATCATAAATCCTTTCCATGCACATGCATAAAACATAATTTATATGTCTATTCGTATACATACATTCATATATGCATAATCGTAAAACACATGCTCATAAAATCATGATCAAACCGCATGCTCAAGTTCGTAAATCATATATAAATGACTCGCAATCAATCCGTGAAAAGAAATGTCCACTCACAGGTGAGCAAAACGCGTACTCGCGCTAATCTCGTGGCCCGGCGGAAGATCCCTCGCCCGAAGCACGATCTCGATCTCGATCCCTTGAATAACCATAAAACACATCTGATCAAAACCATAACCCACAACTCTGTACTGAATCACGGAAACCAACCGTTCCCGAAAACATATAAAACTGTATAAACAAATGACTGAATTTCCGAAATCTCCAATCGAAACCTTCGACTGAAAATCCGATACCCAAATCAATACGAAAACCTCTAAGCGATAATCAGAGCGCGATTACGAGAAAAATAACATTAAAATCATCGAAATCTGAAAAGTTGACTTTCTTGTTTGAGCGCTGCTGTTGACCGCCGCCGCCGACGGAGGCGCGCCATCAACGGAGACTTTCTCCGGCGAGGAAGCTCCAGATTTCAAGGTCTCCTCAAGCCCAGCCTTTTTCTCAACTAGGACAAAGTCCAAATCTCACCGGAACCCCATCAATTTCAGCTCGAAACCCAAACGGAGTTCAACTCCAGCAACCTAATTGGGTTCTCCAAAAACCTCATCCTCAACCCAAAATAAATACAGGGGAAGCATCACTAGGCCAAGGGGAAGCGAAACCCCCACCTCCCCGCCACCGTGGCTCGCCGGAAAACCCCAATCGTCACCGGCGAAATCCACGAACTCAACCCGGTTCGTTCTCCTTCAAATCTCCATCAATTTTTATAATTCCAATTGCAAAACAACTTAAAATCATAAGAGGAAGAGAACCATACCCTTAACGTAGCTGGAGGTGGCCGGAAAACCCAAGTCGGCCGGCGAAACCAAACGAGAAAGTTTTCCTCCCTCGGTCAACAGTCAAACTTCCAAAAATGGAAAGTCAACATCAGTCAAACCTCAAACAGTGTTTTTCGATGATTTTACGACTATTTTCGATATTTATACTCGCGTCTCAGGACAATTAACGGTCCAAAACGGATAACCATTACGATTCGGATAAACACGAAACAACGGATAAACTCGTCGATAATCCGAAACTTCAAATAATCATATTATATTCCTCGGTTATCGGAAAAATCATCCGAAACCACCCACGAGCTCGAAATCAGGTGCTCAACAACTTCCGTGAAGAAACTCAATTCAAATTCTCAGCCGATAATAAAGTCGCAAACTATATCGACAAACCACACATATAACGTAAAACCGCGACTATACGCTAACTCGTGAATCATGCCGACAACACTACTGATTCTGGTTCGGGTCGTCACAGATTGTAACATCTCGTCACGAGAATTTTCTTTTTTAAGATTTCTTTAAGGTTAATCTAGAAATGTAGTTAGTTTTTATCATCGGTAATTACTATCAAAATTTTATTGATTAAGTTTTAGAGGAATTTCTTTGGGGAAAGTCGTAGATTTGATCGAGACGAGTACGTGGCCACATCAAGCATTATAATTGGAGTTACGATGAAGAAATTATGGCCAACGGAAATTTCGTACATTTTTATGATTTCAGTTAGTCAATTTTTTTGTCTCCTTTCTCTCTCCTCTCCCGTATTTTCCCTCTCTCCCGCGAGCATGAACCGTCGACAACGGAATCTTACTGATCGACCACCAAAACTGGCGAGGATGGTCCCAAAAGCTTCGTCTTTCCTCCCTCTTTCAAATCCCTATAGTCTTAGCCTTCAATTTGGAAAACCTTGACCGTGGTGTTCACGTGAAGGGCCGCCGATGAAGTGAAAACCAAGAATTTAGGGTCAATCGATTTTGAAATGTTTTGGCTGGTGTAAGCTATTAAGATTTGAAGCTCTCATCACCATGAAGCTAACCATACCAAGATCAAGTCCTAATTCCATCTGTGGAGGAAGAATCGAACAAATGAAGTTCTTGAGGAATTTTAGGATCTGATTCTCAAAGGATGACGTGGCAGTAGCCAGTGATTGATGTTTAGAAAACAGACGGGTTTTGGTTGGATGGAAATCACTGCACAGTACTGTGAGTGGACTCTTTTATTTTCATAGTCGATAGCGAGTTCATTTTTCTACATTTTAGTATTACAGTATATTTTAAGGTATGTTTTAGATTATTTTAATTTGGAGGTTTTTCTCTGTGATGGCACTAGTTAGTTGCATCGATGTACTGACTGTTCGACTGATCATTAGATAGTCTAATCAAGGAAGGTTAGGATGCCTTGTCTGGGCTATCAGAGGAGGTCAGGATAGTTCATCTGGTCCATCACCTACAATTTTTATACAAACAGTTGACTGGACCCGTCAGAGGAGGTTAGGGAAAAACTTTTGAGCAACCACCTCTATTTGCAGTTTAGTTTGTGATATTTGAACTCACATTATTTTACAGAAATTAGTGGAAAGGCATAAAGTTATAGTTTTACAGATTTACACAGTTAATAATTCTTTTTCCACTCACTCTAACGTTTTATGTTTTTATGCCTTTCCCTGGGCCATTTGTTTTAAATTTCCCAAATTGCAAGTTAGCCGGTTGAAGTCGTGACCGTTCATAGTTCATGGTATGACAGTCTACAACTTCTGTTTTCTCAGTGTAGGTTCTCAATTGAAGTTCAGGGTTACTCGTGCTAGGGTACCTAGTATCGAATAGTCGGTGCTAGATACTCTAATATGGGTTTAGCAAGACTTATCATAAATTACTACGGTAATCAGGGGTGGGTTTTGTCAATTTGACCTATGAAGAAGTCGTCGATATGATTGTCAAGAAGGCAGACGTTCATTACAGGGTCTGGGGCCACAAAGCTTGCAATCCGCCAAGGCGTGTCTCACCTAGCCCTCAGACAGGCTTCCCCGCCTATCACAAGGTGTGCCTCACTACCTTGACACCGTCAACGCAATAAATGACCCAATTCTCACAAGCCCGAGCATCGTCGAACTCTCGAGCATTGGCGGTCTCCCATCAGACATTGGCCGAGACACGACTAAGCGACCATACGATATACTCATGCCAAGGCAACGTACACTGTTCTAAATGCTACTTATGCATAAATCTTTGACAACAATAAGCACTTGATTCCCTTGCCTAAGACACAGACCAGAAAAGCCCTGCTTAAAAACACTGGCTCTTAGTGCAAATATCATGAGTTTGAGACACACAACACCAATGATTTTGGCGTTCTCAAGAAGATAATCTAGGAGCTATTGGAGAAAGGTGAGTTGAGTCAGTATAGAGCTGATCGAGGCAAGTGGCGCTCATCGAGGCGTGCAGGGCCATCAACACTATTTTTAGCGGCAAGCATAAGGCTAGCTCTCTCCTTGTGAAGTATTCTCTATCGCCACTGGGTCAGGTGAAAAAGCACCATGTCTGTGACGTCGTGTCCTGAGATTTTTTTTAGGATTTATTTAAGGTTAATTAAGAAAAGTAGTTAGTTTTGTCGCCATCGGTAAATATTGAGAGATTTTTAGTTGCCTTTCTATCAGATTATCGAAGTTACTTGACTTGGGTGGAAGTCGTAGAAATTGTCCAGACGATTCTGTAGACGTGAAGAATACCGAAAATAGAGTTATGACAAAAAATTTATCTATGACGACCCAAACCGGAATTGGTAAGGTAATTGGCTTAATCCGCAAGTTTTGCGAGTAATCAAAGTTTATCGTAATTAATTAAATTGGCGGTTTGGTTCACGACTTAATTATCGGGTGTGAATTTGAGTTAAGTCTCTTCACGAGAACTGTAGTATGCGTGATTTCGAGTTCGTGGGCGATTTCGGATAATTGTTTCGATAACCGAGGAATATGTTATGAATATTTGAAATCGCATAATTTCGTCGTGTTTATCCGTTTGAGTTTGAGTTATCCAAAATGTGGATGTGATTCGATTTGGACCATTGATCGTATCGAGCCGCGAGTATAAATATCGGAATAGTCGTAAATTGTCGAAAATCACTGTTTCGGGAAGTTTGACCGTCGTTTGACCAAAAATGGGCCGTTGACCCGCGTTGACCGAGGATGAGGAGCACCACCGTTTGACTCGCCGACGACTTTCCATTTTCAGCCACCTCCGGCTACAATTTTAGTATGGTTAGAATCCTGTCTTGATTTCCTATGATTTAGAACTTGGAATTGTGTGAATTGATGAAGTTTTGAGGGAGAACGAGCTTGAGGAAAATCAAGGGTTTTGCCGGATTCGGGTTGGGTGTTCCGGCGACGGTTGGAGTCGGGGTTGTGGTGGAAAGGTTCCCCTTAACCTCTAGATGTTTTTGGGTGAAGCAATTTGGTAATTGGTTGAGGTTTGGGAGCTCGCCGGAAACTCACAGGAATCAATGGACTCCGTGAGTTTCGGGCTCTATTTCGGCCGGTGGGCTTAGAATTGGGCCTCAGTGTAGAAGAGGAAGTTGTTGGGCTTGAAGAATACTTGTGATCTGGAATGTTTGGCCGAAATCCGTCACCGTTGTCGCCGAGCCGGCGGAGGCGGAGGCGTTGACTCTTTGGAATTTGACGAGTTTTATGTTGTTTTGCTCGTAATCGCGCCCCGATCATCGCCTTGAGGTTTTCGAGTTGATTTGGTTATCGGATTTTAAGTCGAGGGTTTATGTGGAGAATTTGGGGGTTTTGGGGGTTTTGGGGGTTTTGGTCGGTTATTTTGTATTCGAGTTATATGTCTCTGAAAATAGTTGGTTTTTGAGGTGTGGTACAGAGTAATGAATTGTGATTTTGATCAGTTATATTTTGTGATTATTCAGGGGATCGAGATCGTACGTTGGGCGATGGATCTTCCACCAGATCTCATGATTAACGTGTTTATGCGCTGTGCTATCTGTGAGTGGACTTTTATTTACACTGCCGTAACGAGTTCTTGATTTCAGTATTTATTTCCAGTATAGTATTGAGATTATTTATTGTTTTTGGAGGTATTGTTTTATATTTTATTTGGTGATGGCATTTACTTAGCATCGATGCATTGGCTACTCGATTGATCACTGGTAGTCCAGATCCAGGGTTGAGAGATTCCCCTAATACGCCCACTAGGCTTGAGAGATTTGCCTAGTCTATCACCGTCGGGCTTGAGAGATTCGCCTAACTGTCGGGCTTGAGAGATTCGCCTGACACCTCCATTCATTTTAAGAACTCGCATTGTTTTTATGTTATATAAATGGTGAAAGGCATATGATTATTTTCGTCTACTCACTCTAACGATTTTATTTGCCTTTCCCCTGGGCTTTTCGGTTTTCGTGCCCAGTTTGCAGTTCGGATTCTGGTGTCTCACGTCGCGGTCGGAGGCTTAGTGTTCGAGCTACCTTTCTTTTTCAGTAGGTTTCTTGTTTTGCCTACTGTTGTATAATTTTGTATATATACACTAGAGGTCGCTCTGATTACTCTGATGTTATACTTTTATATGTTTTTCCCCAGATTTCTGTAAAGCACAGTTTTGCTTATTACTTTACATTATTGTTATGATATTGAGAAATTCGGATGGGATTGGTGCCCACGGTTTGGCTTTTGTGGCATAGGATGAAGTGTGTTTTCAGGTGCAGGTTAATGGTAATTCCACACTATAGTGAAACTCTGCCGAAATTTCTATGGTTTTTGCAAGTTCGTGTTTTCAGAAGGGGTTTGATTCCGGTTTAGGAAACTAAATCGGGGTTGGGTCTTTTCAGCTTGGTATCAGAGCATTAGGTTTCAGGTTCTGTAGACTTCTGTAATTGTGATACTTAGGATATTTGAGTATGTACAGCATGTTTGGAGCGATGATTCGACTGGCCAGCAGTTACTCATCAATGCTTCGGGTGTTGTATATGTTCAAATGTCTGAAGTTTCATGATTATGTTCCTTGTGCTTGTGACTAATGCTTTTCTTGTATCATTAGGATGCATCCTAGACGTGGTTCCCATGTTAATAGGGATGTGGATCCTGATGAGGATTGCTAGACGCATGACTTGCTTATGCGAGTATTACGTTTGGAGGAGCGTTTTGACCCTGTGGTCAAAGCTCGAACTGCTGGAGCGACTGTTTTCTCGAGTTTGTGAGCGTCTGCATTTCACTCCTGAGTAGATGACAGTGGCAGCAGTTGGTTTACTTGAGGCAAATGCATACTTCTAGTGGGTTAGCACCGATATAGTTCCGGTTGATACTTCATGGACATTGTTCAGGGATTTATTTATGCGGAGATACTTTAACCAGGCTACACAACAACGGAAGTATGAGGACTTCACTAATTTGAGACAGGGCAGCATGTCAGTACTTGAGTACCAGGACATATTTACTCGTTTATCTCGATTTTCTCGTGACATGGTGGCTATAGAGGAAGTCAAGTGTCGAAGATTTGAGCTAGGTTTGAACCTGAACATCAAGAGGACACTGACTACGATGCCTCGGAACAACTTTGATGAGTTTGTGAGTGCTGCACTTCGAGGCGAGGATATCGAGAAGGAAAGGCAGATGAGATTTCAGTCTCGACGATTTGAGGAGGGTGGACCGATTCAGGGACCTTCCAAGAGGCTGAGTTCTGATACGTCCGGATCAGCATCATCATCGGGTAGGGGACAATATAGACCACTAGGTAGTTCAGCTAGACAGAGACAGAGATAGAGGAGGGATCAACGACAGAGACCACAGTCCAGTGAGGGTTCTAGCGGATCCAGCTATCCTCGACGTACCTGTGGCACTTTTGCTGTACCAAGGGAGTACCCATTATGCAATCTCTACAATAGGCATCATTTTGGTCCATGTTAGCGAGGCCCTGTCACTTGCTATTGTTGTGGCTAGGAGGGTCACTATACAAGGGAATGATTCTAGCTTGCTGGTGTTGGTAGACAGGCGGCTCAGAGTTCCGGAGGAGAGCAAGGTACCACTTCTAGAGCTCAACCAGTATAGTCTTCTTGCCAGGGCGGACAACAGAGTCACCCTCAGCGTGGACGACCAGCAGGGCAGGCCAGGGTTCATGCCATGTCATTGCGTGAGGGCAGAGCTTCACTGGAGGTTTTTATTGGTACGTTACATGTTTTTGGCTATCCAGTACTTACTTTGCTAGATCCAGGTGCTACGCATTCATTCATATTATATAGATTATCATCTTTAGCTACTATGCATGCATCTTCACTTCCGGGGTTGTGGAGAGTGTTGTATCCATCCGGTGAGGTTGTCAGTATTGGTTGGGTGTATAGGGATTGTGAGATCTTTATTGGAGGTTATGGTTTAGCCACAAATTTGTTATTGCTGGATATCATCGACTTTGATGTGATTTTGGGTATGGACTTCTTGGAGACACATTGGGCTATGTTCGATTGTAACAAGAAGGAGGTTGTGTTTCGACGTCCAGAGTTCCCAGAGATATTGTTTCGCGGTGAGAAGAATACTTCATTGCCATGTGTGATTTCAGCGATGAAGGTCAAGCGGATGATGAAGAAGGGTTGTGTTGCATACTTAGCTCATGTTGTGGATACTACGGCTGCTGTGCCAGATATTGGTGATATTGAGGTGGTTTCCAAGTTTCCAGATGTGTTTCCAGAGAAGTTATCGGGTATTCCTCCAGTTCTAGAGATCGATTTCACCATTGAACTTTTACCGGGCACTGGACCCATATCTCAGGCACCTTATCATATGGCGCCAGCGGAGTTGAAAGAGTTACAGATTCAACTTCAAGAGTTGCTGGAGAAAGGTTTCATACGACCCAGTGTATCACCGTGGGGTGCTCCTGTTTTGTTTGTGTGGAAGAAGGATGGTTCCATGCGGTTATGTATTGATTACCGGAAGCTGAATTAGGTCACTGTGAAGAACAAGTATCCATCGCCACGGATTGATGATTTGTTTGATCAGCTCAAGGGAGCTTCAGTCTTTTCGAAGACTGATCTCAGGTCCGGATACCATCAGTTGAGGATCAGAGAGTCAGTTGTGGGTAGGACAGCTTTTAGATCACGGTATGGGCATTATGAGTTCTTAGTTATGCCATTTGGGTTGACCAATGCCCCCACAGCTTTTATGGACTTGATGAATTGGGTGTTCAGGCGGTTTTTGGACAAGTTTGTGATCGTGTTCATCGACGACATTCTGATTTACTCCAGGAGTGTGGGCCAGCACAAGAAGCATTTACAAGCTATTTTGCGGACTTTGCGAGACAATCAGCTGTTTGCGAAGTTCAGCAAGTGTGAGTTTTGGTTGGATAACGTGAAGTTTTTGGGTCACGTGATATCAGCTGAGGGAGTCAGCGTGGATCCTGACAAGATTGAAGCCGTGTTGAATTGGAGTAGACCTACCACCGTACTAGAGATCAGGAGTTTCTTGGGTTTGGTAGGTTATTATCGGCGCTTTATGCAGGATTTTTCACGGATTGCCACTCCACTTACCAGATTGACGAAGAAAGGCGTCAAGTTCGAGTGGTCTGACGCATGTAAGGAGAGTTACTTGCTCTTGAAGGAGAAGTTGACTACTGAACCGATTTTGACCTTACCTGACGACAGTGGAGAGTTTGTGGTTTACAGCGATGCATCGAAATTTGAACTTAGTTGTGTTTTGATGCAGCATGGCAGAGTGGTGGCCTATAGTTCTAGGCAGCTAAAACCACATGAAGTCAACTATCCTACCCATGACTTGGAGTTGGCTGCTATTGTATTAGCTTTGAAGAGTTGGAGACACTACTTGTACGGAGCTCAGTGCAAGATATACACAGATTACAAGAGTCTCACCTATTTGCGCACTCAGCCAGACTTGAATATGAGACAGCGCAGATGGATGGAGTTGATCAATGATTATAATTGCACCATTGAGTACCATCAAGGGAAGGCTAATGTCGTTGCTGATGCACTCAGTCGGAAATCCGGAGCTTCATTGTTTCATGTGTGTGTGGCCAGAGTTTCCATGTTAGCCGAGTTACGGGCCATAGGAGCTGAGTTCGAATGGGACAATGATGGAGCCTTATTGGCTAGCTTCCAGGTTCGACCGATGTTGGTTGATCAGGTCCTGGAAGCTCAGGATACGGATTCCTATTTGTTGGATAAGAAGACCATGATTTGGAATGGTGTGCCAACAAAGTTTCGGTTGAGTGATGATGGTACATTGCTATTCAGAGGCTGATTATGTGTACTGACGAAATCCGCTCATTTTCTGGCACTTCCGAGGAAGATTTCAGTGGGCAAATTGGCAAAGCTGTATTTGGCGGAGATCGCTCGTCTGCATGGTGTGCCTGTATCCATTGTTTCTGACCTAGACAGTCAATTTACTTCAGAGTTCTGGCAGGCATTGCAGCGAGCCTTGGGGACTAGATTACATTTCAGTACAGCTTTTCATCCTCAGACTGATGGGTAGTCTGAGAGGACTATTCAGACTCTCGAGGATATGTTGCGGTCTTGTGTTTTGCAGTTTAGAGGAAATTGGGACCAGCAACTACATTTGATTGAGTTTTCTTACAACAACAGTTATCAGGCCAATATTGATATGGCACTGTATGAGGCTCTATATGGGAGGCAGTGCCGCACTCCATTGTGTTGGAGTGAGGTGGGTGAGCGATGGCTTATTGGCCTTGATCTAGTGAAGAGCACCATGGAGGATATTCAGATTATCCGGAACAGACTGAAGATTGCCCAGGATCACCAGAAGAGTTATGCGGACGTGAGAAGAAAGAGTCTCGAGTTCGAGGTGGGCGATTGGGTCTTCCTGAAACTATCTCCTTGGAGGGGAGTTGTGCGTTTCGGGAAGCGTGGCAAGCTTCGATCACGGTATATCGGTCCGTACGTGATTACCGAGAGAGTTGGTGCCGTGGCTTACAGATTAGAGTTGCCTTCTGAAATGGCTCGAGTACACGATGTTTTTCATGTCTCGATGTTGCGGAAATACATTTCAGATCCATCACATGTTTTGGCGCCATATCAACTTCCTATCCGAGAGGATCTGACATATGTGGAGGAGCCGGTACAGATTCTCGATCGGCGTGAGCAGGAGTTGAGACACCGAGTCATACCGCTAGTGAAGGTCTTATGGAAAAATCATCCTGTTGAGGAAGCCACCTGGGAGACCGAACAGCGTATGCGGGAACAGTATCCTCATCTGTTCACTTAGCAGGTATGTAAATTTCGAGGTCGAAATTTTTCTAAGGGGGGTAGATTTATGATGACCCGAACCGGAATTGGTATGGTAATTGGCTTAATCCGCGAGTTTTGCGAGTAATCGAGGTTTATCGTAATTAATTAAATTGGCGGTTTGGTTCACGACTTAATTATCGGGCATGAATTTGATTTGAGTCTCTTCACGAGAATTGTACTATACATGATAATGAGTTTGTGGGAGGTTTCAGATAATTGTTTCGATAACCGAGGAATATGTTATGAATATTTAAAATCGCGTAATTTCGTCATGTTTATCCGTTTGAGTTTGAGTTATCCGAAACGTCGATGTGATTCGATTCGATTTGGACCGTCAATCGTATCGAGCTGCGAGTATAAATATCAGAATAGTCGTAAATTTTCGAAAATCACTGTTTCGGGAAGTTTGACCGTCGTTTGACCAAAAATGGGCCATTGACCCGCGTTGACCGAGGAGGAGGAGCACCACCGTTTGACTCACCAACGACTTTCCATTTTCGGCCACCTCCGGCTACAATTTTGGTATGGTTAGAATCCTCTCTTGATTTCCTATGATTTAGAACTTGGAATTGTGTGAATTGATGAAGTTTTGAGGGAGAACGTGCTTGAGGAAAATCGAGGGTTTCGCCGGATTCGGGTTGGGTGTTCTGGCGACGGTTGGAGTCGGGGTTGTGGGGGGAAAGGTTCCCCTCAACCTCTAGATGTTTTTGGGTGAAGCAATTTGGTAATTGGTTGAGGTTTGGGAGCTCGCCGGAAACCCACCGGAATCAATGGACTTCGTGAGTTTCGGGCTCAATTGAAAGGACCCAACCCCGATTTAGTTGCCTAAACCGGAATCGAACCCCTTCTGAAAACATGAACCAACAAAAACCATCAAAATTTTGGCAGAGTTTCGTTACTAACGCGGAATTACCATTACCTGCACCCGGAAAATACACTTCATCCTATGCCACAAAAATCAAACCGTGGGCACCAATCCCATCCGGATTTCTCAATATATCAACAATAACGTAAAGTAATAAGTATAGCTATACTTTACAGAAATCCGTGGAAAATCGTATAATAATATACATCAGAATACTCAGAGCGACTTCTAGTATACATATACAAATAGTGGGCCAATCTAAGAACCTACCATAAAAGAAACATCGCTCGATTACTATGCCTCCGACCACGACGTGCGACACCAGAATCTGAACTGCAAACTGGGTACGGAAACCGAAAAGCCCAGGGGAAAGACATGAAAACTGTTAGAGTGAGTGGACGAAAATAAATGTCTTTCGCCGAATAATATATGTTATAAAAACATATGCGAGTCAAATGTATAAAAATCATATGGTACACGTGGGAGACTCTAACTGCTCACGCGTACGTACACGAGGGAGACTCTAATTTCTCACGCGTACAGAGCATGCATAAAAATCCCACGGGGTCGCTTGTGGACACATCCGTGCTAGTACAGTCCGAATCACGGGATCCCAGACCCACACGTGATGCTAGCTAGAAAGGCCTCGGTTCCGAGGTACTGCCCCTCGCTGGTCAGGTCGGGGTACTGCCCCTCCTGGTAGGCCTCCATCGGGGATCAGCCGAGAGGCAAGTGTATCGATACAACAACATAACTGAGACTGTACTCTGTGTAAATCAAATTATAAACAGTTCGATGCAAATGCATGAAACAATATATAAATGCATATACGTAATATATACTGGTGTAGGCATAATCGTATAACACATGCTCATGTAAAACATAATCTCGTATGCATGCTCAAGTTCGTAAAACGTATATAAAAGACTTGCAATCAATCCGTGAAAAGAAATGTCCACTCACAGACTAGCGTAACGCAGTTTGTGTTAACCCCGTGATCCGGCGGAAAATCCCTCGCCAAACAAAAGATCACGAACCCCTGAATAATCACAAAATCCATTTCTCAAAAACATATCTCGATACCTCAAACCAAATCACGAGAAACAACCGTTCTCGGAAACACATAATTCAATTACAACGAATTGTCGAAAATCTGATAACACACCACAAAACCTTGATATATTTTTGGATGCTCAATTCGAAAAACAAACCTCACCACTACGATCGGGGCGCGATTCCGAGCGAAACGACATGCAACTTGTTGAAAACCCCGAAAAGTCAACATTTGACCACCGTTGACCGCCGTTGACTACCGCCGGCGGCGGCGGCTCCACCAACCATGAAATTTCTCGGCAGAGCAGCAACTATTCCACTCAAAATCACCCAACAAGCAACTTCTATAACTACACCGAAGTCCAATTCTCACTCTAACTAGGTCAATTTCAAGCAAAACCGAATTGTCATCCAAATTTCTCCATGTACAAGCAAAATTAGAACTCCATACTTACATGGTTAGATTCGTGGAGAGGAGAGCTTCAAAGCCCAATACTTTTTATAGCTCAATATGGCCGGAATCAAAATCAACCAAAACCCCAAAATTCCTCCATTTTTGGCCGGAAAATTCTCTCTCCACCACCACCCTTGCCGTGAAAGGAGGCCGGAAACAGGACGGGGAGGTCAAGGCGAAGCGAAAGAGACCAACCCCGTGCCTTGGGGTGGCCGGACGGCGCTCGCCGCCGTGGAGCCGTGGAGGACCGTCGCACCTCCTCCTCCTCCTCCATGCGTTGACCGAATCAACAGCCTTCATTACTAACTTTGACTTACCTGATTTAGTAACCCCATTAAATACTTACCATTTAAGGAAACTTCCATAATTATCTTTTCGTAACTTTCACGTCGTAATTCCGATTTTGATAATTCTCGCGGCAACAAACTCAATTTGACATGTTCTCAATTACCACCCGAAGTCAAACACTTCGACAAACCCAATAAAAAGTCAACGGTTCAACCCAATACATACTTATCCGATTAAATAATCACGGTCGAAATATTCGTAACTTAATCCTCGCAATTCTGAAAAATCCACTGGAAATTCTCACAAGCTCGAAATTAAATTCTCTACATCTTCCGTGAAGAATCCGAAATCAAATTCTTGTCCAGTAATTTAGTCGCTAAGAAGGCCGCCATTTTAAACCGATTATGCCGAAATTTCAAATATTCACATTTTATTCCTCGGTCGTCCAAATAAGGATCCAGAACTGCCCACGAACTCAAAATCACGCGTATAACAACTCTCGAGAAGAGACTCAGCTCAAATTCTCGGCCAATAATTTAGTCGTGATCAAGTCCGATGATTCCAACATTTATCGGAAATATGCAATTACGAATAACCTTATGGCTTAAGCTGATTACACTGCTAATTCTGTTCTGGGTCGTCACATCAATTTCGGTTAGTGGGCTTGGAATTGGGTCTCGGTGTAGAAGAGGAAGTTGTTGGGTTTGAAGAATACTTATGATCTGGAAAGTTTGGCCGGAATCTGTCACCGTTAACGCCGCGGCGGCGGCGGCGGAGGCGTCGACTTTTTGGAATTTGACGAGTTTTATGTTGTTTTTCTTGTAATCGCGCCCCGATCATCGCCTTGATGTTTTCTAGTTGATTTGATTATCGGATTTTAAGTCGAGGGTTTATGTGGAGAATTTGGGGGTTTTCGTCGATTATTTTGTATTCGAGTTATATGTTTCCGGAAATGGTTGGTTACCGAGGTGTGGTACAGAGTAATGAATTGTGATTTTGATCAGTTATATTTTGTGATTATTTAGTGGGTCGAGATTGTACGTTGGGCGAGGGATCTTCCGCCGGATCTCGTGATTAGCGCATTTGCGCGCTGTGCTATTTTTGAGTGGACTTTTATTTACACTGTCGTAGCTAGTTCTTGATTTCAGTATTTATTTCCAGTACAGTATTGAGATTATTTATTGTTTTTGGAGGTATTGTTTTATATTTTATATGGTGATGGCATTTACTTAGCATCGATGCATTGGCTACTCGGCTGGTCACCAGTAGTCCAGATTAAGGGTTGAGAGATTCCCCTGATGTGCCCACTAGGCTTGAGAGATTCGCCTAGTCTATCACCATCGGGTTTGAGAGATTCTCCTGACACCTCCATTCATTTTAAGAACTCGCATTGTTTTTATGTTATATAAATGGTGAAAGACATATGATTATTTTCGTCTACTCACTCTAACGATTTTATTTTCCTTTCCCCTGGGATTTTCGGTTTCCGTGCCCAGTTTGCAGTTCGGATTCTGGTGTCTCACGTCGTAGTCGGAGGCTTAGTATTTGAGCTACCTTTCTTTTTCAGTAGGTTTCTTGTTTTGCCTACTGTTGTATAATTTTGTATATATACACTAGAGGTCGCTCTGATTACTCTGATGTTATACTTTTATATGTTTTTCCCCGGATTTCTGTAAAGCACAGTTTTGCTTATTACTTTACATTATTGTTATGATATTGAGAAATCCGGATGAGATTGGTGCCCACGGTTTGGCTTTTTTTAGCATAGGATGAAGTGTGTTTTCGGGTGTAGGTTAATGGTAATTCAACGCTATAGTAAAACTCTGCCGAAATATCTATAGTTTTTGCAAGTTCGTGTTTTCAGAAGGGGTTTGATTCCGGTTTAGGAAACTAAATCGGGGTCGGGTCCTTTCGTTATCATTAGTGGAAATTTATCGGAAATGTAATAATCGTAAATGGACGAGTATAAATAGAACTTTCTATTTCCGAAAAGTAAGGTCAGGTGTTTAAATCGGAGTTACGACGAAAAAGTTATGGTGAGTGAAAGCTTTTAATGATTTACATTTTTGGTTAGTCGCGAAAATAAATAAAAGTTACCAGATATGGAAAGTCAAACCTTTCCATTTATGGTCAAATTTTTTCTTCTCTTTTCTCTCTCTTCCTCTCGTTCCTCTCCTCCTCCCCATCGGCTACGTCGTCGACGTCCCTCGGCCGGCCACCAAAACCGTCAACCAAGGAGTAAAAAGAAGCTTCTCATTCTCATCTTTAAAACCTCTATGGTCTCCACTACCAATTAAATTGGAGATAGCCGAAATTTTAAGAAGAAAAAACGAGAAAACTTAGGTTTCGGGTCGATACTTTTCTGGCCAAATCGACTGGCAAAACCTATTGAGCTTTGAAGCTCTCCTCACCACGAAGCTAAAGACACAAAGTTCTAATCCTAATTCAAACCGTGGAAGGAGAATCGACGATTTGAAGTTTTTGGAAAAAGTTCTGTTCTTGAGTTCAAAGGTAAAATTGAGAGGTTTATAATTTGAATTGGACGTTGGTGTAGTTATGAAAGTTGTTGAGTTGATTTTGCACAGTTTGGTGTTCAGTCACCGGAAAAAGTCACTGCCGGCGGTGCTTTGACGAATGGTATTTTGATGTAAATTTTATGTCGTTTTGCTCGTAATTTCGCATCGATTGTAATGAAGAGATAATTGAATTGATTTGGACATTATTGATAAAGACGTGTGATTAATCAAATATTAATTAAACAATTTTATGATATTATTAAACAGTTGAATTGATTGTCGATTCGACTTTGAGTCGTGTAACGTTTAAGGAATATGTTGTGACATTAAAAATGATTCCAGAATTTGAATTTGGAATTAGAGTAAGCTCGTCATTAGTTTGGAAATGATGTTGTTCGAGAATGTGAGGTTCTCAAAGATAATGCTCATTGGTATACGATCTTAGCTATCATTATTATTTTTGACAATTAGTTATTAAATAATAATTGATGTTTCAGGACGATGTATTAGTAGCCAGTGGAAGATGTTTAGAAACGCCAACAAACATACTTTGGTTTAGTGGAAATCACAGCACAAGACTGTGATTGGACCACTTTTATTTTCACAGTCGCTTGCAAGTTCATTTATTTTTAGCATTTCAGTATATTTTACAATATGTTTTAAGTATTTTAAATTTGGAGATTTTTCTTTGTGATGACATTAGTTTGTTGCATCAATGCACTCACTGTTCAGCTGATCACCAGACAGTCCAGTCAGGGGATGTCAGCGTGCCTCATCTGGCCGTCAGAGGAGACTAGGATACCTCGTCTGGCCCATCACCTATAGGTTATATATAAATAGTCGACTCAGGTTAGGAAAAAACTTAAAGGACCCGGCCCCGATTTAGCTTCCTTAACTGAAATTAGGCCCTAACAACTCTACTAACCTAGTTTCTACATACTATTTGAAAAGCCAAAGTGGATATTAATAATTCAAAAGTTACAAATACAAGAAACTTTTCCATAAAAGGGTACAAAACTCAATATAGAAGTCAGACACTTGTTTTCGACATCAGAGCGGTTAGACATTTGATACTAGATAGTCAAACTATGATACTAACTCACAGGATCAATCTCGAATCCTATGGTGGAAACTTTTATGCCTTCAACTGCGTACACGCTCGACCTTAGCTGAAACTCTACAACTTGAGCGTTTGGAAACGAAGAGTCCAGGGAAAGACATTAAAAACGTAAAATATTAGCGTGAGTAGACAAAAATATCATATAGTCTGCGAGAATCGATAAAACTAAAGGTTCATGCCTTTCCATTGATTTCTATGAAATAATGCATGTTCAAATAAAATAAACAGAAATACAATGGAGGTGGTCGTTCATGGTGTTTGATCTAACCCGGAACAATTGTATGTATGAAAATTACATGTGATGGGATTGTCTAGGGCGTTTGTCATAACCAGAGACAATCTGGGTCTAGTAGAGTGTTTGTCGTAAGCCAGTTTGACTGGCTATTTGGTGATCAACTGAATAGTTAGGGAATTGATGCTACTAAATACACCATCACAAGAAAAACGTCCAAAAATAAACTGTTCTAAAACATAGTGTAAATTAAATTGAAATACTGAAAATTGAACTCACAACAACTGTGAAAATAAATGGGTCCACTCACCAGAATTTCTAGTAAATAGCGAGCTCGATGATTCACTAACTTGAAAGTCCTACTCGGGTTCCTAAAACAACCCGAAAATTGTACTTAATTAGTATAAGTTCTATCGTGAGACTAAAGTGGATAAAGTAATCCAAGACAGAATGTCGATTGGAAGCTTACATTTAATTTTTAAACAATCAAAAATCTCTACGCAAATGCATCTTCTGTGACGACCCAGAACAGAATCACCAGTGAAATCGCATAGTCGCAGATTTCCGGCAGATGATTGAATCGCCAGGCTTGATAACGACTAAATTATTGGCCGAGAATTGGAGCTGGGTCTCTTCACGAGAGTCGTTGTACGTGTGATTTCGAGTTCGTGGGCGTTTTCGGATTGTTATTTGGACGACCGAGGAATAAGTTATGAATATTTGAAGTTTCGATATAATCGAGTTTAAATGGTGGATTTCTTAGCGACTAAATTACCGGACGAGAATTTGGTTTCGGCTTCTTCACGGAAGTTGTTGAGAATTTAATTTTGAGCTCGTGGGAACTTCTGGAGCATTATTCCGAGTTACAAAGAATAAGTTGTGAATATTTTCGATTGTTGATTATTTAGTCGGTTTAAATATGGGTTGGTTTGAAAAGTTGACTTTTTATCCGTTTGGTCGATATGTTTGACTTCGGGTGATAATTGAAGAACATGTCGAGTCGAGTTTGTTGCCGTGAGAATTATCGGAATAGGAGTTACGACGTGAGAGTTATGGATGTTTAAATTTTGTTGAAATACGTAATTTTTGGAGTTTCCATTTTGGGAAGGCCTATAAATAGAAGGTTACCTGTTTGGGCAAGTCAACCTTGCCATTATGGGAGTTGACCGAGTCAACTCGGTGGAGGAGGAAACTTACGACGACGAACGGCGTGCTTCACGACGGAGGTTTACCGTCCGGCCACCCCATGGCACGGGACTTGTCCCATTCTCCTCGTCCCGAGTCTACCCTTGGTCACCACGCACGGCGAGGCTCGCCGGAGTGAGAGAAAAATCCGGCCAAAATTCAAGAAAAATTAGGGATTTCGGGTTCAATGATTCCGGTAGAATTGAACTACAAAAAGGACTGGGTTTTGTAGCTCTCCTCACCTGCAAGCTACCATGTAAGTTTGGTGATCTAATTTTAATTGTGCTTGGAGAATTTTGGATTTGAAATTTGTGAGGCAATTCGGTTTTGCTTGAAATTGACATGGTTAGAGTGAGAATTGGCCTTTGATGCAGTTGACAAAATTGCTCAGTGGGTGATTTGGAGTGGAATAGTGGTTGCTCCGCGGGGAAAATTTCAGGTTGGTCGTGGCGCCGCCGCCGGCGGCGGTCAACGGTCAACTTTGACTTTTTGGGGTTTTCGACGAGTTGCATGTCATTTCACTCGAAATCGCGCCCCGATCGCAGTGGGGAGTTTCCTTTTTTGAATTGAGCATCCGAAAGTATAGTGAGGTATTGAGGTGTGATTTTCGGATTTTCTAAAGTTTGTCGTAATCGGATTATGTGTTTCCGAGAACGGTGGTTTCTCGTGATTTGTTTTGAATTGTTGAGTTATGACATTGAGAAATGAATTTTATGAATATTCAGAGGTTCGTTATCGTTTGTTTGGCGAGGGACTTTCCGCCGGATCACGGGTTAACGCGAACTGCGTTACGCTAGTCTGTGAGTGGACATTTCTTTTCACGGATTGATTGCGAGTCTTTTATATATGATTTATGAACTTTACAGGGGGGAGGCAGACCTCTGACCTGAGCCCTTTCTGGCTAGAATCACGTGTGGGCTAGGGACCCCGTGGTTCTGACTGTACTACCTCAGCTAGAATCACGTGTGGGCTAGAGACCCCGTGGTTCTGACTGTGAGATTTTTATGCATGCTCTGTATGCGTGAGGAGTTAGAGTCTCCCTCGTGTACCACTTCTTTATTTGTTTATGCATCTGGACTCGCATATGATTTTATATATATATAATATTCGGTGAAAGACATTTATTTTCGTCCACTCACTCTAACGGTTTTCTTGTCTTTCCCCTGGGCTTTTCGGTTTCCGTGCCCAGTTTGCAGTTTGGACTCTGGTGTCGCACGTCGTGGTCGGAGGCATAGTGCTCGAGCTACCTTGTTTCTTCCAATAGGTTTATTGTTCTACCTACTGTGGTATACTTATATGATTATACATTCGAGGTCGCTCTGAGTATTCTGTTGTATATACTATATGATTTTACTCCGGATTTCAGTAAAGCACAGATATATTTATTATTTTACTTTACTGTTGATATCTTGAGAAATCCGGATGGGATTGGTGCCCACAGTTTGATTTTTGTGGCATAGGATGAATTGTATTTTCCGCGTGCAGGTAATGGTAATTCCACGTTAGTAACGAAACTCTGCCGAAATTTCTACGGTTTTTGTTGGTTCGTGTTTTCGAAAGGGTTCGATTCCGGTTTAGGCAACTAAATCGGGGTTGGGTCCTTTCAGCTTGGTATCAGTGCATTAGGTTATAGGTTCTGTAGACTTCTGTAGTCGTGTTTACTAAGCATGTTTGAGAATGTACAGCATGTCTGGAATGGTGACCCGACCGGCCGGCGGATACTCATCAATATTCCGGGTGTTGTATACTTTCAAATATTTGAAGTTCCATGATTACGTTCCACTTGTTGTGAACGATGTTTTATTTATTAGGATGCCTCCTTGACGTGCTTTCCGTGTCAGTACAGTTGTGGATCCTATTGAGGATCAATCGACGCGTGATTTTCCAGTGAATTGTGGATTTGGATGAGTATTCAGAGTTCAGAGATTTGTGTGGTACGGTTTGCCTGTTTATGTGTGTATGAGCGTCTACATGTTGCCTCAGAGCTGAGAATTGTGGCAGTTGATGTTTGCCTGAGTCAGATCATTGTATTTGGTGGGTTGGTATTGTGTGAGTTCCTGTTGTGACTCCATGGCCTACATTTAGGGTGTTGTTTATATGGTAATGGTTTTATCAGGCTATCCAGTAATTGAATGAGGAGTGTTTATCCACCTGAGGCAGAGATGCATTGTTCATATGTTGGTCTCTGTTTGCATGAGTTATGTGGCTTCAGAGGGAGCTATGCACGAGGTTCGTGATGAGTTTGAACCTAAGCATCAGAGAGAGTCTGATTGATATGCCTCGAGACATCCGTGAGGAGCTTAGTGTGCTGCACTCAGTGGCGAGGCTATTGAGAAGGAAATGTGTACGCGATTTGCGATGTGATGGTTAGAGGAAAGTGGACTTAGTCAAGTTTTTGATGAGGTTGAGTTTCGACACTTCGGGATCAGTGACTTCATTAGGCAGTGGCCTTTTCGATTATGTTGAGGGTCATCAGTTCAAGCAGAGGATCCGTTTGGTGGTGGTAGAGATCACAGAGTAGCGGATTTGCTCCTATAGCATGAGTTTGGGCGATCGTTGATGATCCTATCACGCAGCAGGTGTTGCGGTGATTTGTGTTCGAGGAACACTCTCAGTTGCCATTGTGGTGGCTAGAAGGGTCACGTTGTAAGGGAGCGCCCTCAGCCAGCTGTTTTAGCGGTTCGGTAGCTCAGAGTTCACGAGGAGGCCATGATGCTATTCCTGGAGTTTGATCAATGCAGCTTTCTGGACGAGTTAATCAGCAAGTCGCAATTAACGTGGGCGGCTAGTTGGGCATGTTAGAGTTCGTGCCATGACCTTGTTTGAGGACAGATTTTTCTCCGAGGTTACTGTTGTTTGATATCCATGGCTATTGTACTTGCATCTTCACTTCCAAGGTTTTGGAGAGTGTTGTATCCATCTGGAGGTTGCGAGATCCTTGTTGGAGGATATGGTTAGCCGCGGATCTATTATAGCTGGACATCGTGGTTTTGATGTGACTATGAGTATGGACTTACTGACGACGCATTTGGTTATGTTCGAGTGCCTCGAGAAGGAGGTTGTGTTTCGACGACCAGATTTTTTCCCGAGATACTGTTTCGTGGGGATGGTCGAGCGGATGTGGAGACGAGTTGTGTTGTTTGCGTAGCTCATGTCGTGGATACTTCGGTTGCTGTACCCGACATTGGTGACATTGAGGTGGTTCCCGAGTTTCCAGGTGTGTTTCGGAGGAATTACCAGGGGTTCCTCCAGTTCGGGAGACTGATTACAACATTGAGCTTGTACCGGGCACTGGACTCATTTTACAGACCTCTTGTCGTTCGGAGCTAGCGGAGCTGATGGAGCTACAGGTTCAACTCCAGGAGTTGCTGAAGGAGGTTTTAGGAGATTTCATACGACCCCGCGTATTTGCGTGGTGTACTCTTGCAATGTTTGCACGGATGTTAGATGGTTCGACGAAGTGGTGCATTGACTACCGAAGCCTGATTCGCTTCAGAGGAGAGTGAGTATCCTCCGCTTTGGATTGACGATTGGTTTGATCAGCTCGCGAGAGCTTCAGTCTTTCCGAAGATTGATTTCGGGTCTGGATACCATCAGTTGAGGTTCGATGAGTCAGTTGTGGCTTGGACGATTTTCGGATCACGGTGCGGACATCAGGAGTTTTTGGTCACGCCGTTTGGTTGACCAATGCCCCGTAGATCTTGTGGACTTGATGGACCAGGTGTTCAGACGATTCTGGACGAGGTTGCGGTCATGTTCGTTGGCAACATCCTGATTTACTCCAGGAGTATGGGCCAGCACCTGAAGCAATTGCGATCGGTTTTGCGGACTTCGCGAGATGATAAGTTGTTTGCGAAGTTCAGCCAGTGTGAGTTTTGGCCGATTAGCGTGAAGATTTTGAGCTGTGTGATGCTATCCGAGTGAGTTGGCGTGGATCCTGACCAGTTTGAAGCCGTGTTGATTTGGGGTTGATCTACCATTATACCAGAGATCAGGGGTCTCTTGGGTTGGCAGGCTATGATCGGCGGCTTGTGCAGGATTTTCCCAGATTGCCACTCTACTTTCCGGATTGACGAAGAAGGCGTCAAGTTCGAGTGGTTCGATGCACGCGAAGAGAGTTACTTACTCCTATAGGATGGTTGATCGTTGCTTCGGTTTTGACCTTACCTGATGATCGTGGTGAGTTCGTGGTCGTGGGTTATGGCGATGCATCGAGGTTTGGATTTGGTTGTGTCTTGATGCTGTGTAGCAGAGTGGTGGCTCGTGGTTTCAGGCAGTGTAAACTTTATGGGGCTACGTATCCTATGTATGATTTGAGTGTAGCTGTCCTTATGTTAGCATCAGAGAGTTCGAGACATTACAGCTATGGCGTGCAGCACCGTGTAGAACGTACACTGATCACTTGAGTTTCATCCACTTGCATTTTCGGCCATATTTGGGCTTGAGGCAGTGTAGATGGTTGGGGTCGACTAATGACCATGGTTGCACTTTTGAGCTTGTTCGAGAAAGGTTTGAGGTTGTACTTTGATTATCCATTTGGGATGATGTTGCTGATGCATTCAGTCGGAAGTCGGGAGCTTCAGTGTTTCATGTGAGTGTGGCTCGAGTTTCTGTGTTAGCCGAGTTGCGGGCATCGGGAGCGGAGTTCGAGTGTGATGATGTTGAAGCTCATTGTTTTGCGTGCATTTGGCGCTAGTGATGCAGAGTTGTGTCTGATACTTCGAGTTTACTACTCGTGACGCAACATGAAGAGCAATGTACCAGGTTGTGTGTGCAGATGTCACATTTGTCGACTGACGATGGCTAGGAGGCGGAGACTTGCCAGAGAGTTACAGCCATTAGAGATTTTAGGTTAGACGTGGTGATTGTTGTTGTGATTGTGTGTGTTTGTATGCACTTTGGTTTGTGATACCAGTTGTCAGACCATTGTGGACCATTTGATGAACTTAGTACGTTTCCTTGTACTTTGGGGAAATGATTTCAGTGGCAGGTTGGCATAGCTGTGTTTGACGGAGATTGTCCATCTATGTAATGTACCTGTGTCCCAGTTTGCTGGTCGAGGTAATCAGCTACAACTGAGTGTTGGCAAGCTTTACAGCGAGCATTTGAGGACCAGATTACAAGTTAGTACCAGTTCTTATCCTCAGATTGGTGGGCGATCTTTGAGGACTATTCAGACCTTGGAGGGCATATTGTAGACCTTAGTATTGCAGTTCTGAGGGATTTGGGACCAGCAGTTTCAGTTGTTTGAGATTGCATGCAGTACCAGTTTGTTGATCACTATGATTTTGATGTTGCTTGATGTCGATTTGAGGTATGATGTTGTACTCCATTGTGCTGGAGCGAGTTTGGATCTGAGTGACGTTGGATCCTGAGTTAGTGGATTGTGTTACCACAGACTGTCAGATTAGCGAAAATGGGTTGATATTGCCCGAGTCCGATATTTGAACTATGTTGATATGAGTGTGTTGAGTTGTGATATGTCATGTTGTTTTGATCCGTATATAGTCATAGGCGAGTTTGTGTTGTGCCGTATAGTTCGACGTCGCCTATAGTGTTGGCTTTGGTGTGTGTTGTGTTCCGTGTGGCGGAACTAACTATGTTTCAGGTTTGTTACGTGTTATGTACCCTATCTGTTCCTTATGCAGGAACACTTGGCGATTATGTTGAGTCAGTTCAGATTCGTGATTTGAGGGTACAGGGATTACAGTACAGAGCTATCTCCTATTGTGGAGTCTATTATCAGAGTTGTTCCGTTGTCGTAGCCACTGAAAAGTCGTTCAATTGTGGTTGCCACTTGTGAGTTGAGTAGTATGCAGAGGTAGTGCTCCTACTTTTAGGCGGCAAATTTGAAATTTCGAGGTCGATATTTTTTTTTAAGGGGGGTGGATTTGTGACGACCCGGAACAGAATCAGCAGTGAAATCGCATAGTCGCAGATTTCCGGCAGATGATTGAATCGCCACGCTTTATAACGACTAAATTATTGGCCGAGAATTGGAGCTGGGTCTCTTCTCGAGAGTCGTTGTACGTGTGATTTCGAGTTCGTGGGCGTTTCCGGATCGTTATTTGGACGACCGAGCAATAAGTTATGAATATTTGAAGTTTCGATATAATCGAGTTTAAATGGTGGATTTCTTAGCGACTAAATTACCGGACGAGAATTTGGTTTCGGCTTCTTCACGGAAGTTGTTGAGAATTTATTTTTGAGCTCGTGGGAACTTCCGGAGCATTATTCTGAGTTACTAAGATTAAGTTGTGAATATTTCCGATTGTTGATTATTTAGTCGGTTTAAATATGGGTTGGTTTGAACAGTTGACTTTTTATCCGTTTGGTCGATATGTTTGAATTCGGGTGATAATTGAAGAACATGTCGAGTCGAGTTTGTTGCCCCGAGAACTATCGGAATCGGAGTTACGACGCGAGAGTTATGGATGTTTAAAGTTTGTCGAACTACGTAATTTTTGGAGTTTCCATTTTGGGAAGGCCTATAAATAGAAGGTTACCTGTTTGGGCAAGTCAACCTTGCCATTATAGGAGTTGACTGAGTTGACCAAGTCAACTCGGTGGAGGAGGAAACTCACGACGGTGAACGACGTGCTTCACGGCGGAGGTTTACCGTCCGGCCACCCCATGGCACGGGACTTGTCCCATTCTCCTCGTCCCGAGTCTATCCTTGGTCACCACGCACGGCGAAGCTCGCCGGAGTGAGAGAAAAATCCGGCCAAAATTCAAGAAAAATTAGGGATTTCGGGTTCAATGATTCCGGTAGAATTGAACTACAAAAAGGACTGGGTTTTGTAGCTCTTCTCACCTGCAAGCTACCATGTAAGTTTGGTGATCTAATTTTAATTGTGCTTGGAGAATTTTGGATTTGAAATTTGTGAGGCAATTCGGTTTTGCTTGAAATTGACATGGTTAGAGTGAGAATTGGCCTTCGATGCAGTTGACAAAGTTGCTTAGTGGGTGATTTGGAGTGTAATAGTGGTTGCTCCGCCGGGAAAATTTCAGGTTGGTCGTGGTGCCGCCGGCGGCGGCGGTCAACGGTCAACTTTGACTTTTTGGGGTTTTCGACGAGTTGCATGTCATTTCACTCGAAATCGCGCCCTGATCGCAGTGGGGAGGTTCCATTTTCGAATTGAGCATCTGAAAGTACAGTGAGGTATTGAGGTGTGATTTTCGGATTTTCGACAGTTTGTCGTAATCGGATTATGTGTTTCCGAGAATGGTGGTTTCTCGTGATTTGTTTTGAATTGTCGAGTTATGACTTTGAGAAATGAATTTTATGAATATTCAGGGGTTCGTGATCGTTTGTTTGGCGAGGGACTTTCCGCCGGATCACGGATTAACGCGAACTGCGTTACACTAGTCTATGAGTGGACATTTCTTTTCACGGATTGATTGCGAGTCTTTTATATATGATTTACGAACTTGAGCATGCAGTTTGATTATGATTTTACGAGCATGTGTTTTATGATTATACATATACGGATATGCGTATACGAGTATACATACATATATTATGTTTTATGCATGTGCATGAAAATGATTTATGATTTTGTTTACACAGAGTGCAGTCGTTTTATATGTTGTATCGATACACCGCATCCCGGCTGATCCCCGAGGATGTTTACCGGGGGAGGCTGTGACTCCTGACCCGAGGCCTTTACCGGGGGGAGGCAGACCTCTGACCTGAGGCCTTTCTGGCTAGAATCACGTGTGGGCTTGGGACCCCGTGGTTCTGACTGTACTACCTCAGCTAGAATCACGTGTGGGCTAGGGACCCCGTGGTTCTGACTGTACTACCTCAGCTAGAATCACGTGTGGGCTAGGGACCCTGTGGTTCTGACTGTGAGATTTTTATGCATGCTCTATATGCGTGAGGAGTTAGAGTCTCCCTCGTGTACCACTTCTTTATTTGTTTATGCATCTGGACTCGTATATGATTATATATATATATATATAATATTCGGTGAAAGACATTATTTTCGTCCACTCACTCTAACGGTTTTCATGTCTTTCCCCTGGGCTTTTCGGTTTCCGTGCCCAATTTGCAGTTTGGACTCTGGTGTCGCACGTCGTGGTCGGAGGCATAGTGCTCGAGCTACCTTGTTTCTTCCAGTAGGTTTATTGTTCTACCTACTGTGGTATACTTATATGATTATACATTAGAGGTTGCTCTGAGTATTCTGTTGTATATACTATATGATTTTACTCCTGATTTCAGTAAAGCACAGATATATTTATTATTTTACTTTACTGTTAATATATTGAATCAGGGTTGGGTCCTTTCATCTTCGTACTCGACATATCATGAAGTTCCTCTCGTTCATCAACCCTACTATTCAATCTCCATAGAAAGTAAGACTCGACTCGACACACCACAATCGACTGTGTCGAATGTGTCAAGTCATTTCGAACCCGATGAACCAGTCGAAACATTACCGAAAATATGCCAAGCTTATACGAAACTATATAAAAATGACTACACATTGACATAGGGAACTCCTCTTAGGAAAATTAGCTTTATGGTCGCTGAAGCTCTGCCAAGCACGACGGCACAGGGCCCTCATGCGCCACCACAGACGGTGGACATGACCTGTAAGAAAAATGAACTTCCCGGATGCCTGCAAATAATAAAACAAAAGAAAGATATTTTCAAGCCAAACAATTCTCATCAAAGCCACAAAGTCCAATTCCGAAGGAGTAAGCCGGACTTTACCTTTAAAAGTCCAGGAACTCGTCGGAGATTAACGTTGATCGGCTGCTGTTTCTAGGCCGAGAGGCACGGTAATTCTGCTGGCGTTCGACACCTGGGATGATGGCCTTCAAAACCCTGCTAATGCGATGACACATCGTTGCCTGTAATGCCGCCACCGTCATCGACAAAATCGGCCGAAACCCTAGAGTTTCTCTTCAATTTTAGGGTACAATTGACGCGAATTAGAGGCTACAACATTGAGGAATTGAAAGAGGGAACTGAGGCAAAGCTTTTGATACCATAACCGGACAATTTGGTGGCGGCCGGTGACCCTTCTTCGGCCACAGTCGATGCGGGGAGAGAGAAATGGGAAACAGAGAGAGTCGCTTGAGGGAAGAGAGAGAAAAACAAATCAGCCCAAACCGGAAATATGTCCCCAAGCCATTTTTGGAAAGTGCCCTTATAAATACACAAAATTACAAAATCATAAATCTCGACAAACTCTGATTAACCATAACTTACTTGTTGTAACTCCGATTTAACATTTGATGTGTCCACGTACTCGGTTCGACGAGCTCAAAAATAATTTTCTTCACAACTTCTGTAAAGAAAGCAAGTGCAAAGTCATAACTTATAAAATGTAGATTTTCAAGTTATAACAAAAAGCGAATCTCAATAACCGTGTTAAATAAAACTAACTCATCTAAACTCGATGAATAATGATTAGGTCGTTAATTTATGTTCGGGTCGTTACAATCTACCCCCTTAATAAAAATTTCGTCCTCAAAATATACACATTAGAAATTCAACGAGGTGATAATGTGATGTCATATCCATTGCTTAAATATCATTGTGAGACCTCTTATATGACATACCTTCTCAACCGCGCTCTAAGGGTTCAAACGACTACCAGGATTCAACACTAATCCTCCCAACCTAACTACTAATCAAGTAAGGGATTTACGTTGAAGTGCAACTACATAAAAGTTTTTTGAGATACACTTTTACCATATGTCAAAAATTCATATTATCTAATATTAGAACTGTTGAAGTGGTACTCGAATTGTACTGATGCTATGCTCCTCAAATCTTCCTCAAAAACAAGAACACAAACCATTTATTGTTCCTCAAATCTTCTACTTTTATCCCCAAATAAAAACGTTAGATTGCCAAACCACTAATGTTGAAAACCCTTTTCTTCATATAGCTACATAACCGAATCTAATATGATAACGAGCACATACGCAACCGTCACCATAAATTAAGGCATTTACGGAAAGTACTGTCGTGCCCAAATACTGATACTACCCGCATGATAATATGGCCATATGTCTTAACTTATTGTAAAGTTCCACAGAGTTGGCATTTAAATGCAAATCCAAATCAATTAGTCTCCTAACCTATAACGTCCCTGCATTTGGTGCTTAAGAGTTCACCTAGCCGAATAGTAGATAAAATCATGCTCACCCGAATGACAAAATCCTTAAAATTCATAGGGGTGGAAGGATGCAACCCCAAAACATTCTTCCCCAGTATTTGCAACCCTGAGATGTCGCAATACGTTCTAGAATGATACACATACTACATCCTCAACTGACAAATGTAGTTAACACACGGACGACCCATGCATAACTCTATCGATCGTGACCAATATTTGTTTTACTAATCGTCCACCCACAAGGTTCCACATCTAAACATATTTTAGAAAACTGAACAATTTCAACAACCCTAAACCGGGATGGTTCCAAATAAAATTTTTGCATGACCTATCCGTTTGTAGTCGAATGCAAAACCTACAATTTGAAGTATTTCACCGATCCAATATAACCAATCTCCACAGGTAACAAAATTCAATTTCCTAATATATGCCAGATATATGCTAGAAAATTCTTGAGTACAACATGTCTGATACAGTACTTAACATTTATTAACAACTATGCGCTCATAAGTTCAATATGATAACTGAAACCCTAACTTAAAATTTGAGGATCAAACCACTCTTGTATTAAATCATCGAAATGCTGCTCTACAACAGAATTAACGAAAGATGAAACGGTGACTAGACAAGACAATCTACAACAACCAAACTTGATGAGATTAAGAAATGGTTGCGGCTAGGGACAACAACCTTGACAAAAGTGAATGATTAACATATACAAGTGTGACTTTGCTATTTCATGAACTTCATAATTTGAGGGTGACTCCGTTTGCAACGACAGCTAACTCAAACAGAACAAACCGCAGTGACAAAATCGAGAACTTTCTTGGTCATGGCGGGTGAACTTTCTGAAAGGACCCAACCCCGATTTAGCTCCCTAAACCGGAGTTAAACCCCTCCGAAAACATGAACCAACAAAAACCGTAGAAATTTTGGCAGAGTTTCGTTACTAACGTTGAATTACCATTACCTGCACGCGGAAAATACACTTCATCCTATGCCACAAAAAGCAAACCGTGGGCACCAATCCCATCTGGATTTCTCAATATATCAACAGTAAAGTAAAACAATAAATATAATAGTACTTTACTGAAATCCGGTGTAAAATCGTATAGCATAAACAATAGATTACTCAGAGCGACCACTAATGTATAAACATATCAGTATACCACAGTAGGTAGAACAATAAACCTACTGGAAGAAACAAGGTAGCTCGAGCACTATGCCTCCGACCACGACGTGCGACACCAGAGCCTGAACTGCAAACTGGGCATGGAAACCGAAAAGCCCAGGGGAAAGACATGAAAATCGTTAGAGTGAGTGGACGAAAATAAATGTCTTTCACCAGTTAATATATATGTTTAAAATAACATATGCGAGTCCAGGTAAATAAAGATAATAAACTACACGAGGTAAAACCATAATCCTCCAGCGTACTGAGCATGCAAGTACAAATCCCACGGGGTCACTCATGGACACACCCGTGCTAATACAGTCAGAACCACGGAGTCCCTGACTTCCACGTGATTCTAGCTAGAAATGGCCTCGGATCCGGGGAAACGCCCCTCACCGGTTAGTCGGGGATACGCCTCTCCTGGTATGGCCTACCATCGGGGATCAGCAGAGAGGCAAGTGTATCGATACAACAACGTAACCAAGATTGTACTCTGTGTAAACCAAATCATAAACAGTTGATGCAAATGCATGAAACAACATATAAGTGTATGTATACTCGTATACGTATATCCATATAAGTATAATCGTATAATCGTAAAAACACATGCTCATGTAATCCGAAATCTCATACGCATGCTCAAGTTCGTAAATCATATAAAAGACTCGCAAGAATTCCGTGAAAAGAAATTGTCCACTCACAGACTAGCGTAACGCGATATGCGTTAACCCGTGATCCGGCGGAAAGTCCATCGCCAAACGAACGATCACGAACCCCTGAATATTCACAAAATCCATTTCTCAAAATCATAACTCGACAATACAAGACAAATCACGAGAAACCACCGTTATCGGAACACATAATCCGAATATGACGAATCGTCGAAAATTCGATATGTACATCACAATACCTCGCTATACTTTCGGATGCTCAACTAGAAAAACGAAACTCCCCACTGCGATCGGGGTGCGATTTCGAGTGAAATGACATGCAATTCATCGAAAACCATGCCGGGCGAAAAGTCGCCGCCGTCGGTGGCGCCGCCGCCGCCGTCGCCGGAAAATCCAAACCTGCCCAGAAATTTTCATGCTATACATGGTTTCAAAGATCTCGATGATCCCAACAACTTTCCAGTTATAGGTTAAGGCCAATTTTGACCGGAAAACCTCCAAAACTCAACCCAAAGTTCAAACCCTTACCGGAATTCAAACCGTTCGATCTCTCTCCTCCGGCCACGGCGACCTTCAAGACCACTTGGAAAAGACTCCTTGGCTCGAGGCTAACAAAAGCCCTCAAAGGAGCACCACCAAATCGGCCGGAATCATTGCCTCCGTCCTCCACTGATTCTCGCCGGAATTTCACGAATTTCACCACCAAAATTCATCCTCCTCCGGCCACCACAGAAGGGGATTCAACCACCAAGACGAAGAGCATCCCAAACCCAACAAAACTCAAGAAGAGACCATGCTCAATTATGGCTGGAATCGGCTTCAAATTCGGCAACCAAAGTCGGCAACCCAACGGCACCGAAATGGGTCGACCCACCTTGGTCAACCCAGTCAACCAAAATGAAAATGGAAAGTTGACTTTCCCAAACTGGCAAGTTACTATTTATAGCCTTTCCCAAAATGGAAACTTCATACTTATCCTTTTCGACGAACTTTGAACACCCATAACTTTCTCGTCGTAACACCGATTCCGATAATTCTCGCAGCAACAAACTCGTCTCGACATGATCTTCAATTATCACCCAAAGTCAAACACATCGACCAAACCGATAAAAAGTCAACCATTCAAACCAACACATATTAAAACCGACTAAACAATCACCAATCGGAAATATTCACAATTTAATCTCCGTAACTCAGAATAATGCCCCGGAAGTTCCCACGAGCTCGAAATTAAATTTTGAATAACTTCCATGAAGAAGCTGAAACCAAATTCTCGTCCGGTAATTTAGTCGTTAAAAGAGCCACCAATTAAACCCGTTTCCTTCGAAACTTCAATTATTCATAACTTATTCCTTGGTCGTCCAAATAACGATCCGGAACCGCCCACGAACTCGAAATCATACATACAACGACTCTCGAGAAGAGACCCAGCTCTAATTCTTGGCCAATAATTAAATCGTTAACAAGTTCGGCGATTAAAACATTTGTCGTAACTCTGCGACTATGCGCAAGCTCGTGGATTAATCTGATTTCACTGCTGATTCTGGTCCGGGTCGTCACAAATCCACCCCCCTTAGAAAATTTCAACCTCGAAATTTCCGAGTCTGCCGACTAGAAGTAGGAGCACTGCCTCTGCATACTGTTGAACTCTCCAACGGCAACCTCAACTGAACAACTCTGACAACCGACTCCACAATAAGAGATAGCTCCGTGTTGAAATCTCTGTACCTTCAAATCTCAAATCTGAACTGGCTCCACACAATAGCCAAGTGTTCCTGCATAAGGAACAAATAGGGTACACAACCCGCAATAAACCTGAAACATAGTTCTACAACACGGAACACCACACACACAAAAGCCAACGCTATAGGCGATGCCGAACTATACGGCACAACATAATCTCGCCTATGACCACTTCTAGATCAAAACAACGTGGCAAAACACAACTCAGTTTACACACATCAACATAACTCACACACTCATATCAACGTAGCTCAAACATCGGACTCGAGTAATTATCAACCCATTTCCGCTAATCTGACAGTCTGTGGTAGCACATTCCACAAAACCAGAATCAAACATCAACTCAAATTCAAACCAGACCAAACTCTCTCCAGCACAATGGAGTACAACATCGTCCTCAAAACGACATCATGCAACCTCAAAACCATAGTGGTCCACAAACTGGTACTGCAAGCAATCTCGAACAGCTGAAACTGCTGGTCCCGAATCCTCTGGAACTGCAATACCGAGGTCTACAACATGCCATCCAAGGTCTGAATAGTCCTCAAAGATTGCCCGTCAATCTGAGGATAAAAACCGGTACTAACTCGTAATCTAGTCCCCAATGCTCGCTGCAAAGCTCGCCAACATACAGTCATAGCTGATTATCTCGGTCAGCGAACTGGGACATAGGCACACCACGTAAATGGACAATCTCCGCCAAACACAGCTATGCCAGTCTGCCACTGAAATCTTTTCCGAAAGTACAAGGAAATGTACTGAGTTCGTCAATTGGTCCACAATAGCCTAACAACTGGTATCACAAACAAAAGTGCATACAAACACACACAATCCCAGCAACAAATGCCACGTCCAACCGGAAATCTCTAATGGTTGACACTTCGCGGCAAGTCTCTGCCTCCTAGCCATCGCCAGTCGACAAATATGGCATCTGCGCACACATGCTGCTACATCGCTCTTCATGTTGCGTCACGAGTAGTAAACTCGAAGTATCTGATACATCTCCGCATCACTAGCGCCAAGCGCGTGCAAAACCACGAGCCTCAACATCATCACACTTGAACTCAGCTCCCATAGCTCGCAACTCGGCTAACACGGAAACTCGAGCCACAAATACACACATGCAATACTGAAGCTCCTGACTCTCAACTGAACGCACCAACAACAACATTCCAAAGGGATAGTCAAAGTGCAACTACTAACCTTTCCCGAACAAGCTCAAAGGTGCAGCCATAGTCGTTAGTCGACCTCATCCATCTACATTGCCTCAAGCCCAAATCTGGCCAAAAATGCAAGTGGATGAAACTCAAGTGATCAGTGCACGTCCTACACCGCGCTGCACGCCATAGCTGTAGTGTCTCGAACTCTCTGATGCTAACATAAGGACAGCTACACCCAATACCATACACATGATACATAGCTACATAAGGTTCCTACTGCCTGAAACCAGGAGCCACCGCTCTGCTACACAGCATCAATACACAACCAAATCCAAACCTCGATGCATCGCCATAACTCACGAACTCGTCGCGGTCGTCTGGTAAGGTCAAAACTGAAGCAACGGTCAACCATCATTCAGGAGTAAATAACTCTCCTCGCGTGCATCGAACCACTCGAACTTGACGCCTTTTCCGTCAATTCGGAAAATGAAGTGGCAATCCAGGAAAATCCTGCACGAGCCGTCGGTAATAGCCTGTCAAACCCAAGAGACTCTCGATCTCTGGTACAATGGTAGGGCAATCCCTAAATCAACACGGCTTCAAACTGGTCAGGATCCACGCCAACTCCCTCGGATAACATCACGTGGCTCGAAGTCTTCACGCTAACCAACTAAAACTCACACTGGCTAAACTCACAAACATCTGGTCGTCTCGTAAAGTCCGCGAAACCTCTCACAATTATTTCAGGTGCTGGCCCACACTCTTGGGGTAAATCAGGATATTGTCGACGAACATGGCCGCAAACTAGTCCAGAAACCATCTGAACACATGGTCCATCAAGTCCACACGATCTACGGAAGCATTGGTTAACCAAACAGTGTGACCAAGAACTCCTAGTGCTCAAATAAAGACCCGATAACTGTCCAAACCACATCTGACTCATAGATCCCCAACTGATGGTATCCAACCCGAAATCAATCTTCGAAAAGACTGAAGCTCTCGTAAGCTGATCAAACCAATCGTCTATTCGAAGCGGAAGATACTCACTCTCCTCTGAAGCGAATCAGGCTTCGGTAGTCAATGCACCACCACGTCGAACCATCCATCATCCGTACAAACAATGCAAGAGCACACCACGCAAATATGCGGGGTCGCATGAAATCTCCTGAAACCTCCTCCAGCAACTCCTGGAGTCGAAACTGTAGCTCCATCAGCTCCGTTGGCTCAGAACGACAAGATGCCGGTAAAATGAGCCCAGCGCCTGGTACAAGCTCAATGGTGTAGTCAGTCTCCCGAACTGGAGGAACACCTGGTAACTCCTCCGGAACACACCTAGAAACTCGGGAACCACCACAATGTCGCCAATGTCGGGTACAGCAACCATAGTATTAACAACATGGCTAAGCAAATAACACACTCGCCTCCACCATCCGCTCGACCATCACCGCGAAACACTATCTCGGGGAAATCTGGTCGTCGAAACACAACCTCCTTCTCGAGGCACTCGAACACAGCCAAATACATCGTCAGTAAGTCCATACTCATCGTCACATCAAAACCACGATGTCCAGTTCTAACAGATCCACGGCTAACACATAATCTCCCACAAGGATCTTGCAACCTCCGGATAGATACAACACTCTCCAAAACCTCAGAAGTGGAGATACAAGTACAATAGCCATAGATATCAAACAACAGTAACCTCGGAGAAAAGTCTGTCCTCAAACAAGGTCATGGCACGAACTCCAACATGCCTAACTAGTCGCCCACGTCAATTGCGACTTTCTGAATGGCTCGTCTAGAAATCTGGGTTAATCAAGCTCTAGAAACAGCATCATGATTTCCTTGTAAACTTCGAGCTGTTGAACCGCTAGAACAACTGGCTAAGGGCGCTCCCTCGTAACGTGACCCTCCTGGTCACCAAAACAGCAACTGAGAGTACTCCTCAAACACAAATCACCGCAACACCTGCTGTGTGAAAGGATCACCAACGATCACCCAAACTCATGCCATAGGAGCAAATCCGCTACTCTGTGATCTCCGCCATCGACAAACGGATCCTCTGCTTGACCTGATGACCCTCAACATAATCGAAAAGACCATAGCCTGATGAAGTCACTGATCCCGAAATGTCAGAACTCAACCTCATCAAAGTCTTGACTAAGTCCACTTTCCTCAAATCAACACATCGGAAAACCGTGCACAAGTTTCCCTCACAATAGCCTCGCCACTGAGTGCAGCACACTAAGCTCCTCACGGTTATCTCGAGGCACATCAATCAGACTCTCTTTGATGCTCAGGTTCAAACTCATCTCGAACCTTGTGCATAGCTCTCTCTGAAGCCACATAACTCGTGCAAATAGGGGCAAACATATGGACAATGCATCTCTGCCTCAGGTGGACAAACATTCCACATTCAATTGCTGGGTAGCCTGATAAACCTTTACCGTATAAACAACACCCTGAATGTAGGCCATGGAGTCGTAACCGGAACTCTCACAATATCAGCCCACCAAATACAATGATCTGACTCAGGAAAACATCAACTGCCATAAATCTCAGCTCTGAGGCAACATGTAGACGCTCATACACACACAACCAGGCAAACCGTGCCACACAAACCTTTGAACTCAGAATGCTCATTCAAATCAACAATTCTCTGGCAAATCGCGCGTCGATTGATCCTTAATAGGATCCACAACCGAAACGACACGGAAAGCACGTCAGGAGGCATCCTAATGAATAAAATATCGTTCACAACAAGTGGAACATAATCATCGAACTTCAAATATTTGAAAGTATACAACACCCGGAATATTGATGAGTACCTGTCGGCCGGTCGGGTCACCATTCCAGACATGCTGTACATTCTCAAATATCCTTAGTAAACACGACTACAGAAGTCTACAAAACCTATAACCTAATGCTCTGATACCAAGCTGAAAGGACCCAACCTCGATTTAGCTCCCTAAACCGGAGTTAAACCCCTCCGAAAACATGAACCAACAAAAACCGTAGAAATTTTGGCAGAGTTTCGTTACTAACGTTGAACTACCATTACCTGCACGCGGAAAATACACTTCATCCTATGCCATAAAAAGCAAACCGTGGGCACCAATCCCATCCGGATTTCTCAATATATCAACAGTAAAGTAAAACAATAAATATAATAGTACTTTACTAAAATCCGGTGTAAAATCGTATAGCATAAACAACAAATTACTCAGAGCGACCACTAATGTATAAACATATCAGTATACCACAGTAGGTAGAACAATAAACCTACTGGAAGAAACAAGGTAGCTCGAGCACTATGCCTCCGACCACGACGTGCGACACCAGAGCCTGAACTGCAAACTGGGCACGGAAACCGAAAAGCCCAGGGGAAAGACATGAAAATCGTTAGAGTGAGTGGACGAAAATAAATGTCTTTCACCAGTTAATATATATGTTTAAAATAACATATGCGAGTCCAGGTAAATAAAGATAATAAACTACACGAGGTAAAACCATAATCCTCCAGCGTACTGAGCATGCAAGTAAAACTCTCACGGGGTCACTCATGGACACACCCGTGCTAGTACAGTCAGAACCACGGAGTCCCTGACTTCCACGTGATTCTAGCCAGAAATGGCCTCGGATCCGGGGAAACGCCCCTCACCGGTCAGTCGAGGATACGCCCCTCCTGGTATGGCCTACCATCGGGGATCAGCCGAGATGCAAGTGTATCGATACAACAACGTAACCAAGACTGTACTCTGTGTAAACCAAATCATAAACAGTTGATGCAAATGCATGAAACAACATATAAGTGTATGTATACTCGTATACGTATATCCGTATAAGTATAATCGTATAATCGTAAAAACACATGCTCATGTAATCCGAAATCTCATACGCATGCTCAAGTTCGTAAATCATATTAAAGACTCGCAAGAATTCCGTGAAAAGAAATTTTCCACTCACAGACTAACGTAACGCGATATGCGTTAACCCGTGATCCGGCAGAAAGTCCATCGCCAAACGAACGATCACGAACCCCTGAATATTCACAAAATCCATTTCTCAAAATCATAACTCGACAATACAAGACAAATCACGAGAAACCACCGTTCTCGGAACACATAATCCGAATACGACGAATCGTCGAAAATTCGATATGTACATCATAATACCTCGCTATACTTTTGGACGCTCAACTCGAAAAATGAATCTCCCCACTGCGATCGGGGCGCGATTTCGAGTGAAATGACATGCAATTCATCGAAAACCATGCCGGGAGAAAAGTCGCCGCCGCCGTCGCCGAAAAATCTAAACCTGCCCATAAATTTTCATGCTATACATGGTTTCAAAGATCTCGACGATCCCAACAACTTTCCAGTTATAGGTTAAGGCCAATTTTGACCGGAAAACCTCCAAAACTCAACCCAAAGTTCAAACCCTTACCGGAATTCAAGCCGTTCGATCTCTCTCCTCCGGCCACGGCGACCTTCAAGACCACTTGGAAAAGACTCCTTGGCTCGAGGCTAACAAAAGCCCTCAAAGGAGCACCACCAAATCGGTCGGAATCATTGCCTCCGTCCTCCACCGATTCTCGCCGGAATTTCACGAATTTCACCACTAAAATTCATCCTCCTCCGGCCACCACACAAGGGGATTCAACCACCAAGACGAAGAGCATCCCAAAACCAACAAAATTCAAGAAGAGACCATGCTCAATTATGGCCGGTATCGGCTCCAAATTTGGCAACCAAAGTCGGCAACCCAACGGCATCGAAATGGGTCGACCCACCTTGGTCAACCCAGTCAACCAAAATGAAAATGGAAAGTTGATTTTCCCAAACTGGCAAGTTACTATTTATAGCCTTTCCAAAAATGGAAACTTCATACTTATCCTTTTCGACGAACTTTGAACACCCGTAACTTTTTCGTCGTAACACCGATTCCAATAATTCTCGCGGCAACAAACTCGTCTCGACATGATCTTCAATTATCACCCAAAGTCAAACACATCGACCAAACCGATAAAAAGTCAACCATTCAAACCAACACATATTAAAACCGACTAAACAATCAACAATCGGAAATATTCACAATTTAATCTCCGTAACTCAGAATAATGCCCCGGAAGTTCCCACGAGCTCGAAATTAAATTCTGAACAACTTCCATGAAGAAGCCGAAACCAAATTCTTGTCCGGTAATTTAGTCGTTAAAAGAGCCACCAATTAAACCCGTTTCCGTCGAAACTTCAATTATTCATAACTTATTCCTTGGTCGTCCAAATAACGATCCGGAATCGCCCACGAACTCGAAATCATACATACAACGACTCTCGAGAAGAGACCCAGCTCTAATTATCGGCCAATAATTAAATCGTTAACAAGTTCGGCGATTAAAACATCTGTCGTAACTCTGTGACTACGCGCAAGCTCGTGGATTAATCTGATTTCACTGCTGATTATGGTCTGGGTCGTCACACTTTCTCGACTAACCAAATCGAGAAATGTAACGTAATAAAAAATGAAACAATTGGACCTAGCAAGATGAAGAGAAACAACATTAATTATAATGAAGCAAAAATAGTTGAATCTATACGCGATAATTCCACAATTAATTTCTTGCGATGTTCCTAAGCTATTCCCGGATCTCGATAGTTGGGATGATACGACTCTACGTCATCGATAATATTCTTTATCTGTACAGTCAATGATTAGTCATCTGGATGCATAATATCCAAAGCGTAACTTATCAGAATGGAATGAAATGAAACGAAACAACTCGAAACTGTATGGAACAAACTGGAACGGAACACCGTCACCGTGTCGACTTAGCCCAATTTACTCTAGTGTTAATTTATAGTATAACCAAACATAGTGTTCATCACACGATTTACACTCCATAATCCAATTATCTAAATAATGATCTAGATAGTTCCTCATCTAACAACTTTTCAATCCACCAAAAAGGTTGAACAAATAAACATAGGAAATGGAAAAACTAGAAGCGACAAACAAAACCTTGGCACTACACATAACGAGGGAAGTTGCAAAATTTATCATGTAAAAAAGAAAAGGCATCGAACGTAAAGACTAGCCCAAGAATATTAGTTCACCAGCTCAACAATATTTATTCTGACAATTAACATGGTGGGGCAATCCATAACAATATCGCCGAGACATTCTTCATAATGTGGAACCCCGACACATAAAATTTACTGAAAATTTGACATAATTTCCCCATAAATTCAAGATCAATCAAAACCTGCAAGAAGATCCACACTTCAAATATGACAAGTCCCACAGACAAACAGACAGCCACCTTGCTCATCCAAATTTCTCATAACTTAAAATATAAACAAATCATAGTTCAAACATAGATAGAAAGTTACAACACATACGATTTAATCAAAATTGAAGGGGTGTCCATATGACCATCGCTCGTAGATAGCCAGCATTCGAAACAACCCAAGCACCCTAACTAGCAAAGACTAATAGTCTACTTCATGACCTAACACAAATGAAAAGTCATCACTTGGAAATGAAAGCATCACAAGAGTTCTATGACTGGAACCAACATAAGTTTACATTACCACTTTAATACCTGCAATAATCTACTAATCGTCATACTAAACTCTTTTTACCCATATGAGAAATGATACCCATCGTAATCTTATCTATCGAAGAAGCGTAATCAACAACTCGCTACATGCCAAATGAAAATCAAGAACCAAACCCTGCGATGATTAAACTCTGGCATACTATTCTTCTACTTCAGCGTCGAAAAGTAGACTTGAAAGTTCAGCGTATTATAAGTACTTCAAACTTCAAATTACTACTAACCTTTTAACCTTGGAATAATTACAAGTACCAAAATTGAGGTCGGCGTACACACGGCATAGCGACTGGGCAAATTGACTCATAGGTTGGGATTGTCACTCAGTCACATTCGCCACGTATTCGACGACGATCAACACCGAGAGTATTCAAAGGGGATCTGCTGTAGTTGGGCCATCACTCGGGAGGTGTTCAGCGTAATCAAACACGAAAATGAAAGAAATCAAGCACAGTCTACAAAATCTATAACCTAATGCTTTAATACCAACTGAAAGGACCCGACCCCGATTTAGCTGCCTAAACCAGAATAAGACTCTAAAAACTCTACTAACCTAATTTCTACATATTGTTTGAAAAGCCAAAGTGGATATTAATAATTCAAAAGCTACAAATCAAAGAATCTTTTCCATAAAAGGGTACAAAACTCAATATAGAAGTCAGGCACTTGTTTTTGAAATCAGAGTGGCTAGACATTCTAATCTAGCTAATCAAACTATAACACTAACTCGCAAGATCGATCTTGAACCCTGCGGTGGAAACTGCTATGCCTCGAGCTGTGTACGCGCTCGACCTCAGCTGAAATTCTGCAACCTGAGCGTTTGAAAACGATAAACCCATGGAAAGACATTAAAAATGTAAAACGTTAGCATGAGTGGACAAAATACTCATATAGTCTGCGTGAATCGATAAAACTAAAGGTTTATGCTTTTCCACTGATTTCAATAAAATAATACGAGTTCAAATAAAATAAACTGAAATACAATGGAGGTGGTCGTTGAGGGTATTTGATCTAAACTGGAACGACTGTATGTATGAAAATTACAGGTAATGATATCGTCTAGGGAGTTTGACCTAACCTGAGACTATGTGGGTCGAATAGGGAATTTGTCCTAACCCGGTTCGACCGGCTATTCGGTGATCAGCCGAATAGCTAGGGCCTTAATGCTACTAAATACACCATCACAAGAAAACCTCCAAAAATAAACTGTTCTAAAATATACTATAAATTAAATTGAAATACTGAAAATTAAACTTGCTACAACTGTGAAAATTAATAGGTCCACTCACCTGGATTGCCATGAAATATCTAGCTCGATGATCCACTTACTCGAAAGTCCTACTCGGCTTCCTAAAACAACCTGAAAATCTTACTCAAGTAGTATAAATTTTATCGTGCCACTAAAGTGGATAAAGTAATCTGAGACAGAATGTCGATTGGAAGCTTACATTTAATTTTTAAACAATCTAAAATCTCTACCCAAATGTGTCTTCGTACTCGACATATCATGAAGTTTCTCTCATTAATCAACCCTACTATTGAAGCTCCATATAGAGTGGATGTGACTCGACACACCACAATCGATTGTGTCGAATGTGTCGAGTCACTTCGAATCCTGTCAACCAGTCAAAATGTTACAAAAAATATGCCAAGGTCATACGAAACTATATGAAAATTACCACACGTTGACATAGAGAACTCCCCTTAGGAAAATTAGCTTTATGGTCGCCGAAGCTCCGCCACGTACGGTGGACATGACCTTCTGGAAAAATGAACTTCCCAAATGCCTGCAAATAATACATCAAAAGAAAAATATTTTCAAGCCCAACAATTCTCATCAACACCACAAAGTCCAATTCCGAAGGAGTAAGACGAAATTTACCTCTAAAGGTCTAGGAACTCGCCGAAGATTAATGTCGATCGGTTGCCGTTTCTGGGCCGAGATGCACCAAAAAACTGGTGGCGTTCAACAACTGGGATGATGGCCTTCATAACCCCTCTAGTGCGATGACACATCGTTGCCTGCAATGCCATCGACGTCATCGACAAAATCAGTCGAAACCCTAGAGTTTCTCTTCAATTTCAGGCTACGATTAACGCGAATTAGAGGCTGCAACATTGAGGAATTGAAAGAGGGAACTGAGGCAAAGATTTTGACACCATAACCAGCCAATTTGGTGGCCAGCTGGTGACCGTTCTTCGGCCACAATCAAAACTGGAAGAGAGGAATGGGAAAGAGAGAGAGAGAGTCGCATGAGGGAAGAGAGAGAAAAACAAATCAGCCCAAACTGGAAATATGTGCCATGGCCATTTTTGGAAAGTTTCCTTATAAATACACAAAATTAAAAAATTGTAAAATCTCGATAAACTCTGAATGACCATAACTTTCTTGTTGTAACTTTAATTTTAATATTTGACGTGTCCACGTACTGGGCTCGACGATCTCGAAAATAATTTCCTTCACAACTTCCGTAAAGAAAGCAAGTGCAAAGGCATAACTTATAAAATGTCGATTTTCAAGTTATAACAAAAAGCGAATCTCAATAACCGTGTTAAAATAAAACTAACTCATCTAAACTCGACGAATAATGATTAGCTCATTAATCTAGGTTTGGGTCATTACAAAAACTCCTCTAAGACCACCTCCATTTGTAGTTCAGTTTATGATACTTGAACTGGTATTATTTCACTAAAATCAGCAAAAAGGCATACAGTTTTAGTTTTACAGATTTACATAGTTTATGATTTTTGTCCACTCACTTTAACATTCTTATATGTTTTTATGCCTTTCCCTAGGCCCTTTATTTTAAATTGCCTAGTCTTTAGGTTTGCTAGCTGAAGTCGTGACTGTCCAGAATACAAGACATGACAGTCCACAGCTTTCGTCTTCTCAGTGTAGGATTTCAGTTGAAGTTCTATGCTAGAGTACCTTGTATATATTAGTCAGTGCTAGATACTCTAATAGGGGTCCCGCAAGACTTTCCTTGGATTACTATGGTAATCTGGGCCAGATCTTTTCAACGTCGCTCTTGGAACCCGATCACATTCTCCAAAATTGATGAGAGCGAAGCGCCTGCTACACGCCATGTTCGTTATCGATGCACTGATCAACAAGTGTAAGGTGTAGCGCGTCCTGATTGACTTGATCTGGTTCAACCACTATTTAATGTCATCTTTTACAATGCCTATTCCCAGCTAAGTAGACCCCAGAACAAGCTGATTCAAGATAATGACCTTTTCACTAGGCAAGAATTTGATTTGATTTTCTTCATAAGAATTGTAGAGTATTTTATTTCGAGCTCGTAGGGGTTTTCGGGAAATTTTTCGAATAAGCAAACTATTTCTTATGTTTATCGGAAGTCGGGGTGAGAAGTTATTAAAAAAAATTGATTTTTAAGTTGCTTTAATCTGGATCATCAGATTTTGATTAGATTAAATTTAGACCATTAGATTTGGAGAGGAGCTTGAGGTATAAATAGGATTTTTCAGAGAAACCCAAACCAGAAAACTGATCGGGCTCGACCTATGCCACGCAGCCCTAACCCGACCCGTTCGAATTTCCCTTTTCCGGCCACCTCCGACGTTGATTTAGGTAGGAAATCAAACTTTGAAGCTTCCTTGATATTGTGCTGTGTTGATTTTGGGATTTGCAGGTGGTCACCCAAATTGGGTTTAACACGTGGGAGTCTAAGCCAGTAGTGGCGGTGCTCCGGAGAGATTTGGGGGTCGAGGGTGGGGGGCTACTGAAGCTCTCCCCACCCTGATTCAAACTGCATAGGTAGTTTGGTCCATCAAAACTCCATGGCGAAGCTTTATTGCCACGTAGCTTTTCGGCTGATTTCAGTCCGTGAGGTTTCGACAACGATTCTGGCGAATTCGCTTTAAAATGGGGCACGTAGGTTTAGGGGTTAGGTTGGGCTCAAGGAGAAGAATATTTTGAGGGCTAGATCGTCGTCGTTGGCGGCGGTTACTCGAGTTAGGTTTCAGGTTTGTTTTAGGTTTTTCTTGCCAAACGTCGTCGAGTTAGGTTTCGACCTCGTTGAAAGCTTTATGACGAGGTGTCCAACATCCCCTTTGAAGGACATTCACCAGAGGTGCGTAAGACCCATTCGCCGCCACCTGTGGAGGAGTGTGAGGGCCACGTGTCACCGCCCACGGTGGAGCTCTGGCGAGGCAGATTAAAGGATTTCACGACGGAGTTTTCGGGGTTATTTTTAGGGTCGATGTTCATAGTTTTACACATATTCTAATATTACGTGATCCTTATGGACATGATTGTGACAACCTAAACCGAAAATGGTAGTTAATCGGCTTAATTCGCGAGATTCACGTATAATCGTAATTTGTCGTAATTAATCGATTTGGCGGTCTTATTTGCGACTTAATTAACGGGAAAGAATTTGACATAAGTTCCTTCACAAGAGTTGTAGAGTTTATGATTTTGAGCTCGTAGGAGTTTTTCGAGGATTTTTCCGATGTCCAATGAATATGTTATGAATATTTCTAACCGTTAGATTTAATTGTGTTTATCCATTTGGATTCAATTCGTTTTCGGCCGTTGATCATTTTGGTCGCGAGCATAAATATCAAAATGGTCGTAAGATTGTCGAAAAGTCACATGTGGGCCGAGTTGACCAAAATTGGACCGTTGACCAAGTTTGACCCGCGTTGACCGAAGAGGAATTACACCGACCTTCCGATTCCGGCCACTTCAGACCCCAAGCTTGGTATGGTTAGCTTCCTCTCGTGATTTCCTATTATTTTGAACTTGGTTTGAGTTGATTTGGTTAAGTTTTGAAGGAGAAGCATTTCGGTAAAGTCTTGGATTTTTGCCGGAATCGGGTGAGCTTTTCCGGCCACTTTTGAGGTTGATAGGGTTGGGGGTTTTGCTCCCCTCAACCCATATATTCTTTTGGGTGAAAGAATTTTGGAATTGGAGGTCGTTTGAAGCTCGCCGGAATCGATGGAGTTTGGAACTTTCGGGCTTGATTCCAGTCGGTGGGTTTCGAATTAAAGGTTGCTGTAGAATGAAAAGTTGTTAGGCTTGAGGAGTAGATGTGATCTGAAAATTTTCACAGAAATTGGCCACCGTTGACGCCGCGTCGCCGACGGCGGCGGTCAACGGCAGAGCTCCGACGAAGAGTTGAATTTTTGGAATTTTGGGAAGTAGTCTTGAGGTTATTGAGTTGATTTAGGTGGTGGATTTTGTGTCGAGGGATAAGTACAGTATTTATGGGATTTTCGACGATCTCGTTGATATTCGAGTGATATTTTTCCGAAAATGGTTGGTTTCCGAGGTGTGGTTAAGAGTTTTGAATTGTGATTTTGATCAGTGGTATTTATGATTGTTCAGGAGATCGGGATCGTACGATTAGCGAGTGATCTTCCGCCAGATCATGGGATTAGCGTGTTTTTGCATTGTGCTTGTCTGTGAGCGGACATTTCTTGTCACTATTGGTTGCGAGTCTTTTATATACATTTTACGAGAATGAGCATGTAGTTATGATTATGAATTATACGAGCATGTGTTTTATGATTATGCATTTACGAATATGCTTTTATCATTATGCATTACGAGTATGCTTTTACATTACGCTTTATGCATTTGCATGGAAATCTTTATGATTTGGTTTACACAGAGTACAGTCTCAGTAGTAGTTGTATCGATACACTTAGCATCTCGGCTGATCCCCGAGGATGTTTGCCGGGGGGGGGGGACTTTTACCCTGACCCGAGGTCTTTACCGAAGGGGGGGGAGCAGATACCCTGACCTGAGGCCTTTCTGGCTGGAATCTCGTGAGGATTATGGATCCCGTGATTCAGACTGTACTAGCGCAGATGTGTCCACGAGTGACCCCGCGGGATTTTTGATGCATGTTCTGTACGCATGAGGAGTTAAAGTCTCCCTCATGTACCATTTGATTTTTATGCATCTAGACTCGCATATGTTTTATAAACATATATATTTATATGGCGAAAGAAATTTATTTTCATCCACTCACTCTAACAGTTTATATGTCTTTCCCTGGGCTCTTAGTTTTTAATTCCCAGTTTGCAGTTTGGATTTAGGTGTCTCATGTCAAGGTTGGAGGCTTAGTATTCGAGCCACTTTTCCTTCTCAGTAGGTTTCTAGATTGGCCTACTGTTGTGTATATATATGTACATACTAGAGGTCGCTCTGAGAACTATTATGTTTATATTTTCACATGATTTTCCCGGATTTCTCTAAAACTACTGTTTTGTGTATTGCTTTACGTTATGTTATGTTTTTGAGAAATCTGGATGGGATTGGTGCCCACGGTTTGGCTTTTGTGGCATAAGATGAAGTATATTTTCCGGTGCAGGTTAATGGTAACTACGCGATATAGTGGAACTGTGCCAAAAATTTTATGATTTTTGAAAGTTCATGTTTTCGGAAGGGGTCTGATTCTGGTTTAGGAAACTAAATCGGGGTCGGGTCCTTTGAATGACATCGTGATCGCTACCCTAGAAGCGAAGGGAATTCCGCTAAACCCTAGCAATTATCGCAGACTTGTGAGTTGACCTTTATTTTCACAATCGATAGTGAGTTCATGTTTTTATGCATTACGCTTTACGATATGTTTTTCAGAGCATTTATTTGGAGGTTTACAATTTGATGGTTCATTTAGTTGCATCGATGCCCTAACTATTCAGCTGATCACCGAATAGCCAGCCAGACCGGGTTAGGACAAACACCCTGCGCGACCTAGATTGTCTTAGGTTAGGGCAAACACCTTAGATGATCTTATCATATTAATTTTCCTACATACAATCGTTCTAGGTTTGAACAAACACCCAGAACGACCACTTCCATTGTATTTCAGTTTATTATATTTGAAATCGCATTATTTTATGGAAATCAGCAGAAAGGCATGGTATTACATTTTTATCATTTTAAGCAATTTATGTTATTTTAGTCCACTCGCTCTAAAGATTTATATTTTAATGTCTTTACCTTGGCTTCTCGGTTTCTGTTGCCCAGGCTATAGTGTAAATCCTGAGTTTGTGTGGTATCATCTAAGGCTTTAAGTCCACCTGTCATTCTTCATTTAGTAGGTTCTAGTCCACTTTCAGATTATTTCATATGTAGTATATATTTATAGAAGTCGTTCTAAATACCAGTTGCATTATGCTGCTTTTAGTTACTCGAGTAGTAGTGGAGATTAGTTTCCTTTGTATTTAGAACTAGCATATTGTAAATATGTTTTTTAAATTCCTAAGTTGAGTTTCTGGTTGTTGTTTTTATGGCATTTGTTGAGAAATGCAGATGGACAATCGGTGGTCCACGGTTTATTTTTGGGAATTGAGTTTTAGAAGTGTTATCTTCTTGGAAGTTTTTGGGTTGTTCAATTTTCAAGGAGAACTATGTCAAAATTTTTGTAGAATTTCTCAGAGTTTAGTTAGTCATTAGGGCTTAATTCTAGTTTACTAACTAAACTAGATTTTTGCACTGGCTTCGTTCGGGGATATGATTTTGTAAAGCGCCCAGTAGACCCCAAAATAGGTAATATAATGAGGCAGGAGGTCCTTAAAATCTGGGAAGCTACCGGTCATTCCACATACCCTTACGATCCTAAGGACGACGTCAACACCCTTAGACCAATGGATAGTAGGGAATCCCTAGTCGAAGTTGAGCTTAACCCCGCTCATCCTGATCGCAAAGTTAGGATTGGCGCCCAACTTTATCCCATTATTGAAGCAGAGCTAACACGGCTTCTCATTGAGTATCAGAGGGTGTTGGCTTGGTCTTATGTGGACATGCCATGTGTATCTACTGATATAATTTCTCGTAAGTTAAGTATTGCTCCTAACACTAGGCATATAAAAAAAAGGCGTGCATACAAGGAAGAACACTACGCCGCCATACATACTGAGGTAGACTGCCTGCTCAAGATTGGTTTTATCTGCCCAGTTTATTATCCTAGGTGGATCTGAAATGCTATCATGGTCAAGAAAAGCAATGGCAGTTGGTAGATATGTGTTGACTACACAAACCTCAACAAATCATGCCCCAAGGACAGCTCCCCGCTCCCGTGCATTGATCAATTGTAGATCCACGGCGGGGCATGAGCTCCTCTCCATGATGGACGCTTACTCAAGATACAACCAAATCCTCATGCACCCAGATGACCAAGTGGCAACAACCTTCACAACTAACAATGGCCTTTATTGTTATAAAGTCATGCCGTTCAGCCTCAAGAACGCTGGATCTATGTATCAACGCTTCATGACTTACATATTTAGATATCTAAATGGTACACTAGTGGAGGTCAACATTGATGACATCTTGGTCAAGAGCACTAACGGTAGGGGCCATATGTCTAATTTCTGCATTGTTTTCCAAATATGAATGGAACATGGTGTCCGCTTGAATCGAACAAAGTGCACATTCGGCGTTACCGCTTACAAGTTTGTAAGATACATTGTGAGCCAGCAGGGAATCGAAGCAAATCCTGAAAAGATCATGGCCATCATGACTATGAAGCCGCCCACCACTAACAAAGAGCTCTAAATCCTCACATGTAAACCTGCTTCTTTGAACAGGTTTATCTCCTACTACTCCGACAATTGTGAACCTTTCTTCAAAGCATCATGCCTAACCAACAAGTGCACTGTCGACTGGACACCCGCTTCTAAGGACGTTTTTCAGCAGATAAAACTTTATCTCACTTATATTCCATCTTTATCTAGACCAATAAAAAGGGAAACACTTTATCTATAACTCGCTATCTCGCTCATAGCTATCAGCTATACCCTTGTACAACGCGATTCTGATAACGAACTCTCCGTATTTTTTACATGCAAGTGATTCACAGGCACCGAGAAATGTTATGCAAAGTTTGACAAGTGGGAGCTAGCTCCGGTCACGGCCGCTCAGTGTCTTCACCATACTTCCAAGAGCACAAAATCCAGGTCCTCATAAACCTGCTGCTCTGCTAAGTCCTCGAGTCCACTGACCACAGTGGCCACTGAGCAAGTGGGTCATCGAGCTTAGCGAGTTCGATATTGAATACAATGTCTGCACCTTTGTGAAGGGACATGCAGTGGAAAACTTTATAGATGAGTGTATGGACGTAGAGGAAGAGCACACCCAACAGGAATCCGTGCAGCCCACCACCGCCAACCCACAGTCACTTTGGCACTTATACGTGCACAGGTCAACAAAAAAATCGGACAGGACCTGGGGGAGTTCATACGGAGTACTCACTCAAGTTCAACTTCAAAGCTTCAAACAATAAACTCGAGTATGAGGTGCTCATTTTAGGTCTATAGTCGGCGCACCTATCAGATGCCTCTGACATCAACATATACATTGACTCGCAACCAAGGTTCTAAAAAAATCTAGGCGGCCCTAGACGGGAAGGTACCTTCTAACGTCTAGGCGGCTAGGTGGGGATTAATTGGATTCTAGGCGATTTCGAGGCAGTTTGTATTAAATATTTATAAAACATTAATTTATCTGGTAATTAAGTTATACTTGAAATTAAATTATACATAATTATAAAATATGTATTAGTGCAAGTCTATATGTAGCCAAATGTCACCAAGTCTTTATAGTCTGCTGAGGCTGAATTATCTTTTCCTTTATCTTCTTTCCTACGTGCACAACCTGTCTGCCATTCCTTTCTTTCTTCTCTTTCTTCTTCGCACAGTAGCTCAATCAATCCTTGATTCTCTTCCTCTTCATCTTCCCCAAATTCTCTCCTTCTCTTCTTCCTTTAGTTCTTCTCCATGCACATAAGCCCCGTCCAAGTGTTGGAAAGATTACCCCCCATAATTTGTGAACTATTATCTAGTCCATAAGTATGAAGAGTGATTTCTATCCGCAAGTATACAAGGTCAAGTTATAGTATTTATAGAAGTCGAGTATCGAACCCACGAGGATTAACCACTTGAACTTCTTAGTTCGAATGATAATGCACTTAGACTACAGTTAAACTAGACACTAACTTAATGCTAAAGTAAAATGAAATGTGGATGTGTATTTTACATTACTAAATCTTTTTGAGACCAAGCATTACAAGGGGTGATTAAATTATGGTGAGTGATTATATAAGTTGATTGATTGATTGTGGACTAAAGTAGCGAGATTAAATAACAAACAAATTCATAATAAAGGAAGATGGTTGGCTAGGGAAATCCCCACTAACTACTTAATGCTCAAACAATGTCCCAATTTATGTATGTAATTAAAGTCCATTTTCACACAAGTGGATGTCCAAAACATAACCTTTTGGGTCACGTTTGGTTTTAAACTCAAGCTCCTAGGCCATTTCGGACTCTAGACGACTTGGGCCTAACTTTGAAGCATTTGGTGAACCAGGACCAAGACCTAAACCATTTCGGGTATGTGAGTGAAGCAAACAAGTGTATTATATGATACTTGTAGAAGGTTCATCTTCCTGAACATCTATTGGTGGATTCGGGAGAAATTCAAAGTGAATCCCCAAACCCGCACTTTTTGAGTTACGAATCGAAAGACCCAGATAATAGTCACAAGAACCTTTCGATTCAATGTGTGCTTGATCAAAGCTCTTTAAGTCTATTTTGACTCAAGAGGCTCTAGTCTTTGCTTTGTGCTAAGGAAACCAAACCTTAAGGTAAACCCTTTTGGAATAGACCCTAATCATATTTACATGCTCATCTAGCCTTAGGTGAGTAACTAATTCAACCAAGGTCCCATTTTTATTCTTTAATGCATACATCAACTTTGTTAAGGTCAACACATGCATAATCAAAATCATATATGAAGCTCAAGAATATAAACAATCACAAACACATAGTAATCTTATTCACAAACACATGTTTCACTTAACATACACAAAAATATAGGCCATTCATAAATCAATCCATTATTTGCCTACATCAAATAGCAAGGGTTCAACCAAGGAATGCGATCTTGATGCCAATGGTGTGTGTAAGTCATCTTCATCATTGCTCTCCATAATAGGATCATCATCATATTTCTAAAATCCTCTCCCGGATCATAATACTGCATTCACGACATTCATTTGATGCTTCGGATTTCTCTTGGTAGTAGAAGGGAACTCATGTCCCTTGCCACCTCCTTGTGTGGTGAGTGCCTTCACTAATTGGCTCATTTGAATCTTCAACTTTTGGATTTCACTTTGACTATCGTTGCAAAGTGCTTGATTCTCATTCTTTATGCTCATGAAAATGTCAAGATACATCTTCTTGTCCTCCTCGTGATTCTTGACAACTGTGGTAAGCACGTCATTCGTGTTGGATTTTTGTGCTTCCAATTGTGGTGGTGGAGTAGGCGCTTGAAGCAACAGTGGTTGTTAAGCTCGTAGCACAAAAGGTCTCTCGGTTGATAAGTGTTACCACCCGAGGCATTAGCAAATCTTCCATTCAGCCTTGGTGTAAATCCGGGAGCTCTTTGATAATTTGAGAACCCTTTGCTTCAATTACTTAAGGCACTAAAATTCTTTGATTTCCTCCTTGGTTATATCTTTCTCATTGACCTTGAAAACAAAATTTGGCCTCGGCAACCCACCTTGTCCTCCTTGGTTATCTTGTCCTTGACAACCCCATAAGAAGTTGGGGTAGTTCCTCCAACCCGAATTGTAGGTGTTTGAGTAAGGATCATTCCTTGGTTGGTCATAGAAGAGTCCCTTGCATTCTTCAATAAGTTTTGGATAATCCTCTTGATGAGGACAACTTAGAGTCTCATGCACTGTGCTCTCACAAATCAAGCAAGTCATCGGTTCTACCCTAATCTCCGCCACTTGGTTCATTTGGCTTCCATTCCGGTTTTACTTCATCAAGAGGTCAAACTTCTTGTTTATGGTCTCCTCAAGCCTCTTGATGACTTCATCTTGCATATGGATGGCCCGTTTGACTTCATAAATGCCTCCACGGTTGGCTTGGGTAGCCTCCCTCATAGTTACCGCGGGCTTCCTCACACTTGGCTTCATATCCCATAAATTCGATCCCTCCGCCAATTTCTCAAGCAAAATATGGGTTTCTTCCGTAGTCTTATCCATAAAATCGCCTCCGCAAGTATTATCGACCTTCTTCCTTGGTAGAAAAAAGACATAAGCATGTCTTGGGTTTGCCCATAATTTGGACATCCAAGCTCAAGATCTTTGAAGCGCTCCCATGCTTCATAAAAAAGCTCTCCATTTTCTTCCCGAAAAGTCATCAAACTTGTTCTCCTCTCATTGATCTTGCCCCGAGGGAAGTACTTGGTAAAGAAATTCCTTTGCAAGGTCTCCTATTTGGGAGGGAGCTTGTTAAGCCACTCCTTGACTTTGTCTCGTAAGCTTGATGGGAACACCCGTAGTCTCAATTGCCCCGCCTCCATGTTTTGGATATTCAATTGAGTACATGCCTCTTTAAACTCAAAAATGTGTGAATATGGATCTAAGTTAGCATGGCCTAGAATAATAGGGAGAGTTTTCAAAATGATTCTCCCACCAATGGTTGCAACATAATACATCCAGTGTGCACCACCAAAGAGGGTAAGGCACACTCCCTCAATGGTCTTCCTTCGTAAATCCTGTCTTCCATGGTAACTTGATCTATCTCTTGAGGCTCAACCTCCTCCACGATTTGAGGATCTACTTCAATCCAGAAAACATGAGCTCCGACTAATGGGTGCTCGCGTCTAGCCTCTATAGCTAAGTCAAATAACTTCTCAAGTGTTTCTCAGCTCTTTAACCTCAATAACGGTATACCAACCTCTTCTTCACTGCTGGTACTTGAACCTTCCTTATAAAAAGCCATGGTTTCAAAATGTAAATTCGATCTCCACAATATGGACTTTAATTTCAAAACCTAAATTCAAAACCCAAATTCCCACTAACCACTTGATGCTCAAACAATGTCCCAATTTATGTATGTAATTAAAGTCCGTTTCACACAAGTGGATGTCTAAATCGTAACCTTTTGGGTCATGTTTGGTTTTGAACTCAAGCTCCCAGGCCATTTTGGACTCTACATGATTTGGGCCTAACTTTGAAGTATTTGGTGAATCAGGACCAAGCCCTAAACTATTTCAGGTTTACATCGTGAATGTATGTCACGTGAATGAAGCAAACAAGTGTACTATGTGATACTTCAGGAAGGTTCCTGTTCCCGAACCTCTATTGGTGGATCTGGGAAAAAGTCTAAGTGAATCTCCCAATCAAAACTTTTTGAGTTATGAATCGAAAGATCCAACTAATAGCCACAATAACCTCTTGATTCAATGTGTGCTTGACCAAAGCTCCTTAAGTCTATTTTGACTTAAGAGGCTCTAGTCCTTGCTTTGTGCTAAGGAAACCAAACCTTAAGATAAAACCTCTTGGAATAGATCCTAATCATGTTTACATGCTCATCTAGCCTTAGGTGCGTAACTAATTCTACCCAAGGTCCCATTTTTTAGTTCTTTAATGCATACATCAACTTAGTTAAGATCAACACATGCATAATCGAAACCATATATGTAGCTCAAGCACATAAACAACCACAAACACATAGTAATCTTATTCACAAACACATGTTTCACTCAACATACAAAAAAATATAAGCCATACATAAATCAATCCATTATTTGCCTACATTAAATGACCAGGGTTCTAACCCTAGCCTCCCAATTGGGACTACTCACTACACATGGTAAAAATAGAGTCTAGATACATAAAGGAGAATCAATAAGTGTAAGAAGTAACTGAAGGGTCCCTTAAGCAAAGACTTCAAGTCTCCAAGCACTTTTTCACTTCTTGCTTCTTTCTTGCTTCTTGGCTATACAAAAGATGATGAACCCACCTTAGGCTAGGGTGAAGAGGGTGGAGATGAGAGTATGATGGTGGTGATTGAGGTTCCTTGGCCTTTTAGTGGTGGTGTAAGAGGTGTTTAAGGTAGAGGAGATAACTATGGAGTTAGGGAATGGATGGAGACTATCTCTAGAGCAAAAACTAAGCAAAACTTGAAAAATGAAAATATGTTGTGTGTGTGATCAAGGGGGAGCTCGACCAAGGGAGTTAATGGGAGAAAAAATGGGGTATATTGTGATCCCTTGGATGTACTAGAGTGGCCATAAAGTTTGATCCAAGGGCCACAAATTGTCATCCCCTTTTCTTGGCTTCTAGCTAGAGTCCAAACCATGCATAATAGCTCTTAATTTCAAATTGTATGACACCCTAGCCAAATCAACTATGGTTCCTATCTAGGTGGTTTAGGCCTTTCCTTAGGCTTATCTTGAATTGTTTGGATCATCCTTGATAGTCTGGCCATCCATGGATAAATCCTATTATTTTTCGGCAGCTTCCGATAACTTCCGGCGACCACTTTTCGTCATTTTCCCAAAGTTGCTCCAAATACTCTTGTGACTTAGGAAATGTGTCAACTCCCGATTTCCCAGCATGAGCAGAAAACGTTATAAGAATGACTCTTTATTCATAGAAGACAAACAATAAGCATGTAGTTAGAAACATAATTAGAACACAATTATAGACCTAACACCAAGCCATCTCCTTTCCTCCTTTTGATTATGAAACCGACAGATAAATTTCTTCTTCTAGCTTAAATGAAGAGCATTGAGCAGAGCAAGAAGATGGGACGACATCGTACTGATCGAGCTGAGTTGTGTTATGATTCTACTCAGTGTTGCACAATTTTTTGGCGAGAAGAAATCACAGTTTTTGATTTTCTGATTTGGGATTCAAGCCCTAATTTTTCATTTATATTTAGAAAAAAAGAAAATCATGCACTGCCAGAATTCTCAGGACCGCCTATGAGGAGTTTAGAGAGCAAAACGTTTTTCTGGCCGTTTTGATGTGAAATTCCATGTTTGCCAACCTTCTAGCATCTAGACATAGCCTAGGCGGTTGCCTAGACCATTTTTTAAAATAGTGCTCACAGCTGGTCGTCAACCAAATAACCGGGGAGTTCAAGGAAAAAAGGGGATCCATGGCTACTTACCTAACACTCGCTAGACACTACCTCTCCAAGTTCAAATTTTTCAAAATTACACAAGTGTCTTGTGCCCAAAATGCCAAGGTCAACGCGCTAGCTAGCCTTGCCATAGCGTCGTACCTCACATCTACTAATCAAACCAAGGTGGAAATCCTTGACAAACCAAGCATTTCCAATAGATTCTCTGAGATCCGGCCTATCGCACCCACTGAACCCAATTGGATGGAGCCCATCTTCTCTCACAAGACATTAGGCACCCTTTCAGCCAACAAGACAGAGGCCATAACTATTGTGGCACGTACCACAAACTTCAGCGTGTGAGGCGGACAACTAAACAAGCAGGGGCGCACAAGGAAATGGAGTGGGGAGATTTATCACTTTAAGGATTCAACCATGATGTTTTAAGACCATAACTTCAATCACCCGACTGTGTTAACGTCGTTAAACTTGAACCCGGGATGGTCGGACACCATTTGTTACATCCCGAACCCAAATTATGCACTTATCGAATCGTATTAAGATTTATCGCGGATTAGTCGCACTACCGAAGTTATTAAAGACTTTTTCACAAAGCAAGAATTTGATTTGACTTTCTTCATAGAAGTTGTATAGTATTTAAATTTGAACTCATAGGAATGTTCGGATAAGCGAGCTATATCTTATGTTTATCGGAAGTCGGAATGAGAAATTATTAAAAAGTATTTATTTTTAGTCAGTTAATCTCAATCGTTTGATCGCGATAAGATCGAATCTAGGCCGTTAATTATTTGAGGAGCTTATGGGTATAAATATGTGTTTTTTTTTATTTTTTATTTCAGAAAATCAGAAGAAAAAAATACCACGGGCTTGACCTGTTTTCTCCTCCACCGACCCACGTCAGTTGACCAGACCCGACTTGACATTTCTGGCCACCTCTGGCGATGAAACAGGTAAGGAAACAAAGCTCTTTACGTCCTTCATTGTTTGATGTGAGTAATTTTGGGATTTGCAAGGGTTTGGAGGTCACCCGAATTGGGTTTTTAACTCGTGGAATCGTCGCTAGCAGTGTCGGCGCTCCGACGAATGTTGGGGGTCGGGGGTAGGGGCTATTGAAGCTCTCCCCCATCCTGAGTCTAACGGGATAGGTAAAAAGGTCCGTCGAAGCTCTACGGCGGAGGTTCAACGCCACGATGTTTTCTGGCCAATTTTAGAGCTGTGGATTTAGACGTTGATTCCAGCATATTGGAAGCGAGTTAGAGTGCATGGGTTTAGGGTTATGGTTGGGCTCGAGGAGCGAGGCCCAAATTCAATCCAATCGCGATTTTACGGCTGAGATTCAACCGACGAAAAATAAATTCTTTTTTAATAATTTCTCACGCCAACTTCTAATATTCATAAGAAATTGCTTGCTTATTTGAAAAAAATTCCCCATAAATTCCTACAATTTGGAAATAAAATACTCTATAATTCTCGTGAAGAAAGTCAAATCAAATTCTTGCTCGATAAAAAAGTCGCTAATAACCTCGATAGTGGGAGTAATCCACGATAAAGCGTAATACGATTCAATAAGTGCATAATTTCAGTTCGGGTCATTACAGCTCTTGGCTACGAGGAAACGGAAGTAAAGCATACTGATCAGACCAAGCCAGAAACTACATAATGCATTTCAAGAAAAAAACACAACAAACACAAAGACACACTAGGTTTATGAAATATCCTCGTTCGTTCCACATCGTCTAGATTGTTGAGCACCCAAAAGTCACGACACGATTCAAGCCGGTCCTAATATTAAAAAATGTTGGACAAGCGCTCCTCCTCCCTCGTGCTCGGGCGAAACCTGTACCACGTAACAACAATGTAAGAAAAGACACAAGCAGCATCAGCACAATGCACAATTACAAATTAAAAGAGCTCACAACAATACAACAATAGTTAGACAATGGAATACGCAACCTAGCGGTTGAAAGGAAGTGGGAACTGACGGCAGCCTCTCAATATCCCTCACTGGACGATTTCCAAACCTCCCAGTTCTTGCTCGCTAAACACGCCTTATGACGCCATACGATCATCGAGGATGGAATTTCAGAAAATCACCATTTCTTTGCCGTCTTGGCTGTCAGCGTCATCGTCCCATAATCCCAATCCCGCTTCGCATAATTTATGTTGAAGAAATAAGTATTTTCTTCCATTGTGGAGAATTTGAAGCACGACAAGTTGAAAACATTATAAAGCGCTATTAGCACCCTCATCATCACAGGCCCGCACTGACCCAGAGTGATGTTGAAATGAGACAACACGTACTGAAAAAATAGATCAAGCGACAAATGAATTCCATTATGCGAATGCCACTCGTGAAGGCAGGCATGGCCCTCTGGCGGATCAGTAAACAACTCTCCAAGACCTAGCAGCTGTAGATGAATGGAGCGGGGTATATTATAATTCTCGTATAAACCCTCACATTCCTTCGCGCTACAGGACACCTTGGGTTCCTACACTGCCTCTCCATTGTCAAAATGCCTTAGAACGGGTCTGCCCTTGTATACCTATAACGCTCTTTCAAGCACACCAGGCACCACAGACGCTGACGCCCGGCTCTCCTTTCTCATTGCATCTCCCTCAACCACGCCCATAGACGACCTAACCTCGCCCTTGTTCCTCGATGTCATATCTGGCGCTGCAGTCAAGAATAGGGTTGGAGTGTCAGCAGGGTATTAACAACTAACAAACTCGACTCTAGACTGTGCCCAGATGATAAGGACGTTTGACTAACGCTAAAAGAATCCAGGTTTATCCCTAGGTATCCGCTTAATTCCCTAATGGACACATGTTTCTTCTTCCGTCACCTCTTTTCATCTACAATCCTATATGACTCATCACTTGATATCTCCACGGGTGCTGATGGATCCATCACATTAGCGCAAAACGACCTATTAAACAAAAGATACGCATCAAGACTAGAATGCGCCAATGCCCTGCACCCACCAGCAGGCGCGCTCATGCAGATATCATTCCCCAAAAAATCTATATAACACCTATTCTACCAATAGGGCAGCAAACCCTGGACCTTGTTTATCCTACTAAGCAGTAAACAAAGTGCCTTACAAAGCCTTTTTTACTAACATCTACAAGAACTCATATCTATACAACTTCTTACACAGGTTAGCAACTTCAAAAACTATGAATTAACATTTCATTCCCTGGACAAGCATCACAGAGACCCAAAAAGCATAGAACAATCCACATGTATATTATGGCAACACAACACCAAAAAACTCAAGAGACCAGCAAAAGCAACAAGAAAAAATCAACAAGTAGTCAAACTGAACCATAGATCAGAGCTTCACCTTTCGAAGCGATGAGAATTAAAGACTTTGATCAAAAAATCTGGATGCTGTAAATCCTCCTCTCTAAATGCTATCAAAAGCTTCTCAAATAAACTCAGCAAAATCTCCAATGTGCAAAATGAGAAACGGCTGGAGTAAAAGGCTTTATATACAACAATACAAAAACTTTAAGCACTTCCTGACTGTCTATGCATGCATGTCCACAACTATTGATCTGTGCCATGCATCCCACGTCATTTGAAATTTGAAACCGCAAACGTCTTTTCACAAACCGCAATTATGACGCCATAAATGCACGTGCTCAACAACTCGTTTGACTCTTAGAAAACAGCAAGGACTTATAGGTGTCATGCATGCAACTATCGCTCTCGACACTTGCCTTAGCATCGTAATTTCCCCCAAACTAGAGCAGACCAATAACCCATTCACGCTCTGCTCACCTAGCAAGTTTCATACAAAAATGCTCCACACATGCACCATCACTTAGCCTACAAGGATGATGAGCGTCACTTTCAGACACATTTCTTACCTTAGTCAAGTGTTATGTGACCCTAAAATGCGCACTATCAAGCGAAGCACCGCAACACAAAACACGCTAGGGATACGACAGAATGTGGATGTACACTCCGCTTGTCTCGACACAACTCATCGATGACTAGCGCCCAGAGCTCACTGACTCTCACACACAGGCTCCCTTAGTGGTTGATCACCCTAAACTGGATGTACCCTTACGTGGTCTTCAACCTAGTGACATTGGCTACATGGGGACTTAAACTCCCATTGGACCAAAAAAAGCCCTAGCAACATTGTTAACGACCAGGCACCCTTAAATGGCCCAAGCACATGCTGCATCTTACATGTCGCCTAAACATAGACCTCCTATTTACTAATCCTCCTAGGTGTATCTCCTAACATAGCCCTCGACTTAGCAGTATTGGTTACCTTGGGACTTTAACTCATCTCAGGCACACAAAAACCCTAACGTCGTTGCACCCATCGGGTGGCCTCAAAGTTGGACATAGACGAGGCTTCTTAGTACACACCGCTTGATGCTTGGCCCTCCCTGCAATCACACATAATACCAATGCCCATAGGAAAATGCTGCCCAAGCGCACACCACCTCACATTCCCAAACGGTGCTCGACCTAGCGGCATTAGGTACCAGGGGACTTGGACCCCCTCCAAAGAAGCCCTAGTGTCGTTGTCACCTGTCAGGCACCCTCAAACGGCCTGACCACAGACTTTCCTAGCGCACGTTGCTATCCACTTAACGCTTGTTGCCCTCATGCACAGCATTTCAAGCTTAACAAATGTTTCCCCGAGCAAGATATTTACTCTAGCACGATTGCTGCCATAAACGCACTTTGCCAAGTGTTAGGACCATAATTGTGTTCAAATTATGTACCTAACCTTATGCTTAAAGCTTACCTTCTTGGAATAAAGCATCATTTTTAATACGTATCCCTATTATGCTAGGAAATGGAGAGTTTACGAGAAAACGAGCTAAAAGATGGAGATTTATCCCTTTTTGAAGAATTCAAACAAGTTTCCTAAGCATTTGGAGAAAAAAGAGCAAAATTGAGAAAATGACAAAAAGTCAACCGCTAGTCAAAGTCAACTCCGGCCGATCAACGGTCAACTCCAGCGAGTCCTTGCCGAAATGTGTCAAGGCTCAAGAATTCAATTCCAAGCCCACAGGCCCAATTGGAGAAGATATTTTGAAGAGTCATGTGCAACATACATCACTACCGGCATAAACACTATACCCGACGACATGGCAAAAAACAGACCGACGAGAACCCTTGTCGTCGGGTATAGTCAACTATAACCGACGACTAGAGTACATCGTCAGTTATAGTTTTTTTTACCAACGATGTATTGTTGTCGTCGGTTATAGTAGCCGGAAAATCGTCAGGTATAGTTTTCCACTATTACCGACGACTTTTTTTAACTATTACTGACGATTTTGTAGTATCATCGGCTATAATTTCTTATTTCAGATCCATTCTGGGCAGCAGCTCTGTCATTCAAAAAAAAATCTCCCGCGAAAATTGAAAATGCTCTGAAATCATTGGGTGATGTCGAAAACTGTCAAGAATGAGTTCGTGATTCATTATATATAGGTACGTACGTACTTAATATTATATATATGTGTGTGTGTGTTGATCGATTGTTGATGTTGATTTTGATCGAGTTAATTGATCGATTGTTGAGTTTGAGTAATTGATGGTTGATTTTGAGTACGTGATTGATAGTTGAGTTGGAGTACGTAGTACGTAATTGTTGTTGATTATTGTGAATATATATATAGCTAGGGTGATTAATTTATTTAATTGATTATATATTGTGATTATTATAGGGTTAATTGTGATTATTAATTATGGGTATAATATTGTGACTATTGTGATGTTTCGGTTAATTGTGATTAATTATAGTGTGGTTATATATATATTTAGATTTTTGTGATCGATTATAGTTAGGGTGTATATATATATTAAAATTATGGGAATTATAATAATGTATATTTATATTAATTGATTGATCGAATGTTGATTTTGATCGAGTTAAATTAGACGAAATTATATATATATGAATAATTATGGATCGAGTAGAATAATTAGATGACTATATATATATGTTCATTTGTAATTAATTAGCTAGTTAGGGATCGAGTAGAATAATTAAATTATGTAATTTATAGTTTGAATATCGATATATATATATCTATGAAATTTTAATTAATAAGATCATGGGTATATATACATGCAGTTATAATTTTCAGGATGGACAAGAGTTGGATGTGTCTTCCAAGATGGGATGTAAGATATCACCGTGGAATTAGAAGTTTTGTGGAATATGTGAAGGTTAATTGTGGAGGGATGACAATTCATTATTGTTCGTGTATGAAATGTCAGTGTCACAGCGAGCGATATCGTTTTCACATCGATAAAGTATTGGAGCACTTGAAGAAAAACGGGTTTTGGGATAAGTACACATGTTGGATTTATCACGGTTAGAGCTCATCAGTTGGTCAACATGATCACGGACAATTTTTTGAGAGTGGCAGTACATCCAATGATCCAACAACAAGGTTAATCAACGATATTTTTCCTCATGAGAGCGGTATATTTTCTCAAGCACCGGATATCCCTCCTGCCGTTGGAGACTTCCCTCATATTGAGCCAGTCCAGCAATTACCTACAGCTGTCAACACTGCTGGTATGGACAAGTACAACAACCTCATTGCCTTCCAACAGACCCCGTTATACAACGAGTGTAATAAGACTGTTCTTGAAAGTGTTATGGGAGTAATAAAGCTCAAAGTGGAGAACAAAATGAGTGTGAAGGCTGTTGATGATTGGCTGAAATGGTCTAGTTCGTTGTTGTCCCCCGGTCATCGTCTTCCTACCACTGATCGTAAGGTGCGACAGATCCTGAAACATCTTGGCTTTTCCTACATCAAAATCCATGCTTGTAGATATGATTGTGTTCTCTTCTGAGGTGAAGATGGTTATGGGAATGATCTTGAATCCCTTGATGAATGCCCGATATGTGGTACAGATAGGTGTAAGTTGACTCCTGCCGGAAACAAGAAAGCTGTGAAGATACTTCGGTATTTTCTGCTGATAGATAGGCTAGAACGGTTGTTCATGTGTGCACACATGGCTAAAGCTATGAGATGGTGGACCGAGAGGAATTTGCTCGACGGTGATACGCTTATACACCCTGCTGACGGAGAGGCTTGGAAGCACTTGGTGAAGGAGTTTTCTTATTTTGCATCAGAGGTTCGAAATGTTTGGCTGGGGCTTTCATCTGACGGATTCAACCCTTTTGGCAACATGGGTCTTCAATACAGTATATGGCCAGTTATTTTGGTACCGTACAATCTTCCTCCATGGATGTGCATGAAGAAAGAATACAATTTGCTCACTATGATAATTCCAGGGCCGGGTTATCCAGGAAAGTGTCTCGATGTGTATTTGAGACCCTTGATTGCGGAGCTTAAGTACTTGAGTGAGCATGGTCATCCCACTTATGACAAGTTTAAAAATGAGATGTTCCAGATGCATACCATGCTTGTTGGCACCATTAGCAATTTTCCTGCATGCGGGATGTTGTCGGGCTACGTTACCAGGGGATACAGGGCTTGTCCAGAGTGCATGACTGTTGAGTGTTGCAGACCTCATTGCAGAAAGATTGTACATATGCGTCATCGTTGTTGGCTTCCACATGATCACCCATTTCGGGAGGATATGGAGGCATTTGATGGGACTGTGGAAACAGATGAGCAGCCGAAGAGATGGACGGGGGATGAAATATTGGAAGTTCTAAATGAATACGATTTTGGGCAGCTCAGCAATCATCCTGAGATAGTGGCGTCAATACCTGACAAACCCGACAGGTATAAATTCTGGACACACAAAAGTATTTTTTGGGAACTTCCGTATTGGTCTAAGTTGCTGATCAGACACTACTTAGATGTCATGCACATAGAGAAAAATGTGTGCGAGAGTGTGGTCGGCACAGTGTTGAATTGGGAGGGAAAAACCAAAGACAGCCCGAAGGCACGCATTGATCTTAAAAGAATGGGACTGCAAATATATTTGTGGTTGAGAGATGGGAAGAAAAAAATGCCACAAGCTCCTTATACCGTCAAGCCTGCTCAGAAGAATGAAATTTTTGGCTGGATGGGTAATGTCAAGTATCCTTCAGGCTACGCTGGAAATATAAGTCGATGTGTTAACTTTAAAGACAATAAGATGTACAGACTAAAGAGTCATGACTGTCATATACTACTTCAACGCCTCTTCCCTGTTTTCATTCGAGGGTACCTGCCCAAAGAGGTGGTGGAGCCGTTAGTGGCTTTGTCAAGATTCTTTCAGAAGTTATGCACGAGAGAAGTGAAGAAATCGAACATGTTAGAAATGCAACAGGACATCATTTTTATCATGTGCAAATTTGAAAGGATATTTCCTCCAAACTTTTTCGACATCATGCCTCACCTGATGCTACATCTTACGGAACAATTGTTGCTTACTGGTCCAGTACACTACACATGGATGTATCCCATGGAAAGGTACGTAATGCATCTCTGAATCTGGCAATATATGTCTTTAATATTATTTATTCACTTATTTTACAATATTCATAACATGCTCTGTAATTACCAATTTTATAGACAATTAGGGGACTACAAAGACTATGTGATGAACAAATCTGCACCCGAAGGGTGTATCGCTGAAGCATATATTGCGCACGAGTGCGTAACGTACACCAAACTGTATTTGGGAGCGTTCGAGGACCCTCCACAACATATGCCAGTAGATGGAGCACAGTTCAACCTTTCAATCATCTCTGATGATGTTGAAGTTTCCGGAAAGTTGCCAACTCGTACAATTTGGAACCATATGAGCTAGTCATTGCCCACTGGTCGGTATTGATTAACTGTCCAGAAGTTCAATATTAGAAAAATATGCACCTTTACTGCCCTGCCATTTCCGGTGATGTTAACTACCACAACAAGACGTTCGCAAACTATTTTTGCAAATGGGTACGTATATAGATATATTGACTTGTATATGAATTTAATTGCATGTCTCGTATCATATTTATAGTTAAGTTAATAAATGATTATTTTCAGATGAACCATGTATAAGATGATGGTATCCCTCAGTGGTCACACGAATTGAGGCTCTTGGCGCAGAAACCGGTAACTTCTAGAGTTTATCCTATGTGTAAGGTAAATGGCGTGCTATTTATTTGTGAACATAGAGATGTCAGACGAAAAACACAGAATTCTGGGGTAATGGTGCATGGTGGGCAGAATGGAGTTGACTATTACGGTGTTCTCCATTCAGTTGTCGAATTAATATATGGGGAAGGCATGACCGTGCACTTGTTTAAGTGTAGATGGTTTGGTACCGACCCTCAGAACAGAAGGACTGATCAATACAGCATTTTTTCGGTGAATACTGCTACAAGCTGGTATGAAGATGATCCGTTTGTTTTGGCCACGGCGGTGAAACAATTGTTCTATCTTGATGATCTTGTGCATAAAGGCACGTGGAAAGTGGTTAACCATGTTCTTCCAAGAAACATATACAGTGCCTCCACCCTTGGTGTGACCACGGATAATGAAGAAGTTAGTGCATACCAAGAGCCGAACGCAACTGGTATTCCTGAAACCTCAACAATTCGCCTTAATAATGTGATACAGGGCAGTGTGGTATGAATTCCTCAACCGAATCTTATTCATGTTAATCAAAATGAAGACAATGAAGACTCAAGTGACAAGGGCTTACACATCTTACCTGAAATTAACTCGGAAACCGAGTCCGACTCAAGTGATGATTCTGACTATGCGCCTTAGTGTATGTATATATATATATGTTAATTTGAGTTTGAACGTGCAATGTAAAATGATGTGTACGAAGATGATCGACGTTAACTTAATTAGATCGATGTAATTAAAGTAGATACTTTGTTTAAGGAGCATTTTTTATAAGTTAGGAAAAAAAACTCATAGCCTTTTTGTATAAATATATAATGCATATGAAAAAAAAGGAAACAAACTATAACTGACGATATTCATAATAAATATCGTCGGTTATACTATAGCCGACAATGATACTTATATCGTCGGCTATAGTTTTTGGGTTATAACCCCCAGCGCAGCCGATTTGGGCAGAACGAAACTGCCCAAAACATTTCTTCTCCTCTACCGATTCGTTTCCGCCGCCGTCGTCCGTCAAGCAAGAGCAAGGTCGATCATCCTCAAGCCGTCGTCCATCATCAAGCCAACATACATCGATTCTAAACCCAAAAAACAGGTTCTAAATCCCTAAATCCCCAATTTTGATTTTTTTTATTTAGGTTAGATTTTAATCCTTAAATTACCTAAATATTTTTTTATTGTGTGAATATATTGGATTATTGTTGAATTTTGTTGATTGTGGGAATTATTGTTAATTTTTTGGATTTATTGGATTATATATATAGAGGAGCTTAATTAATTATTGGATTATATATTGGATATTATTGTTGAATTTTGTTGATTGTAGGAATAATAGTTAGTGATTTTTTTTGGATTTATGGAATTATTGGATTATATATATTGAGGAGTTTAATTAATTTTCGAATTATATATATATATATTTGGAGTTTAATTATTGGAATTATTCGAATTTTTGGATTACGAATTCGAATTTTTGGATGAATTAGGAATTATTTTGAATTTTTGTAATTTAATGGAATTTTATATGAAGGAATATATAATGAAATTTGTTGAACACACTACCACATTTACTACTATTGCCGGCGACAAGGGAAAAAAAAAGGCCGGCGACGGAGCAAGTCGCCGGCAATAATGAGCATTGCCAGCGATATGGACCATCGCCGACAATGAGTTCCAAAAGTCACCGGAAATGGTCCAAAGTATTACCGGCGACCTTCTCCGTCACCGGTAATAATCTCTCCATCATTGCCGGCGATATTCCGGCCCAAATATCGCCGGCAATGGTGAAACAATTTCAGGCAATTTTTGGCCGGAATTTCGCCGGCAATACCTCTTATATCAGATCCAGATCGTAGCAGCTCATTCATTTAGATATAGAAAAATCCGGTGAAATCGAAAGATTGAAAACGCTCTGAAATCCTTGGGTATTGTCAAAAGGCGTCGAAAACCCGCTCGGGAAGCTATATATATATAGGTACGTATATACGTATGTATATATATATATGTGTGTTGATTTAATTAGATGGATATATATATATGCATACATGTGTTGATTTAGAGTTGAGATATCGATTATTGGTTTGATATGCAAATAGAGTGGATATATTGTTGATTTCGAGTGATTGACTGTTGATTTTGAGTTGATTTGAGATTATTTCGATGAAAATATGTTAATTTGTGTATATATATATGTATGTATATAAAATTATTGATAGTATATTAATTGTTAATATGTCAATATATATATACAGGCATGTTAATTTGTAATTGTGAATTGTTGGTATATATATATATATTTTTTAATTTATATGCATGCATGGGTCAACTTTTGTTAATTAATCGGATGAATTCGAATGTAATTAATGATTATTTATTAATTAATTAGTAATGAATGTGTATATATATATATTTATAGTACGTAATGTTAGAATTTTCAGGATGAACAAGAGTTGGATGAGTCTCGAAAGATGGGATGTGAGATATCACCATAGAATTAGGAGTTTTGTGGATTTTGTGAAGGCTAATTGTGGAGACACTACACTTCATTATTGCCCGTGTAAAGAATGTAAGTGTCGCAGCGATCGATTTCGTTTTCCCATTGATAAAGTCCAGAAGCACCTGAGTAAATACGGGTTTTGGGATAAGTACACTTGTTGGATTTATCACGGTGAAACATCGTTAGCGGGTCCGCATGATCATGGACAATTTGGTGAGAGGACCAGTCCATCCTATGATCATGGACATTTTGCTGAGAGGGCCAGTCCATCCTATGATCCAACATCGATGTTAATCAATGATATGTTTCCTCATGAGAGCGGTGTATTTGCTGATCAAGCACCAAATGTCCCTCCCGTCGTGCAGGGTTTCCCCCATATTGAGCCAGTCGAGCCATTACCTGGAGCTCATGTCAACACAAGCGGTATGGACAAGTACAACAACCTGATTGCATTGCAACAGACTCCGTTGTACGACGGTTGTAGTAAGACTGTTCTTGAAAGTGTCATGGGAGTGATGCAGCTCAAAATGGAGAACAAAATGTCTGTCAAAGCTGTTGATTCTTGGCTGAAGTGGACTGCTTCGCTACTGCCACCCGGTCATCGTCTTCCTACCACTCATCATAAGGTGCGACATATCCTGAAAGATCTTAGGCTTTCCTACATCAAAATCCATGAATGCAGATATGATTGTATTCTCTTCTGGGGAAAAGATCTTGAAGACCTTGAAGCCTACCCGGTATGTTTTACAGAAAGGTATAAGTTGACTCCTGCAGGCAACAAGAAAGCTGTGAAGATACTTTGATATTTTCCTCTTATTGATAGGCTGGAGCGGTTGTTCATGTGTGTTTCCACGGCCGAAGCTATGAGATGGTGGGCTGAGAGGAATTTGCCTGACGATGACACCCTTATACACCCTTCCGACGGAGAGGCTTGGAAGCACATGGTCAGGGAGTTTGATCATTTTGCAGCAGAAAATATTTGGTTAGGGCTCTCATCTGACGGATTCAACCCTTTTGGCAACATGAGTCTTCAATACAGTATATGGCCAGTTATTTTGGTACCGTACAACCTTCCACCATGGATGTGCATGAAGAAGGAATACAATATGCTGACTCTGTTAATTCTGGGCCCGGGTTATTCAGGAAAGTGTCTCGATGTGTATTTGAGGCCTTTGATTGAAGAGCTTAAGTACCTGAGTGAGTGTGGCCACCCCACTTATGATAGGTTCAAAAATGAGATGTTCCAGATGCATGCCATGCTTGTTGGCACCATCAGTGATTTTCCTGCCCGCGGTATGTTGTCGGGCAACGTTACCAGGGGTTACATGGCTTATTCAGAGTGCATGACTGTTGATTGTTGCAGTCCTCATTGCAGTAAAATTGTTCATATGCGTCACCATTGTTGGCTTCCATATGATCACCCATTTAGGCAGGATCAAGACGCTTTTGATGGGTCTGTGGAAACAGGTGTGGCACCCAGGCAATGGATAGGGGATGCAATTTTGGAAGTGTTGAATGAATATGATTTTGGCCAGCTGAGCAATCATCCTGAGATAGTGGCGTCAATTCCAGACAAGCCCGAAAGGTATAAGTTTTGGACACACAATAGCATATTCTGGGAACTCCCCTACTGGCCCAGGTTGCCTATCAGACACTACCTAGATGTCATGCACATAGAGAAGAATATGTGTGAAAGTGTGGTGGGCACAGTTCTTAATTTGGAGGGGAAAACAAAAGACATCCCTAAGGCACGCATTGATCTGAAAGCTATGGGACTGCGGAAACATTTGTGGTTAAGAGATGGTAAGAAAAAAATGCCGCAAGCTCCTTACACCGTCAAGCCGAAGCATAAGCATGAAATTTTTGGGTGGCTGAGTAATGTCAGGTATATATTCTTATGGCTATGGAGGAAATTAATATAATTTGTACTTATATATGGTTATATGCGAGAAATATAATTGTTGCTTATGGCTATATATATATGCAGGTATCCTTATGGCTATGCAGGAAATATAAGCAGGTGTGTTAACTTCCGGGACAATAAGATGTACGGATTAAAGAGTCATGACTGCCATGTACTGCTTCAACGCCTTTTCCCTATTTTCATTCGAGGGTACCTGCCCAAAGAGGTGGTGGAGCCATTGGTGGCCTTGTCAAGATTCTTTCAGAAGTTATGCACTAGGGAAGTTAAAAAATTAGATCTCAGGGAGATGCAAGATGACATCATTTTTATCATGTGCAAGCTTGAGAGGATATTTCCCCCAAATTTTTTCGACATCATGCCTTACCTGATGATCCATCTTCCCGAACAATTGTTGCTTACCGGTCCCGTACACTACACTTGGATGTATCCCATGGAAAGGTATAAATGATTCATACATTTGGTTTGCCTCTGTTTTTATATGTAAATTCTTATTTTTTAAGTATCATAACATGCACTTGTTAACTTGTAGACAATTGGGAGCCTACAAGGACTATGTGAAGAATAAATATGCACCTTAAGGGTGTATCGCTGAAGCATATATTGCGCACGAGTGTGTAACGTACACCAACTTGTATTTGGGAGCGCTGGAGGACCCCCAACAACAGATGCCGATAGATGAACCCCAGTTCAACCTTTCTATCATCTCCAATGACGTGGTAGTACATGGAAGCTTGCTAAAGTCGTACAAGTTGGATGGAAATGAGATAGTCATTGCCCACTGGTCGGTACTGATTAACTGTCCAGAAGTACAATATTGGAAAAACTATCATCTTCACTGCCCTGCTATTGCCGGAAATGTTTATTACCACAACAGGACGTTTGCAAACTACTTTGGTCAATGGGTAAGGGTATATGTGTATATATCTATTTTTTAGCTCCTTATATAGCATGTGTGTACGTGGTTTTCTTTTTATATGTTCATAATTTATGGTGTACCTGGTTTCTCATCGTTTTCAGATTAACCATGTAGCAAATGATGGTTGCCCAGAGTGGTCAAACGAATTGAGGGTCTTGGCGATGAAACCGATAGCTTCAAAAGTTTACTCGATGTGTCAGGTCAATGGCGTGAAATTTATATGTGAAAATCGAGACGACCGACTGAAAACACAGAATTGTGGGGTGATGGTCTATAGTGGGCAGGATGGCATTGACTATTACGGTGTCCTTCATTCAGTTGTTGAACTAATTTATTGGAACCGCATGAAAGTGCACTTATTCAAGTGTAGATGGTTTGATACTAGCCCGGAGAACATAAGGACCGATCAGTACGGAATATTTTTGGTGAATACTGCTACAAGTTGGTATAAAGAAGACCCTTTTGTTCTTACCACATCAGTAAAACAAGTGTTTTACCTTGATGATCTTCTGAACAAAGTCCCATGGAAGGTGGTTAACCATGTTGCTCTCATAGAAACATATACAGTGCTGCCACACTTGGTGAGACCGTAGATGATGAAGAAGTTACTGCATACCAAGAGCCGAACGCTTTTGAGATTCCAGAATCTTCTACGATCCGCCTTAATAATGTGAGATCTGGGAGTGTGGTTCAACTTATTGGAGCAGAACTTCTCGATGTTAATCCAAATGAAGTTGACGCTGATTCAGATGACGAGGAGCGGCACATATTGCCAGAGGTTACCTATGAAACCGAGTCAGACTCAAGTGATGAAGATGATTATGATTATCATCCTTAGTACGTTAATGATGTACGTATTTATAGTGGTAAATTGGCTTGGAGGTAAATTCTAGTCGTAAATTATATTTGGAAATTCTAGTCGGAAATTATAGTCGGAAATTCTAGTCGAAAATTATAGTACGTCGGAAATTATAGTCGGAAATTCTAGTCAGAAATTATAGTCGGAAATTATAGTCGGAAATTCTAGTCGAAAATTATAGTCGTAAATTATACATAGTCGGAAATTCTAGTCGGAAATTAAAGTCGTAAATTATATATAGTCGGAAATTCTAGTTGGAAATTCTAGTCGAAAATTATAGTCGTACATTATAGTCAGAAATTATATATAGTCGTAAATTATAGTCGGAAATTCGATATTTCGTATTTATAGTACGTCGTAAATTATAGTCGTAAATTAGAGTCCGAAATTATAGTCGTAAATTGGCCGGGAATTGGTCGGAAATTGGCCCGGAATTGGTCGGAAATTGGTTGGAATTGGTCGGGAATCACTATCATTACCAACGAGTTGATAACTCGTTGGTAATAGTATTACCCACGAGTTATCAACTCATTGGTAATAGTATGACCAACGAGTTGCTTATCAACTCGTGGGCAATACTATTACTAACGAGTTAACTCGTTGGTAATAGTATTGCCCACGAGTTAACTCATAACTCGCCAGCAATACTTCGTTATTTCCCAGGAGAGGCAGCTCGAGCTGCCTCATTTCTTCACCCCATCTCTTCCTTGAAAACCCTAAAACCCCATCTCTTCCTCTCCTCCCCTCTCCCCTCCCCTCCTCCCCTCTCCCCTCTCCACACAAAAATACCTAAACCCAAAAACCCCAAATCTCCCCTACCTCTCCTCCCCTCCTCCTCTACCTCCTCCCCTCACCTCCGCCGCCGGAATCCGATCTCGACCATGATAGGTCCTCTCTCTCTCTCTCTCTCTCTCTCTCTCTCTCTCTCTCTCTCTCTCTCTCTCTCTCTCTCTCTCTCTCTCTCTCTTATAATTATGTGTATATATATGCATTTTAATTATATTTGATTTAATTAACTTGATTAATTAAGTTTTGGGTTTTGAGTTAATTTTTGATAATTATTAGGCAAGTGTATGTATGTATATATGTAGAAAATATTTAGGTAATTTAAGGTGATTTAATTGGATTAATTGATATATTTTATAATTATATTGTATTTTTAAGGTGTTGCATGGGCAAATTAAGGTGATTTGGATTAATTGATATAGATAATTTAAGGAAATTTAAGGTGTTGGGCAAATTAAGGTGATTTGGATTAATTGATATAGTTGATAATTTAAGATATATTTGTTAACTTAATTAATTGGTTAAATAAGCATTTGGGTAATATTTAATTGATATTTTGATAAGTATATTCGTAATGATCGATATGATATGATGCAATTTAATTTAATGTTTTATATGATATCATAAGCATTTGGCCTATGAAATTTAATTTCATGTTTGATATGATGCAAACGGTTCCAAACGGTTCCGGTTCCGAACGGTTCCGGTTCAAAACGGTTCAGGTTCCAAACGGTTCCGGTTCCAACAATTAGTCCTGGTTTCGGTTCTATGAAAAACCGGAACCGTTTGGAACCGGAACCGTTTTGAACCGGAACTGTTCGGAACCGGAACCGTTCAGTTCCGGTTCCAGTTCTAGTGGTTATCGGTTCAAAACGGTTATCGGTTCAAAATGGTTCCGGTTCCGAACGGTTCCGGTTCCAAACAGTTCCGGTTTTGCATAGAACCGAAACCAGGACTAATTGTTGGAACCGATAACCGTTTGGAACCGGAACCGTTTGGAACCGTAACCGTTTGGAACCGTAACCGTTCGGTTCCGGTTCCGGTTCTAGTGGTTATCGGTTCCGGTTTCGGTTCTAGCAGTTATCGGTTCAGGTTCCGGTTCCAAACGGTTCCAGTTCCAAACGGTTCCGGTTCCTTAATTTTCATAGAACCGAATCCAGGACTAATTGTTGGAACCGATAGGAGGTTTTGCGGCAAATTAGCTTGGAGGCATCAAACGGAGAGGGACTAGAAACAGCGGAGGGAGTAGCAGTCAAGGTTCCTCAGCCGCAGTCAGCAACACGCGCAGTGGCCCAATTATGAATGCTCGCACACAAATGTTGCTAGCTGCGCGAGGAGAGGAGGAAGCTGCACGATCCGGATCCGTGCAACCCCCAGTCCAGCCTTGAGCCTCAGTCAGCAGACCCTCAGTCAGCAGACCCACAGACGAGCGACAGTCAACGGGGGCATCAGAAACTCCCTCCATCCGAATGCCCCCTATCGTCCCGGTGCCTACTCCCGTTTCACGGGAATCATCTGAGGCAGATGGTGCTGGCGCCTCATTGTCCAGGCCTCGTCTATCTCCGCCGTCCGGTCTCTTCCAGCCCGACGAGATTCCTGTGATCCCTGAATTCGATGATAGGGGGAGGCCTATTTATATTGAAGGACGGCCGGAGTTCCTGAGGGTGGAGGAAGCGTACAACTTCATCCCGTTCGACCCTGTGTATCTTTGGAATGCAAGGTGCAACAACCAGCAAACGGACGATGCAGGTAAATTTTATTTAACAAGATTGATTACTTAATTATTACTTAAGACTTACGATAGGTTCAATTAATAATATCAATTTGTTGACATTGTATTATTAGGCAATTTCGTTAATGGCACTGGAAAATGAAAAACTAGAGGCCCCTGCACCGGGAAGAATCTTGAGCAGGCCACTGGGGGAAGGAAAACGCTCATTAGGGCCAATGAGCATGGTGAGGTGATCGAGACATTTGACACCACGCGAAAGTATGCCAGCATGGCCGGGGCTGTCGTGTGGGACAAGGTCCCAATGCTGTGGCCAGATTGGGAATCTGTGCCTCTCTACGTGAAGATGCAAGTGCATAATGCACTGAGTGTGAGTTAAATCGTATTTTCATTACGTAAATTTTACATTTATTAATTAAGTCTGAATAAATATATAACTTTATCGTTTCTATATTCATCTTGCAGGTGTGGTTTGACGTGGATGAATGCCTTATTCACACGTGGGTAGAGCGTCAACTACATATCAGGTGATGTGATTCGAGTTATTTGAGTATATATCGAGTTAGATTTTTGTTTATCAAGTGTTTTAATATCTCTAACTTTTTTTTCTGGTGTTAATATAGGTATAAAGAATGGAAGAACGAGCTTTCAAAACATTACACATAGTATAAGGAGCTAGGCCGAAGTTCTACCCCTAGCGAATTCCGGTTTAGGGTGTACGAGTGGCTGTGGCTGGTAGCCCACTTCGACCACCCCAAAGTGAAGGTATGCATCATGAATATATTTTACAACCTTAATTTATCGTATCACATTGAAATAGTTAGTTACTAATTTTTTTACATATGTATATCAAACAAGGCGATTTCCAAGACGAACAGGGAGAACAGATTGAAAAACACCAAGGCCCATCATGCAGGTTCACTCAACTATTTGGGTTGGTCGAGTAAGGTGTAGCAACAACAAGAAGTCAACCCGTTGGTGTTTATTCATCAGAAGTTCTATCCGCAGTGCCCTGAAGAAGCGGTAAGTCTTTAACCTCATTATTTTGTACTTCACATATGCATGTGTTAATAAAAATATTTTTCTCTATTAATTTATTTTGTTTAATAATACGTTATTCATATTCGCTTTTCAATTAGGCGAGATTGGAGGATGCGATCACAGAAGTCACCATTAATATAGCTCAAAACAACCATCCTGACTGCTCGGAGGAAGAAGTGACCTAGTATGCCTCTCAGATCGATCCGCTTGATCGCCCTATAGCGGCTCAGATCATGGCAAAAGCGTGCGGGACTGGAAAGAATACCTACTACTGCAGGGGAATGGGCTCGGCAGGCGAAGGAGTATTGAATAACACTTCGGAATACTCTACCGGGTCAAGAACTTCAACTTCTAGGAACTCTAATCTAGCAGCGGAGCTGCAGAGGACGCAGAGGGAGTTGGAGGAGCAAAGAAGGCAGATGGAGGAGATGCGGCAATTAGCCGAGCAGCAGGCAGTCAGAGATGCCGAGTACCGGGTGATGGCCGAGCAACACCGAATGATGGTCCAGCAGCAGACACAAATGTTCACATGGATGCAGACGATGTACGCGTGCCAGACTACCAGACAACCGCTCCCCACACCTCCCCCGGTCCCTGTGTTCCACAGTGATCCACCACCGCAGCAGTCACCGCCACAACAAGACTAGGGTAGCCACCGGAGTTCAAATGATTACGTCCACATGGATTTCCTCGACCCTTAGTGTAGTTGTAGTTTATTTTCGTATTGTTGCTGTTTGTACTGTACGTTGGACAATTATGTGTGTACTGTTGAACTTGTATTTGTACGGTTTCTGTTTTTTAGTGCAGGTTCTAGAATTGGGCCTAATCCAGAACCGGCTTTTTTTTGACAAATTTCTCCGGGTATTGCCAGCGACTTGGACCAAAGTCGCCAGCAATACCCCTCATTTTCCGGCCACGGCGGAGGGGCATTACCGGCGACTCAAGTATTGTCATAAATTGGACATTGTTTGTACATTGAGTTGGCTAGTGGTGATATCTCTAGCCGACCAAACATTTCCTTTGATTTGATTTACTTTATGTTTTCACTTTATTTAGTTAGTTAATTAACCAATCAACTCGTATAATCACTTACCGTAATTGCATCATCCCTCGCAATGCTAAGTCTCTAAAGGACTTGGTAGCGTGAGATACACTTTCATATTTTATTTTCTTTTAGTGTCAAGTATTGTCTAGTGAGTCGTAGTCTTTGTGGTTTTCACTCCGAGCTAAGGAATCTATGTGCTTAATCCTCGTGGGTTCGAGACTCGATTTCCTTTTCTATACTATTACTTGTCCTCGTATACTTGCATGTGGGGGTATAAATCTTCCAACACCAAGCGCTACCCACTAACCGCTAGGCAATGTATCGCTAATGTATATTTTGTGCAAAATATCGCCCTTGATCGCAGAGTTAAAGGGACTCCGGAATACACTACGCTACCCCAGCATAGTGGTGCTAAGTATGAACGCTTTATGGATCTAAGGTTCTTCAACTTCCTAATCAAGGTCAATCTCCTTGACTTGGGGGACTTGTTAGTACGTCATGCAGTAACCCATAAAATGTGCCATATTTAGCACCAAAAATCAATTACCAAAAGAAGATGAAAGGGTAGAAATGGGAAATCACACCTTAAAAGTGCACCATACGCCCTCAGCATCATAGCACACTGCGCGCATTAGCCAACCGAGGTGTAATGTAACCCGCCAAAGTTCCAAGCTACCCTCCTTTATACCAAAATTGGAATACTCACGTCAATCCCACATCAAGGATAACATTGAGTTGTCACTTTTAACTACCCTTATAGGGAAGGTATATATGACAAAGGAAAGACAACCATTCTATTCTTCTCTTGTCTGTTAGTGCTTACTGTCATTACATCATCTAAGTTAAGCATTGGGAGAGTTGAAGGCGGCCCAACCCCGTCTAAAGTCCCTGACGCAAGTCTATTATTTTTGCAGATTAACAGAGCGTGAGAGGTCATCGACCCGAGCACTCAAAAGTGATCCACCATAAATATCCTCTGCTCTTCTAGCGAAATCCTTTATGGATTTCGGTAGAAACACAACCACTTCTCTTCCCCTGCTAAGTCACCAGTCACCACATGAACCCAAGCCTACCTGACTACGAATTTGGTAGAATGTGGGACTGACAGTAGCTAGGACTATTGGACTACTTTGCCATAAAAGAGTGGTAGAGTTAAGAATTTGGGGTTTATTGTTCTGAGGTGTGGAAAAGGTGGTGGCTTTGAGGTTTTGCGAGTTCTGGGTATGCTACTTAAAGATATGTTGGATCTCGAACTTGGAAGGTTGTGGCAGAGCTTTTGAGTTACATTTGTGTGACGACGTGGTAGTAGTAGAACTGGACTACTAAGAAAAGAGTGAGACTATTTCCACCTTAAAAGTTCTTAAGCTTATCCTGTTTTCTATTTTCAACTCAAAATTACCATTTATATCCTTAGAAAATAATAATTATAAACCCTTTTAATAATAATAATACAAGTCAAACAACTAGAACTACCCTCTTTTATCGATTTATCAAAAAAAAAGGAAAAATTATTGAAATGAATACTCATCTTTGTCACGTTCGACACTTTAGTCACTCTATTTTACAAAACATCACTTTAGTCACTGAACTATTATCTGACATATCAGTTTAGTCATTGTGTTTGAAATGGACGTTAACTTTTTATTTTTTTTCGTTACTTTAGAAGGGTGTTCATGTCTTTTGCTTATTTAAATTTTGTTCTTTTTTAGAAAAAATATTAAAATGATCACTTATGTTTGTCACGTTCAACACTCTAGTCACTCTACTTTCCAAAATATCACTTTAATCACTCAACTTTACATCCTTATATCATTTGTCACTTAACTTTACCTTTGTGTATCGCTTTGGACATCGACGCTATGGCAAACCCTAAATCCGACCAAGTTTGCCAGTTGCTCGAATATACCCGGCATTGGAATGATTTCAATTGCATTGATGAAAGCATATATATGATTTTTTATGTGGTGACGACGGCGTGAATGCGATGTCGAGGTTCTCAGAAGCGACAGAAGTGAGCGAAGTTACGAAGCCTCGGCTGTTACGAAGTTGTTGAAGAGAGTGAAGTTGTTTGCGACCATGCCGAAATAGTCAGTTTCAACGAAGTTGTTGTTGTTGTTGTTATCGGAGCAAGGGTAGAAATGGAGTTAGAGCCAGAGGCAATGCTTCGGTGAAACAGAGAACTTGTACGATGATGAAGCGCCAAAGATTCTTGCAAACATGAGGGTGGGATGTGTGTGTGTGTGTGCCGTGGCTATCTCAAACTTACTGGAAATAAACTGGGAAATCGATGACCATTTCCAACCATTAGAATCGGTGCCGCTGTCTGAAAAGCCAAAGGAAAGAACGTAAAGATCGGAAGAAGTTTTCTTCCGCACTACGAACTTAGATTGCGTTTAAGGATAACAAGATTAAAAGAAATAAGATCCGGGTATTAGAGATCAAAATGAGAAAGAAAGAGGTAAGTAAAGTACAATAAAACAAGGATCTGTTGGTGGCAAATTCGTTATTTAAAAAAAATTGTGATAATGACACTTTTGTAAATAATAAAAAGTTTGGGATAAAAATACATATTTACCCTTCACATATCAAAACTTTAATGTATAAAACTGACGGAGTGACCAAAGTAATACACGGAGTCAAAGTTGAGTGACTAAAGTAATAATTTAGAAAATAGAGTGACTAAAGTGTTGAACTTGACATATATGAGTGATCATTTCAATAATTTTTCCAAAAAAAAAACTACCCTCTTCCTTTGCCGCGGGTTGCTTTTCTAAATTTGGTTCTTAGTAGCATTAGGAATGAAATTTGATTCGTGTTGGATATCAATTATATAGTTATATTTTAGTTTCATTATCAAAGAATCAATGAAAGTAAGAACTACGACCATAAAATTTCCATCTTCAATTTAAACCATCATCAAAGCTCAATTAAAGGTATTGAATCGCTTTGCCCTTTAAAGGGATATTAAAAAGGAGGAAAAGTTGAAGATATTGGTGACTGGGTTCTTGCTGTGGTAGAGATCATGCGATTTTTTATTTTATTTTATTTTTATTTTTTTTGTAATTAGTAATTTCATACATCAAGGATATAAATGAAAATCTATGGTCAAGGTCAAAAAAACTCATGTAGGGTGAACTTAGATATTTGTAGGGTAGAAATAGTCTCCCCTAACAAAAATTTGAACATAACACTGCACATAGAAGAGGGTCATCAATTATACCTTTCAATTTCCATGGAGTCATGGTAAAAAAGAGAAGATGAAATGTTTCTTATGGAACTAGGGGTTTTATTCGCAAAGATTACTTCTTGATTGGAGATCGAAAAAGAAAAGTCAACAATGACAGACTACTGTTGTTAATATTCGAATTATTATTCTGGCTGAATATAACTGTATCTATGAAAACCATGCATATATTAGATCTGTCACTCAGAAGACATCTGCAAAACTACATTTTATTTCTTTACTTTTCTACAGTGTATCTACGGGGATGGGGTGACGGAATCACTATAGCCTGTCCGCAGTTGGTTCAAAGTAATTCTGGTACTACAATAAACATAAAACTTTTGTGAAGGCAAACACGATCAATCTGGGGAACTGGCTTTATAAAGAAGAAAAATGTTTAGGTACATGCATAACTGTATGAACACCTCTGCAGCCGAGAGAACAAGCTGAAGAAAACTTCAATTTCCAGTGTGGCTAATATTCAAGTATTACATTTACACGTATATTCCCTTCCCTAACTCTTTCGGATTTGTCTCCACCATCCATGCTGGCCTGTTTGAGAAAAATAAAACTTAGGAAAGAATAGTTGAATAGCCTACACACTACCAAACATATGTATTACTGTACTGAATCTCATACTCAGGAACAAATAACCCAAGGCTCTTGGATCCACCAAATTAAGCATTATATGAAATCTAACAGAAATTTCTTGAATGGATGTATTGCAGAAATATCTCCGAATATAATTGAAAAACATAACCAAGCAAAAGACGAGCACCTAACTCCCACAACATCATAAAGGTTAATTATTAGAGCACAACACATATATAAGATCAGAGAAGGTATCAGAAACTTTACTCGTTCATCACGAAATTTATTGTGCCTTGTGCAGCACGTTGGAGAAGGACTTCCCTTGCTTCTATTGCAATTCCTTCAGGCTATACAGAGAATTAAATTAATGCCTTATTGCATCATAGTGAAGTGTTTAGGATATACAAGTAATAAACTCTACCTCTTCTGGAAACCAAACACCAGGCTCTGTGCTTCCTTCAAGAACTGCCATAACAAGTGCAGCTGTTGAAGTTCCAACTGATCTGGGAAATAAAGTTTATTTCAGTCACATTTCATTCAGATCATGCAGTAGGTACTTTCAATGCTCGTGTACACTAGGATAATGTGTAAAATGAATTTAGTAATATCTGGAAAACAGGGCTCAAATTGATTTTGAAAGACAAGAATGGGCAAATAGATCTTTGGAGAAACTTAAGACTTACACAGAGAGCCTCTTGTGACTGAATACACCAACTGTATTGCGTTCGCCAGAACAGTCCAAATCAACCTGTCATATCCACCTGGAAAAAGAAATAGAACAGTATGAGAAAAGATGCAAGTTGAATTGTGATGACAAAGATGGTGTACAAACTCAAAACAAAGTGCATATCTCTTCTCCCATCCTTGGTTAATAATTTTAAAGAGAGAATATGAGTAGCTTAGATTCATATAGCTTTTATATGTTGCCTCGCCTGCATTGATACACGCTCTCCAGCAAACTCATCAACGACTTGGACTACAGGGTTAAACATTTGTACCATTTTTTGGACTTTGCCTCTGTCTCTCAACAATTCCTGCATAATTCAGGTTGCTTACAAAAGCGTCGTTAGAGGAGAGCAAAGTAGTTTTACTAAAAATTAAAAATTTATGTATGTTATACATTATATATTGGCCACCACAACTTCACTAATTTGTCACACGTGTTAGTCAACTACATGTTATTTTCAAACAACAAAAACCATATTTTAGAATCTAGCCTCATTATTCACTATGGTAACTATGCCTCAAGGTTTCACATACTACAGCAACAAGTACATATGACATATCTATACTATCTGAGCAGATACAAGCAGTTTCTGCAGTCAAAACTTATTCCAGAAAGAAGACTAGTCATGGCAACCATTGCCCAATTCTAAAAGAAGGGTGCAGTTGCAAACCGAGCACTGACAGTAGGTACTCCTAGTATCTCATGAGTACTTCTTAACTCTGGCAAATTCCTGACACAATTAAGCTCATTTTCAGCAAAAGTAGAACAGTAGAATATATAATGTACTAAGTTACTGACAAAACCAATATTCAGGAAGTCACTTATGTAAGAAGTCTATTGGTTCAACCATATATAAATTCACTATGCTTCCAAGAGATGGAGATAAGAGCACAACATGACCTCAGGGAGAGATTCAAGGATGCAAAAACATCTGGTGGAGGCATACTACTTTTATTTAAGTATTAAGAGATATTCTGCAAACAGTCAACTGCATGACTCACAAATCCTGAATTCATGCAAGAACTTCGGAGGGTGTTCAATTTATCCATCTTTGATTCAGTTTCAGTATGGGAAATTTGTCAGTTTCCCCAATGTTCTAGAATATTATCATTCTTCCAATTTACTGTATCTGTTGAGGGTGATTGATAAGTTCCCATGTTCGAGAGAAAGAACAGACCCGACATCAAATAGGATGGTATCGGTATTCAGTTGACCGAAAAAGTTAAAAGATTATGGCAAAGTCATTGGATGCACATTCAACTAAATATGGCATACTTTTAAAATTGAACATATATTCAGTCAACGTATGAATCAAATGCATGTTATTTGCAGTGAAAGTATTGATAGACAATAAACTTTCAAAAAACAACAATATCATTCCTTTAATACCCTTTAATACTTCAACAACTCATTGATGCAAGTTTAGGGGGTTTTTTTTTGGGGGGGGGGGGGGGGGGGGGGGGGGGGGAGGTTAAGCTAGAAAATATCAGATTAGTAGAGTCCAAACCGGATTAAATGAGATGGAAGCTTGAGCAATCAGGGAAATAATGGTGGTTCACTTCCAGTCTTTATTCCTGTCAAGTTTATCTGGAATGTTAAAGTCCCCACTAGTCCCCACTAAAGTGAGGATTTTGGGAGGACTTGTGGCTCATGGACACTTGTGATGTCCTTCAAAGCAGGAGACAAAGATGTTGTTTCTCTCCTTGGTCCACTTTATGTAAAGCTCAAGGAGAAAGTGTTTGATCATGTTTTTGTGCACTGTGAAGTGGCTACTTATGAAAAAAGTTCATTACGGTGGCCGGATTGGACTGGATAACTCCATCAGAAAGGAGCCACATGCAGGAAGAATATCCCAATACTTTTGGCAAAGGGGAAAAAGCCTAGATTTTTTGGGGTTGTGGGGTGATAGCTGTAGTTTAGGTTGTCTGAATGCAAAGAAATAGATGACCATTTGAAGCCTATGGAAACTTAGAGAGAGTAGAGCTGTTGGATAGAGTCAAATTCTGGGCATCTGTATGGGCCTCTATTTCTAAGGATTTAAATATAAGTATTTCTGTTATCCGAAATTGGCAAGCAGTGGTAGTGTAAGTCCCTAGGCTTGGAGTTAGAATTATTAGCTGAATTGTTGAAATACTAAGTTTCCTTCCCTAAGCGCACCCTCTTTAGTTCTTTTAGGTGGATTTCTTCTTGTCTTCCCCCTTGTATGCTTTTTTGTCACTCAATAAAAAGCTGTTTATTTTCAAGAAAAAAATAATAATTCTTCAATAATATACTTCTGGAAATCTACATAACCCATCGGTTTCACCTACGAAAAATAATCCAGCATTAACTATTCAAATAATGATACAAGTTATATATATATATATATAACCTAAGAACCCATCGGTTCTTAGGTTGATTTGATACCTCTAATGCCTAAACCCTTAGTAAATCGTATAAACTATAAAGTTATTTAGGTTAGAATTTATGCAACTCACAAGATATATGAATCTGAGTCCAGACTCATTCACATAAGTGTAGCTTCTTATAGAGAAAAACTTCTTACAGAACTTACAATAGATAAACATCTTTCTTTCCAATGCCTTTTCCAAAGTCAATGTTCAGAATTCCACTATATGGTCTTAGTTTGATCTTTTCTCCTGATTGAGTAACCCATTATCATGGTTAGACATGTGATATACAGAATTACAAATTAGGAATCAAGCAGACACAGAACTGGAGGGGAATAGAGTTGTTAAAAGGGTTGGTACTAACCTTTATTAAATGCAACAAGCTCCTCTCCAAGAAGAAAAAAGCTAGTGGCTAAGATAGTTGGTCTAGCTCCACCAGTACCTGCTGTGTCCTAGTACAACCTGGCAAGATAATTTCAGATGTTACGAACAGATTCATCCTGTAGCTTATTGCCCTATTATACAGGTAAATAAAGAAGTATATTCCATTGTTTTATACAAGAAGTTATATCGCATCTTATATGACGATTTTCATAAGATGGTTCTTCCATTCCAGAAGAGTTTGAAAATCAGTAAATCGCCAATACTATCACACTCAAGCTTGGTCAGAGTACATCAGAACTTTTTAAAGACATGTGCTTGCTACTTAAGGAAGATGCTGGTCATGTAACTTGAGAAGTGTGGCTGCGAAAACATATACTTCATTCAAATGAAAGACAATTTCAGTGGATGATGCCACTCAAAGTACATAAAGATCCCAGACTAAAAGCAAAAGCCTCTTGCATTTGCATTTGCATTGATCTCAATGACTGAAGATACATTTGAAGCCTCAAGCTTAAGAGAATGAGGTGCTTCATAAAATCTTTAGGTGATGAAACTGTACCTTAGCCTTTCTGGGGTTCCTTTGCTTTCACTTCATGCAGCACGAACTAGTTCTGCAGCCATCACTGTAATCATAGTATGCAGTACCAGTCAGTATTTGGTAGACAGGGACACTATGCATATCTGCTTTTCACTTTGAAACAAAAGATATGCTTCCTACTTCCACAACCCCAGTACTCCTACATGTTCAATGCATGGTTCTAACATCTACATGAGTGGGAAGGTTTTCTTATGTTATGGTAATAACTGTTGTGCAGTGGATCTTGGCTTACGCTATCTTGACTCTATCCACAGCCCAATAGTATGCTAATAACACATCACACTTATGTCCATACTAAACGAGACTGGTAGTTGGATTACTAGCTGCTTACATTTAACAATGGAGGCACATCTTTATAATATTCATCTTGGTTGATCAATTTTCTTAATTTTTTTCTCTTCTTTCAAACACAGATCACATGTATGCAGTCTATGCACAGATAGTGTACTAATGCTGTTAACTAGAAAAAATGGGCTGAAGATAGACCGTTGCTCACTCCTGGGTATATTCCAGCAGTTGTTAAAGCTGGAACATTGGCTGCAATTTCTCTCTCGTGAAAAGATTTTGCATGAAATGCATAGGCCATAGCATCACAAACATCAGCATATGCCGTCTGTGGAGAGACAAACAAGAAAATTTTCAAAATGATATTATTTGCAGATTCAGAAACAGTTTCCAATTCACACCGTATCACCTTGGTTTTTAAGGCAGCTTCGAGTACAGTGCACTTCTCTTCCTGTTGGAATGGGCCTGTTGCATGAACTACGAGATCCGCATCTACAAAGAGAAGTTGCAGGATGCTTTCGGGACATGATTATGTTACATGTTCAAACTGAAATTTGATAACTCCTGTTTCATAAAACCCAGAATAAGATAATAAATACAATATGGACAATGATTACATTAAAATTACTATTATATGAACCTACACAATTGGAAATCCAATATAAAACAGATGTACACTTACACATCATACTAGTAGAAAATCCAAATTAAAGCCATTATAACAAACATTACTAAACCAATGTAGTTCAATTTTTTCATTTTTTACCTTTTAGAGATGCTTCCAATGATCTTTCGTTGTTAATATCGACTTCACAAAACTCTGAGTTGTCTCCGAGGGTTGTCAGCATTTCGGTGCCTTTTTCCCTGTATCAAACCCAATTCCAACCATATATACTAAGAGGTAAATCATTCCAACACCATTTCTATCTATCAATATGATTATAATCAATCTTTCCTTTTTCCCCTTTTATTTTCTAGTATCTAATAAGCTTACTGTGCAGTAGACCTTAGACAAATTGGACTAGAGAAAACATGTACTTGACATCACATAGTAACAATGACAAGGACATATGGGACAACAACATCAACAACGCGAACTAGCTTGACTGTTATGAGTTAATTAGTTACCTGTTTCGTCTGGCGACGATGATTTGGAGGTCGGGGCAGAGTTTGGAGAGGGCTATAGCAGTGGAGCCTCCGACCCGACCCGTTCCGCCGAGCACCAACACCCTCGAATTCTGGGTCTTCTTTGGAAGTTTGACCTGGGTCTCCACAGCAACACTGCTACTTGTTATCTTCAAATGCAGCGGTGACACTGAAGCTCCCGCCAGAACTTTTCTCTTGTTGTTCTCTGACTCTCTCTCTCTCTCTCTCTCGTTAATGTTTTACGAGGCCATAGAGAGTTAGTTCCTTTTATCATTTCGGGTTTCGTTTTAGTAATCGTTTGCTGGTGACGTGGTACACTGTGTATGCTTAACTAATTCTTCGATCAACTTCACTTTCTACTCCTTTTTTTTTACCTATACCTTTTTACCTTGTAAACTTGGATTTTACTTTTTACCACTTCAGTTTGGAACAATACCGCACGTACAACAAGCTCTTTTGTCTAACAAGTAGTCTCCGAATTTATGAGTCAGTGTAGAAATGCATATCAAGTAGACTTGCCTAATGTCTGAAGTAAATATTCCAGGCCAGTTCCTACGTACCCTGCTAATTAAAATTCTTGTTCATCAGAATCAACTGTCAAGGCAAGTGCTGACTCTCAACAAGGGGAGCACATCAGCTGTCTCAGTCCCAGGTTTTTGGATCAGCAATCGTATTCGTCCTAGTTACCTTGTTAATGTATCGTATGCAACGTTGCGAGTTGCGACAAACATGTATCCATATGCGCGCCTCGATCTCTAACAATTAGTACAAATGGAACTCATACTGCAATACTGCATAGTAGTTTATAACTAATTTATTTATAAACAGGTCTGTTCAAATTTGTAAATCACAAAGCTCTAAATTTGTAGCTAGTAGTAGTTTTCTGTAAGAAATCTGACCCGGCCTGCAAATTAAAGTACTAATTAATTAGTAGTAGAAATACGGGCAGTGGGGGTCTTAAATCCGAGAGGCATACAAGAAATGACATAGATTGTGACCTTATGCTTAAACCTTCTAAGCACCAACACCTTCTCCCCACCCCAGTGAAATACTGACAAGATTATCTCTCTGATGGGTAACTTTCTGCAACTGTTTTTGCTTTCCTGCTTGCTAGTGTTTGACCTCGGCATTGAGCTTTTGTCTTCATGATCAGTTCCTTCTCCTAATTCCCAGTCAAGAGGATAGCTTCTCAGGAACACTCTTCTGTTGTTGTAATCTTCATCACGAAAACTTCTCGCTCTTCTGATTCCTTTTTGCTCCAATCCTTCTTTCAAATCCATATATTTATTTGTACTTGAGACTCAAGTTATCAATACACCAAGTTGTGTATATATAGCACAAGGAAATGATTTTGTATGCTGTGGAAAATATCAGACCACTTAGCCTTGGTTTTCCTTGGATTTTCCAATGTCTGAAATAGATATACCTCTGCGTAGCCAATGCGTTGTTATACCAATTCTTTTCTGATTTGTTGAGTCTGATATTCCAATGATATTAATCCATATAACATAAACGTCCAAACGTACTTGAGAGTTGAAAGTTTATTGGTTTAAGCTGTCCCTATAATCCTCTATAAAAGAATATAAAACAAAACATATACGGCTTTCTTCTTCATCATCATATATACAAACTTGATATGTTTCCTATAGGCGGCTATAGGAGACAAAATGAATTAGCTAGCAGAGTGCCGTAGCAAATAAACTTAGTAATTTATAGTCCATATCAGGTATAAATTGATAATTGTTTACAGCAAAAAAAAAAACCTTACGATATCATTTTCTTCATGGGTATATTGGAATATAACAAAGATTCTCTAAACCAGCTAGAAGCTAGCCAATGAATGAGTCAAAATAAAGAGATAGGCTAGGACAAATTTATGCAAAGAATTAATTAGGAATAGGACCGGTCCAACTTATACCCATACACTATACTAAATGAGAGTTTTCTCAACTTGAATCGGCCTAAACTTACAACATATTATTTCTAGAATACAAGAATAAAGAATATCAAACCAAAAACTCCATACAACATAATAACAATAAATAAGAACAAACAATACAACAAAATAGAGATCATAGGTAGTCATAAACAAAGGTAACAAAACAAATAACTACCATTTTATTAACACAAGTAATATTAGCAAAATAACTTCAACGCAGAAAACAAAAAAGTAAAGCATAACAAACAAAAAGATAAACTCAATTGTGACGACCCAGAACAGAATCAGCAGTGGAATAAGCTTGATCTACGACCTTGCGCGTAGTCGCAGAGTTGCAACAATGATGTGAATCGCCTGATTTGTTAACGACTAAATTATTGGCCGAGAATTGGAGCTGGGTCTCTTCTCGAGAGTCGTTGTACGTGTGATTTCGAGTTCGTGAGCGGTTCCGGATCGTTATTTGGACGACCGAGGAATTAATTATGAATATTTCAAGTTCGGGTTTAAATGGTGGACTTCTTAGCGACTAAATTACCGGTCGAGAATTTGGTTTCGGCTTCTTCACGGAAGTTGTTGAGAATTTAATTTCGAGCTCGTGGGAACTTCCGGAGCATTGTTCTGAGTTACGAAGATTAAGTTGTGAATATTTCCGATTGTTGATTATTTAGTCGGTTTAAATATGTGTTGGTTTGAACAGTTGACTTTTTATCCGGTTGGTCGATGTGTTTGACTTCGGGTGATAATTGAAGAACATGTCGAGTCGAGTTTGTTGCCACGAGAATTATCGGAATCAGAATTACGACGAGAAAGTTACGGGTATTTGAAGTTTGCCGAAAAGATAATTACGAAGTTTCCTAATTGGGAAAGCTATAAATGCAGGTTGCCATAAAGGGAAAGTCAAAGGCTGAATTAATGTGGTTGACTAGCGTTGACTCGGTCAACGCGGGCTGGAATGGGTGCGCGACGGTGGTGCGACGGGCACGGCGGTGGCTCGCCGTCCGGCCACCCCACGGCTCGGGAAAGGTCTCGTTTGCTTCGTCTCGGCCCTCTGGTGGTGGCTCCGATCTTTTTTTCGGCGTGGCTCACCGGAGGGAGTAGAAATTTCGGCAAGAAAGTGGAAGGAACTTGGTGAATTCGGGTTCATTGTTTTCGGCCGATTCGAGCTATGATTTGGACTGGGTTTTGTAGCCCTCCTCACCTACAAGCTACCATGTAAGTTTGGTGATCTAATTTTGCTTGTGGATGGAGAATTTTGGATTTGAAATTTGTGTGAACATTCGGTTTTTCGTGAAATTGAGCTAGTTAGAGTTTGAATTGGCCTTCGATGCAGTTGACAAAGTTGCTCAATGGGTGATTTTGCATGGAATAGGGGTTTCTCCGCCGTGGAATTCTCAAATTGGGTGGCGCCGCCGCCGCCGGCGGCGGTCAACGGTCAACTTTGACTTTTTGGAGTTTTCGACAAGTTGCATGTCATTTCACTCGAAATCGCGCCCCGATCACAGTGGGGAGGTTCGTTATTCGAGTTGAGCGTCCGAAAGTACAGCGAGGTATTGAGGTGTAAATATCGGATTTTCGACGATTCGTCGACATAGAATTACGTGTTTCCGAGAACGGTGGTTTCTCGTGATTTATCTTGAATTATCGAGTTATGATTTTGAGAAATGGATTTTGTGATTATTCAAGGGTTCGTGATCGTTCGTTTGGCGAGGGATTTTCCGCCGGATCACGGGTTAACGCGAACTGCGTTACGCTAGTCTGTGAGTGGACAATTTCTTTTCACGGATTGATTGCGAGTCTTTTATATACGTTTTACGAACTTGAGCATGCAGCATGATCATGGTTTTACGAGCATGAGATTTCATACGAGATTATGTTTATTACGAGCATGTGTTATACGATTATGCTTATACCAGTATATATATTACATATATACACTTGTATATTGTTTCATGCATTTGCATCGAACTATTTATGATTTGATTTACACAGAGTACAGTCTCAGTTACGTTGTTGTATCGATACACTTGCCTCTCGACTGATCCCCGATGGTAGGCCCACCAGGAGGGGCAGTACCCCGACCTGACCGGCGAGGGGCAGTACCCCGGAACCGAGACCTTTCTGGCTATGGATCACGTGGAAGTCAGGGACTCCGTGATTCCGACTGTACTAGCACGGATGTGTCCATGAGTGACCCCGTGAGATTTTCCATGCATGCTCTGTTTACGAGTTGGAGTCAGCGTCTCCTCGTATACTATTTGATTTATTTATATTTTGACTCGCATATATTTTTTATAACATATATATTACGTGGTGAAAGAAATTTATTTTCGTCCACTCACTCTAACAGTTTTCATGTCTTTCCCCTGGGCTTTTCGGTTTCCGTGCCCAGTTTGCAGTTCGGACTCTGTTGTCGCACGTCGTGGGATTGGTGCCCACGGTTTGATTTTTGTGACATAGGATGAAGTGTATTTTCCGCGTGCAGGTAATGGTAATTCCACATTAGTAACGAAACTCTGCCAAAATTTCTACGGTTTTTGTTGGTTCGTGTTTTCGAAAGGGTTTGATTCCGGTTTAGGGAGCTAAATCGGGGTTGGGTCCTTTCAGCTTGGTATCAGAGCATTAGGTTATAGGTTCTGTAGACTTCTGTATTCGTGTTTACTAAGGATATTTGAGAATGTACAGCATGTCTGGAATGGTGACCCGACCGGCCGGCGGATACTCATCAATATTCCGGGTGTTGTATACTTTCAAATATTTGAAGTTCCATGATTACGTTCCACTTGTTGTGAACGATGTTTTGTTCATTAGGATGCCTCATTGACGTGTTTTCCGTGTCGGTACGGTTGTGGATCTTATTGAGGATCATTCGACGCGCGATTTGCTAGAGAACTGTGGATTTGGATGAGTATTCTGAGTTCAGAGAATTGTGTGGCACGGTTTGCCTGGTTGTGTGTATGAGTGTCTACATGTTATTCCAGAGCTGAGAATTGTGGCAGTTGATGTTTGTGTGACGACCCGGACCAGAATCAGAAGTATAATCAGCTGTATACATGAGTTACTGCATAGTCGCAGAGTTACGACAGTGTTGAAACCGCCAGCTTCTTAACGACTTAATTATTGGCCGAGAATTGGAGCTGAGTCTCTTCTCGAGAGTCGTTGTACATGTGATTACGAGTTCGTGGGCAGTTTCGGATCGTTATTTGGACGACCGAGAAATTAGTTATGAATATTTGGAGTTTCGACGGAAACGGATTTAAATGGCGGGTTTGTTCGCGACTTAATTATCGGTCGAGAATTTGGTTTCGGCTTCTTCATGAATGTTGTTCAGAATTTAATTTTGAGCTCGTGGGAACTTCCGGAGCATTATTTTGAGTTACGGAGATTAAGTTGTGATTATTTCCGTTTGTTGATTGTTTAGTCGAATTAAATGTGTGTTTGGTTGAACAGTTGACTTTTTATCCATTTGGCCGATGTGTTTGACTTCGAGTGATAAATGAAGAGTATGTCGAGACGATTTCGTGGCCGCGAGAATTATTGGAATCGGAGTTACGACGCGAGAGTTACGGAGGTTTTAGGTTTGTCGTAAATCTATTTTTGGAAGTTTCCATTTTGGGCAGGTATAAATAGGAGGTTTCCCCTTTAGGAAAGTCAAAGTTGCAATTAATGAGTTGACCTGGTTGACTTTGTTTGACCGTGGAGGAGGAGCATGGCGCGACGGTGGCTCGGCCTCGCCGGCGGCGAGCTTGCTCCGGCCACCTTCGGCCTCGGGCTTAGGCTCGTTCCCTTCGCCTTGGAACCCTCGACGTGTTCCCGGCCACCTCTCACGGCGTGGGACGCCGGAGGAGGTGCAATTTTCCGGCTAAAGTTTGAATAAATTGGGTGTTTTCGGGTTCATCAATTCAAGCCGAATTGAGCTACAACTTTGTGTGGGCTTTGTAGCTCTCATCACTAGCAAGCTACCATGTAAGTTTGAAGTCCTAATTTTGTTTGTGGAAGGAGAATTTTGGATTTGAAATTTGTGTGTACATTCGGTTTTTCATGAAATTGACCATGTTAGAGTGAGAATTGGCCTTCGTTGCAGTTGACAAAGTTGCTCAGTGGGTGATTTTGAGTGGAATAGGGGTAGGTCCGCCATGAAATTTTTTGGTCAGTGGCGGCGGCGCCGTGGGCGGCGATCAACGCGGCGGTCAACGGTCAACAGGTTTGACTTTTTGGATTTTCGACAAGTCGCATGTCATTTGACTCGAAATCGCGCTCCGATCGCAGTGGGGAGGTTCGTTTCTCGATTTGAGCATCCGAATGTATAGCGAGGTATTGAGGTGTACATATACGGATTTTCGACGATTCGTCGACTTTGGATTATGTGTTTCCGAGAACGGTGGTTTCTCGTGATTTGAATTGTATTGTCGAGTTATGACTTTGAATATTGGACATTGTGAATATTCAGGTGTTTGTAATCGTTCGTTTGTCGAGGGACATTTCGCCGGATCACGGGTTAACGCGAACTACGTTACGCAAGCGTGTGAGTGGACAAGTTTCTATTTTCACTGTTGATTTTGCGAGTTCGTGGATTTATTGATTTCCGTATTTATTTTATACGATGATTGTGATATATGTTATTTTCGGAGGTATGTTATTATGTGATATGGGTGATGGAATTTATAGCATCGATGCTACCAGAGTTGAGAGATTCCTCTGGCCCAGAGTTGAGAGATTCCTCTGGCCCAGAGTTGAGAGATTCCTCTGAAGCAGGGTTGAGAGATTCCCCTGAGTGCCGCCGGGGTTGAGAGATTCTCCTGGCCTTTCACCGTCAGGTTGAGCGATTCACCTGACGTCGGGCTTGAGAGATTCGCCCGACAACCTCCATATATATATGTGTGTTGTGTTTTCCAAACTCGCATTGCTTATTATGGTTTATGTATATAAACTGGTGAAAGGCATATGTTATTTTCGTCCACTCACTCTAACGTTTATCGTTTTATTTGTCTTTCCCCTGGGCTTTTCGGTTTGCGTGCCCAGTTTGCAGTTCAGGCTCTGGTGTCGCACGTCGTGGTCGGAGGCATAGTGCTCGAGCTACCTTGTTTCGTCCAGTAGGTTTATTGTTCTACCTACTGTTGTATACATATATGATTATGTATTAGAGGTCGCTCTGAGTTTCCTGTTGAATACGTTATACGATTTACTCCGGATTTCAGTAAAGTACTATTATATGTATTGTTTTACTTTACTGTTGATATATTGAGAAATCCGGATGGGATTGGTGCCCACGGTTTGCTTTTTGTGGCATAGGATGAAGTGTATTTTCCGCATGCAGGTAATGGTAATTCCACGCTAGTAACGAAACTCTGCCCAAATTTCGAAAAGTTTTTGTTGGTTCCTGTTTTCGAAAGGGTTTGATTCCGATTTAGGGAGCTAAATCGGGGTTGGGTCCTTTCAGTTTGCCTGAGTCAGATTGTTGTATTTAGTGGGCTGATATTGTGTGAGTTCCGGTTGCGACTCCATGGCCTACATTCAGGGTGTTGTTTATACGGTAATGGTTTAATCAGGCTACCCAGCATATTAATGAGGAGTGTTTACCCACCTGAGGTAGAGATGCATTGTTTATATGTTTGTTTCCATTTGCACGTGTTATATGGCTTCAGAGTAAGCGGTGCACGAGGTTTGAGATGAGTTTAAATCTGAGCATCAGAGAGAGTCTGATTGTTGTGCCTCAAAACATCCGTGAGGAGCTTAGTGTGTTGCACTCAGTGGCGAGGCTATCGAGAAGGAAAGGTGTACGCGGTTTTCGATGTGATGGATTGAGGAAAGTGGACTTAGTCAAGATTTTGATGAGGTTGAGTTCGGACACCTCGGGATTAGTGACTTTAGTAGGCTGTGACCTTTTTGATTATGTTGGGGGTCATCTGATCAAGTAGAGGATCCGTTTGACGATGGCAGAGATCACAGAGTAGCGGATTTGCTCCTGTGGCATGAGTTTGGGCGATCGTTGGTGATCCTATCACGCAGCAGGTGTTGCGGTGATTTGTGTTCGTGGAGCACTTTCAGTTGCTGTTTCGGTGGCCAGGAGGGTCACATTGCGGTTCGACAGCTCAGAGTTTAGGAGGAGGTCATGATGTTGTTTCTAGAGCTTGACCAACTCAGACTTCTAGATGAGTTAATCAGCAAGTCGCAATTGACGTGGGGGGCTAGTTGGGCATGTTGGAGTTCGTGCCATGACCTTGTTTGAGGATAGACTTTTCTCCGAGGTTACTGTTGTTTGATATACATGGCTATTGTACCTGCATCTCCACTTCCGAGGTTTTGGAGAGTGTTGTATCCATCCGGAGTTTGCGAGATCCTTGTTGGAGGATATGGCTTAGCCGCGGATCTGCTATAGCTGGACATCGTGGTTTTGATGTGACTATGAGTATGGACTGTTGGCGACACATTTCGGCTGTGTTCGAGTACCTCGAGAAGGAGGTTGTGTTTCGACGACCAGATTTCCCCGAGATGCTGTTTCGCGGTGATGGTCGAGTGGATGGTGGAAACGGGTTGTGTTGTTGCTTAACTTATGTTATGGATACTTCGGTTGCTGTGCCCGACATTGGTGACATTGAGGTGGTTTCCAAGTTTCCAGGTGTATTCTGGAGGAATTACCAGGTGTTCCTCCAGTTCGGGAGACTGACTACACCATTGAGTTTGTACCGAGCACTGGACTCATTTTACCGGCATTTTGTCGTTCGGAGCCAGCGGAGCTGATGAAGCTACAGGTTCGACTCCAGGAGTTGCTAGAGGAGGTTTCAGGAGATTTCATGCGACCCCGCGTATTTGCGTGGTGTGCTCTTGCATTGTTTATACAGATGATGGATGGTTCGTCGATGTGGTACATTGAATACCGAAGCCTGATTCGCTTCAGAGGAGAGTGAGTATCCTCCACATCGGATTGACGATTGGTTTGATCAGCTTGTGAGAGCTTCAGACTTTTCGAAGATTGATTTCGGATCCGGATACCATCAGTTGAGGATTGATGAGTCAGATGTGGTTTGGATAGCTTTTGGATCTCGGTGCGGACATCAGGAGTTTTTGGTCACGCTGTTTGGTTGACCAATGCCCCGTAGTTTTTACGGACTTGATGGACCATGTGTTCAGACGGTTTCTGGATGAGTTTGCGGTCATGTTCGTTGGCAACGTCCTGATGTACTCCTGGAGTGTGGGCCAGTACTTGAAGCAATTGCGAGCAGTTTTGCGGACTTTGCGAGATGATCAGCTATTTGCGAAGTTCAACCAGTGTGAGTTTTGGCCGACTAGCATGATGATTTTGGGCCACGTGATGTCAGCCGAGGGAGTTGGCGTGGATCCAGACTAGATAGAAGCCATGTTGATTTGAGATTGACCTATAATGGTACCAGAGATCGGGAGTCTCTTGGGTTTGATAGGCTATTACCGACGGCTTGTGCAGGATTTTCCCGGATTGCCACTTCACTTTCCGGATTGACGAAGAAGGCGTCAAGTTTGAGTGGTTCGATGCACGCGAGGAGAGTTACTTACTCCTGAGGGATAGTTGACCGTTGCTTCGGTTTTGACCTTACCCGACGATCGCGATGAGTTCGTGGGTTATGGCGATGCATCAAGGTATAGATTTGGCTTTGTTTTGATGCTGTGTAGCAAAGCGGTGGCTCATGGTTTCAGGTAGTAGAAACTTTATGGGGCTACGTATCCTGTGTATGGATTGGGAGTAGTTGTCTTTATGTTAGCATCAAAGAGTTCGAGACACTACAGCTATGGCGTGCAGCGAGGTGTAGGACGTACACTGATCACTTGAGTTTCATCCACTTGCATTCTGGGCCAGATTTGGGCTTGAGGCAGTGTAGATGGTTGAGGTCGACTAACGACTATGGCTGCACCTTTGAGTTTGTTCGGGAAAGGCTAGAGGTTGTACTTTGACCATCCTTCTGGGATGTTGTTGCTGATGCATTCAGTTGAAAGTCGGGAGCTTCAGTGTTTCATGTGTGTGTGGCTCGAGTTTCTGTGTTAGCCTAGTTGTGAGCTATGAGAGCTGTGTTCGAGTGTGATGATGTTGAGGCTCATAGTTTTGCGCGTGTTTGGTGCCAGTGGTGCGGTAATGTGTCCGACACTTTGAGTTTACTACTCGTGACGCAATATGAAGAGCAATGTAGCAGCTTATGTGTGCAGATGCCACATTTAGCGACTGGCGATGGCTAGGAGGCAGAGACTTGCCGAGAAGTGTCAGCCATTTGAGATTTCCGGTTAGACGTGGCGATTGTTGCTGTGATTGTGTGTGTTTGTGTGCACTTTGGGTTTGTGATACCAGTTGTTAGGCCTTGTGGATCATTTGACGAACTCAGTACATTTCCTTGTACTTTCGGAGATGATTACAGTGGCAGGCTGACATAGCTGTGTTTGACGGAGATTGTCCATATCATAGCGTACATGTGTCCCAGTTCGCTGATCGAGGTAATCAGCTACAACTGAGTGTTGGTAAGCTTTGTAACAAGCATTGGGGACCAGATTACAAGTTAGTACCGGTTCTTATCCTCAGATTGGTGGGCGATCTTTGAGGACTATTCAGACCTTGGAGGGCATATTGTGGACCTCGGTATTGCAGTTCCAGAGGATTTGGGACCAGCAGTTTCACTTGTTCGAGATTGCATGCAGTACCAGTTTGTGGACCACTATGATTCTAACGTTGCTTGATGTCGATTTGAGGGACGATGTTGTACTCCATTGTGTTGGAGCGAGTTTGGATCTGAGCTGACATTTGATTCTGATTTTGTGGTATGTGCTACCATAGACTGTCAGATTAACGGAAACAAGTTGAATATTGCTTGAGTTCGATGTTTGAGTTATGTTGATGTGTGTAGATTGAGTTGTGATTTGCTATGTTGTTTTGATCCGTATGTGGTCATAGGCGAGTTTGTGTTGTGCCGTCTAGTTCGGCATCGCCTATATCGTTGGCTTTTATGTGTGTTGTGTTCCGTGTTGCAGAACTATGTTTCAGGTTTGTTACGTGTTGTGTACCCTATCTGTTCCTTATGCATGAACACTTGGTTATTGTGTGGAGCCAGTTCAGATTCGAGATTTGAGGGTACAGGGATTTCAGCACGGAGATATCTCCTATTGTGTAGTCAGTTGTTAGAGTTATTCAGTTGACGTAGCCACTGAAGAGTTGTTCTGTTGACATTGTCACTGGAGAGTTGAGCAGTATGCAGAGGCAGTGCTCCTACTTTTAGTCGGCAGACTCAGAAATTTCGAGGTCGAAATTTTTTTAAGGAGGGTGGATTTGTGACGACCCAGAACAGAATCAGCAGTGGAATCAGCTTGATCTACGAGTTTGCGTGTAGTCGCAGAGTTACGATAATTATGTGAATCGCCGGATTTGTTAACGACTAAATCATTGGCCGAGAATTGGAGCTGGGTCTCTTCTCGAGAGTCATTGTACGTGTGATTTCGAGTTCGTGAGCGGTTCCGGATCGTTATTTGGACGACCGAGGAATTAATTATGAATATTTGAAGTTCGGGTTTAAATGGTGGACTTCTTAGCGACTAAATTACCGGTCGAGAATTTGGTTTCGGCTTCTTCACGGAAGTTGTTGAGAATTTAATTTCGAGCTCGTGGGAACTTCCGGAGCATTGTTCTGAGTTACGAAGATTAAGTTGTGAATATTTCCGATTGTTGATTATTTAGTCGGTTTAAATATGTGTTGGTTTGAACAGTTGACTTTTTATCCGGTTGGTCGATGTGTTTGACTTCGTGTGATAATTGAAGAACATGTCGAGTCGAGTTTGTTGCCGCGAGAATTATCGGAATCAGAATTACGACGAGAAAGTTACGGGTATTTGAAGTTTGCCGAAAAGATAATTACGAAGTTTCCTAATTGGGAAAGCTATAAATGTAGGTTGCCATAAAGGGAAAGTCAAAGGCTGAATTAATGTGGTTGACTGGCATTGACTCGGTCAACGCGGGCTGGAATGGGTGCGCGACGGTGGTGCGACGGCCACGGCGGTGGCTCGCCGTCCGGCCACCCCACGGTTCGGGAAAGGTCTCGTTTGCTTCGTCTCGGCCCTCTGGTGGTGGCTCCGGTCTTTTTTTTTCGGCGTGGCTCACCGGAGGGAGTAGAAATTTCGGCAAGAAAGTGGAAGGAACTTGCTGAATTCGGGTTCATTGTTTTCGGCCGATTCGAGCTATGATTTGGACTGGGTTTTGTAGCCCTCCTCACCTACAAGCTACCATGTAAGTTTGGTGATCTAATTTTGCTTGTGGATGGAGAATTTTGGATTTGAAATTTGTGTGAACATTCGGTTTTTCGTGAAATTGAGCTAGTTAGAGTTTGAATTGGCCTTCGATGCAGTTGACAAAGTTGCTCAATGGGTGATTTTGCATGGAATATGGGTTTCTCCGCCGTGGAATTCTCAAATTGGGTGGCGCCGCCGCCGCCGGCGGTGGTCAACGGCGGCGGTTAACGGTCAACTTTGACTTTTTGGGGTTTTCGACAAGTTGCATATCATTTCACTCGAAATCGCGCCCCGATCGCAGTGGGGAGGTTCGTTTTTTGAGTTGAGCGTCTGAAAGTACAGCGAGGTATTGAGCTGTAAATATCGGATTTTCGACGATTCGTCGACATAGAATTACGTGTTTCCGAGAACGGTGGTTTCTCGTGATTTGTCTTGAATTGTCGAGTTATGATTTTGAGAAATGGATTTTGTGATTATTAAGGGGTTCGTGATCGTTCGTTTGGCGAGGGACTTTCCACCGGATCACGGGTTAACGTGAACTGCGTTACGCTAGTATGTGAGTGGACAATTTCTTTTCACGGATTGATTACAAGTCTTTTATATACATTTTACGAACTTGAGCATGCAGCATGATCATGGTTTTACGAGCATGAGATTTCATAAGAGATTATGTTTATTACGAGCATGTGTTATACGATTATGCTTATACCAGTATATATATTACGTATATACACTTGTATATTGTTTCATGTATTTGCATCGAACTATTTATGATTTGATTTACACAGAGTACAGTCTCAGTTACGTTGTTGTATCGATACACTTGCCTCTCGGCTGATCCCCGATGGTAGGCCCACCAGGAGGGGTAGTACCCCTACCTAACCGGCGAGGGGCAGTACCCCGGAACCGAGGCCTTTCTGGGTATGGATCACGTGGAAGTCAGGGACTCCGTGATTCCGACTGTACTAGCACGGATGTGTTCATGAGTGACCCCGTGAGATTTTCCATGCATGCTCTGTTTACAAGTTGGAGTCAGCGTCTCCTCGTATACTATTTGATTTATTTATATTTCGACTCGCATATATTTTTTATAACATATATATTACGTGGTGAAAGAAATTTATTTTCGTCCACTCACTCTAACAGTTTTCATGTCTTTCCCCTGGGCTTTTCGGTTTTCGTGCCCAGTTTGCAGTTCGGATTCTGTTGTCGCATGTCGTGGTCGGAGGCATAGTGCCCGAGCTACCTTGTTTCTTCTAGTAGGTTTATTGTTCTACCTACTGTGGTATACTGATATGTTTATACATTAGAGGTCGCTCTGAGTAATCTGTTGTTTATGCTACACGATTTTACTCCGGATTTCAGAAAAGTATAGATATATTTATTATTTTACATTACTGTTGATATATTGAGAAATCCGGATGGGATTGGTGCCCACGGTTTGATTTTTGTGACATAGGATGAAGTGTATTTTCCGCGTGCAGGTAATGGTAATTCCACATTAGTAACGAAACTCTGCCAAAATTTCTAAGGTTTTTGTTGGTTCGTGTTTTCGAAAGGGTTTGATTCCGGTTTAGGGAGCTAAATCGGGGTTGGGTCCTTTCATCAATACATAAAAATTTTCACACTTCTACGTAGTTTCTCTAAAATATCTAACCAAATGTCTTACATCTTTATCAATTAAGGGAACCAGGCTTACGGAGGTTTTAGAGAGCAGTTAAACTAGAACAATCAAAATGCCATAATTTACCCTTTCTTTATCTAACTCAACAGCCACCAAAACCAAACCGTATCCACATTTATGAAGAGCGATCGTTATTGGTGCTTGACGGTTTATGGCAGTTCAATAGAGCCAAGCCCTCATAACCTCCTCAGCCACATCCATATCAATAGCTTCCAAAGCAGCCAAGGCATTACTCTGTATCTGAATCGGTCCTCTGTACTGTCCATCACCTCTCACATCACTCAAATCTCTCTCAAACACCACAACCACGAAAACTAGCCCTCTGATTCCTTCTCCGGCGATCAAAACCTTCAGCTTCTTCTGATCGGACGGCTTGCATGCAACACCACCAATTGGTTTCTCTTCTCTGGTCGCCACCGATCAGTTTCGTCTTCCTCTCTTCACCGATCAGTTTCTCTTTTCCTTAGACCCTCTGTGGGATTCACCGAGTCCGGCAAGCCGTGCCTCCCGGAGTTCAAGTCAGTCCCTCTCCCTCTGTAGTCCACCCAATCTCTCGCGTCGATTGGAGTACGGTTGGCCGATGTTCAATTTGGGCTCTTCGAATTGGTAAGCTTTGTCCCTTCTTCGTCTGTTCGATTTGGGCTCTTCGATTTGGTATACGTTCCCTTCTTATTACTATTTGCTGTATGGGTTTTTGTTTGCAGCAATTTGGAGTACGGTTGGCCGGTGTTTGATTGGTGGCTTCGATTTGGTTGCTGTGATTTGGTGGTTGGAGCTCTGGGTTATGAGTATGATTCTTGATTAAGGCCGGAGCTTTCGATTATGCTGTGTATAAATGACCCAAGAATCCAAGATTGATTAGTCCACCACTGTGTCCAAATCAACTCGATACGGCATTGAGGTAGTTTGACCAAATGAAAAGGTTATATGTTGATATTGTGGTTTTCAGAATTTGCTTTGTTGATAAAGATTGTTACGGGTTACAGTGAAGTTAATTGAGATGGTTTTGTGTTTGACAGTTTGAGTATGGGTTTTTCTGAATTTGCTTTGTTGCTAATTGTTACATGTTACATTGAAGTTAATGGAGTTGGTTTTGTGTTTGACAGTTTGAGTATGGGTTTTCCTGAATTTGCTTTGTTGATAATTGTTACATGTTACAGTGAAGTTAATGAAGATGGTTTCGTGTTTGACAGTTTGAGTATGGGTTTTTCTGATTTTTCTTTGTTTATAATTGTTACATGTTACAGTGAAGTTAATGGAGTTGGTTTTGTGTTTGACAGTTTGAGTATGGGTTTTATGTGCTTGGGTAATGTGGATGGGTAATGTGAGATTCATGAAGGAAAGAAGTTAGTTTTGTTGAGGTCTGGATTCTCTTGCAAAGTTGAAAACTAAAAATTGTTTCTTTGATGCTCTGTATTTGCCAGTTTGCTCACAGAGATTGTATACAGGGGTGGTGCAACGAGAAAGGAAACACAACCTGCGAAATTTGTCTCCGGGTAATCAACTCTGTTATACATATGAATTGAAGTGACTATCTCCGCCTCTAAAGTTTTCGTCTTCATTCTGCTACTGTGGGTACAATTTTCTATGATTTTGTATGTTGTTTGTAGATTAGAGTATTATATCGTATGTTTTAAATGGTTGTATTTTGATGTGGATTTCTCTTATGTGCACCTTCTACTTTGTAATTTTCTGATACTTGACAAAACCATGTTGTTTCCATGCGTCAAATCTGACACTTGATTCACTTTATTGAGACTGTTGAGAGGCATTTGATCATAGCTTATGGTTGTTGTTTTACTTTCGAGTATTTGGTGTTTTGAGGAATTGACAATGTTAAGGTGTAATATGAAGTTATGGGTTTTAACTTTTTGAGGTGTATTGGTTTCTTATCGTAGTGAATAAAAGTAAATTTTTGTATTGATTATACTGACTGAATCATATTGTTATCTCTTCCTTTAGCAAAGTCTTTATCTTTAATGTTTTATAAGTAGAAATTAGTTACTGGGTCTGTTATTTATGCATGGAATGTGTTTGATACAATGCCCAAAGGAATTCAGTTACTTGGTCTTCCATAGCCGAGTTGTCTTGAAGCTGTTTTTGGCTTCCTCTGTCCCTTTAATTAATTTTGTTAGTAATTGTGTTAGTAATTGATTGCCCAATCAAGTGTGTAATTGTGCATATAGTAAGGTTGTACTAGACGTATGATACCTTTCCGGTTGCATTATCAGCCGATTATCTTTGTTGCAGATTCTCATTTGAATGTCATTGGGACTCAGATCTTGAAGTTTGTGAGTTTTCTTTTGAGTTTCTCTCTTCAGTTTTGCGTTTGATTCGATTTGTTCCCACTAATAGATGAAGTTTAATTTCAATTTGGGACTGTTACTATATATGCTTTGGGTAAATGCATATGGATGTTGAAGTAAAAAAAGTTGATTTGGCATGATTTTGTTACAATTGGTTGATGAAAAGTGATAACAAAACTGATCGTCTCCAAATGCTATTTTATGAATGTGACTGTTATTGTTGATACTATTAGTGCTGTCGGCCGAATATAGTATTGGAGTTTTGTCATGAATTGGGTATTGTTGGTGTTAACAGAACTGATTATATGTTACTATATATGCTTGATAGACTGTTACTATATATGCTTTGGGTAAACGCATATAGATATCGAAGAAAAAAAAGATTATTTGTCATGATTTTGTTAGAATGGATTGATGAAAAGTGATGAATACCTAGAATTGCATATGTCTATATGGTTTGTGTTTGTCTTTGATTTTTAGAAGCATTCAGTTTGTGCATGCGTTTCCGGCCTCAGTTTTTGGTGAATTTTAATTTTTTTGTTGTTTTTGTTTATTCTTCTTGATTACATAGTTGTATTTTGATGTGGATTTTTTTTATGTGAACCTTTTGCTTTGTAATTTTCTGATGCTCGACAAAACCATGTAGTTTCCATGCGTTTAATCTGACACTTGATAAATTTTTTGAGACTGTTGATAGGCATTTGATCATAGCTTATGGTTGTTGTTTTATTTGAGTTATTTAGTGTTTTGTGGTAATTGACAATATTAAGGTGCAACACACTGACTTCAAATCTCCAAATTTTTTGTATGAGTTTGCCAATACTTGATGTTTCAATTTTTCAATTGAAGATATGCATTTAATCCAATGTGTTCAAGTATCGTCTTTCTTACTGTTCCGTATGATGTTCAATCCAATGTGTTTAAGTAGGCTTTTTCTTACTGTTATTTACGATGTCCATAGGAGTTTCAAGATACTGTGTTTTGATTACAATGAATTAGCAAGTCATTCATTCATTTTTAATTTCAATTTTCTGTTATACTAGCCTTTATTTAGTTTTCAATAAATTAATAGAGATCTCTACATTAATACTGTAATTGTTGTGTTCTTTTATGATTACTTATCGAACCTAATTGCAATGCAGTTTGCAGGGGTTCATTGTTTAGCTCATCTAACTGCGATACTCAACTTTCCTTCCCTTTGTGTAGCTCCACTTATAAACAGAATACGAGTTTGACTGCTAGAAGTAGAACAAAATTCGCCCATTAGATGTATCGTTTGTGTTATATACTTGAATTTCAATGTATGCGTTTGAACTAAAATCTCTATTAATTAACGAAATTTGATCCACTACGACATCTATCATGGCATAACTTTTGATATTCCTAATTTACCCTTCTGCGTCATATAATTTGAATCCACAAAATATTAATATGTGCCTCTTTAGTCTCACACACCATCCAACAAAATCACTAAAGAACATTAGTGATTATATTATCAACAGAATAGTAACACGATAATAGACTATATCATCAACAAAATCGCCATAACAAAACATAACTTTTATTTTTAGGTCATATATCGAACATCTTATGGATCAAGCAAATAGTTCCCGTACTCGAACGAGTCGACAATGGCGAGAGACATTGACTCCCGAACAATATCAAAATTATTTGGCTCGACGACGAGACCATGCTAGAGGAAAACGACGTGTGGTTGAATCTGTTGATGATGACCTAAATTCTCAACCAGAAAATGTAAACGAACCAACCAGAGGTAATGTTGATTATGAAAGGTTTTTGAATTAGTAGTGTTCATAAATTTTAGTTAAATTTTGACATTTTTTATTATATGTTATTTATAGAAAGAGTGCGCTTAACTCACGTTAGGCAAAGAGCGCGTTCGGCAGGGATACAGATAAATGATGGTAATCGATTACAACCCGTTACATATGATACAAACGAAGAGGTTTCAGATACTGCATCATTTTACTTTATATATGAGATGTTAATACACCTTAAATAATCTCGATTTTTTTTCAATATGCACTACAGTTGAATAATAACAAAAAAAAATTTCTATTAAATTATCAATTTCATTATTATAAATCAGAAAATATCGATACTACAATGATTATTGCAACAGAGCATAATATGGTTATTGATGAGGAAGCGAACGAAAATGTGAACATGCTTATTGATGAAATGCAATTTCGAGTCCGACCTATGCCAAAAACAAGGAGAGCAAGGATAAGGTCCAATGATGCAAGAAATTTTCATGAGGAAACGGGGTACCAATATGTCAACTGCCACAACCGAGAACATGCCCCAAGTGCAATGCGCAATTGTTTTATAAAGAAACATCAAGTTTGTGTTGTTTGAACGGGGGAATTAGTCTGCCTTTAATTCACTGTCCCCAAGAAATGCTTGCTTTATTCTGTGACCAAACAACAATGGGAAAGAGATTAAGACAAAATATTCGTGCATACAATAATGTTTTTTCATTCACCTCAATGGGCGTTCATGTTGATGAGAGAATTAACGTTCGATCACATTACACCTTTCGTGCTCAGGGTTCTATATACCATAAGATTGGTGGCCTTATGCCGATTGATGGAAGAAGACCACGATATCTACAAACTTACATATATGATACCGACCATGAACTTGAGAATAGATTGTCAGAAAGTAGTGTGTTAGAGAGGGAAACCGTTGAGAGGATACAACATATCTTGAACCAATATAACCCATATATTTATACGCTACGAAGTCTTGGACATCGTGAAGACTTGCCTAATTGCAGATTGATTTTAAGAGAGCAACATTCTCATCGTCGTCAATACAACCTACCATCAGCTGCTCAGGTTGCTGCTATTATAGTAGAAGGGGATAGTATAAATACAAATGGAAGAGACTTCGTGATTCAAACCGCTTCTGGACTACTTCAAAATATTCAAGACTCTGTTAGATATTATGATCCTATGCAGTATCCGTTACTATTACCGTATGGGTCATATGGTTGGGACATTAAAACTACAGACAATAATGGAAAGTCTATGAGTTGTTGTGACTATTACTCATATGTGTTACAGGTTAGTGTCTATTATTTCTTCTTTCCCTTCATAACATAGCCAACATGCCTTAAAACATAGTTATGGATCTAAATTGTGTAGATACGCCGAGGTCATGACAATCTCTTACATCAAGGTGGACGTCTCTTTCAACAATATGCAGTAGATAATTATGTAAAGATTGAGTCACAAAACTTAGATATTTTCGTCTAAATCAAGATAAGTTTCGGCGAGAGGCCCGTCAAGGACTTCAAGACTCTTTACATGCAGGAGAAAACAATGCAGGTGTGAATGCATATTTATCGTTCAACTTAAATGTATATAACACCATGTGGTAATCAAAATTTATTAAATGGTCAACTCACCGTCGTAATATAAATTTTTTAGGTAATGTCGGTAAGAGAGTCTTTCTGCCATCTTCATTTATTGGGAGCCCGCGAGATATGTATCAAAGGTACCAGGATGCTATGGCTTTGGTTCAAAAATATGGAAGACCAGATTATAAGGAGACATATTCTCCGGTCATGGACATCATAACCTTCTGCTACCTAATAAGTCTGGTAGTGTCCAACAAGTTAAACATGCAGCTTATGGACGTGGTTACTTCATATCTCTATGGAGATCTTGATTCTGAGATATACATAAGAGTGTCGAATGACATTGCTATACCCAAATCAAGTAACTCTAAACCATAAAATTCTCATGTAATAAGATTGAGACGTTCACTATATGAATTGAAACAATCTGGTAGAATACACATCTTAGTGACTATCTGATTGGGAAGGGATACAAGAATGATGACTTATGCCCTTGTGTGTTTATAAAAATGACAAGTTCAAGATTTGTCATTGTAGCAATCTATGTAGATGATATAAACTTCATCGGGACTCTTAATGAGATCAATGAGAAGGTAGACTACTTGAAATCTGAATTTGAGATGAAAGACCTGTGACGACCCGAACCAGAATCAGATGTGTGTTTGGCACGATTCTCGAGATTTGGTTTAGTCACGATTTTGCGATATTATGTGGTTTGCCGATTCGATTCGCGACTTTGTTTTTGGTCGAGAATTTGGGTTGGGTGTCTTCACGGAAAGTGTAAAGTACGTGATTTCGAGCTCGAGGGCGGTTCCGGAAGATTTTTCCGATAACCGAGGAATATTTTATGATTATTTGAAGTTTCGGGTTCCGACGAGTTTATCCGATTGTTTCGTGTTTATCCGAATCATTTCGTATTTTCATTTTGGACCGTCGATCGACCCGAGGCTCGAGTATAAATAGTGAAATAGTCGTGAAATAGTCAAAAATGAAAGTTCTGAGCTTGGACCGTGTGTTGACCGCCTGTTGACTTTCCAAAATTGGAAAGTGACCGTTGACCCGTAAGGAGGGTGTGTGACCCGGTTTGGTTCGTCGGCGACCCGACTTTTCCGACCACCTCCGGCTAGACCGAGGGTACAGCTCGAATCCTCTCATGCTCCTCTTTCATTTTATGTATGGGATGTTTGAAATTGATGGTGTTTACCTTGGGTTCGATTAAGGACCGTTTTGGGTTGATCGGTGGTGTTGGGTGGTAGGTTTCCGGCAAGGTTTTGATGTTGGGTTTATGGGGGTTTGCCTCCTTTTGCTCTGGTGATGGTTTCCCTTAGTTTTGATTTGGGTTTTAGTGAGTTTTCCGGCGAACCGTGATGGTTGCCGGAGGTAATGTCCGATTTGCTTTCGACCTTGATTTGGAGGGTTTAAGTTGAGAATTGAGCTTAGGGACAGAAGAGTGTTGTGTTCGGATGGGCAAGACCTTGAGGACTGGGAGTTTTTCGCCGGAAAATCTTGTCGTTGACGGCGCGCCGCCGCCGGCGGCGGCGGTCAACGGCGAAAAAAAGTCAACTTTTCAGATTTCGATAATTTTAATGTCGTTTTTCTCGAAATCGCGCCCTGATCGTCGTCCAGAGGTTTTCGGATTGATTTGATTAGCCGATTTTCAGTCGAGATTTCGAGTGGGGATTTCGGGATTTCCGTAATTCATTTTGCACTGCATTTCGTATTTCCGGGAACGGTTGGTTTCCGTGCATCAGTACAGTGTTGTGGACTACGATTTTGATTAGTTGTGTTTTGTGAAAATTCAGGAGATCGTGATCTAGATCTGGATCGTGATCGTGCTTCAGGCGAGGGATCTTTCGCCGGACCACGACTGTAGCGCGTGTGCGCGTTTCGAGAGTCTGTGAGTGGACAATTTCTTTTCACGGAAATGTTTGCGAGTCTTTTATTTGATTTATGAACTTGAGCATGCATATGAGATTTCGGATTACATGAGCATATGTTTTACGATTATACGATTATACTTATACGAATATACGTATACGAGTATACATACACTTATATGCTGTTTCATGCATTTGCATCGAAATGTTTATGATTTGGTTTACACAGAGTACAGTCTTGGTTACGTAGTGGTATCGATACACTTGCCTCTCGGCTGATCCCCGATGGTAGGCCATACCAGGAGGGGCGTATCCCCGACTGACCGGTGAGGGGCGTTTCCCCGGATCCGAGGCCATTTCTGGCTAGAATCACGTGGAAGTCAGGGACTCCGTGGTTCTGAATGTACTAGCACGGTGTGTGTCCATGAGTGACCCCGTGGGATTTTTACTTGCATGCTCAGTACACTGGAGGAGTATGAGTTTTACCTCGTGTACTTGTTATTTTATTTACCTAGACTCGCATATGTTATTCTACATATATATTAACTGGTGAAAGACATTTATTTTCGTCCACTCACTCTAACGTGTTTATTGTCTTTCCCCTGGGCTTTTCGGTTTCTGTGCCCAGTTTGCAGTTCAGGTTTGGTGTTTCACGTCGCGGTTTGGAGGCTAGTGATCAGAGTCACCTGTGTTTTCCAGTAGGTTCTTGTTTCGCCTACTGATGTACATATTGTATATGTTTTACTTTAGAGGTCGCTCTGATACATTCTGATACATGTTGTGCGGATTTTCATGGATATACATATATACATAGTACAGTTTATTTACTGTTGTTGATTATATTGATGTTGAGAAATCCGGATGGGATTGGTGCCCACGGTTTGCTTTTTGTGGCATAGGACGAAGTGTTAATTTCTGGGTGCAGGTTATGGTAATTCAACGCTAGTAACGAAACTCTGCCCAAATTTCAAAATAAATTTGTTGGTTCGTGTTTTCGAAAGGGTTTGATTCCGGTTTAGGTAACTGAATCGGGATTGGGTCCTTTCAGCTTGGTATTAGAGCATTAGGTTGTCAGATTCTGTAGACTCTTGTAGTTGTGACACTTAGGGTATTTGAGTTGATACAGCATGACTGGAGTGATGACCCGATTGGCCAGCGGTACTCATCAATACTTCGGGTGTTGTGTGTCCTCAAATATCTGCGGTTTCATGATTACGTTCTTCTGCTTGTGCCTAATGCTTGTCTTGTATCAGTAGGATGCCTCCTCGACGTGGTCCCCGTGTTGACCGGGATGATGATCCTGATGAGGATCGCCGAACGCGCGACTTGCTGATGCGAGTGCTGCGTTTGGAAGAGCGTTTTAACCCTGTGGTCAAGGCTCGCACTGCGGGTGCTACTGTGTTTTCGGGTTCAGTTGATCCAGAGATATGCGAGGCATGGTTGGTTCAGATTGAGCGTGTTTTTGAGCGTCTGCAGTTTACACCTGAGCAGATGACAGTAGCCGCAGTTGGTTTACTTGAGGGTGATGCATACTTTTGGTGGGTCAGCACTGACAGAGTTCCTGTGGATACTCCGTGGACATTGTTTCGTGATCTGTTTATGCGGAGGTATTTTAATCAGGCTACCCAGCAGCGCAAGTACGAGGAGTTTACGAACTTGAGGCAGGGCAGTTTGTCTGTACTTGAGTATCGGGATCGGTTTACTCGATTGTCTCGTTTTGCGCGGGATATGGTGGCTATAGAGGAAGCCAAGTGTCGCAGGTTTGAGCTGGGATTGAATCTGAACATTAAGGCGACGTTGACTACGATGCCGAGGAATAACTTTGATGAGTTTGTTAGTGTGGCTCTCCGAGGCGAAGATATTGAGCAGGAGAGACAGCAGAGGTACCAGCCGAGACGATTTGAGGAAGGTGGACCGAGTCAGGGGCCTTCGAAGAGGTTGAGTTCCGATACTTCCGGTTCAGCTTCATCATCAGGTGGTGGATCTTATCGACCACCAGCTGGTGTACCGAGGCAGAGGCCGAGATGGAGGAGAGATAGACCACAGCGACCATAGGCTAGTGCAGGTTCTAGCGGTTCTAGTTATCCTCGGCGTACTGGTGGCACATTTGCTGTACCGAGGGAGTACCCATTGTGTAGTCTCTGCAGTCGACATCATGTGGGTCCATGTCAGCAAGGTCCTGTCACTTGTTTCCGTTGTGGCCAGGTGGGTCACTATGCGAGGGAGTGTCCTCAGTTATATGGTGGTGACGGACTGACGGACAGGCGGCCCAGAGTTCCGGAGTTGAGCGAGGTGCCACTTGGGGGGCTCGACTAGCACAGACTGCAGGTCAGGGTAGACAGCAGGGTCAGCCCCAGCGAGGACGACCAGCCGGACAGGCGAGAGTTCATGCTATGACTATGCGTGAGGGCAGAGCATCACCGGAGGTCGTTATCGGTACGTTACATGTTTTTGGTATTCCAGTAGTTGCATTGTTAGATCCAGGTGCCACACATTCATTCATATCATTTAGACTGTCATCATTGGCTACGGTACATGTATCTCCACTTCCGGGGTGGTGGAGAGTGTTGTATCCGTCAGGTGAGGTTGTGAGCATCGGTTGGGTTTACCGAGATTGTGAGGTGTTTATCGATGGCCATGGTTTAGCCGCTGATCTGTTACTGCTTGATATTGTGGATTTCGATTTGATATTGGGTATAGACTTTTTGGAGTCGCACTGGGCCATGTTTGATTGCCACAGGAAGGAGGTCGCGTTTCGACGACCAGGGTTGCCTGAGATACTGTTTCGTGGCGAGAAGAACACTTCCCTACCGTGATTGATTTCCGCGATGAGGGCGGATCGATTGATGAAGAAGGGTTGTGTTGCATACTTAGCCCATGTTGTGGACACTACAGCTGCGGTGCCGGACCTTGGTAGTATTGAGGTTGTATCTGAGTTTCCGGATGTGTTTCCAGCGGAGTTACCTGGTATACCCCCTGTGCGGGAGATTGACTTTACTATTGAGTTATTGCCGGGTACTGGACCGATTTCCCAGACACCGTACCGGATGGCGCCTGCAGAGTTAAGGGAGTTGCAGATTCAGCTTCAGGAGTTGTTAGAGAAGGGATTCATTCGACCGAGTGTTTCTCCGTGGGGTGCTCCAGTGTTATTTGTGCGGAAGAAGGACGGATCCATGCGTTTGTGTATCGACTACCGGAAGCTGAATCAGATTACAGTGAGGAACAAGTATCCGTTGTCGCGGATTGACGACTTGTTCGATCAGCTGAAGGGAGCAGCAGTCTTTTCAAAGATTGACCTTTGATCCGGATATCACCAGTTGAGGATCCGAGATTCCGATGTGGCCAGGACAGCTTTCAGGACGCAGTATGGGCACTATGAGTTTCTGGTTATGCCGTTTGGGTTGACCAACGCCCCCGCAGCTTTCATGGACTTGATGAATCGGGTGTTTAGACGGTTCCTGGACAAGTTCGTGATTGTATTCATTGATGATATTTTGATATACTCGAGGAGTGTGGGCCAGCACAGGAGGCACTTGCGAGCGGTATTGCGGACTTTGCGGGACCATCAGCTATTCGCGAAGTATAGCAAGTGTGAGTTCTGGTTGGATAGTGTGAAGTTTCTGGGCCACGTGATTTCGGCCGAGGGAGTTAGTGTTGATCCTGACAAGATAGAGGCCGTGATGAATTGGAGTCGACCCACTACTGTACCGGAGATCCGGAGTTTCTTGGGGTTAGCAGGCTATTATCGACGGTTTGTTCAGGATTTCTCCCGGATTGCTACACCACTGACCAGATTGACGAAGAAGGGCGTCAAGTTTGAGTGGTCTGAGGCGTGCGAGGAGAGTTACTTGCTCTTGAAGGAGAGATTGACTACCGCACCGGTTCTGACATTGCCAGACGACAGTGGTGAGTTTGTTGTGTACAGCGATGCGTCGAAGTTGGGACTTGGCTGTGTTTTGATGCAGCATGGTAGAGTCGTGGCATATGGTTCCAGGCAGCTGAAACCGCATGAGGCCAACTATCCGACGCATGATTTGGAGTTAGCCGTTATTGTATTAGCGTTGAAGAGTTGGAGACATTATCTGTATGGTGCTCAGTGTAGGATTTTCACTGACCACAAGAGTCTCACTTATTTGCGGACACAGCCGGATCTGAACATGAGGCAGCGCCGATGGATGGAGTTGATCAATGATTATGATTGTACGTTCGAGTACCATCCAAGGAAAGCCAACGTTGTAGCGGATGCACTTAGCCGGAAATCCGAAGCCTCATTGTTTCACATGTGTGTGACCAGAGTGTCGATGTTAGCCGAGCTTCGAGCTACGGGTGTTGTGTTTGGGTATGATGATGATGGAGCTTTGCTGGCCAGTTTTCAGGTGCGACCAGTATTGGTTGATCAGGTACGGGAGGCACAGGATTCGGATCCTTACTTGCTGGGCAAGAAGACCATGATTCGGAATGGTGTGCCTACAGAGTTCCGATTGAGCGACGATGGTACGTTGTTGTTCAGGGGCAGATTATGTGTACCCAGGGACGAGGACTTAAAGAAGGAAATTCTTGACGAGGCCCACAGTTCAGCGTATGCGATGCATCCCGGAGGTACGAAGATGTTTCGTACACTTTGAGCGTACTATTGGTGGCGCAATATGAAGCGGGAGATTGCCGCGTACGTGAGTCGGTGTTTGATTTGTCAGCAGGTAAAGGCGGAGAGGCAGAAACCTGCAGGGAAACTACAGCCACTTGAGATACCGGTTTGGAAGTGGGAGCACATTACGATGGATTTCGTCTATCAGTTGCCGCATACTTCGGCGGGCAACACTGGCATTTGGGTTATTGTTGACCGACTGACGAAATCCGCTCACTTTCTTGCACTTCCGGGGAAGGTATCGGTGGGTAGATTGGCTAAGTTGTACTTATCCGAGATTGTTCGCTTGCATGGAGTGCCTGTGTCCATTGTTTCTGACCGTGATAGTCAGTTCACATCTGAGTTTTGGCGGGCGTTGCAGCGAGCTTTGGGTACGAAGTTGCGATTTACTACAGCTTTTCATCCTCAGACTGACGGGCAGTCCGAGCGGACCATTCAGACTCTTGAGGATATGTTGAGATCGTGTGTGTTGCAGTTTCGCGGAAACTGGGATCAGCAGTTACACTTGATTGAGTTCACCTACAATAACAGCTATCAGGCCAGCATTAAGATGGCACCGTACGAGGCCCTGTACGGGAAGCAGTGTCGCACTCCATTGTGTTGGAGTGAGGTAGGCGAGCGTTGGCTCATTGGTCCTGATTTGGTGAAAACCACGATGGAGGACATACAGGTGATTCGGGATCGGTTAAAGATCGCCCAGGATCGGCAGAAGAGTTACGCAGATGTGAGGAGGAAGAGCTTAGAGTTCGAGGTTAGTGATTGGGTCTTCCTGAAACTATCTCCGTGGAGGGGAGTAGTGCGTTTCGGGAAGCGTGGCAAGCTTCGACCGCGGTATATTGGTCCGTATGAGATTACGGAGAGGGTTGGAGCTGTTGCTTACAGACTTGAGTTACCGGCTGAGATGGCTCGCGTGCATGATGTGTTCCATATTTCGATGTTGCGGAAGTACATCTCAGATCCTTCACATGTGTTAGCCCCACAGCAGTTGCCGATCAGGGAGGATTTATCGTATATTGAGGAGCCAGTGCAGATTCTCAATCGACGTGAGCAGGAGTTGAGGCATCGTGTGATTCCGCTGGTGAAGGTCTTGTGGCAGAACCATTCAGTTGAGGAGGCCACTTGGGAGACCGAGCAGCGTATGCAGGAGCAGTATCCTCATCTGTTCACATGACAGGTACGTAAATTTCGAGGTCGAAATTTCTTTAAGGGGGGTAGATTTGTGATGACCCGAACCAGAATCAGATGTGTGTTTGGCACGATTCTCGAGATTTGGTTTAGTCGCGGTTTTGCGATATTATGTGGTTTGCCGATTCGATTCGCGACTTTGTTTTCGGTCGAGAATTTGGGTTGGGTGTCTTCACGGAAAGTGTAGAGTACGTGATTTTGAGCTCGAGGGCGGTTCCGGAAGATTTTTCCGATAACCAAGGAATATTTTATGATTATTTGAAGTTTCGAGTTCCGACGAGTTTATCCGATTGTTTCGTGTTTATCCGAATCATTTCGTATTTTCATTTCGGACCGTCGATCGACCCGAGGCTCGAGTATAAATAGTGAAATAGTCGTGAAATAGTCGAAAATGAAAGTTCTGAGCTTGGACCGTGTGTTGATCGCCTGTTGACTTTCCAAAATTGGAAAGTGACCGTTGACCCGTAAGGAGGGTGTGCGACCCGGTTTGGTTCGTCGGCGACCCGACTTTTCCGACCACCTCCGGCTAGACCGAGGGTACAGCTCGAATCCTCTCATGCTCCTCTTTCATTTTATGTATGGGATGTTTGAAATTGATGGTGTTTACCTTGGGTTCGATTAAGGACCGTTTTGGGTTGATCGGTGGTGTTGGGTGGTAGGTTTCCGGCAAGGTTTTGATGTTGGGTTTATGGGGGTTTGCCTCCTTTTGCTCTGGTGATGGTTTCCCTAAGTTTTGATTTGGGTTTTAGTGAGTTTTCCGGCGAACCGTGATGGTTGCCGGAGGTAATGTCTGATTTGCTTTCGGCCTTGATTTGGAGGGTTTAAGTTGAGAATTGAGCTTAGGGACAGAAGAGTGTTGTGTTCGGATGGGCAAGACCTTGAGGACTGGGAGTTTTTTGCCAGAAAATCTTGCGGTTGACGGCGCGCCGCCGCCGGCGGCGGCGGTCAACGGCGAGAAAAAGTCAACTTTTCAGATTTCGATAATTTTAATGTCGTTTTTCTCAAAATCGCGCCCTGATCGTCGTCCAGAGGTTTTTGGATTGATTTGATTAGCCGATTTTCAGTCGAGATTTCGAGTGGGGATTTCGGGATTTCCGTAGTTCATTTTGCACTGCATTTCGTATTTCCGGGAACGGTTGGTTTCCGTGCATCAGTACAGTGTTTTGGACTACGATTTTGATTAGTTGTGTTTTGTGAATATTCAGGAGATCGTGATCGAGATCTGGATCGTGATCGTGCTTCAGGCGAGGGATCTTCCGCCGGACCACGACTGTAGCGCGTGTGCGCGTTTCGAGAGTATGTGAGTGGACAATTTATTTTCACGGAAATGTTTGCGAATCTTTTATTTGATTTATGAACTTGAGCATGCATATGAGATTTCGGATTACATGAGCATATGTTTTACGATTATACGATTATACTTATACGAATATACGTATACGAGTATACATACACTTATATGCTGTTTCATGCATTTGCATCGAAATGTTTATGATTTGGTTTACACAGAGTACAGTCTTGGTTACGTAGTGGTATCGATACACTTGCCTCTCGGCTGATCCCCGATGGTAGGCCATACCAGGAGGGGCGTATCCCCGACTGACCGGTGAGGGGCGTTTCCCCGGATCCGAGGCCATTTCTGGCTAGAATCACGTGGAAGTCAGGGACTCCGTGGTTCTGACTGTACTAGCACGGTGTGTGTCCATGAGTGACCCCGTGGGATTTTTACTTGCATGCTCAGTACACTGGAGGAGTATGAGTTTTACCTCGTGTACTTGTTTTTTTATTTACCTAGACTCGCATATGTTATTCTACATATATATCAACTGGTGAAAGACATTTATTTTCGTCCACTCACTCTAACGTGTTTATTGTCTTTCCCCTAGGCTTTTCGGTTTCCGTGCCCAGTTTGCAGTTCAGGTTTGGTGTTTCACGTCGCGGTTTGGAGGCTAGTGATCAGAGTCACCTGTGTTTTCCAGTAGGTTCTTGTTTCGCCTACTGATGTACATATTATATATGTTTTACTTTAGAGGTCGCTCTGATACATTCTGATACATGTTGTGCGGATTTTCACGGATATACATATATACATAGTACAGTTTATTTACTGTTGTTGATTATATTGATGTTGAGAAATCCGGATGGGATTGGTGCCCACGGTTTGCTTTTTGTGGCATAGGACGAAGTGTTAATTTCTGGGTGCAGGTTATGGTAATTCAACGCTAGTAACGAAACTCTGCCCAAATTTCAAAAAAAATTTGTTGGTTCGTGTTTTCGAAAGGGTTTGATTCCGGTTTAGGTAACTGAATCGGGATTGGGTCCTTTCAAGACCTTGGTAGGACTCAATTTTGTCTTGGTCAATTTTGTCTCGGATTAGAGCTGGAACAACGATTTGGTGGAATTCTTCGTCACCAATCTGCTTATGTCCAAAAGATGCTCAGGCGATTTAATATGGATAAAGCACACCTTGTTAGCACGTTGATGGTTGTTCATAGCCTGGACCCTAAGAAGGATCCATGTCTTCCGGTAGAAGACGATAAGGAAGTCTTGGGAGCTGAAATTCCATATCTTAGAGCTATTGAAGCTTTGTTGTATCTAGCTCAGTGCACGCGTCGAGATATTACCTTCTCAGTGAACTTGTTGGCTAGATTTAGCTCTACACCTACGTAACATCATTGGAATGGATCGAGTAAAAAAAATCTTCATGTGCTTGAAGGGTTCCATTGACTTGGGTTTATTCTTCCCTTATAAGAGTACAGAGAGAAGCTTGAAAGTCCCGAAAAATGGATAGTTGAATCGCAGCATGTAGAATCCGGAGCCTTTGATCCATCGAAAGAGGTGTTCTTTGATCCATCGAAGGAAGCTCATGGATCATACCAGAGTTATGCCTTCGATCCATCAAAGGAGTTATTCATCGATCCATCAAAGGACAAACTTGCTGCAACAGTTTTATTGCTATCCCTTATTTTGAAACACCGGTTGATGTATTGGTTGGATTTGCTGATGCTGGGTACCTCTCTGACCCACACAAAAGTCGTTCACAGACTGGTTAAGTTTTCACTATGGGAAATACAATAATTTATTGGAGATCAACTAAGCAAACCCTTGTTGCTACTTCCTTGAATCATTCTGAAATCATTGCTTTTCATAAAGCAGTTAAAGAATGAGTCTGTCTTAGGTCAGCTATTCATCATATTTGAGGGTCTAGTGGATTACCATCTACTACAACATCTCTCACTTACATCTTTGAGGATAATGCGATATGCATTGAACAGTTGAAGTTGAGTTATATTAAGGGTGACAATACATAGCTTATATGACCGAAATTCTTCTTCAATCAGCAACAATAGCAACTGTTGAATATCTATGTGAAGCAGGTGGGTTCGGTGATCTACACATTTTATGCTTGGTTCTTAACATATTTTTCTCTATATTTAGCTATGTTCTGATCTTAGTATTTTCTATTCTTACTTACTTTGTTGTTTTTAGGTTTTTAATAAAGGAGATGAATAAAGGAGGCGAAATGGAGCTAAAAACGTGCTAAGTGAAGATTTCCTACTTCGACTAGAAAAAATGGTATTTTCCTACTTTGACTAGGATTCTTACTCGAACTACGAAGTGAAGGAATGGTGCAAAAATGATCTCCAAATGGTGTCAAGCAATAGCAACTCAAAATGACAAATGAAAATGTTACCAAAATGGTGCAAATGAAGAACAAAGGCATTTCTCCTACTCAAGCTAGGAATGATGGGCGGACCAAGCTTCGGGCCAACCAATTTGAAGATTAATTAGGAAGCCCAATATTCAAATCCAATATCAAGCTCAAGGCAGGCCCACGTACACATGATGATGAAGATCTTTCAAGAAAAGCAAAGAAGAAATCTGCCTGTATAGATCAGCCCACTTTGATAGAGTACTGGAAGAAGCTCAGAATGAATTACGACACGTGTAATATATGCATAAAAAGGTCTAGAATTATAGTTTCTATTCCCGCTATAATTACTCAATTTGGATAAATAAATCCTTGGGAATTTTGATTTTAGTAAACAAGGGTCATTCTGCCCAAGAAAAAGTTGCTTGGAAGAGAGAAGAAAATAAGAAACTTTCAAAAAAAACTAAAATATTTTTCTTATAAATAGAGAGGCTTGAGAATCATATCATCATCTCTCATTCTAGTAGCCAAACCTCTGCCTCAAACACTCTTCCTCTCCTCCCAAAGCCGAAATTCTCCAAGAAGGTCGCCACCTCCATCACCACAAATTCCTCTCCATCCGTGAACACCCTAAGAAAAATTCTTAGTGTTTTCCACCTCCATAGAAGATCATCCAAGGTTTGTATTAGGGCAAATTCCCAAAATAAAAATTGTAACATGATTCCTTCTACTTTTTCCTTCTTGTATGAATATTCAGTTTTTAAAGATTGGTTTTATGGAGTATTTTTGTTTTGCAACTTTAAATATTTTATGTGATCTACCATGTGTTTAATTCTTTATGTTAAGCATGTTTTACTTAATTTATCAATTTAGACTAAGGCAAATTACTTGTTTAGGTTGATAGATATGTCATAGGGCAAATTTCTGAAGCATGAATATGACTAGGTTGTTAGAGTTAGGTAAAAGATGTTTAGCTAAATGTATGTTTAGCTAAAGACTTAGATATTACTATGTTGCATATAATATGACTAAATTGTTAGAGTTAGGTAAAAGATGAGATGATCATATGTATATATTAGTTAGCTTTTATTTTCAGCATAATAAACATGTTTAGAGATTTTAGGGTTTTTGATTTTTTTCTTGTTTATTAGTTAAGCATGTTAGAATTCTAAGATTTCTCTATGTGTTTTGCTGCCATGTTTTGTTATTTAATTTTTGTAGGATATAAATCAAACTTGCAAACTCCCCTAAACTTAGCGTAGTCATGAATGCACCATCAATCCCCGATTAAGAATGATCCCTACTTATCAATGCTACATCTACAAAGAAGGGTTTTAAATTGCATACGTGTGAACTATGTGTTGAGTGTCTACATTGCGTTAATATTTGATGCATATTCTACGCGTTATCATTCGGCAGATAATTCTACGGACTTGTTTACCAAGTCACTACCTAAATTTATATTCGTGAAACATGTGAGACGCATTGGTATGCACAGGTTGTCTGAACTCCATGACTGAGTTTACAGTTAGGGGGAGGTACATTTCTGTAAACATCAAGATGAGTCTACGACATATGTTGTAGCGTTTGTAGTTGATGCATTGTACTCTTTTTTTCTTAGACCAAGCTTTTGTTTTACCCATGAAGTTTTTGTTTGTTTGGCAAGGTTTATGTGAGGCAACATGTTATGCATCATTCATTAGGTCATTGACACAATGGAGAGTGTTTAAAGAGATTTATTTTTCTTATTATCCGGTGTGTGTATCGTCCTAATTAGATACATATTAGTATAGATAGAGATACAGAAAATCTCTGTTATATCGGGATATTTATTGTAACAGACTGTATTAGCCTATATATATGGCATTCTATCAATGAAAGAGTTGCAGTTTTCAGTCTATCAATATTATTCTCCTTCAACATTTCTTAATATTTGTGAACTAATTTATAAGTAAACCTATATTTAAGAATAACCTCTATATAGGAATAAATTTTAGTATGTCCAATATTATGACTGTAAAGAGTTTTTACTGTACATATATATACACACAAATTTAGGATTGATCAAATTAGTATCCTTTTTGGTGTATTTTTCAATCCATGCTTTGCAAAGAAGTAGGAAGAAAATAGGCCAATTTTAACCTTTATTTTATCGATTTGTAATTTGTGTAAGGATGCCAGCTTAATAACTCATAGATTATGTACAAGCTATATGAAGTAAATTGTGGCCTAGTATATGCGATTTGCATCAAATAGGCACAACGTACGTACATATAAGGCGTTGGATCGACGTATATATTCTTTGCATCTTATATAGGATTGATGGAAAAGCAACCAAACAGTATGTCTAATTAAAAGGTAGCTAGCTATATAGGGCATATTGTTTTGCAGAAATATATCCCCACTACATATGCTGCTGCATGGGATGAGATTCCTTATATATATGCTATGCTATACGGGGGGAGAGAGAAAGAGAGAGAATTTGATTCCATTCCTTTCCTTTTCCTTTCAGATATATATGCGAGTCCATGTACGTTGAGCTTGAACGTACTTCATCTACTGTCGGCCGGCCCGCGGCATATATCTCCGGAAAATCCAACCATTTGTCTTCTTCTTCCGGCCACCATTTACTATCGTTGAGTAAGAATTAGGAATTTATTTTAAGAATTATGAAGCAAATAATCACATATTTACCATGCATTTCTTACGCAAACCTCTTAATTTCCACAGAAAATCTAGCTCTACGTACAGTACTAATTAAGTAATCCATGTTATAAATCTCACTTCAATTATATAGGATATCTCCACAATTATTTTTTTTGGTTAATAATATCTCACAATTAGAGTCAATTAAATTTGAATTTAGTTTACTCATTTAATCCCCACTTTATAATGCTGTGTGTTAACAGTTTGGATTCTGATCAATGACCAAAGATCACCAAATTGATCCACTATCTAATATTATGAACTACTTTGCACTATTTATTATCCCAATTACGTTAATGAAATTTTGTATTTTCTAATCAAAAATATTAAATTTCCTATTTCTCTAAAAAGATTCTACAGTTTCAACGGTTGAAATAAGTTTGTTGATCATCAAATTAATAAATGAAATCTCTAAATTTAATCATTTTTATGACACAGACCGACTTCCTTGGTGGAGAAAACTTCCCATATATGTATATGCACCGATCGATCGTAAACATATAAACATTTTAGAGTTGGAACTGATGTTTCAATTTTGTTGATGATGCCAGCCTAAGCTATTTGGAAATAAGTTGAGATTGTAATCGAGGAAGATGAACGCATTAGTGGCAACGAACAGAAACTTTAAGTTGGCAACTCGGTTGTTAGGATTGGACTCCAAGCTTGAGAGGAGTTTACTCATACCATTTAGGGAAATCAAGGTTGAGTGTACTATCCCCAAAGATGATGGCACTTTGGCTTCATATGTTGGCTTCAGAATTCAACATGACAATGCTAGAGGACCCATGAAGGGAGGCATCAGATATCATCCAGAGGTACTTCCATCTTTTTTTTCTTTTTTTTCATTTCTTGAAAACCAGTATGTAACTTATATGTATCATGTATGTTATGTACATAAATAGGTTGAGCCAGATGAAGTGAATGCTTTGGCACAACTGATGACATGGAAGACGGCGGTAGCGAACATCCCATACGGCGGTGCCAAAGGCGGAATAGGATGTGATCCGAGGGAGCTAAGTGTTTCTGAGCTTGAAAGACTCACCAGAGTTTTCACTCAAAAGATTCATGATCTTATCGGTATCCATACTGATGTTCCGGCACCAGATATGGGCACTGGTCCGCAGACCATGGCTTGGATACTTGATGAGTACTCAAAATTTCATGGTTACTCGCCTGCAGTTGTCACTGGGAAACCTATTGTAAGTGTTTTGTATAACTAATTGGATGTGTGTTTCTTTCGTACGTGGATACTAGAGAGTGTTTAAGTTTCACTACTGAAAAAAAAACATCAGGATCTTGGCGGATCATTAGGAAGAGATGCGGCAACTGGAAGAGGAGTACTTTTTGCAACAGAGGCTTTACTAAATGAGTATGGGAAGACCATCTCCGGACAACGCTTTGTTATACAGGTATGAACTATTTGAAGAGTTGAAGAAGTACTGTCTAAATTAATTAATCGACTTGGGGCATTCTTATTATCTTAACTATGTTAAGTACGTACATGAATATGTGATGTTTGAATCAAAATGCAGGGTTTTGGAAACGTAGGATCCTGGGCTGCTCAACTCATTCATGAGAAAGGTGGGAAAGTAGTCGCAGTGAGTGATATCAGTGGAGCTATAAAGAACAGTGAAGGACTTGACATCCCAAGCCTACTCAACCATGTGAAGGAACATAAAGTTGTTAAGGGTTTCCATGGCGGGGAGTTGATACAGGACTCCAATTCAATTTTAGCCGAAGAATGTGACATTCTCATTCCTGCAGCACTTGGAGGTGTCATCAATAGGTACTACTGGTATATATAGAGCAGTCATGTACGAATTTATGTGTGATTCTTTTTTCAGTAATGAACGTATTCAATCTATTCATCCAAATGCACACAAGAAAACTTCGAAAAAGGACTTGACGAAAATTTATTCTTGTTTCTTGGATCAAGGGAAAATGCAAATGACATAAAAGCAAAATTTATTATTGAAGCAGCTAATCATCCCACTGACCCGGAGGCTGATGAGGTTAGAAATCATGTCGATTCAATTATACATGTTATTTTGACTAGATGTTGTAGTTCATCTCATTACACTAGCTATGTTTAAATTGCAGATCTTGTCAAAGAAAGGTGTTGTTATTCTTCCAGATATATATGCAAACTCCGGAGGAGTTACTGTTAGTTACTTTGAGTGGGTGCAGGTAGTTACATTTAAACTATGAGTATATATATTCTTGGCCTTAATGTGTTGCAATGTGAAATGTGTGTGCAAATTGTTTTCAGAACATCCAAGGTTTCCTGTGGGATGAAGAAAAAGTGAACAATGAGCTGAAGAAATACATGACTAAAGGGTTCAAAGATGTAAAGGAGATGTGCAAAACTCACAACTGTGACCTCCGGATGGGAGCCTTCACCCTCGGAGTTAATCGAGTTGCGCGGGCGACAGTCCTCAGGGGATGGGAAGCCTAAGCGGACTGATCGATCAATAGACCACCACCGTGGTATGCACCATGTAGTATTGCAGCTGCTGCTACATTGAATAATAAGGATGATAATGAGGCTCTTTTCTGATTAGAGTCGCTCGATCGTGTAGAATTTCATTCATGTTTAGTGATTAACATTGCTCCCTAATTTTGTTAGCTTCAACCAAAGCCAGCTAGCTCCCTTTTACTTTTGTGCTGTATCTGTAACGCGGGTTGCCGTATTAGTACTATCATTTATGGTTTTAAGCAATCCCTCAGTTTCTTGAAATTCTTTTCCGTATACTGAAAACTCGAAGTACATGAGCAATCACAAAAGTGGGCTACCCAAACTTGTAATTCTAAGTAAAACTAGTTTATTTTTGTGATGGCTTCCAAGTTCCAACTCTGGATCCCAAATGCAGCAGATCTGGAAGCACATTTGGTGATTTGGGCAGCGAAACATCACAAGCAAAAAAAGCATAAGATGAAAGTTTTTATCGGTCTCTTATTACTCAAAGAGAACACAAAAGATGAGAATTTTTTGGTATATTGATCACTCTCGAATTGGACATATATACAAGAGTATTTATAGACCTACTAAGAAATAAATTACACCTATTAATTACATAATATACACCTAATATTTCAAAGAGTATGACTCACTCCAACAATCATCTTCAAGTTGGTGCATACAAATCTTAAATGTTCTACTTGTCAAGTGAATCTTGGATGAAACAACTTTGGTAAGAATGTCAACTAACTATTCTTTTGAATGAAAACAAGATAATATGAACATCTAGCTTCTCCTAGATGAAGTGTATATCAATCTCCACATGTTTTGTCCGATTATGTTGAACATGATTATGTGCAATTTCTACTGCAGCCTTGTTATCACAATAAAGAGGCATTGTCTATTGCATTGTCTGTTTATGCTTAAAACCCGAATCCTTTAACAAATACCTCAACCGTTGTTACTCATAAACACCTTGAACCATACCTCTATATCCACCTGTTGCACTAGAATGAGCCGCCACATTTTGCTTCTTGCTCCTCCAAGTAACTAGATTTCCACCTACAAATGTAAAGTAGCCAGAAGTAGAACGCCTGTCAGTAACCTTCCCAATCTGCATTAGTGTATCCACTAGTACCTAATTCTCCATGCTTACACATTTCTAGGCCTTTACCAGGAGCAGACTTCACGTATCTCAAGATTCTCATCATAGCATCCATGTGAGCCTCACTAAGATTATGCATATATTAGCTCACCACACTAGCAACATAAGCAAGATCATGCCTAGTGTAAGACAAGTAGCTAGGTTAATCTCTCAACTAACCTCTAATACTAAGACTTGTTTGCAGGGACTTGATCTAGTTACTCTGCATCTGCATTACGATGATTATACTCAATAGGTGTTTCAACTGGTTTACAGTCAAGCATATCGAGACTTGCCAGCCTCTGCCAACAGGTCTGGAACATACTTCATTTGACTCAACATAATACAGTTCTTATTTTGGGCTATCTCAATGCCTAAGACATACTTCATGTTTCCAAGATCTTTCATCTAAAATTCAAAAAATAACTAAACTTGTAACATCTTTATTTCATCAAAATCATCATCTGTCATAACTATGTCATCCACATGATCAAAGCATTTACCTTACCCTACCGGTGTTTCAGAAACAAAGTGTGATATAAATTGCTTTGTCGATACCCCATCTTCTTCATGAACGCTGTGAATCTTCCAAACTAAGCTCTTCGAGACTGCTTCAATTCATACAAATACTTTTTTAATTTGCACACCACCTTCTCACCTGCAAGAGTATCATATCCTGGAGGTAGATTGTTAGGAAGATTTATTTCCCACACCATAACTATGAAATTAGCTAAGATGAGGTTGTAATCTCCAAACTACAAGTATACCGTGTCAATAGAAATTGGAAGTCAAGTGACGACCCCACGAGGATTGACTATCCTAATTTCATAGCTTGTTCGTTAAATCTTTTAGATTACTAGATAAGCAAACAAACAATGCAACACAAGAAATACAAAATGCGGAAATGAATCTCACAAGGTTAAGTGATTTGGAGACTCCACATTGCAAGGGATGGTTTACTTCGATGAATGATATTCCGATTGATGGGTGATTACTCTAGGAAAAAATAATAGCAAATTAAATGATGCAAAAGCAAGGTAAAAGTATAGTCGACAATGAATATCACCACTAGCCAATTTGATGCACAAACAATGTCCAATTTATAATCATGACTAGTTTATTCTGGTTTACAAACAACAATGTCTAAATCGTGTCTTGTGGATCACGTTTGGTTATGGGCTGAAACTCTTAGGCCTTTTAGGATTTTAGAAGGTTTCGGTCTATCCATACAGCACAAAGCAAACCAAGATTATGGTCTAGATTTTTGGTCCTAAACCCTAAACGTATTTCATGCGTAATATGGTCAATTAGTCATAGAAGCTAGTGTTATGGTTGTTTTTTACTTTCCAAGCCTCCTTTGGAGGATTTGGAAGTGTGTTTTAAGGGACTCTCCTAGTCGGCATCTTTTAGAGTACGAACTATAAGGGTCATCCATTCGCCACAAAGTCTTTTGGATCAATGTAAGCTTGACCGAAGCTCCAAGATTCTTTTGGAGCACAAGGATGCTTCGCTCCTTGCTTTAGGATCTGGGAAATCAAACTTAAAAGCTCATCCTTTTGTATTTAAACCTAGGTCATGTTACATGCTCATCTTTGCTTAAATGAGAGACTATTTCACTCAAGTTCCATTTTTAGTCATTTACACACATTAAGACTTAATCAAAGTTACAATATGCATAAGAGAACATATTGGAAGCTGAAACATGTACACAAGCCACAAACACATAACATAATACATCAAACTCATTCAATATCATGTCATACCCAAAAATAACTACTAGAAATTTGCCTTTAGACAACAATTTTAAACTGTAGTGTGAGACAAAAAAAAATTGTTGTGTACAACCTTGTTGTCTGATAGCAAATCAGGCAACAAATCATATATGTCGTTAAAAGTCATTTCTAACAACAGCACCAATTTCCGTCTGTTGTCTATCTCAAACCAAATTTAGCTGTTTTTGGTTAAAAGGAGCATTAGACGACTTGTACCAAAATTTATGTTGTCTGAGGTTATATGAAACGACATATTAAAGCCAGGGAAACTTTCCATTGAAGACCTCTATGGTAAGGATTTGGTGAGTACCTTCTTAAAAATTATACTTCCCAATTATATTTTAGATGATTTGTGACGACCCGGAACAGATTGAACAGTGTCATCAGCTTGGTCCGTGAGATTATGAGTAATGGTAGATTTCCGATAATGGATTTACTCGCCAGGTTTGATAACGACTAAATTATTGACTGAGAATTGGAGCTGGGTCTCTTCTCGAGAGTCGTTGTACGTGTGATTTCGAGTTCGTGGGCATTTTCGGATCATTATTTGGACGACCGAGGAATAAATTATGAATATTTGAAGTTTCGACGGAATCGGGTTTAAATGGTGGATTTCTTAGCGACTAAATTACCGGTCGAGAATTTGATTTCGGATTCTTCACGGAAGTTGTTGAGAATTTAATTTCGAGTTTGTGGGAACTTCCGGAGCATTATTCTGAGTTACGAAGATTAAGTTGTGAATATTTCCGATTGTTGATTATTTAGTCGGTTTAAATATGTGTTTGGGTTGAACAGTTGACTTTTTATCGGATTTGCCGATGTGTTTGACTTCGGGTGATAATTGAAGAATACGTCGAGTCGAGTTTGTTGCCGCGAGAATTATTGGAATCGGAATTACGACGAAGAAGTTACGTGTGTTTGAAGTTTGTCGAAAAGATAATTACGAAGTTTCCATTTTGGGAAAGCTATAAATAGTGAACTTGCTATTTTGGGAAGTCAAAGTTGGGTCATTATTGTGGTTGACCGAGTCAACTCAGTGGTGAGAGAGATGGCGACGGTGATCGGTGTGCTCCACGGCGGCGAAGCCCGTCCGGCCACCTCCGGGCTTGACCTTGGGCTCTTTCGACTCGTCTCACTTCCCCCATGATGTTCCCGGTCTCCTTTCACGGCAAGGTTGCCGGAGGAGAGAGCAAAATCCGGCCAAAGTTTGCAAGTTTTGGGGTTAATGGTGGTTTCCGATTCCGGCCAAATTGAGCTGCAAAAAGGACTGGGTTTTGTAGCCCTCATCGCCATGAAGCTACCATGTAAGTTTGGTGTTCCAATTCATCTTGTACATGGAGAATTTTGGAATTGAAATTTGTGTGAACATTCGGTTTTTCATGAAATTGGACTAGCTAGAGTGAGAATTGGCCTTTGATGCAGTTGAGAAAGTTGCTCAGTGGATGATTTGGAGTGGAATAGTGGTTGCTTCGCCGGGAAAATTTCAGGTTAGTGGTGGCGCCGCCGCCGCCGGCAGTCAACGGTCAACTTTGACTTTTGGAGGTTTTCGACAAGTTGCATGTCATTTCACTCGAAATCGCGCCCCGATCGCAATGGGGAGGTTCGTTTTTCGAATTGAGCATCCGAACTTACAGCGAGGTATTGAGGTGTGATTTCCGAATTTCCGACAGTTTGTCGTAATCGGATTATGTGTTTCCGAGAACGGTGGTTTCTCGTGATTTGTTTTGAATTGTCGAGTTATGACTTTGAGTAATGGACATTGTGAATATTCAGGGGTTCGTGATCGTTCGTTTGGCGAGGGACTTTCCGCCGGATCACGGGTTAACGCAAACTGCGTTACGCTAGTCTGTGAGTGGACAATTTCTTTTCACGGATTGTTTGCGAGTCTTATTACACGTTTTACGAACTTGAGCATGCATATGAGATTTCGGATTACATGAGCATGTGTTTTACGATTATACATATACAGATATGCGTATACGAGTATACATACACTTATATGTTGTTTCATGCATTTGCATCGAACTGTTTATGATTTGGTTTACACAGAGTACAGTCTTAGTTACGTTGTTGTATCGATACACTTGCCTCTCGGCTGATCCCCGATGATAGGCCTACCAGGAGGGGCGTTACCCCGACCTGGCCGGCGAGGGGCGTTTCCCCGGAACCGAGGTCTTTTTGGCTAGAATCACGTGTGGGTCTGGGATCCCGTGATTCGGACTGTACTAGCACGGATGTGTCCATGAGTGATCCCGTGGGATTTTTACTTGCATGCTCAGTACGCTGGAGGAGTATGAGTTTACCTCGTGTACTTTGTTATTTTTATTTACCTGGACTCGCATATGTTATTTAAAACATATATATCAACTGGTGAAAGACATTTATTTTCGTCCACTCACTCTAACGGTTTTCATGTCTTTCCCCTGGGCTTTTCGGTTTCCGTGCCTAGTTTGCAGTTCGAACTCTGGTGTCGCACGTCGTGGTCGGAGGCATAGTGCTCGAGCTACCTTGTTTCTTCCAGTAGGTTTATTGTTCTACCTACTGTGGTATACTTATATGATTATACATTAGAGGTCGCTCTGAGTATTCTGTTGTATATACTATATGATTTTACTCCGGATTTCAGTAAAGTACAGATATATTTATTGTTTTACTTTACTGTTGATATGTTGAGAAATCCGGATGGGATTGATGCCCACGGTTTGATTTTTGTGGCATAAGATGAAGTGTATTTTCCGCGTGCAGGTAATGGTAATTCCACGTTAGTAACGAAACTCTGCCAAAATTTTGTTGGTTTTTATTGGTTCGTGTTTTCGAAAGGGTTCGATTCGGGTTTAGGCAGCTAAATCAGGGTTGGGTCCTTTCATGATCAACCATTTTATGTCTAGCTATATATACGTAGATCATTTCTATAAATTTTCATCCAATTTAAAAATCGTTAAGGGGTCAAACAAGATGATATAAATGAACGTTCCAAATTTATAAAACTTGAACCGTTTATGTTTATAATTGATAAACCATGATTTTGAATCTCTTAACGATTTTCGATTTGGTTGAAAATTTACAAGAATGATATACTCATATATAGCTAAACATCTAATGGTTTATATGTTAAAATATGATCAAAATTGAGACTTATAAACTATTGTATAGAATGTACTCACCAAGTCCTCACCATAGAGGTCCTCAATGGAAAAGCTCTCATTAAAGCCATATATGTTGTCTAATTTTGTATGTAATGACATATTTAACTAATTCTGTTCTCTGATAAATGTTATATATTGTTTGATTTAATTTTATGTTGCAATTTATTTTTTCTTTTGCTGCTTGAATTACCAATGAAGAATTCATCTAAATCCTCATTCCCATTCAATTTCTCATTCCAATAAATCCAATGTGCATATACATCATTCCAAAAATCAAACAAGTCTCATTAATAGTTCTAAGCCTAACAACCTAAGAAAGATTAACATAGTGAACTCTACACTAAGTATCTTGTCCTTTACACATCATCCGCCTTCTCTACTTAAACTTTGTTTTTCCTCAAGCAAACATAAAAAAAAATTAAAACAAAACTAAGTTAGGACTCAAAACACAATAAAGTAAAGGACACACACAATCAGACAAAGGTATGTAAATGTCCCGAATTGAAGATTGATTTTCCTTAGAGAACCATTACTAAATGGAATGGACTTCCATAAGAAAAATCAAAACATGAAATCAATGCATGATTAATAAGCCGAATGGTCATCAAAAGACAAAGAAGCCAGAGCAAATCTGGTGCTTAAAATGCCAGATGGTATGATTATGGAGCAAGCCCTTACTTTGGGGTAGAGTATGAGGCACTATTGGCTGGGTTACGATTAGCACGAGAAACTAAATGTGAAGAAAATCATGGTATTCTATGACTCAGAGTTAATCCCGAATCAGGTGCTTGGCGAATACGCTGCCCACCATGCATCCATGAAAGCATACCTCAAGGTGGCAAGGGGATTGGTCAACCAGCTTGAGGAGTTCTCGATCATGAAGCTCTCGCGAACGAGAATACGCACATTGATGCACTAGCTAACCTTGCCTTGTCCATAGATTATAAAATGACACGTACAATCCCAGTGGAACATCTACACATACCTAACACAGATATGAAAGCGTCCGTAGAAGTAATGCCAATATAGTTGGGGTCCTCATGAATGGACGAAATCATGAGCTACATCGAGGATGGAGTCTTACCAAAAGGACAAGCAAAAGCCAAAAGGGTTGTTAGGCAAGCGGCATAATACAATATCAGGATCAGTGAGCTGTACCATCGATCCTTTAGTGGGACATATATGTTGGCAGTACCCCACTCAGGTCGGAACAGTGATGGAGGAGCTGCACTCAGGAATATATGGAATGCACATTGGGGGTAGGAACCTTGTGGTTTGATGTTTAACTGAAGGGTACTATTGGCCGACCATGAAGGTAGACTGCCTTAAATATACCCGAGATTATGAAGCCTACCAGAGACACGCCCTATAACCTCCCATGCATGCAAGAGAATTGCACCCAATCATTGCACCATGTGCCTTTGCTCAAATAGGGGTTGGACATCACTAGGGATTTCCCAATAGAGACTGGGGGTGGACAGAAAAAGTACCACTTAGTTGCCATATATTATCACTCGAAGTGCATTGAAGTTGAGGCTCTGTCAAGAATTAGGGGAGCAGAAGTCGAGAATTTCATATGAAAGATGATCACATGTCACTTTGGAGTTCCCATGGCGATCGTTGCCGATAATCCGGACCACTATTCAATTGTGCAAAGGTCATGAAATATTGTGAGGAGAAAGGGATCTAGTTGACATTCTCCACCCCGCGACATCCCCAAGGGAAGGACCAAGCAAAGGCATCCAATAAGATGATACTGCAAGGCTTTAGAAGTCGGTTGGATCAGATGGCGAATGGAAATAGGGTTTCGCAACTGCCAAATGTGTTGTGGGCCTATCGGACAACCAACATGAAACCTACTTGAGAGACTCCCTTCGCAATTGTTTACGAAATTGAATATGTAGTTCCTATCAACCACGTGGTGCCAAAACTTAAGACCACAGAACGGCCGATTGAGCGGAATGCAAAAAGCTTGAGGCATGAGCTCGATCTCCTCGAGGAACATATGAAGCAGGCCTAAATTAGGGTGGCAGCTTACCAGCAGAAGTTAAAGGCTTACTACAATAAGAAGGTTAGACCTAAAGTTTTATTCCTTAGTACCATGATCTTGCGAAAGGTTTTTGAGAATACTAAGATTCCAGGAGAAGGAAAACTAGGGGCAAACTTAGAAAGACCTTACAAAATCAGAGCAGAGGGTTATAATTGGCCATACGAGCTGGAAAATCATAGGACAAGAGAACTAGTCGACAAGAGGTGGAATGTTGTTCACCTCAAGGAGTACCACTTGGAGCATGGCTGAGGAGCTGTAGCAGAAACGGGCAAGAGTCAAGAAGGGACACGTACTTTTCCTAACCAATTCGATTTTCGATAAGATTATTTTACGTGTTGGCAGGTTAATTTAACAAGGTGTGTCAGAAACTCCCTTGCTTATACGGTAACATTGTACAATTATACAATTTTTCAATAAATACTTTTGTTTTAGTACATTGCTTTCTATTGTGTTTTTTACGATTTGTTTGTTCATTCGATCTTGAGGGACTTGGTGTCTAGGAGAATGAGTTTAATTAGGGCAGATGATGTTGGCTCCCATAAGATGAGCTCCTCCCTTAAAATCCCATTAAACATTCTTTAGGCAATTCAATCCTAAGGGAGGCAAAATTGGGGGGTATCGAAGAAGTTTCTCATGGTTAGGCCAAAATACTCGGCGAAAAACCCATAAGCCCATGTGCTTCTGGAACAATAGTCATCAAGATTGGTATGTATAAACAAAAGGTCAAGACCCAGCTAGGTGAGAGACTTAGCCAAATTCTAGCTACAAGGGAATTTAAGTCCTGAGCATATTTACCTAGCGACTCCCTTAAGGATAAGCTAAAATCGGTTCATGTGTTAGAGATGGAACCCCAACACAACACTCAAAATAGGTTTTCTAAAGAAAAGTCGACCCTGGGGGTAGGCCTCATATGGTTTTAGTGATAGCAATTGGGATTTCCTCAAGGTTGACACTCCCTTGGAGGAAAAAACTTGGTTGAGAGAAGATCCTACAAAACGGTAGTCCTTTATATAGGCTAAGACTGAGCATGCAAGTCTAAAATCGAGGCACAGTCTCAAAATCGCAAGCATCACTTGGAGATCTCAAGGTTACGGAGGCTCTCCATAAGCCTCAACATGAGAAAAGTTAGTACGAGGAAGGGGGTTCAAGAGTCATGATGAGGCCACAACCACTCAAAAACATACCCCAGATTTGTAAATATACCATGCAAGAGGAAGATATAATGCTAAGGTAAACATAACTTAGATACTAACACGATTATATAACTCTATGTGCCTACGCTACTGTACAAGCAAAAGAGGCACAGAACAAAGTTAAACATACGAAATTGTTTAGGAAAAGAATGAAAGGGAAAGACAATTCCTAGATATATTACACAGGTACACCCTAAGAAAGAAGCTTGGAGCTTCATTCTTCTAGTTGTAAGCTTTGCTCAGTTCTTGTTTCTTCTTCTTGTGGTCCACTCTCTGGCTCTCTGGCTCGACCTCGAAGGACTCACGAAGGGAAGAAAGTTCTTGGCAGTGCTTGTCCTCAGCAGCCTGTAGCTTCTCCTCCATCTTCTTTTCTAGAGCATTGGCTTCCTGGTTGTGCTCGATATGTGCCTTGGAAAGGTTGGCCTTGAGGCTGGCAACCTCAGCTTCGTACAAGATGCCTTGCTTAGGCATAGCTAAGTCATTAGAGCATGCAGCCTGCTGTACTAAGCCACACGATCCTCAAGGATTGATTCCTTCTTCTCGACCATCTCAGCTCTTACTTTAGCAGTAGTAACCTTGTCCTGGTAAAATTACAGCTAGTCTAGAAACGTGCCCAATGTGAACATAATGGTCGTTACTGCCTGCACATTAAAGTAAGTACGAGTTATTAAAGAATCAATTCGAAAAACCAAGAATGGTGAAAGGAAAAGAGTTGGAATTACACCTTACCCAATAGAGAGGGGTCCATGACTTTGCCATGAGGTCCAGAAAATTGCACTCTTTTAAAGCCTCATGGTCTTCCTCATGGATGTTGGCTGCCAGAGGTGTTGCAGCAACATCGGCATGATCAAACTCAGAGCAAAGGTTGGATATGGTTTGCTTTTCAACAGCAAAAGGGTTGGATCCTTGGTGAAGCTTGGTTACCTCCTGCTCGGATAAGTCCCAAGGAGCGTGGAAAAAAGGGAGCTAGGGATTGGAACCCTCAACAAGGCTCCCTTGAGGACCTGTAAACAAGCAATATCAGCAAACGCAATACCCAAATTTTTTAACGACATTATACGATTAAAGAGAGTACAGGCAAGAACAAGTTCAGCAATGGAAATATCGAACAAGTTTAAAAAAGAATAAAATAACAGAAGTACAGAATCATGAACCTAGGGAGAAGGCTGTTAGGTGAGACGACTTGGGCTCCTCTATTCCCGGCTTCTTCCTCATGGATGATGGAGCTTGTCTCTCCACAATTGGAGTTTGCTCTACCATGATTGGAGTAACGACGACGGGAGCCTCTATCACAAAGGCAGAGGCCTGACCCTCTTCTGAAGCGGCGTCATTGGAGGCTTCTAGGTCGGAATTCTTAACGAGGCGACGACAAGCCTTTGGAATAGTGGGGATCGCCCGGCGCTCCAGCTGTTTGGTGGCCTGGGCAGCTGGAATTGGTTTGGGAGGTACGCTTGATGCTCCCTTTCGGTGGATTTTGGGAGCTCGAGGGACCTCGAGTATGGCGGCGCGGTTCTCATGGAGTAGTAGGGAGACTTTATGATGACCTGACCCATGTCGAATATTGTCAAAATGATAAACTATTCAAATAATTCTAGTAAATGCTCGACTAAAATTAAACTCAATCGAAACAAGTCGAAAATCTTATCGACAAACCCAATATGGTAATACAAACTTAACGATATAAGGTACATCTAGTTCTCCATCGCCCATAGCGACACTAGTCACCACCGCCCACCCACTGGGACGACGAAGCCTAAATGCATTTTTAACCTCACAAATACGCTCGTAGAGTCGATACGAATCTAGCAATATAAAACTTCACACATTTTGGAATAATTTTTCGGTCAGAGGTGCCACCACTTGCGACCACCACCGACGACAGAGGTTATTACCTCAAACTCCCCTCTCATCAAGCCCAACAATTCCTATCACTATAGTTAACCTTATTTCCGAATCCACTGGCCGAATCAAGTTCGAAAACGACCGATCCCAAATCTGCCGAAAAACTTCACGGTGACGAGCCACCTCGGGGATCGAGGATATGTGTTTTAGAACTAAGAGGAAGAGAACTTCAAAATCCCCACAACCTCTCCACCCATCGACCCCGTAATCTACTGCCAAAGACGGCGGGGATTCGGCTGTGATTTTCAAACTAAAATCACGTTGTATCTCCTAAATCTTACCTGCAATAATCCAGTTTCACAATCCAATTCAATTCACAAATCACAAGGGTTTGAATCATACCTCCATTGACGACCAAGTCGATTGGAAAATCATCAACTCGAATTCTAGGTTTTCACCAAGCTTCTACTTGAAATTTCAGCCTCCCCCGGTGAAATTGGAGGTGGAGATGTTAGGGTAACGATAGAGGAGACTGAGACGAGCAATTTGGTACCTCAGTAACCCAGTTTGGTGGCCAGATAGTGAAGACTCGCCAGAGCCGAGCTCGATGGCGATTTGCATCGCCAGAGCTTCAGTCAATGCATGTCAATAGCCTGTTTCCAAAAATGGAAAGTCCCTGTTTCCAAATATGGAAACCTGTATATATACTTGCGCATTTCTCGTATTTCGATATCATAATTCACGTCAAAACTTCAGTTGACCAAAACTTTCTCGTCGTAACTCCGATTGTGGCATTCCACGTCTCGATAAACTTGTCTTGAAGAATACTATGACTTCCACCTGAAGTCAACCACCATACTTGATTTGATAAAAATTCAACCGATATCGCTCAGTTATTACTAACGATAAAAATCTTTTTCCCGCCCTATAAATTGAACTAAAAAGTACTGGTAGATATCAAATATTATATAAAAAGGTCAGGGTATCATAGACTTCCATCAAGCTTCCTAGAAAAAGGCGTTCATGGCTCCACAATCAGCAAACCTAGTGAAGCGTGGAAGGGATCTTGAGGGCATCGTTCACTAGGTCACGGCGGAACTCAACGACATACGCCACTTCCTCGGAAGGCTTGATGGTGTTGATGGTTGTTGGAATGGTGTGGACTGCTTCACGGCCAAACTTCTCCTTATCTCCGAAGACGAGGATTACAGTCTTCCAATCATTTGGAGAATGAGGGGTGTTGAGGAGGAGAGTCTGCTTCACATACATGAAGTGGTGGCTGAGGTAGAACTGATTGATCTTGATGGGTTTAACCTATAAAAATATAAGGAACTCGAGGAGGCTCATACGACAGTCAAACCACCTGTTGAGACGGTCAAAACAGGACAAGATTCTGAACAAATCTGGGCACCACTACTCAATGGAACACCCATAGAATTCCAGGGTAGCGTAAATAAAGGCAGGGATTGGGAAGGTGAGATTAAAGACGATCTGGAATGGATGGACCAGTAGACTCGGACCATGAACTTTCTCAAGCTTCGATACTTTTGCCTTGCCAGAGACAAGGGCAAACCGAAAATCCTCGTTGGAGCTCTGATGATACGATTGGATAAAGGCCTACACTCTTTCATCATAGTTTATCTTGATGGTGGCCAAAATAGGTATTCCTGGAATTTCTTTGATGTCATCACCTTTGAAGAGCATAGACGGAGGGCTGGATTGGTAGGATTAGTGTCGGAGGAGGAGGAGTTGACAACTTGGAGATTTTGACCTCGTCCACCTTGAAGGTTGTGCACAAGGAAGGGCTCTGAACCTTCTCTGGATTTTGTTCTTTGGTGGGAACGGTAGCGAAGACTGATGGTGGGGCAGAAGGGCCATAGGCACCTTGCACAAGGGAATGGCAGTGGCAAGCGGCTTGGATATGTCGACTACGCGGTCCACTGTGGTGTTTTGGAGGGGTAAGATGATGTGTTCCACGACCTCGTCTAGGGCCGAAGAAGTGTTGTTGGTAGCGTTGCTGGGAGAAGCCATTGGAATGAAATCTGGGTTTAAAAATCTAGGTTTTTGGAGGTTTTAGAGTTCTGGGAATTTTGGATTCTTGGGGAGTGTAAATCGAATGGGGATGAAGATTGGGATGTATCCGTTAGAAGGGATATGTTGTTTTAGATTCTAAGAAGAGAAATGGATTTAAATTGGGAGAGTTTTGGGTAAGGATGTGTTTGTTAGGAAGGGGTGTAATTAATGATGAAGAGGTGGAGTGGCTGAAGATTTATGATGCAGATAGAAGAGTTGTTTCGGTTTTCGCGTGGGTATTCATAGGAAAGCATGGGGAATTTTTAAATTCTGAAATGCTAAAGGTCTTATGACAATAGTAGGAGCACGACATGTGTCGAACCTCATACCACTATGGGGGTATTTGTGGGAGTCAGTTTTAGCCACAAAGAGCTTGAGGTTTTTTTGGCCCTCGAAGTTCTCCAGCAGTAAAGGTCCGATAATTAAATTATTGGGCATAAGCCTGTATAATTGGGGTTTCGAGTAGACATCATTTATCTAGAAGATTCTCAAAGTGTCTAGAATGATGTAAAAGCCTCTAAAATATTCGTAAGATAGTGTGACAATCCCAAGGTATGACATAGATCTCAAGGGGTTGAAAGAATCCTTGAGGGGATTGGTAAGATTTGTATGAATTCTAGAGGAATTACACCAAATGACCTATGGTAATCATGAGGCATTATTAGCCCTGGATATGGAGATTCATTGCTTAATGGATTCTTTCTCTCCGAAAATAAAGTAGTCTGACTATATGAAAGACTATGCTTAGATCTAATACGATCTCTATATATAGGCCATTTCGGCATAGCTCAAGGTAACGTTATTCTAGCCTTATTACTCTTTGATTCTTGAGAGAGTATCTTACTTAAGCATCAAAAGGTCTAATTACAGTATCACACCATGCTCTGACTTGTTTTGCAGGTTCACGAGGAAGCAAGCTTGAGGGAGATTAGAATTTGCTCTCACAATACATATTTTCTTCTTCTCCAAATTCGACTATAACTCTACTTTGATTATACTTTAGTCTTTCAATCTTGCCCAACCTAAATTAATTTTTCTAGAGGCACCATTGATAATATCTAGGCCTAGACTCGATAGTTAACTGAGTTGTATCTGCTTGATAACATAAATGAACCAAAAGTGTTCGCTACTCAAATGACTAAAACCAAACTATTTTGTTCGGTTACCTACCGAGAAGTCGTTTCTGTCAGTATCAGCGGGTTCGATTCAGCTTGGACTTGAAGCTGTACATCCCTCAAAGATTCATAACAACACCTACAATGGTCAATTATAGGGGGAAAGAGAGAAAAAAAAAATAGAAGGCGTCTAGTGTTATAGTTCTAGAGAGATACGAAGAAAGAATTAGAAAGAAAAAAACAAGGAATTTGAGAGATTGAGTTGTTTGTTTATGGGGGATTATGCTTCTAATCTTGTAATCTGGGTTTTGGGTTTACACATATCTGATGAAAAATGAAAGGTAAGTGCAGAGATCGTGTATATTACATAAGAATTCTCAACCACAAAGTTGTTAAAGTGTATGTATATGAATTTGCCAGGTCCGACCCCAAACCTTCTCAGCCTAGCGTGTCCACATGTTCTTCCAAATGGGCCAATTCGACGCGAATATGTTGTACCTCAGAGACCAGCACGTCCCTCTCAGCCTCCAAACGATCAACATGCTCCCTCTTGGAGCGCAAGGCGCCTTCAAGCTTAGAGCCATGTGAACTGATACCCATTACCTGCTCCATCCAACGAGCCAGGTTCCTATGACATGCCTCGCTAGGTCGTGACAAAATTTCTCAACCACCACTGTCTGACCAACGAAATTGTCAGGCACCTCCAAACTGTGAAGGTTGCAAAGAGCCACCGCCATACTATTAAAAACATGGTCATACAAATCTATAGCATTTTCAAGCCGAATAGGTGATGACAGCAAACCATCATTGCCACGGCCAAAAGCCTGACAAAGTATGTTCCCTACATCATCTATAACAACCAGATGACGAGAGGTAGGACCAAGTGCCAAGACTCCAGAACGAACACGAGAGACGACTAAGAAGGTTGATCCACGTAAAAAGAAGGTTGATTCGTGTCAAAAGAAGGTTGATATACTACAAAAGAGGCAGGACCCTATCGAATCCTGGACATGGGTAACACTATTTACATCGAAAAGGGCGGTGAGGCCGTGAGGGGAGAATAATTACATGCTCCAAAGTTAACAACGGAAAGGAGGACTGACCCACCACCAGCACTTATGGAAGCAACTGAGCCACGATTAACACCATTGCCTCTCTTCTGGGCCAACATCGCCACCTTTGTGCACCCGCTGGCAGAGGCAAAAACCAGAAGGAGATGAAGAGGGCACCACATCAGACGCCACATTAGTAGCTAAAAGACATGTAAAAGGCACCTTTGAAAAAGGACCACCATCAGCAGACGACTTCGAACAGCGTACATTGACTAGCAGAAGCCTTGACGGGTGTCTTCGGACGGCTCATCATGCTAATATGATCCACTCGACATGCATTGAGATCAATCTCCTTCACTATCCGCCTAGCATCATCCCATGCCGCCTGAAAGGGCAACACGATTGGCCATGCTGGAAACCATGTCCGTTGACAAAACTGCTTCGAAACTGCAAACACACAAAGCAATGCCAAATTTCGGCAGCACAATCACAAAAAGAAAGACAAGACCTAATCCACGTCGCAACAGACAGGAAAAATGACGAGAAGCTAAAAAGGGTAGCGCCGCGCTCGGGGACCCAACCATCAACGACGACACGACTGCCACAAAAGTGGCCAAACCATAAATAAACAGCTTTTCCTACTTCACAAAACCCGGGGTAACACCTCCCTCAAAGACAGTGTTTTCCACGCCATGCTTCGACAATGACAGAGAAACATACAAACAAGCAAAAAAAGAAAATAACAAAACAAGCCACAATAAAGAGAAGAGCAAGGGCCATACAAGAAAATAACGACGAGCAGACGACAAACGGAGATGACTGAGAAAAACAACAAATGCATCCCAAAGCAACTATGACGACGGTTGCGACGACAAGGAAGATGATGAAGACGACAAGAAGGACCGAAAGTAATTCGACCGAGGAAAAAGTTATCGCGCAGACTTCAAAATGATGATTACCTCGCTTCTTATTTCAAAACTTGGACACACCTTTTCATGGAAACCATAATTTATTATGGGAATATGGAGCGACATGTCGAACAAATCTCCCACAGTTTGCAGACTGCTCCGGCACACGTAACGTCTCTGATGTCAAGACCAATAGTAGCACCGTATGTACTGGAACTGAACCGTATATATATTAAACGGACCGGTTCAATTTCTTAAAAATAATGGTTGGAACCGAATCGTTTACATACCTATAAAATCCAGATTAATAACTATAAACAACATATTAAGTTAAATTATCCTTGAAACCAATTATGCGATGCTTCTTATGCTTGTGTGTTTATATAGCAGAAGGCCAACACAAAAATTTGATTACATATGCGCATATTTAATTTGAGATGTTAATTGTCTATATAGGTGTAAATAATTCCTAAGGAAAATTATTTAAAAGCCCCAAAACACATTTGGTTTCCAACAAAAATAATCAACCCCCCAACCCCCTCCCCCCCCCCTAAAAAAAAGTTATAAAACATATTTTTGAACTTTTTATTTTGCCCTTCGGAACTTCCTTTTCAGAATTCAAATTTTCCTCCTCCCATTAACAAAGAGATGTCTGCAGCTCTCTTGAATCCTCCAATTTTATCGGGAAGACTTTCTCTCTCTCAGCCATCAATATCGATAGGATTACACAATACGACTTTGTCCGTCACCAAGACTCTGTTTGATCTCGTCATTGTTCTTCACTGTAAGTTCGTCATGCTCTCACTCACTCTCTCTCTCTCTCTCTCTCTCTCTCTCTCTCTCTCTCTCTCTCTCTCTCTCTCTCTCTCTCTCTCTCTCTCTCTCTCTCTCTCTCTCTCTCTCTATCACGATTGCTATATGTTAAATTTTGTTCAATCACAATCGCTATCTATTAAATCATAATCACTATATATTTTCTCTATGTTTCTGAATATGATCGATAATTTGAATTGATGTTGCATAAAATTGTTTCCATTCTAAGTTGTATTACTCAATTCGATGAACATATTGTTTTGATTTTGAATTTCGAACTCAAACTATAAACAATTGAGAGATCAAACTCTACTTAGTCTGGATTTGGTTTTGATTTTGAATTTCGAACATGCTTTGATATTTAACTTCGACATGATCGCTTTATTTTGTCAAACAGGTTGAATTAAGATGGTATGAAGCAAGAAGCAAGCAATTTCATCAAAAAATAGTCAAGATCCTAGGCTAACAATGTAACGATTTGTAATACTATCTATTAGTCTATTTTTTGGCTATCTATTAGGATATTTGTCTATCTATTCTGTCAAACTATTCGTTAGAAGTATCAACACTAACTATACGTTAATGAAGGCAAAGGGGATGAATGTGTTTCTTCAAGTTTTAACCACTTTTTAATGTTTTTTTGCAGTATATTCATTGGCAACATCGTCATCTCCAATCATTGTGAAATATATTCACTGTCGAGAAGATATGATGGATATTTTAAGGGTTGATATCACACTTACAGACATTGTGGATATTGTCCGTCAAAGATTCAAATCACTGAACAACTCAATCTTGTCGTACAAGTACTGTATCCCACCAGAGGATGAACACGGTTATCTACAAAATGATTGTAATATGTTTTTGATGAAGCTTTCTCTACAAAGGCTCAATTCAAAATATATTGAGATCAGAGTCAATGACTTGAATGAGGTTGAACATCCATAAATATTCATCTAAGTATCTGTTTGCATATCTATTTGTATATTTGTTTGCATATCTATCAAGCTAAATATGTATACTTTCCCTATTTCCAGCGACCTGCAGATATGAGCTCCAGCCAATCAGCTTCAAGCGTGCAAAGTGAAAACTCAGGGCAGGATGTGCAGATGGATGGATACTTGAAAATTAGTAACGTTGCTGGCATTGGTTTCTGATGCGTTTGCGAAGAGAAAATAAAGGATTACATGACAAAATTATGGGTAAACCTGATACAAGAAAAAGAGCAGAAGTTCTTAGGTGGTGTCAACAAATTCAAGCTTAAACTCATAAAGTACTCAATTGAAAGGAGATTCAAGTTTATATATGTGAAAAATGAGCCGAAACACGTAAGTGCACAAAGAAAATACAAATGGCGAGATAAATGCCAATGGTCCGTAAAGGCAAACTATATCGAGCAAATGAATCATTTTACATCACTGAAATCAACAATGAGCATACATGAAAAGAAAAGGTGCAGCTCCAAACAAGTGAGATGATGAGATCTTCTATTGTCAGGTATGAGTCATTTTTCTAACATAACAAATGATGGTTGTAAAGCTACCTATTAAACTATATGCCAATAACGTTTGAATATCTGTTAAACTACATGAATGGATAGCTGTCTGGATATCTATATCCAAATTTCATATCTGCATTTTGTTACTTGCAATACAAAATTTCAGTTGTTTTTGTGTTGTATAATGCATCATAAAGTGCAAAAACAAGCATTTTATTGCATAGGTTAATCCATTGATTCACTCATTCATGGATAGTTGTCTGGATAGATATCTAGGTAGCCAACTTTTATTTATGAACTGTGTTTCTGTAGTTGAATACTTATTTGACTCTTATAATTCCATCTCAATTCTCAGCTCCATTGTTAAGGACAAACGCTGCGTTGTTCCTAATAAGGGAGCCAAGGCCCTACAGATGGACATCAAAGAGACTTGTGGTCTGAAAGTCTCTTACACGATAGTTTGGTATGACAAGGAATTAGCAATGACTTCACTGCATGAAAATGAAGCTGGGTTATACACAAACCTTCTCTGGTTCCAAGATGATTAATGAAAACAAATCCAGGCTCAAAATTTATTGTCGATGTTGATCCGAAAATACAAAGGTTTCAGTGTCTTTTCGTGTGCTTTGGTGCTTCCATGCAAGGATTTCAATATTGCAGGCCAATGATGTTTGTTGATGCCAGTTTCTAAAAGAACAGATACAAAGGACATATCATGAGGGCCTCTGCAAAAGATGCGGATCAAGGTAATGTATATATTTAAAATAGGAGTTCATAGGTTTATACATTGATTCATGGATAGCTAACTAGATACCTGTCTGGATAGCTATTTAGGTAACTGTCTTTCGTTTATGAACTTCATTTCAGTACTACTATATAATTATCTTTACCTTTTTAATTTTTTCAGGACTGTATCCAATTGCATTTGCCATCGTTCATGTCAAAAATAACAACAATTAGAGGTGGTTCTTGTTGAACCTAAGAGATGAGATAGATAGACACTACATCAACCAGGAAACTATTACTTGAAGAAAAATAACATTCTTCTCTTATCGTCATACTGGAAAAAAAACTGTTTCATATCTCGTCTTCCTCTTCTTGTTGCCATTCTTCTTGGTGCCACTACTGCTTCTGTCTACAAAACCTGATAGCAGACGAGGTAGACGAGATATGATGCTCATAAGAAAATCAAACATTCAGTCATGTTTAACAAGGATCAGGTCCATATCCTCCTTCAGCGTCTCCATTTGACATTTCATATGACCCATCCTCTAGACTATAGGTTAAAGTGGGCCATCAGAAATAAGACCTGCAAGAGGTCGAGCAACAGCAGCAGCAGCAGCAACAGGAGGCCATGAACAAACTCTTCGGAAGAAGAGAACTTGGAGGAGAACTTTGAGGAGCAAAACTTGGATGAGGAGGAAGACTTGGAAAGATTAAAATCCTCATCTATGGAATGATCACTGGTGTTTGAATTTATGGCCTTCTTTCTTGGAGCCATTGTTGGTTGAAGAAAAAAAAAACTTAGAGAAAAAGATGAACTCAAATAGAAGAAGTAGGATATGAAAATGAAAGACTAACACGTTATGAAGAAGACGGAAAACTAGTCCTAATTATAGAAAACTAAAAGTCATATCGTTTCTGGACTATCTAGCTGAAACGGTTTTCTCCTGCCTCTTTTCTCTTTTTACGAAAAACTCTTCATCTCTCTATGCTTCTTTTTTTATGAAAAACTTCTACTCTCTCTCTGCTTCCCCCAAGAGGTGTGCATAACCACATTGAACCACGTTAAGACACCACTCTTCAAAGAAAAAAAAGATGCAACTATTCATATTCCCTTATCACAACCTTTCACTCTATAAATAAAAGGCAAAGAATATAACCTCCTTACAAACAAAAGCATTCGATCATTATCTAAAAGGACCCGATTCCGATTTAGTTGCCTAAACCGAAATCAAACCTCTTCGAAAACATGACCTAAAATTTTTTTTCCAGAGTTTACTTTGAAATACGTGAGCCAATATTAGAACCTGCAAAAAGAATCACATTTCGAATATTCCATAAAATCCAAACCGTGGGGCTTCGTTCCCCATATGGATTTCTCAACATCATATATAATAAACCACAAGGTTTACAAGAAATCCAGAAACATTCAGGAGTAAACTCAACTGAAAATAAACATAGTATTCAGAGCCACCCCTATATACATCATATACAAGCAGTAGGTCGAACAAAGAACCTACACAAACTGAAGTGTGACTTGAACTCTACGCCTCCACCGTCGACGTGCAACCCTGGAACCCAAAATGCAAATTGGGCAAAAGAAACCGAAAAGCCCAGGAGAAGACAAATGAAATCATTAGAGTGAGTGGACGAAAATAATAATATGTCTTCCACCAATATAAACATGAAATCATTATGTGAGTCTAAAATCATCAATCACAGGTAAGGTGGTTGTCATAACCTTCCTGGATACCGAATAAAATGTGGAGGCCGTAACTTGAGTATATTTTCCTCAAAGTTACAATCATGCTCAACCAAGGTAAGGGATTTGTCATAACCTTCCTGGGAGACATATAATCATGGGTCAGGCGTTTGTCATAACCCCCCCCCCCCCCGGAGCATCTCGGGGATCAGCCGAGAAGCCATGCATCGATGCATCCATATATCCATAATCCATGTAAAACAAATCATACATATGCCTCCAAGTAGAAATACATAACCGTAAATGCATAATCCTAAATGCATAATCATAATTGCATACTCGTAAAATGCATAACATAAAATGCATAATCAAGACTCGCAAATCGACAGTGAAAATAAAATGTTCACTCACAGTACGAGGCTAACTCTGAGGTCCAGCGGAAGATCCCTCGCCAAACACTCGATCACGATCACCTGAATTATAGGGATACGATCAATACATATTGAAACACAACATACGGAGTTAATACGTCAAGAACCCCGCGTTCACGGAAGACGTATCGCTCGAAATATCGACGAGGATAACAAAATTCCCAAAATACATCTAAACAACCCTCGTCCCAAAATAGAATATTCAAATCAACTCAAAAACCTCACGACTACGATCGGGACGTGATTACGAGCAAAATGGTATAAAAAGCTCCAAAAGTCCCAAAAAGTCAACCTCGCCGGAGCTCCGCCGTTGACCGCCGGCGGCGACACGGCCCTAACGGTGACCAAGTCCGGCGACCCGTACCTCAAACTCTTCCTCTTCTCAAGCCCAGCACCTTTCACTTCTACCACCAACACCAACTCAACCCACACCAGCCGGAATTCAGGCCGAAAGCTTCGCCGGAACTTCCACTCCGGTCACCGCCCCAAACCACCTCAAATCACCTCCAATTCTAAAACAAAGTGCCCATAATTCATCAATGGGTTGAGGGGAAGCAAAACCCCCACCACCTTGACACCAAAACTCGCTGGAATCCGCCACCCGATTCCGACGAAATCCCCAATCTTCAACACGTTCGTTCTCCCTCAATTCTCAACCAATTTCAACAAATGAATACACAAATCAATAGTACAAGTCAAGAGCTTTCCAACCACACCAAGAACGTGGCTGGAGGAGGCCGGAAACGCCGAACCGGACGGGAAGAAAACGGGCCAAATCGCCCCAACTCAGTCAACTCGGTCCAAATGTGATTTTTCGACAATTTTTCGACTATTTGATATTTATACGTTGTAAACCGATCACATTCACGATTTGGATAACTCAAACCAAAACAAATAAGTACGACTAACTCGACGATAATTTCAAATATCCATTTTATATTCTCCGATTATCCAAAAAATCCTTCGAAACCTCCTAGGGACTCAAAATCAAATCCTCTACGATTTCCACGAAGGAACTCAAACCAAAATCTTGCCCGATAATTAAGTCATAAACAAACTCGCTATATTGACCAATTACGACAAAACCGCGACTAATCGTGAAATGCACACATCAAGCCAATTAACATACAATTTCTGGTTCGGGTCATTACATTATCCTCCATTGCTTCTGTTCAAATCAACAAATGGCCAACTCCTCCAACAACTCATCTCAGGGACCTCTTCCCCACCACAACCCTAACTCCTCAAAATCAAAGCCTCAACCAGAAAACTCGATAGAAGAAATGCTTCATGAATGCCAGGAAAAAGAACGTCGCCGCTGCCGTCAACAACAAACTGCTCCACCTCCACATATGCTCCAGCAGTATTCCACTAAGATAACTAGCCTTGAGGATCGGCTAAAAAATCTCAAGAAAAAGCAGAAACTCATCTAGAAGAATGATGAGACAATCCTTCAACTGCTTCACCAAATGTTTGAGATGTTACCTCCTCCACCGCCAAGATTCGAAGGAGAAAGCAGCAGTAAGAAGAGGAAGCACTAAAGAACTACCAAATAGATTTCTATATTTTCTTTTTTAGTTTTTCATGTACTTTTCAATTTTTATCATTTCTATTATTGTATTTTGTTTCGTATTATCAATGAATCTATCTTTCTTTAAAGAATGAATAGTGTTGTTTGATTTCTATTCATCAATTCTATCAATTTCAAGTCTCAAACTCTAAAGACTAGACTAACTTTCTGTTCAATAATCTATTCAATAACTATCAAGCACCAACCATTTGAAAATCACTGTATAAAAACATAAAAAATCATAATAAAATTGGAGACAAGAATGAAAAATTAAGCGTATGATTCAGAATTAGCTGCTGGAAGTAACAAGAATCAACTCTTTATGAAACTATCTATCTATCTATCTCTCTAACTACCTGTTTCTGAAAATGTAACAACTATTTCACATTGTCCTTTATGTGTCACTAGTGCCATCATACAAAAAAGAGGGCGAAAATTGGAGACAAAGTAAGTGTGTGATTTTAACTTCGATGATAGAAGTACCAGTAGATCAACTATTTATCAACTTTTTGTACAACTATCTATTTAACTATCTGTTTGGCTATCGATCTATTTATCTATCTGTCTCATTTTTCTTTGTAAAAAATTTCAACACTTTTGGTCATTCAAAACCCCTTTGTGTTCTTTGAAAATCTAGTTGAAAATGGGAAAAACAGATAATGAGAAGGTCCTTGGTTGCTAGAGGTAACAAAAGACCATATGTTCAACTATCTGTTTACATATATGTGCTATATTAAAAAATCCAGAGCTATCCACTCTGTGTATTGAAAATTACATGTTTCCATCAACAAAAACTGAGACAATCAACACAAAACAAAAAAAAACATCCATCCATAATGTTCACCAAAATGTACATACCCCCTACAACAAAACATCAATTCCTACTTTTCAACAACTTTCAACAAATGTACATAGAATGATCACTACAACAAAGTATATTCATTACTGTTGTCCTACAATTAGCCTAAAAAAAAGGTCCTTAAAAAGAAAAACAAACACTTTCAAATATGGACTGCTTCATTTCTTCAACTAATTCTTTGATACCCATGATAGATCGTGATCCATAAATGATTGCAACAGATTGGTCTTGAACCGAGCCACATCCTCACGATTCAAAATTTTTTTAATTTCCTAACTGAGAGCTAGGTAACACATGATGTAGTAAACGAAAGTTCCACAATCAAACTGGGAAGTTGTTGAGGACTGTTGATGATGGACTGCACAGGAATTCTGTCAAAATCTAGCTTCTAATCTCCCACCGACATAACGCTTTTGCGTTCATTTTCATATATTGAGATTTCCCTCAACTTCAGTTCCTTGCTAATCCTGCTAGAGTCATCTGCCAACATCCAAACATTAGATGATAACATATCATTAGCCAGGTCCCTAACATAATCCATCCCCATAGATACCAAATGAACCACCATGAATACAAGAATAGAATAATCTATATGTCAAACTATCTATAAACTGTAAACCCTAAACATCCGAAAAGAAAAAAAAAAATAAACATTCCAGTTTTTAGTGCCTTCCCGAAAGTGCTTGTTGTTTATCGCCTTTGCATTTATTCTAAGTGAGTCAAAATGAGACCAGCATGGCACACTTTTATCAAAGCATAAAAGATGGAAATGTTCATGAGAAAGGATCGGGAAAAACAGCTTGAAATTGTTGCCCACAACCTTGAACAACCTCTCAAAAAGACGTTTATGCATCATTTTCAATTTCAACTATAACCCAGAATACTGTCAAAGCAGGACACAAAATTAAAACACATGAGTAAAACAACATTGTCAAAACACACATATAAACAAGGAACAAACATAAAGAAGGATTGCATGAGCCAACATGTGGAAAGCATAACAACTTTTTTTATCTTCCTTGGCATCCATTGCTTCACTAAGGATAGTGATATAGCAATCTAAAATAGAATTCGAGATCTTCTTGCCACTATAAGATCCTTTAAATCTTGTCGTTCGAAGAATTGAAAAAAAATAATGCCATTCCAAAAGAAATATCTGTGCAAAACAACATGGCACAAAAGATTATAAGACTGAAACAGAAATTAATAAGTAAAAAAAAACTTTGAAAATTTGAGAGAATTACCCAGTTTTGTCAGTTGCTATCCAATACCTCACCAACTTCATCTGGTTGCGCTCTCCCATGTACTGAAAAATATCACAATGAAGAAAAGGTATAACCAAGTTCTCCTCATCTGTTAACATCACTCGAATTCTTCCTGGCTCACCCCTCTTTTTGTCGAAATATTTCACCACCAAAGGTGACACTACTTCAACAATTATAAATTCTCCAGTGGATACTATCTCACCCACATCATCACTCATATTTTCTCTGGTACTCTGGCGCTTTGACTTGGCCTCATTCTCTTCCTCATTGTACCCCAGATACCAGTAAATATCATCTCTCTTCAAGGATTTTCTGACCTTATCCTTCAAGCTCTTAACATACGAGTATAGGTACATGTTTTCTTTATTCATTTTCTGATCAGGCCCACGAAGTTTCTTAGGAATCAAATTTGTTCAGACTACTAGATGAGACGCACCAGGAGGAGGAGAGGAGTCACAAGGTTTTCCACTACCTCGGGAGAGAAAATCGTAGAAGTAGGTAATGGAACTAGAGTCTGCAAGGGACTAGGAGTATGGGCGAAGAGCTCGAATGGTGGTACAAGCTATCCTCGATGGGAACTCTTCTAGGTCTACAATGAACTCCCTAATTAGAGATACATAAATGATTCAACGAAAAAATAGATACACGACATGTTCAGAGGAAAAACAGACAGTCAAAGAGATAGTCACACAGATAGTCAAACAGATAGACAATGTCGAAACAGATAGCCAAAGAGATACACAAACAGATAGACATAAAAACTTTGAGTTTTTTGTTTTCTAAAAAATTAAATACAATGGAAGATCACCCCATAATTTTTTGTTTTTTTATCCTTAAAACTATACAAAATCAAAAGCCCAAAATCTATTCTTTTGAATGTCAGAAGAGGTACCAGCCAGTCCTGATGCAACATTCTTCATCTTCTAATTCTCTTCCTGAATTTGTTGATTGGTAAGCTACAGTTTCTCCTTTGAAGCTTAAACATATTTCATTTTCTTATCAAAGTCACTACCACAAATTGAAACATTACCGGCGAGATTCCGGCCAACAAGGCCGGCGACCGGAAAAGTCGCCGGTAATGTCCATCATTACCGGCGACTTACTCCGTCGCCGGTAATGTCGCCGGAATCTCGCCGGTAATGTTCCAAAACATTACCGGCGACTCCAACCATCGCCGGCAATGTCAAGCTGAACATTTTCGGCGATTTTCCGGCCGGAATTTCGCCGGAAATGTGTGGCTAGACATTGCCGGCGACGGTTGGAGTCGCTGGTAATGTTTTGGAACATTACCGGTGATTTTCCGGCGTAAAGTCGCGGGTAATGTCTTCATTTCCGACGACTTACTCCGTCGCCGGCAATGTGTCTTATATTAGATGCCGGATGCGGCAGCTCGATCATTCAATCATTTAGATCGAAAAAAATCCAGAGAAATCGAAAGAAGGAAAACGTACGCTCTGAAATCGATCATTCGGTATATTGTCAAAATTAAGGCGCGCGTCGAAAACTCGATCACTCGGGAAGCTATATATATAGGTAGGTGTATATATACGTATATGTGTATGTATATATATGTGTGTGTGTGTTGATCAAATCCAATTCGTGAGATATATATGAAATGTTGTTGATGTCACCGAAACGAGAAAACAGCTTGTAGTTAATATTGTGTCTGAATCAACGACTGGTATTATCGTATTGTTATCGGAGCCAAGCTTAACAGAGCCTCCTACCCAGTCAAATACGTTTTGAATTGAAAAAAGGAGAATACCATCATCGAGTACTGAATCGAATTCAGAGATTAGATCGATATATATATATATATGCATGCATGTGTTGATTTAATTAGAGTTGAATTGAGATATCGCGTCGATTATTAGTAGTGAATGTGTGTATATATATATATAATTAATACGTAAAATTGTTAGAATTTTCAGGATGGACAAGAGTTGGATGAGCCTCGAAAGATGGGATGTCAGATATCACGAGGGAATTAGGAGTTTTGTGGATTTTGTGAAGGCTAATTGTGGAGACACTACACTTCATTATTGCCCGTGTAAAGAATGTAAGTGTTTCAGCGATCGATTTCAATTTCCCATTGATAAAGTCCAGAGGCACCTGAGTAAATACGGGTTTTTGGATAAGTACACTTGTTGGATTTATCACGGTGAAACATTGGTAGCGGGTCCGCATGATCATGGACAATTTAGTGAGAGGGCCAGTCCACGCTATGATCATGTAGATTTTGCTGAGAGGGGCAGTTCATCCTATGATCCAACATCAATGTTAATCAATGATATGTTTCCTCATGAGAGCGGTGTATTTGCTGATGAAGCACCAAATGTCCCTCCCGTCGTTTAGGGTTTCCCCCATATCGAGCCGGTCGACCCATTACCTGGAGCTCATGTCAACACAAGCGGTATGGACAAGTACAACAACCTGATTGCATTGCAACAGACTCCGTTGTATGACGGTTGTAGTAAGACTGTTCTTGAAAGTGTGATGGGAGTGATGCAGCTCAAAATGGAGAACAAAATGTCTGTCAAAGCTGTTGATTCTTGGTTGAAGTGGACTGCTTCGCTACTGCCACCCGGTCATCGTCTTCCTACCACTCATCATAAGGTGCGACATATCCTGAAAGATCTTGGGCTTTCCTACATCAAAATCCATGCATGCAGATATGATTGTATTCTCTTCTAGGGAAAAGATCTCGAAGACCTTGAAGCCTGCCCGGTATGTTTTACAGAAAGGTATAAGTTGACTCCTGCAGGCAACAAGAAAGCTGTGAAGATACTTCGATATTTCCCGCTTATTGATAGGCTGGAGCGGTTGTTCATGTGTGCTTTCACGGCCGAGGCAATGAGATGGTGGGCTGAGAGGAACTTGCCTGACGATGACACCCTTATACACCCTTCCGACGGAGAGGCTTGGAAGCACATGGTCAGGGAGTTTGATCATTTTGCAGCAGAGGTCCGAAATGTTTGGCTAGGGGTCTCATCTGACGGATTCAACCCTTTTGGCAACATGAGTCTTCAATACAGTATATGGCCAGTTATTTTGGTACCGTACAACCTTCCACCATGGATGTGCATGAAGAGAAATACAATATGCTGACTCTGTTAATTTCGGGCCCGGGTTATCCAGGAAAGTGTCTCGATGTGTATTTGAGGCCTTTGATTGAGGAGCTTAAGTACCTGAGTGAGTGTGGCCACCCCACTTATGATAGGTTCAAAAAGGAGATGTTCCAGATGCATGCCATGCTTGTTGGCACCATCAGTGATTTTCCTGCCCGCGGTATGTTGTCGGGCAACGTTACCAGGGGTTACAGGGCTTGTTCAGAGTGCATGACGGTTGATTGTTGCAGTGCTCATTGCAGTAAAATTGTTCAGATGCGTCACCGTTGTTGGCTTCCATATGATCACCCATTTAGGCAGGATCCAGACGCGTTTAATGGGACTGTGGAAACAGGTGTGGCACCCAGGCGATGGACAGGGGAAGAAATTTTGGAAGTGTTGAATGAATATGATTTTGGCCAGCTGAGCAATCATCCTGACATAGTGGCGTCAATTCCAGACAAGAACGAAAGGTATAAGTTTTGGACACACAAGAGCATATTCTGGGAACTCCCCTACTGGCCCAGGTTGCTTATCAGACATTACTTAGATGTCATGCACATAGAGAAGAATGTGTGTGAAAGTGTGGTGGGCACAGTTCTTACCTTGGAGGGGAAAACAAAAGACATCCCTAAGGCACGTATTGATCTGAAAGCTATGGGACTGCGGAAACATTTGTGGTTACGAGATGGTAAGAGAAAAATGCCGCAAGCTCCTTATACCGTCAAGCCGAAGCATAAGCATGAAATTTTTCGGTGGCTGAGTAATGTCAGGTAAATATTCTTATATATGACTATGCAGTACGGAAATTGGTTTGCCTTTAATTTTTACCGGATTATGGTGATATGCGAGAAATATAATTGTTGCCTATGGCTATATATATATATATATATATATATATACATGCAGGTATCCTTATGGCTATGCAGGAAATATAAGCAGGTGTGTTAACTACCGGGACAATAAGATGTACAGATTAAAGAGTCATGACTGCCATGTACTGCTTCAACGCCTTTTCCCTATTTTCATTCGAGGGTACCTGCCCAAGGAGGTGGTGGAGCCGTTGGTGGCCTTGTCAAGATTCTTTCAGAAGTTATGCACCAGGGAAGTTAAAAAATCAGAACTCAGAGAGATGCAAGATGACATCATTTTTATCATGTGCAAGCTTGAGAGGATATTTCCGCCAAATTTTTTCGACATCATGCCTCACCTAACGATCCATCTTCCCGAACAATTGTTGCTTACCGGTCCCGTACACTACACTTGGATGTATCCCATGGAAATGTACATTTGGTTTGCCTCTGTTTTTATATGTAAAGTCTTAGTTTTACCCCTTTTAACATGCACTTGTTAACTTGTAGACAATTGGGAGCCTACAAGGACTATGTGAAGAATAAATATGCACGTGAAGGGTGTATCGCTGAAGCATATGTTGCGCACGAGTGTGTCACGTACACCAAAGTGTATTTGGGAGCGCTTGAGGACCCCCAACAACAGATGCTGATAGATGAACCTCAGTTCAACCTTTCTATCATCTCCAATGACGTTGTAGTACAGGGAAGCTTGCCAAAGTTGTACAAGTTGGATGAAAATGAGGTAGTCATTGCCCACTGGTTACAATATTGGAAAAATTGGAAGTACAATATTGGAAAAATTGGAAAAATTATGGTTACAACTGTGAAGAAGTACAATATTGGAAAAATTATCATCTTCACTGCCCTGCTATTGCCGGAAATGTTGATTACCACAACAGGACGTTTGCAAACTACTTTGGTCCATGGGTAAGGGTATATGTGTATATGTCTTTTTTTTTATTGTCATTTTCCTTATATAGCATGTGTGTACGTACGTGGTTTTGTGGTTTCTATGTTCATAATGTCTTGTGTGGTTTCTTATCGTTTTCAGATGAACCATGTAGCAGATGATGGTTACCCAGAGTGGTCAAACGAATTGAGGGTCCTTGCGATAAAACCGATAGCTTCAAAAGTTTACTCGATGTGTCAGGTCAATGGCGTGAAATTTATATGTGAAAATAGAGACGACCGACAGAAAACACAGAATTGTGGGGTGATGGTCCATGGTGGGCAGGATGGCGTTGACTATTACGGTGTCCTTCATTCAGTTGTTGAACTAATTTATGGGAACCGCATGAAAGTGCACTTGTTCAAGTGTAGATGGTTTGATACTAGCCCGGAGAACACAAGGATCGATCAGCACGGAACATTTTCGGTGAATACTGCTACTACCTGGTATGAAGAAGACCCTTTCGTTCTTGCCTCATCAGTAAAACAAGTGTTTTACCTGGACGATCTTCTTAACAAAGTCCCGTGGAAGGTGGTTAACCATGTTGCTCATAGAAACATATACAGTGCTGCCACACTTGGTGATACCGCAGATGATGAGGAAGTTACTGCATACCAAGAGCCGAACGCTTTTGACATTCCGGAATCATCTACGATTCGCCTTAATAATGTGAGATCTGGGAGTGTGGTTCGAATTACTGGAGCAGAACTTCTCGATGTTAATCCATATGAAGTTGACGCTGATTCAGATGACGAGGAGAGGCACATATTGCCAGAGGTTACCTATGAAACCGAGTCAGACTCAAGTGATGACGATGATTACGATTATCATTCTTAGTACGTTAATGATGTAGTCGGAAATTGTAGACGGAAATAGTAGACGGAAATTGTAGTCGTTAATCATAGACGGAAATTGATAATGGAAATTGTCATCGTTAAGCGTAGACGGAAATTGATAATGAAAATTGTAGTCGGAAATCGTAGACGGAAATTGATAATGGAAATTGTAGTCGGAAATCGTAGACGGAAATAGTAGACGGAAATTGTAGTCGTTAATCGTAGACGGAAATTGATAATGAAAATTGTAGTCGGAAAATGTAGCCGGAAATCGTTGACGGAAAATGTTGTCGGATATTCTTCGGGAAATAATGACATTACCAACGAGTTATAAGAAACTCGTTGGTAATGACATTACCAACGAGTTAACTCGTCGTTGGTAATGTCATTACCAACGAGTTAACTCGTCGTTGGTAATGTCATTACCAACGAGTTGAAGTCGTTGGTAATGTCATTACCAACGACTTATAAGCATGTCGTCGGCAATGTCTTCTGGATAGAAACCCCCCAGCTCGACCCCGAGCTGTATTTCTCAAAATCCTCTCCTCCTCCCCTCCTCCCCTCCTCTCCTCCTCCCAAATCGGTCCGGCTTCATCTCTAGCTCACCTCTAGCTCACCTCCTCCTCCTCCTCTCCCTCTCCTCCTCCTTATCCTCTCCCTCTCCTCCTCCCCTCCTCTCTTCCCCTCACAATTGTAGTAGGCAAAGCATTGTAGTGGTTAACCATGGCAGGTCCTCTTTCTCTCTCTCCCTCTCTCTCTCTCTCAATTTTTAATTATTTTTTTGTATGTGTATGTGTATGTGTATGTGTATGTGTATGTGTATGTGTATGTGTATGTGTATGTGTAAATTAATTAGGGTGCTAACTTGGAAATTAGGGTGATAAGTTGTAAATTTATATGCAATGTATATATATGTGATGTATATATATGTGAAAATTAAACCTAATGACGATGCATGATGTGTATATATATATATATATATGTGAAAAATGTGAAAAATTAATTAGGGTTTGTGATTTGGATGAATATGTGAAAATTAAATTTAATTAAGATGCATGATGTATATATATACATCGAAAATGTATATATGTTAATTTAGGTGATATAGTTGTTAATTAATCGTATAAATGAAGGTGGAAATCGGGATCGGAACGGTTTAGAACCAGAACGGTTTTAAACCGGAACCGCGCGGAACCGGAACCCTTTGGAACCGGAACTGTTTGTAACCGGAACCGTTATGTTACAAACGTTTCCGGTTACAAACAGTTCCGGTTTCTAACGGTTCCGGTTCCAAACCGTTCCGGTTCCGATTTGTTATTGAACCGAATCCATGACTATTACGGTGTCCAGGAGGTTTTGCGGCAAATTGGCTTCGGAGAGGTTCCCGAAATAGTGGAGGGAACAGTAGTCAAGCTTCCTCCTCGCCCGCAATTAGCAACACGCCCAGTGGGCCAATGATGACTGCTCGCACGAGAGCCTTGCTAGAGGCGCGAGTTGAGGAGGAAGCTGCACGATCAAGAGCCGTGGAACCGGAAGTCGAGGCTCGAGCCTCAGTCTCCAGACGCTCAATCAGCAGACATCCCTCCGGTGGCAGAGCCTCAGACGAACGACAGTCAACGGGGGCATCAGAAACTCCCTTAATCCGAATACCCCATATTCGACCGGTGCCTACTCCCTTTTCACGGGAATCATCTGAGGCACATGGTGGTGCTGGCGCCTCATCGTCCAGGCCTCGTCTATCTCCGCCGTCCGGTCTCTTCCTACCCGACGAGATTCCTGTCATCCCTGAATTCGATGATAGGGGGATGCCTGTTTATGTTGAAGGACGGCCGGAGTTCCTGACCGTGGAGGAAGCGTATAACTTCCTCCCGTTCGACCCCGTGTATCTTTGGAGTGTGAGGTGCACCAACCAACAAACGGACGATGCAGGTAAATTTTATTTAACATCAGATTGATTACTTAATTATTACTTAAGACTTGCGATAGGTTCAATTAATGATATCAATTTGTTGACATTGTATTATTAGGCAATTTCGTTAATGGGACTGGAAAACGGAAAGGGGCTAGAGGCACCTGCACCGGAAAGAGACTTGAGCAGGCCACCGGCGGAAGGAAAATGCCCATAAGGGCCAATGAGGATGGCGAGGTGATCGAGGCATTCGACACCACGCGCAAATGTGTCAGCATGGCCGGTGCGATCGTGCGGGACAAGGTCCCAATGCTTTGGCCAGATTGGAAATCTGTGCCTATCTACGTGAAGATGCAAGTGCATAATGCACTCAGTGTGAGTAAAATCGTATTTTCATTACGTAAATTTTACATTTATTAATTAAGTCCACTTAAATATATAATTTTACCTTTTATATATTCATATTGCAGGTGTGGTTTGACGTGGATGAAGTTCTTATTCACACGTGGGTAGAGCGTCAACTACATATGAGGTGATGTGCTTCGACTTATTTGAATATATATCGAGTTAGATTTTTGTTTATCAAGTGTTTTAATATCTCTAACTTTTTTTCCTTGTTTTAATATAGGTATAAAGAGTGGAAGAACGAGCTTTCTTCCCATTACACTGTATACAAGGAGCTAGGCCGAGGTTTTACCCCTAGCGAATTCCGGTTTAGGGAGTACGAGTGGCTGTGGCTGATAGCCCACTTCGAGCACCCCAAAGCGAAGGTATGCATCCTTAATATATCTTACAAGCCGTCTGTATCATATCAGATTGAAATAGTTAGTTACTAATTTTTTTCCATATGTTTATCAAACAAGGCGATTTCGAAGACGAACCGGGCGAATAGATTGAAAAACACCAGGGCCCATCATGCAGGTTCACTCAACTACATGGGTTGGTCGACTAAGGCGCAGCAACAACAAGAAGTGAACCCCTTAGTGTATATTCATCAGAAGTTCTATCCGCAGTGCCCTGCCGAAGCGGTAAGTCTTTCGCCTCTCCATGTGTTAATAAAACCATTTTTCGATATTAATAGATTTTGTTAGTTAATACGTTGTTCATTTTCGCTTTTCAATTAGGCAAGAGTGGAGGAGGCGACCGCAGAAGTGACCATGAGTATAGCTCGGACTAACCATCATGACTGCTCCGAGGAAGAAGTCACCCAGTATGTCTCTCAGATCGATCCGCTTGATCCCCCGATAGTGGCTCAGATCATGGCAAAAGCGTGCGAGACTGGAAAGAATACCTACTACTGTAGGGGAATGGGCACGGCGGACGAAGGAGTATTGAAAACCACTTCACAATACTCTACCGGGTCAAGAAGTTCAACTTCTAGTCGTAACCTCGCAGCGGAGCTTCATAGGACGCAGAGGGAGTTGGAGGAGCAAAAGAGGCAGATGGCCGAGTACCAAAACATGGTCCAGCAGCAGACACAGATGCAGGCTCAGATGTACACATGGATGCGGACGATGTACGAGGCTCAGACTACCGGACAACCGTTCCCCACACCTCCCCCGGTCCCGGTCTCTCTGTTCCCTAGCTATCTACCACCACCACCGCACGAGTCAACGCCAGAGCAAGACCAAGGTAGCCACCGGAATTCAAATGAGTACATGGATTACTTCGACCCTGACCCGCAAGTTCCTCGACCCTGACCTGTAGTTGTAGTTAATTTTCGTATCGTCGTTGCTATTTGTACTGTACGTTGGACATTTATGTGTACTGTTGAACTTGTATGATTGTACGGTTTATGTCTTTCAATGCAGGTTCTGGAATTGGGCCCAATCCAGAACCGCGTTTTTTTTTCAAAATTTTTCCAGACATTGCCGGCGACATGGACCTCAGTCGCCGGCAATGTCTCACATTCCGGCCACGGCGGCGCTGCCATTGTCGGCGACGGCGTCGCCGGTAATGTTAACACCGGCGGGGGATTTTCGGCGACGTCATTGCCGGCGACTTGTCGCCGGTAATGACAATTCCGGCGAAAAAAATAGACAAGGCCGGCAACGGGAGGTCGCCGGTAATGTCTCCATTTCTGGTAGTGGGTGCTCCTTTTCCAATCGAAGAACATCCAATCTCCTCTGAAGCTCATCATTTGCTGCTTGAGACAATTTAACTGCTTCAACACCATCTTTGAATTGCTTCTACAAGTTACTCTCCCCTTCAACAACAACTTGTGTCTTCTCCTCAGAAGCAACTTGTGCTTCTTTGAGTTGCTTCTTCAAAACTGTATTCTCCCAACAGCAGCTTCAGCAGCATTCTTTAGCTCTCTTAGTTTTGCCTCGAGCACAACCTTCTCTCGAGCAGTTGCGGCAAGTGCTCTCTTTGCTTCAAGCAGTTTATTCTTAGCATTAAAATTTTCTGCCCTCAATGTTGCAATCTTATATGTAGCAGTTGCTTATTGGTTCTGAAGAACCATAATCTGGTACTCTAGATTCTCGATATTTCTCCTTATATATTCCTTCTGCCTGTGAAGACCGTCAACCTTTATTTGCAGTTCAAACATTTTGGGGTTGGCATATGACTTTTCTTTCAAGACAACATTTTCTTCCTCCAAATCCTTGCAATCTTTTCTCAACACACCAATGATTTGACCACAGATTATATTGAAATTATAAATTTCCTGATTATCGACTAGCAAGTTGTCAATCAAAGAATCCATTTCTAAGATCTTATCATCCTTCTTCATCATCAAATGTTGCAAATGTTGCACATAATCTTCATATTCCTTCAACTCAGCTTCTTTCGTATTGAACTGTGCTTGATAACTTACATAGTCATCTCGCGCCATATCATTGATACTTCCTAGGATAGACCTTACATCAGCATCAGATGATATCGACATTATACAAGGCTTCTCTGGTTGAGTTTTCTTGATCCTCGAAGGAAAAAAATAGTTGCTCTGTGAAAAAGACATCAATGGTATTAACAAACAGCTATTTGGATAGATAGCCAGATAATAGAATACCACACACAGTTAGATATTCAACCTCAGCATCTCTAAGCTCTTGATGTTACTAAAGTAGTCCAAAATGTCACCTAGGTTGTACTTGACAATGTCCAACTTTGAATCTTCCTTTCCAATTCTTGGATTCAAAACGTTTGTGATTAAAGCAAGATAAAAGTGATACAAACAAACAATGTTAAAAGAGAGTAATATAGATAGAAAAAATAAAATCAATAAAGGGAAATGACCAAGGAAACTTACCGGTATGATAATGCAGCAACCACCGACATTCTTCTCTATCAGACTTTTTCTCATCCTCATCATCATTCTCCTCCTTCTCCACCTTCTTCTTCTCTAACTTCTACTTCTTTGTTTCCTCCCTCTTCTTAGCTATTTCTGGATCATATTTCTTTGCACAAATGTTTAATGCATTTAACAAATTGTCATGCACAACAGTTGCCCAATTATAATCTTCATTCTTTCAATGTTGGTCACGCAATTTGCAAAACTGGTTGGCAAAATACCATTTGAATTAAGCAGCAGAACAAAAGCGGAAAAAAAAACGCAGTTGTCAACCTTCTCTGCAACAGTTTTCATATACTCTAACATAGTAGTTATATTGGTCTTATTGATTGACTCACCACCAAAAAACCTAGTTGCCCAGTCTGATAACTTCACCGCCTTATCATTCATTTCCATTGGTCTTCTAGAACAGCTCAGACCAAGAACATATCTAACAAAATCAGGGGTTATACGGTGTACACACATCGGATGAAACTAAAAATCACTAGTCTTTTTCCTGTACACATAAACCATAACAGCAATGACATCATCATACTTGAGGCAGTCTCATTGATCCATACTGCCTTCAATGAATGCTAGAATTAGGTATTAAAATGGTCCCTCCTCAGCCTATTCTTCACATCATCACTGATTTTATTCCTGATTTTCACAATGAACTTCGGAAAGTAGTACAATGAGCAACAAAACTGAACTTTCCATGTACGTTCCAATGAAAGAATTGGCTATTTAGATAGTTGCTCTGCTTCTTGTTGTTCTTCTACAACTTCTTCATTGTCAGATTCAGTCTCTAAATCACTATCACTGATTGATTCAAAAGACTCATGTCTCTTCTTCCCTTTATTCTTGATGTTATGCTTCTTAACAACCTTATTCTTCTTTTCTTCTTCTTCTTCTTCCTCTTCTGCTCTTGCTTCTTCAAAGTTTCCTTTAATTATCATATGCATAATACGATCTTCGGGTATGGAAAATGCCTTCGAAGAAGAAGCCAATCTTCTTCTCTTGTTCTGTTTTTTAACGAAAAACTCGTCATCCTCGGAAGAAGAAGAAGCCAGTCCATCAAATTCCAAAGTTTCCACATACTTCACTCTCTTTCTATACGATCTTTTGTGGAGCTTTACTGTCTAAATCAGAGTTTCTTCAGTTGTATTTACTCATTACTATTTTAAATAAAAAACTGCAAAATGATCAACACATAGTAAACACAGATAGTTAAACACATATCCAAATAGATCACTAATAATTAGAGACATAACACACTAAATATCATGAAAACAAAAAAAAAAGATATCCAAACAGATAGTTAAACAGATATCCAAATAGATAGTTAAACAGCAATCCAGAAAGCCTACTATCACAAGTACCTAAAAACAATTAGCACAACAACTACAACAACAACTAAAAGACTATCAAACACAATACATCACATAACATCTCCAAAAATCAGAAGAAGAAAAAAGTAGGAAAAATACCTTAAATCAAATTGAAAACCCAAGAAAAGTCAACAACATCACTTCAAAATTCAAAGGCATAGATGCGAACCACGAAAACAAACACAATACATCACATAACATCTCTAAAAATCAAGAAAACTAAAAACCCTAGAAAATGTCAACAACATCACTTCGAAAATTGAAAAGCATAGATGTGAACCACGAAAATGAACATGCAAACTGCTTAAAAACAACAAAAATGAACAAATGAAAGTCTTCAAACAAATTACTTATGCAAAACGAGAATGACAACGAAGGCAGTGGTGAGGACGACTGTGATGGAAAGAACGACAGCGGAATAGCTTTGAGCTTTTGAGGAAAGATAATGATGAAAATGAGTTTTTTTCATCATTTTTCCTAATTACTATTTATTTTCCCGATATAGTGTATCTAGTATAATGTTTGATTTTGAGAGTACATAAGAAAACACTACTCCTTAATGTTTACAAATTGTAGATGGACCCTTGCAATTTAAGTTACAAATAGGAAGTTTTTACTTATTAACTACTTTCCCGTATTATTTTTCGGTAATATATTTCCAAATCCTCGTGTGTGTTATAGAATATTACATTTTATGTGCCTAATTATGGTAGATAATTACAGTTAATGAATAGTTATGTTCGCGGTGGCAGTTACCAAATATTGGAGAGAGTGGGGAGAATAATGGGGTAGTGTGATCATGGTATTGATCATGGCTCTTAATGCTCAGCTTGTAACTATTGTAATCTTCTATATAAGGAGCTCCTTGATTATCAATGAAAGAATATACAAATTACTTCCAATAAGACATTTTCCTAAAACACGTTATTAGCACGATGTTTTTACCAGAGCTCGTAAAATCTCATAATCCACATGGCACCAAGTTTTGTGTTATGGACACCCAATAACATGAACAACAACAACTAGGCGCAATTATGCGAGCCGATCATCCGCAGCCTTCCCACTTCACATCTCAAACTTAAGTTAAGACTCGACTTGCTCTGAGCCGACTACCACTTCTCAGTAAGGCTGAGCCCGAGTCGCAGCACATAATGGTTGTAAGCCAAACTGATTTGGGCACCTGAACTGGGCACCAACTGATCAGTTGCAATACCATTCAGACCAGTAGCAATTCACCGACACACCACCGTGTCGTGACCCTACAGCACCGAGCACCTCTAGCCGCCGCAGCCCACATCATGTGAGCTCAACTTATTTATTTGTTCGGCTTTGCCATGACTAGCACTGCTCAGACTAGTTGCAGCCCCTCGTGACTCAGTCGAACACACCCCCTGTCGCTTCTGATCGCGATCCAAATCGCGTTCCTCCGCATTCGTCGGAGCAACCCAGGCTATGGGCCCAGCGCTCAACCCCTTTACACTGAGTCGCCATCACTTGCTTCAACATCCACCGCCATTGTAGAACCACTCAAGCCAATCCCTAGCCAAACAGCTTGTCCTTGACGACAAAGCGCACAAGTGAGACTTATTGGCAGCACAAGTGCACGCAATGCATTTAAACTCCATGTTTTGTACTGAGGAGTGCAATATCACATGTGAAATATTATTTTGTCAATAATCAGGTTGTCTCTTATATATGTTATTTAAATTTACGTATATTAAATTTAATATTCAAAATTTCTACATTTAATCTTGTTGCAATTTTATGCATTTTTGATCGATATTCGAGGAATACATCGAACTAGTGATAGACCAACAAATCCGACGTGCATAGTGCAAGGAAAGAATATGAAGAAGATTTTTTTGTATATTCTAAGCAAGTAAGCTTTTATAAGGGTTCATGCTTTCGATTTGAATTTGAATAATTACTCTTTTTGCAACTTCTTTTTACCCCGGGAATTTGTAGATTCCTTCCCCCTTCTTCATCTTTAAGAACTTGGAACAATGTTCCTAAATGGACAATGAGAGTCCATGTGAATCAGGAGAATTCACTATCGATTCGAACAAGGAGAGTTCGTATGACCATTAACATCTAAACAATTTCCAAGAGATTTGGGACCTAGAATTAGTATAGTAAGGAAATTAAATTCCTTATTCATACACATCCACAAAGGCAGGTTATATGGCATGAGAATAACTGGCTAAGTGCTGAAGGCAGCTCTATTATTACCACAAGGATTGAATCCATATGCAGAAAGTCTGAGTCTAACATTTCGAATCTCTACTGCAAAATCTTAAAATTCCCTGTCAAAGTGTTTAAAAACCTCTCCATCTGCTGGATATCTGAGCACATCGTCATTTATTCTCTGTTTCGCGTACCATCTCATCGCATGTGCTATATTTAAAGACATGTACAAATGTTGTAGTCTGGGAATCAACGGAAAAATTGAAGCACCTTCACAAAAACGTTCTTCTTTGACCTCCTTGCATTAGACTTAAACAACTTGGACTTGTTGCATACAAGACAGTAGTTCAAATGTGCATTCTCCTTGTAAAATAACACACAATCATTTATGCACGCGTAGATTTTCTCATACTTTAGACCGAAGTTGGTCAAGATCTTTTTTACCCTTATAATGAGAATCAGGAAGCTTGTGACCCTAAGAAGCAAATCACATATATTGTTATATATCATTAAAACCAGCATCCGAGATTTTGTGCCTCACTTTGTACTCCATTTGAGTCATTATAGATTGCAAGACATTCAATTCGAATATATCGTACACCGGGGTCTGGGCTTGAAGTAGCATCTTAAAGTACTTATCCATCTCAATAGTATCAATGTTCAGAAAAGCTGGAAGGACTGTGTCATAATAAGGATTATCATAACCTCCCTCTCTGTGTTGGTGTGTAACATGACTGAATGCCGGAGAAGTATCATGCACCAAATTCATAGCACAGTTCCAAGTCAAGGCACCAGTACCGCTGGATAAGACACCTGATAACTGTACCCTGAGGTTAAAAATGGTTCTGAGCTGTAGTCTACTAATTCACTGTGCTCACTCCATGTAGTATAACTTCACATCATACCTTGGTCATACAGGCATTGAGACATAACAGTAACCGTCGCAAACAAATTATTAAGACATCTTCTGCACAGACACCTATACGCTTCTTTCCTTAACCATGTTGTATCGCAAACGAAACAAACAGACTGATTTCGTCTATATACCTCATATCACATCTATTTTCTAAATGTATCCAACTCTTATCTATATTTCTGCATAAGTTAAGCGACACATAAATTCAACTATCGAATAAGCCATAAATTATAGTTTGCAAAAAAATGTCAGTCTAATGAGCTTCTTATAATTCTTAACTTATACTAATTAATATTCATCATATATAATTAAATAACAAAGCACAGTAATATATGCATTTTACATCTATAAATTCATCGATGAATATATATATGCGTAATTATCAACTAATTAATCTAGCTAACATTTAATCAACTAATTATCGACTAATCCACTAATCAACTAAGTATCAACTAATCTAACATTTAATTTACATATGAATATATAATTAAGGAATTAATCATCAACACATGCATGATATTCATACAATTTCTTTATAGCTAGCTAGCTAACTAACAACTAATGCATGCTATATTGTGGTCGCCAGAATTATTCGTCGGATTATTTCACCAGATAACTCCACCACCATACGTAATTACGTACATAATTAAACTTAAAAAAATATAATCGAGAGAAATGAGTAAATACCTTCACCGATAAGGAGATATTTAGGTAATCTTGAGCTCTGGAGGTGGGAAAAGTGTATATAAATCGAAGTTTGGCCGGAGGTGTGGTGTTGAGAGTGTTTTTTCCAGGTGAGATGGTGAGAGATGAGAGAGAGAGAGAGAGAGAGAGAGAGAGAGAGAGAGGAGGAGGAGTGATCTGGATGGGAAATATAATCTAAATTATTGATTATACTTAGATGACGAAATATTTCGTCGCCTAAATTGATTTTTTCGCCGCCTAAGTGAAACCATAAATGACGAAATGGACTTCGTCGCCTAAGGAAACATTTAAGCGACGAAATTGTTGTTTGTCATCTTAGATGGTTTACTTAGACGATGAACTGTGTGTTTTGTCGCTTAAGTCAGTACTTAGGCGACGACGATTATTTTTGTCTTTTTAGATATATTTTTAGACGACGAAATAAATATTTCGTCGTTTAAGTGGTGACTTAGATGATGAAATAGGCGAAAAATATATATTTTGTCATCTAAGTCATATCTTAGGCGATGAAATTTTGTTTCGTCGTCTAAAGTCTACCAAAACGGAGGAAAAAAAATTAGGTGACGAAAAAAATGTTCATCGCCTAAGTGAGTTTTTCTGTAGTGTGATGCCGACACACCCAAGTGTAAAGCCTATCAAATTGTGTCTTTGTTAGAAAGTGTGGTTGAGAATAAAGAGGTATATACTCACCTTATAGCGCAAGATTTCTCACACCACTCTGGAATCGACTACGAGGAAACAAATTCTCTCGTAATGGATATCATTGCACTCCACTACCTTGTTAGTTTGGTAGTTTCTTAATAATTTGACATGCAGCATATGAAAATGGTCATAAAGTATCTCTATGGGGATCTAGATTAAGAGATATTCATGAAGATACCGAATGGACTACATTTACCCGAATCAAGTAGATCTAGACCACAAAGCGTGTTTGCAATGAGATTGAAACACTCACTAAGTGATTACTTGATTTGGAAGGGATATTATGAACTATGCCCAGGCTTGTTAATTCAAAAGAACAAGTTTTAGATTTGGAAAGTATTTGAGATCCAAATGAGAAAGATCTTGGGAAGACACGGTGTTGCCTCGAACTGAAACTCGAGAACCGTAATGATGGAATTGTCCATCAAATTGGCTTATACTCTAAGATATTATAGCACTTTGATGATAAAGTGTTGCTTAAGAGTACTCCCATGATTAGCTGAAGTCTTGACCCTTAAAGGGATCTGTTTAATCCAAGGGATGATGACGAAAAACGTGTTAGAGGCTGAAGTGCTTAATGTAAGTGCAGTAGTGTACTTAGCATAATAAACATGACTCAGCTGCTCATTCAATCTGAACTTGTAAGCTAGGTTTAGCTTTGCACTCACGCAATGTCATTGAGCTGGCATAAAGACAATCATTCGATACTTAAAGAGTACAATAGATATAGGCTTGTTAGATCCTTACAGAGAGACGGGATAAAAGGTATCCATCGCTTTAATTGAGGAAGCAAGAACGTCGCATGTGGGAATGACGTTGGTTCTTCCTTCACCCCTACACCAACAATCTTTGTGATGTGTTGCGAATGTTTGCTGATATTGGGTATCTCTATGACCCACATAAAGGTTGTTCCTAAACTAGTTATGTCTTTACCATAGGAAACAATGTCATGTCTTAAATTCTATGAATTAGGCTATTGTCGCTACATCTTCGATTCATATTAAGATTATTGATCCATATGAAGTTGTTAAGAAGTGCATATTAAGAGGTCCATAATTGCACATATTCAAAGATTAAGTGGTTTAGAATAAATCATGGATAAACCTGCATGTATTTGTGACGATAATACTGCTTGCATCGAGTAGATGAAGCTAGGTTACATCAAATGCGACAACACCAAATATACATCTCCTAAGTTCTTCTATGATTACCAATATCAACGATTTCCTCGAGATCATAATGAACTAAGTTCAATATAAGTATAAAGGCAGACTTACTTACTAGTCATTGGCCAAATCCACATTTGAGAAGCATGTGAAGAGCATACACTACCAGTAAAACCAACTTAGGCGACGAAACCTAATGGTTTCCTCGCCTAAGTCAAAAAAATTGTTGTCTAAGTGTACTTAGACATCGAAACATAAAGCGTCGCCTAAGAGAGAGAAAATTCATCGTCTAAGTCACACTTAAACGACAAAACAAAAGCCGTCGTCTAAGAGAGAAAAAATTTGTCATCTAAGAAATACTTAGACAACGAAATCCTTAATTCGTCGTCTAAGTGAAACTTAAAACAACGAAACATTTCGTCTCCGTAGTAATCATACTTCGATGACAAAATGACTACCAATTCGTCGTCTAAGTCCATACCCTAACACTAATCCTAACCCCTAACTCCTAAACCCTAACCCTAAACACTTAGGCGACGAAATGGGTATATTTTATCGTCTAAGATAAATTTCATTAATTGCCTCCGATCAAAGAGCATGACCATGTATACCATCTAAAAATATATTTTTTTCATCGAGGGCATAAAGTAAATAATTGTTGGACTGTGAGTATCGACGGTTAGAAAATCGCAGTTATGAAGATTCATAAATCAACATTTCCGTTTCGTTGAAATTTCGGTTGTATGTTTGACTACACCAATCAAACCCTTAACGAACTTCGTATTTACTGAAAATTCGTCCACATATATATTGTGTTATGATGAATATATCCAATGGTTATTTTGTCCAAATTCAATTTCGTTCATATTGATGTAGAGTGAATATAGATATATGAACACTTAAGTTATACAACATTAGTAGATATATCACAAGTTTTTAGTCTTAAATCAATTTTTTATGTCAAATTTTAATTAACTTATATTTAGTTGATAAATTAAGTTTTTACGACAAGACAAACACTAGTAACTCGGAAACGGGTTTACGAACTATTCTTTACGATAGTTTTTGTCTTTTAACTATTTTTCGATAATCACTAAATTCATTCGATCAAATCATAAACTAATCCGAATTGGGTTGAATTTTTTTCTACAATATTGTATAAATGTAATGGTTACATCTGACGGTTGATTTTTTTATAATTTTTAAGCAACTACCCAAAATTAATTTTCATATATTTTTTAAAAAATAATTCACTTAGGAGACGAAACATATTCGTTTTGTCGCCCAAGCGAATTTTTTAAAATTAAATTAAATTAAATTAAAATTAAAAAATTCACTTAGGCGACAAAACTATACATATTTATCGCCTAAGTGAAATTTATTTTATTTTAATTTTATTATAAAAAAAATCACTTAGGCGATGAAACTAATAGGTTTCGTCGCCTAAGTCCAAAATTTTAGCAGTTTTTTTTTGCGCCAAATGTTTTTCTCAAAAATTCAAAATCACTAAGGCGACAAAACTTGTTGATTCCTTCGCCCAAGTTTAAATTTTCGGCAGTATTTTTTTCCGCCAAATTTTTTTTACAAAAAATTTAAATCACTTAGTGGACGAAACCAACAAATTTCGTTGCCTAAGTGGTCACCTATCAAAAAAATTTCATCCACTATTTTTCACAATCTCTCAATCTCTCTCTCCATCTTTATCTCTCAAACCTTACACACCACCACCTCCACACGCCACCACCACCACGGCACAACCACACATCACCACCACCTCCACCACCTCGGCACCACGATCACCACCACACAAATGCCGCCGCCGCCGCCATTACCACCATCATTAAATTATTTATTAATTACAAATTTTGCATTAATTAATAATTTACATTTAATTATTTAATTACGATTTAATTAATTTTTATTTATATATTAAAAAAACACTTAGATGACGAAACATCATTTGTTTTGTCATTTAAGTTGTTTATTTTTTATTATTATTATTTTATTAAAATCAACCACTTAGACGATGAAAAACCATCGTCGTCTAAGTGGATTATTTATTTTTTATTTATTTTTTAAAAAATAATTCGACCTAGGCGACGAATAACCTAAAATTTTGTCGTCTAAGTGGTTTAACTTAGGCGACTAATTATTTGTTTCGTCGTCTAAGTTCTCATTAAAACGACAAAAAATTTCGTCGTTTTTTCATTAATTTTTCGTCGTCTAAAATTCTAGACGATGAAAGTTATTTCATCGCCTAAGTTGGTACTTAGACTACGATTGTTAGATGACGAAACTTAGGCGATGAAAGTTTTGATTTCTTTGTTTAATGATTTTTCATGGAGAGAATTTGTAGTGCTCGAGATAGATAGTTGTCTTAGACTATGTGAAATTTGATTAAAACACTACTGGTCACCTCGACATGTAGAGAATTTCTAATCGACGTCAGCAGTGGAGACTCATTTACTATCTTGTGATTCTACTAATTTATTCTGGTTAGTCAGGATTAACCTTAAGTTTCTCTACACCAATCTCTTCTTGATCAGGTCGTGATCATTGTATGTCGTGAACACACTTCCCATTATAAAGATGTCTTTTGTGATGTGTAGCCAGATCAAGAATATTCTCCTTATTATGAATCACAAAGGTTCGTGAGGGTAAAGACGTTGATATCAAGGTTCTGGATCAGAATTATGCGTTTTATGCGTGTACATCTAGGAAACACTAGGTTTGATAATCAACAAGGAATTGTGTACATCATAAGCATGTGCTGAAATTAAAGAAAGATGAGAGTATAACTTGATTCGATATATGTTGCACGATCTTCGGATTCACACTTGACCAAATGGAGGAACATCATGCAGGTGACCAAGCATTCATTACTCACAGGAACATATATGAGAATATTACACGAAAATGTAAACTTCCCACCAGTTTTAGATTTGTGTTCAATGAAGACGTAGTTTATCAGCTTGATGGGATACAAGTCTTATCATTGATTTCTACCAGAGAGTTGTCACGTTTCTTAAACTTCATAACATTCTCGTCCTCTGGTTAGTTTTATTGGTTAAGCATCTAGTGTTTAGGAAATCACAAATTTCTATAGTGGTGTAATAAGTGTAGTGGAATCAATTCAGTTATTTAATCGAGAGTGAGTCTTGGTATGTACATTAGTACCTCTTTATTTTATCACCTCATGTAGACAATATTTTAATCGGAGGCTTATGTACATTTTTCCAACGAATCTTTCGATATTGGATAGTAATAGAAATGCTTTTATGTGAGCTCTACATGCGAGCTAATGAGGTGCTCGAATTTGGTGCGACATTTGGTGCTATAGATTGAGGTACTTGAATTCTAAAATTGGTTGCTTTGAGTTTCAGGACTCAAGATATACATAAGCATTACTTATTCATCTCAGTTAGAGCACATGTTAATAAGATTCCACGGAGTAGGGATACATAGTTCATAGCTCCAGATTAGACAGTAAAGTGAGATGACAGTTTGATTCTCTGGAGTCCACCCATAGTTTTTGGCGTATTAGAGGCAAATCTCAGGTGATTTCTTATGAGTCTCTCTACATTATAGTTATTGACATTTGAGTTAGTTTTAATAGAGTATCGAACGAGAGTTATGTGAATTGTGAAGATATTTTGTATTATGAGCATTGTGATGCAGAAATTCGGATGGGTATCAGTAGTTTATGTTCATAGTATTGTGTATATTGATTATGAGAAATCCGGATGGGATACGGTGTCCATAGTTTATTTGTAGGATTTATTATTGGAAGTGTTCTCTTTGTGCAAGTTTTTGGTTTCTTTAAGTTTTAGGGGAAACTATGCCCAATTTTCTGTAGAATTCTCACGAATAAGAGAACTGAGTAGGGTTAGAAGTTCGCTTGAGATTGGTCAAATGCCCACTTATGTTGCGACTTTAGAATGGTTAGTATGGGTCCTCAGTTTCTTAGCTTTGTGGCTTTGGGGGTCACTTTATGTGTGAGTGTCTGCATGGGGACACCTCACATGGGCGTTCGGTGCAGGATTCTGGTGGTGATCAGGGAGCCACTTCAGAAGTTAGAGCCGCACCACTACTCATACAGTATCTTATCAAAACCATAGCTAGGGGATGTTAGGCTGGACTAATCGGATAGGCCCAATTAACTTAGTAGAACTTGCCACTAAGGTTGGCATAGGTACCAGATGTTTCCAGGTATGTATGTTACAGAGTTTGGATAAGGACTCTCTCATGTATTAGGCTTGTATTAAGTAGTTGATATAGACTCGAGATTAGAAGAGGCAGACTTTGTGACAAGATGACTACATGGTGGAATTATTATGAACGACTTATGCAGCTATAGATGTTGCTTGTGCGCTTAAAGAACTCATCCGAGATTGGTATCAGTATCCCTTCGCTTCGCTTCTGGTACATAAATTTCGAGGACAAAATTTTCTTAAGGGGGGTAGGTTGTAAAATTCTGACATGAAATTGATCTCTTATTTTTAATTAAGTGTTAATCAAGACGAGCATGGCACAATCTCGTGCATTTTTCCCATCGGATGTCTATATGGAAAAATCCACTGCATATTACTCGGTTTGCAAAACTTGTTCATGTCTGTAATGTTGTTTACATGCATGACGGTCTTTTATTATAGACACAACTTCCATTCCTCCACAGATTTCAATAATATATTTATGGAAAATCAAATTGGTATGCGGATTATATTATGATTTTGATTGCTGCATTGACGCATAGGTCACACGTTCTTGTAATCCACATGGTACACTGCATTTACAAAACTCCTAGCACATATTATTAAGCTTCGGGTTCACCACCCGAATAATCCAATCAGGTTTATTAGATTGGATAATGCAAAAGTTCCCTATATTCATTCACATAATGGTTTAGCAAAGACACAAATCAAGCGGCTAAAGCTTGTGGCCAGAGATTTGGTAATGTATACAAAATTACCGGTATCTGCTTGGGGATATGCAACGTTACATGCAGATATGCTTATTCATTTTGAGACCCGTAAATCATCAACATTCAGTGCATACCAGTTGGTAACTAGACATGAGCTTGATATCTCACATCTATGCATCTTTGGTTGCACGATACATGTGCCTACTACGCTTCCACTGCATATTAAATGGGTTTTCGACAACGTTTAAACATTTATGTTGGTTATGAATTTCCAAGGGTTGTCTGCTCTTTAGAACCTTTGATAGGAGATCTTTTTACTGCTAATTTTGCAGATAGTCAATATGATGAGACATACTTTCAGCCGTTAGGGGAAGATAAGAATGGTTCCAATCTGGTTAAACGTCGAAAATCGATGTGGTATGTTCCTACTATGTCTCATCATGATCCCCACACATCTCAGTGTGAGATTGAAGTGTGATGTATTCTTGATCTTCAAAAAGTAGCAGATTTGATGTCTGACTCCTTTACTGATATCATGAGAGTGACAAGATCGGTAATACATGCTGCAAATCCTGCAAGGTTGAATGTCTCTGGCATTGGGCAAGATAATGCAACACTTGGGCAAGGTAGTCTTTCTCCTGCCCATATTGGGGGTGAAACGTCGGTCAAAAACTACTGATGAGTTGTCGATGAAGAGGAAAGCCATCAATGCACAACTGTTTATCATCAACACATGAGATTATTTCTGACTATAATTATGTCTAAAAGTCGACATTGACAAACACTGAGGGACGCCTTAGAGTTGATGACGATGTCTATAAACAAAGAAATCTCGATCACCAAGATAAATAAATGCTAGCGGTATTATGGATGGTTCTTCCATGGTTGTTGATGATGCATAATTTATTCCATCTATCAGGAATTGACGACGATAAAGTGGAATGTTGCTTAGTTACGAATTGTCAACGTAGAGCAAATTGACCAATAAGGAAAGTTACAATCTAGGCTGAGCTAGACTCTCTTACAAATGACAAGTTTTCGACATGGTAGTGCCACTACAAGAAAAACAAGTTATCCTAACACAAGGTAAATGTTGGCAAATCCCTCTTTGGTTACATATAATGTTGGCAAATCCCTCTTTGGTTACATATAAGTCATTGCCAGCACTTTCCCTACATTTATTGGTTATGTAAGCTCTAGAGGTGTAACAAAATTGCCTACCCAACATTTATAATTGAGTGTAAGGACCATTTTGTTTACTTTTATTTTTTATCATTAACTACCATTTCCTATTAATATGGGAATTCTTTAAATCTAATTGATTAGATTCTCTAAAAAAATTCGATTAATTTGATTCTTTTAAATTGTAATCAATCTGATTATTTTAGATTCAAATAATTTATAAAAGTAACACTCCATATATTTCACAACATAAAAAATATATTCAATAAATTCGATCATTTTAATGTATGATCATTCTTGCTTACATATTGTGTCGTATAGACATAGAACAACAAAAACTCAAACATGCATAAACTAGGACTGCTAACTGGTCTTGATTAGCTTGTTGTACATTCACTAGTAGATGAAGCCTGCATCCTCTTCTTCCTTCTTTAGCTCCCTGAAACATAAGCCATACGTTCTTTATAAAAAGATACAAGTCTTACAATGGCCTTTAATGTAACTACATATACGAATCCAATACACCATCTATAAATGGTGCAAACCAAATGTTAGAATAGCTTGCTTACTTACCTACATGTCAATAGTTGGATGCATTCTTCCTATCTATCTAGCAAGAACAAAAAAATACCAGGGAACTATGATTAAACACTTGTACTGTTACACTGTATTTGATGAACTCTGGGGAAACACTTACACTGTTACCTTACTAGGGAACAATGAAAGTATTTGATGAACTATGAGGAAACACTTACCAGGGAACAAACAAAGTATTTGATGAACTATGAGGAAATACTTGCACTGTTACACAGCAATTGGTTAACTTCTAATACAAAGCAATTTTAATGAAAAACAATCATGACTAACGATGAACAACTTTGTCGAAACCATATTCTTAATTCACTAATGTCAGTTTTTGTACACTAATCTAAATACATATATAATTCTCAAGTTGCGAAGAGAGGTACTTGATATACAACACGAAAGTTATGGCCCTCAAAGAACGATCTAAAGACCTGCTTCGAAGAAAAGGCCTGCAATACGTATTCAAGTATACCACATGCCCTACAAGAAAAGGCCTGGATTTAGTTTGATAAGCATCAGTATTCAACACTTGGATCTGCGTTTATTTTGATAAGCACTCATTCATGTTCTACATACTTGTGGTTCCCTTGAGATATCTTCAACCTGGCAAAGTAGATATATAAGTGAAGGTGATGCAAAATTAGTCCATAATAATCACCATTTACATAGTTCTGTTACTATTAACAGCATTCAAACCCAAATTTCACAAATTTCATATTCTTTAGCCTATGCATGCCCTTAGTTATTTCAAAACATCCAGCACATGTATGTGGTTCACCGGTAATGAAATAAAATTGGTTTTATATATATTATATAGTGCAAGTATAACAAAACTACCATGAACTTTTCTTTAGTTTAACATCAGTATAACAAAACTATAAATCTATAACTAATCATCATATTCTCATTAGATTAAACAATTAAACTATAGATATATCTGGCCATACATCTACATCACTACTCTACTACTATTATAAGCCACTAATACATTCACTACCACATATGGCATCATTACCGGCGAGATCACCGGAGACAAGGCCGGCGACCAGAAAAGTCGCCGGTAATGTTCATCATTACCGGCGACTTACTCCGTCGCCGGTAATGTCGCCGGAAAATCGCCGGTAATGTTTCAAAACATTACCGGCGACTCCAACCGTCGCCGGCAATGTCAAGCCGAACATTTCCGGCGATTTTCCGGCCGGAATTTTGCCGGAAATGTGTGGCTCGACATTGCCGGCGACGGTTGGAGTCGCCGGTAATGTTTTGAAACATTACCGGCGATTTTCCGGCGTAAAGTCGCCGGTAATGTCTTCATTTCCGGCGACTTACTCCGTCGCCGGCAATGTCTCTTATATTAGACGCAGATTGCAGCAGCTCGATCATTCATTCATTTTGATCGAAAAAAATCCAGAGAAATCGAAAGAAGGAAAACGTACGCTCTGAAATCGATCCTTCGGTATATTGTCAAAATTAAGGCGCGCGTCGAAAACTCGATCACTCGAGAAGCTATATATATAGGTACGTGTATATATACGTATATGTGTGTGTTGATCAAATCCAATTCGTGAGATATATATGAAATGTTGTTGATGTCACGGAAACGAGAAAACTGCTTGTAGTTAATCTTATCTTGTGTCTGAATCAACGACTGGTATTATCGTAGTGTTATCGGAGCCAGGCTTAACAGAGCCTCCTACCTAGTCAAATACGTTTTGAATTGAAAAAAGAAGAATACCATCATCGAGTACTGAATCGAATTCAGAGATTAGATCGATATATATATAAATGCATGCATGTGTTGATTTAATTAGAGTTGATTTGAGATATCGCGTCGATTATTAGTAGTGAATGTGTGTATATATATATAATTAATCCGTAAAATTGTTAGAATTTTCAGGATGGACAAGAGTTGGATGAGCCTCGAAAGATGGGATGTCAGATATCACCAGGGAATTAGGAGTTTTGTGGATTTTGTGAAGGCTAATTGTGGAGACACTACACTTCATTATTGCCCGTGTAAAGAATGTAAGTGTTTCAGCGATCGATTTCGTTTTCCCATTGATAAAGTCCAGAGGCACCTGAGTAAATACGGGTTTTGGGATAAGTACACTTGTTGGATTTATCACGGAGAAACATCGTTATCGGGTCCGCATGATCATGGACAATTTGGTGAGAGGGCCAGTCCACACTATGATCATGGAGATTTTGCTGAGAGGGGCAGTTCATCCTATGATCCAACAGCGATGTTAATCAATGATATGTTTCCTCATGAGAGCGGTGTATTTGCTGATGAAGCACCAAATGTCCCTCCCGTCGTTGAGGGTTTCCCCCATATCGAGCCAGTCGAGCCATTACCTGGAGCTCATGTCAACACAAGCGGTATGGACAAGTACAACAACCTGATTGCATTGCAACAGACTCCGTTGTACGACGGTTGTAGTAAGACTGTTCTTGAAAGTGTGATGGGAGTGATGCAGCTCAAAATAGAGAACAAAATGTCTGTCAAAGCTGTTGATTCTTGGTTGAAGTGGACTGCTTCGCTACTGCCACCCGTTCATCGTCTTCCTACCACTCATCATAAGGTGCGACATATCCTGAAAGATCTTGGGCTTTCCTACATCAAAATCCATGCATGCAGATATGATTGTATTATCTTCTGGGGAAAAGATCTCGAAGACCTTGAAGTATGCTCGGTATGTTTTACAGAAAGGTATAAGTTGACTCCTGCAGGCAACAAAGCTGTGAAGATACTTCGATATTTCCCGCTTATTGATAGGCTGGAGCGGTTGTTCATGTGTGCTTTCACGGCCGAGGCAATGAGATGGTGGGCTGAGAGGAACTTGCCTGACGATGACACCCTTATACACCCTTCCGACGGAGAGGCTTGGAAGAACATGGTCAGGGAGTTTGATCATTTTGCAGCAGAGGTCCGAAATGTTTGGCTAGGGGTCTCATCTGACGGATTCAACCCTTTTGGCAACATGAGTCTTCAATACAGTATATGGCCAGTTATTTTGGTACCGTACAACCTTCCACCATGGATGTGCATGAAGAAGGAATACAATATGCTGACTCTGTTAATTCTGGGCCCGGGTTATCCAGGAAAGTGTCTCGATGTGTATTTGAGGTCTTTGATTGAGGAGCTTAAGTACCTGAGTGAGTGTGGCCACCCCATTTACGATAGGTTCAAAAACGAGATGTTCCAGATGCATGCCATGCTTGTTGGCACCATCAGTGATTTTCTTGCCCGCGGTATGTTGTCGGGCAACGTTACCAGGGGTTACAGGGTTTGTTCAGAGTGCATGACAGTTGATTGTTGCAGTCCTCATTGCAGTAAAATTGTTCAGATGCGACACCGTTGTTGGCTTCCATATGATCACCCATTTAGGCAGGATCCAGACGCGTTTGATGGGACTGTGGAAACAGGTGTGGCACCCAGGCGATGAACAGGGGAAGAAATTTTGGAAGTGTTGAATGAATATGATTTTGGCCAACTGAGCAATCATCCTGACATAGTCGCGTCAATTCCAGACAAGCCCGAAAGGTATAAGTTTTGGACACACAAGAGCATATTCTGGGAACTCTCATACTGGCCCAGGTTGCCTATCAAACACTACCTAGATGTCATGCACATAGAGAAGAATGTGTGTGAAAGTGTTGTGGGCACAGTTCTTAACTTGGAGGGAAAAACAAAAGACATCCCTAAGGCACGCATTGATCTGAAAGCAATGGGTCTGCGGAAACATTTATGGTTAAGAGATGGTAAGAGAAAAATGCCGCAAGCTCCTTACACCGTAAAGCCGAAGCATAAGCATGAAATTTTTCGATGGCTGAGTAATGTCAGGTATATATTCTTATGGCTACGCAGGAATTTGGCCTTAAATTTTTACCGGATTATGGTTATATGCGAGAAATATAATTGTTGCCTATGCATATATATATATATATATATATGCAGGTATCCTTATGGCTATGCAGGAAATATAAGCAGGTGTGTTAACTTCCGGGACAATAAGATGTACGGATTAAAGAGTCATGACTGCCATGTACTGCTTTAACGCCTTTTCCCTATTTTCATTCGAGGGTACCTGCCCAAAGAGGTGGTGGAGCCGTTGGTGGCCTTGTCAAGATTCTTTCAGAAGTTATACACCAGGGAAGTTAAAAAATCAGACCTCAGGGAGATGCAAGATGACATCATTTTTATCATGTGCAAGCTTGAGAGGATATTTCCTCCAAATTTTTTCGACATAATGCCTCACCTGATGATCCATCTTTCCGAATAATTGTTGCTTACCGGTCCCGTATACTACACTTGGATGTATCCCATGGAAAGATACAAATGATTCATACATTTGGTTTGCATAAGTTTTTATATGTAAATTCTTATTTTTTAAGTAAGTTAACATGCACTTGTTAACTTGTAGACAATTGGGAGCCTACAAGGACTATGTGAAGAATAAATATGCACCTGAAGGGTGTATCGCTGAAGCATATGTTGCGCACGAGTGTGTAACGTACACCAAAGTGTACTTGGGAGCGCTTGAGGACCCCCAACAACAGATGCCGATAGATGAACCCCAGTTCAACCTTTCTATCATCTCCAGTGACGTGGTAGTACAGGGAAGCTTGCCAAAGTCGTACAAGTTGGATGGAAATGAGGTAGCCATTGCCCACTGGTCGGTACTGATTAACTGTCAAGAAGTACAATATTGGAAAAACTATCATCTTCACTGCCCTGCTATTGCCGGAAATGTTGATTACCACAACATGACGTTTGCAAACTACTTTGGTCAATGGGTAAGGGTATATGTGTATATATCTATTTTTATATATATCCTTATATAGCATGTATGTATGTACGTGGTTTTGTGGTTTCAAGATGACATAATTTCTTGTGTACGTATTACTGGACGTTTTCAGATGAATCATGTAGCAGATGATGGTTGCCCAGAGTGGTCAAACGAATTGAGGGTCCTGGCCATGAAGCCGATAGCTTCAAAAGTTTACTCGATGTGTCAGGTCAATTGCGTTAAATTTATATGTGAAAATCGAGACGACCGACTGAAAACACAGAATTGTGGGGTGATGGTCCATGGTGGGCAGGATGTCGTTGACTATTACGGTGTCCTTCATTCAGTTGTTGAACTAATTTATGGGAACCGCATGAAAGTGCACTTGTTCAAGTGTAGATGGTTTGATACTAGCCCGGAGAACACAAGGACCGATCAGTACGGAACATTTTCGGTGAATACTGCTACTAGCTGGTATGAAGATGACCCTTTCGTTCTTGCCTCATCAGTAAAACAAGTGTTTTACCTTGACGATCTTCTTAACAAAGTCTCATGGAAGGTGGTTAACCATGTTGCTTATAGAAACATATACAGTGCTGCCACACTTGGTGAGACCGCAGATGATGAGGAAGTTACTGCATACCAAGAGCCGAACGCTTTTGACATTCCGGAATCATCTACGATTTGCCTTAATAATGTGAGATCTGGGAGTGTGGTTCGAATTACTGGAGCAGAACTTCTCGATGTTAATCCATATGAAGTTGACGCTGATTCAGATGACAAGGAGCGGCACATATTGCCAGAGGTTACCTATGAAACCGAGTCAGACTCAAGTGATGAAGATGATTACGATTATCATCCTTAGTACGTTGGAAATTGTAGTCGGAAATTGTAGGCGGAAATTGTAGTCGGAAATTGTAGTTTGAAATCGTGTCGGAACGTAGTCGGAAAATGTAGTCGGAAATTGTACGTAGTCGGAAATCGTGTTGGAAATCGTAGTCGGAAATCGTTGTCAGAAAATGTAGTCGGAAATTGTACGTAGTCGGAAATCGTGTTGGAAATCGTAGTCGGAAATCGTTGTCAGAAATTGTAGTCGGAAATTGTAGTCGGAAATTGTACGTAGTCGGAAATTGTAGTCGACCATCGTAGTCGGAAATCGTAGTCGGAAATTGTAGTTATATATGGTCGGAAATGTTGTCGGAAATTATTTAGTCGGAAATTGGTCAGAAATAGGTCGATCGGATAATCTTCGAGAAATAATGACATTACCAACGAGTTGATAAGCAACTCGTTGGTAATGACATTACCCACGACGTTCGTCGTTGGTAATGTCATTACCAACGAGTTATGACGTAACTCGCCGGCAATGGTGGCGGTATTTCCAAGGCAGCTCGAGCTCTCCTCCCCTCTCTCCTCCTCCCCATTTCTCTTCGCATCGATCTCTCTTCCCTCTTCCCTCTCTTACACCGAAATTCTCTCTCCACCTCCCTCTCCTCCCTCTCCTCAATCCTCTCTAATTAGCTTCCTCTCCTCCCCTCTCCCCTCTCTTCCTCTCCTCCCCTCTCTCCTCCCCTCTCTCCTCCTCCCCTCCTCCTCTTCCTCCTCCCCTCACCTCCGTCGCCGGACAACAGTTGGGTCGAGCTCCACCATGGCAGGTAATAGCTCACTCTCTCTCCCTCTCTCTCTCTCATTCCACATTTTATTTTTATGCATTTTGATTAATTAATTTTTGATAATTGTGGGATGTATGTATGCATGTGGAAAATATTTGTAAAATGTAATTAAGGTATGTTTGAAAATTGTGGGAAAATAATGTGGATAATTGTGGGGTGAAGGAGAAATATATGTGATGTATATATGTGAAAAATTAATTAATTTATATGGAATGTATATATATACGTATTTTTGAAAAATGTGGAAAATTAATTAGCTAGGGTGAATTGGATTAATATGTGATGTATATATATATGTGTGAATTAATGTGAAATTAAGATGCATGATCGATGTATACAAAGTGTATATGTGATGTATATATATATGTGAAAAGTTTAAATCCGGAAATGATGTATGTATATATGTTAAGTTAGGTGATATAGTTGTTAATTTAACGTATAAATTAAGGTGAAAAATCGGAATCAGAACAGTTTGGAACCACAACGGTTTTAAACCGGAACGGTTTGAAACCGGAAATGTTTATAACTGGAACCGTTTGTAACATAATGGTTCCAGTTCGAAACGGTTCCAGGTTCAAACGGTTCCGGTTCCAAACCGTTCCGGTTCCGATTAATTTGTTATAGAACCGAAACGGTTTGGAACCGGAACGGTTTGGAACCGGAACGGTTTGGAACTGGAACTGTTTGTAACCGGAACCGTTTGTAACATAATGGTTCCGGTTACAAACAGTTCCGGTTTCAAACGGTTCCGGTTCCAAACCGTTCCGGTTCCGATTTGTTATAGAACCTTAGTACGTTGGAACCGGAACCGTTTGGAACCGGAACTGTTTGTAACCGGAACTGTTTGTAATATAACGGTTCCAGGTTCAAACGGTTCCGGTTCCAAACCGTTCCGGTTCCGATTTGTTATAGAACCGAATCCATGACTATTACGGTGTCCAGGAGGTTTTGCGGCTAATTGGCTTCGGAGAGGTTCCCGAAATAGTGGAGGGAATAGTAGTCAAGCTTCCTCCTCGCCCGCAGTTAGCAACACGCCCAGTGGGCCAATGATGATTGCTCGCACGAGAGCCTTGCTAGAGGCGCGAGCTGAGGAGGAAGCTGCACGATCAAGAGCCGTGCAACCAAAAGTCGAGGCTCGAGCCTCAGTTTCAGACGCTCAATCAGCAGACGTCCCTCCGGTGGCAGAGCCTCAGACGAGAGACAGTCAACGGGGGCATCAGAAACTCCCTCAATCCGAATGCCCCATATTCGCCCGGTGCCTACTCCCGTTTCACGGGAATCATCTGAGACACATGGTGGTGCTGGCGCCTCATCGTCCAGGCCTCGTCTATCTCCACCGTCCGGTCTCTTCCCACCCGACGAGATTCCTGTCATCCCTGAATTCGATGATAGGGGGATGCCTGTTTATGTTGAAGGACGGCCGGAGTTCCTGGCCGTGGAGGAAGCGTATAACTTCCTCCCGTTCGACCCCGTGTATCTTTGGAGTGTGAGGTGCACCAACCAACAAACGGACGATGCAGGTAAATTTTATTTAACATCAAATTGATTACTTAATTATTACTTAAGACTTGCGATAGGTTCAATTAATGATATCAATTTGTTGACATTGTATTATTAGGCAATTTCGTTAATGGGACTGGAAAACGGAAAGGGGCTAGAGGCACCTGCACCGGGAAGAGACTTGAGCAGGCCACCGGCGGAAGGAAAACGCCTATAAGGGCCAATGAGGATGGCGAGGTGATCGAGGCATTCGACACCACGCGCAAATATGTCAGCATGGCCGGTGCGATCGTGCGGGACAAGGTCCCAATGCTTTGGCCAGATTGGGAATCTGTGCCTATCTACGTGAAGATGCAAGTGCATAATGCACTCAGTGTGAGTAAAATCGTATTTTCATTACGTAAATTTTACATTTATTAATTAAGTCCGAATAAATATATAATTTTACCTTTTATATATTCATATTGCAGGTGTGGTTTGACGTGGATGAAGTTCTTATTCACACGTGGGTAGAGCGTCAACTACATATGAGGTGATGTGCTTCGACTTATTTGAATATATATCGAGTTAGATTTTTGTTTATCAAGTGTTTTAATATCTCTAACTTTTTTTCCTTGTTTTAATATAGGTATAAAGAGTGGAAGAACGAGCTTTCTTCCCATTACACTGTATACAAGGAGCTAGGTCGAGGTTCTACCCCTAGCGAATTCCGGTTTAGGGAGTACGAGTGGCTGTGGCTGATAGCCCACTTCGAGCACCCCAAAGCTCAGGTATGCATCCTTAATATATCTTACAAGACTAATGTATCGTATCAGATTGAAATAGTTAGTTACTAATTTTTTTCCATATGTTTATCAAACAAGGCGATTTCGAAGACGAACCGGGCGAATAGATTGAAAAACACCAGGGCCCATCATGCAGGTTCACTCAACTACATGGGTTGGTCGACTAAGGCACAACAACAACAAGAAGTGAACCCCTTGGTGTATATTCATCAGAAGTTCTATCCGCAGTGCCCTGACGAAGCGGTAAGTCTTTCGCCTCTCCATGTGTTAATAAAACTATTTTTCGATATTAATAGATTTTGTTAGTTAATACGTTGTTCATTTTCGCTTTTCAATTAGGCGAGAGTGGAGGAGGCGACCGCAGAAGTGACCATGAGTGTAGCTCGGACTAACCATCCTGACTGCTCCGAGGAAGAAGTCACCCAGTATGCCTCTCAGATCGATCTGCTTGATCCCCCGATAGCGGCTCAGATCATGGCAAAAGCGTGCGGGACTGGAAAGAATACCTACTACTGTAGGGGAATGGGCTTGGCGGGCGAAGGAGTATTGAAAAACACTTCACAATACTCTACCGGATCAAGAAGTTCAACTTCTAGTCGTAACCTCGCAGCGGAGCTTCAGAGGACGCAGAGGGAGTTGGAGGAGCAAAAGAGGCAGATGGCCGAGTACCAAAACATGGTCCAGCAGCAGACACAGATGCAGGCTCAGATGTACACATGGATGCGAACGATGTTCGAGGCTCAGACTACCGGACAACTGTTCCCCACACCTCCCTCGGTCCCTCCCTTCCCTAGCTATCCACCACCACCACCGCACCAGTCAACGCCAGAGCAAGACCAAGGTAGCCACCGGAATTCAAATGAGTACATGGATTACTTCGACCCTGACCCACAAGTTCCTGGACCCTGACCTGTAGTTGTAGTTAATTTTTGTATCGTCGTTGCTATTTATACTGTACGTTGGACATTTATGTGTACTGTTGAACTTGTATGATTGTACGGTTTATGTCTTTCAATGCAGGTTCTGGAATTGGGCCCAATCCAGAACCGCGTTTTTTTTTCAAAATTTTTCCACACATTGCCGGCGACATGGACCTCAGTCGCCGGTAATGTCTCACATTCCGGCCATGGCGGCGCTGCCATTGCCGGCTACTCCATCGCCGGTAATGTCGTAGACATCACCGGCGACGGCGTTTCCCGTCGCCGGCAATGTTAACACCGGCGGGGAATTTCCGACGACGTCATTGCCGGCAACTTGTCGCCGGTAATGACAATTCCGTCGAAAAAAAAAGACAAGGCCGGCGACGGCAGGTCGCCGGTAATGTCTCCATTTCTGGTAGTGACTGTGTAATTTATTACATGCAATGATCCCAATATCAGTGATACATGTATCACATATATTTACCAAAGAAATCATTGTAAATCAGAAACACCATGCTGCTAGAGAATTATCAACACACCTCATCAGCGAGCATTTTCTTTTCTCAGGAGGAGGTTTAATATCGAACGGTGGTCGAGGCTCGAATGGCTTCAACTGATTAGTTGTCAAACCAATTGGATGACTCTGCTCAATCTGCATCAGAAAACACATTTCACACTTCTGTGTAAAAAAAGAGTACTAATAAGCCAGAACAGAAAACCTAAGCACAAACTTAGCAAGTTCAAACTCCAATTACACTAACCTAACCTAAGCTATCAAATCAAAATTCAGAGAGATCTAATATGAATTTAACTAGGGTTTTAAAAAAACTATCGAGTTTTAGAAAAGTATTGCTCAAGTTAAAACATAGGCTCTCGATAAAATTGAAACCAACTAGCCCTGAAATTTCTACGTTTAGCTTTAAAATTAACCAGTTTAAGCATAAGGACGTTGGTGCGGTTCTGGGTCTTGGTCTTTGGCCTGGACGACGACGTTGTTGCGCATGAAGGCATCATTGTGCTCACCCATGGAGAAGAGATCGGGGCTGAGCTAGGATTCCGTGGCGGTCCAAGTACTAGTACTTAGATGAAGAAGATCACATATGTTTACGCCTCTATATGGTGGCTGAGAGAATGAGAAGATGGTGCCTCTATACGACGGCTGAGAGAAGAAGAAGAAGAAGAAGAAGAAGAAGAAGAAGAAATTAGAGCAAAAAAGAAGAAGAGAAAGAAATAAAAAATGCGGAAGTAAGTAATCGAATAAAATTTCTTACACTTTGTTTTCTAAAGAAGAAGAAATTAGAGGAAAAAAAAGAAGAGAAAGAAATAAAAAAATGCGGAAGTAAGTAATCGAATAAAATTTCTTACACATTGTTTTCTAAATGTTGGGAGTTAGAAGTCCAAACCCAACATATCGTTGACTCTTTCAGCATCCCAACATTTACAATATATGTCACAAAGGCAAATGTAAGCTTTGCCTCTTTTTTTTGTAGTGTGCTATGACCACCAAATGGTAAGCCGGTTAGACACAAATGAGTCTTTGTTTAGAAGCACAATGAGAAGAACTAATGGCGCAAGGATCTTCTCAACGCCCTAGTATTGATTATTAGGAGATGTATTATCTAAGTATGGACATCATTACTTTCTTACCTTATCAGTTTGATAGTGTCCGAAAAACTGAATATGCAGCCAATGGATATGGTTATATATCTCTATAGGGATCTTGATTCAGAGATATACATGAGAGTGTCACTTGACATGGTTATACCCAATTCAAGTAACTCTAAATCACGGAGTGCTCATGGGATAAGATTGAGACGTTCACTATTCTAAGTAACTACTTGATTGAGAATGGATGCAAGAATGCTAAGTTATGCCCATTTGTGTTCATTAGATGAACAAGTTGTCTGAGATAATAGACCTTGGTAAGACTCGATTTTATCTTGGTGTTAGACATGGAACATCGAGTTGGTTGATTTCTATTCAGCGGTTTGCTTATGTTTAAATCAAGCAATAGATAAAGCACACCCTTTTTAGCACACCAATGGTTGTTTGCAGTCTGGCACCCAAAATGATCAATTTCATCTGAAAAGATGATGGTGAGGAACTTTTGGAGATGAGATTCAATACCTTAGTGCAGTTGGAGCTTGGTTGAATTTAGCTCAGTGCACACATCCAGACTTTGCTTTCTCGGTCAATGCCTACTCAAAGTCATTAGAATAGAGTATAGCATGCATTTTGGTACTTGAAAGGATCTATTGACTTGGGCTTATTCTTTCCCCTACAAAGAAGCAAGAGAGAAACTTGAAATTCCAAAAAAAAGGAATGGTTGAAACGCAACTTTCTGATTCTGTCCAATTTGACCTGTCGAACATGGAGCTCGACCCGTCGAATGATAACTCCTGGATCAAACAGAACGTGTTTCTCGACCCGTCGAGAAGTACCTTCGGCCCATCGAAGGTTACACAGGCTACAAGCATTGTACCTACCCAATGCGGTCCCATATTCAGAAACACCTTATGATATCTTGGTTAGTTTTGCTGATGTTAGAGTAACTCCAGCAGATCCCCTAAAAGTCAATTTTATCTATAATATGAGGCTTTTGCTTTAAAATCAGCTCCAAGAGATCCCCTATCACATTAGCTATTTTAGGGATTCCCTATATTTCATGTTTTCATCCCCTATCCCCATACCTAAAGCTTGAATTTTAGGTGATGTAAAAGTCAACATTGTAATTAATTGTTTCCTAAAAGGTTGTAAATGTAATCAATTTCTAAGTTAATAAATGTTAATTATTTTTATTAACCAATCAAAACAAAGTATTTATTCATATTTAGCTAAATTTTAAGTAATATTGTTGGAGTAAATTTTTACAAATGCTTAGCTAAAATAGGTTTGAGCTATATTTTGGAACAAACTAGGAAAATTTTAAGTGACATTGTTGGAGATGCTCTTAGGTATCTCTCACCCCCACAAAAGGATGTTCCCAAACTGGTTATATATTCACCATAGGAAACATGGCGATTTCTTAGAGATCTACAAAATAAACCCTTATTACTACTTCCTCGAATCATTCTTAGATTATAACTTCGCATGAAGCGGTTAATGAGTGTGTCTGATTTAGGACAACAATACTCTACATTCGGGGATCTAATGGATCATCATCTACTAGAACAACACCAACTTGCATGTTTGTGGATAATGCGGCTTGCATTGAACAAACGAAGTTGAGTTATATTAAGGGTGGTCATACTAAACTCATCTCGTCAATGTACTCCTATAATCAGCAACAACAATAGTTATTGATTATCCGTGTGAACCGGATTGGTTTGGTAGATAATGCTGCAGACTTGTTACTTTATCAAAATCTACATTTGCAAAGCATGTGAGATGCATTGGTATACGAAGATTGTCTGAACTCTAAGATTGAGTTACTGATCAGGGGGAGTTCATTTAGTAGACATCATGGGGAGTCTACATCACATGTGGTCGCTTTTGTAGTTGATGCGTTGTACTCTTTTTCCCTTCGACCAAGCTTTTGTTTTACCCAAGAGGTTTTTTTGTTTGTTTGACAAGGTTTTTAGTAAGGCAACAAGTTATGCATCATACATTAAAATCGAGACACAATGGGGAATGTTTAAGGGAATTATCTTCCTGGTATCCCGGTGTGTGTCTGATCCTAATTAGAATAGATATAGAGATTCTCTCAATCACTAATTTATCGGGAGATTTATTGTATCAGATTGTAATGCCTATTTAAAAGTCATCTATCAATGAATAAAGTACAATTTTAGTCTATTGCGTATATTCTCTACTTTCCTTCTTTAACAAATTTAAAATAAATTTCACTTAAGTGACGAACTTATATATTTTCGTCCCTTAAGTGAAATTTATTTTATTTAAAAAAAATTAACTAAGGCAACGAAAATATATAGTTTTGTCGCCTAAATAAAATTATTTTATTTTATTTAAAAAAATCACTTAGGCGATGAAACTGTATTAGTTTCGTCGGATACAGTTTCGTCACCTAAGTCCAAAATTTTGGCGAATTTTTTTGGCCAAATGTTTTTTACCAAAAATTAAATGAAACTTGTTGGTTTCGTCGCTTAAGTTCAAAATTTTGGCGGTTTTTTTTCTGCCAAATTTTTTTTGCCAAAAAATTAAATCACTTAGACGACGAAACTTATTGATTTCGTCGCCTAAGTGGTCGCTTATAAAACACATTTTATCCACTATTTTTCACAATCTCTCTATCCATCTCTCTCTCTCTCTCAAACCTTACACACCACCTCCACCATCACCACCTCGGCACCACCATCACCACCACTATCACAACACAAACGTTGTCGTCGCCGCCACCACCACCACCGCCATCAAATTATTTATTAATTACAAAACCATCACAATCTCTCTATCCATTTCTCTTCTTTGACTTATAATTCATCAACATCCATGCACCAAAACCATCATCCTTAGGAGCATTTGTCATAGCAATATTAGTTTCAGAAGGGACAATATCTTGTTGCATACTAACATCAGTATTGTTATCCACATCATTGGACATCCTACCAAAAATAGTAGAGTTCTTAGCAGTGTTCTCATCTTCATTTTCCTCATTGGCCTTTTGCATGATCAAAGGGCAAGCATCCTTAGTATGGCCATATTTCTCACATTCAAAGCAAATTAAGGAAATGCCCTCATACACAACTTTATACGTAATTCCCTCCACCTCAACACAAGATTTCAGAGATGAGTTCAAATCAACTTCAACACATACTCTAGCAAACCTGCCCCATTCCTGGCCCAAAGTGACCTTATCCACACGTACAACCTCCCCCAAAGTAGAACCAATCATCTGCAGCGTAAACATTATATAACACTTCACTAGCAAATCAATGATCCTAACCCATAGGGCCATCTTTCTAATTGTGTCCACACGAGGATTAAATTAGGTGACCACTTACAAACCACAAGGGTTTGTCCTACCAAGATCCAAGGTCCTTCACACAACACATGTTGCATATCCTCTTCCACATTGAACTTCACAATGAAGAAATCATTTGGAAGGTCAATTAATCTCCAACCTCTTTTGATCTTCCACTTATGCCTAAGACCATGCAACATGAAATTAAAGCTATTAACAGAATTTGGACGTCCCATAAGGTTCACAATCATTGCACACCTCCACTCAAAATCCAAGTGGTCATGAACTTTGTTTGAAAATGATATACTCTTGCCATGAACTCCATCAGTGAAAATGCAGTCCTCCATAGTCAGATTAGACTCATCCATCATAGAGTTCGATAATTTCTTCACCGGACTAACCAACTTACTCGCATAACTCATTGGAACAATTTCATATGTCGATTTGACACTAATATCAACTTCCTCCATGCTCAAAGTAGCTAGATTTGCACACACATCACCACCAAACTTTGAACAACCGACAAAGCAGCTAGATCTGCACAACCGACATGGCTTCCCCTCCGTCGCTTTCCTTAGAAAGGGCGGAGAAGATAAAGGTAGACAAGGATGCTACCGGGTCTTCAAAAACACCCAGAGACGTCAAAAATTTGATCAGAAATTGCCCAATAGAAGGTTACAGATCGCAACGGTTGGCTAGAGAAAAAAAATCACCGTGTGTGAAGCGCGTAACAAAATTCTAGTTTTTTTTGTTGAGACTCTGTTTGGGATTGTTTTTTGAGTTATTAGTATTATTGATATTTCTTTTGTCTTTCACTTCATTGTTATTTTTCTAAAAAAAATATTTGAAAGTAGTCCGAGAGGGTAGGGTCGGGTCGGGCTAACATCCGAAGCGCGTTAAAATAGGGTTGAAGTCTAGATTAAAAACCCTGGAGTGTTCTTTTCTCTGTGAAAGTAGCGCCTGAGCTGCTGCTGCTTCTTCTTCTTCTTCGTCGCTCTCTCTCTCGTTCACTCTTTTGAAGCATAGCAGAGACAATGAGTCTCTGGAAAGGTCTTCTTCTTCGAATTGGTGAAAACTCTCCAGACTACGGCACCTCCTCCGACTTCAAAGAACACATTGTTCGACTCGCCTCTCTTCCCTCTGCAACTTCACTGTCACACAACCCTAATTTTTCTCTCCATCTTAAATTTTCATTAATTACTGCTTCTCATTTTTTCAGGAAACTTGCTTCGGTGTGCTTCGCCGAGAATTAGAACACTCCGTCAACGACGTCTCGCAAGTAATGTTCTTAATAATTTTTTTATTTTAATTCTCGGTAAACAAGTGATTACTACTGTTGTTAGGGATCTTGAATTCTCTTTTGTATCTGCAATGAAGCTAGAGTATGTGAGAGAGTGAGGCGGATACAATTTTCTATTGTCATTTTTGTTGTTATCTTATTTTGCATTGTCAATAGAGGAATTTCTAGCTAACATAGGATGCCTTTACTGGGCGAAAGAAAGTATAGAATGCTTAATGACGACTGCTTGGAATAGCTGCCACGGTTTTTGTTGTGTATTTTTGTATTGCATATTTAGCTGTTTGACTGCCACAGTTGTTTTCATGTCTAAAAAACTGTTTTCATTTGTAATTAACTGAGTTAAATGTTCAAGGACTTCTTTGTGGAAATCTGAGTTCCTTATAATTTTCATTTGTTTTCAAGTATCATGGACATCACATCTCCTTGTGTCATCGTATTTAATTTAAATCAGCATTGCTTCCTCCATTCTGCTTCTTTTAACAGATTAGAGACACATGGCCATGTCATTTTCAGTTGTGGATGTAATGTGCTGTTTCAAATATTAACAGTCTACTTTTGCCGTGACAGTACCTAATCCAGTGTGCTGAACAGTTGCCTCATAAAATTCCCCTATATGGCACTGTGGTAAGTTATGTTAACACTATCTAATTTTTTTAGAGAAGACTTTATTATCCAAAGTCAACATGAAGAAGATTATATATATTTGTTTCAGTTCCTAGACTACTAGTTTAATTTGAAAAAGAAAAAAAACCGTGTACTTTGATAAGCATAGAGGCCTAGCCCCTGATAAACAATTATTTAGAAAAAAATACAATTGGAATATTAATTGGAGCTTGTGTAACGAAAAGAATCAAGTATGTAGAAGACTGCTTTGTAATTTGGTGATGATAAATCTACATGGTCTTGAAATATCTTTTGGCCATATGTTCATGTATATAACTATATATATATATATTTTTGACTCACCCTCTCTCTTTCTGACCCTCTCTCTCTCGCTCTCTATCCAGATTGGCTTGTTAAACTTGGAGAATGAGGACTTTATCAGGAAACTTGTGGAGAATACTCGCAGTAATTTTCAGGTGAGTGAATGCATTGCTCAAGCCTGTTGCACATGCATCCTTCCTCTCTTGATACTCAGATATTCAAGGACCTCATTTTTTGATCCTGCGTCTGAAACTAATATCATGTGGTTAAAAGAAAAAGTGTAATCTGAATAGGGCGATAAAGATAATTACTGCTTTTGATAAAAACAAATTTGACGTAGAACAAAAGACATGATATCTGGAAAGATAAGTAACTACCACCTTGACAGATGTAGGGTCTTAGGAATCACTCTGGCCTTTGGCTTTGCAGCGCAGAAAATCTCAATACATATTTCTCCTATGCTTAAAGCTTACTAAACCACATTACGTAAATCATTGATAGCTATCAAAATTTAACAGCAGAAGTGATACCAATTTAGACATTATAACATAAAAAAAAATCAAAAATCAAAAGACATATATATAGTTATTCCACGTCAAATAATGGTATTGTTAATAGTACATGTATATAGTTATTCCACATCAAATGATTTGCTTCATGCGTTGGAAAATCTTTGCCATTTATATAATCAAGAGTAATACTTTTCCTGTCAGATCTGCACTGCTTAGACAGTTGGTCTTTTATTTGAGTAATTGATGTCCAAGTTTTGCAAACTATGCCGATGTGATTAAGGATTACGGATTTTACTCTATTTGATTATTCTCGTAACTCGACTTTTTGATTTTTAAAACCAATAGGCTGGATGAGTTTCAATGTACCTGCATTTTTTAGATCACGCTTATTTGACTAACCTTTGTGGTCAATTCCAGGATGCCTTGGATAACAGAAATTGCAACAAGATCCGTATTTTGCTGAGGTTCCTGACAGCTATGGTATGCTATATATTTCTAGTGGTCTCTGCTAAGTAATGTATGTCAATATGGTATATGGAGAGCACAAACTATACGTATACGGCTATTACTTTTTTTCATTTTTCTTTTGGGTGTCTAATATAACTTCTTACTTTCAACAGATCTAATGGATTATTCATAAACAGATTTTTTTATGAACTTAGACTATAGGCCTTTATTTTCATGTATGCTATTCTGGATGAATTTGCACCTGTGCTGCAGTTTTTGTTTTTCCCTAATAGATTAGTGGGGAGAAATATTCATAATTTGGTGTCTGTCTTTTGGAATATGCAAAATGCTAAATTTTCATTTCGTACGTTACTAAAGCATGTTGTAGTGTGTCTTAATACTCTCATTACTCATAACATTGGATAATTTCTCATTAGACTATTGAAAAGCTTGTAGATATGCCTGCATAATTGCATGTTGAATATATATATATATAAATTAATAAATATTTATACGGTAATTTCTTTTGTTTGTCTTTGTTAGATGTGCAGTAAAGTTCTGCATCCCAGTTCACTGGTGATTGTCTTTGAAACATTATTATCATCAGCTGCAACAACAGTTGACGAGGAAAAAGGGAATCCATCCTGGCAATCACGAGCTGACTTTTACATAACATGCATTTTATCCTGTCTCCCTTGGGGAGGAGCAGAACTGATTGAGGTACTGTGCAATTGTTTATCAATTTTCTTAATGTATTTTTGCTCTTTAAGGTGGTACTTTATCCTCGCATCAATATGGAATTGATATTTTCATTACAAACATTTATGGTACTCCATCAGAATCTCGTTTATAAGTTTATAACAAAACTTATTAGTTTCCATGCTCCGATTTTTCCCTGTCTTCACTCAGCAGCGTTGCACTTTGTCCATTTATGTATTGTACTTCCATCTTATCAACAAAAAAGAAAAAGAAAATATCGAACTTACAGCATGCCCTGTAACTGATGATCCATGGTCAACCTAAAATAAGTCTGGCCGGTAGTTGATCATTGTTTAGACTTTCTCTAGCTTCGCATTTAATTCCTTTCGGCATATTTTCTTTGCAAATTTTTTAACCCTCAAATTTATGTGGTTATTTCAATTCTAATATTTTGATGTTGTGTGCAGCAAGTCCCTGAAGAAATTGAAAGAGTTATGGTTGGTGTCGAAGCTTATTTGAGCATAAGAAAGCATGTCTCTGACACTGGGTTGTCTTTCTTTGAGGATGATGATGACAGTGCAAAAGAATCTACTGATAAGGTATTTGACCTTTATATTCGCCTCTCCTCAAGAAAAAGAAAGCTTGCTCATATTTTACATATCAATATGTTTTCCACACAACTATAGGTATTTATCTGGTCCTACTTTTATTGTTAGTTAAACTGATCATCGGTTTATTCAGTTTTCTTTTTGTTAACTTAAGTTTGGACTTCTTGTCCACATTTATTGTGTCACTTAAAAAATTATCAAAGAAAATACGTAAGTTCCTTCATATGATCGTACCCCAAGTCAGCTTGTGTCTATTTTATCGGTATTCATTGTCTTATAAATCATAGTCTAATTGCCTGTACTTTTTTTTTTCATTGAAGGACTTTTTGGAAGATTTGTGGGGCCGAATTCAAATTCTATCTAACAATGGATGGAAACTTGATAGTGGTAATGGTCAATGTTTTCTTAACTCTATTTAGAATAAGCATCATGATTGTGTGGAATGTTTTCTTTCATCTTGTGTTTTCTCATGATGTTAATTGAGAATTGATGAAATTCTGTTTTCATACTTGATAGTTCCAAGACCTCATCTATCATTTGAAGCACAGCTGGTGAATGGAAAGTCTCATGAGTTTGGCCCCATCAGCTGTCCTGACCAACCTGAGCTGCCTTTGATGATTTCCAGCATTTCTTATGGTAAACAAAAGCATGATGCAGAGTCAGTCTATCCTCAAAGGATCCGGAGGCTGAATATATTTCCTTCAGATAAAACTGAGGTCATTTGCTACCCCATAAATAAATAGTTTCTCATTACAAGCCATCTCCTTGATCTTAATGAATCCTGTGTGGGCCTGGTCACTCAATGCATTTATATTTTAAGTGCAACAGTGCCATATCTTTGGATTTACCTCAAATAACCCAAATCCTCCGTTTAGCTATGTAGTTAGAACCTCTGTTGCACCGACACTTCACTGTATGAAGTGTCAGAGTGTCTGACATGGCCCGACACGGTGTCTGACACGCCACATGGCGTGTCAGAAAATGTTGACTTTTTCGACACTCTGACGACACGCCACATCATCAACCCGACACATCACGTCAACGACTTATAAATTAAAAAGAAAAACAGTCAAATAAGCAAAAAATAGAAGCCTAATTTACTTAACTCAGTAGCTCATCTACTCTCTCCTCTGCCTTTAGTGATTGTTTCGCTGTTGTGAAGTTGATTGATTGGGGTTTTGCAAAATTTTATGCTTGGTTGGGGTTTTGTAAAGTTGATGTCTGGAATCTTAGAATACATGATTATTGGAATTGTATGTGTACTGTTGCTATCTTCAGATTTAGTTTCTATTGAATAGGATGAGTTCAATTGTTATTAAATAGATTGAGTTTTATGTTTTGATATGGCTATGTAATGAATTTGTTTCATGTTTCTAGTATTTTTGTATGTATGGAAATATATATATATAAATTATTTTCCGTGTCGAGTCTTGTGTTTTTGAGATTTGCCGTGCTGCGGTGTCGCGCCGTGTCGGTGTCGCTGTCGGGCATGGGTTAGAACCAAACAAAGGATCCTCTCCATATATGCCTTTTAGACTCTATATCCAGGCAATACATATATTTGCTGTGTGAAGGGACAGGGTAATACTCATTTTCTCATTAGCTGGAATAAGTATAGTTGCTTTGATTGATATATATATATATATATATCAGTGAGGTGCACAGAGAAAACATTATTTTCTGAAGTACAGTATGAAGTTTTTATTCTCTACCTTTGTAATTTTTTGGTTTTCTCTTTTCTTTTACCCAAAGATGGAGTACTGAGTGTCAGAGAAGAAAGCAGGGAGAGGGGGTTTCGTCACAGTGGAAAGATCAATTATGTTTTCTCAGGCTTATTGCTCTAAAGTTGTGTTAAAGGTTTATGGAGTTTGAGGAGGGCTGCTTGTGTTTAGCAGCTAAAGCCTTCTTGGGTTGATTGGGTATGGATCGAAAGAAATCAAAGAATGTTTTGAAGATTTGGTTTAGATTGGAGGGAGGCCGTGTGTTGATTAAGTTAAAATTCTTTGTTCTTTCTCCATTGTTAACCTTCAGCTTAGTAGATCTCTCTAGGTGGATCTTTGATAAACCACTGTAATTTTATTTGTTGTTCGAGTAAAGTCTCTTCAAAAAGATAATCTCCTGAGCAGTGTTTTAGGGAACTGCTGTATGAACTTAAGTGATTAGTCTTTTAGCATGGGAATATTACTTACCATTTGATTGCATGTGGTATTGTTGCAGTTCCACAATACAAAATTTCCTTATCAAATTTAGAAGCTCTGACGAAAAACTGTCCGATATCCATACTGTTTTACACTTATTTGACTTGGAGTTACTAACTTATATGCTGTATATTGCACTGATAGATATCTGCTTCTTCAAGTTCATTTCAGGAACATTCAGAAACATGTTTTAACAAGTGCACTACAATAAAACAAAGAAATATAAATTCTCATATTTACTCGGCTGAGTTTAATGTGGTGTTGGATGCTTTTGGACAATGACAGGAAATGCAACCCATGGATCGCTTCATTGTGGAAGAGTATCTGCTGGATGTGCTTTTTTTCTTAAATGGCTGGTTCGTACCTCTCAGTGACCTTTTATTATGAAGTTTAGATAGATTATATCAGGCTTCTCTGTTTGTTTTGATATACTCTGTTTCTTTTTTTATCTTCTCCAAAACAAGCTTCCTCTGTTTTTTTGCACTTATTCAAACAAAATGATTGAATCATAAGATTTGAAATGCTGTGTGTTGCCATGACACTGGCTTTAGTCTTCTTATGTGCACATATTTGTGAAACAAATGTTTCTTGATTGCTAATGTGCTTGATTTCTGTCTGAATGATGCTATAAAATATGAGACAAAACCAATGCTTGTTGTACTTAAGTTATCATATTTCACTCATCTTGATATTGTAATTGTACTTTTTTTCTGCATTACTTGGATCAACTGATAATATTAGATTCCTCAAAAGGTTCTTCTATTTCTGAATATTTTGTTTGAGATGTGGGCTTAATGTTTTTCTTGTTTCTTTCTTCCTTCACGCAAAGCTAGTCGAAAGGAATGTGCTTCATACATGGCTGGCCTACCTGTGCCCTTTAGATATGAGTATCTTATGGCAGAAACAGTTTTTTCTCAGGTAAAACATAACAACCATTATACCCTTGAGGCACTATAATATTGTTTTATATTATTACCTACAGTCAGCATACCCTTCTCTGTGGGTCTCCACCACATAAGAAATCCTTTATTAGCTTCACATCCTAGCCCTCCTTATTGGCAACTCAAATTATGACATTAGGTAACTAGGCATGCTACTCAAAACAGATTGTACTAGATTAAACCTTCCAACCATAAGCCTTCTAAGCATTTAGCCTCCTACTCATCTTTCCCAAATCAGATCACAAATGAAAACCAGAGATTACCTCGCAGTGGAATGCCCTAATGAGCCCAAAGGGATGACACCATCCTCCCCCTTTAATGCTGATACTGCTGGAAATTCAGTCCTAACTTATTTAAAATGCAAAATATGTAGTTATATACTATTCTTCAACATTTGTCATTTTCATAAGTTACAATTCAACATTGCTAATGAAAAATTAAAAAACTTGTTTATTGCAGTTACTTCTGCTACCACAACCCCCTTTCAGGCCAACATATTACACACTGGTTATCATGGACCTGTGTAAGGTATTATATTTTTTTATTATATTCACTATGTATTGCTCCTTTTATCAGAATTGGTGTCACAATGACAGACAAATTTGTTTCATTTGTAAATCATTCTGACTTGAGTTATTTCTTAGGCTCTTCCTGGAGCCTTTCCTGGAGTGGTTGCTGGTGCTGTGCGAGCTCTTTTTGAGAAAATAGCTGATTTAGATATGGAATGTCGAACACGGCTCATCCTCTGGTTTTCTCACCACTTGTGAGTCCCATTATAAGCAGTCCATATATTTTTCACTGTTTGGTTCCTTTTTTGTGGTTACGATAAACCTCACCACCTTTTTATATTTAATTACTACTTGCTTATCATTTTAAGCCTGTGCTGGTCTGTTTATTATCTTGTTTAATAGGTTTTGATCGTCACAACTGTCTCTCTAGGTGTGTTGTAATTCTGTGTTTGGTCATTGAATGCGTTTTGTTTGACAAATTATAAAGTGAAATGAAATCAAAGCAGCATGGTCATGTGGTCTATCAGCATAGAACCTTAGAAAAACAGACCAACCCAGAATAAATTCTTTGGATGTATTTTAAGTGTGGCCATATATGCTACTACCGCATAGCTGATAACCTCATCCACAAACATCCTAGTTCCTTTACTACATGAGCAAATTACTAACTGAAGCATACCTTGAATATTCCAAAAAACAAAAAATCTACCAAGCATGTAGACATGGAGTCATGCACATTATCTCAAAATTTTGAAAACATACTGAAATTGATTAGTAATATAATTTTGAGTTTGATGATTACCAGTAGACTTTGAATTAATTTTCACGTTTAGTTTTGGCATCCTGATCATGCAGATCCAACTTTCAGTTCATCTGGCCTTGGGAAGAGTGGGCATATGTTCTTGACCTGCCAAAGTGGGCCCCACAACGTGTATTTGTTCAGGAGGTCCTGGAGAGAGAAGTTCGGTTATCATACTGGGAAAAAGTGAAGCAGGTACCAAGTCGTTCTCAAGGGGACTGAATGTCTGAATATACGGATTTTTGGTTACAGAGTCCGAGGTTGCCTCGATTGAGGGGTTGTGGTGAAGGATCTCCTAGTATATAATTGCTATATGTGTAGCACGCACGCACACACACTCACGTATATTTATATATAATATATAATATTATATATATGTATATTTATATATAATGTTATAAGGATATATTATCAAGCATGTCCAAAGTGTGAAGGTCCATCTTTTAAGAAAACGTTGTTAGTCCTTCCATGGCCTGCATCAACCAGAATGTTTGTTTTTTCTTCTCATCAAGGTTCAAGCTTGTAAAAAATCATTCACGTCTAAAATCCTTTGGCCTTTAGACATCATCACTTCTGTTTTATAAGACATACTGTGTTTGTCAGTTATTTGAAAGGCTATGTTTGTCAATTTATGCAATAAATGTTGAATGTCCAAACTGGCTTGTAATCTTGGTGATGAAGACTAAATGTCTTGGGAGGGTAGTGATGTTATGAAACACTCTTTTCTTGTATTTGTTGATATTTACTTCCACATTCTTTTTCTAATGTAGTTATATATATATATTTTTTTTTCTAAGAGTATCGAGAGTGCTCCTGGTCTAGAAGAGTTGCTTCCTCCCAAGGGGGCACCAAACATCAAGTTCAGTGTTGAAGAGAGCGGGGAAGGAAATGAACAACAGGCACTTTCTGCTGAACTCAGAAACTTGGTTAAAGGAAGGGCATCTGCCCGAGAAATAATCTTATGGATAGAGGAAAGTCTGTTTCCTGTCCATGGTATGGAAATTACCCTCACTGTGGTTGCGCAAACTCTCCTTGACATTGGATCTAAAAGTTTCACTCATTTGATTACTGTATTGGAGAGATATGGTCAAGTCATTGCAAAACTATGTGCTGACCAGGATAAGCAGGTCATGTTAATAACTGAGATTGATTTGTTCTGGAAGAATAATGCTCAGATGACTGCTATTGCCATAGATAGGATGATGGGCTACCGACTATTATCTAATCTTGCCATTGTCAGATGGGTCTTTTCTCGAGAAAATATTGAGCAATTTCACATATCAGACCGCTCATGGGAGGTATGTCAACATCATTTCTTGTTTCTAGTATCATTTCTATTGCTTACATACTTACCTGCCCCTCCTTCCACAGATTTTAAGAAATGCCATGAGCAAGACATATAACCGTGTATGTGATCTGAGGAAAGAGATTTTGTCACTGAAAAAGAATATTGTATCAGCTGAAGAAGCTGCAGCAACAGCAAACGCAGAGTTAGTTGCTGCTGAATCAAAGCTTTCACTTATGGATGGGGAACCTGTTCTCGGTGAGAATCCGATGCGGTTGAAGCGTTTGAAATCACATGCTGAGAAAGCGAAGGTGGATGAGGTGTCTGTACGTGAATCTCTCGAGGCCAAGGAGGCTTTGCTTGCAAGAGCCATGGATGAATTTGAGGTAGCACATATTAAATTCTCTGTAGTGTTTTGGAAGCCTTTTCCAATTTTGAGAAGAAAATGAAGCAAATGTTTGTGTTGAGTAAGTTGTAACCGTGTATATGTGTTTACTGAATGATGACAAAGAAACCCAGTTTTGGAAATGCTTTGAAAACCCAGTACTCATACAAGGTTAAATTGGTCAACAACCGAGAGTATTGAGCATATCTTTAAAATATTCCTGTGAGCCGTTTGTTTAAGGGTGCACTCATAATGAGATTCACTTCCCCAAAAAAATCCGTAACGATTTTATGGTTAATATTATTAGGAAAAAAATATGGGACTTCTATGTTTTTTAGTTTTTGTTTCTGTTTGTTGGTCTCCAACCAAATACTTTTTGGAGTGGTTTGAATCACAACTTTTTTGCCTGGACTTTCTTTCTGTCTATATTTTATTTTTTATTTTCTCTTCTACTAACCATGAGTTGCATGTGCAGGCTCTGTTCATCTCCTTGTACAAAAACTTTCTGAGAGTCCTGAATGAACGACTGCCAGATGCATCCAAAGTGGATACTTTGCTGGGATTGAAGTCAAGTCATGCAGATACTATGTCAGTCGACCTTGAAGAATCAGCTGCAATGGAGGTGGACGATGAGAATGGAAGATCTAAAAGGTTCTTATTGTCCTTTATGAAAAAGATAATCCCTTATATTTCAATATATTTATGTATAATTTACTATATAACATAGATGGGTTTACTGTAGCTAAGCACTGTTCATGTGGGGTTTTGGTAATTCTTTGCGTCATCTACTGTTTTTGATAAGCCAGCAATCTCTCTCTCTCTCTCTCTCTCTCTCTACTGTAGATATATTCAGTTGGGATTACATGTGTAGCTAACTTGTTCCTTAACATGGCAGTCAATTGAACGGTGCCAGGACAAGTAATGCGTATAATGTTGGAGAGAAAGAGCAGTGGTGTCTGTCGACATTAGGCTACCTCAAAGCCTTTTCAAGGCAATATGCTTCAGAGGTAAATATGCTTCTATTGTTGCTCTCTGTACTATCTATACCTGTTCTATTTATTGCTTTCATCGTCATTTTTCTTTCCCTCGTCTCACAACTATATTCCTTTTAGCCGCTACCTTTAAATTTTTATTTTTTGGTTTACAGTGGGCCTCTACAATTGCCTCTCCTAAATAGAGCTTTCTTGCTATCTACGTTTTCCGTGTTTACAAGAATCCTTGGATTTTACAGGGTTGGAATATTATCATGCAACTTTATTGGAATTTTACTATTTTATGTCTTCTGCCATCTGCCTTCTGCCTTTATCAATGAAAGCCCTCCCCCAAATTATTGTTCAGCGAGTTTTCCGGTTAATGATTCATGTATCTTGGCTCCTACACGACAAATTTGTCTAATGGGCTCCTTTCGTCTTTTGCCAACTGGAATATCTTACAAATATATATATATATATATATGTATCTATCTTTTGGGTCAAGATATTGTTCTCTCTTAAACTTCTTCATGTGTTGTTTCATGTTAGGGCTGGATAAGGTTGTGTACTGTAAAATAATTTATGCATCTTGTATTCTTAGCCGCTGAATTGCTGACCTTGTGCATGTACTTCTGGCAGATATGGCCTTACATGGAGAAGTTGGATGCAGAGGTATTAACAGAGAATGTGCATCCCCTTATACGAAGAGCAATTTATTGTGGTCTACGTCGACCAATTGATCAGTTGCAATGAATGCAATCGTCATGGCCCGCCTGAATTTTTGGGGGCCCTAGGCAGAAAAAAGAAGAAGGGGGCTATCGACAAATTCCGCTTGAAGTTTCACTAATTTAGGGCAATCGAGTTAGGATTTTCATACTTCTGTCATTCACACTTCCTCAAACCCCAATGTGAAGCTAGCTGCGTGAATGTGATGGATGGGAAGCACTAAATTGAAGGGAACTGTATGATAATAGATTGAGAATAGGTGTTCGCTTAGTTTGTGGTAGATACATTTACATATTACGATGCTGGTAACTCAACTGATTAACGGCGCGGATGTCATAGATGTTCTTTATCAACTGAAACTAATTTAATAGTCGCCGCAAGTCTTCAAAGTGTCAAAGTTCTACCAATGCGTGGAGTTGATGAATTGGTAACTTCTTTTTTTGGATCGAGTTTTTTTTGGATATTGGCATTCATGAGTTAGAGGAGCTGAAAACCAATTAGGAAAGTAAAAGAAACACTTGGACGCGAAGTCGCGATGAAGATAACTTTATCTAAGACCAACATAGTGATACTGCCCGAGTCCTTTGTCGTGCTTTTTAAAAACGATTCACAAACCAACAAACCTTAAACATGGCTAACATTACTAGTTTTCTTGAATTTCTTCCCTACTCAATAACCCCGAAGATAATAACATTCTCCTCTCCTCAATTACAATTGAGGATGTTAAGAAAACGGTCTTTTCAGTATCGGGCCTCTAAAAGCTCCAGGGTCAGATGAAAGTTTGAATCATACTAACATTGTCCTAATACCTAAAATTGAAAATCTGGAAACTGTTAACCATTTTCGACCAATTAGCTTATGCAATGTTTCATATAAAATAATTACAAAAATTGTAGTCCAAAGCCTACGCCGCTACGGCCCTTACTTAACATGTATTTCCCATAATCAAGGAGCATTTGCTCCTGGACGATCTATTTTTGACAATATCTTAATAGCACACGAACTCTTTGCTAATTTTAATAAAAAGAAAGGAAGAACTGGAGTTGTGGCTTTAAAGCTTGACTTAGAAAAAGCTTAAGGTTTCCTAAATTGAGACTATATTAAATTATGTCTTCAGAAATTTGGTTTCCATCAAAACTGGATCAATTTAATTATGAATTGTATTACTTCAGCCTCTTTCTCTATTTTAGTAAATGGATATGCTGAAGGATGGTTTCATCCGTCAAGAGGCATTCGACAAGGAGATCCACTCTCGCCTTACATCTCCATTCTTTGCATGGAACCACTTATCAGAGCTTTTAACAACAAAGCTAAAAACTCAAAATCTCATATTGGAATTCTATCTTCCCTTCATGGGTATCGAATCTCAAATCTAGTTTTTGCTGATAATTGCCGTCTCTTTGGGAAGGCCACCAAAATTGCAACAAAGAATTTTAAGGCCAACCTTAATGCCTTTTCCAATGCCTCTGGCCTGCAAGTTAATTTTCATAAATCAATTTGTTATTTCTCCAACAATGTTACACGCCTACTTAAGGATGACTTTTGCACTACTGTTAATGTGCCTCACAAAGCCAATATTGGCAAAAATCTAGGTATCCAAAATAGTGTTTTTTGGAAAGATCCAATTTAAACTTTTGAACTACTACAAAAAGAACATTATCATCACCAGGGTCTGAACTTTTGTAAAGCCTTTAATGTGATGTTCACACTTTGAAAACTATCAAAATAATGCCTAGAGTTTTAAAACAATATTTTCGTGATGCCTAAAGTCATTTTTCGTCATGACTCCATTTATGTTGATGACGTGAAAAATTCCAATTATCACCACCAGGGTCTGAACTTTTGCAAAGTTGTCAATGTGATATCCACACTTTGAAAAATATCAAAGTGATGCCTACAGTCTCAAAACTATATCTACGTGATGCCTAGACCCATTTTCTGTCACATAGCCGTCTATGTCGCTATGTGACAATTAAGGGTATTATTGTTTTGTCACTATTTTTTTCCGAAAAACATAGTGTTGGGTCAATAATACCCTTAATATTTCTTTTATTTTTTAATTTTTAATTTTATTTCTCTCTCCCTCGACAAGTTCAAAGACCCAGCACTACTCATTGATAACCCCCAAGTTATTGTTATATGTTAATCCTTATAGTCCAACACTTGCTTTGACTCAATGGCCTTAATCCTTAAAATCTTCGGATTTGTGGACAATGAATTTATGAATACACTACCGGTCTTAACCCAAAGACAGCAATAGTTAACACCTGTGAATAACAATTTATGCGGACTGAAACTAAAAGAATTTGCACCTTCAATGTCATTGAGGAAATGGCGAAACTCTGGACAAATGCAAGCACTACCGGCATAGGCAGCATCCACATGAACTCATATGTCGTATTCTTTCACTACATCTCATAATAGCCCCAAATGATCTACAGATCTACTACATTTGTTGCGGGCTTGGCAGAATAATACCGGAGATCATATTGTCGTATTCTTTCGCTAACCAAATCTGAGCCCGACTGAATTAGAGTGAAATAGAGGTGAACAAAATTAGAGCAAATATATTGTCATTGCTGAGTAACTGATCGCCGTCGTTGGTGTGCTGGTCGAGGTATGGATGAGAAGAGGACCTTAAGCGGCGGAGTTAGATGCCGACGAGTTTGCTTAATCAATCCGGTTAATTAGTTTCCTCAATAAGTATCTGGTTGACGACGTCAGCGTGATAGTTCCCGAGGTAGAAACTGATGACACCAAGGTGGCAGTTGAACGAGGATGAGGTAGATCAGTGATGTAACAGTAGGCTCGGGCTCAATGAAGGCGAGTCACGATCTCTCGTTGAATCGAGGAAAGAGAGAGAGAGAGAGAGAGAGAGAGAGAGAGAGAGAGAGAGAGAGAGAGAGAGAGAGAGAGAGAGAGAGAGAGAGAGTGAGTGAGAGTGAAGTGAAGTGAAGTGAGAGAGAGAGAGACTAAACAAATAAATACAATAAAAATTAAGGGTATTAAAATCTTTTTTATCTGTTTTGAAAAGAAAAAAATTGGCCACGTCAGCGACATAGACGGCTATGTGACAGAAAATGGGTGTAGACATCACGTAGTAGTTTTGAGACTATGGGCATCACTTTGATAATTTTTAAAGTGTGGGCATCACATTGACGACTTTGCAAAAGTTCAGACCCTAGTGTTGATGATTGAAATTTGCCACGTCATCAACATAACCAGAGCCGTGACGAAAAATGACTCTAGGCATCACAAAAATGATGTTTTAGAATTTTAGGCATCACTTTGATAGCTTTCAAAGTGTGGGCATCACATTGAAGACTTTGCAAAATTTCAAATCCTAATGATGAATTATTTCCGTTACAAAAGGTTCAAAAGAAATTTGCTAGGATGAAAATCCAATACTCTTTCCAGAGCTGAAAAATTAACTCTCATAAAAGCTAATATCTTCGGAATACCAAATCATATTCTCTCCTGCTTCCCTTGCCCTCCTAAGCTCTCAAATTTTTTTGACAAGGAAGCTCGATGCTTCTTTTGGGGCTCTAAGGCTCCAGCCATCTCCTAAAAAAAGTTTTGTACTCCAAAAGAAAAAAGAGGTCTTGGAATTAGGCCTATCTCCCATTTTAATGAAGATACCCTTGCAAAACTTGGGTGGAAAATCATAACTAATCCAACTGGTGGGTTAAGATCATCACTAAAAAGTATCTCCGCAAAAGTTCTTTTTTGGCCCTTCAACCTAAAACTGGTCACTCTATTGCATGGAAAGGAATTCTTGCCGCTAGAAATATTCTCTGGAAAGGCATGATATGGATTGTAGGTGATGAATTCCAAATTAATATGTCACTTCCCAATTGGTTAAAGAGCCATTTTCCTTTAAATAATCGTGTTCCTCCAAATAGAGTCAGCTCCATTAATCTAAACTTAATGGTTAAAGATCTAATCGTTAATAATGAATGGAACCTCCAACCTTTTATAGATGTTATTGAAAATAAGATCCTAAATACTATTAAAGCTACTCCAATCCCTATTTATCCTTCTCAAGATCAATTTATATGGGGTTCTACCCGTAATGAAAAATTATCTATAAAATCTGCCTCTGATCTCCAAAACTCGGAAGAGAATGAACAGACTTTCTCTCATTTACTTGAGAAAATATGGAAACTCAATATCCCTAACAAAATGAAAAAATTTAGTTGGCTCCTAATTTCTCAACGATCAAAAACTAGAGATCAGTTATTCCATTTTGATCACAATATTTGTCCTTTGTGCCCTTTTTGCAATCAACATATTGAAACCTTAGATCATCTCTTTAAAGAATGCGTTACCTCAACTTATATTTGGAATATAGAGGAAAATTCGGGTTCCAATAATACAGATCAAGACTTCCTTATCTGGTTAGTGACTTGCTAAAACGAACTAATGGTCAGGAGTTACTACAAAATGCTCTTGCCATTTCTTATTATCTTTGGAAAGCTAGAAATAAGCGAATCTTCCATAATAAAGAGATTGAGCCAAACAAAATAGTTTATGCATCGACTTCCTTGATACGACACTTCCGACAAGAAAATCTCAAGGCCCTAAAAAATCAGAAAAAAAAAAGACCAAAATGTTAAATGGTACCCCCTACAAATCACAATCTAAAAATCTCAATTTAAAAATTAATTTTGACGGCTTTGTGATGAATCAATATGTAGCTATTGAATTCGTTATTCGGAACTCCAATTGCCAACCTATTCTTGCAAGTACCAAAAGTATTAGATCGACTGATATTCTTGTTGCTAAAGGTCTTGCTCTTCGGAATAGTCTATTTCAACTGTCCAGTTCTCTTCCTGATACTCAACCTCATCCCACTTTAATTATAGAAGGAGACTCGAAGATTTTGATTTATGCCTTAAATGAAGTCACAGATGTTCCCTGGAAAATCTCAACCATAGTTTATGACATCAAATGTATGGCGGCTCGTTTTCCAGACTCTGTTTTCCGACATATTCTCTAAGAAGCCAACTTTGTTGCTGATAGCCTAGCCAAGATTGGTCATCAAACTTCTTCTGCTTCTACGTGGTGTAATAGTTTTACCCTTGGTTGCTCATGTGGCCTTTTAGTTTGATTTGTCGGGAGGAGGGTGCAACCGAGGGTTCTCATTCTAGTTGGTTTTTCTTTATTCTCACTCAAAAAAATAGGAAAGTAAAATAAAGTTGAACTTGCACCAATGTGCATGAACTTGTCTACTCAACTAAACAATAAATGCCCATAAAGAGAATGACACATAGCGAAAGTTTAAAATCACTCAAAATAAATCATCACTTGATTCCCACATAGTCAATCCTATGAAGTCTCAGCTCCTAATTTCAATGCTAACATACTAAGCTGCATGATTAACCCTTATACCATTTATTGGTGCACCAGGTTAACACTAACAAACTCGATAAGCTTTAAAAGCTCATATGAGTATTCCACTCTAAGCATAAATATATAAATCTTTTCAACTGCAATGAGAAGATAAATAATTAAATTTATATAGAATCTTGCAATTTACCTTTTTTTAAAGATCTCCATCACACAAATACACCACTCACATATCACAAAGATGATAAAAGAATGAATACAAAATCAATTTCTCTCAACTTCAAAACACACAGTGGATACCAGTACATACCAAAGTAACCACACAATGATGTAGTCAGACTAGAGCTCTAACTTCTACACTACAATCACGAAGGACCTGACCACGAAGTTTCAAACATATGCATTTATACACAATTCACAGTGCACCAAAAGCAAATCATCACAAAGCCACACATAACAACTTTATCTCACACTCCACAAGATATGGTCATAATATTTAAAACATAAAATAAAATTAGTTTTTACTTAGCCATGAACAACAGTCGATCAAGTTCAATTTTAAAAATAATTGATTTAAAAGAAGAAAAAAAATATTTTTTAAAAGAACCAGAATATTCAACATCAACTTAGTGAATTTCATTCACTCAACGAAGTGTGAGAATTACTCACCTCCAATCCAACTACACCCACACGATACTAAACCAGACCACAACACACCTAACGAGTTCATCCGATCAACCGCCTATACAAACACAATTCTTGCTTAACAATGTAATTCAAATTACCTGATGTCTATAACATAACGAATTATCCGGTGTATCCTTAATCCACAATTCTAAGAAATATAACTCCCTTAAAATTCTCTTGTGGATTCCAATTATCTCCTGCAAGTTATCAAGACTATCATACCTATTAAAAAAATCGACCTAAACCACTACTTATACTAACACCTACTTATTTCTTATCAAACCTACACTAACAGTACGTATCAAATCTTACAATAACCACTCGCAAGCTTAACTTTCTTCCAATCTACCATTAATTACATATAAACTAATGCACCTACTAGAATTTCATTTTCAATAATTGAAAACACAACTCAAACTCTATCAAACCGATCAAAACAACTCCATTTTCCAAAATATTGTCACTTGCTAGAAATCACGTTCGTCACAATCACCTCAGTCACTACGCCGTCTATACCGTTGTGCTCGTCGTCACTGCCTAGCACCGCTGTTAGTAGGTGTCACAAATTTCTCAATCTCTCCCTCTCGCATTGTTTTTTTTGTTCTAACTCTACTGTGCCTCCACTTGATGTCGATCCCCACTTAGAATAATTAGGTTTTCTTTCCTACCATTTCCTTTCTGTATGTGAGTGAGTGTGTATGGGCTCACACTGATAGTTTAGTAGCTTAATTAAACAAATTGGATCTCATTTTTTTTTATAATTATAATTACACAATTATATTATTACAAATACAAACAATAAACTCAGGAGGAAATTAGTCAACAACATTGCTTGAGTTATCTTGGAAGCCATATATCAACTACTTAGAAATATAGAAACAAAAAAAAATGATTGTCCTGCATAATGACATCCATGTAGAACATTGCTTTAAGATATATCGGAAGTCAAAAATCATCTAAACAATTTACATAATTAAACCTCTAAACAATAAACTCAAGTAGTAACTCAAACAATAAAAAACCACTCATTTCCACACAAAAAAATAGAAACCAAAAAATGAGAGAAGGACGCGTCAATCTAGAACATTGTTTAAGCAATCCTAGAATACAAAAATCACTTTAACAAGTTACACAATAGAAAATTGATCTACGCATTTTATGCTTGATTCTTAACATCTTTCTCCTTACATTTAGCTTTGTTTTGACCTTAGTATTCTTGTTTCTTACTTACTTTGTTGTTTTTAGGTTTTTCATAAAGGAGATCAATAAAGGAGGTGAAAATGAGCTAAAAACGCAGCGAATGGAGGTTTCCTAATTTGACTAGGGAAAATGGTCGTTTCCTACTTTAACTAGGATTACTACTCGAATTAGGGAAGTAAGAAGGTCCGAGATCCCGGAAGTGTCACGGAGCTGAAAAGTGAAGTTCCCTAAATTAACTAGGAATGGCGTGGCAGTATGTTCCTAAATGTGCAAAATGATTCGGAAATGGTCTTCATAAAAGTTGCCAAAATGGAGTGCAAAAATGGTTTCCCAAATAAAGAATGAAGACATTTCTCCTACTCGGACCAAGAAAGAACAAGAGACGGTGGATCAAGAGATGATGTGGCCAAAAATATAAAGAATATCAAGTATATCTCAATTTTGGCTTATTTGAAGATCAAAATATCTCAAATATATGGTATTTTCGGCTAGAATATATTCCTTGAAGAGCAAGAAGAGAAAAATCAAGAAAGAAGATATTTGGCATGGAATAAGGAAAGAATATCTAAGATACAAGCCTGTAACTTCAAGGGATCACCGAATCTATAAATCTACACCGAATATGGTGATCATTTACCTTTTTGGAAAGATCTTGAAGTCTTCTTTCCAACCAGACCAAAAATATAATTTTCAGAGATCTACAGCCCCAGGAAAACGCGTTTGAAGTTATACTGACAGATTTACTCGGGATACACTAGGAAAACCTAGTTTGGAGAGGAAGACTCCCATTCTTCACATATAATAGAAGAGCTCGGCCTCATTCTCAATCATCACTCATTCTAGATGCCTAAGCTCTGCTCTAATCATCTCCTCAACCTCCAAACACTTAGCCATCCTCCAAAATACGAAACACCACCAAACAGCCTCCCACAAACATTCTCCTCCACCTCAAGGATCCTTTGCTCGACTTGGCTGGGATTTCTCGATCTCCATCATCACCAAATGAGCTTCTACACTTGGAGTTTGCGGTGCGATTTCACAGGACAAAAAGTGTAACATGGCTCCTTTGTTTTCAATTTCGATTTTGTATTGGATTTCTTATGTTTGTATTTTGAGAACAAGTTTTGATAAAAGACTTTTTATTTCTAAATTCTTCTAAGTTTCTTCCATGTGTTTTTAGCTTTGATTCGAATGCATGTGTGTGCTTATATGTTCTCAATTCTTGAAACTATTTTTAGTAGATACTCGATTTGGTTCTCCTTTAAGCATGTTTCACGAACTAATAATAAAGATAAAATTGGATTAGATAGTTAGCTCGATTTGGTTGCTGTCTTGTTCAATATAAGCATGTGTGTGTATTTTGATTGGAGTTATAAATTTCGTTGACACTTAGAGAGTCTAGATATAATCGGTAAAGGTTGGAAGAATGAGTCGATCACTTGTATATATTAGCTTAGTATTTTATTTTCGGTCTAGTGAGCATGTTTAGTATTTTATGTTCTTTAATTGTTTCTACTTGTCTATGAGTGAAGTATGTTAGAAGTTAGGGTTCTAAATCTGTTTGCTAGCCATTATTTGTTTAAACTCGTAGATTATAAAACCAACCTATAAACTCCCCCCCCCTCAAAAACTATAGTGTAGTCATGCATGCATCATCAATCCCCGGTTAAAAACGATACCCTATTTACCATGCAATGCTACATCTATAACAAATGGTTTTAATTGTTGTGTCTTTTCTGATTATTAAATGTTTAATTTAGTAGTTAGTTAATGAAATATCAAAAATGTAAACAATAAGCTCAAACAGTAATCATAAAAAATATGAAGAGGCCGAAGAGCGAAAAGGAGACAGGACCTAAAAAGTTTATGGTATGTTTTTATGACTTTATGTTTTTTTTTAAATGGACTTTTATGTTTTATTTGATGACTAGAAATATTTTTAATTGAGCACTTCATAGATTCTTTTAGTTAATATTTAAATTAATTGTAAGTAGAAAGTTTGGCATCCTAAACAAATAATAGAGGGTTTCAATGCACCATCGCTCATAGATGATCTTCAAATAAAGGCTGAGGTAATTAGCATATATGTCATGCATTTGATCTAATGTTAAATATCTGATTTTGTAGACATCTTACTTTTAGATTAAGAAAACCAAATGTCTTACAATATGGTGTTATATGTGTGATAAGATTCTTTTAAGATGTCAAGAAGAAATTGCTAGTTAGGATTTCTATTTAGATATAAATGTCATTTAATTAAAGATGATGTAGCTTTATTCTGATATATATGCTCTATGTGGTAATAGAAGTCAATTTAGGAATGTGATTCTATTTCATAAATGATTGAAATCACAGTCTTTAAGTATGTAGATTCTTTGGTTGGCAAATACATATTATCTCTTTAAACAAATTGATTGCGTAAAGAGATAACTATGAAAATTAATATCAATCTGTGATTTGAGAGACTAGGTGGAATAAGGGGACTGTATCTCTATATAATTGAACCTAAGCCTCGTAGATTAGGTTAATGAGTTTAGGAGAGATATTTGTATATCTTTTTGGCTGCTTAAACTGTTCACTATGTGTATCAAAATAGTTTTATGAATCAGTGTCTGTCTTCAGAGTTTAAGGTCATTAAGAGTGTTGTTCTCATTAAGAGTGTGATCAATCCCCTACTAAGACTAGAAAATGTATTCCTGTGCAGATCTACATAGAGTTGATATCTGAAGAAATTGATGTTCATAGAAATATATTATTGTGAATCTTTCTGTTACAAGTGATTACGTAAACAATTTTATTTTTAGCAGATTACCCATATATGAGTCATGTAATACTATTACTTTTCCCAAAATATCACTTAGTTTCTTATAAACTACCCACAAGTCGTCAAACCTTAATTTTAGTGACCAAACAATAACTTTTTGCTTACAATTTAGATTTTCCCCTTTTTTTTTCTGCAAGATTGAAAATACCCCTCCTTATAATACACATCAAATTTTAAACATGCTCCCTTAAAACTCAACTGCACCTATCGCTCAAACCCATAACTTTTCTCTCAAACCAGAAGCTCTTGATCTTGCGATCAGAGAGAGAGAGAGAGAGATTTGCTCGCCGTACGTATCAATCTCCCACACCGTTCGATTTTGATTAGTTTTCTAAATCGAATTAGGTAACCCCTTTTATTTTTCAATTTTTGTTGATTCTATGTTCTCTTCATTGTTGTATGTTGCATTGTTTTTTAGTTTTGAATTTAAGTTTATGATTTTGAATTTGAATTGATGATCCATTGAAGCTAAGCTAAAACAACGTTTTAAGTTATTGTATTGTTGATTTGAGTATCAGTTGAAGCTAATCAATGCATTTTAATTTCATTTTAGTGTTATTTTGGGTTCATTCTTATTTCAGTACAAAATTCTTTTGTTAGTATCTTTATAAACCTATGTGTATATCTTTGGTGGTCTGTGATGGTATCCTTATCTGTATGAAGGGAACACTCTTGTCATCTCACTCAGCAATCCGATGAAATTCAAGGATCTTTTGGTTGAGATTGGCAAGAAATTCAGATTCCCAAAAATAATGGATGTGGATCTCAAATTTGCACTACCTATATACAAATCGTGCTTTCATCAATTAGATAATGATTTTCAGAGCATGTTTCTTGCGTTAAATTTGGAGAGAATGCAAAAAGTTGGCATAATTGTTGTTATTAGAAGTGAACTGTGGTAGAGGGAGGGAGTGGCAACGTTAGAGTGAAATGTAAGAAGAGCCTTGTAATGGATGTGTTCGATGAGAATGATTACCTAGGTAAGATATTGTAACGATCCAAACCAAAAGATACGCTAACTTTTACGATTTAGGTTTTCCGCGAATTATGCACCTTGTGAAATTTTGTTAATGACTTTTTCTTCAGGTGAGAATTTGATCCGACTTTCTTCGCAGAAGTCGTAAAGTATTTGATTTCATGCACGTAGGAATTTTCGGAGAATTTTTCATGTTATTGAGCTATTTCTTTCAATTTTTGGAAGTTCGTATGTGAAAATATGTATTTTAAAATATTTTTCTTGACGGTTTACTTTGGACCATTGGATCTTGATCAGATCAAACCTCAACTGTTGATCTGATCAGAAATTTTTGGTATAAATACTGAATTTTTGATGGAAATATGGATTTTTACGTAGAAATACAAAAAATCATACGTGTACGTATCAACCAGTATTTTGCCCCAAACGTATACCGATTTTGACCCACCGGAAAACGCCATGGTTGTCGGCGTATTTGCAAACCGCAAGAGAGATTTTGGTGAGGGAACTTCCGCCGGACCTTCGAGCTAGCTGTATACTGTGAGTGAACATTTTATTTTCACTGATTGACGTGCGAGTCTTGATTATGCATTTTATGATTATGCACGTACGACTATGCATTTACGATTATGCATATCATGATTATATGCCGTACGGGTACGCATTTACGTTTATGCATGTGCATGGAAACAAATATGATTTGTTTTACACAGAGTACAGTCTCAGTGATACTAATGGCATCGATGCATTGGCATGCTCTGCTGATCCCCGAGATGCTCCGGGGGGGGGGGGGGGAGGGGGGGGGACAGATATCCTGACCCGAGGTCTTTTTAACTATATACTTACGTGTGGGTCTGAGATCCCGTGATTTAGACTGTACTGAGGCGGAGGTGTCCGAGAGCGGGACCCCGCGATTTTTAGACTCGCATCATGTTTATTTGCTTATATATTGTGAAAGGCATGTTATATTTATTGCTTTCAATTTAAAAATGAAAATTTATTTTTGTCCACTCACTCTAACAGTTTTTATTATTTTATATGCATTTTCCTGGGATTTTCGGTTTCCTTCTTGCCCAGTTTGCAGTTTCTATCATGTGGTTGCGCATCGTCGTCGGAGGCCTAGAATTCAAGTCACCGTTCTTTTTTAGTAGGTTCTTAGTTTAACCTACTAGCTTTATATATTTGTAAATTAGAAGTCGCTCTAAGTACTATGTTAGTTTATTTTCCTTTGTAATGCTTTTCGAGTACTTACTAGATTTTGAATAATAAGTGTAAAGAAATACTTTTACTGTTATTCAGTAGTTGTGAACTTGAGAAATCCGGATGGGAATTGGTGTCCTATGGTTTGGCTTTTGTGGACCATTTGGAAGTGTGTTTTCATTGCAGGTTTTTGGCTTACTCATTTTATAAAGTAAACTCTGGCGAAATTTTTTTAAAAGGTTGTAGTGTTGTTAGGATCTAATTCATGTTTAGGCAACTGAATCGGGGTTGGGTTCTTTCAGTTGGTATCAGATCATTAGGTTTTAGGTTCTGTAGACTTTTGCAGTATGTTACTAAGAACCTTTGAGAATGTACAGCATTTTCGGAGTGATGACCCGACCGGCCGGCGGATAATCATCAATGCTCTGGGTGTTGTATGCTTTCAAATGTTTGAGGTATCATTATTGCATCCTATTGGTTTTGGTGCTAAATTTTGATTTTCTTAAGATGCCTCCCTGACGTGGAGCCCGTGTTGATAGGACTGGGGATCCTGTTGAGGATCAGCGGACACACGACTTGCTAATGTGAGTTTTGCGTTTAGAAGAGCGTTTTGACCTTGTAGTAAATGCTAGGACAGATGGAGCAACTATCTTTTCTGACTCTACTGATCCTGAAGTATGTGAGGCTTGGTTAGTCCAGGTGGAGCGTGTTTGCGAGCGCCTATATTTTACTCCTAAGCAGAGGACTGTTGCTGTTGTTGGGTTACTGGACTCAAATGCTTATTTTTAGTGGGTTAGCATTGAGAGAGTTCCTATTGATACTCCATGGCCTACATTCAGAGATTTGTTTATGCGTCGATATTTCAACCAAGCTACCCAGCAGAGGAAATATGAAGAGTTTACCAACTTGAGGCATGGAGGTATGTCAGTGCACGAATATCGAGGTTTGAGTTGGGCCTGAATCTGAATATCAAGGGAACTTTGACAACTATGTCTCGGGAAAACTTTGATGACTTTGTCAGTGCTGCACTCAAAGGCGAAGATATTGAGAGAGAGAGAGAGAGACAAATGCGGTTTTAGTCTCGCCGTTTCCAAGAAGGTGGATCCAATTAGGGTCCTTCAAAAAAGCTAAGTTCGGGTACTTCTGGATCTGCATCTTCTTCGAGTGGTGGATCTTACAGGTTTTCTACTGGCTCATCTAGTCAGAAAGGAAGCGGAGATGGAGAAGGGATCGACCCCAGAGGCTGCAAGCAAGTGTGGGTTCTAGTGGATCAAGTTTTCCTCGACGTTCATTTGGCACACCAACTCTACCAGGAGATGTTCCATTGTGCAACATTTGCAACATGCGACATTATGGGTTGTGTTAGCAACGCACTATTGGTTGTTTTTGTTGTGGCCAGGAGGGTCACTTTATGAGGGATTGTCCGCTAGGAGGCATTTCGGTAGGTGTTGCAGCTCAAGGTAGCAGACATGGTCAGGGTACCACTTCCGGAGATCGAACAACACAGTCTTTTGGGCAAGAAGACCAGTAGAATCGTAGTCAACATGGACGACCAGCTGGACAAGCTCGTGTGCATGCCATGAACCTGAGAGAGGGCAGAGCTTCCCCTGAAGTCATCATCGATACGTTATATGTTTTCGGTATTCTAGTTCTTACATTGTTAGATCCAGGGGCTACGCATTCATTCATGTCATATAGATTAGCATCATTAGCAACTATACCTGCTTCTCCACTCCCTAGTATGTGGCGAGTGGTGTATCTATTCAGCGAGGTAGTGTTTGTCGGGTGGGTGTATCGGAACTGTGAGATTTTTATAGGAGGTTATGGGTTACCCACAGATTTGATGTTGCGGGATATTGTAGACTTTCATGTGATTTTGGGGATGGATTTCTTGGAGACTCACTGGGCAGTCTTTGATTATCATAGAAAGGAGGTAGTTTTTAGAAGTCCAGGCATGCCAAAAATCTTGTTTCGCGGTGAAAGAAATGTCTCTCCACCTTGTTTAATTTCGGCAGTAAAAGCTGAGAAGATGTTAAAGAAAGGCTGTGAGGCATATTTGGCTCATGTGATTAATACTGATGTTTAAGTGCCAAATATTGGGGATATTTCTGTAGTTTGTGAGTACCCAGATGTGTTTCCTGAAGATTTACCTGGTCTTCCTCCGATGAGAGAGATTGACTTCACCATTGAGTTCCTTCCGGGTACTGGTCCGATCTCACAAGCACCTTATCAAATGGCTCCAGCAGAGTTGAAAGAGTTGTAGACTCAGTTGCAGGAGATGATTGAGAAAGGCTTCATTCGACCTAGTGTTTCACCATGGGTGCTCCAGTGCTGTTCGTAAGGAAATAGGATGGTTCTATGAGATTGTGTAAAGAACAAGTATCCTTTGCCACAGATCGATGATTTGTTTGATCAACTTAAAGGAGCTATAGTATTCTCGAAGATTGATTTGAGGTCTGGATACCATCAGCTGCGGATTAAGGAATCTGATGTTCCCAAAACAGCTTTTCGATCACGGTACGGACATTATGAGTTTCTTGTTATGCCTTTTAGTTTAACAAATGCCCCAGCTGCTTTTATGGATCTTATGAATCAAGTTTTTAGGCGTTATCTGGATAAATTCTTGATTGTGTTCATCGATGATATCCTGATTTATTCCCGAAGTGTGAAGCAGCATATGAAGCATCTGCGGGCCGTCTTGCAAACTTTGCGGGATACACAGTTGTATGCTAATTTTAGCAAGTGTGAATTTTGGCTGGATCAGGTGAAATTTTTGGGTCGTGTGATTTCGGCTGACAAAGTTAGCGTTGATCCTGACAAGATTGAGGCAGTGTTGAATTGGAGCAAACCTACCAGTGTATTCGAGATAAGAAGCTTTTTGGGCTTAGCGGGATACTATTGCCGTTTTGTACAAGACTTTTCACGGATTGCGACTCCACTTACTCGATTGACGAAGAAAGGAGTTAAATTTGAGTGGTTCGATGCCTGTGAAGAAAGCTATCTGACATTAAAAGAGAGGTTGACTACTGCACCGGTGTTGACATTACCAAATGACAGTGGGGAGTATGTCATTTACAGTGATGCCTCGAAATTGGGTCTTGGTTGTGTTTTGATGCCGCATGGCAAGGTGGTGGCGTACAATTCCAGATAATTAAAGCCTCATGAAGTTAATTACCCCACGCATGATCTTGAGCTAGCTGTCATTGTGTTAGCATTGAAGAGCTGGAGATACTACCTATATGGAGCACAATGCAATATTTTTACCGATCACAAGAGTCTTACTTATTTGCGTACTCAACCAGACTTGAACATGAGACAGTGAAGGTGGATGGAGCTGATTAATGATTATGATTGTACGTTTGAGTATCATCCGGGAAAAGCTCATGTTGTTGTTGATGCCCTTAGCCAAAAATATGGAGCTTCCCTATTTCATGTACGTGTAGAAAGAGTATTACTATTAGCTGAGTTGCAAGCTACAGGAGCGGAATTGGAATGGGATGATGATGGAGCATTGTTGGCTAGTTTCCAGGTTTGACCAGTATTGTTGAATCATGTTCGTGAAGCTCAAGATGCAGACTCTTATCTATGAAGTAAGAAGAACATGATTCAAAATGGTGAACCAACAGAGTTTGAATTGAAGACGGATGGCACATTAATGTTCAGAGGGAGATTATGTGCACCAGGTGATGCAGAATTGAAGAAATATATACTTGACGAAGCTCATTGTTCTGCTTATGCTATGCATCCAGGTGGTATGAAAATGTTCCAGACGCTTAAAGCTTATTACTGGTGGCGCAATATGAAGAGGGAAATAGCAACCTATGTGAGCAAGTGTCTTATTTGTCAACAAGTGAAGGCAGAGCAACAGAAACCTGCGAGGAAACTCCAACCATTAGAGATTCCAGTGCGGAAATAGGAACACATCACCATGTGTATCAGTTGGCTCGTACATCTAATGGTAATGTTGGGATTTGGGTAATTGTTGATCGTCTTACAAAGTCAACTCATTTCCTTGCACTTCCCGGGAAACTTTCTATGAGTAAATGGACAAAGTTGTATATGGCTGAGATCGTTCGATTGCATGGGGTTCCTGTGTCAATTATGTCAGATCGAGAAACTCAGTTTACTTCCGAGTTTTTGCGGGTATTACAGAAAGCATTGGGGACTAAACTGCGATTTAGTACAACTTTCCACCCTCAGTCTGATGGCCAATCAGAAAGGACAATTCAAACTCTCGAAGATATGCTGCGATCGTGTGTGCTTCAGTTCAAGGGAAATTGGGATCAATAGCTACATTTGATTGAGTTTGCGTACAACAACAGTTACCAGGCCAGTGTCAGTATGGCTCCTTATGAAGCTCTGTATGGTAAACAGTGTCGAATTCCGTTGTGTTGGAGTGAAGTAGGGGAAAGATGGCTTCTTAGTCTTGATCTGGTGAAAAATACTGCTGAAGACATTCATATTATTCGGGACAGATTGAAAGCTGCACAAGATCGACAAAAGAGCTATGCTGATGTGAGGAGAAAAGATCTGGAATTCGAAGTTGGTGACTGGGTGTTTTTGAAATTGTCTCCTTGGAAAGGTGTTGTACGGTTTGGGAAACGTGGTAAACTCTGCCCGCATTATGTTCATCCGTATGAGATTATTGAGCGAATGGGTGCTGTGGCGTATAGGTTGGCACTACCTTCCGGGATGGCCAGGGTTCATGATGTGTTCTATGTATCTATGTTGCGGAAGTACATTTCTGATCCATCTCATGTTTTAGCACCTTGTCAGCTTCCTATTCGGGAGGATTTGACTTATGTGGAAGTGCCAGTTCAGATTCTTGATTGGAGGGTTCAGGAACTTCGTCACAAAGTCATTCCTCTTGTGAAAGTCTTATGGAGAAATCATGCAGTTGAGGAAGCCACCTGGGAAACCGAACAGCACACACCAAGCAGTACCCCTATCTTTTAAACTAGCAGAAGTGTTAAATTTTGAGGGCGAAATTTCTTTAAGAGGGGTAGAATTGTAACGATCCAAACCAAAAGTTACGCTAACTTTTACGATTTAGGTTTTCCGCGAATTATGCACCTCGTGAAATTTTATTAACGGCTTTTTCTTCGGGCGAGAATTTGATCCGACTTTCTTCGCAGAAGTCGTAGAGTATTTGATTTCGTGCACGTAGGAATTTTTGGGGAATTTTTCGGATTATTGAGCTATTTTTTTTATTTTTGAAAGTTAATATGTGAAAATATATATTTTAAAATATTTTTCTTGGTGGTTTACTTTGGACCGTTGGATCTTGATCAGATCAAACCTCAGCCATTGATGTGATCAAAATTTTTTGGCATAAATACTGGAGTTTTGGTGGAAATACAAAATTTTACGTATAAATACAAAAAAAACATACGTATACATATCAACCCGTATTTTGCCCCAAACGTATACCGATTTCGACCCACCGGAAAACGCCACTGTTGTCGGCGTGTTTGAAAACCGCGAGAGAGATTTTGGCGAGAGAACTTCCGTCGGACCTTCGAGCTAGCTGTATACTATGAGTGGATATTTTATTTTCACTGATTGACGTGCGAGTCTTGATTATGCACGTACGAGTATGCATTTACGATTATGCATTTTATGATTATATGTCGTACGAGTACGCATTTACGTTTATGCATGTGCATGGAAATAAATATGATTTGTTTTACACATAGTATAGTCTCAGTGATACTAATGGCATCGATGCATTGGCATGCTCGACTGATCCACGAGATGCTCCGGGGGGAGGACAGATATCCTGACCCTAGGTCTTTCTGACTATATAATCACGTGTGGGTCTCAGATCCCGTGATTTAGACTGTACTGAGGCAGAGGTGTCCGAGAGTGAGACCCCGTGGTTTTTAGACTCGCATCATGTTTATTTGCTTATATATTGTGAAAGGCATGTTATATTTATTACTATCAGTTTAAAAATGAAAATTTATTTTTATCCACTCACTCTAACAGTTTTTATTATTTTATAGCCTTTCCTTGGGCTTTTCGGTTTCCTTCTTGCCCAGTTTACAGTTTCTATTTTGTGGTTGCGCGTCGTCGTCAGAGGCCTAGAGTTCAAATCACCGTTCTTTTCTAGTATGTTCCTAGTTTAACGTACTAGCTTTATATATTTGTAAATTAGAAGTCGCTCTGAGTACTATGTTAGTTTATTTTCCTTTGTAATGTTTTTCGAGTACTTACTAGATTTTGAATAATAAGTGTAAAGAAATACTTTTACTGTTATTCAGTAGTTGTGAACTTGAGAAATCCGGATGGGAATTGACATCCCACGGTTTGGCTTTTGTGGACTATTTGGAAGTGTGTTTTCATTGCAGGTTTTTGGTTTACTCATTTTATAATGTAAACTCTGGCAAAAAAAATTAAAAAGTTGTAGTGTTGTTAGGGTCTAATTCCGGTTTAGGCAACTGAATCGGGGTTGGATTATTTTAGATATGCTTCGATTTTGCTTAATTTCTATTTTTTTGTACAATAACTTTGTATACAAACGCTGGTATAGTTACCTGATGCGTTAGGTATCTTTATGCTTATCACATGGTATCCTTATATTGACATGTGACATGTCAGCATCCATACTAATTGGTTTGTTTAGTTCTATCTTCAACTGTGACGTTTAAGGATTCCGAGGCAACCATGTTTCTATCTATGGACTGGAAGGAGAAGATTTGGCATGTTGGAAAACAATTTTATGCAGGTATCGAGACTTTTCACATTGATTTGTTGAAATATGCATTTGAAGTTGGATTTTAGTACACTTATGTTAGAAACAACTCATTCTGTGTGTTTGTTGTGTGAAAGAAGAAAGAAACTCAATAGTGCAAGTGGTTTGTTGAAGGACATTTGAGCTCTATAAATGGTTCATTTTATATCAAAAAAATGAATAATGTGCATGCTTAACAAGTCCTTAAAATTCGAAAGAGTCCTCTCATCATCGCGAGTTTGGTGATCAGTTACATCATCATATGAGATGTTCGTTTTAATTCATTATATTCACCAAAGGATGTTTTGGCTAAGATGAGGGATATCTTTGGATTTTATATTACTTATAAAATTGCAAGGAATATTGTTGAGAAGGCTAAGATATCTATCTATGGAGTAGTTACGAATTCGTATAATAGGCTTTTATATTCAATGACATAGTTTGTAATTTCTTATAATATTGAGGGTTTACTTTGCATATTTTTTAATATGACTTCTGAATCACAATTTAAGTTTGGTGACTTTTGAGTGATTTTGGGTTATAAATTACTTATGGGGCATGGACCCTTAGTTTTATTAGATTGATTTTAAAATATGTTGAGTTGAGACCCCGTAGTTGTTTTCTTCATCGTGAGATTTTTAATGTGCAAATATTTTTTTGTAGGTGAAGCGTTTTGTACTTTATTACTTGTATGTTAATTTGCTAAGTTATATTCAAGTAAGTCATATTGAGAACAATAAATAACTAGATTTTTACTAGGACTTTCAATAATGAAATATCTTATAATAAAAAAATCTCGCCTAATAATTAGATTATATTTTTGGAGAGACTAATATTATTTAGAATCCTAGATAAATGTACATTCTATAATAATTTATTATAATGTGTATTTAGTGTGCTAGGATTGGCTCTAAATGCTTATACTAAGTATATAATGATGTATTGTTATTGTCGTTTTAATTGTATGTGATACATTTTATAGTCTTTGGACAACTAGTAGAGAGAGAGAGAGAGAGAGAGTACTCATACATTCATAAATGTCTTCACTTGTTATTCAAGGTTCAGAAGGACTTCATCCAAATCAATGTTAATCTTGCAGTCCCCCATGAAGTCAAACAATTTTCTATTGATATGCAAGAAGCCATAAAAATTATTGATAATAGGTTAATCATTTTCCTATTATTAATATCATACAACACTTATTATACATCGTTATAGCAAGAACAGAAAATTGTAGTGAAAAAAAGGTATCTTGTACGAATCATAGGTTTCATAACTTGACTAATTCTATATCTACAAAAGTTATAATTAAGATTTATTGTTAATTAAAAGAATGATCGGTTGGATATTTTTTACCTAAATGTTTAGCCTATAACTCACAGTTTTTGGTGTTAGTGTGTCATGTTCTAGTGGTCAATAACTTCGTAGTTAGTCGTGGTCAATCACTGTTGGATCACCATCCAACATATTATATTAATTTGTTTTCTAACTGTATTTTAGATAACCATAGTTGGATGCAGATCTAATGGTAAATTATCACGATTGATCACAAAATTCATTGATCACCAGAACATGACTCTGGTGTTAGTTATGATTGTTTACTAAAACAATGATCAACCATGTATTTTTAACATAAATTAATCAGTTTTATGATGAATTAAACCCCTGATCAACAATCTGATTGATGATCAAATAATTTTCAATTTAAAGTTAAACTCTTTGAAAAGCTTACAATATTTTACCTAAAGTTAGCTCCATGGACAATTCTCTCTCTCTTCCCTCCACTCAATGGACACGATCACAAGCTATTCTATACCCTAGTCTTTGGGCTAGTTTTTTCAAAAACTTAGGGGTTTGCCTCCGACCAGAGGCACTGAGAGCGTTTCCTCTTGATATGTACAAAGAGGTAGTGACATGAGAAATAAACATAAAGCTAAAGCTTCAGGTGACGAAGATGGAGTTCGAAGTTTAGAATGAACGCAAGACCAGAAACGATGCTCGGGATGCTCGGGAGGTGAAAGTGCTCTCAATTCGATAACTTAATATTTAGTGGGCCAAGCTCTATAAGCTGGACATGGACGATAAATATGCAAGCAGACATAGGACAAAGACGAAAGATTAGAGACTCTGGACTATGTTCATTATTCTGTGCTTTATGTGATATTTTGATTTAAGACCCTTTTTATTTATTTATTTATTTGAGACTGCACTGCACTATTTGATGATTGATATTTGATCTCAGCTACATGTCAATGTGTTGAAGATCATCTTCTGTCCAAAAACACATTACCTAACTAGATATATATTTGGGAAGTTAACCCAACAATCACCTGCATCACAAAATATGACCAGAAAGTAACCTAAAATATTATTTGACTCAAAAGTCACATTAATCATAAATGCGCACAAAATATCCCTACAATATTTCAAAACAATTATACATGTGCCACTAACATTATTTTTGGAGACAAGAATTAGCTTGTTAATCTAGGCAAAGGTCTTTACACCACTCTAATTTATTATTTACATAACATTGAAAAAGTACCAAAATGTCTAGTTTTCAACACGATAAATATTTTCTGGATCATAGTTTGGAGAGAAGAGAATTGGGATTTAGATATCGAGGCCGAATCTGGGCAAAACCTGCGACTTTTTGCAGAGAAGGATGTTATATTTTCATAAAGATCAACAAATCTAGCAAAAAAAAAACATAGAAAGAAAAAAAAGCATGCAGCAAACAAAGCTGACTATACGAAAAAGTGCAAACTATAGACAACCTCAAGTGCAAATCACAAAGGAATATATCCAGCTTTCCGCGAATTATGTTGGATAAGATAAATACCGAAATGTAATCAGGACACAGTTAAGTGTGCATACATGAAATTCATATGACGAAGGACCACGTTCACAGGCACAAATGATAGAAAATTGAGGATCGCGAAACCAACATCTCTAAGAAATCTAGGAAAGTTGGAGGTTGAGTTGTGGTCAAAGTGCTGAAAGCTGCAATATATACATAAATCTATCAAAAGCATAGGAGTAGCTTGATGCCATGATTAATTAGTATTTTTGACCCAAAAAAATGTTGGCTTCTCATAATCGAGAAAAAGAAAGAACAGTCATCCCAAAAAAGATAAAGAAATCAGTGTGAAAAAGGAAGACCATTGTTCATAAGGGGTAAACTGTTTACAATGCAAGACTCTCCTTTATAAGAGTTAGTTTATGTATTCCATATGCACAAGATTTTATGTCCTTAAGTTATAAAGATCCCTATTTTTATATTTGCATTTATATTAAGGTTTATATGTTCCACAATTACATAGTACATACATCTTAAATAGAAAAGAGAATGAGTTGAGAAACAATGGACGTGCTCACTATACTAGCTCTCGGGTTAGGGTTTAGCGTCGTCGGCATGAACTCTCTCTTTTTCTCATGCTCCGCCTCCATGAAGTCGGACATTTGTGCCTAACGTCATATGCCTAGGATTTTTTAGCGTGCTTGTTCATGTCGACTCTTCGTTTCCCCCGTTCTCTTTCTCTCTCTCATTCCTACTGTTTTCTTTGGTTTTCGCCGGGTTTGTCATGGTACGGTGGCAGCCAATGGTGGTGAAAGCTGCGGCGTCATTCACTCTAGTTCTAGTCAACAGAGGGGTTACGTCGGGGGCGGCTTGATTTCTGACGGTGGCCCATAATCGAGGAACGCAAGGGCTCCCAATTCTTAATATAAATGCAAATATTTCTGACCGGCTTCATCATCGGGTGGTGGGGTTTGATGGTGCGATGTTTCGACCAGCGAAATTCGACTCTGGCGGTCGTACGTGGTGGTGGCAGGTCACTGTGGGATACTATTGGTCGACGACGCAACAAAGCAGTCTCGATCAAGATCCCAGAAATTTAACCGGGTCGGAGACTCCATGTCTCAACCCACATCCTCTCTTGGGTTGGGCCTGGGCTGCTGGGAGATCCAAGGACTTGGTTAATATTTTGGACTCAGTGGACATTTGGGGTTGGGCCGCTTCCAATGGGCTATCCTCATATAGATCACATGGACTACTTTACTCTTCTTATAGGCCATTTGGTTGTCTGGATTTGTGGTCTAGGTCTTCTCTGTCCCTCGACATGGGATCCGGGGGATGTGTTTATGTAATAGAGGGGGTTCCTAGTTAATTAAGGAGTGTGGTGTGCCCAAGAGTTTGATAGTTACTTGCGCTACTCTAGTTATTAGTCTAGGGCATGTGTGCCATATAGTTAAACCAAGTGTAGTGGTACGATATAATTTCTCTCTTTAGCATGCCGGGTAATCCAGTGAAATTCTATATTACTACCGACTTTGATCTTATAGTGGATAATTTTTGTGCCCCCTCAAAAAAATATTAAGGTTTACATGGCATAACTTCTATAAAAAAAAATATTATATGGCATAATTTCCTTTTAAGACAAGCATGAGAGTGATATGCCTTATAATCGATAAAATGTGAATTACGTTGCTTTATTGTAACATGTTGTAGTTTTTTTTCTTTTTATAATATCATATTATACTAAGTTGATAAGTAATCAAGAGATAATAACTCAAATGTGCGATTCAAATTTGAAAGAGATATTAATACATGAGTACGCTGTGATAACTAGATATATACTGCGCTGTGGTTGAGAATTGAGAAATAAGATTTTTGAAAAAATGAGGGAGGTTAGGATTATATGGAACTGGTTAAATAGATAGACTATAAGGTGTACTTGAAATGCCTAAATACTTGAAATAACATGTCGACTCGAAATTAACCTCTTATATTTTGATTAAGTGTTAATCAATGATGGTAACTAATTTTGTCACCGTCGATAATTATTGTGAAATTTTTAGTTGATTTTTTATCAGTTTGTCGAAGTTGGTTGACTTTGAGTGGAATTCATAGAAATCGTCAAGCCGAATCCGTGGATGCGAAGAATGTCGAAAACGGAGTTACGACAAAAAAGTTATGATCAACAAAAGTTCATCGGAAATGTAATAGTCGTGAATGGATAAGTACAAATAGGAATTTCCATTTCAAGAAATTATATCATGGAAAGTCATTGAGTTTATCGAGACGAGTTCACAATCTGTCAAATGTTAAAATCGGAATTACGATGAAGAAGTTATGTTAAGATGAAGTTTGTCGGGAAATTTACGTTACTGTAATTATACAAGTATAAATAGAGTTTCTGATTTTGGAAAGAGGCAAGGTACCATTTCTGGAAGGTTTTCCTCTCTCCCTCATGCACTCTCTCCCCTCTCCTGCGACCCTCTCCCTCACCCATTCAATGTTGCCGGCGGTGGTGCGTCGGCCGGCCACCAAACGGAGCAAGTGAGGTGTCAAAATTTTCATCTTGGTCCCCTCTATAACCTCCAATACACCAACGAAGCTAATTATTATCAATGGAGCCCAGAAATTGACAAAAATGAACGGATTCTTAAGAACCCTAGAAATTGGGGGTGTTTGTGTTCGATCTTAAATCGATCAAGGAGATCCTTTGGGCTTTGTAGCCCTTGCCACCACGAATCTAACCATACCTTAGTTGCTTCCCAATTCAATCGGATGAGCTCGAATCGACGATTTGATGATTTGTGGAATTTTTGATGTTCTTGGTTTCAAACCGAAATTCGGTGAGTAATATTGAGAATTGGTGAAAGGACCCAACCCCGATTTAGTTTCCTAAACCGGAATCAAACCTCTTCTGAAAACACGAACCAACAAAAACCACAAAAATTTTGGCAGAGTAACGCTACTAACGCGGAATTGCCATTACCTGCACCCGGAAAATAACACTTCATCCTATGCCACAAAAATCAAATTGTGGGCACCAATCCCATCCAGATTTCTCAATATCATAACGGTAATGTAAAGTAATCAATAAAACTATACTTTACAGAAATCCGGGGAAAAATCGTATAAAAATATAACATAAGAATGATCAGAGCGACTTCTAGTATATATATACAAATAGTAGGCCAAACTAAGAACCTACCATAAAAGAAACATCGCTCTCCGACCACGACGTGCGACACCAAAATCTAAACTGCAAACTGGGCACTGAAACCGAAAAGTCCAGGGGAAAGACATGAAAACCCTTAGAGTGAGTGGACGAAAATAAATGTCTTTCACCGAATAATATATGTTATAAAAACATATGCGAGTCTAAATGCATAAAAATCAAATGGTACACGAGGGAGACTCTAACTCCTCTCGCGTACAGAGCATGCATCATAAATACCGCAGGGTCTCTCATGGACTCCCTCGGGCTAGTACAGTCTGAATCACGGGATCCCAGACCCACACGTGATTCCAAGCCAGAAAGGCCTCAGGTCAGGATATCTGTCCCCCCCCGGAGCGTACTCGGGGATCAGCCAATAAGCCATGTGTATCGATACAACCCTGTTAACTGAGACTGTACTCTGTGTAAACCAAATCACAAATACTTTCCATGCACATGCATAAAACATAATATAAATGTATGTATATTCGTAAACGCATATTCGTAAATGCATAATCGTAAAACACATGCTCATATAAATCATGATCATAACTGCATGCTCATGCTCGTAAAACGTATATAAAAGACTCACAGTCAATCCGTGAAAAGAAATGTCCACTCATAGGTGAGCGTAACGCAATACGCGTTAATCCCGTGATCCGACGGAAAATCACTCGCCAAACGAACGATCACGAACTCCTGAATAATCATAAAATCCATTGCTCAAAATCATAACTCGACACCTCAAATCATATCACGAGAAACAACCGTTCCCGGAAACATATAATTCAATATCGACGAAATCGTGAAAATTCGATAATCACACCACAAAACCTCGCTATAATTTCCGATGCTCAATTCGAAAAACAAACATCACCACTGCGATCGGGGCGCGATTCCGAGTGAAACGACATATAACTCGTCGAAAACCCCAAAAAGTCAACTTTGACCGGAGCACCGCCGTTGACCACCGCCGGCAGCAGCGGCGCAACCCAACTGTGAAATATTCCGGCAAACCAACACCTATTCCACTCAAAATCATCCAACAAACAACTTCCATAACTACACCGAAGTTCAATTCTAACTCTAACTAGTCCAATTTCATGCAAAACCGAATTCTCACACAAACTTCAATCGATCGATTCTCCATGTACAAGAAGAATTGGAACACCATACTTACATAGGTAGATTCGTGGTGATGAGGGCTTCAAAGCCCAGTGCTTCATGCCTCTCGATTTGGCCGGAAAAGAATCGACCCAAAACCCCCAAATTTCTCCAATTTCCAACCGGAAATTCCTCCTCCTCCGGCGTCCTCGCCGTTAATGGTGGCCGGAAACACCACGGGGACGTCGAGACGAGTTGAAGGAGTCCTAGACTGGGGTCTGAAGTGGCCGAACGGCAACCCACCGCCGGCGAGCCGTGCCACAGCGCCGTCGCACTCCTCCACCCCCGAGTTGACTCGGTCAACACAATTAATGCACAGTTTTGACTTTCCAAAAGAAGAAACCCACTTAAATACCTTCTATTTTTGGAAACTTCCAAATATACTTTTCGATAAACTTCGAACAAACATAACTTTCGTATCGTAATTCCATTTTCAACAATTCTCGCGTCAACAAACTTATCTCGACAAATTCTTCAATTTCCACCCAAAGTCAAACAACTTCGACCAATCTGATAAAAAGTCAACAAGTCAATTCATCACAAGCTTATCCGATTAAACGATCAACGGCCGAAAATATTCATAACATATTCCTCGTAACTCGGAAAAATTCTCCGGAAGTTTCCACGAACTCGAAATCAAATTCTCTACAACTTCCGCGAAGGATCCCAAATCAGATTCTCGCCCGATAATTTAGTCGCTAACGAAGCCGCCATATTAACAAATTATGTTGAAATCACGACAAATCACGAAACTCGCAAATCAAGTCGATAACCATTACATTTACGGTTCGGGTCGATCAATGATTCAAAATGGATCACAATCACAATTCGGATAGACTCAAACATGAACGGATAAACTCGACAATATTTTGAAATTTCAAATATTCATATTATATTCCTCGGTCATAGAAATAATAATCCGGAACCACCCACGAACTCGAAATCACGCATACAACAACTCTCGAGAAGAGACTCAACTCAAATTCTCGGCCAATAATTAAGTCGTGATCAAAGCTGGCGATTCAATCAATAATCGGAAATCTGCGATTACGCGTAACCTCATGGATTAAGCTGATTACACTTCTGATTCTGTTCCGGGTCATCACAATTGGACTTTGATATAGTTATGAAAGTTGTTGTTGGGTTGATTGTGCACAGGATGAGCCTTGGGTCGCCAAAAAAATAGGGTGACGCCACCTCGCCGCCGCCGCCGACAGAGGTGTTTTCGGGCAAAAATTATATGTCGTTTTGATCGTAATAACGCACTGAGTTTAATGTTGAGGTTTTCGAATCAATCGAACTTAGTTTATTTTCAAGATTGGATTTAATTATACGTTTTACGATTTTCGAGACGAGCATTAATTCAACACGAGTCATGTTACAATTTAGGAATGAGTTCGGACATTTTATTATGCTCAGATTATTAACTCGTCGGGAGTTCAAGAATCACGTAATTTGAGAATACGACGTTCTTGACGATATTGCTCGTTAGATGAACGAGCTTAATTATTCAATATTATTCTCAACAATTAGTCTTTAATTTTGAATTGTTGTTTCAGAACGACGTATTAGCAGCTAGTGGCAGATGTATAGTAACGCCGATTGACAAGCTTCGATTTTGTGGAAATCACGTCACAGTACTCTAAGTGGATACTTTATTTTCACTATTGTTTTGTGAGTCTATAGTTATGCATTTTACAGTTATGCACTTTTCAGATATGCATTATTATACTTATGCATTAGCTTGGAGGCATACAACATTTTTTTTTACACACAACATAGTCATAGTTGTTGCATCGATGCACTGCTTCTCGGCTAATCCCTGAGATGCTCCAGAAGGGCCAGGGACCTGACCCGAGAATTTATAGAGCACCCAGGAGGGCCAAGAACTTGACGTGGGCAGTATTAGGACTTCAGGTTGGATGACCCGAGTCGTAACCTTCACATATTTTATAGTACCCAGAAGTACCCAGATGACATATTTTTAGACTCGCATTATTATTCTGTACATTTATAGTGAAAGACATATTATTTATAGTTTTAGTATAAAGTGAAATTTTTTTTTTCCCACTCACTCTAACAGTTTTGTTATTTTATGTGTCTTTCCTTGGGGTTTTCGGTTTATTTGTCCAGCTTGTAGAGTTCATTTGGGGTCGAGCGTGCACGCAGTTCATGGCATAGCAATATATATTGTAGGATCCAAGGTTGATCCTGCGAGTTCATATTTTACTTTACATACTTTGTATAATTTGTCTAGCTGCTCTGATGTCGAAAACAGTTGTAAATATTGTTAATTTTAGTAGTGAACCTATATGTGGGAAATTTCTTTATTTCGTGACTTTCGAATTTTGAATCTCCACATTGGCTGTCAATTATTGAGTAATAACGAAGGTTAACAGAGTCGTTAGAGCTTAATTTCGATTTAAGCAACTAAATTAGAATCGAGTACTTTCACTACTAGGCCCAAATATTAAGACTAAGATTGAAATTAACGATTATTTAATTCAACGAACATACGTATAGGGAGAAAACAAATAAAAGAAGGGGATCTATTTTATTTATAAGGTATGTATCCATAAGGACGACTCATTCATCTCTCTATTTAATTGCACAAATATTAGTACTATAATCATCCAGATAACATTATTATTGGGGATACAAATATAGAAAACACGTATAATCAGAGTAATGGACAGTTAAAGATATTGTTCCCGGATGCATTACCCTTTTCATTTTTTTTCATCCCAAATTCTGGTAAGGTAAATAAGTCTATGATTTTCCATCCAAATTCTTTTACCCTAGTATTGTGAACCTGTGGTAGTAGACATATAGTAACTTATTGTTACTTGTTGGTTTACTTATTATTGTAAGAGGTTATGTGTTTGAATCTTATCCAAAGTAGGTTGGTGAAGTCTTTTTGGAATTATATTGTGATTTGAGCTTCATTGAATGGGCCAAAATTGACGGGTCAGATAGTTGGGCACCTTAGAAATGCGAAAATGGAGCGAAAACCCTAGAAATGCAAATTGAAGTGAAGTTTTATAATATTATTTTTTACCATTTTACTACTACTTACTAACTATTTGCTACTATTGTAATTAAGCACTGTTATTACAATGGTTCTTAACACCAAATGATTACGGTAACCAGATGTGACGATCCGGAACAGAATCAGTAGTGTAATCGGCTTAATTCGTGAGTTATCGCGTAATCGCAGTTTTCCGATAATTAATTGAATTGCAGGTCTTCATCACGACTTAATTATTGGCCGAGAATTTGAGTTGAGTCTCTTCTCGAGACTTGTTGTACGTGTGATTTCGAGTTCGTGGGCGGTTCCGGATTATTATTTCGACGACCGAGGAATATAATATGAATATTTGAAATTTCAGAATATCGTCGAGTTTATCCGTTTGTATTCGAGTCCATCCGAATCATGATTGTGATCCGTTTTGGACCGTCGATCGACCCGAACCGTAAATGGAATGGTTATTGACTTGATTAGTGAGTTTCGCGATTGTTCGTGATTTCGACGTAATCTGTTAATATGGCGGCTTCGTTAGCGACTAAATTATCGGGCGAGAATTTGATTTGGGATCCTTTGCGGAAGTTGTAGAGAATTTAATTTCGAGCTTGTGGGAACTTCCGGAGGATTTTTCCAAGTTACGAGGAATAAGTTCTGAATATTTTCGTCCGTCAAATATTGTCATATTTATCCGTTTGGAGTTCGATACGCGTACGGTATAAATATGGGACAATACTTGCTGTTTTTGGAAACTTTCCAAAAGGAGAAACTGGGCCTTGACCCGCGTTGACCACGGGTCAAGGAGGCGACCCGTTTGCCCGTTTTGCCGCCGTGACTTTGCCTCACTGTGGAGGCCGATTCCGGCCATGGTTAGCCGGGGTCCCTTCACGGAATTTCTTGGGCTCGTGGCCCTCTTCGATTTGGGAGTTGGATCACCCTCTATGGTGGCCGGAGGAGGAAGAAATGCATCGGCAAAGTTTGGTGTTTTTCCGGCGAATTCGGCGGTGGTCGGAGGTGGTTTTTCCGGCCAAGTTGGTGGCTCCTCTTTGAGGGGTTTTGTTAGCCTTGAGGTAAAGAAGCTATTGCAAGTGGTTTGGGAGGTTGCCGTGGCCAGAGGAGAGAGATCGATCGGTTTGAAATTCCAGTAAGGGTTTAGAACTTTGAGTTGAATTTTGGAGGTTTTCCGATCAAAATTGGCCTTAACTTTGAACTGGAAAGTTGTTGGAAATGTCGAGATCTTCAAATCCATGTGTAGCTTGAATTTTTCTGGGCATGTTTGAATTTCCGAAGGCCGCTGCGCCGCCGTCTGCGGCGGCGACTTTTCCGGCGATGTGTTTTTCAACGAGTTATATGTCGTTTCGCTGGGAATCGCGCTCCGATCGCAGTGGTGAGATTTGTTTTTCTAATTGAGCATCGGAAATTATAGCGAGGTTTTGTGGTGTGATTATCGGATTTTGACGATTTCGGCGTTATTCAATTATATTGTGACGACCCGAACCAGAATCAGTAGAGTAATCTGTACGATTCACGAAATTATGCTTAATCGCGATTAATCGTTAATAGAGTGGTTTGTCGGTTTAGTTCGCGACTTAAATATCGGCTGAGAATTTGAATTGAGTTTCTTCATGAGAGTTGTAGAGCACGTGATTTCGAGCTCATGGGCGGTTCCAGATAATTTTTCGATAACCGAGGAATATTATATGATTATTTGAAGTTGCGTTTTATCGACGAGTTTATCCGTTCGTTTCGTATTTATCCAAATCGTAATGGTTATCTGTTTTGGACCGTTGATCGTCCCGAGACGCGAGTATAAATATCGGAAATAGTCGAAAGTTGTCGAAAACACTGTTTGAGGTTTGACCAGACGTTGACTTTCCATTTTGGGCAGTTTGACCACTGACCGTGAGGGAGAACTTTCCCGTTTGATTTTCGCCAGCCGACTTGGAATTTCTGGCCACCTCCGGCCACGTGAGGGGTATAATTCTTCTTCCCTTGAGTTTCTAAGTTGTTTTGTGTTTGAAATCGTGAAATTTGGTGATGAATTGGTTAGTTTCGAATCGGGTTTGTTTGCCGGAGTTCGCCGGTGACGGGGGGTGGACTTCCGGCGAGCTACGGTGGCGGGGGAGTGAGGGTTTCGACTCCCCTTGCCCCTGTGATGCTCCCCATAAGGTTGAATTGGGTTGAAGTGGAGGTTTTGGGTGAACCCGAGTTGGTTGCCGGAGTTGAACTCTGATTCGGTTTCGAGCTGTTTTGGAGAGGTTCCGGTGAGAATTGGATCTTGTGGTAGTTGGAAATTGTGTTGGGCTTGAGGAGATCTTGAGAACTGGAGCTTCCTCGCCGGAGAAACTCTCTATTGACGGCGCGCCGCCGCTGGCGGCGACGGTCAACGGCGGCGCTCCGGCGAGAAAGTTGACTTTTCAGTTTTTGATGATTTTAATAACATTTTTCTCGTAATCGCTCCCCGATCGTCACCTTGAGGTTTTCAAATTGATTTGGGTATCAGATTTTCAGTCGAGGGTTTCGAGTGGAGATTTCGAGAATTCAGTCGATTATTTTATACAGTTTTATATGTTTCCGGGAACGGTTGGTTTCAGTGGTTAAGTACAGATTTGTGGGCTATGGTTTTGATCAGATGTGTTTTATGATTATGCAGGGGATCGAGATCGTGCTTCGGGCGAGGGATCGTCTACCGGACCACGAGATTAGCGCGAGTGCGCGTTTCGCTCACCTGTGAGTGGACAATTTCTTTTCACGGATTGATTGCGAGTCTTTATACATGTTTTGCGAACTTGAGCATGCATACGAGATTATGTTTTATATGAGCATGTGTTATACGATTATGCTTATACTATTATACATTACGTATATACATTTAAATATTACCTTATGCATTTGCATCGAACTATTTATGATTTGGTTTACACAGAGTACAGTCTTAGTATATGTTGTTGTATCGATACACTCGCATCCCGACTGATCCCCGAGGGTGCCTACCAGGGGGAACTGTTTCTTGTGCCGATGTAGTTCCGGGTGGAAACAGATATCCTGACCTGAGGCCTTTCTGGCTAGAATCACGTGTGGGTCTAGGATCCCATGATTCGGACTGTACTAGCGCGGATGAGTCTACGAGCGACCCCGTGAGATTTTCTATGCATGCTCTGTACGCGTGAGAAGTTAGAGTCTCCCTCGTGTACTATTTGATTTATATACATTTGACTCGCATATGTTTTTATAACATATATTATTGGCGAAAGACATTTATTTTCGTCCACTCACTCTAACAGTTTTCATGTCTTTCCCCTGGGCTTTTCGGTTTCCGTGCCCAGTTTGCAGTTCAGGTTCTGGTGTTTCACGTCGTGGTTGGAGGTTAGTTGTTCGAGCCACCTGTGTTTTCCAGTAGGTTTCTTGTTTCGCCTACTGATGTATATATTGTATATATTTACACTAGAGGTCGCTCTGATACATTCTGATACATGTTTTATACGGATTTTCTCGGATATATTATATATTACAGTTATGTTTACTGTTATTTGATATTGAAATGTTATTGAGAAATCCGGATGGGATTGGTGCCCACGGTTTGGCTTTTGTGGCATAGGATGAAGTGCTATTTTCTGGGTGCAGGTAATGGCAATTCCGCGTTAGTAGCGTTACTCTGCCAAAATTTTAATGGTTTTTGTTGGTTCACGTTTTCAGAAGGGGTTTGATTCCGTTTTAGGCAACTAAATCGGGGTTGGGTCCTTTCATATATGTTTCCGGGAACGGTTGTTTCTCGTGATATGATTTGAGGTGTCGAGTTATGATTTTGAGCAGTGGATTTTATGATTATCCAAGGGTTCGTGATCGTTCGTTTGGCGAGATTTTCCCTTTTGTCCGAAGGGTTGTAATTAAGAGATTTATATTGTCTTAAATGGCTCGAACTAAATGTACTAAAGCTCTATTTATTTTTAGATAGAATAAAATTATGCTGAATATTTTATTTTTAAAATTTTACCCAATATAAACGAGTCTCTAAGTCTCTCTATTTTTCTCGATTATCACCTCTGAATCTCCATGTTTGTTTCCTAGATGTTGATCGCCTTTAGCATGCAGACCCTCTCCTTTGTAAACATCATTTGAAATCCAAAAATGTATTTCTGTTATTTTCCACACCACACTCAAGGCCGTAAAGCCTTGATAAGGCGTGAGTGTACGATTACTCGAATGAAATGTAGTTTGTGAGTAGCATGTTGCGTTTTAGGTTATGAGATAAGAAATTGATATACGATCATGGGTAATAACTTGACTTGAATTTGAGATTTACCACATGATAGGATCGATGATATTTCAGGTAGCAACACATGTTCAATAAATACAACATGACATGAATTCGAAAAGAGAATTCACAATTTTGTTGTGATCTAGTGTAACAGTTAACTTAAATGAACAAAAATTACACCCTTCAAATTTTTGGTGCACTTATTGCATTGTATTAGAACTATTATAGCAAAGTAATATCTAGCATTACCAAATATTATTTTTTCTAAAAAAAGAAAAAATCACTAGTAGAAATGAATCATTTGAAAAGAAAAAAAGTCTTCTAAGATTTTGTAAGTCACTTTTGGTGGACAGGCCTCACGCACGGAGTTTTTCCAAAACCTTTCGTACCATTGCTGGCTCCCTTCGCTGATTAGGCTACCATTCTTAAACTATTTTCTGATCCTATTTCCGGAGTTACATCTGCGGCGTTGTCGTCTACATTCGTCTTATCCGCCCTCTCCAAGGGAAGTGGCGGAGGTGATGGTTTTCTAAGCACTCAAAGAAAGTGTTCGAAGGTTGATGGTGATGTTAGTGTCAATGTGGAGGCTTTGTCCATGGAGGATGTTGATGTGAGTAATCCATGTGAAAATTCTTCTGCTATGATGTTATACTTAAGTAAATTGTGCAGCCCTTTATCTAAATACCATGAGTCTATGTCTGTTGATTATGCTTTAGATGATGAGGATGTTTCATTCATTAGTGGTATTCATGGATAGAACATTATTTTCTCAAAATGTGTTCATAATAAGCTTGATTTGGAATGGTGATATACGGTTGTTGTTAAACTTATTGTTGTTAAACTTATGGGAAAACCTAATTCAGTTACAAGCTTTGACTTCATGTTGAAAGGCCTTCGAAGGAAATGGCAGGTGAATGGGGGATGTAGACTTATTGATTTACCCAATGGGTTCTTCACTGTGAGGTTCAATTTAGAGGAAGACATGCATAATGCCATATGTGAAGGCCCTTGGATTTTGGTTGGATAAACGCTAGTTGTGAAAAGGTGGAGACCAGATTTTAATCTCAAATTTGACTATATTGGGAACATGGCTATATGAGTCAGAATTGTTGAATTACCTGTGAAGTTTTTTAACGACTTTCCTCTGAGGAAGAATGGGTGCCTTTTGGGTGAGGTAGGTGAAGATTGATCAATTGATTTCAGGACAAGCTCGAGGACAATTTGCTAGACTCTATGTTGAGGTTGATCTTAGTCAACCACTGAAATCGTTTGTTGTAGTTGATGGAAATGCTTATCATGTGATTTAAGAGGGCATGTCTTTGATCTGTTTTGAATGTGGATGCATCCAAAAATGTTTGCCTTTCTGTGTTTTATACTCTTGGTCCTGATATGAATGTTGTCTCTACCACTAAACCAGGTACTACTATTATTCCCTTTAAGGTGAGTGAAGCTCATGGTACGTCTACTGACCATGCTGTGAATGATACCATCATGAAAAATACTGAAGCTAGAAAGGGTCGAGGACTTTGATTCTTGGATGCTAATTTACTATATAACAAACATGAGCTTCACTGTTCGTCGACACTGTTCAAACAATGGTTCATTTACGTTAGAGATAAAAATTTATACATCTAACGCCAAATACGTAACCGTATGCACTTACTGCATTCATTGCATTAGAACTAGTATAACAAAGTAATCTCTAGCATTACCGAATATTGTTTTTTAGAAAAAGAGAAAAAAGGAAAAAACGTAAACGAGAGAAAAACGAGAGAGAAATGAATTTTCCGATGTATCGAAACTCCCGTTCGTCTCTCTCTCGATCGAAACACGCTCAATACGACGACGGATTCACCATTTTTAACTGAAACTGCTCAAGAGTATCTCGGGAAACGAGAAACCAGTCTCTCGCTCTTTTCCGGTCAACCACTTCTTCTCTTCTCTCTCTTCACGTTGAAAGCATTTTAGGAGAGAGAAAGAAAGTAACAGAATCTCTCTCTCTCTCTCTCTCTCTCTCTCTCGGACCTGAAAGCGAAAATCAATGAGAGAAAGAGGGAGAAGCTGAGCGAGAGTGTTTGTAGGAGATGGAGGAGTTCAGAGGCGCCGGAGATTCCGAGGTCGCTTCTTCGGAGCCGAGGAAACGACGCCGTACTGAACCCAAACGCGGCGAAATTCCAGGTAATGATGGTGATGAACTTGACTTGAATGCTAAACCTAATAATGTCGGCGAGGAGGAGGTAGAGGTGAAATTGAACCGCAGAGAGTGTATAGATTTGAATTTGGAGGCTTCTAGTGATTATGTTGATGACCAAGAGAGTCCGGTGAGCCGAGGGACGAAAAGGAAGGGTTGCGATTTCGATTTGAATTTGGAGGTCAGGGATGTTGAGGAGGGTGACTGCGAGTTTTTGGTGCAAACAGAGTTTTTAGGATTTTATACGTGAAAGAGTTTGATCTCTTTGATGAAGAGTCACCAGTTTTTTTTTTTTTTTTGTTACGGGAAGAGTTAGTTATAGGGCTGGGTCAAAAACCGCTTTAAAAGTAGGAACTGTATTATCATCTACGAAAAAAATTCGTGATGAATTTGAGGATTCAAATAATAACCGATGGCATGTAATGGTTCATAAAGTTGTAGACTCCATCAATTGTCTATTCTTCTCCAAATTGACACTCTTAATCTTTTCTTTTATGACTTCCATCAACTCATATATATACCTATGACGGGTCTCACTTCAAAATCAACTACATATACAAGTGGCAAAAAACAAGCTTAATGTTATAGACAACATGACTCAAAAATATATCATCAAGCACAGACTACTTCTTTGCATTAATTCCTTCATGGTGTTTTGAAATTGAACACTCTAATCAATCTTTGCAAAAAAAAAATGTGACGACCCGGACCAGAATCAGCAGCATGTTCAGCTAGGTCGATAAGTTACTGCGTAGTCGCAGAGTTGCGACAGTTGATTGAATCGCCAGACTCGTTAACGACTAAATTATTGGCCGAGAATTGGAGCTGAGTCTCTTCTCGAGAGTCGTTGTACGTATGATTACGAGTTCGTGGGCGGTTCCGGATCGTTATTTGGACGACCGAGGAATTAATTATGAATATTTGAAGTTCAGATTTAAATGGTGAGCTACTTAACGACTAAATTACCGGTCGAGAATTTGGTTTTGACTTCTTCATGGAAGTTGTTCAGAATTTAATTTCGAGTTCGTGGGAACTTCCGGAGCATGATTTGGAGTTACGAGGAATTAGTTACGAATTTTGCCGTTTGTTGATTATTTAGTCGATTTAATATGTGTTTGGTTGAAGGGTTGACTTTTTATTCGGTTGGCCGATGTGTTTGACTTTGGGTGATTAGTGAAGAGTACGTCGAGATGAGTTTGTGGCCGTGAGAATTATCGGAATTGGATATACGACGAGAAAGTTACGTGGGTTTGAAGTTCGTCGAAATGGATATGTATGAGTTTCCTTTTCGGGAAAGTATAAATAGTAACTTACTAAAAGGGGAAAGTCAAAAGTTGCATTGATCATTGTTGACCCGGTCAACTGGGTTTGACCGAGTGGGAGGAGGAGGCCGACGGCGTGTTGGTTGCTCCATGGCGGTGATGCTGCTCCGGCCACCCCACGACGTGGGGGTGGTCCTGTTCTCTTCGTCTCAAGGTCCCGAGTGCATCCCCAACCTCCTTTTCTGGTATGGTTCACCGTGGAGTGAGGATTTTCCGGCAAGAAATTGATGAAAACTTGGTGATTCGGGTTCCTCAAATTCGGCCGAATTGAACTTCATGAGGTACTGGGTTTTCTAGCCCTCTTCATTGTGATTCTAACCATATAAACATGGTGTTCTAATTCGATTTGTGGATTGAGAATTTTGAGATTGAAATTTGTGAACCAATTCGGTTTTACATGAAATTGACCTAGTTAGAGTGAGAATTGGACTTCGGTGCAGTTATGGAAGTTGCTCAGTGGGTGATTTGGAGTGGAATAAGGGTGTCTTCGCTGTGAAATTTCACGTCCGGCGGTGGCGCCGCCGTGGATGGCGGTCAACGGCGGCGGTCAACGGTCAAAGTTTGACTTTTTGGACTTTCGGCAAGTTGCATGTCATTTGGCTCGAAATCGCGCTCCGATCGCAGTGGGGAGGTTCGTTTTTCGAGTTGAGCGTCCGAACGTAAAGCGAGGTATTGAGGTGGTATATATGGATTTTCGACGATTCGTCGTATTCGAATTGTGTGTTTCCGAGAACGGTGGTTTCTCGTGATTTGATTTGAATGGTCGGATTATGACTTTGAGTATTGGACATTGTGATTATTCAGGAGTTCGTGATCGTTTGTTTGGCGATGGACTTTCCGCCGGATCACGGGTTAACGCATATCGCGTTACGCCAGACTGTGAGTGGACAAGTTTCTATTTTTACTGTTGATTTTGCGAGTTCGTGGATTTATTGATTTTCCGTATTTGTTTTATACGATGATTGAGATATATGTGTTATTTTCGGAGGTGTATTATATGTTTATTGGTGATGGCATTTATTGCATCGATGCTACCAGAGTTGAGAGATTCCTCTGGCCCAGAGTTGAGAGATTCCTCTGAAGCAGGGTTGAGAGATTCCCCTGAGTGCCGCCAGGGTTGAGAGGTCCCCTGGCCTATCACCGTCAGGTTTGAGCGATTCACCTGACGTCGGGTTTGAGAGTTCGCCCGACAACCTCCATATATATATATATGTGTTGTTGTTGTTGTTGTTGTTGTGTTTTCCGAACTCGCACTGTTTTACATTGAGTATGTATATAAACTGGTGAAAGGCATATGTTTATTTTCGTCCACTCACTCTAACGTTTTATTTGCCTTTCCCCTGGGCTTTTCGGTTTCCGTGCCCAGTTTGCAGTTCAGGCTTTGGTGTCGCACGTCGTGGTCGGAGGCATAGTGCTCGAGCTACTTTGTTTCATCCAGTAGGTTTATTGTTCTACCTACTGTGGTATGCGTATATGGTTATGTATTAGATGTCGCTCTGAGCTTCCTATTGAATACGTTATACGATTTTACACTGGATTTTAGTAAAGTACATATATGTTTACTACTTTACGTTATTGTTGATATATTGAGAAATCCGGATGGGATTGGTGCCCACGGTTTGCTTTTTGTGGCATAGGATGAAGTGTATCTTCCGCGTGCAGGTAATGGTAATTCCACGCTAGTAACGAAACTCTGCCCAAATTTCGAAAAGTTTTTGTTGGTTCGTGTTTTCGAAGGGGTTTGATTCCGATTTAGGGAGCTAAATCGGGGTTGGGTCCTTTCAGCTTGGTATCAGAGCATAAGGTTGTCAGGTTCTGTAGACTTCTGTAGTCTTGTTTACTTAGGGTATTTGAGTTGATACAACATGACTGGAGTGATGACCCGACTGGCCAGCGGTACTCATCAATACTTCGGGTGTTGTGTGTCCTCAAATATCTGCGGTTTCATGATTACGTTCCACTTGTTGTGAACGATGTTTTATTCATTAGGATGCCTCCTGACGTGCTTTCCGTGTCGTTCCGGTTGTGGATCCTATTGAGGATCAGTCGACGCGCGATTTGCCAGAGAACAGTGGATTGTAATGAGTATTCAGAGTTCAGTGAATTGTGTGGCACGGTTTGCCTGGTTATGTGTGTATGAGCGTCTACATGTTGCCTCAGAGCTGAGATTTGTGGCAGTGATGTTTGCCTGAGTCAGATTGTTGGGTTTGGTGGGCTGTTATTGTGTGAGTTCCTGTTGCGACTCCACGGCCTACATTCAGAGTGTTGTGTATACGGTAATGGTTTAGTCAGGCTACCTAGCATTCGAATGTGGAGTGTGTACTCACCTGAGGCAGAGATGCATTGTTTGTATGTTTGTTTCCGTGTGCACGTGTTATGTGGCTTCAGAGGGAGCTATGCACGAGGTTCAAGATGAGTTTGAACCTGAGTATCAGAGAGAGTCTGATTGATGTGCCTCGAGATATCCGTGAGGAGCTTAGTGTGTTGCACTCAGTGGCGAGGCTATTGAGGAAGGTAAGATGTACACGATTTTCGATGTGATGGTTTGAGGAAAGTGGATTTAGTCGAGATTTTGATGTGGTTGAGTTCTGATACTTCGAGATCAGTGACTTCATCAGATTGTGACCTTTTCGATTATGTTGAGGATTCTCTGCTGGTCCGTTTGGCGATGGCGGAGGTCACAGTGTAGCAGACTTACTCCTGTGGCATGAGTTTGGGCGATCGTTGGTGATCCTTTCACGCAGCAGGTGTTGCGGTGACTTATGTTCGTGGAACACTCTCAGTTGCTATTTCGGTGGCCAGGAGGGTCACGTTACGAGGGAGTGCCTTAGCCAGCTGATCTAGCGGTTCGGTAGCCCAGAGTTTACAGGGAGATCCTCATGTTGTTCCTGCAATCTGATCAGTATATCTTTTGACGAGTTATTCAGCAAGTCGCAATTGATGTGGGCGGCTAGTTGGGCATGTTGGAGTTCGTGCCATGACCTTGTTTGAGGACAGACTTTTCTCCGAGGTTGCTGTTGTTTGATATCCATGGCTATTGTACCTGCATCTCCACTTCCGAGGTTTTGGAGAGTATTGTATCCATCCGGAGGTTGCGAGATCCTTGTTGGAGGTTATGACTTAGCCGCGGATCTGTTATAGCTGGATATTGGGGTTTTATTGTGTTTGTGAGCATGGACTTACTGACGACGCATTTGGCTGTGTTCGAGTATCTCGAGAAGGAGGTTGTGTTTCGATGACCAGATTTCCCCGAGATGTTGTTTCGTGGTGATGGTCGAGCAGATGATGGAGACGAGTTGTGTTATTTGCTTAGCTCATGTTGTGGATTCTGTGGTTGCTGTGTCTGACATTGGCGACATTGAGGTGGTTCCCGAGTTTCCAAGTGTGTTTTTGGAGGAGTTACCAGGTGTTCCTCTAGTTCGGGAGACTGATTACACCATTGAGCTTGTACCAGGCGCTGGACTCATTTTACCGACACCTTGTCGTTCTGAGCCAGCGGAGCTGATGGAGCTACAGTTTGAGTCCAGAAGATGCTGGAGGAGATTTCAGGAGACTTCGTGCGACACCACGTATTTGCGGGGTGTGCTCTTGCATCAGTTGTGCGACTGTTTGTATGGTTCGATGAGGTGGCGCATTGACTACCGGAAGCCTGATTCGCTTCAGAGGAGAGTGAGTATCCTCCGCTTCAGATTGACGATTGGTTTGATCAGCTCAATGGAGCTTCGGTCTTTTCGAAGATTGATTTCGGGACCGGATACCATCAGTTGTGGATCGGTGAGTCAGATGTGGCTACGTTGGCTTTCGGATCTCGGTGCGGGCATCAGGAGTTTTTGGTCACGCTGTTTGGTTGACCAATGCCCTGTAGATCGTGTGGACTTGATGGACCAGGTGTTCAGACGGTTTCTGGACGAGTTTGCGGTCATGTTCGTTGGCAACGTCCTGATGTACTCCAGAAGCGTGGGCCAGTACCTAATGCAATAGCGAGTGGTTTCGCGGACTTCGCGAGATGATTAGCTGTTTGTGAAAGTTCATCCAGTGTGAGTTTTTCTCGATTAGCGTGAAGATGTTGGGCTATGTGATGCTATCCGAGGGATTTGGCGTGGATCCTAACCAGATTGAAGCCGTGATGATTCGGAGTTTGCCCTACCATTGTGCCAGAGATCGGAAGTCTCTTGTGTTTGGCAAGCTATTACCGACGGCTTGTGCAGGATTTTTCTCGGATTACCACTTCACTTTCCGGATTGACGAAGAAGGCGTCAAGCTCGAGTGGTTCGATGCTCGCGAGGAGAGTTACTTACTCCTGCAGGATGGTTGACCATTACTTCGGTTTTGACCTTACCTGACGACCGCGACGATTTCGTGGGTTATGGCGATGCATCGAGGTTTAGAGATGGTTGTGTTTGGATGCTATGTAGCAGAGCAGTGGCTTGTGGTTACGGGTAATGGAAACCTTATGTGGCTACGTATCCTATTTGTGGTTTGGGTGTAGCTGTCTTTATGTTGGCGTCAGAGAGTTCAAGACACTACAACTATGGTGTGCAGCGCGGTGTAGGACATACACTGATCACTTGAGTTTCATCCACTTGCATTTTCGGCCAGATTTGGGCTTGAGGCAGTGTCGATGGATGGAGTCGACTAACGACTATGGCTGCACCTTTGAGCTTGTTCGGGAAAGATTAGAGGTTGTACTTTGATCATCCGTCTGGGATGATGTTGTTGCTGATGTATTCAGTCGAGAGTCAGGAGCGTCAGTGTTTCATGTGTGTGTGGCTCGAGTTTCCGTGTTAGCCGAGTTATGGGCTACGAGAGCTGATTTTGAGTATGATGATGTTGAGGTGTGTGGTTTTGCGCGCATTTGACACTAGTGGTACGGAGATGTATCGGATACTTCGAGTTTACTACTCGTGATGCAACATGAAGAGCGATATAGCAGTTTGTGTGTGCAGATGCCACATTTGTCGACTGGCGATAGCTTGGAGGCAGAGACTTGCTGAGAAGTATCAGCCATTTGAGATTTCCGATTAAACGTGGCGGTTACTGCTGTAATCTTGTGTGTGTTTGTATGTACTTTGGTTGTGATACCAGTTGTTAGGCCGTTGTGGACCATTGGATGGACTCTGTACATTCCCTTGTACTTTCGGAGATGATTTCAGTGACAGGTTGACATGGTTGTGATTGACGGAGGTTGTCCGTCTACGTGGTGTGCCTGTGTCCCAGTTTGCTGGTCGAGGTAATCGGCTACGACAATGTGTTGGCGAGCTTTGCAGCGAACATTGGGGACCAGATTACGAGCTAGTACCGGTCCTTATCCTCAGATTGGTGGACGATCTTCGAGGACTATTCAGGCCTTGGAGAGCATATTGTGGACCTCGGTATTACAGTTCCGGAGAATTTGGGACTAGCAGTTTCAGCTGTTCGAGATTGCATGCAGTACCAATTTGTGGACCACTATGGTTTTGATGTTGCATGATGTCGTTTTGAGGACGATGTTGTACTCCATTGTGCTGGAGCGAGTTTGGTTTGAGTTTGAGTTGACATTTGATTCGGATTTTGTGGAATGTGCTACCACAGACTTTTGGTTTAGCAGAAACAGGATGATAATTGCTTGAGTTTGATGCTAAAGTTATGTGGATGTGTGTGAACTGAGTTGTGATTTGCCTTGATGTTTTGATCCATATGTGGCCATAGGCGAGTTTGTGTTATGCCGTGTGGGTCGGCATCGCCTATAGTGTTGGCTTTTGTGTGTGAGATGTGTGTTATGTTCCGTGTGACAGAACTGTGTTTCAGGTTTGCTATGTGTTGTGTACCCTATATGTTCCTTATGTAGGAACACTTGGCGATTGTGTGAGCCAGTCCAGATTTGTGATTTGAGGGTACAGGAATTCCAGCACGGAATTATCTTTTATTATGGAGTTTGTGATCAGAGTTGTTCAGTTGAGATTGTCGTTGGTGAGTTGAGCAGTATGCAGAGGCAGTGCTCCTACCTTGTAGTCGGCAGACTCGGAAATTTCGAGGTCGAAATTTTTCTAAGGGAGGGTGGATTTGTGACGACCCGGACCAGAATCAGCAGCATGTTCAGCTAGGTCGATAAGTTACTGCGTAGTCGCAGAGTTGCGACAGTTGATTGAATCGCCAGACTCGTTAACGACTAAATTATTGGCCGAGAATTGGAGCTGAGTCTCTTCTCGAGAGTCGTTGTACGTATGATTACGAGTTCGTGGGCGGTTCCGGATCGTTATTTGGACGACCGAGGAATTAATTATGAATATTTGAAGTTCAGATTTAAATGGTGAGCTACTTAACGACTAAATTACCGGTCGAGAATTTGGTTTTGACTTCTTCATGGAAGTTGTTCAGAATTTAATTTCGAGTTCGTGGGAACTTCCGGAGCATGATTTGGAGTTACGAGGAATTAGTTACGAATTTTGCCGTTTGTTGATTATTTAGTCGATTTAATATGTGTTTGGTTGAAGGGTTGACTTTTTATTCGGTTGGCCGATGTGTTTGACTTTGGGTGATTAGTGAAGAGTACGTCGAGATGAGTTTGTGGCCGTGAGAATTATCGGAATTGAATATACGACGAGAAAGTTACGTGGGTTTGAAGTTCGTCGAAATGGATATGTATGAGTTTCCTTTTCGGGAAAGTATAAATAGTAACTTACTAAAAGGGGAAAGTCAAAAGTTGCATTGATCATTGTTGACCCGGTCAACTGGGTTTGACCGAGTGGGAGGAGGAGGCCGACGGCGTGTTGGTTGCTCCATGGCGGTGATGCTGCTCCGGCCACCCCACGACGTGGGGGTGGTCCTGTTCTCTTCGTCTCAAGGTCCCGAGTGCATCCCCAACCTCCTTTTCGGGTATGGTTCACCGTGGAGTGAGGATTTTCCGGCAAGAAATTGATGAAAACTTGGTGATTCGGGTTCCTCAAATTCGGCCGAATTGAACTTCATGAGGTACTGGGTTTTCTAGCCCTCTTCATTGTGATTCTAACCATATAAACATGGTGTTCTAATTCGATTTGTGGATTGAGAATTTTGAGATTGAAATTTGTGAACCAATTCGGTTTTACATGAAATTGACCTAGTTAGAGTGAGAATTGGACTTCGGTGCAGTTATGGAAGTTGCTCAGTGGGTGATTTGGAGTGGAATAAGGGTGTCTTCGCTGTGAAATTTCACGTCCGGCGGTGGCGCCGCCGTGGATGGCGGTCAACGGCGGCGGTCAACGGTCAAAGTTTGACTTTTTGGACTTTCGGCAAGTTGCATGTCATTTGGCTCGAAATCGCGCTCCGATCGCAGTGGGGAGGTTCGTTTTTCGAGTTGAGCGTCCGAACGTAAAGCGAGGTATTGAGGTGGTATATATGGATTTTCGACGATTCGTCGTATTCGAATTGTGTGTTTCCGAGAACGGTGGTTTCTCGTGATTTGATTTGAATGGTCGGATTATGACTTTGAGTATTGGACATTGTGATTATTCAGGAGTTCGTGATCGTTTGTTTGGCGATGGACTTTCCGCCGGATCACGGGTTAACGCATATCGCGTTACGCCAGACTGTGAGTGGACAAGTTTCTATTTTTACTGTTGATTTTGCGAGTTCGTGGATTTATTGATTTTCCGTATTTGTTTTATACGATGATTGAGATATATGTGTTATTTTCGGAGGTGTATTATATGTTTATTGGTGATGGCATTTATTGCATCGATGCTACCAGAGTTGAGAGATTCCTCTGGCCCAGAGTTGAGAGATTCCTCTGAAGCAGGGTTGAGAGATTCCCCTGAGTGCCGCCAGGGTTGAGAGGTCCCCTGGCCTATCACCGTCAGGTTTGAGCGATTCACCTGACGTCGGGTTTGAGAGTTCGCCCGACAACCTCCATATATATATATATGTGTTGTTGTTGTTGTTGTTGTTGTGTTTTCCGAACTCGCACTGTTTTACATTGAGTATGTATATAAACTGGTGAAAGGCATATGTTTATTTTCGTCCACTCACTCTAACGTTTTATTTGCCTTTCCCCTGGGCTTTTCGGTTTCCGTGCCCAGTTTGCAGTTCAGGCTTTGGTGTCGCACGTCGTGGTCGGAGGCATAGTGCTCGAGCTACTTTGTTTCATCCAGTAGGTTTATTGTTCTACCTACTGTGGTATGCGTATATGGTTATGTATTAGATGTCGCTCTGAGCTTCCTATTGAATACGTTATACGATTTTACACTGGATTTTAGTAAAGTACATATATGTTTACTACTTTACGTTATTGTTGATATATTGAGAAATCCGGATGGGATTGGTGCCCACGGTTTGCTTTTTGTGGCATAGGATGAAGTGTATCTTCCGCGTGCAGGTAATGGTAATTCCACGCTAGTAACGAAACTCTGCCCAAATTTCGAAAAGTTTTTGTTGGTTCGTGTTTTCGAAGGGGTTTGATTCCGATTTAGGGAGCTAAATCGGGGTTGGGTCCTTTCAAAAAAATCTTATTAATTGATTTTTTTTGCTTGTATAAACTTTGAAGAGTAAGATAGGAGATTGATGTTAGCAGATGTGCAACTTAACTAAGGAGATTGATGTTAGCTATTATAATTTAGAGGTTACGAAGTTCATTCAGTGTGATGGTGCAAAAGATATATTTTTGAAGGTCTCAAAGCTTATGAGTATTAAACATCTCAAAAGTGGTATTCTACGATCTCATGCAAAAATACTTCATAAAATGAGCCAGAATGAATGCCAAAGACATGGGCAACTTAGACAACCTACTCGCAACCACTTGATCATACACAAACAATTCATGCTATCTTCCCTGTGTCATGCATATGCTATCAACCGACCTCTTATCTTACATTTACCCAGCTATTTCTTCACCAATCACATTCCAACTTCATTTTTTCCCGAATGCTTCCACTTCTTTCCTTTTGGTTTATTTCTCTCAACTATAACTAACCCAAATGCATCTCAACCTTCAGTCTGTAAAACTCTCTCTGCCTCTTCTTTTTCAATCTCTCTTCAACATGGAGAAGAGAAAGCTCAAACCTAAAGATGAAGCTATATTGTTGCAGCACCCAGTTGTAATTTTCCTTCTTTTGGTTTTGGGCTTTGTAATGATGGATCCGCTACAGATAGGCCCGCTCGGAGGCCATGAATTCAGGCCCGTGAAGCAAAACATTGCGCCGTACAAGAAAGTCATGGAGATGTGGCCGAGCGATACTTTGAGCCGGCTAGGACTTGGGAAGTTGGAATTCGAGGACCAAGTTTTTGGACCAGAGTCTTTAGAGTTCGATGCGTTGGGCCTTGGGCCTTACACAGGGTTAGCCGACGGACGCGTTGTGAGATGGATGGGCCCTGACATCGGATGGGAGACATTTGCGCTTGTAACACCAAATTGGTATGTATTTATACATGTGTGTGTGTGTGTGTATATATATATTTTTTTTTTAATTTAATAGGCTAAATAATGTTCAGGTTTTTAGAGAAATTGGTAATTATTTAGGGGATGTGAATATCATCTCCCCAATAATAGTATGATCTTCAAATATTTCAAAATAAAATAGAAGCTTTGGCTGTCATCAGCCAATTTCCTTGACATTACTGTTTTCGGAGAAAGTCATTGAATATGTTTTTTGTTTGAGAAAAGTCATTTTCAACAGCAATAAAAATTCAAAAAGTAGAACTTTTTATTTACTGAAATGACAATTCTCAGCTGAATGTGCCAAAAACCAAGTACCAAACTTAATCGTAGAATGATGATACAATACTAATGATAAATGGCATTTAAATTTGAAAATTAAAAAGGTCAGAGCAGGTTTGTGTAAGAGGCAATGAATCCACTACTTACAAGCAATGGAAGCATGAGAAAAGGTGCGGTCGTCCACTCGGGCTGAGATTCGACAAAGAGAGCGGAAATCTGTACATTGCAGACGCATATTACGGGCTTCTAGTCGTCGGAGCTCAAGGAGGACTAGCAACTCCTTTGTCAACCCATGATGTGGAAGGAAACCCTATTCTCTTTGCTAATGACCTTGATATCCACCACAATGGTTCCATCTTCTTCACAGATACCAGCAAGAGATACAACAGAAAGTAAGAATAATGCATGTATAGTTTATTCCTTCGATATAAAGGATTAAGCGATACTAGTTCCTTGAAACAAGACATGCCCTAGCATGTATCCGATCCAAAAAATATATAAATATTCATTCGTGTCCTTACAAGTATTGCATGTGTATGTTTTAACTGCAAGCATGCATGCAGGGATCATTTCCTTATTCTACTGGAAGGAGAATCTACTGGTAGGCTTCTGAGATATGACCCTCCTACTAAGAAAACTCACGTTGTCTTGGAGGGTTTGGCTTTCCCTAATGGCTTACAGCTTTCTCAGGACCAAACCTTCCTTCTCTACACTGAGACCACTAACTGCAGGTACCTATATTTATTTTTTCTTTTAAAGCTCGAAATAATTCGAATCCCTAACTTTCTCTTTAGGAGTAATATCATGTGTCCACTATGTTTTCACTAAACATCGGACGTCACTTCTCTCTATACACTGAATGTCATGCAGGCTGATGAAATATTGGCTGGAGGGTCCGAAATCTGGAACTGTGGAACTCGTCGCAGACCTTCCGGGGTTTCCAGACAATGTGAGAATAAACGAAAATGGGCAGTTCTGGGTGGCAATAGATTGTTGCAGGACTCCAGCACAAGAGGTCCTCTCCAATAATCCATGGATGAGGAATATCTACTTTCGCTTGCCGATCCGAATGAGCTACTTAGCAAGACTAATGGGAATGAAAATGTACACGCTGATAACGCTCTTCGACGACAAAGGAGAGCTTTTGGAAGTTCTGGAGGATCGCAAGGGTGAAGTAATGAAACTTGTGAGTGAAGTTAGAGAATCAAATGGCAAGCTTTGGATTGGAACTGTTGCTCATAACCACATTGCTACCGTCCCTTACCCCTAACTAATTTACCTAGCAAACTACTAGATCCACTGAATTTGAATTATATATAGCTAGCTAGTTTCTCAATCAAAGGTGCATGTGGATGGTTAAGATTTAAGATTTCTGATACAATTGTTCTGTTCAAATTTTAATAACATCACGTTTGTGGCCTTTCCTCTGACGATATTGTTAGTGAGAGTCTTAGATGTTTAGTCACCGAATCGAAGAGAGGAGAAGAAACAGAGAAAATTCTCGAAAAATTGGGTCAGAGACGCAATGGTGGCTGGGTTCTTTTTGCTCCAGTGTATTTCAAGACTTCATGTGTTTAGAATGAAAAACAATGGGGAGCATACTTCTAGAAAAGAAATTGAAAAGCAGAAGAAGTGAAGGATTTAAAATAAAAATAGAAATGGAGACTGGGCCGGGGGCGGGGGGAAAGAATTAGTTGAGGACCTCATGGTCAGTTCGCTATCATGGTTTCCTTGGGGTGTACTACCAAATACTTATTTCAATGAACTGCATGATAGTACTGAAGTATCACTTTTCAAATCACATCAAATGCACCTACTCCTTTCTAGTGCAAGTAACAAAAATTTATTTAATTTATAATCATGATCATGATCATGTGATAATGAAAATGGTATCAGCTCCTGAATCCTGATGCCTTTCTAGTATACCTTAAATTCATCAAAACCCTATCTTTTATCTTTGACATGGTTAAAGCACATTACTACAAACTTATATCACAGTAAATCAGTTGGAATTTTCTAATCACGTTTTACGTTCTCACATTTGAGCTTCAAGTCTGGTCTCACCTTTGGGTTGTTCCGCCGACTCGTTGGCCTTAGCTACCCTGTTCTTCCGTCTCCGATAGAAGAAGAAGATGAGGATGTTTCATTCATTAGTGGTATTCATGGATAGAACATTATTTTCTCAAAATGTGTTCATAATAAGCTTGATTTGGAATGGTGATATACGGTTGTTGTTAAACTTATTGTTGTTAAACTTATGGGAAAACCTAATTCAGTTACAAGCTTTGACTTCATGTTGAAAGGCCTTCGAAGGAAATGGCAGGTGAATGGGGGATGTAGACTTATTGATTTACCCAATGGGTTCTTCACTGTGAGGTTCAATTTAGAGGAAGACATGCATAATGCCATATGTGAAGGCCCTTGGATTTTGGTTGGATAAACGCTAGTTGTGAAAAGGTGGAGACCAGATTTTAATCTCAAATTTGACTATATTGGGAACATGGCTATATGAGTCAGAATTGTTGAATTACCTGTGAAGTTTTTTAACGACTTTCCTCTGAGGAAGAATGGGTGCCTTTTGGGTGAGGTAGGTGAAGATTGATCAATTGATTTCAGGACAAGCTCGAGGACAATTTGCTAGACTCTATGTTGAGGTTGATCTTAGTCAACCACTGAAATCGTTTGTTGTAGTTGATGGAAATGCTTATCATGTGATTTAAGAGGGCATGTCTTTGATCTGTTTTGAATGTGGATGCATCCAAAAATGTTTGCCTTTCTGTGTTTTATACTCTTGGTCCTGATATGAATGTTGTCTCTACCACTAAACCAGGTACTACTATTATTCCCTTTAAGGTGAGTGAAGCTCATGGTACGTCTACTGACCATGCTGTGAATGATACCATCATGAAAAATACTGAAGCTAGAAAGGGTCGAGGACTTTGATTCTTGGATGCTAATTTACTATATAACAAACATGAGCTTCACTGTTCGTCGACACTGTTCAAACAATGGTTCATTTACGTTAGAGATAAAAATTTATACATCTAACGCCAAATACGTAACCGTATGCACTTACTGCATTCATTGCATTAGAACTAGTATAACAAAGTAATCTCTAGCATTACCGAATATTGTTTTTTAGAAAAAGAGAAAAAAGGAAAAAACGTAAACGAGAGAAAAACGAGAGAGAAATGAATTTTCCGATGTATCGAAACTCCCGTTCGTCTCTCTCTCGATCGAAACACGCTCAATACGACGACGGATTCACCATTTTTAACTGAAACTGCTCAAGAGTATCTCGGGAAACGAGAAACCAGTCTCTCGCTCTTTTCCGGTCAACCACTTCTTCTCTTCTCTCTCTTCACGTTGAAAGCATTTTAGGAGAGAGAAAGAAAGTAACAGAATCTCTCTCTCTCTCTCTCTCTCTCTCTCTCGGACCTGAAAGCGAAAATCAATGAGAGAAAGAGGGAGAAGCTGAGCGAGAGTGTTTGTAGGAGATGGAGGAGTTCAGAGGCGCCGGAGATTCCGAGGTCGCTTCTTCGGAGCCGAGGAAACGACGCCGTACTGAACCCAAACGCGGCGAAATTCCAGGTAATGATGGTGATGAACTTGACTTGAATGCTAAACCTAATAATGTCGGCGAGGAGGAGGTAGAGGTGAAATTGAACCGCAGAGAGTGTATAGATTTGAATTTGGAGGCTTCTAGTGATTATGTTGATGACCAAGAGAGTCCGGTGAGCCGAGGGACGAAAAGGAAGGGTTGCGATTTCGATTTGAATTTGGAGGTCAGGGATGTTGAGGAGGGTGACTGCGAGGCGGCGATTGGAGTAGGAAATGTAGTTGAGACGTTGTTGAAGGAAGTGTCTGTTGATGTCAATGAGGATATTCCGGTGAACGGCATTGTAGGTCAGGTTGATTGCGCAGTGGGCGAACAGCTCAGTAACCATGATTGGGAGATCGGTCGGGGAGATTTGAATGCGAGTGGTGTGGAGAAGGTGAAAGACAGTCCTTCCGAAGATGCTGCTACTCCAGTGACCCGTGTGAGTCCAAGCATTCAGAAAAGTAGCCGCAGAAAGAGAAGAAAACTACCGGAGAATGTGGCATCGTCTACTACTACGGAGACTACTGTTCTGAGGAGAAGTTCTCGGAGAGGCGCTGCTAGCAGTAAAATAGTGCCTTCCGCTGTAGTAGTTGCTGCAACGACAGAGGATATAACGGTAATTTCAGGCTGTGAAGAAACTGACAAGCCTAGTGTTGCTCCTCCGGACCTGAAGTTACCTCCTTCGTCCAAACATTTGCATTTAGAGGGCATGCCCGTACTTGACCTTTTCTCCATTTATGCCTGCTTAAGATCATTTAGCACTCTGTTATTTCTGAGTCCCTTCAAGTTGGAGGATTTTGTGGCTTCACTCAAGTGCGAGTCTCCGACTACATTATTTGATTCTGTTCATGTTTCTATTTTACAAACTCTGAGAAAGCATTTGGAGTCGCTTTCAAATGAAGGTTCCGAATCTGCTTCTGATTGTCTGAGGTATATGCTTTGTCTGAATTTTGTTAAACTCTGCTTTGATACTTTTGTCAATATCAAACTGTTTGAGTTTATGCTTAACTTGGGTTTTAGCTTACAAATTTAGTTTCTGTTATTTAATGCAGAAGTCTTAATTGGGATTTTCTGGACTCAGTTACATGGCCAATTTTCATGGTTGAGTATTTTCTGATTCACGGTTCAGGACTCAAACCTGGTTTTGACCTTCGGCAGTTTAAGCTTTTTAAAACTGACTACTACTGTCAGCCTACTTCTGTAAAGGTTGAGATCCTTCGCTGTCTATGTGATGATTTGATAGAAGTAGAAGCCATAAAGTCGGAGATCAATAGAAGGTGTTTGACAGCTGATCGTGATATGGTTTTTGATCGTGATGACTTTGAGGTTTGTAAGAAAAAGAAGATTAATTTGCAAATTGATCGTAGCTCTAATGATGAGGTTGGTGGTGACGCCCCTGACTGGAATAGTGATGAATGCTGCCTATGTAAAATGGATGGGAGCTTAATATGCTGTGATGGCTGTCCAGCAGCTTACCACTCGAGATGTGTAGGAGTTCTCAATGATCTTTTGCCAGATGGTGACTGGTATTGCCCTGAGTGTTCGATTGACAGAGATAAACCTTGGGTGAAACTCCGAAAGTCTGTTCGAGGTGCACAGTTATTAGGAGTTGACCCTCATGGGCGGCTATATTTTGAAAGCTGTGGCTACCTTTTGGTGTAAGTTTGTTTCATCTTTGCATGAGTTAGATTGATATCGGTGCTGCCTCTCTCTTTTTTGATACTATATTGATGCTGCTTCGACCAGGACTAATGCTTTTTTCTTTTGCTTTTTCTTTCACTTATTCTTGGCCTCACATTTTATCATAAAAACTAAGCTTTAAGTATATTTGCCCAAGTTATTTCAGTTACCTAATATATGAAAAAGTGGACAAATTGTAATGGTTGTGTTAAAGTCATCTCAAGGTGCTGAATTTTAGCATTGGATATGCAATTTTTGGTTAGACTAATCAGCTTTCTTTGCAACTTGGCTAGTCAATTTATCATTGAAGTCCATTCATAAAATTTCTAAGATAATAGTCTGACCTCTCTCTCTTTGGAGTTGCTTTCGATCCATCCATTTCTCCATTTTTTTTTTCAGAAATAGCATCACCACGCCATTGTAAGTAGGTTATTTAATCTGATTTAGAACTGGGAGTGAGGGCTTGGCTTCTGAATGCTATTTACGATGGTAAAAGTGACTAATTTTTCTCCCATTGAACATGTGTTACTCTTGCAGGACACATTATGTAACAATCTGATTTTTCTGGACTATTTACCGTTACTTTTCATCACTTCTGATTAATGTTTGACTATATTTGTTTACTGATGTTTCACTTGCAGATCAGATACTTCTGATTTCGAATCTGCGTTTAATTACTACCATAGAGATGATCTAAACAAGGTTATGGAAGTGTTAAGGTCTTCAGAAGTTTCCTATGGTGGGATAGTACTGGAAATTTGTAAGAACTGGGGTAGTCCTACTAGCTTTAATGGAGCAAGTCATAGCATGCCTTTGGATCTAGTGACATCTTCAGGAACATGTGGTGGTGAGAACAGAATACTGCAAGATAATACCTCTGATTTTGGTTTAAATGTTTCCAAGTCTGTCCATACGCTGGACTCGGTGACTGAGACAGCAACTCCAATTTTAACTTCTGAAGGATCCTCTGGATCTATGAAAGTGCAAAGAAGCTCAGTCAGTCAGTATGATTCAAATAATCCTACTGATCTCTTGAATCAACCTGATTCTGTTGGAGAACTCCATTTTGAAGACTACTCTATGGTGTCAACTTGCTTAGATGCCAGACAAGAAAGCAAAGACACTGTTCTTGACAAATCTTCGTCTGGTATGACCACTAGACAAGAAGGCACATCAGAAGTGCATTGCAGAACTGATTACATAAATTATTACCGTTTTGGCCAAATCGCTTCATCTGTTGCAGAGGACTTTATGTCCAAATCATCAGAGAAGAGTAAGGAAGGCACAATCACTGAAGAGGAATTGATATCTGCACAGATGAAGACGATTATAAAAAAATCTTCCAAATTTTCCTGGCCAAATGTTGAGAACCTCAATTTTGGCGCGCAGAAAGAAAAATGTGGTTGGTGCTTTTCTTGCAAATATCCTGCCGATGATAGGGATTGCTTGTTTATCATGAATAAGGGGGGTTTACAGAATGCTGATAAGAGTGATGTGGTTGGCTCACAATTGAAGAGAAATCCCAAAAATCATCTTAGTGATGTCAGCTTTCAAATTTTGTCCATTCATGATCGTGCGCTTGGGCTTCTGATTGGCCCATGGTTGACCCGCCATCATGCTGAATTGTGGCGAAATAATGTTCTGAATGCTCCTGATGTTGCCTGTGTTAAACATTTACTGCTCATGGTAAGCATTACTCTTCAAAATAGTGTGGACTCTGTAATTCACATTGGCTAAACATCTACCTTGCCAGTAACCTTTTGATGTAGTTGTGTCCTAGAATCCTAATTTAAGATTCTAACACTTCCCCTGCTTATCTGGTTCTCAGAATAAATTAGGATATTTCTGGTAGCCCATTACTTTTCTTGTTTGATGTCTATAAGTTCAAATACTTTTGAGTGGATGTAAATTTTAGTTTTCAGAGATGATTTATACATCTTAAAAGACCAATTTTCTCTTCTGTTACTTTTATTTGTATGTTAACCCTATAATTGATACTGTCTCTAAAAGTTGGTCAAATGGATATGATACAGCTAGTGGAAAATTTGCGTGATCTTGCATTGTCAGCAGATTGGTTGAAACCTGTGGATTCTCTTATTACCATGGGTTCAGCTTCTCATGTTGTGATTTCATTACGTGCTTACTCGAAGAACATGAATAGCAGAAAGAGGCCCAAGTTTTCTGATATTGATTCAAATCAATCATCAAATGCTGACTGTGGATTGGGAATGTTTTGGTGGAGGGGTGGCAGGCTTTCTCGTCAGGTGTTTGGTTGGAAGGTTTTGCCTCGCTCCTTGACTTCCAAGGCTGCCAGACAAGGTTGTGTTCTCTTTTGTACATATATTTTTGGTTTGTGGTTTTTACAGTTGTCAACTTAATAACTATCCCGTATTTATTTCATCATGTTTCAATCTGCAGGTGGGTGCACCAAGATAATGGGTATCATATATCCTGAGAGTTCAGAATATGCAAAGAGAAGCAAATATGTTGCTTGGCGAGCTGCTGTTGAGACATCAACTAGTGCAGAACAGCTTTCTTTCCAGGTAATTGGTTCATCTACCCTCTATCTCTTAAATAGTTATGTTAGGTGTCTCAATTTCCTAATTATCTTGCTTTTATTATGTATATCTTTGTGGTCATGAGTGTTTTGTGGCACACCGCCTGAGTAGCTGTATCCCCAATAGTTTATCTCTCGCATCTCTAAAACTGATGCTTCGTAATAGGTACTATCTAGGAATTGGCTTGATAATTTCCTGCATTGGTTTCAGGTTAGAGAGCTTCATTCAAATATAAGGTGGGATGATATCGAGAACACACACCCTCTTCCTATGCTGGACAAAGAAACTACAAAATCAATCAAGCTTTTCAGGAAAGTCATTGTCCGCAGAAAGTGTTCCGAAAGGGACGTGGTCAAATATCTTCTTGATTTTGGTAAAAGAAGAGCAATCCCTGACATTGTCAAGAAATGTGGTTCTGTCATTGAAGAACCATCTAGTGAGAGGAAAAAATATTGGCTGGAAGAATCATATCTTCCCCTCCATCTTTTAAAGAATTTTGAGGAGAGAAGAATTTCACGCAAGAGTAGTGATGTGAAGCCTGGTAAAGTTCTGCATGTTGGTACAGTAGTTAAGCGGCCACAGGAGAAAAAGGGATTTGCTTATTTGTTTTCCAAAGCAGATAGATCCGAGTATTATAAGTGTGAGCACTGCCGCAAAGATGTCTTGATAAGGTATTTTATTTATTATTCTTTTGCATCGTGTTGTCATCACATATTGTTGTTGTGCACTTTCTTTGGTCTCTTGTTTCCTGCAATCTGTGAGATCTCTGGGGAGTACATAAGCGATATTAAATCTGACGCTTTGTAAGCCTCTCATTAGTTGAATGACATGAAGTATTTAGGAAAGACGCAACAACTGTAGTATGATCAGATAGTCGGTCTGTTAGCTCGCTAGTTATGTTAAATAGCCAAGTCTCTCATAATTTTGCACATAAAATTTGCATCACTTCTCTTTTCTCATTGACCTTTTTTTTCCCTGGTATGGCAGGGAAGCTGTGAGTTGTCAGTTATGCAGAGGTGTGATTTTCTCCCTTCGTTCTGTTTTGCAGTTTGATATATTGCATGGTATCTATTGTATGTATACTACTTTTCTGTCTTATATTATTTTCATTATTATTTATCACTTTAAGGTAAGAAAGTTATTTCTGATTAGCTTAGATATATAATTTTTTTTCTGCTATTTGGTACATATTCTGCTGGTATTTGAATATTTAGGGATATATAATTTACCAACTTTTACAATATGGTGGTTTCCTAAAGGCTCTAACAGTTACAAGCACTGTCAAGATGTGAAGTTTATATATTTAGAACAAGATTGTCGATTTTGTGCTGGTTGAATCCTAGTTGTGTTCATATTGAGTAACTTTAGTTGAAACTTGAGAAATTGAGTTCCTTGCGTATCTTTGTGGACGTATATTTTTCTTAATTTCGGATTTTTTTTAATAAACAAATCTCGAAGGTTGAGAGTGGGTCCCTTTATTCAATTTGTGATAAGAAACAAGTTCGTCAATTCACAGGTAGTACTTAATATCCTTAATCTGGACTTCTATCTGTAGTTGTCAACAGTACAAAATTCTTTGCGAGGCAAGTTTCTTATGTGAGAATAAAATTATTAGTATCCATCTGAAGATGCCAATCTGTTGATGTCTAATGTGCAAGAAATGTTGACAAGGTTTCTGTGTTGTCCGGTAGCTGTTGTATGGTAAACATTTTGGATATTCTAGGTTGTCCTTGGGCTACCCAACAAGAAATGTGGAAGGTTATAGTTGGTATTTACTTGTTATTTTGAGATTTGGTTGAAAACAAAATGGGGAATGATCAAAAGAATCATCTTGATACATTATATACTGGACCCTATTCTGTGGCCGGCGATTATCCTTTGTAACTTACTTTTGTACTTTATTATATCTTTGTTTCCTTTAAAAGAAAAATCCTTGGATTAGGATATTAAACGACTGTTTTCTCTTAGGAGTGTTGGACAACCTTTTTTGGCATATCATTTTTTTTTTCTTTCAAATACTGTACAATTTTCTTGTTAGAGTAATTTTGATGGTTTAAGAGAAAAACAAAATCAGGGTACTTCCTGAAGTTATGTTTTGATGGAACTTTTTTGTGGTCAGTTGTCCTTAATTGCTATTGGATCTGAATCTAAAGGTGAAGAACAATCAGGTGGTTGAAATAGGTTTATTTGTCTCATTAGTCTCACCATTGGATTCAGATCCGAGGACAGTCGACCACAACTGACCACAAATTAATTGACCATTAGTTCATTATCTGTTCATATAAACCATATTTCAACTCTTTTTGAAAGGACAGATATTTGATAGAGATAGGAAGGACGAACTGACTTTTGTGGTCGTAACCTTCATATCATAAATTCTGAACCCAACTCTACTGTTTGGTAAACAAAGAAAGAAATGATGAAATGAAAGAAAATTTGGAGTTATTCTGTGGAAATTGTTACTAGAATGATGTCTGAGTGTTAGGTATTTGTGTAACTTTCATTTTCTTGTATTGTATAAGATAACAACCCTTTGGATTATCACCACAAATGGATAGTATGGTCTTCGAACAAAATAGACGAGTAACTAATGTATCTCTTTGCGGTTATAATGTCGTCAAAACCCAGCATACGATCAAGGTGATGCTCAAGTCTGTACAATAAGTGTGGCATCACTTTCTCCTCAGTACATATCCTTGTTGTGCCCTTGAGCCCGTACCATATCCTCTGCCATTCCCTTGTTCATGGGGTAGATCTTCACATTAGCAAATTGTCCCAAGATATTACTCGGTAATGAGATTTCTGTTACGACATAGGCAAGCCAGCTGACCCACATATTATGTGGATTTAAATCATAGGTTTAGTGATATAGTATGTAATTTTGCACTTAACTTTTCAGTTAACTCGTCCCTTTTGAACTACTGCATCCTTTATTTGTTTTTATTTTATTGCTGCTCCGACACAATATCTGGCAGTTAGCAGAAACAAAAAACTGTTGATTAGCTATTAGTGGTAAACTGATCGAGTGGAATTGTGGAAATCAGTGTGTTGTTCGGTGTGTGTATAATAATATAAGAGAATTTCTATTAGCACCTCCAGTTTTGCTCATTTGACCTCTTCTTGTTTTGTATTGTGTGATTACAGAATTCTCCTCTTCTTCGAACTCTGTATACTTAACCTATGATCATCTTTCACAATATATAGAGGCACTAAAATGTATTTGTTTCAGAAAAAATATTCTGGAACTTCAAGTATTTAACTTCTTCCCATAGTAACCATTTCCTGATTTAATTCTCTCCAAGTTGAACTATGTTCAACAAATAAAGTGAAGAACGCTGGTGCGCTTCAGTTTAGTAGGTCTTTAAATTGTTATCATTGGATAGAGATCTTCTTTGAGAATAGATCTTGCACCAAAGCCTTCCATGAACAGGTTGCTTTTGGCTATGCTCATGATATAACATATGGAATTAGGGATTGCGACCTTGGAATCTAACTCTATATATAGACTTCAAGCAATTCGTTTCAAGCAATTCGTTGCTGGGTTTTGTATCCATATCGATGGATTGATCGAAGGTTTTTTTGTTTTTTGTTTTTTCGATGGATTAAGCAAAGGTTGTTATGGGAATTTAAAAAGGAGGTATTATGAGTAAATTCATATATTAAAAAACAAGATGGAGGTGGGGTGAACAAATATAGAGGTCCCAGAGAAATTCTCATAATATAAAGGATGCAAAACTTTCCTCCCTCGTATGCATGGTCTCTTTCACTGCATAAAATTCACCAATTCTAGCTCATTTTGGCTCTGCATAAATCCTTAGTCATGAACCAGTATTTGCTTTGGACAAACAGTGATGTTGAAATAATTGTTCATTTAGTGTCAACAAGTATCATTAATTGTTAACATATATAGTTAAAGAAACTCCAACGGGAAGTTGCAATCGACTAAGACAACATGATCTATCATATCCTAAACCTTATGTCCTTAGTACCTCCTATTGATGAATATTTTTCCAATTGCTGTAGCCTATAATATGCAGGGAAGTTGGTATTTATAGCTAATATATCTTCTTTCAGGATAATAATAATAAAGGCAGGCTGACAGTTATATAATATGAATCAGTCGCTCACGCCGGCCATGTAACTGATGATTTTTCAAGTACTTCTATAGTTGATCGTACCAATTGGCCTAATTCTCATCTACTGAAATTAAATGATTTCATTGTTTTCCTATTAAGTAGCTTTAATTTATTAATTTGTTCATACTGCATTCCAACACAGATCTTTGAAACTTAAAATCCTTTAATTGGACTCACCTTAGTATCTTTACTTTTTATTTGTTTTCACTAAAGTGGACTCAGCTTAGATCTCTTTAAGTGCATGTGCATTGTTTTTTTTTTAAGAAGTGAATTTAATGTTTGAACTTTCCACCTCTTTATTGTTGCATTATGGTAAATCTTGAAGCAGTAATTTTTTTTTACTGGTTTGTTATGTTAGACTAGTTTCGATAGATGACCTACTTATTTTCTATTTTCTTAAGGATTTATGTTGTTAGCTTGATATGTTTGCTGCATGTCATTAATACATCTTTTATTTATTAAGCATAGCATCTGATAAATGAGGCCTGAATTTCAGGATTTTTCCACAAAAGGCATGCCAAAAAGTCTGGTGGGGCCATTGTTTCTGAGTGTCTTTATACATGCCATCGATGCCAGAATGGGGTATCTGTGAAGCTTCATACGGAGAGTGGGAAAGTTGATAAGAAAGGAGGGAAAATAGGTGGGAAAAGAATGAAAGTTGAAACCAAAGTAGAGAAAGTACAGTCACAGAAATGTAAAAATTCTCAAACCAGTCGCAGATCGTTGCGTTTGAAAAGCAAAAGAAAAGCTACAGCAGGCGGAAGACCGGTACAGTTAAAAACTACCAAAAAAGTTCCAGTAAGTGTACCTTTACGTCGCTCTCCTAGGAAAGTTAAATGCCTGTCAGTGCAAAATAAAAAGGTTAACAAACGCAAGAAAGGGAAACAAAGCAAATCCAAGAAGGGGACATATAAGAAACCAAAGACAGATACTTTGTTGCAGAAGAAAAGAACAAAAGTCTATCACAGCTACTGGTTAAATGGTCTGCTGTTTTCTAGAAAGCCAGATGATGAACGCGCTATGCATTTTAGGGATAAAAAACTACTTGTGCATTCTGGCTGTACTGTCGTTCTTGATCAGCTCAGATGCCAGCTCTGTTGTGAAGCAGAATATGCGTCTACTTTAGATTACATTGCGTGTGAATTATGTGGAGGTAATAATTAGTTCTTCCAACTGCATCCTTTAATTATAGGTTTTGATTTTTGGTGCAATGATGTTTGATTTTCTATTTTTTGAACATGAACTAACTCATTATTACATATACATTTGAATTAAAATCTTTTCACTTGCTTTTCTTCAATTCTGACATGGCAGAATGGTTTCATGGAGAGGCTTTTGGGCTGGATTCAGAGAACATTGATAAGCTTATTGGATTTAGGTGCCATGTGTGTCGTAAAACGAAACCTCCTGTCTGTCCTCATCTGGTAGATGTGAGAACAGATGTCTCCGAATTGTCTGAAGCTCTTCAAAATGGTTCTCTTGATTGTTCAGAGGAATTACCTAATGCAGTCCCGACTTTAAGTCAGGTATGTTCATCTGACTATAGATTTAAATGCATGGCAGGAGTAATAACTTACATCCATGCATAAATTAATACTGACACTCTAGCAACCATAAAATGAAACTTTGTGGTCATTATACACTAAGTTATTTGCTGTTAGATCGCAATTGATTCAATTTTCTTGATAATTAATCGTTTGGATCACATTTTCTGTAGTGGAATACATTTTAACGCAAGTTACCACGTATTGCAGATTACATGCAAATGAGTTATTTTAGCATTGCAAGATTAAGGATTTGTACACAGATACATGGAGGGATTCTTATCAGCAGAGGCACTTTCATGAGCTCCAAGCATCTACACAATGGAGAAATTTGTATAAAGAGCAAGACTATCATGACGAGCCAATAGCTTGACAAAAAATGCCAAAGCGGTAAGAAGCTCCAATTTTGGCATAATAGAGGTTTTTTATTTTGCTCTATCCGGTCATTAGTATCGGGAGGATATTTTCTTGTAGGCTCTCTCATGTGAAACCTTTGCCCTGCAGGTCAAATTGGAAGCCACTAAGAACTGGCGCTTATGATCCATTATGTGTTCAGTGTACCATCACTAGACCATGCGTTAGGTTCTCCCTGGAGATCTGGATCATGCCAGTGCCCGTCTTGTGAAATGCATGTGCTCCAACATCTGCACCTCCTAAGATTGGTTTCCTTGGAGAGAATGTGTTTCCTCATAGATTTTACCTGACGATATCTGATTAGGTTTTAGAAGATCCATAATTTTTTTTATCAAGGTTTAGTTTGAGGAGATAGCGTAGACATTAGACATGTTAGATAGTATACTTCTTGTTCGTTTCAGTCAACGGACAAAAGTAGCAGTTAGTCAGATGAAGTTGCAAGGCTTCTCAATTTGTTGGGATTATTATTGACTTCAGACTTTTATTGATACCTGACAAGTATCCTTTTTTCTCTTTTTTCAAGTATCTTTGAAATTTACAAGATTTATACCAAGTTACAAACAAAGTTGCATGTTAGGTATTTATTTATGCTTTGTCGTAGTCCAATTGCTTATGACATGCAGGATTTCCTGGACGAAGAAAAGAGTATAACAGTATACCAACCTAGGTTGCCGTGTATGAGTGCGTGGAAGCGAAACATGGAGAAATGTTGAAGCATTTTTTTTTCTTTCAAAAAATTAGTGGAAGCGAGTACACGAAGGAAGCGTAATATATAATAAAAATGAAGTATATAATATATAATAAAAATCTAGTTATATATACATAGAAAAATAAAATTTGATAAGTAATTTAAAACACGATTATAATTTAATTCTCATTTGGTTGTTAGAGTTTAGAGATTTATTTTGATAAAATAATTTACAATATATACGATTGATGGACTTGTCTCTATGGGCCAGACTAGGATAGGTTTTTTTGGGCCCATGGGATTCGGGACCTTATCCCGAGCCTGACCCTATATCCATAGAGCCGGACTTTTTTGGGCCTAAATTCGGGCCAGACCGAGCTTGAGCTTTTCGGGTATTTATAATGTAACTCATTATTTGTGGAATGTAACAGAATATTTTGTTTCAAAAAAAAAAAAAACCAATGTTCCGTCTAGTTTTTCTGTTGCCTTGTTACATGGTACACAAATTGGACTGATCTTTATGTAATCCAAGATAGATTGTTTAAGGTTAAATTACGTATAAGGTCAGTTACGTAAGATTAGGTACGTATAAGGTCACCTTACTTTTCTTTCATAATTAAGGCCATTTGATAAAACAAAAAATCTTGAAGTTTGATTAATTTACGCTGAATGCCATTTCTCTTTTCCCTCTTCTGCTTCAAACCAGAAATCAGAACGAAAGCAAAATTCAAACCGTGCCCAAGCCCTAGTAGAGCTCCATTCTCCTCTTCATTGTGATTCTGATCCCATTCCACATACTTCCTACTTATAATTCCGTCACAGCAGCCCAGCCTCCATCTCCACTTCGATTGCCGTCGCCAGCCTGTGGTTTCCGATCACCAACGAGCCCGACGCCGTCCGATGCCACCCCTACAGTCAAACGCCACCGTGTCCCTCCCTCAATTTCAGGTCTCACACACACACTCTCTCTCTCTCTCTCTCTCTCTCTCTCTCTCTCTCTCTCTCTCTCTCTCTCTTTCTCTCTCTCAGGTTTGATTCTCTGTCTCTTTCTCTAACACCAAGATTCTCTCCCCCTCCCGGCAGCTTCAAGACAATGGCTCCTCCGGCTTCAAACCCTAGCCATGGTAAAAAGCGCCGCCTGAAGCAACAAAGTGCAGCTCATGCAGGTGAGGGATTTAGTGTGTAGTTTGTAATACTGTCTCTGAGTAGTGTATGGATCTGTTGTGTGTAGTGAGTAGTCCTGTGCTGAGTAGTTTGTTGTTTGCTCTTAACTAGTTTGTACTCCTGTCTTGAGTAGTTTGTACTACTGTCTGTTAGTAGTGTGTGGATCTGTTGTGTGTAGTGTGTAGTCCTGTGCTGAGTAGTTTGTTGTTTGCTCTGAACTAGTTTGTACTACTGTCCTGAGTAGTTTGTACTGCTGTCTGTGAGTAGTGTGTAGAACTGTTGTGTGTAGTTTGTAGTCATGTGCTGAGTAGTTTGTTGTTTTCTCTGAACTAGTTTGTACTACTGTCCTGAGTAGTTTGTACTGCTGTCTGTGAGTAGTGTGTAGAACTGTTCTGTGTAGTTTGTAGAATTTATGTAAGTAGTATGTAGTGTTTTGATGGTCTGTCTTATTGTTTTGCAGAAAATGCACAAATCGAAGACCTTAAAAAACCCAAGGTCCAAATAAGATCGTCATTGAGAGGCTTCTGCAATATCATGGCTAAACTGCATACAAAATTGCCATCGAAAATAGTGAGGATCTTGCAAAAAATACCATTTGGCAGTTTCATATGGTTGTTTTCACAAGGCTTGATGACATCTGATGATTCCCACAAATCAATTGGCGATATCACAAGAATAGCACGATTTTGGGATGTTGAACAGAGAGTATTCTTGATTGGTGGGAAGAAACATCATCTCACAACAGATGATGTGAAAAAAATCTTTGGTCTTCCAGCTAAGGGTATGATTCTTCTACTTTAATGTGTTAGTACGTTTGACTTTTAAGTGATTCTTCTAGTTTAGTGTTATTTACATGTGTTTTGTTTCTGATCTTGATGCTCCAGGCATGATCCATGATATGGATTCCAAGACTGAGAGAAGACGCGATTCAAGCTTCCTGCAAAGATACAAGATTCAGGATTGTATGCCGATATCAAAACTTGATAAGGCTCTCGAGATGGCTGCCCTCGGAAAGAAGAATGACAACAACACTGCAATCTGGTTGGTTATTTATGTGTTGTCCACATTCTTCTTCGCTAACTCCTCTTCCATAGTCACATGCAGCATAATCAATGTGGCTCAAGCTTTAGATGGCCTTCATAATTACAATTGGGCGAAGATGGTTCTGAATTATCTGGAGAAAGGGATGGACAAATCGAAAGAGAACCCAACTTCTCTTTCTGGTTGTTTCCCACTAATTATGGTATGCCCTTGTTCCCTGGTTGTGTATCTTAATGGAGAAATCTGTATTGGTCTCTAATAGTGTATTTGTAGACATGAGTAGTATATTGTGTGGTCAACAGTAGTATATAGTGTGGTCAGCAGTAGTATGAAGCGTGGTCAGCAGTAGTATATATGTTAGAACAGTAGTGTGCTTGTGTGATGTGATGTGGTCTCTAATAGTGTATTTTTTCTGGAACAGTATTGGGTTGCTGAAAGGACAGCAATCTGTGAAAGAGTCGCATCAAGGAAGGGTTATCCTCTCAGATTTGCACACTGGAAGCTGATGAAGCTGCACACTCAGTTAA